>OX456986.1:166216019-167606019 GCA_949752695.1 Melanostoma scalare
GCTTTTAACTTTTTGCCATCAAAGTACGTTTAGAATCAAAGGAATGCAGCTTATACTTTATCAGCAGCTCCACATTTGATATTCCCTTTGTAGTTGTTGTGTGTCTTTTATTTTTTATTTCACTTTGTTTTGTTTTTTATTCCTTTTGTTGCTGTTGCTGTTTCTTGTTCATATTCTACTCTTCTACCTGTCGATGTGAAGCACCCAGGTACTCTATTCTTCTTTTTCGTTTCTATAAATGATGATGATAGAGGTCGGATAGTGTGTGTAGAAGTGATGGGCCATAAGGACGACGACTACGACGACGACGACGACGGTGGTGCCATCATTTTGTATTCTCTTCGACTTGTTCATGTTGAAAATTAGAATTTCATGAAGGCTCCCGAAGTCTCCGAGACACAAAAGTATCATGCCGGTAGCCATTATACCTACGTTCTGTTTTGTTTTGTCGTTGTTCGTTGTATAGTTTGCGATGTGTTTTTGTGCAAGAGGACAGAACAGGTCAAGCTCATTACGCCAAAACGACCAACGGAAAGGGAGAAAATGACAACGGAGCACTCTAAGGCAAATGCAATAATAACAAAGGCTATAAGCACTTGTGTGCCGATGGATGGGTTGAGTCAAGGCAATGACCGTGAAACCCGCTAAATTTCCCCATAAAAAAGACTAGAAAAAAAGCAAAACCACTCCAGCATAGCACAGCCAAGTAACAACAGACTATACCTACCTACATCAGACAAAGCTCGTTCTATGCTTGGTTGGGCCTAATTATGGACTTTAAGCGGTCAGAAAATTAAAAGTCATGATTTTCAGAAGTGAGAAAAGGTAGAATTTTAGGGGTGGTTGTCCGATGGGACTTTCAATACAAACACAAAGCGCATCTATACACCTAAAAGGTGGCAAAGTGTTGACCTATGTGGCATACCCTTTGCTCTTGTCAGTGTCAAAAAGTGGTTGTAAGAAACACGCAAAAGAAACACTTTGGTAAGACGAACCATATCCATTTCCAACCCGTCAAACTGGCTTAGGGAATTTTGTTGGGCTTATTGGCCTGTCCTCTGTCTCAAAGGAATACGTGAGTGGCTTCATTTGAATTAGTGTCGTTATTTGATCACGTTAACTGTCATTAAAAGCTTAAGGCTTAATCAGTGTTGAAAACCTATTAAGTCGATAATGACACTGGGCATGAGCTATGTACGATTCTTATGACAGATTTCAGTATACAGAGGAATTTATTTTATTTCAATTTAAGAGGCTTGTGTTTTTAATTAAGGAAAACACCTTTTTTTTGTATTGTGTCTGCCTAAATAGATGACGAAAGTGGACAAAACTAATGAGAATGCAGTGATTATGTACTTGGCAGCAAGCACTTGAAGGTTTTTGTGGGTTTTGACAGTTTCTAGTTTGAAAAGTCTACGGTCTTCTAGCGTCTACGGGAAACATTGATCAATAAGCCTGGAAAAAAATTGACTAAGGAGTAATAGAGATTTACCAGAGATCCTTCTAAATGACTATGGCGATGTTCCTTAATACTTTTGCTTGTGTGTTATCCACAGAGGTTGTCTTTGTAGTGTTGACTTAGGTCATAGTTTAGATGTCAGCTCTCTCTCCAAAAAAGGTTGGCATTAATGCTAAAAGTCACACTTTAATGGCAACCTCTTCTTATAAAGAAAGTGTTGTCGCTGCTCTGTCACATTGTTGGAGTTGTACATTGAGAGAGGTTGTCATTGGAGATCATTAAATCAAGTTGTCTCTGAAACGGAACATTGAAATGGATTTTCGTTGAAGTTTAGAGTTGAAAGTGGTGTTTGAATTCGTAAATTCGAAGAGTTTGTCATTAAAATGTTTTATTGAGAGGCTTTTAGACCAGAGAACAATTTTGGCACCACGTTGGGCGCCTATAGTTGGTTTTTTTTTTTGCTTCTCGGTGACTTAGTCACACTGACGCAAGAGCAAGATCATTATTACGTTATTATCAACAAAATCATTAATGGAAATATAAACAATAATTTGCTTGAAAAAGATGTCATAACAAAGTTCTTATACTGCAGAAAATTCATTTGTTCATCAATTTCCTAAAGCAAACAAATAAAGAAAAATAAAACGCAATTAACTCATACTCATTTCGATTTTATAAAAGCAATTAAAACTTATGACAGTGACCAGCAAATTGAAAGCTAAATTTGACTCTGTTTAGACTTGAGAGGCTTGACAGAATAATGGGATAAGCGTGTTATCTCACAGGGAAGCCGCTTGACTAAAATCTAAATTAATATTTTTTATGAATTTCCGTTAGTGTTATCATTAAGTCTTTTGAGATAATGGTGGCAATAATTAACTTGACACAAACACTTAATGGCTAAAATTATATCTATTCGAGTACTACCTCTATTCGAAACATCTCGAAAACATTTAATCGAGAAGGATTGAGAATAATTTACGAACTAACTAACTAGCTTACTTACTTGCTAACTTACTTAAGTAATAGCCGTTCCAAAAACTTGTTAAAAGTTATGAGTTCAGACCTATTTCTATTCTATCAAAGGTACATATTTGAAATGGTTTTACCAAAGCAAATCAATCACCATCTGTATAGACATCGCCTTTTATCACCGAAACAATCTGGATTCCGGCAAAAACACAGCTGTACCACTGCTGTACTGGGTTATTGTACAGAGGAAATACGTCAGGCTCTTGATGCAGATGGAATGTCAAGTTTGGTCTTATGTAGACTTTTCGAAAGCTTTTGATCTGGTTGATCATTCTTTACTATGTTTCAAGCTTTCCGTTTTCTACATTTTTTCACCATTTGCAGTTAAGTTAATTTCATCCTATCTCACAGACTGGAAGCAAGCAGTGCCAATAAAGGATAATTTATCGGAGCTTCTTCCTTTCAAGTTGGTGTCCCTCAAGGATCCATATTGGGACCCATCCTCTTTTCAATATATGTATATAAATGAGCTTCCAACCCTTATTAAGCACTGTTCCATTAATATGTATGCTGATGACGTTTAGCTTGTGTTAAGTTGTCCATTGGGTTTGATAGAGCACGGTGCTTACTGTTTGAATGTTGATCTTCCTGAAATAGCTAGCTGGTCATATCGCTTCAAACTTATTTTGAGTGCTAGGAAATCCAATTGCATAGTAATTTCAAAAAAACTTCTGGATATGTTTTATTTTCCTTCCATTTTTCTCAACAGTGACATAATTGAATACGTGGAAACTGCTAAAAATCTTGGCGTCACCTTCAATAGGAAATGAACATGGGATGATCACATTAATACATCTGTTGGAAAGATTTCGCACTTTATGGGCCACTTTATGACCCCTTCAAAACTAGATGTCTTCTTGCAAAATCACTTGCCATGCCAACTCTAACATAAGATTGTTAATTATATTTTAACTGTAGCTTTGCATCGAAACGCAAACTCAATACTGCTTGTGCGGTATGTTTTTGGACTGTATCTTTATGCTCGCGTTTCAAATTACGTTAGTTTTTTATATACAACATGTCATTCAATAACCTTTTACAATTTCGTGCATGGAACCTCTTGCCTAACATACTCTTATCACGTGAACCTTCATATCTTTATCAACAAATTAGTTTTACCACTTCAATCAGATCAACTCAGCTGATTCATCTCCATTGCTCTTGTCTGACTTCGGAGCGTCAGTTTTTGGTAAAATTTATTCGGTTGTGGAATTCCTTGCCTCGGGATATCAGAGGAACTAATAGCACTACAATATTCAAATTCTGCTATCTTGTAATGCATATAAATATGTAAATGTGTATTCCATTTTCTCAATTATAATAATTTTGTACTCCTCTTCTTTTTCTCCGCTTTCTCTTTTACATTCTTATCAATGTAAATTTAAAATGATCTTACATTATTATATCTAAGCCGTGTTTTATTGGGAATCTACACTTACGTTTGCAAAACATCGCACATGGGAAACAACAACGATTAGTGAACAAAAAAAATGGCAGTGTTCAGAAGTGAACAACAGGGATAGCTGGTAAATAGAGTTTATGGAATAAAGTTGCATTAGTGAGCACAGCGTTTTATTGAGACGCGTTAGTGAAGATGACTTTAAAATTCCCAATAAAACACGGCTCTTAATGCTTCTTTAAAATTACTTTAATCATGTATATTTTGATTTTTTTTCTTTCCGTATTGTGACGAAGCGTCACAATTTCTTTCTCCTACCTCATCCCAAAATGCCGCACCAAAACAGTGCAATATTCATTTCTATTATAATATCCCCCGCACGAAATTAAAATTACAATGTGAATGCCTACGCCAAGGCCAAACATTGTTTACTTTTCCGTGCCTTATCACTTCTTGTGCATTTCCTTATGAGGAAATACATTGGCAGTCCCCATCCCATTTCTTCTATACGAAATTGCCACTGACCTGATACAGCTCACATTCGCTTTCAGTGGCAAAGTCTATGAATAGAGATAAATTAATCACCATAAATAGAGAGAATTATAGGTTTCTACTTGTGGTGGCTTGTTCGAGCCGGGCGAATAGAATTTACCTGATACTTTTCCTCCTCCCCCGCAAAAGAGATTTGATCGCTGTGGCTTGTTTGAGCCGGGCGTTTATATCTTCTTTACTTTTTGACTTTGACTGTCTCCGCATAGGAAATTCATTCGTTGTGGCTTGTTTCAACCGGGCGTTTGATCCTCCTTACCATTTAGTCTCCGTAAAGGAAGTCTAGTCGTTGTGGCTTCTGGCTTTTTTCAGCCGGGCGTTTAGATTCTCTTTACCTGTAGACATTGCGTTTCCATGAAAGAAATTCAATCGTTGTGGCTTGTTTGAGCCGGGCATTTGAATTCTCCTTAAATAGCTAGCCGCAACATTTCCGTGAAGAAAATTCATTCGTTGTGGCTGGTTTCAGCCGGGCGTTTGAATTCTCCTTAGATAGTTTTCTTTTGACACTGCGTCGATTTAAAGTCCTTGTAGGAAGTTTATTCGTCGTGGCTTGTTTCAGCCGGGCGATTAAATTTTCCTTAGTTAGGCATTGCGTCTCCACAAAGGGAGTTTTCATCGCAGTACGCAACCGCAGACCTTTTCTACGAATTCCGCCTCCGCCGACAAAGTGTTTTGCCTCTAAGTAAACGCATGCACTTTCTACACAGTCCGCCGCTGCCGATAAATTGTTCTGCCTTTCACGCAACGCAGACCCTTGCTACGAAATCCACTGCTGCCGTTAGAGTGCCCTGCCTAACGCAGAACCAGATAGGAGTTCACTGCCGCCAAACCGAGGAAACAGCAGCCGTGGTATACAACCGTATCCCCAAAGAAACCATCGCCACTACTACCAGTGAGGATCGATATCAGCCGTTCCGTGGACCAGCACCAGAAACAAACCTTATTCAAGAAATCGTTAAAACTTGCTTTTTGTAAAACTAAATATAGAATTTGTTAAAATTGTAAACCTGAGAGTTAATCAAAATTAAACCTGCCGTTTTTGGTATTCATTTTTGAGAAGCTGGACAGCCGAAACCCAAGTCTTACGAAGCTTCCTTAGGTAGATCCTGGACTCCCTGAGTCATACCCCAGTCTTCGAAAAAGAAGCATCTCAGTATGTGAACTCATGTAGCTTTCATTTATCTTTTTTTATTGTACCTATTTCTGTATTGAAGCTTATCACCATTTTATAAGATATGCATCTTAGTGTGTTCAATCTATTCACTGAAATAAATAAATATATAAATACTTGCTTAATCACTCACTCGCTTTCTTGCTTACTCAACTACTAAACAACGGCCTAACTTACTTATTCATTTACTTGTTTACTTACTTACTAACTTACTTATTCACTTAGGTACTTACACCTAATTACAAACAATTTCGAACTGACTTTATTACTTGCTTTTTTACTTACTTACTTACTTACCTTGGTTATGACTTATTCAAAGCCTTATTATAACACAAAATTGCTTAAAAACCAAAAATTCTTATGTTGAAAGTCCAGTAGTTTCTAAGATTCTGTTCCCGTTGGAATCCAATGTTTTCAATTTTTACTCTGTTATTAAGGAGGAAGAAGATATATAGACACCTTTTACTCTCGACTTAGTTCTCATTGAAGCCTTGTAACGTGTTTCAAAGCCCACTGCAATCCATTGAAAATTAATTTCCGTGCGTTGCTGAAGTATAGCCTTTAACTATTCTCAGGCTCTGGGATATCTCTCTGTGTAGTTTGGGAAGGAGAAGGTAACAAAGAAAAGATGGCAGTACTTTTAGTAAGGACTCCCGTTCTAGTGGGGATATAGAACTGAGTTAAAATTTTTGTTACTCAGGGAAACCGTAGCATTCTAACGGTGAAATCGGTCCAGTAGTTTCAAGGTTACCTTTACGTTCCCGTTCTCGTGATAATATATGGATAAAATATGTAGCCTATGTTCGTCCTCAGGCTCTAGACTATCTCTGTACAAAATTTCATTTAAATCGGTTCAGTAGTTTGTGATTGGGAGATGGTAACAAAGAAAAAACGGACAGAAAGAAATACTTTCGCATTTATAATATCAGTTAAGGTTTGCTTGCTTGCCCATTTCTCGTGAAGGGCGATACTTACTTATTTAGGTGGGCATTACAGTTGGGGGTGAACCTTGGCCTCAACCAACATCCTATTATAACGACTTCGATTTCGGGAGAGCTCTCTCCAGTTTTGCACTATAAGTCGGTTGAGGGCGATACCCGTGACAAAATTTTATGTTTCTGGAATTCGAACCTCGAACTTTGAATTCCCACTTAACAAACAGACATGCTAGCCATCACGTCACAGTCGTTGAGCTGTATCTGGATAAATATAGACTCTACCAATGTATTTCAGCAGTGAGTCTGCCATTTCGTGTGCTGTTTTCGTAGATTAGTAGCTTTGCATGTACCAGACATTCAATCTATTTCTCGGCAGACTTAGATCCCAATATAGCCTTTCTAGTTTTTTCTTAGATCTTCGTCTTTACATATTGTTCTCACTGACGAGACCTTTTTTCTTATTTTTTTTTTTATTTATTTTCATCTTTTATTCTTGTTTCTGTTTGTATTACAATAATAAAATAGTATTACATGATTTAAAAAAATAAAATTAACAATGAGACAAGAATTAAAGTAGTGGCATTTTTTATTTTATAAAGAGTAAAAATAGTGATAAATGCCACTTCAAGGAAATTGTTTAGCAATAAAAAGAATAGTGTGGGGTGAATCATTACAAATTACATTAAAAAAAATAAAAATTACAAATTAATATGGAAGCGAAAAATTAAGTTAAAAAAGAGCTAAAGAAACGAAGAACTAGAAATGTTGACTTAAATATATATGAATATGATGATGCATTTTCAATCCAGCCGTATAGTAGATTAAAAGATGGTGTATGGGTACTTATTACAAAATTTTTATTTCCTCGTGATCAAACTCAAAAAGCCATGATCTTACTCTATTCAGGAAAGAAGGTAGTGTCCTGATGCAGCGTATTAAAGCGGGTAGCTTATTGAAAATTCTACAAGAAGTTACAGCATAAGAATTTTTGAAATGGGTAGTACGGAAGGAGGGAATCGTGACAATGAACTGAGAAGCACTACGCAAGCGATGAAAGTCATAGAACGGGCTTTGTAAATAACCGCTACGCAAGAAGAAAATTTTCAAAACTTTAAAATAGAACAGATGTTTCACGGGCAGGATTTTTAATTTCTTAAATAGAGGAAAGGAATGTGTAAGACGAGTAACACCACAAATTAATACATAAAAAACAGCAACGCAGCAACTAACTGAGTTCTGAAAAATATTTGTACAAGGTCAATACGAGTTCTTGACTAATCACTGCGTTTTTAGTCATCAACCAACAAATTTATCATCAGTCAACACAGAAATTACTCAGAAAATCAGTATTTTGTCCACCGACCAGCACTTTCAAGTTCAAACCAAAATCAGTGATTTGGTATTTAACTCATTCCATTTCTGGGAAAACAGATAACTGCTATCTTATCAATTTCGTGTGGCAGCAGCAGCAGCAACGAACAAACTATTATTAGAAGAATTCATTTGTCTGTTAGATAAAGAACAGCAAAATATAGAAATTGGAGTTCATTAATAACAAAATAATGATAACCCTTCAGTGGCATATCGTTATCAGCTAACAGCAAATTTGAAGCTTGTCACGGTTCTATATGCAACTCAAAGTGTGCAATAATTAGCGTAGGAAGTCGGTGTTATCGACAGACATTTTTTTTAGTATTTCTATCAATTTTTGCCAAGGAGGTTTGATCACCATCAAAGAATCCTTTTAAAAACCTAATATCTTCTAATAAGTTGTAGTGAAATGGCTAAAATTGTCAAAGGTTTTGAGGAACCGACTTGTTCTTTGGTCATTTGGTTTGAAAAGTTGGACTCATCTTTTGGAAAATGAAAATCTATCCTCTTCATAATCGTTTGTCGTGGAATAGAGCAAATATGTAGTTTTCAAGAGAAATAATGGAAGAGTAAAAGAAAGCCGCGTTTGATTTTTTTTTTTTTTTTAGAAGAAGTTGTGCCAAAGGGGTGAGACTGTTCGACTTGCAGCTTTTTCATTAAAGTTTATTTGCAATATGCTTAGTCTGTCTGCAGGAGAAAACCTTACTAAGGAATCTGCAGGACAAAGTTCCGAGAATGATTGGGAATAGCCTTACCTGATAAATTCTTTGGCACACTTATTTCCCGTGACTTCGTGATGCTTTGGAACGAACCGAAAGAAGACTTAATGGAGCTTGGGTGAAGATATAAACAGGTATATATCTCCCTTTTAGCTATTCTTCGCAACGTATCTTAAAGGATAACGTAAGTGCCCTCTTTAAGAGATTAACACGTAGGACGTAGGTACCCAACTAGGTGTTTATGTTTAGTCTCATGTTTTCGCTCTCCATACCAAGATTCAAGTTTTCTTAGTAAAGATTTTGATGTAAACTTTTCCTGATCTAAAAGAAATTTGAGGCATCCGATGCGATATCGTCAGAACTCCAAGCTCCAAACATTTAAAAGTTAAACTTCACAATCCATTGGGAGAAATTGTTTAAAAAAAAAGAAAGGAAAACAAAGAGGACTATTCCAATAAGGAATTAGATCTCTAGATGACAAAGACAGTCACAAGGAAGTTAAAGGCCCAATATCCTCTGAAAGGACTCAAAACGTGCTTCGGCAGCTATATCCGTTCGGAAGTAGCGAAGCAAATGTTTGACAATATTTAAAACTATTGCCATCAACTGAGGAAATGATTTGCAATCTTACAGTCAATTGAAGAGTAGTTCTAGGAGTCCACTTCAACGAACTGATGCGTTTCCACCAACACGCCACTGCAGTTGTTAGAAAATCTAACTGATTGTCGTCCCGTTCATCTGCCGGTGCGCTAAAAGAATGGACTTATCCAAAAAACGAAACTACTGCTGTACAAGCAGCTAATAAGACCAGTGAGTGATACTGCTTTCCCGTGTTGTTCACAATATTTAAGACTGGTATGAAAAAACTGGCTGTATTCGAGAGTAAGGTTCTGCGCATCTGCACAGGACTTGGCTACGATACGATACGCAGGAAAAATGTCAGAAAACTCTATGAAGAAGCTAGGATCATTTCTATATGGAAGTACATGGTGCAGTCTGGAAGACCCCTACTCTAGAACCTCGCCAACCATTTTAACATCTTAGAAAGAAGGATAGCAGAGGAAGACAGACACCCGGACCCAAGATGACCCTAATGGACGACAATACAATCAGGGATAAGGAACCTACCGATGACCTTCTACGCTATGGCAGCATCATCCCACCACCCACCGTGGTTAGTTGCATTTAGTGCCAGTCTTCCACTGATCACTCTTGATCTTCTTGCGATTGTGCTGTTGATGCCAGTATTCGACTATTGATGACAGTACTTGTGGATTTGCCAGTGATTGAGCTGCTGAAGTCTGTTGATCGGCCAGCGTTTGGCTGTATATCTGTCAGATGAAGGCACACGGACAGCAAAATGATGAAGACACACCGAAAAACTTGACATATAAAGGTACACCGACAGCCAAAAAGCGACATGACAAAGGTACACCGACAGTCGAAAAGCGACATGACGGAGCTGCCGAAAGCCTTGGAATCATTAACATAGGATTTTTCAGAATTGATAAAAATAGTATTATATTGTACTAGTTTGAGGACAAATAAGGATTAGACCTCCACAACCGAAACTTTAGGTGTTTTCTTTGGTGAAATCTGGACCCGTCCTGCATTACCCAAATCTAGAGAAAAGAAAACACATCATAGTATTAACAGAAACGCGTATGTCGCCATCTAAGTATACTCACCTTTCTTAGTTTTCGCTGTTTTGAATGTTTTACTCTAAAAATCGACTTCAACTTTAACAAAAGTTCGTTCGTCTAATTTCCAATATCGCATATTCTCCTTTTATCATGAATGTAGTGAATTTTGGACGGAAACCATTTTTTTAACCTGCGTTGCAATGCCTTTTCTTAATAAAGAAATAAATTCGCAGTATTATGTGGCGAACTTAGACTTGATGTTTTGCTGAGTCTGAGCTGCTATACTTTGCTCTGAAAAGAGTTTCCTTCTTTTGAAACCGCGCCATTGGGGCTACATATTTACGTAAATACTGGGCGTACGTACTTACTTTCTGTTGCCGTTGCCTTCACATATACACCATGTTACATATGTGGTGAATTTATTACAAGAAAGTCTTGTCTCTGAGAAAACAAACAATACCAACAAAATTCAAGTACGAACTTTCATTGAAAAACACTCCTTCCAATGCAGTATAACAAATAATTCAACGCCATAACTTTTACCCCGAACTCCACTGTCACTACGACAAAACCAACATATTTCCTCTATTCCAGCTTTGAAATAAAAATTACAAATTCTGCTCACGTAACAATATGTCATCTCGAATTGAAATGAAAACAGAAAGTCATAAAACAAAAATATATCCAGAACCTGATTCGTCGCAAAGCACTTCCTTCTAAATTGTCATTCGAAAAGAATTCACAACTAATTATCCTGTTCCTTTTTTTTTTTGTCTATAAACTCAGCTATCTACACGTCACATATCTACAACTTCGGCAAACAACTAAACTGTCACACCAAGGATGTCAAACACCTTTTGAAACAAAGAACAAAAATAATTCAGTAAGCAAACAGCTCACTAGGTGATTATTACAATCGGAGTGTTGCACCGAAGTTCGTTTTGAAAGCCTCTGTCTTGTGTGCAGAGTGCATTGTCTGGCGCCGGCCACTTTAAGTTACCTAGGAAACTACACGTTACAGACGATGTTGAAATTGCAAAACTATTATCAACTAAACTCACTAATTAAGCTCGTGTATATAGTTAAACTTACACTGCTGGTTTTTCTTCCTTGCAGAGCACGTTTACTTGCAACAATGTCATGTACATTGACTTGACAGCGTCATTGAATTTAATGCGAAATAGGTAAACAATAGAGACACAAGTTAATGAGAGTAGATACTAGGTTAGGTAGGTACTCACTGCTCATTCAGAGGAGCAAAACAATAAAAAAATTCCGGACGATCTCCTATTAATATTAATCTAATAACCTGGCGCAAGTTGCCTACAGCAACCCACCCCATAGCTGAATTCACATGCATGCATTTGCTATGCTTTTCTTTGTACATTGTTGTTGTTGTTTCTTATGTTTCCTGAAGCCATATCCATGATGAGAACAATTTTCACAGATGGGCTTGAGCCTCATTAATATTATATCGTTGTTCGTTGTTTATAATCAGAGAAGAGAGTCTCTTGCATCGTGCCCTCGAGCATCGTCGTCCATTCAAATTAATGGATAATTCCAATGTCGCTGTCAGTTTTAAGTTGAATTATCTCAAGGCTTAGGATTTTGTATATGCTTGCAGCCTTACCATGGTGTTTTGTTCTCCTCTTGATCTCTAGGGTTTCCAGTGGATTTATCAATAAATATTAATTCATTCGACTTTAGATTATATGATTTCTCGGATCTTCTTAAATGCATAATTTTATCAACTGGATTATGATGGCTGTGAAACGAAAACAGGTGTAGAGAGAGAGTTTTAAGTGTAGAGATACTGATATCTAGCTTGAGAAGAGTTTAAATGAGAAACTTAACCCCATTCGATTACATTTTCAATTTAAAGTTATGTAATTGTTTCTGTAGCCAAACAGTAATCGATACTGTTTTGGGGTTTTTAGTTTTCCAAATGTGATGCTGAGATTATTGGCATTTGATAAACTTAAATAAAACGAAGAGTCTGTCAGAAAATGCATAAGTGAAGATGTGACGACGCGACGGATGGAAGACGGAAATACACAAGTGGAGCAAGTTGTAACCAATAATCGTGGTAAGTGGTGTAAAGTAACGCTAAGTTGTTAACTGATTTTTCAAATTAAGAAAGCTCGTTGATGTTTTACTACTCTTGGTGTTTGGAGAAAGTTATGAATGTAAAATTTCTCTGCGACAGCCAGAAAGCGACATGACCAAAACACACAGGCCGCTACAAAGCGAAATGATAAAGCTACGAATACATCGACAGCCAAGAAGCGACATGAAAAAGGAACACCGACAGCCGAAAAGCGACTTGCTAAAGTTTGTTGTCTTTTTAAATTATACTGACAGTAAAAAAGCGACATCGTGAAGTTAGTTTAAATCATACCGACAGCCAAAAAGCGACATGTTAACACACTGACAGCTATGTCGACACTTAAAAGATCACTGGAGCCCGCGTCGCGGGATCTCGTGCGACAACTAGTTTTTTTCGTTCTTTTGTATGACGGCGCCGGCGTAGAAGTTTTCATATGAGGCTCGCATTGTTTGTGCTCTACTGGACGTCTTGAAGTAAGGTGTGCTGCCGTAGTATAGTTTTTTTTATGTACAACACGCCTTTAACAAAAACTTTTCCTAGCACTATACGAAAACGATCGATACACAAAAACCGTCACAATTTGACAGCTAAACAACTGATAATTGATTGGAACCTAATTTTAAGCTGCTATAAAACAGAAAATTAAAAACAAAATATCTTGGCCTGTCCTTACCCAAAGCGCAAAAATAGCTTGGCAGTCAAAGTTTAAAGAGCAAACCGAAAGTCAAAAAAGCGACATGATGAAGGCAGTCGACACCCAAAGAGCGACGCTTTGAAGTCACATCGATAGCAAATAAGAAGGTGGAGGCACAACGACATTCAAAGAGTAATACTGACGGTCGAGAAGTGAATTGAAGAAGTTACACCGACAGCCAAAAAACTTCGTGATAAAGTCAGCCAAAAAGCGACGTTATGAAGGCATACTGAGAGTCAATAAGTATTATGGCGAAGGAACACCGACAGTGTATAAAAGCAACATGACGAGGCCACATCGATAGCACGAAGAGAAGCGTAGTACAGGCATACCGACAGCAAAAGAGCTAAATGATGAAGTCATACCGACACCCAAAAAGCGACATGATGAAGCACACCGCCAGCCATAAAGAGATGTGATGCAGTTAGTTGTTGTTTTAAGTAATACTGAAAGCCAAAAGTGACATGACGAGGCCACATCAATAGCCAAAGAGAGGGGTAATACAGGCATACCGACACCCAAAAAGCGACATGATGAAGCAAACCGGCATCCATAAAGGAACGTGTACAGTTAGTTGTTGTTTTAAGTAATATTTAAAGCCTAAAACGACATTATGAGGCAGTACCAATAGCCCGAAAGTGTAGTGATAAAAGTACACTCACAGCCAAAAGGCGACATAATGAAAGCATATCGAGAGCTAACAAACGAACTGATGATGCCATACAGACACCGAAAAAGAGTCTTGATAAAGGCGCACTGAGAGCCCAATAAGCGACATTGACAGCTAACAAGCGAAATAATAAAGTCATACTGACACCCAAAAAGTATTATAATGAAGGCACACCGACAACCAAAACGTGACTTCATGCAATAAGTTGTTATTTTAATTTATACTGAAAGTCAAAAAGCAACATGATGGGGCGAGATCAATTGTCTAAAAGGCAGACTGACATCCGAAAAGCGACATAGTGAAGGCAAGTCGACACATTACAAACGAAATCATAAAGTCATGCCGACACCCAAAAAGCGTCGTGATGAAGCACACCGGCAGCCATAGAGGGATGTGATGCAGCTAGTTGTTGTTTTAAGTAATATTGAAAGCCAAAAGCGAAATGATGAGGCAGCACCAATAGCCTAAAATCGTAATGATAAAGGCACACTGACATCCAAAAGGCGACATAATGAAAGCCAAAACGCGACGTCATACTGAAAGCTAAAAGCTACATGATGAGGCCACACCAGTAGTTAAAAAGGCAGACTGACAGCCGAAAAGCGACATAATGAAGGGACATTGACAGCTAACTAACAAAATGATAAAGTCATACCGACACCCAAAAAGCGACATGATGAGGCACACCTGCAGCCGAAACGCGACGTCATACTGAAAGCCGAAAAGCTACATGATGAGGCCACACCAATTGTTTAAAAGGCCGAAAAGCGACTTAATGAAAACACATCGACAGTTAACAAGCGACAGTTTGTTGGCCCTGAGCCGCCTGTGTCTAGGTTCTACCATAGGTGTTCTTACGGGACACTGTCTCATAGGGAGACACGCCAAAAGACTTGGCGTGTTTTCCAATGATTTCTGCAGAAGCTGCATGGACGAGGAGGAGGAAGAAACCGTTCAACACCTTCTTTGCTCATGCCCTGCACTACTTCATAGGAGGAAAACTCATCTCGGTGAATTCTTCTTCGATGATACTAGCGACCTAGCTTACATAGACCCCAAAAGTCTTTCAAAATACATTAAAAGTTCCACGTGGTTTGACTAGCAGGTGATTAACCGGCTAGTCCCGTAATGGAAGATTAATAAGTGATCAACTCGTTAATCTTACATCGGGTTTCTGAGATCAGTAGGTGATTAACTTGCTGATCTCTGTGGTATCACAATGGGCCCTTGTGGCCTAAGTGTGTTAGGCAATGTACTCATTGACTGACAGCCACTTCCACCTAACCTAACCTAACAAGCGACATGATAAAGTCATACCGTCAGCGCCACCCAATAAGTTTCATGATGAAGGCATACTGGCAAATGTTACTGGTTTGGTGATGCTTATACTTCTTCAAAAAATCAATGATGCTAAACTTTCACCGCAATTGTCAAATGTCGACAGTGCTGCTGTGCTAAAGAGAGTTTAGTGAACAGGCCGAACGCGGAGGTTTGAATCCCGTGCAAGATATCTTCTTTTATTTAAGCCTCACAGTTTCATCTTACACTTAGTATTATGCGTGTAATTATCGCGGTTTCCGATCCAATTGACTTTAAAAAACAAATGATTTTGACTTTACATGATTTAAAAATTTGTCCTTAAGTGTTTCCGTTTTTTGCCTAAACCATAACTTTGGCTAGATCCGACTTTATTTACATCTGTAAAACCCAAATGCTAATGTTTTCTTATGCTGATGTTTAATTCAAAATTGGCCTTCCAGAAATTCCACGAAAGTTAAACTGCCATTTAAGTACTTTCTGACCTAATCTTTCGAAATGGTTGAGTGAAATGCATTGGGATCTATGTCACCCTAAAATTGTTGCGCTTAAATATTTACAATAAAATAGTTTCACTTTCTTGGACCATTTTCAGACGTCCAGATCTCTTTTCTCAACGGTTTATAATGGTTCATAAATTAGTCGATTGTTTTTGAAGGGCAACAGCGCCATCAAGTCGTCTCGAAGTTTCCTTCACAAAATCAACTAAACGAAAGAAAAATCCCCATTCACACTGTCATGGTTGGATAAATGTGAACAGCGAACACTTAATAAATATTCTGCAACCCTCAACCCCATAAACCAAATGATTACTTCTCCAAACGATCTTAAATGCTTTGAATTTGTTAAGCTGTCACTTTCGATTAAGCCACGCGGCGCCTATTGCACATTTTACAGTCTCAACATCGTCATCGTCTAGCAAAGTGTCTTCTAGATTAATCCACGTGACTCCATGCAGTGTTTGTTTTATTTGACTTAAAATCAATAAATAAATTACTTTCCTGGTTGCAAACTAAAATAAAATCTCCTTCCAATCCAATCCGGTCGTTCAACGATGTTAATCGATTTCGAAGCAAAAACAACGCGACCAACCTCGCATAAGATTTACATTTCTTGATTACATATGCAGCTATGACTAAAAAAAAATAAAAATAAAACAAGGTTCGAGATTTTCTTGGCACAGTCTCCCCAGCTGCTGTCGCCACTGCAACCTCAACCACCACTCAAATCAATTCCACAAAAGACCGAACATCATCGTGTGTTGTACGAGATATCGCCACAAGATATGTGTTAAGTCGACTGATCCCTTGCGTCACCCATCTCCGGCATAGTACAAAAAAGCAAAAGTAGAGAAAAAAGACTACTTTAGGCGCCAATGCCGGCTCCGCATTGCAGACCGCGGAATCTCTACCAACCATAACCGCGCGTGCACATTAATATGAAACGATTTACTAGCGGGGCAACCAATTAATTCGTGGGATTGTATTGCTTCTTCTTGCTTATATGTTTGTTTATTTTAGTTCAATGTGTTTACACTCATCGTTCTAATGATAGGCGCAAGCGAATTCGATCAAAGAAACGCAAAACAAGCTAATATCGTAAATACGATATTAGACACTGACAACAGGAAAGTGAAAGATTTGAAATTTAAAATGGTGAAACGTGTTACACGAACCCTTCTCTCAATTTATCGATCCTTAAACAAGACACAATGATTACCCCACTTCAAAGAAAGCAAAAAAAAAATTATTCAGAAGTCTGCGTGCAAAGCAAATTTAGCTTCTTTTCATTGTTAGTTGTCTGCTTTGTTGTTATGGAAATACTCTTATCTCACCTTTTAAAAAATAATGTTCCAGTCAGATTCCAAGTTCCAAGCTTTTACGTTTCGACAAATGACAAGCGGGAAATGTCATCCTGTCGAGAGATAAGAGTTAGCTCTATTTTTCACCACACACAACACAGCCAATTTCCCAATAATTGATGAAGACAAGAGAATCGTGATAACAAAACAAAATAAATATGCCAAAGAAGAAAACTTTTCTTGCTCTCGGTTTACGTTTGTTTCCATGCATAATTCAAGAAGACCACACAAGAATTCCACATGGCAGCGTTGTGAATAACCGGGTTGGGGGAGGAAACAAACAAAAGGAAATATTCTTGTCATTACAAAACGTCTTGTTCTCATTCTTCCTTGATAAGGTTCAATTCTGTCTCGCCCCCAACCCTAACTCTACCTTGACGACACCCAATAGCGCAATTTTTTTTATCATCTTTTCCCCATTCAAACTGCTTCGTTATAGAAAACAGTTTCGCTTTTCATTTACGATAAACACAACGCGTGTGGCATTGCGGAATGCCCCACTTGAAAATATCTGAAACATCAACATCGTTGCTGTCCTCATTTTGGCATCGTTGTCATCCCATTCACCTCCATTAAGCGAATAAAATATTTTTGCAACAATTTACACCCCCACCCCCCCCCACCCATATGTACAGGTGAGACTGCTGACTTACTATAGAGACAAGTGCCACAGTACAGTCAGCATGGGGCCAAAGAAGAGGATAACGAAAAACAATACGAGAGAAAAGAGCCAAGTCAAAACCAAATAAAATTCATGCCAAGGTCTTGGGATGAAAGGAAATTCCAATGTGCCGATGTGGCGCCATAACGTCCCACTAAACCATACTGTTGCTCCTCGAAAAATACAAAACACCTACCTATACCTACTAAGCTGCTGCTGTTGCTGTGACGGATATTTACGCTGCCGCTGCTGATGGTGATGCTGGGGAAGAATGGCGGCGCGGCGCGGCGGCATCGTCGTCATCATCATCTTCATCATCATCACCAGAGTAGCATGGCATTGCGTTAGCATCATGCATGCTGCTTTGTGTGGTCTGGATCTCAAGAGGAGTCACTGTTTTTATCAGAATTTAACCCTTTTCATCCTCCCACTCTCTCTCTTCGTTGCCCTACCTCATTTGGGATTTGAAATAAAATGTCGAATGCTTGTTCTAGTAAATGTGGGTCGTGACGGTCGATTTGGCATGTGTTATTTTTATTTTGTTTTAGTTTTGTTTCGCCTTTTACTCCTCTGTGTAAGATGTCTGGAAGCATTCTTTCATTTTCTTATTTCAGTCATCAATACATATATTAAATTGTAAATGGAACATGTTTAAGTTTATGTTATGAGTTATCAGACTTTGTGGAGCTGGTTTGTTTCTAGAGAGGGAATCCAGACCTGTGAGGGTTGCCAGATCATTTCTAAGAAATGCAAACGAATGGAAACATTTTTTTATGGGAATAATTTAGCTCCTGTGGGATAGAAAAAGAGCACACTCCAAAAAGTTTGAGGCAACTCTAATCTTTCTTCTATGCTGTTAATAGCCAAAAATACTGCTTAAGCAAACGGAATTGGAGACAGGAAGTTATGGTTCTGATAAGAGAACTTTTCATCCAGAGAAAGTTTTTTCGGAGGACAGATTTATACTTAACGCCTCTCATAAATAAAACCAAAGAACATGGGAAACATTTGGATTGAGAATAAATTGTTTGATGTGAGTAAACGATACTCATGTTGTTCAAACAAAGCTCGTAAACATCTTTTTATGGGTAAAACAACAACGTAAGCAAAAGTAAAAGAGAAAAAACTACAGACTCTTCAAGGGAATTTTGGAGTTACACATTTCGGCAACTGTCACTCATTGTCGTAATCTTCACACAAATCAAATTTTTAAAATGAAGAAGGGGATGGAATTTAGCAGCTCCCAAAGTTAAAATAATAAACAAAAAGTATGAAGAAAACTGAATGAATGTTCTGCAGTATTTTAACAAAGCATGTGCCTTTCTCAATTAATACAACGGTCGTTGTCGTTAAAAAATACGATAAACGTTTTTTACGATAACGACAATTTGGAGTATTTTTCTTACGAAACGACAGAGGTTATCCTCATCGCTTGAGCGATACTTTGTATTTGATATGAGATTGTACTCCCCGTTGAATGAGATAACTTTACCTTCTTCTTCGAGGTTCGAGTACCAGAAACATCCAATTGTTTTTTCAATGGCATTGTCTTTCGTGAGCTGTAAGTCTGAACAAAGGTAATTTTCATTGGACCATCGTTCAAAGAATTTGCTTCTAGTAAACATCGTCGGTAGGTGAAAAAAATTTGAGTTACTGGTCCCAAATAATCCTATGCTCACGAATCACTTCAACTGGTGAAATCCTTTGAACGTGAAGAGGTTAACTACGGGGATGAAATTTAAGACACTTACGAGGGAAGGTAAATGTAAAAGTTTTTTTTAGACTAAGCAGTTTTTAAATCACAAATAGAAAAATGTGTCGAGATCCTGTTGACGATGATCTTGTAAGAATTTGTATCACCTGCGTATTGGTGAATTATGGGAATGGTGAATGAATAATTCAAAAAAGAAGTAGACCTTATTGACTACCCTGGGGTACGCCGGAAATAGCTTCAAAAAGACTTGACAGGTTGGATTTCAAAATAAAAAGATATTTATCTCATTGAAAGGTGCTTAGGGCCCATGTGAAATTCTATCAAAGCAAACTAAAATCACTTTAACTGAAATTGACTTTCTTCCTTTTTCCACGGTAAAAAAGTAAATGAAAGTAAATTTCCATTCAAAACCAAGTCATTGAGTCATTGAAAGTTTTTAGGAGTTCTTCAAAGTCATTAAAGAGTTTTAGAATTTTCAATTTAAAAGTGTGTATTTCAACAACTGTTAGGTTCAAAAAGATCTTTTGCAATTAGTGCATTTACCAGCCAGCAATCTTCGATGAATTAACCATATCCAAAAATACATCGTGTGAGGCTCCACACTTTAAATAAAAGACATTTTCAAATGGCTAACAAGTCATAACACGTACGAAGAGGGGAGATAGAAACATTGATGCGTTTACTCGTAATCCACTCTGTGTATAAATAAAATAAATAGGGTGACACGATAAAGCTAGGAACGCCGTTGTGTAGCAGATTTCTCTCAACCATACCTTATGAGGGAATGGAAGGAAACTATAGAATTTTTTTTTTTTTTAAAGTTTCTAGATTTTGGCACTGCGAACATTTTACACGTTACCATTACGCCTCGAGCACAAAATAGGAACCACAGAGCAAAAATAATGTTTGAGGATATAAAAACCATTTAAGAACTGAGTTAAATGATTTTACTTGATCGCAACATAATAACAATCCTTTGGGCATTGTCTCCCCCGAACGTTAAAGTAAAGAAAAGTGGCAATCGCACGAAACTTAAATATTGCATCAAACTTATTAAAGTTGGAATTGCTATTTGAATACTCTCAGTCCTTTTTGAAAAGTATAAATGTTCCACTTTCCACATCCCGTCGACACCCCACAAATATTTATGCTGAAATCATCATGAGTTCATGTATATTTTTTATAGGTAACTCAATAGGAAGAGTCTTTATCCACTTATGGTGTTGATCGTGTAAAACAGTGTAACACGAATAACCCTATGGGATTATAGTAATAAGATCTTTTCTGATTGACCTGCAGGAAACGCAATAACCTTTTTCATCGCAATTGACTGATTGGTTTAAACGAACCGGCACAAGTAACACGGTATGTTTTGTCACCTCTAAACACTCAAAAAACAAACAAACACGAATTACACCATCACTTTTTATCCCTCAAATGACTCGTGTAAGTTCGTGTTGTTTGCACTGCCCAAACATCACTCCGCAGTTGCCTTTTTCATCACAATTAATACTTTCGCTTCAAACGAACCGACACGAGTTTTTTTCACATTAAATCACATAAAAGGGGGTTTTAAAAGAATTAAAACGAACTACAGCATTATCCCTAAAATAATTCGTGTAAGTTTAGTGTAAGTGTAGGGCGCACTACCCAAACATCATTCCGCAATTCACTTTTTCCTCAAAAGTGATTGAGTGATTTTGTTTGAAACACGAGTAACAGAGTGACACGGCTTGTTTTCTCACTTTTAAACAATCAAAAAGGTCGTATGAAACGAATAAACATGAGCTACACCATCATTTCCTTAATCCTCGAATGACTCGGTTAAGTTCGTATTGGTTGCACTACCCAAACATCTTTCCGCAATTGACTTTTATAATCAGAAATGACTGATTGGTTTCGTTTTAAACGAACCCACGGTGTGTTTTGTAACCTGTAAACACTAAAAAAACGAACAATAGAATTGTAATTTTTACCCTCAAATGACTCGTGTAAGTTCGTGTTGGTTGCAGTGGTTTTGTTATAAATGAACCGCAACGAACAACCCTGTGAGATTACAGTGTTCAAATTGACCAGTTGGAAATGCAATTACCTTTTTCTTCACAAATGACTGGTTGATGTGTTTTTCTAAACACTCAAAAAGGTCGTATTAAACAAATCCATCAATGACTCGTGTAAGTTCGTGTTGGTTGCACTGCCTAAACACCATTCTGCAATTATATTTTTCACCAGAAATGACTGAGTCGTCTCGTTTCAAACGAGACACGAGTTTCTTTCACCTCAAATTATCAAAAAGATCGTATTAATCAAACACGAACTACACCATCCTCTTTTATTCCTAAAATGATTCGTGTAAATTCGTGTTGGTTGCACTACCCAAACATCATTCCGCAATTGACATTTTCATCAGAAATGATTGAGTGATTTCGCTTTAAACGAACCGACACGAGTAACAGAGTGACACGGTTTTCTTCTCACCTCTAAACACTCAAAAATGTCGTATGAGACGAATAAACACGAACTACACCATCATCAGAAATGACTGAGTTTCAAACGAACCAACACAAATAACCCTATGAGATTATTGTAATAAGCTCTTTTCTGATTGACGAGTAGGAAATGCAATTACCTTCTTCATCACAAATGACTGATTGGTTTCGTTGTAAACGAACCGGCACGAGTAACACGGTGTATTTTGTCACCGTTATAGACTCAAAAAGGTCGTATTAAACCATCAAACACGAATCAAACCATCATCTTTGTCCTTAAAATGATTCTTGTAATCGCAATTCACTTTTTCATCAGAAACGATTGAGGGATTTTGTTTGAAACACGAGTAACAGAGTGACACGGCTTGTTTTCTCCCTTTTGAACATTCAAAATGTTCGTATGAAACGAACAAACACAAATCACACATTTCATTTTTTATTCCTCAAATGACTCGTGTAAGTTCGTGTTGGATGCACTGCCCAAACATCTTTCTGCAATTGACTTTCATAATCACAAATGACTGATTGGTTTCGTTTTAAACGAACCCGCACGAGTAACACGGTGTGTTTTGTAATCTCTAAACACTCAAAAAACGAACAAAAACCAATTGCAATTTTTACCCTTAAATGACTCGTGTAAGTTCGGGTTGGTTGCACTGCCCAAACATCACTCCGCAATCAACTTTTTCATCACAAATGACTGAATGGTTTCGTTTTAAACAAACCGACACGAGTATTTTTCAACTCAAATCACCAAAAAGGGGGTATCAAAAGAATGAAAGTGAACTACAGCATCATATTTTATTCCTAAAATGATTCGTGTAAGTTCGTGTGGGTTGCCTATGGACACGTCCAACTCAACCACCAACAGCAAATAAACCTCTTAAATTCTTACCTCTGGGCTGCTTGAATATCATTTCACGAGAACAAATACTCAATCTTTATTAAGCTGAATTGAATCCCTCTTCGCGACGACCTGTCTCTCGTTTCTCTGAAGTTACAGTTTATCAATGGGTAAATTATTGTGAAACTCATTCAGTTATTTTTATGGCACAATAAAGTACCCTTTACAAGCTTCATTGCTAACATACATAATTTCTATCAATTAATTTAGGTACTTCATACTCACTCACGTTTGAGCATCGAATTTTCTTAGTTTTATTTTTTGGGTGCGTAAAAAGAGTCCAAAATGAACTAAATAAAAGAACGTGTTGTTTCATATAATGGAAAACAAAAAACGATCTAGATAAAAATAAACCCGCTTTTCCATTCAAGACGAAAAGCCATATTGATCTCAGTATCTTATGGGAACATTACTGTACGACTATATGAAATGATATCAGCCTCATTTCAATGAAAAGAAAAAGTTTTTCTTTCATAAACAATTATTCAAACAATCAAAGATAACAATATCTCCTTGAGGCACAACTTAAAACGATTTATCACCGACCGAATCATTTTGGTGCCACGCACAAGCGAGATGCCCTGTTTGTGGGTAAGAAAAAACATGTTCCACATATACCGAATAATCAAACTTTAAGGCATCAATAAAATTCGGAGAGCCCAAAAGTAGCACAGGCAGACTTGCTTAGGTTTTGGTATTTTGTAAGCATCTTATATAAGTTACATACACATGATGCCCTCTTCAAAGCAAATTAATGTTTTAATTCCAACTTCAATTCCAAGAGAAGACACCACTTGAGGCTGCGAATCTTTTATGTATTTTTGTCTTTGTGTTTCCTGAAAATTTGATTGATTCGAGGTTTGTCTATACATATTTTGGTCTTTGTAGCTTTTTTTCCACTTAAATGCTTCGAAACCAATCAAAATAGAATAATTCTCTGAAGAAAGCAAAGATGAAAGCTTTCGAGTTGTAAGGATGAGAAAACAATTCTTCTGAAGTGGGGCGTGTTGTTATGATAATAGAGATCAGTCACTACAGCAACCTATCCTTCTTTGTCGGCAGCTTATGAAAAAAAATGGAGAGAAAAAAAAAAAACACAGCTTGATCGAAAGTAGGCATCTTTAAAAGTTTTACGAGCCACGGAGTCAAAAATTAACGAAAGATTAAAGCAGCGTAGTAAATTTATACACCGTTATTTTCGCTTTCAAAAATCATATTCGAATGAGGAGGAGAAGTATTCAATGGATGAATAGAAGAAGATACGATTTACTGAAACGAGCACACTGTTGTTTTGGGTAATTCAAACTTGTTCATTTCTTGGCATCTTTTTTCCGTTGCCGAAGAAACTTCAAAGACCTCGAACCTCACATTCCACAGTTTCATAGCGCACACATGTTCGTTTTATTTATTTATTTTTCGAAAAACAAAAACCTATTTCCTCTGATGGCTGTTAAGGCAATTCTATCCGCATTCTCGCACTAAAAACCAAAGCCTAATCAGACGATATATATTCAAAGTTGGATAGGTTTGATGGATTAATGGTGACATTTGACAGTTTGCAAAGAGGCAGAGAGAGAGAGAAACAGGGAGAGAAAAAGGGACACAAATTTATTGAGAAAACAAGAAGAAACCTCGTTAGGAAATTAAGGCATTTGTCTTATTACCTCAAAACATGTCTCAAAACCCCAAACACAACTTGTGAAGACGAATGAATTTTGTTGTTTCGAATTTAATATCCGCATTCGGTTTCTGCATACCTAGAGAGAGACATGTATACGTGAATGTAACATACTCAGCTTTCTCCCGGGGGAAAATACAACTTTTGAGTGAAATACTGCGGAATCATGTTAATTCCAATTTACATTTGACATTTCCATCAACATGCTAATGTAGGCTGCAATTTTTCATAACTTTTTTTTTTACATCATTCCTTCAAGCTTTTTTTTTTTTTGTGAAACAGAACGTACTTACATGTGAGGTAGGTAGCGTGTTTTGTTGATCCAACAGCAACAACATTAGACAGCACTCAGAAAATTGCGGTAATGTTTCTTCATATTTGACGGATTGCAATTTAATAAGTGAAGAGAGTTGGTATATTTTCTTTTCGTTTTTCTGTTTTATAAAGGATATATGTTGGGGTGACTCATTGTGAGGGGAGGTAGTTTGAGTGGAAATAGATGATTTATTAGGACAAGGAGTCATTAAGAGTAGGTTATCAAGACTTTCTTATACTTTGGATTGAATAAATTTTTTTGGAGTAATTTGGTAAGAGCTTTGTCACTTTGGGAATATTGGGGAATGAGATTTTTTCCCAAATAATTAAGAGTGTGTCACAAACTTTCGGAGAGCCGTAGAGGGGAATTGAAACAAGGAGTGTACAAAAACTTGTCAAACAAAGTCACACATCTTGTGGAGTAATCCAAGGTTCTTTGGACCAAATATGTCGAATCGAAAACTACTTAGTCACTGTCAGTCATCTGGCAATGTAAGGGAGCCTTGGGGTCTGTCACCGAAAAGTGTCCTTTGGAGCTACACGGCTACAATAAGACCAGTCCTGCCCTATGCTTCTGTTGTTTGGTGAACGAAGCTCTTACGATTGTACTACGTTGCCTCGTTCGCCATATTCCAAGGAAGAATGTGTCTCGGCTGTTTTGGGGCCTTGTCCAGCAATCCTGGGGCTACTCTGGACGCAGTGCCGAATCTTCGTCCCCTTGATGCCTTCATCATCCGACATATTCTCAAGACTTCTTCATTCTTTATTTTTCCGACGTTAAATGGTTCGTTCTATGTAGTAACTCTGTAGTTAGTCTTGTGGTGTATCAGCCAAATGGTCTTTGTCGCCCGGCTGCTACCCCTCTACTCCGTAAATTTATGTGCGGAGTAGGTTTGATGTAAATGTAAATGCAAATAGTTCGTAATTTCGAAAGGATCACCGCTTTCCTACTTATCTGCTCCACACTTTTGACCCGCTCTTAAAGAACTCTGTGTTTTCAAGACCCCCCCCCTTTAAAGAGATGTGGTCTCTGCCACCATTCGTACTGGAGCATTGAGGAACCTGTAAGCAAGCAGCATTACTTTTGGATCCCGTCTAATGATCTAATAGACATGCCGCCCGACAGTTAAATCCCAAGGCTCAAACAGCGTCAAATATACACTCTAAACTTTCCGTCGTTTCAGGACTGGTTCAGTCTAGAATCTGAACCAGAAAAGGATTGTTATCGGACCTTCACAGACTATCCCAAAACTAATGTTGGATCTGGCGCTGGTGGCTTTGTGGAGAGCGATGACATACGACTGCACGCTTCATTAGGCACATTTGCATCCGTCTTCCAAAGCGGATGCATATTCTATGCAAATGGCCATAAGCTTCGTTTAGAAGAATGGCTGGGGAGAAGTATTTGTGTCAGCAGCGACATCTGTGTTTAAGGCTCCACTCAACCCTCTCGGCATAATTAGAACAAAATTGATAGGTGAGACGTGAGAGTCGAACGATGCCGTTCAGCTTTCAATTTTCTTTTAATTTTGTCTCTCTGGCTCTTTACGGGTCAGTACATGGCCGTGCCGTAACTACTTTGAAGGTGATTGAAATAAATAAGTAAATAGGGCGGCGCAACAAAGCGAGGGCCTAGCGCATTCTTACAACCATGCCTTGTGAGGGAATGGAGGGGACCTACAATTTTCTGCCGGTTCCGAACGGCTAATCGGAAAGCGCTTTTCATGGCAATGAATTCACTAACGGAGGACTTGCCAATTTCTTGCGAAAGCGATGCCCGTGGAAAAAAATTTGTTGCCTCTGTTTGGGATTCGAACCGCAAACCTCTGGGTTAATAGGTGGACATGCTTACCATCACACCACGGGCACCACGGGTGATTTAGGAATGCAAAACCCCCTTCGAAATCGGTTGGAAGACAAAACTCTTTGGTTCTTGTTTGGATGCTAGGTCATCACGGCATAACTGGAAACGAGATCGCAGATGAAATTGCGATGCAAGAATCTCATACAGCTTTCTCAGGACCTGAACCGTCGATAGGTCTGACAGCGTTCTCAGTGAGGGCTTCAAGCAACATTTGGATCTGTAAAGAGTACAATTGTGGATGGCATTCCTCCATTTAATGCAGGCAAACCAAACATACGCTCTCTGAAGACGTGTTTAAGAAAACTGCAATATCTTTCCTACCCCGTAGTTGAAACGACTGTAGAAAACCTGCTGGCGATGCCTCTGGGCTCTTCTTTTTTGCCAAGTTTTTAAATGTGTTGGGGTTAAGTGATATCACACCCCGTGAATCCTGTGGAGAGGATGACGACACTTCAGACCCCTCTTCCGTGAGTGTCGTGTATTTTCTCGAATCAGGATATAGATACTCTCAACATGGTGAGAGCTGTTAACCTAGGCTCCTTATCATAGCAGCCTCTTTTGGCTTTTCTACAAACACCTGGAAATCTATAACAAAAGAATGTTGCAATCTGGCAGTACAATGCACCGGTACATAGGTCTGATTGCTTCAGTTAGTATCTTTAAGATCTCCGACAGTCTTTCTGTCGAAGGGTAGTGGTTCAGCTAATGATAAAGGTAGTTCAATGAGCCAGTTATATTTAAGAACTAGTTAGTTGAATGAGCTAGTTAGTTCAACAAACGATCTAGTTCTGTGAACTACCTAGCTCATTGAACTAGTATGTGGTAAGTGAACTAGCTGAGGGATAGTGAATTAATAAGTTCAATGAACTGGTAAATTCAATGAACTAGTTAGCTCTAAGAACTACCTAGGTCAATGAACTAATTAGTGGTAAGTGAACTAGTTGCTGGTTAATGAATTTTTTAGTTCAGTAAACGAGTTAGTTATGTGAATTACCTGGCTCAATTAACTAGTTTGTGGTAAGTGAACTAATGAGTTTAATGAACTAGTTACTTCAATGAAGTAACTTTCCAATGAACTACTAGGTGCAATGAACGCTTTAGTTCAATGATCTCGTTGCATCAATGAACTGCTTAGTTCAAGCGGCAAGTTAGTTAAAGATCCAGATCCAGGCTGAAACGTTTCCAAAAAGGACTCACTAGTCCCCTTGACATCAGAAATACCTCTTCTTCGAATATTCTTAGGTTCTTACACGACCTCAACTTCGAATGAAAAAATTTAAACATAACGTGTTAAAATCTAAGGGAACAGTACAAAAGATCTTTCAGGTCGACGTGCTAGTAAATGTGATCTACCTTCGCCCTATCTAGTTTAGAAAAAAAGTTAGTTCAGTAAAGAAGTTAGTTCTATGAACTACCTAGCTCAATTCACTAGTTAGTGAAGTTAGTAAATTCAATGAACTAGTTTGTTCTAGTTGCTCAATAAACTAGTTACTGCAATGAATTCGTTACGTCAATGACCTAGCTAGTTCAAGCGGTAAGTTAGTTCAATTGTTCATCAATGGGCTATGAAATTTGACAGATAACCCCAACCTCCCAGCAAGGTATTCCAACCAACATGTTCCAAATTTCAAACACACACTTTGCTACTGAATCACTGCCGGCCTAATGTTTGGAGATATAACTTTGTAAAACAAAGGCTTACAAGTTCTACGTGTCTCTGTTACCCTTGAAGTTAGATGTATGCCTTTTCTTCTGGCATGCTAATTGCTTTGTGTCAATTCCAGTGTTCTTGTTCATTTTGCATTATCCTGGCTCATTGCCCTCCTTGCACTTGACGCATAAGTACTGGCGTCCGAAGTCAGTAATAAAGTGTCCAAAGCTTTAGCCCTTCACAATCTTGTTTGACCTTAGGCGTTCCCAGTGGACTTTCAAGTTCATTATAAGCGTCTTGGCGTACACTTCTTTCATGCCGCAGTATCTCGCTTGCTGGTGGTGGTACTGTGGCGTGATTACTGTGGTACTGTGGCGTGATGGTTAACATGTCGGTCTGTTAACCCAGAGTTTCGTGGTTCGAATCCCAACAGAGGCATAAGTATTTTCCCACGGGTATCGCCTTTCGCGAGGAACTGGCAAGTCCTCTGATAATAAATTCTTTGACATGAAAAGTACTTTCTCAATTAGCCGTTCGGAACCGGCAGAGAATTGTAGGTCCCCTCCATTCCCTCACAAGGCATGGTTGTGAGAATTGCGCTAGGGCCTGTGACTCCTCGCTCTGTTGCCCACCCTATTTATTTATTTATTTATTTTTACCTCTCTAGCTCCACGGCAATTATGTTGTTTGTCATTGCCCATCGCATCTGTGGCCTACTCTGTGGCTCCTACAAATTACTCAGCCTGATTCCATAGAGAGAGATTCTTGTTCTTTTACAAAGACATGAATTATTGAAAAATATGAAAATTAATTTTACAGAAAATGAAATTCACTTTAACATAGGGTTGGAGTCCCTAGAGAGCTAGCCATTCATATGAGCACGACTAATAAACGACAATAAATCAAAAATTTTCAAAGATCTTAGGCTCATTTTCACAATACAGTTTATGTATATTAAATAGTCCTTAAAACTTAGTCAAATAAAGTCAAAAAGTCCTTAAAACTTAGTCAAATAAAGTAATTGAGTCACCTTTTGAGGTAAGCACAGCACACACACACCCCTAGTTTCGACATATTGCTGTGATGTTTATCTCTCGGTCTTAGTTGACTCTAATCTTCTTTGTTTTGTCTATTTCAATTTGATGAAGTAAATTTCTTCGGGTCTCCTCAACCTTACATAAAAACCTTCCCCAACGTTCAATCTTCACACACAAAACTGATGCGATCTCCAACATAAAGTGTTTACCGTTTGTTACCATAGTAAAGGCATTTTATCCGATAAGCATCTTACTCCACCCCCGCCCCGTCCAACTTCTGCTTAAATTGGCAAACATTATTCAATCTGAAAAACGCATATCCTCTCCTATATTCCATTTAAAAAAAAGGTCTACCATAGTTTACCGAAGCGAATTTTCTACGAGATTCATGGCCTACATAACTCACCTGTTTATATTTGCAATGAGCTTTAGCCATATCATCCATTTTGCTTTCCCTGCCAAATATGTATAAAAAAAAACTAGTTCACTCGGCCTCATTTCTCTGTTTTTTTTCCCTTTTTTTGTCTTGTTTTTTATTAATTTATCTTTATTTTTTCTTTCTTTCCAGGTGAGTTGACTTATCTCTCCCAGGCCCAAACAATGATACATGTAAGTTTTGTGTTTGGTGTTCCCTTTTTGGTTTTTTTTTTTTGTCGTTGCTGTTGTGTTGGGTTTGTTTTGTGAAGGAGGTCTGATGTATCCTTCGGAACGATTTATTTTACAACACATTCCTTATCTTGTTTATCACTTGATTCTTTTTGTTGAGATTTTACGATTTTTCGTCTATAAATTTTAACGAAACATGTCTCCTACTTCTTCCTCATTCATAAAGAACAAGAAAACAGGCTCCTTCAGAGGATTTATTCCTGTGGGTGTGTGTGTGTTTTTTTTTGTAAGAAAATCCTTATAGGTTCATTGTTCCTTGTAATGTTATACTCTAATCATATATAGATCATATTTATTGTACTTATCTGGGCGTTTATATCTTTATTGCCTATTGTTGTATGGGGTGCGGGGGAAACTTTATTCATCACACGTACGCACTAAACAATCGGGGTTAAATTGATACTTTGGGTACGTATCAAATTTCGAATGTTCACTTTGAACCTACTCATCGGTAACCACTAATCATGGTGTCGTATTAAAATTTAAAGTTCAGGAAAAAAAAAACCAACAGAAAAAAAATAAGGAGAAGAAGAAGAAGTCAAAGCAGAAACAAACGATGGAAAGATTTTTGTGGTCAACATTTAGTGAAGGTAAATCGATATCTGTTTTTTCTTCTCCTTAAGAAGTCATAAGGGCTAATGGGTTTTAAGCTCTTTTCGTTTTTGTGGTTTGGTCTTCTTGAGTGGTAAATTGTTTGTCATTTTAATTTGAAGAGACCTGACGGATTGAGATTTATGAATCGGAGTAAGAAAATAGGATGAATGAGAGAAAGAAAATTACCCGACTCTCATACCTGGAGAGTCTGCTGTCCTGATGAGGGTAATTTTTGTTTAATTTAAAGTTATAAGTCAGTTCTATCCGTTTTGAGATGCATATACTTAAATGTGAAGAAACACTCAATTTGCTGCTGGATACACACTTTCCGGGCGGCTCAACCAATACCGGTGGACATAACATAGTTAGTCATAACATGTCTTCAAAGCACGCGAACGATCTCATTTCAAGGAAAACAGTAGTTTGGACAATTAACAGCCTGTTTGAATGTCTATATCTGTATGGTTAACGATTGTTCTATGGCCTGATATGCTGATATGTTTTCCAATAGTTGCATTGTTTGAGTCGCAGTGCGGTTTTGGCCGCCATCTCCTTAGTAAAAAGATCTAGGGCGCTAGTAGTCCGTACAAATTGAATAATCGCTGCATTATAAGGAGCTCACTATGCTGCTTTCCTAGACATCGAAGGCGCCCTTCACAACGTCAAAACATATGCGATCTTCCGAGCACTTACAACTCTAAAGGTGGATCCCTCACTCGGTGAGTTGATTGAAAAGCTCCTAGAAAGTCGAATCATAAACTCAAGGAGAGACTTCTACCAAAAGAAGTGTAAATAGAGCTACTCTGCAAGGTGGAGTCCTCTCTCCTCTTCTTTGTAATTTGGGGGTGAATGGAGTACTGATAAATATGGAGGGGGATGGCTGCAGGGTTATTGCTTATGTAGAATGTTGCCATTAAAGTTACAGGAAAGTATTTTAGCTTGAAATGCTCTAAACAAACTTTCAAAATAGGCCAGTAAGTGTGGACTTGGATTAAATACTCACAAGACTGAGCTGGTACTCTTCTCCAGGAAATACAAAATTCCACACATGGACCCTACTTACATTAACGGCACACAACTAAGTTTCTTCAATGAGGCTAAATACTTGGGTCTAGTTTTCCATTCCATTTAGAAAAGATTGGAAGGACTAATCATTCTTGGAAAACGAATACGTCCATTTTTATACGGACGCGGACGGTTCAAAAACAAATGAAGGAATAGGTTGTGGTGTCTATTCAGACGAAATGAAATTGAACATCTCGCTTCGTCTTCCAGATCATTGTAGCGTATTCCAAGCGGAGGTGATGGCAATCAGCGAAGCTCTGTCTTGGCTCAGAGAATACATGATATCGAAAAAGGATATATACATCTTCTCAGACAGTCAGGCGGCCATCAAATCCCTGGCCTCAAATTCCCTCAACTCTATTCTAGCCCTTAACTGCCGATCATCTCTCAGGGAGATGTCAGAGCAGTTTAACATTCACCTGTCCTGGGTGCCGATGCATATAGACATTCAAAAAAACTGCAAATTTCACACCGATAACGGAGAGTATCGGCATACCAATCGCTACATACAAACTCTGGCTCAAGCAGGACGCATACAAGAGAAGTAATCTGAGATGGTGAAGCTATATCTTAAGTGGTCGAATGGCTTGATCTCTCTCAACAGAAAACACATTAGTGCGACGATAGGTGTCATCGCAGGACACTGTCTTATTGGAAGACATGCCGCAAGGCTAGGAGTCGTCTCAAACGATTTTTGCAGAAGCTGTATGGATGAGGGGGAGGAGGAGACTATTCCCCTTCTTCTCTGTTCATGCCCAGCTTTAGCTCACAAACGTAGGATACACCTAGACGCCCTGCGTCTCGCCCGCTTCATTGTAAGCTCGAAATGGTTCCATTAAGATGAGGATACATTAGATCTATTGTGGTATCACAATGTTAGTCGAGCTGACAGCCACTTTAACTTAACCTAACCTAACCTAACCTAACCTACTATGGGAAGTCGACCCAGCGTGCTTGCATGCCACAGCTTAAGAACGAACACCATAGCCGGAGTTGGGACAATGCCCATCCCACCAAGGCTCACTCAGAGAAATTTCAAATAGTCACTATTTGCGACAATTTGCTGATGTTGACGTCAAGACATGCTATGTGGCAACACGACAATAAACACTCTGCACACACAATTTGACTGAAATGTTAGATACCTCACACTGAGGTGAAATTACGCCTGAATCACAATGCTGCTTAAGCTTCGGTTTCGCTTGACAATTATAAATTGACGTTACGTTTGACGTTCATGAATTCAATCATATTAAATCAGTACATGCTATCGCAACGTCACCAAACGTGACTCCAACTCAAAGCAAAAATTTTGCTTTGTTTGACCCGCTCGCTTTAACAGTCAAAACGAAAACGAACATTAAACACTCGCATGTAAAGTGGTCGAGGTCGTGGAGCGTGATTGCCGTTCAGGCATTAGTTGACAACCGTTCCTGCTATTTGGTTACGTCTATACATCCAGTTGCCGTAAGCCATCGGTATACTGACATCGCATCGGTCGACCGACATAAAACGTCAAAAAATTATCAAGCTGGGTTGCTTCGGTATCAATTGAAGGGCCCTAAAGGAAGAAGAACATTCAATTTGAACACCTACGCCGCTATTGAATAACCACTTGCTTTCTAAAAAGTCTTTCTCAAGTACGACTACTTCCCTGTAGGCTGTAGTATTACAACGCATACCACAAGGCTGCCATTTGAGGCCCCTTCTCTTAGCTTTGAACATTAACAAAACTAACATCTTTCTCTAAATCCAGATAGAAAACCAATTTTTATTCAATACTTTCCAAACAAATCATCGCTATAACCGTAAGTTGATGAAAGAACAGACAGAAACATGCAAGGCAAACTGACGCCGCAAAGGCGTAGTCAAACATATCGACCGAAATGTCTGAATTGACTCTCCAATCAGTCGCAAGCTTTTAAAAATTTATAAACATGTCCAGTCCACCTCTATCACATTCCTTGGTAAAGTTTAATCACGATCCTCTTGAGGAAACATATCAAAACGGACGATTGAAAATGAGGACTTAAATAAAAGAACAATCGCTTTCCAGAGAATAGTAATTTCCACTGCAAATACTACTCGAGAATTTACATCAACCGTAATCTATTCAACTGACATAAACTTATTGCACGCGAGACGTTCTCATTTTTATTTTTCTCTCCTCCTTTTTTTTCAAACACATACAACACCACAGGAAGGAATAATCCTGCGTGGAATTTTAGAAGAAAGAAACTCCCACTTTAAATTGCTTGCGCGCTGTTAAATTATTCATCTCGCAATTGCATTGAATTCTTGTTCTTGTTCTTTGGAATTTTCTTTTCTTTTTTTTTTTTTCATATCGAAAGTTTATTAAGTTCCACTCACTCACTCAAACCTCCCCGTTCATGCCGCCCGCACCCGAATATAAGTGAATCTCATCGAAGGAAAGTATCTATCACCTCGCTGTGCCAAGGATCTCTCAAAATCGGGAAAGAAAGGGAACACGGACGGATTTAATATTTTAGAGAGTTACAACCTGCTTATAGAGCGAGGAGCTTCCATTAAAATTTTAGTAATCACGAGTAAAAGAACTATTGTAACCGGAACTCGGCTTGGTTTTTTTTTTTTTGTGAGGACGATGAACGTCAGCAACACGGAGAACAAAAAGGATTCCAAAACAAAAACTAAGAGAAAAAATAAAAACGTGCCAGCAACACATTTGTACCCATTAATATGTAATTCAAAAATTGTTTCCATCGAAACGACGAATAAGAACCCAACCCTTCTTCAAGAACAAAGACGAAGTGAATCCTTAAGGAGCGAGGGCACGTTGAAAGCCTTTGTTAGTTATAGTTTGGCCTGGTTCAGGGAACCAATAGCGCAATGAGTATAAAATGAACTTGTTCTTCATCAGGTAAGGACTCTATAACAACCGACTAGGCTTTTAATTTATTATTCCCTCTTGCTTAATTAACCTTTTCTCCAAGGGTAATTGATAGATGGCGCAGACATTGCAAGAAAAGGATATGAACTTTAATGGACCACCGTCCGTCCGTCGGAGGACCGTAGAGCCCTGTTTCTTCGACAAATGGACGACGAGTTGAAGTGCGGTGTGGGTGTGGGTGTGCAGCAGTATAAGGCGATGTAATTGGGGATCAGATTCAATTAGACTGTAAAAGTAGAATGTGTTTGAGTTTGGTACTGACCTTAATAGTTTCAGAAACTTTAAAGTAGGTTCCGATGCCTTCGTCGGCATCGGCGTCGGTCGTAGTAGTAGTCGAGTGGTAAAACGTAATGATGCGAAGGTTCTGAATGAGAACTGGGACTCAATTATCCATGGCCATGGATATGCGGAATAAAAGGATGACGATGATGTTATCGTCTTCTTTTTGCTCATCTTTTTTATTATTACATTTTTTTTCCCCGTCCATAGGAACAATCAAGAGTTCAATAAAGTGAGTCGATTGTGGGTCAAGTGATTGGGTCTTATCGACCTAGAAGATAAAAGTCGATTACTTTGGTTCATGGTTTTTAGGAAATCCGCTTAAAATGTGATACCGCTTCTTTCTTTTTTTCATTCTTTTTTTTATAACGATCTCTCTGATGGTTATTAACTTGATTCTTTGTATGCTTATACAACAAGGGTGAAAGTAGTTTTCAAAGGCTTCGGGGTCGGGTCGCATATTGGTTTATCTTTTGAGGGTGAAAATATATCAAGATTTGTTTGGAGCAGATGTTTCATTTGGGGTTCCATTCCGTGGCATGGGGAACAGAACACATTCCGGACTACGTCGGATGGCTTTCACGTACCATTAAGGATTAATTTATAGGAAAAGTTGTGCGAAAAGAACTTCGACTATTGCTAGTTTTGGTTGCGGTAAAACGATTTATATTTTTATTGATGTCGAGAGAGTTTTGCGTTGGGGTCTATTAATCTCAATAAACATGTGGGCTTTTTGGGGTATGTTGTACGTAATTTGTTCTTTGACTTTTTATTACTCTTTTGTATGTGCTGCGTGCGGAAGTTCTTCTTTGAAAGAGTTAGACACGATTTAGTGGGGTGATATAGACTTGAAAAAAAGTTATTTTAAAAGGATCAGTTGGTTTTTATTCTCCACGAAATAAAACACATGAACAGCGTCTCAGATATGACGTAAAAATTATTCTTAACAGTTTTTGATGCACGACAAAACCTTTGAGTTATACAGCTGACTTCACTTGAAAATAACACAAATGTTTTCGTTCGTGTCTTAAAATTTCAAAATTTTTTTGCGGATTTCCAAGGATCTATAGACCGACATTGGAAATGATGTCAAAAATGCATTCAGCATCTGAAATTTTGAGTTTCCCTCGGCCACCAGACCCTAAGCCGTGATTCCATGAACAGGGTACACAAACTTAAAGAAGAGTAAGCCAAGATGAAAAGAGGCTTTTCGGGAGCTCTTCAAGGAGAATAGAAGGAAATAGAATCAGATTATTGGTGGTGTAGCTCGTGACGTTATGGTTGGCATGACTACCTGTTGCGTGTGAAGTTCGTGGTTCGAATCACAGAAACGTGAGTAAAAAAATGGTTTTGACGGGTGGTATCGCCATTCGCGAGGAATTGATAAGTCCTCTGAGAGAACCACCGTCAAAAGCGATCTTAGCAAATGATAGCCGATGAGTGATTTTGAGACTATGCATTTTGATTAGTTTAGGTTAAAGTGGTTGTCAGGTCGGCTGACACACTTGGGCCCGTTGTGATTCCACAATGGATCTAATGTATCCTTATCCTAATGGAACCACTTTGAGCTTACAATGAAGAGGGAGAGACGTAGGGCGTCGATGTGAGTAAAATCACTAGGGTCATCAAAGAAATACATGAACAGAGAAGGTGGAAGATAGTTTCCTCCTCCTCCTCATCCATACAGCTTCTGCAAAAATCGTTTGAGGCGACTCCTAGCCTTGCGGCATGTCTTCCAATAAGACAGTGTCCCGTGATGACACCTGTCGTCGCACTAATGTGTTTCCTTTTGAGAGAGATCAACCGTAGGGTTAACCTTTAAGAAGTAACACTTTGAATTGCCATCGACCACTCATCACCTATATTAAGTCACCAATCCATGCTCATCAGCATCTCACTTGCTTACTAGCTGCGCCCCAATCTTTTATTTTAGCCAGTGTGCGTAAGTAATTTAGCGCTGCAAAATGACGAAATATCAATTCAAGAGGAAATTTTTCTGTTTATTGGGTGCATATAATTCTCATTTAGTATTCTCCCTGGAAGACTTGAAAGCGAGATTCACTTAGACAAGTGATTGAGCTTACGTAACTTGATTGCTAGATGCTTGAGTGTCAAAATCTCCGGCGCGTCCAGGATTTCTTCTTCAATCCAAAAAAATGCTTTTTTGTTTAGCCCTGATTGTTTGCAGAAGATTTGCGGTTTTTTTCTGATCCTCCGCTTTATTTTTGTTACGCTTTCAATAGTTTTTGATCGGTTTTCCCAGCCCAACATCATTTCATGACTTGGCGTCACTGATGATTACCAAGTGAAAATTAAAAGTTAGGGGGAATCGAGGTTGATGAACATATTTTGTGTACAAAAAACTCCCTCACTTAAACTAAAAGCGAAAAAATGGAATGAAGTTTTGCGAGGCAGCTTTTACATGTTGTCTATCTTGAAAGAACTCTTCGTAAAGCATATGACATGTCTCGAGAAAATAGGAATTAATAGGAGTGTAGCCTGTCTCGGGAAAGATCTGTCGCGTTAAAAGGGTGTATCGGGTGTAGCTTTCACTGTACTTGTCTCTTCGAGAACAATTTTGCCACATCTCTCGTTCAATGAGGTTGTCATATTAAATTGTGATTATTTAGAGAAAGAGGATGAGTATATAGTGCCTTATTACTCATTTGAGGATGCTCATACTTGAGTTTAATCTTACTCAAAAAAATAGGATTGCATTAAAGTGAACCACGTCTCGCTGAAAGAGGTTGTTTCATTAAAAAAGGTTTTCTTTTGGAATGTAACCCACATAATATTTTTTTGCTCAGATGCGGACTTAATGAGTTTTGTTTGTCAACCGACGATATCTAGAAAAATTAGTTAGTCACATGAGTGTAGCCTATATCGTAAAAAAAGAAGCTATCGTTGAAACGGATACGAAATGGATACGGAATGAGAATTACGCGTCAGCAATTAGAGGCTGTCATTTGAAGTACAATCTGCCCAGTCGAAAGGGGTATATGGAGTGCAACTTGTATCAGAGAGAACATCTGGCATTTGGTTGGAACGTGCCTCATCAGATATTTTCAGTAACCTGTCCTTAAAATAAATTCGCCATTCAAGTCACATTTTCTCGTTAAATGAGGTTGTCATATCGAATTTAAATCATCTCTCTTGTTGAATTGTGCCCTATCCCCAATGTGACTAGGAATGTTTGTTGTTGAAATTATATACGTTTCGTTACAAGAGGTTGTTAATCAGAAGTTGTTGAAAGGAGAACGCATCAGTTGACTGAAACTTTCCCCATTACCCTTTAAAAGTCATTATTACTGAAGCCTAATCTCACTCAATAAAAATGAATTTCATTAAAGTGAACCATGGCTCGTCGAAAGAGGTTGTCAAGTCTGTCTCGCGAAACAGACATTTAAGTGCACCACCCTTAATTAGCATTTTAGCAGTATTTCTTACGTTCCCTATCTCATTAGGAGTGAATGTTGTTGAAGTTTATTACGTTTCGTTAAAAGAGGTTGTCATGCCGGAAAGTGCGTTGTCTGAGGAAAAGCCTATCAATAGATTAAAACATTCCTCTCTTTGAAAGTCATTCTTACTTGAGTAGAATCTTCCTCAATAAAAAATGATTTCATTAAATGAACCATGTCTCGCTGAAAGAGGTTGTCAACCTTGTTTTACGTATCAGACATTGAAGTCCACGGCATCTAACTAGCCTTTCAGGAGTTTCTTATGAAAGTCTGGCCTATCTTATTAAGAGAGGTTATTATTGAAAATGAATACATTTCGTTAAAAGAGGTTGTCATGCCGGAAGCTATCGAGAGAAGAGTGTTTGGAATATGATTCATTGTTATTACCCTTTGAAACTTATTTTTACCGGAATTTAATTTTACTCAATTTGATATTATTTCTTTGAAATGAACCATGTCTAGTTGAAAGAGGTTGTCAAGGCTGTCTCGCAAAACAGGCATTGGAGCGCACTGCCCCTAAGTAGCCTTTCAGGGACTTCTAAAGAAAGTTTGCCCTATCTCATTAAAAGAGGTTGTTGTGTTGTTGAAGTTAAACACGTTTCGTTAAAAAACGTTGTCTTGTAGGAAGCTATCGACAGAGGAGCCAATCAATGGATTGGAACATGCCTCATTACTCGTTGAAAGTCATTCTTACCGGAGTTTGATTTTTTTCATTGAAAAAGTTTGTTATTCAAGCGAACAAGAAGAGGTTGTTATATGAGTGTTACCTGCCTGATTACAAGCAGTCAAGTGCTTTAACCTGGGCCTAGCGCATTTCTCCCAACCATGCCTTGTGAGGGAATGGAGGGGACCTTCAATTTTCTGCCGGTTCCGAACTGCTAATTGAGAAAGCGCTTTTCATGGCAATGAATTTACTAACGGAGGACTTGCCAATTCCTCGCGAAAGGCGATACCCGTGGAAAAACACTCCTTTATGACTTTAAAACAGAAAACTCACAGCTACATGACAACAATAAAAGTCATTCATCAACCTGTCGCAAAAGGCATTTGAAGGAATTTCCTCGTGGGGCATATGTAAAACTCAAGGTTTTTCTCGGGTCCTTGCAGGTGGCACAGCCTTTGGTATCTAGCAAAACTTACAGTTGTCTTATCTTTGCCCCTCAGATAAAAGAACCAGCAAAACAAATTAGTGGCCAATATTCTTCCATTGCCAAATCCAGCCAAGGAAAGTTAGTAAACTTCCAAAATTTATCTTAACATTTTTCATCTTATTGGCTCCCTGTTTTTTTTTCTGTTGAAACTGAGGCACGTGTTTTGGATTGCCGAGATTGTGACAAACTGCAATAAGTCTTCTATTGACCTTAAACGAATTGTGGGATGCTTCACGGTTGAGTTCTTAGATCGATACTTTTTTCTAAAACAACTTCTTTCGGTCATAAGCAGTTCAGGTAGGTTAGGTAAGGTTGGATGGAGATCCTCACCCGGATCTCAAGGATCCATTGTGCTCCCCTGATAAAAGAGGCAAAGGAGAGGTGTGGCAGAGGATTGGGTAACAAACGAATTAAGCTGAAAGATAGGCGCCTTGAAATTTCGGCCCCACTTTGCTCAATCTTATAGAACTTTGATGATTCAGAGCCTGTATTACACATAACGATACTCTTAAAAGCACTTCTCGTTATCGTTACGTTGCGATAACGTTTTACGATAATTGCTATCACTTACGACATCTTTTGTCGGTTGTTTTGTTATCTCTCTGACCCATTTTCATGGATCCATTCTCGTCATTCATTATCAGTCTATGTCGTCTCCCATCGCTGTTTCGGGCTTCGTTTCTTGACTCTCGTTTCGTAATTCATACTACCATCTGTTCTTTCGTTATTTTCCCCCTAATAATTTGTCAAAATCCTTAAAAGAAAAACTTTGCTCTCAATTACTGATGGTCCTTTAATGAAGCATCGTAGAGAAGACTTCTTAGATGTCCATACCTCGCTGTTCTATGCCTAGAGGGCAAGCTTTCTAAATTCCTGTTGTTTGGTTTTTTTTTTTTAATTTGTGTAGTTCCGAAGCAACGACCCAATTAAATTTACTACGACGGACGGTTCGTTCCTTAATTGATGTTTAACCTTTTCATTTCAGAGAGGCGCTTTATTTTTCAAAAACTGTCAGTAACAAGGAAGCCAGTTGATTAGATTTTGCCAATACAAAATCAAGACTTTCTCGCTCGCAAGTTGTGTTAATTATTATCGACTTCGTTAAGGTAAATTGCTTCAATTGGGTACAATTCTGCCCTGTTGCGTCCACCCCTGTCTGCCAATCGCCACTTACAAACTCTTGTTACTGAGATCGAGTTGCCTTTGCTCGTTGAATCCTTACATCCAATACACAGATCTTTATCGTTTTCAACCTACACACCACCGCCCAATGTGCTAATGATGAATCTTGGAGAGTATCCTTATTTTCCTATTGCTATATTCATTTTCACTTAATGAATTCATTTGAATTGATTTAATTTTCTCCTTGCTCGTGGGTTCCGCTCAACCCGTCTATAGCTTAAACCCAGTACCAGCAATCAGCGGCACCGCCCTCCTCCTCTTCCTTCTCATCGACACCTTAGCTTAGTTTTGTAAATGATTTCCATGAAAACAAGTGCAATGAATGGGAAAAAGTGTAGAGTGAGCTGAGAACGGAATCAGAAAGGATCTCGTAATCTTGACGATAATCATTCTTATTTTGTTGTTATTGGGAAACTTGGACTGGAGCTGGAGTTGAAAGGCTTCACTGAGAAAGAGAGAGAGAGTGAGGAACGGGGTGTTTTGTAATTATTACTATTTTTTCTTGGAATTGCGGTGGGTACAAATGTTTTGGGGATTAATCGAACACAATTTATAACAAAACGATGCTTGGTAGCAGTTTTCGGTGTCGTACTCATCGTCATCGTCATCATCATCGTCGTCCTCTTTACCGAATCGTTGTACAATTGTCGTTTCATGGTGCTCAATCGAGAATAATGGCACTTGGTACACCGTTATACGGCTCATTCATTGGAATATTGATTTTGATTTTATTGTCAAGTGGGGAAGGAATGACAAGAAAGGTTTTTCTCATTTTCCTTTTTCTCTTCTCTGTCGGGTATTTAAAGGGAACTTTCTCAAATTTGCATTCTGATTGCTTATTTTTTTTCCTTCTTCCTTTGTTTTACTTTTTCGTTTGTATTTCGCCTTTTTAATTACAGAGAGCCTTGGTTTTTTTTTTTAATGAGGATGGCAAAGGGAGAGGAGGTCTTTTGCAATCAAATTTGGCTTCGGAACTGTGTTTATACTATTGGGATTTTTTTAAGCGGCCATGGCCTTTGATATTGCCTATTTAATTTGGTAAAGCTTTTGGTTTGTCACTGGAAATTCAGATTGATCCTAATTGAATATTAGGGTTATGAGGTAGGTGGATATGGAGTGGGTCGCAGGTAATTCAAAGCCTTTAACGCTTGTTTCTTAGATCACTTTGTGCCATTGGAAATGTAATTGAAAATTAATTGTCTTGGCTTTTTCGATCAACGAGTAATGCTGTCAAAGATTCGATCTGTCGCCGTGATTAATCTTGTCAATCGATTTGAAGAGATTAAGTAAGGTTACGGTATTCTGAAATTGATTTTGTGTCCTTGTCGACGCAAACAGAGCCATAAATCCTACATAGGACTACAGCATGGGGAGCTGTGAGGATCCATGCTTCTGCAATATGTGGGTGGACCAGGATGATTAGTTTTTTGTAGACTCCTTTTGGTTCGTCTCAATGTTGATTGCTTACATAGCCCAAAGATACAGGGACTAGCAAGAGCCTTGGTTTGATTTTGGTGCTGATGTTGTTCTCTGGGTTTACAGGTGACGAGATTCTGAGGTAGGACTCGAGATGTTTTCATGAAAATATTCGTCATATCAGATCTGATGACTACTGCGGTGATAGTTAAAGTGCTTCGCGCTATTTGTCTTAACCTATCATTGCGATGTCGTCAGCAAGCGCTAGCAATTGGCTTGATTTTTCGAAAACAGTGCCCCATGTGCCATGTACCGCCTTCGTTGTTATGCTAACTTGTTCCCTTTTCAGGCACAATATTGAAACAGCTTCATAGCTGTGAATCAGGTTGTCTAACAATATCAAACCCTTAATGCGTATCAGCTAAGCAGGTGGTTTGAAATTGGACGTATAGCGATAAAACTCTGCCCTGTTTACACTATCGTGCTCTTCTTAGGCTTAAATAGAAGCCTTAAATCTTAACAGATCAGCGAATATGGTTCAATATCCTCCTCTCAAAACGTTTCTGTTTAGCAGGTAGTCTAAATTGGAGGCAACTGCGATAACATTTTACTCTGTTTACACTATAGTGCTTTTCTTAAGTTGAAATAGAATCTTCCAGTTTTGATAGATCAGCGAACATTGTACAATATCCTCCTCTTAAGACGTGTCATTTAACTGGTAGCCTAAATTTTGAACGAATTGCGAAGAATTTCTACTCGTTTACACTATCGTGCTTTATTCAACCTTCTAGAGGTGCCATAGGTTTAATTAGACAATCTTCCGATATCGACAAAGAAGCGAATATTCTACATTCCCTTACGACGTATCAGTCAAGAAGGTGGTCTAAGTTGAACAAACATAGACTCAATTTTACCCTATTCACATTATCGTGCTTGTTCTTTTTTTTTAAACAAATTTTTCCAATTCTGTCGCGACAGCGAATATTCTACAACATCATCCCCTAAAGTCGTATCAGCATAGCAAGTAGACTTACTTTGCGTGAACTGCGACGAACTTTACCTTGTTTACACTATCGTGCTTGTCTAAAAGTTCGGGAGGTGCAATGGGCCTAAGTAGAAAATCTTCCAGTTTTGACGGACCAACGATTATCCTACTGGTATTGTATCCCCTTAAGACGTATCAGCTAAGCAAGTATTCTTAAGCTTGACGAACTGCGATGAAATTCTACTAAGCTTACACTGTCGTGCTTGTCTTATCCTTTGTATTTCGACTGGTCAGCGAACATTCTACAACACCATCTTATTTAGACGTATCAACTAATCAGGTATTCTAAAGTTTGGGGATTTGATATAAAATTCTACCCTGTTTACACTATCGTCCTCTTCAAAACTTTTTAGTGGTACCGGTTTAAGTAGAAACTCTTCCTGTTTTGACGGACCAACGATTATCCTACAATTCCATCCCCTTGTGTCAGCTTAGCGAGTATTCTTAAGTCTAACGAATCGCGATAAAATTCTACTAAGTTTACACTATCGTGCTTGTTTTTACCCTCTGGAGGTGCCTAAAAAGTAGGTGGGCTAGTAATTCTTCCCATTTCTACAAACCAGCGAGCATTATACAATGTTATTCCCTTAAAACTTTGAAATTATTCTAAGATTTGAGGATCTGCGATAAAATTTTACAATGTTTACACCATCATTGTGCCGTACTTGTCTTAAACTTCTGGAGGTGGAAAGTTTCGACTTAATCCTATGACAATTAAGTCGAAACTCTATCAAATCTGATGGACCAGCTAACATTTCACAATGCCGAATCAACGAATCAACTTAGCAGAAACTCTGAAGTTTAACGAACTGCGATGAAATTTTGCCCTGTTTACACTATCGTGCTTGTCTTGGCCTTAGAAAAAAGGGGCGATTTTGACTAACCAGCGAATATTCTTGTAACCATGTAGCAAGTAGTCTAAAGTTGGATGAATTCCTTTAAAATTCTTCCCTATTTACACTATCGGTTGTATCGGCTTCCCTATTAACAGTTGGTGTGGTTGATATCAAATTCTTGAGTTTTCTCCCGCTTGTGATAGAGGCTAATCTAAAACCTCATTATAAAAGACCATAAAAGAGCGTCTTGAAACGTTCACTTTAGTCGCTGGAGAGTAGTAGTGTTGAACAGATTATTTCCTCTGCAATTGGTTCAGAAAAGGCGATGTTCTTTTTATGAATCGCATCGTGTGGAGATGGTCTTAGGATTCCATTCCAACCATATTTTGCAAATGAGTTAAATTACTGAGAGGTAATTTACTTCGTTTTTGAAAACTTCCGCAACTTACCCATCGTCTGTTCGAGGATGACTAACTTGGTAAACCGTTGAAACTTTGCACTTTTATCCAGATTTTTTGGTACCGGTCGTTCATTTGCAGGATTGTGAGTGTCAGCCTTTTAAAGGAGTCGTTCCGAACGATACACATCGACTGTGTGTTCTCAACAACATCTTTTCAGATACTCTACACCTTTTTTTCAGCAGTGCTCCTTTTTTTCCGACGGTTTCGTATTCATTTGTTGTTCAACGTTCTGCTTTTGGGAAGCTCTAGTTTTATTGCTTTTTAGTGTTGATGTTGAACCTGGTGTTTCTTAGAGAGAGACTATTTTCGGAAGCAGAATCATTTTTCGGATTCATATCAACGATAGTAGCTGAGATAGGCAGTAGCAGAAATTTTAGATTGTTGAGCTTCCACGGTTTCTTCTTTGGAAGTGCCTAGTTTCTCAGCATCTTGGAAGTGATTCAGTCTATGTTGGCCCATAGGAATCAAGAAATATCCATTATGCTAAAGAAGTGTCTTTTGTCGATCGTAAATAATCAATTTTGTTGCTAGACTCTACTGTCTCTTGTGACTTCCTTGTGCTCTTGTTGATGCTAAAATAAATAAATAGAGAGGCACAACACGCTCGGCGGCATGGAGTCCTGCTTACCTCAGACTCTTATATGTAGTTGTTAACCCATTCTAAAAGAATAAGTCAGATTGTGTTTCAACAGCAGTGCTTGTAGCCTTGCAAATTGAGATACCGGCGAAAAAACATTGGATATGTCTGAAATTCGAACGTCGAACTCCTAGGCATTAAGTAGACAGCTAATGATTAGACATGCAAAAGGTCCATTCTTTTGGATGTTTTTTTGCTAAGCAAGGACAGCATCTCTTTCCCCTGAAAAATTATTGGTCGGTTTGTTTGCTATTAGACCCATGAAAGACATCCTCTTTCTAATTTTGAAGTAAAATTCGCCCAAAATAATGCTGAAGACATGTTTGGGGCATCAATTGTAGGTTTTATCAAAGAGATCGTTGAAACTTTTTTAAACAGCGTCGTTTTTCTCTTTTCTCTGAGATAGCGCCCATATGCATCTTCTTCATTCTTTTTTTTTGCAAAAGTTTTAAGAGCCTGGAAATTTTTTTGACCTTTTAGGTCCTCATTTCATAGCAAAAACAAACCCAAAAAACCACCACAGATTGGATTTGGCGGCCATTTTGTTATTTAGTTATATATACTTTCAAATGATCGTGATGCACAAGAACTCGGCCTTTACGCAAACTGCCTACTCGTCATTTTTTTTAGTGATTTTGCAGAAGTCCCACAGTAAAGGCCTTTTAATTAACCGGCTAGGTCGTCATCTCATAATAAAAACGTATTCAAAAAGCACCGCGGATGGGATTTGGCGGCCATGTTGTTTTATTTACTTTTAGCTGCTTTCAAGTGATCGCCGTCCAAAAGGACTCGGTCTATTCGCAAACTTTACCTTGGCCCGAATATGGAGTGGACGAATTGTGGTTTCAAGAAGCTTAATGTCAGTGGCAAGTTCCCACTCAGCGAACGTCAGGGTGAACATAGTTCATATTGACTTCTAACACATATAACACGTGACATAGACAGTCACAATTTTATAATTTTTGAAGGCCGTTTTATCCCGTGGCATCTGAATCCATCCTGTAGTTACTTCAAATCTGGGGAATGGGTGGCTTATGGTCTTTTTCAGTCTTTTGCTTTGGGCCGGCTTTTTAAAATTTAGCCAGCCACCGACGCCACGCAGACTGATTTCGACAAGAATAGCTAATCTAACAAAACTTCTTTTGAGACTTCAAAAATACAGAGATTTGTAAGATCTCGTTTTAAAAGCATTTTTAAGTTGAATCGGAATAGGGTCTCTCGAAGCACTGAACTTGGAACTAGCGCATTTTTCTCAACCCTTCTTTTGTGAGGAATGAGGAATGTAGGCCACAAACTTTTGCCGATTACAAAGGACTTCATGGCTACTACTCTCGGATGGCTTGCCAATTCCTCGCGAAAGGTGATAATTATGGAATCCAACAGTTTTGCTGTTTTTGGGATTCGAACCTCGAACTTGCACGTAAAAAGCAGACATACCAACGATGGCGCCACAGATACCAAGACAATTCGCACATGCAACAATCACTTCTGCTTCTATTTTTTGTTTCAGCATTCTGACGTTCAAAGCATTCCGAAGTTTTTATAACTTTGGCCATCAACTCAACACGATTGACTAAATGAAAATGTCCGACTGTTCAATTGGTTTTCAAATTAAATTTAACGAGAGTACAGACAGTTGTAGTCATATCATAAAGCGTAGGTATTTGAGGGTATTGCAAATTCCAAAGTTTATTCCTTTTTTTTTTTCGAAATATCTTCCATTTGTACCGAAGATCCCCAACCATAACGAGCCAACGTAGGTACACCTAGACGTTTATCATCAAAAGCCGATTTAATGAAATTCCTTTGTGTACACTAAAAAATGTTTACAGACATTTTATCAATTACCTTCAACTCATCTGTCATTCGCAAAACATCATTGTGCCTGTTAAACTTTGATCGTAAACATTCCATCAATCCAATGAGATGCTTGCTTCTCTCTTTCTTAGTTGAAAGCTAGGCAACAAAGTCCCGTTTTATTATGCATTAGCTGAAAGTAAATTCTCTAACCAAACAACCAACTCATGGGGCTTCTTCTTCTTCTTTTTCGTCCTACCTTTTTACCGACATCAGCGTCAGTCAAGTGTCAGTTAAGACTTCACTGATACAACGACGATACGCTGCTCAGGCAAACATTCAATTTGACATTTAAATAAACACCGCCATTAAACTAACCTTACACACAACTTGTCAACCTTGTGGTCGTTGGGGTTGGGCAGGTAGTGTGTATTTGCTTTCACATACGCCTGTCTCGGGTTTTTTGCCCCCTTTGTATGCAGCAGTCATAGACTCGGATGCGGTTTTCTGTTTTCTACGGCAAAGACAACACAAAATGCAGGAGAACATAATCGCAGCTTAAATTCCAAGCAATGATATTGGTTTTTGCTTCTTCTTTTTTCTCATACTTTTATCTCGTTTGCAGACATCGAAGTTGTTTACACTGTGGAATGGCAAGTTCAATGTCATTGGGTTTTTGGAACAACGATATAATTCAATAACTCTCCGCAGTGTAGCATGTGGCCATGGCACATCTGAACTTGGAGAGATTGAGAAACTGATGGAGTGGCGTTATGCAATGTATATGTTCACTGGTTTTCATTTTTTTGTGATAACACTGATGTCAAGAAACACTAGAGAAGAAAAAACAAAAAAACCTTAAGCGGATTTAATCGCTTCGGTAGGTTGAGGTTTTATTTAAAAAACATTGCAAATAATTTTATTCTTTTTGTTCAGATCGGGGATTTTTTGCAACTTTGTTTTCGCGTTGTCTTATCTCACAATTGACTTTGCGTTCAGGGGTTTATTTTTTATTGAAACAAGTGTTGAGAATTTTTTTTTTTTGGGGAATTTTTGTGTCGTAAGATGCGATGAGTTGTTTTTTTTCTAGGCAATCGCAAAATGTGTTACAAAATAAGCCTTTTATCTTTAAAGTGAGGAAAGCTTGTCTAATGAAGAAGCGGTGGCTATTGAATGGCTTATGCAACGGTTCGACGACAAGTCATAAACGAGTATGTTAAGAAGAATTGCAATATAATTTCCTTATTTTATAAGTTCGCAATATGGCCATATGCTTCATCCACGGGCCTTCAAAGGTTCTGAAAACAGGAGTGTCGTTCAACTGGCTTTCAAAGGTTTTTTTTTTGCATCTCAGAAACTTAAGTGGCACTGAACTTAGAGCAAGCTCATTTGTACACACTTATCTACACTCTTCATCATTAATGCAAGTGTTAGTGGTTAGTAAATAACGCCAACACAAGCACAAAGAGAACGTATACGATGAAAAATAAAAAACATTACAAAATATAACAAAGTGAAACTTAAATTAAATTAACATTAAGAGAACAAACTAAACTAGTGAAACATTAATAAACAAGGTTTATAAATAAAAAATTAAGTTAAACTACAGTAATAAAAAAATCTACTATACATGAATCATGCAGATGGTATACTGGTTCTTAATGTTAATTTTAAACTATTTTTACTGATGTTGAAATCGGCAATAAAAGGATTAGAGTTGAATAACCTACTCATGCGTGCTAATGGCTCATGCATTCCATAGTTAGTTCGGTGGTGGGAGCGATGTATAAACTCTAAATTACGTAGTTGGTGAGTTCCTCCGCGATAGTTGAATCCTATGTGGGAGAGCAAGTCGGGAGCATCAATTATACCGGTTATTAATTGATGAAAAAATACTAAATCATTGTTGATTCTTCTCTGTGAGAGGGTTTGAAGATTTAATAAGCGAATACGATTTTCATAAGGAGAGAGATTGAAAGGATCTTCCCAAGTAAGACCTTTGAGAGCGAAGCGTGTGAATCTGTACTGTATTGCTTCGATTCGAGATTTATGAATATTATAAAATGGTGACCACACCTGAGAAGCATACTCTAGATGGGGACGAACATAAAAGTTGTATACAGAGAGGGTAACAAGGGTAATTAAATTCCTTTGCCATCGCTTAATAAAGCCAAGCATTGAATTTGATTTGTTAATAATGAGGTTGATGTGTTCATTAAATTCGAGGTTGTTACTAAAAAGAACACCGAGGTCACAGAATCAAGAAACTTGAGATAGGGATTTTTGCGATATTGAATATTCTCCAATGCTAGGAGATTTTTTGCGGGAAAAGGTCATACTTTGGCACTTGGAAGTGTTTAAAATTAGTACGTTCATTGAACACCATACAACAAAACTATCAATATGTTTGTAAGAAGTCGCGATCTGAAGCATTTTTGATGATTTTAAAAATCTTCATATCATCAGCAAAGATTAAAATGTCGCTATAGGAGATGCAAGAAATTACATCATTGCATTAATGAATAGCGAGGGACCAAGATGACTACCTTGTGGCACGCCAGACAGCTTTGAAAGGTTTTGACAAAACGTTACGAAATTTGACTTCATAAGACCTATTTTTTAGGTAGGAGCTTATCCAAACAGTAAATAATGGGGGAAATCCAAATGCTTTTAGCTTATACAGGGTGTCTCGTACTTCGTGTATTATCCTTTGGGGTGTGATTCTTGGTCATATTCTAAGAAAAAAATTGTACTACAGTAAACCTCGATTCTCAACTTTGACATCACTTTTTGACAATTTAAAAAAAGGCTAACTTTGGTGTACCCTGACCTACAGCTATGAACCTCAAATTAAAAAAATTTTTTTTTTTTTAATTTTACCCATTTTGTATTTTTTCAAATATCATAAAATGTATGGGTTTTTGAGTGCACTTATTATTAAGTTTTTTTTTATTATTGCTTTGTTTATCTGTAAAAAATAAAGAAACTCTATGTTTATCAGGCAATTTCTGCAAAAAAATGACCTCAAAGTCAAAACTTTGTTTCGGGAAGAAAATTGGAACACCAATTAAAATCTGGCAACCCTAAACCTGTGGAAGTTAAACTTAAATACAGTCTTAAAGATTGTTATTTCTACAAAAAATTAAGTCTAAGAATTGGTCTCTGTCATTAGTATTGACAGAGATATCGAATTTAACATAGGTCAGGGTACACCAAAGTTAACCTTTTTTTAAATTGTCAAAAAGTGAATCGAGGTTTACTGTAGTACCATTTTTTTCTTAGAATATGACCAAGAATCACACCCCAAGGGATAATACACGAAGTACGGGACACCCTGTATAGTATAATATTATGAGATAGTTGGTCAAACGCCTTAGAGAAGTCAGTGTAAATGCAGTCAAGCTCGTTGCCACATTCAAGGGCGTTGGAACATTTATGATAAAAAGATAGAAGGTTCGTAGCCGTCGATCTTCTTTGCATAAATACATGCTGCTGATGGCAGATAACATTCTTTGCAAAGAAGGATAGGCTTTCGCAGACTACTTGTTCAAATAGCTTGTGTATACATGAGAGCTTTGAAATTGGCCTGTAGTTTTTTATATCGATTTTTTCACCCTTCTTGAAAACTGGTGTGATAAAACATTTTTTCCAAAGAGTGGGGATTATTCCAGATTTTAATGAAAGCTTGAAAAGATGTTCAAGTGGAGAGGATAATCGTGATGAACGCTTCTTTAAAACAATTGGCGGAATCATGTCCGGACCAGAAGAAACGTCGTCTTTGAGAGAAGAGAGGTAGTAAGTAATTCTGTCTCTTTGAATACGGATATTATTAAAATTCACTTGCGAGCAGTGAGTTAAATATTCAAAGTATTTTTCATCAATTTCTAGATTTGTATTACAAAAAGAGCCATTAAAATGGTCTGCAAAGGCATTGCAAATGTCGGGAGTATTTTTTAAAGATATGGTATTATAAAAAAAGTTGGCTGGATAGCCGTCTGATTTTTTTTTTAGAATTTACAAAGGACGAAAAGCTTTTTGGATCGTTTTTCAGAGAACACCCCATTTGGGTGACATTGCTAGAGTACAGATTCTGAGAAAGAATTTTGAAGTCTTCAAAAAAACTTATAAATATTTGGTGGTCAGTTGCAGAAAGAGTAATTAAATAGGTCTTCCAAGCCTTGTTTCTTTTATTCTTTAAAGCCTTTAGTTCCTTGGTAAACCACGGTTGAAAAAAACTAGCATTTCTGAGCGTCTTTTGGGGAATGGTTTTTTTCATGCAATTTTTTTAAAATGGAGTAAAAGCAAGAGACTGCTTCGTCAATATTAGCTAGGGTTGATATATTATCAATACCAGCCCTGTTTAATTCATTCGATATCAAATCAAAATTCGCTTTTTGAAAGTCAAGAGTATATACACAGTCTTTTAAATTATTAATATCTCGAGAGACGCTGCTCATTTCTATAAAAATATCGAAAGGGGGATGGAGATCATCAATTCTAGTAATGCCCGAATTTGATTGAAGAGCTACCGTGCTAATAGCTTCGGATGAGAAAACTAAATCTAACATACGATTTTGATAGTTTATAATACAGCTAACTTGCTGTAAGTCAGTAGAAATAATATTATCTAAACAAGAAAGCTCACTCTGTGGTGAAGTTGGAGAAGGTTTTTGGAAAGATCCATCGTCAGAGGGTAACCATTGAACGTATGGTAGATTAAACTCACCAACTAAAAGAATTTTGAATATTTTTTAACAGTGTACAGACTTTCACACAAACAACATCATAGACAGTTCAAACGGAAAGAGTATACGAGACGACATATATGTGTTCCTGACTGAAATCAAAACACCACCTCCGACATCATCTGGTCTGTCTACGTGCCGATCTTTACGGTAGACCGAGAATTCAGGGCTAAAGATTTCGGTGTTCAGGTGACTTGAGTTTAGTCAAGTTTCAGTCAAAGCAAATACATACGTCATGTTTACAAAACGTGGGAATTAACATACAAATCAGCAGTTTTACTGCGAAGACCTCTTACGTTTTGAAAAAAATAGGGAAAATCTAATTAGTTTTTTGGAGCAGAATTAATAACCAATTTGTTTTTAACTCTCCTGTTGATGGAAAATGGATTGAATGCATTATTCAGACCATTATTAAACAACGTGGTATTTATGTCCACCGCTTGCGTACGAAGGGAGGTTTCGCAGCACAATATTAGGTATGCGTATGCCTGTTGAATTCTTTTTCTATATTTTGTAAAAGATGTCCTCGAGGTTCATCTTAGAACGAACAGGGTGTTGTCCCCGTTTCGCTGGGCGATGACTGCGATTACAGGTCGGTAGTCATTGAACTTAGTGAATTCTCAGATCACAAATGAGAGATCTCGTCTCTTAGACAGAAGTGTCCAACAAAGGCTCTGTTCTCAAGATCGTTATTCGAGCGAATGCTCTAATTCACTTCATATACTTACTCGAAAACAGCACCCACTGCCTCTACCTTCTCTTGAGCATCTTCCACTATTAAGTAGCCATCATACAAAATAGCGTCATCCGGATCTATTCCTACTCTCAGGAGTAAGTTTGTGTTCTCTGTCGTCCCTTGGAACTTAAGAGTTAAGACACTTTCATCTTTTCTCCAAAAAATTTGAGCCATCTCCGGAAACATACTCGAATTTTTGGACTGTACACAGCCCGAATTTTGTTGTTGGTTTGCTTAGCACGTATAAAAAAGACCAAGCTCACTCACTCAAGAATGAACGCAACGCGACCGAGGCCAAAGCGTGGATTGTGTTTAATCATACTTCTTAGCCAAAAAATTTAATTTCGAATTCAATTTCGAATTCTTATTGAGATTGTCATGCATGATTAAGCATATCTATTGAGACAAAAACCATATTCTTCAAGGAACCCTCGACATCGTTAACTCAATCCTATCGACACGGTCTGTGTCGGCAATCTTTTCCCCACACAAACAAAATTAGGTCATCAGCAATCATAGACCCGATTCAAACATCAGCCAGAGCCAGCATAGAGTATGGAGCGTGCGAAAAACAATATATATATGAATAAACATATAATTTCGATGTTGATGATGATGATGATGCCAGCCAGCCAGCGAAGCCAGCCATTTTATTGCCAATGACACGCACACGATTTGTTTAGCACAACACACATGATGTGTGTCATATAATTGTGTGTATATGCATGTGCGCTGTCATCGTTTGATGCGATAATGTCGAGCACATGGATGTGACACGTAACACGTTCCCGCCCGACTCTCACTCTCTTAATGTTATGTGATGGCTGATGGGGTGCGCGCGATTTGCGTTCTGCAATGGGTGTTCGATGCGAAAAGTGTTTGCGTGTGTGTCACTCTATATGCGGGTGAGTTTGGATTGTGAATTTGAAGGAAGACAAGTCAATCGATTTTCAGCGCATTTATTCGCATATTTTGACAGCACTTCGTTGCTTTTCCTTGCTGCTGCTGCTGCTTGTAGGTACCTACTGCACTTTCAGATCGCATTCCAAATTAATAGCGAAGCACAGCACAGCAAACGAATGAAGAAGAAAAGCGATGCGCTACTCCAAATAAATTGCATCCAATTCATCTGATGAAGCGAAATCGAATTATTTATGTGATCAATTGGATTTAGTTTTTTCTGTTTTGCTTTTTTTCGCTTCTTTTTTATTCTACCACTTGATGTTTCCTCTTTTTTTTCCACTTTAATTTTGTGAAAAGCGTTTTTGTAGAACATCCCGGTGGGAATATGTGAGGCGAGGCGTTGGCGTTGTTGTGCCGCAACAACATTCGATAATGGTTTCAATTTTAATTGAAAATTTGTGTTGGCGGTGAGGAATTTATAGCAAAAATAGATTGCGAATCGCTTAAAAAAAACATTCCCCCCGTTACGTTGTTTTGTGCTGATTTCATTCACAGTGCAAAAGATGCGAACAATTGATTGCGAATTTTGTGTCTTTTTTTTTTTTGTTCTTGCTCGCCAGTCCGACCGACTCCTGAATGACGTTTGCTAACTAGATTATCTGTAGCTACCAAAAGCGCGCAGACACACGTTAAGATTAACTCAATTGAAACACATTGAATATTAAATATACACCAAAAAAAAGAACTGAACGAAAAAATTATTGAATTCTATCAGCAATCTCTTTTGATTCAATTCGTAAATGTTGAACGTGCTTGTGCCATTGAGGAGTGGACGTAGAGTGCTTCTAGTTGATTGAAACCATTAAGGATGATTTATTTTAATGGGTAATTCTCTAAGGACTGCAGAGCAGAAACACACTTGAATATGTTTCATATTTTTTTATGAAAAAATTCATTTCATATTTGTGTTTTTTTTTTTTGGGTGTGCGTGTGTCGATTTGAAGTGTTCACTAGGGAGAAATTCAACTCCAAGGTGAGGTACAAAGTAAAAATCCAGGCAACAGGTCAGTTATTAGGTTATTTTTGTTTGGCCTCATCAGACAGTCCCATCAAAGAAAGAGCGTAATTTACCTTTTGATAAGGCGACTTCATCAGTGGAACAATTTCTCATGTCCAAGTTTCAAAGGTCGTCAAGATGAGGTGATTCACACCAGGTGCATTAAAGAAATGACCAAGTAGAGCCTTAGGTCTCCAGCTCGTTTTGGATGGAAGCGTCAATACTTGGGATTGATTTCAAGAGAAACCTTTGTTCAAAGTGCAAATCTATGTTCGGCGTTTGCTTAGGTGGTAGAATAAGTAAACCTAAATGGGGTGGCGCAACAGAGCACAGTAAGTCAATTTTTTACACCCGTACGAGAGGAATAGAAGGGACCTACAATTTTTCTCCAATTCCAAACATCAAATCGAGGAAGTGCTTTTCATGGCAATGAAATTGCTATCTTACCAATCTGGTACACCATCTCAAGATTCCATAAATGAGTTCCAACTGTTTGGAAGAAAAAGTTTGAAGATGTGGACCAAAGTAATCTAAAACAGAAAAACTACAGAAATCATCTACTCGTCGAAGAAACTTACACTAGCTTCTCCTTCTTATATTAGAAAAAAGTAATATGGTGGCGCAACAGAGCGTGGCCTAGCGCATTTCTCACAAGTCACAACCATTCCTTATGAGGGAATGGAAGGGACCTAAAATGTTCTGCCGATTCCTAACAGCTAATCGAAAAAGTGCTTTTCATTGCAATGAATTAACTAATGGAGGACTTATCAATTCCTTTTTGCCTCTGTTGGGATTCAAACCACGAAACTCTGGACTAACAGCAGACATGCTAACCATCACGGAGCGGTGAACTAGCCTATTTTGTTTAGCATTAACATCGGCAATCTATAATTGGTTCTCTTCTCCATGCATAGCGTACGCCGCGGCCTTATTGCGTACAGAACAAGTCCAAAGATCAATGTCATCAAAGTCTTTTTGAAACGGGATTTCATAAGATTCAGTAATATTGCGATGATAGGGAGCTGAAAAGCAACTTCCAGAAATCGGAAACAATTGTGTTTAGAACCCCGTTTGGCTTGGGCCTCGTCAAGGGATACGAAAATATCTGGCGAAAGCTGGTGATCGTTGATCTATATGGCAACAAAATGCCAAGCAAAGTGTAATTTAAGTACCTCGGCATGTGGCTAGGACCAGTATCTATATTTTAACAAACATATGGTTGCGTTTCGCGAGGAATTGAGAAGTCCTCTGATATTAAATTCATTGTCATGAAAAGCGCCAGATTTCCTCTATTTTGATATGGAAGGGTTTATTCGGGATACATTGCCAGTTCCGCAAATTTACCATGTCAGCCGTAAGTTCGTGGGGCAGTGGCTCCTTTATAACTTCGACGTCACCGCAGTAGGTGGGACCCGTCCGTTTCAGTTGGGCGGTCATATTGGACTTTGATTTAGATTTGACAGAGAACTCTACTCCATTAACTAAGTCCACTCATATTGTGAACGTAGTGGATAAAATGTTTAATCCGCCATTTTGTAGCGGTGGTCATTTTAGACTGCAATGATCCTGAATGTACTCAATTTTACTGTCATCAGAATCAAGGTACGTACCAAAATTCAGATCAATCTCAACAAGAAGTTGGTCAAATTTCAGCAACTAGATTTGAACCAAACAAAAACTGGGGCAAGCTTAAAAAGTCTTCTACTCACCACGGTGCGTGGTGCCCTTGGCGTAGTGATTAGCATGTGTGCCTGTTACGTGCGAGGTTCGAGGTTCCAATCCCAGAAACATTCAAAGGAAAAAAAAAACGTCGAAAGTAGCTACACATCCATAAAATACGCTTTCTAACTAAGACTTTCGGAATTTGTATAAAATTAAATGGCCTGGAAATCTCTTTGGTCCCGAATTTTCCATAGCTTTGTTGCGCCGCCCTATTTATCTTATTTTTTATTTAAATTTGACCCAAACAAATCAATTAACAGACAACTCATTAATGAAACCGTTTAAGAAAGGAGTGAAGACAGCCGTGAACATAATGTAGTCTAAATTTTAGTCTTGTATTCACCACGGTAATGTCAAAATTTAACCTTGGTAAACGAGCAACTAAAAATGTGGCACATAACATAACTTAAAGTATTAAAGTTCCACAAGGAAGCCATATTGGACCCTTATTATGGAATTCTAACGAACATCGTCCATCCTACAAGATTCATCTCAATCTGACTTTACCACAATGTTGATGTCATTGCCACTGGGTAAGAGAAGAATAGCTAGGATAATATATTGCTTCCTTTTGGCTGATAATATAGTCCTTCGCTACAGGTGTCATCACGGCGTATCCACTTAGCTGCCTCATACTAGTTACCCGCTTGTGGGGGCCTTCTTAAGAGTCGGAAAACCTCCCGGTTTTGGATTTTTCCATGTCAGAGGTCAACCAAATACATTTGCATTTTTCTGTACCATGAGTGTTCAGTTGGAAAGGTGTTATCCCTTCCAGATCACGATGCTCGTACCATCGAAATAGAAGATAAAGAAGAATCATCTTCGGACGACTTCATTTCTCTTAAATCAATCAACCAAACAATGTAATTTGACTTGTTTGAACAATTTTGTTGACTTTTATGTACAAAAGCATAACCTGAAGTTGATATTGCTAAACAGTTCTTCTAAAGCTAATTAGTGAGTGTCAAACAATGGTACCTAATTTGTATGAATTCTATGTACCTAAGCATTTGAAACAACTTCAACAATTGTTTCGTAAACAAATACCAACTCATCCCAAATTTGAAAGGAAATTTTCTTTCTTTTTTTGAAAACATGAAGTGCTAAACATAAACAATGCTCAATCGAAAACTCAAAGAATAGCTTTTGAAAAACAAATGTTTCTGTTGTTTACACTATTCCAGATATTTAAGTTGTTGGATTGTTTAAATTATCATTTTTTCTTGCGAAGAAGAAACAGTGAGTGTTGCGATTTGAAAAAAATAATTAAAAAAGGAACAAAGGATATTGAAGGTGGTACTGGAAAAAAAGAAAGTAAAACAAAAATTTAGGATAATAGGAAGAAAAGAGAAAACTTATCAAAACAAAGGTGCTACAAGTACTAAAAAACAAATAAGAGAAAGTGGGAACAGAGAGCCGCGGCCATAAAAGTAGCCGAAAGCATAAAAAGTATCAAAATACAATGGAAGCATAAAAATTGGTACTAAAAAGAAAACGATGAAAGTACTAAAAAGCAATGGATGTACTAAAAATCAAATCAGGTGCTAAAAACTTCGAAAACTCTCAAAATCTAAAGAAGTAATAAAACCAACGCTTGTACTAAATTGCAGAAGAGATACTAAAAAGCCAGAAGTGTACTAAACCACCAAGTAATCGCCTCTGTACAAGACGCAGAACACTGACCGATTTGACCCAACTTGTGAACCTTTTCAGAGGTTTGGTTTTTAAATTGGCATTCTAAGGCCATCCTGGCGTACCCCAGGACGGATAACCTCCCATATGATTTTTCCTTTTTCTGATCAACCTATCCGTCCTAAGTTTTTGTCGCACCGTATGCAAAATTGCAAAACTTTCTGTATAATTTAGGAATGAAAAATTAATAATAATCCCTGCTGTTATCAGCTTACCTCATTGGTTCACTATATCAGCCCATTGGCAACTTGAAAGCAAAGAAAAAAATTAAATGTTTTATTAATTTCAATTATCTTGTGATTTCACCATTCTATTTATTGGTCTTTTCTTTCTTTTTGAATTATTTGCTCATCATTACATGTGAGTATATTTTCACCTACCACATTATGACACGTTTTGTGTAAAATTATACTGTAGTATTAATCCCCTTTCAAGTTATCAGATTTGGATTAACAAAGACAACGTAAAAGGTTATCAATTGGGCGTTGATATCTGGGATCAATTAAACAGAGTCGCATGTCAACTTCAGGCTGCGGGATGATTGTTGAGAATTTGCATGGTCAAACTGTTGGAATTGATAGTGTTAAATGCTGAATTGCCCGTGACATCGATCTTGTTTACGACAACGAATTATCATTCAATCCGCATCAAAAGTGGGAAGCTTGTTTGAAAGGTTAACGATGAAAACTAATTTGCGTTTTGAAACATTTATAAGCTGTCTAGAAAGTGGAGCATTTTAATTGATAGTGTTGGTGACATTCTAAACAATTATCAGTGCAAACAAATAATTCATGATCAGTGTGGGCTTGAAATAAAACTTGGCCAAAGCTATAAGATATCCCTACGCTTTAATCATGAAAAGCAAGTCAGTTTGTAATTCAATTTAATTTAAAAAAAAAGTAAATATTCAGTACAAGGCCTTGAAATACAAGTGCATTGTGACAAGTGTAATAAATTTCTGTAACACGAAGCTGCAAGTTAGCTTGCACTCTTTCTACAAAAGCAATGGACATAAACCTGCAAGTGGTGCTTGGCCTTGTATACTTGTAGTTTTGTGTTACAGCTTACATGCCCCATATCACTTTTGGATGAGTTTTGCAAATACGCCCTACATTTGTTTTGATGTTTCTGGGTGCTTTCGAATATTAAGTTTGGAATCGCTTCAAACTGATCAATTCAATTCAGCAGGATATGTCCAAAGGTTACACGTGTAAGGCCTTAATGCTGCTACTACACTTTGAACCTTATGGAGGAGGTGACGATGCTCCGGAGCAGAACCTCTTTGAATGCCCCGAATTTTATGGAATCAGGCTACAGAGACTCGACGTAGACATGGTGACAGCTGGTCACCTATATAGGCTCCTTATCATGGTAGCGTGTTTTGGCTTTTCTGCGAGTATTTGAAAATTATAAGAAAAGAAGGTTTGCTATTTGGCAGTTCAATGGAGCGGTAATTAGGTCCGCTCCAGATAGAAGTTTTAAAGCTTGTGACAGAAGAAAAGTTATTCCCAGCTGCTGTCCATCTAGCAGTCTTCTCATGTCCTGTTTCTATTCCATAAAAATATTGTTTATTTAAATGTGAACTTTTTTAGTTACAATAATTTAACTAGAACGTATCTTTTCCCATTTGCTTGCACCAAACTTAGAAGCCTAGGCACTGAGTGACCAATTTAAGAGTCATTTTGAGAGCTACTTTCCTCGAAAATGATCTGAGTACTACCAAATAGCTCTTTGCAATTATAAACGTGTCCTTATGCAACCAACACTCGCTTAAACGAATCATTAAAGAGAGAGAAAGAGTCGTGTAGTTATTTTTCGTTCGTATAACACGAACGTGGAAAAAAACAAGTCGTGTATCTCGTATTTTTTCATTCAGCCATTTCTGGTGAAAAGGTTTTCTATTACTCAATCTGAAATGAGCTCATTACAGTGGTTTTAGTTGGAAATCTTGCGCTGTTTCCAGAATTCGAACGTTTTTAGTATTGTCATTGAAATAGAAGGTTGAAATAGTTTTATTTTTCAAGCACACAGCTTGCTTTAGTTTGAGTTTAGAATTTCATGGAGTTCCCAGAAATATTATGTGACTTTCAGCTCAAAGGACAGCTGTTCCCTGTGGTGGCCGTGACGTAATGGTCAGCACGTCTGCCTGTTAAGCGAGAGGTTCGTGGTTCGAATTTCAACGGAAGCAAAAATGTTTATCTATGGGTATTGCCTTTTGCGAGGAATCGACAGGTCCTCCGCTAATAAATCCATTCCCATGAAAAGAGCTTTCTCGATAAGGTGTTCGTAACCGGCAGAAATTTATAAATTCCCTTCATTCCCTCACAAGGCATGGTTGTGAGAAATACTCTAGGCACTGTTGCTCCTCGCTCTGTTGCGCCACCCTATGTAAGTGTTTGATTGTAATAAGCTCATTTTAGCTTGACGAGCAGGAAATTTTAGACTGAGTGATTTCGTTCCAAACGAATCAGCACGATTCATGCGATTTATACTCTAAAATGACTTGATTGACTTCTTCTTGCAAAACCTTACATGCCCACACGGGCTCCTTATTGCGCATGTACTCGTTGTTAAGTGTAACCAAACCATCCGTGTATGTACACATGTATTTAGTATTACACGTGTAATTATTTCAAAACATTTTTTTCTATAGTGGTTCCATTCAGTAGTGAACTGTTAAGGCACGCATTATTGCAATTCCGTATGAATACAAACAAATTGAGCAAAGCTAACCAAAACCCGTCACTACCAGCGGAAACGGCGACGGCTCTTCACTTTGCAGATTTTAATAAAGGGTGTTTTTTTTTTTTGTTTGAAGTGGGCCCTATATTGGCAATAACAACTTGCCAGCGTTGTTCTGAAGTAAGCTTATTCAGTGTGGAATGGCAATCACTAGAAATAGTGTCGGCAGTTTTAAAACCAAACCTCTACCAAAAAACACTCTTACCCTTGTAAGCGAGTAATCCAAGATTCTTACGCAGAATTCTGAAACGTAGGGATGTTTAAATCGATGGCAATTTGATGGCACTGAGTCTCACACTTTCGGCTACATCAGCCACATTCTCGTCTTTGCGCACCGTACAAAGACAGGAACCATAAGTCTTGCCCACTGGAATTTTTTTTGCACCAGCTTCAGTACATCGTGGTAGTTGCTTCATTTTGACCAAAATTTCTTTTCACAAAGCGCACTGCATGTGGTTCTATTTGGCTGCATAACGCTCACTTTTCAAGTAAGTTTTCAATAGTTCCGAACGTTGTTCAAGCGCTAAGCGCCTTATTTGTTCCACGAAGGTATGATACTTACTTTCTGTCAAGATTTCTAGCGGAAAGCAGCTATCAGTGTCAAAGTAAACTATCATAGAAGAAGAAACCACTAGATGGCCTATCCTCCTTTACATCTACCATCAGATAGAAAAGATTTTCGTAACCTAACTCCGTGAATGAGGAGCAGGTAAAAGGAACTGAAGTACTTTGCAAGATAAAGAATCCTTATATAGTATAAAACAAAGTCGGTTTGCGCTGTCTGCCTGTATGCTTAGATCTTTGAAACAACGCAACGGATTTTGATACTTTTTTTTTTTAAATAGATAGAGCCCTCCAAGAGAATGGTTCGTATGTACTTGAACATAAACGGGAACATAGAAACTGCTTGACCGATTTAAATTTTTTTTTACCTTTAGAATGCTATTCATTCCCATATTCTTACGGGAACGGGTACTTTAACGAGAACTTAGTGTTTATATTGAAAGGACTCTAAAACTACTGAGCCGGTTTGAATGAAATTTGGAATTATCATGGTCTAGAACCTGAGAAGCGACATAGCCTATCATCCCTTTCCATATTCTCTCGTGAACGGAAACGGGAACGGCAGCATAACCGGAAACTTGGAAAATACTAAATCGATTCTGAAAATTCTTCTACCGTTACAATGCTTCATTGCCTCTGAGTAACGTAGACTATCCCAATGGAATGAACCACTTTACAGTTATCCGAGTTCATAATATCTTTACAATTAGTTGGACAGACTTCGTTTGACAGATTTTAGATGGTCATTATGTCATATACTCCTCCACTTCGTCCAACTTCTAAATTTTCAAAAATATTTGAAAACCATCCATCGAGTTGGTCAAGCGGTCGTCTGAGCATTCACATTATCTAACATTGGTCGTTCAAGCCAAAGTCTGTCCAACTAATTGTACAGTGTGAACGGTTTGTCACCTAGTAACGGATAAAGCAAATGCATTCTCTTCCACAAAGGGGTTTCATCATAATACTTGATCAAAAATGCGTATTTTTTAAAAGAAGTCATCTGATGCCATAAGTGTTCTCCATTGTTATCCCAGTCTCGGGAACTTTTTGCACAAACTTGCGTTTATCAAGCGAATTTTGGTCAAAATTTCCTTTTAAAGAGCGTACTGCTTTTGGTTACTGAACACTCACATGGGAAACAAGTTTTCAATACTTCCATCGTTGTTTGAGCGTGGAGCGGCTCATTTCGTTCCTCGTAGGTATGATAGGAGCATTAGAAGGAAGATTGTTCCTTTCATGAAATTTTCAATCACCAATTAGCGTATCTATGGTTGTATGTCTTCGATAACTGAGTTCCTGAATTGGCCATTGTCATAGACTTTTTATTTAAAGTACCCCCATAGGGAAGAGTGATGCTTGTGACATAATGGTTAGCGTGTCTGCCTGTAACGTGTGGGAGGTTCGACGTTGAAATCCCAGAAACACCAAGGACAAAAAAAAAATGTTTTTCCACGGGTAAAGCCGTTTGCCAGGAAATTGCAATTCCTCCGATAGGAATTTTATGCCATAAAAATCGTTTACTCGATAAGCCGTTTGGAACATGCGAAGAAATTTCAGGTAGCTTCCATTCCCTTATGGTTGAGAGAAATGCAATAGACCCAGTGGTCCTGCTCTGTTGCGCAATCTTATCATAATTTTTTCAACCACACCTTGGTGAGGAATAATAATAATAAGCTTACAATTTTTTGCTGATTCCGAACGACTAATGGAGAAAACGATTTTCATGGCATAAAATTCCTATCCGAGGAATTGCAGTTTCCCTCACGAAAAGCAGTAATTGTGGGAAAAAAATTATAAGTTTTGGGACTCGAACCTTGAACTCCCACGTTACATTCAGACATGCTTTTGCTTACCCCTGATCCATGAGCAGCACACACGATCTAGATGCTTTGACTCAAAAGAGCGATGGTTTCGTTGCCTGTGTTGGCACTTAGCACCGATTCGGCTATCTTATTGAAAATTCCACATCAATCACCTCTTCAACAATTGTCACGGGTTGTCCGCATCTTCATTTATCTTATTTCATTCTACACTGCCATGAACAGCACTTCCTCACTTAGCTTGAGAATAGGCAAAATATTGTAGGTTCGTCCATTCCTTACAATGTATTAATGCGCTAGGCCCCTAAGCTTCTCCAGTTCTGTTTATTCGTTTTTTTTTTGTTTTTTTCATTGTATAAGATGTACGGCATATGAGGCATGAGCGTAGCTTAAGGAGTACGCATAGCGAGACTACAATGTCTGGTGGGGTATGTAGAGCAGATGAACACAAATGCTTCGGCCCTCTGACCTCGAAAATCCACAGGAGGGATATCGCGAAAGTTAGAAACTTCGTCTTAGGTGACGCAATCAAGAGTAGGGAACCTCAGCCGACTTAAGGTTCACGCTTTAAAAGAAAAAGTAAGCGTCTTCGCTTTAAAAATAGATGCTTAAGTGCCTAACGAAGTCTGCAAACTCAGTTTATTGCCCTTTATTTAGTAAGGCACGACTTAAAGACCAGTCTGCTCGTTGCTGAGGCGTGTCCTCTACCCCCACGCCAGTGGACTATTTCAATAGCTTTTTCCAACCTAATTCTTTAAGAAGATCACAGTTTAATATTGAATGAATATTTTCTCCCTAAAAATCTCAAGACTCATATTTCAAATCTCCTTCTCCATTATTTGTTAAACTTTTCACTCACTATATCTTTTCCAATTCTTATCCTTAATAATTTTTCTTCAAACTTAACACATCTGAATCAGGTCCTTTGAAAAATTCTCTCACCTTTTGTACAAAAAAAATAAAAAAATAAATAAATAAATAGTAACTCAAACTACATCCTTACTATCAATCTGCAGAACTCGAACTGAAATCTCTTCAACTGCAAATAAACCCCACAATCAATCAAATCACAAATCAAAACCAAAACATATTTCCTCAATCACCGCTTGAGAAAAAGTTGAAAAATAAAAAAGAAAAAATTACGAAAAGTGTTCTTGATGTTTGCAATGAGTGTGCTGAGAACCACCGTGCGCCAGAACACGTGTTTACTTCGTTGCTTTAGGAAATAAAGAACCATGCATACAAAAAGCTTCGATAGCAGAAGCATCGTTGCAATAGCAAGTTTTTCATAGTAAATCGTTTCGTTTGGAGTGTGTTTACTTTTTGAACTCGCTGTACACTACGCCAAATAGATTCTATATCCCGCCACACATCGCGTCCTTGTAGAGTCGGTGCGGATTCTAAAAATAGCTATTTGATGTGTGTTGTAAAGTTTCCTCTTGTGAGGGTATGAGGAACTATTTTTCAAGCGCGTTGAAAGAGTTACTGTGATGTTAAACATCTACAGTTTTTCGTTTTTCGGTGACACTGAAGAAGTGGCCATTTTCAATAATAAATCGTTTAATGTTTTGCTATGGAGAAAACATTTACTGTTTTCTGGTTTTTTATTGTAAAAGCTCTTTTCATGAAGAAACTGCCAATTCCTCGCAGTAGGCGATACCTGTGGAAAAATATATCTTTTTCTTCGTTAATTTTTCCAAGATTTGAACCAAATTTTTTCATTTTCATCTGAGTCATTTTCTTGTTATTAAACCATTCCCAAGTTCTTAACTACATAGCCAGCACTTGCAAAAGGACCAGCAGTCCTCTCAGTTAATAAGTCCTTGCGTCGCTTGTTACCATCTAGATTCTAGACAAATGAGTCTACTGCTGGAATCTCGACTAAGTTACCTTTTAAAAGTTCTCCAAATGCTTTAAAGGAGCCTTCTGACTGATTTCAATGACGTTTCGAACTGAATCGAATAGGTGGGGAAATAGTCCGGAGTGTCGCTTTCCTTTTTTGGCCTGAGCATCGAGATTTTTGGATTGTTCCATGTCTAAGGGCAGCCAAATGCAGATTTTGTTGGATTCGTCTTCAGAACAAATGCTTTCGTCTGCCCTTCTTTTTGCCTTCGTTAATGTTTCGTGTCTTTTGTTGAATTGATGGGCCTCTTTGACAGAATTCTCTGGATAACTCCTCTGAACATGACAATGCCAACTAAGTCGTGCTCTTTCTTGTGCAATCTCAGAACGCTGTGTAAGAGGAGGAAGAAGAAGAAACAAGAAAAAAAAAGAAGAAGTACAAGACAAGAAGAAGAAGAAGATGAAAAGGTAGAAGAAGAAGAAATACAATACAAGAATAGGAAGAAGAAGTATAAGACAAGAAGAAGAATTGCAAGATGAAGAAGAAGTAGATAAACAAGAAGATGATGTACAAGAAGAAGAAAATAATCAAGAAAAAGAAGAAAACTTGTACAAGATGATGTACAAGAATGTGAAGATAAACAAGAAGAAGAAGTATAAGACTAGAAGAAGAAGTGCAAAATGAAAAACAGAAGACGATTTACCAAAAGAGGATGTGCAAGCAGAAGAAAATAATCAAGAGGAAAAAGATGTACAAGAAGAAGAAGATGAACAAGAAGAAGAAGATGAACAAGAAGAAGAAGATAAACAAGAAGAAGAAGATGTACAAGATAATAAAAAAGAAGAAGATAAACAGGAAGAAGAAGAACAATTTGAAGAAGGAGAAGAACAAGTTGAAGAAGAAGAACAAGTTGAAGAAGAAGAACAAGTTGAAGAAGAAGAACAAGTAGAAGAAAAAGAACAAGTTGAAGAAGAAGAACAAGTTGAAGAAGAAGAACAAGTTGAAGAAGAAGAACAAGTTGAAGAAGAAGAACAAGTTGAAGAAGAAGAACAAGTTGAAGAAGAAGAACAAGTTGAAGAAGATGAAGAAGAAAAAGAAGAACAAGAAGAACAAGAAGAACAAGAAGAACAAGAAGAACAAGATGAGCAAGAAGAACAAGAAGAACAAGAAGAACAAGAAGAACAAGATGAGCAAGAAGAACAAGAAGAACAAAGAAAAACAAGAAAACAAAAAGAACAACAAGAACAACAAGAACAAGAAGAACAACAAGAACAAGAAGAACACGAAGAACAAGAAGAAAAAGAAGAAAAAGAGGAACAAGAAGAACAAGAAGAACAAGAAGAACAAGAAGAACAAGAAGAACAAGAAGAACAAGAAGAACAAGATGAGCAAGAAGAACAAGAAGAACAAGAAGAACAAGATGAGCAAGAAGAACAAGAAGAACAAAGAAAAACAAGAAAACAAAAAGAACAACAAGAACAAGAAGAACAAGAAGAACAAGAAGAAAAAGAGGAACAAGAAGAACAAGAAGAACAAGAAGAACGAGAAGAAAAAGAAGAACAAGATGAACAAGAAGATAAACAAGAAGAACAAGATGAACAAGAAGATAAACAAGAAGAACATAGGTTAGGTTAGGTTGCATGGGGGGTGCAGCCACAAGTGGCAGCACCTCACTCGGATCTCAGGGATCCATTGTGCTCCCCGGGAAAATCAGAGGATGAAGAGGTGGGAGGATTGGAGAATAACATGAAAAACAATAAGAGTAAGAAGAACAAGTAGCTCGAGAAGAACCATTAGAACAAAAAGAACAAGAAGAGTGAGAAAAAACACAATATTAGGAATAAGAACAAAAACAAGAAGTCAGTTCAATTCCTATGAGTGTTGACGCGGCGACAAGACTCAAGATAAACTCTCGTGATAGACGTCGGCGTCGTTACTTCTTACGCTTCATGTCCGTCTTCTGCACCCCGAAGTAGAAGAAGAGTTCTATCATTTTAAGAACATCCTTTTCTTATGCAGCAGTCATGTCTCTTGAAGAAGTGTTCGCTTTGAACATGGCCGACAAAGTGGTAAAATTAAAACAAAATTGAAAGAACGAGCGAAGTTGCTTTTTTAAAGAGCGGCAATATTAAAGCAAAATTAAAAGGAAGGGCGAAGCTGCTTTTTAAAAAATTGATGCTCAGTGCGTGTGCGTGGCCGTTCTCTCAGAGAGCCGTATAAAATGTGACCGATATGCTACGGAGCTGCGCAGTATCTGCCTCTCGAACGGTCCCAATTTTTGGTTGAAAAATTTTGTGTCAAGCTGAAAAGCTTGCTCCGTGTAGATGATCTTTTGCATTATTTGTCTGATCGGTCGGTGTTCTGCTCCCACACTCTCTCTGAGGGAAAGAACTAACATGTCTGCAAAATAAAGCCTGATCTTACAAATTATGTCTTTAAGTTCAGTCAATTCCTTTTGCGCGTCAAAGCAAACTGCGACGGAAAGCAAACTTGACTTTCCTAAGACCTTATGGGGTATGCTGGTTGGAAGGTATCAGTTAATTCTTAATTGAAGATATTTCAACTGTTCATTCTCTGACAACTTGGTTACGTTGGAAGATTTATTCGACTTTTACAGCGTAGGAATCTTGTGATGCAGATCGATTCGGATTTTCTTAAATTATGCCTCATCGTTTTTTGAATTCCACTTTTTTTATCTGGGCCTGAATTACAGCACACGATATCGAGTAATATGTGACGGAATCAAGGGATTCTGGCATTAAAATTCATCTTATCGAGCAATCTTATTTTATTTATTCTTTCATCATTAACTGAACCGATATTCATTAGAGAAAGATGTGGAGACGACCGATATTGCGTAATTTAGAGCGAGTTTTAAAAGAACGATGTCACTCACTCACTCGATCACTGATACCGTACTTCGGGCACTGATTTCCCTCCAAGTTGGCTGCCACTGCAATTGAAAACAACGATTGTTTGTAGAAGAGTGGCCCTAGCTTCGATCTATCCTCTTTGCTTGGCCACTCTTTACTCGGATCTACAAAAGTTTTTAAAAAGTAAGGAGAATCACGAAAGATTTTATCTAAAGTTTTAAGGGAAGCAAAAGGAAGTTAGTGTATCAAATAATCTCCCGATCCAATCACGGTTAAAAGTCTGCTCAACATTGAACAAGCTCCCCACCGCGTCTTGATGATGGTTACCTAGCTTCTTGACCACGTAAGTTTGAAGCTTTAAAAGTGGATTGAGTGTACATTTTTTTTCTTATAATCCGAACAGGGTGTTGAATATGCAGGTATTTTCACTAAATTCTGATGCATTCCTTTTGGAGTAAACAGCCATGGAAGAGTAAATAGCTAAATAAAAAATAAATTAATTGATAAAAAAGGTGGCATAACAAAGATCGAGCGAAAGTTCGGAGAGCCTTTGGGCCTAACGTATTCAGGGACCTACAATTTTATGCTGACTCCGAACGGCTAAGTTAAAAAGATATTTTCATAGCAGTCTAGTTATCCTCGGAGGACTTGCCAATTCCTCGCGAAAGGCGATACTCGTGAAAAACGATTTTACGTTTCTGAATGCGAACCTTGAACTGCCACGTAACAGGCAGACATGCTAAAGATTATGCCAAGGGCGTAACTGAATGAATGAATGAAATTTGAGATCACGATCGTAAGCGCGTTTTCAAGTAAGCACCTCTTAATGCCCAATCTCTTGAGAGTTTGCTTTTGTTGAATGACGAAGTAAAGCATCCGTTGTCGAAAGTCCAGTGGCTTTCAAATTCCATCTGCATTGAGTGATGCCGTTTTATCGTCTCGAGTATACCTCCAACACTCCAATGCAATTCCGGCCAACTATTCGTCGAAAACCAATGGTCTGTTTAACAACCCTGACTCACAGTACACCAATTTCACACCAAACTTTCCTAATTTCGCGCGTCACTTGATAAAATTCTCGTAATTCCGTGGTAAATTTTTGAACACACTTTTTAACTTTTTGCACGTCGTTTTCTCTGTTTGTAAATCGTTGAATGACACAAACATACATCACGCTGTTATACGTGCACTGCAACCTCCTTGTTGTAAATGCTTCTCTTTATTGCTTCACGTCTACACACCTAAAGCTACACGGAAAAGAGGTATCCTGTTGCTTTTGAGCGCTCCACAATGTGTGAAAAAATACGAAATTCACTTTCAAATCCAAACATGGTTGGTAGAATTTTAATTTTCTAGTTGAGCATAGAAAAATCTCACCTCAAAAAAGCTGATCCAGCACACCCCCGCAATCCCACCAGGATGTTTTCTCAATACACAGCAGCTGTTGACACAATGAAATATTACAATGCGCGATAGATATTCAACATTTATTTATTTGCAGGATTTTGAAAAAAGAGTTTTGCAATTTGGAAATATCAAAAATTCACACATGGACATGAATATTGTGTTTTTTTAAACAGAAACGCACGAACAAATGTGTGAAGGGGCAGCAGATTGTGGGTTGAATGGCAAACAGAAAAACTAAGGGAGGTGTGAGTGGAAAATGGCAGGGAGGAAAACTAAGAACAGGAAATCTGTTTATTGGGAGTAAAACACAGAGGTAGACGACGACGATGATGGTGATTGTGTTTGTGTTTGTTGCTGCTACTTCCCAGCCAATCAATAATTCAAATGGGAAATCGTAACAATTTCTTGTTGAATGGAATCGATTTTTTCTTCCTGTAGAACCATCGACTCTTCGCCACCCCCTGTCAGTTTCTCAATCTCTCGTCTTTTTCATTTTAAAGTCGAGAGCGATGCAAATTGTATGTTTATATATTTTTTGTATTTTGCTTATTTGTTTGAGTTTTATTGTAGGTATGTGAGATGTTGACTTGTGTATGTTTTTTTTATTTTATTTTGGTATTTTCATCTTCTCTAGAGAAACGAACGAAGGCAGATTAAATTGGCATTTGGTTGTTTCTTTTCTTTTTTTTTGTTTATATAAAAAAGCAAGATTTTTTTGTTGTTTTTTTAGTTGCTTTGGTTATATGTGTAGTCTCGAATGCGGAGATCAATTGAGAACCTGAGGCAGCCTTGAATAAAAGCTTGTTATCAATATTTGTGTATAAGCAGATTGCAAATGAGATTGAAATGTGTTCTTTTAAGTTGCTTACGGATATGGAGGAAACAAACGAATAAAACAAAAAGAAGAAAATAAATACTCGGCAACAGGTGGGCATGGAAATGGAGTTAAGAATTTATTTTCCCGTGGGTGTTTTGGACTTTTCCTTTTTTTTCCTCATACATTTTTTGTTTTTCTTTGGAACATCCGTGTGGTAAATAGGCGCAGTTGTTGTTGGTTTCTGTTTGATGAAGAAACTCCGTCTTAGTTGTTTTTTGCATACATTTTGCTTTGTGTTCTTTTTCCTAGAAGTTAAAGCTGTTGCTTAGAGTCCATTTTCGCTGGAGGGTATCCTCTTTCAAACATGGAAGGTCAGTGTTATCAACTTTTTTTTTTCCATCAATGTCTTGTTTTAAATACACTTGTGAATGAACGGTCTTGATGAGGACTAAGCTTTTGATGATTAGAAAAAAAAAAGATTGTGTCCCTCAAATATTCGTAGTCGTAGGAATAATCTCAAGCAATTGTATTTGCTTCTTCTTTTACGGTGCCACTAACATCGTGATAGGGTCACTATTCTCCCACTTATCTGCTTCACGCGAGGGGTGAATGGCATGGCCGTGGGGTATGCCATAGTAAATAAGGAAATGCTTAGTCTTCACTGCTCTTTAAGGCGTGAGCTTAGGTGGGCATGGAAATGGAGTTAGTTTTATGTAAGTTCATCAAATTTGAAGATGAATTGCGTGGTGTGTTCTGAAAATGGCGGACAAAACAGTCAAATCTTTTTTTTAATGTTAAATGTCAAGGGGTAGTCATAACCCCTTATAATGTTATAGAACACAGTGTGAGCTTTTAGGAAAGTTAGAGAGGGTTAAGTAGGAGACACCGATGAACTAACTACTTATATTGCATTGAAACCTTTGGGAGTCATAATGAAGGTGATAAGAAGCGTCAGGTAAAGGGTTCCACATACGGGCAGTGCGACTAAAGTATTAATCTCTATACTTGATTGTACGTTCGAATTTGGACTAAAGGTAAATGTGATGAGCATTCCTAGCGAGGCGGGTGTAGCTGTTAAATTGTTTCAAGGAACGAATATAGCTGGCTTATTCACTGGAGAACTGTTTGTAGAAAAAGAGACTGGGTTAGGTAGCATTTCGTTACCTGCCTTACTTACGTTTGATGATGTTCAAGAGAATCAATCGATTCTACGATTGAACTATTTCCTATCAATCTCAACGCTTTGTTTTGTACCCTATCATGAAAGCAGAAAGATATTTGAGGAGCACCTGACCAAATCCAGTTTTTGGCGGATGAAGACCTTATAAATCGTAGCCAGATCAGAAATGGTGAAGAACTTCCTGCATCGTCTCAGGAAGCCTAAGCATTTAGGAGCGTTTTTGGCGACTTCAAATACATATGTGGTCATTCCAACGAAGATCATCGTTTACACACATACCAAGTACTGACAGCTTTTCGGTTTCTTCGATGCAGGTACCATTCATGGATAATGGCAATGGGGGAATGTTAAGCTTCACCGACAAGAGACAGCATTGTGTTTTCAAAGCATTGAATTCTACTCTGTTTTAATTACCCCATGTAACAATGCTGTAATGGTCAGAATTCAATGAAATTATCATACGCAACGGTTCCCGTTCCACAACCGAAAAGCGAAGAGACGTGAAATCGGGAACGAATAGGAGAAGCTGAGAGTTGAGTAGTCAGTAGAACAGTGTAGAGGATTAGAAGTTTCAGACAAGAGGTCATTTATGAAAATAAGGAAGAGAGTCGGAAACAAAATGGAACCCTGGGGCACACCAGCGTTTATGAAGTGGGTATCAGACTTGAAGCCATCCAATGCAACTTGTATTGAACGATCGGAAAGGTAGTTTCTAATCCAACGATGAAGAGACTCATCGATACCAAAAGCACGCATTTTCGATAAAAGAGCCTGATGCCAAACTCTAACAAATGCTTTAGAAATATCAAGCGCAATAATCTTACTTTCTCCAAAACAATGTAAAGATTGGTTCCACTTTTCGGTGAGATAAGCCATCAAATCACCAGTGGACCGTTTGCTACGAAAGCCGTACTGACGGTCATTAAGAAGCTTTCGTTCTTCAAGATATTTCATAAGTTGACGGTTTATCAACGTTTCCATGACCTTGGAAAGAAGGGACGTTAGTGCAATTGGACGGTAATTGGAAGGGGAGGAAGATTCGCCTTTTTGGGTAAACAATAAACATGCCCCAAAAGTATGATAAAAATTTTCAGCTGCATTCATTTCTTAGTTTGTCTATGACAGCCGCTAAGGTGAGGCGGGTTTTTATGATCTCGTTGAGTCCAATCTCTCCAAAATAAACTCTCGTGCACCTCGTATAGGTTTGACTGATAAGTTTATTTATCGTAGTAAACCAATAAGACGCTTTGAGTGTTCTACTTTTTGCAAAAGAAACAAACGCAAGAGCAGTTTTTCCTTAGCATTTTCAATCCAATGTGTAGTTTGACATTCAGTTACTCAAAAAAGTTTTGCAGTGCTCTCGTTTATGTGGTGTTCACACCAGAAAGTTTACAGTGCACTCTTTTATGCTACGTCCTTTTAGAAAAACGTCTTGAAAGAACTCTTACCTTCCTGACTAGAATAAGAACTGAAGTCCTCGATATAACTTACTTTCAGTTCCAATTTCTAAGCAATCTAATCATAAACTAGAAGGTTCCAAATGATCTCTCTCTGTCAGATCGCAGGATGATTGAGTTCGCTCTAGATGGAATCCTATGTAGACACTTTTGTAGATGAAGCCCAAAAAGAACTAACTGGGATCTATACAGAGAGAATGTTGTAAGCAATAATAATAAATTGTAAAAAAAAACCATCTCAAGCTTGAAAATGCGGTAAACGAACTCAACGGAGCTATGATTGATGCATACGAATTAAACTACTGATTAAACTCTGCCAATAAGAAGGCGGATGGACCCTAGTGGAACAAAGAACCTAGAAGCGCAAAGAAAAAGAGACTCTTCAAAAAAATGTTGTGGTAACTGGCACACTTGCAAAGCAAAGAAATGAGGAAAGCATATTGAAATGGCTTTGTAGTCTTTTGTAAAAACAAAAGCACAACTCTAGCAGCAGGCAGGCTGCTTGGGGTTCTTTCTCGTCAAGAGATGCACAGCAATGGCCTTTAAATACCCTGACGACAGCTTCACAGAAAATGAGGAGCAAAGATCTCTTCTTCTGCTCAGTATACTCACTTCTCTAGAAGCATACTAGGTTAGGTTAGGTTGAATGGGGGGTGCAGCCACAAGTGGCAACACCTCACTCGGATCTCGAGGATCCATTGTGCTCCCCGGGAAATCAGAGGATGAGGAAATGGGAGGATTGGAGAGGTGGATGGTTATTGTGGTAGGGAACTCCCACTGAACCATTTGGAGCCCTGAGTAAATTTCAGGACGTTGCTCAGTGGGAGGTTAGAGATGTCGCCCAGCTCGTCGAAGAAGTATTTTCCGAGGGTTTTTTTCCGAGTGTGGGCCAAGCTAGGACACTCACAGTGGAAGTGGAAAGATCCCTCCTCTGCCTCCTCATCTTGGCATCCTCTACATAAGTCGGATGTGCTAATGCCCATTCTCATCATGTGGGTACCCAACGAGTTGTGACCCGTGAGAATGCCAATCAACAGAGAGAGCCGAGGTCTGCTTAGCTGGAGTAGAAATTCTGTTTTTTTCTTGGAAATATCTGGCCAAAGATTTCTAGAGACTCGGCATGTTTCTAAAGATGACCACCTGTCATTGGCGATTTTTAGAAAATTGTGTTTGATTCTGCTTTTTTCTTGCTCTAGTGGCCTTAGAACTGAAGTGTTCGCTTCGCTGGATTCGAGTGCTGACCCGATTTTTGCCAGCTTATCCCCCATTTCATTACCGATAATTTCACGATGTCCTGGAACCCAGGTTAAACTAACTGTGTTTGTCTCACTGAGCAGTCTAAGGTTACTGCGACAGCTGTCTACTAGCATGGATTTTGTGATAATGGATGAGATAGCTTTAATGGCCGCCTGACTGTCTACAAAAAAGTCAATATTTTTGTTGATCAAGTTTTGCGTAGCAAGGTGCTTCGCGGCTTCGCACACTGCGAGTACTTCTGCTTGAAAGACACTGCAGAAGTCGGGAAGCTTTATTGATCTATTCATGGTAGGGTAGTCTGAGAAGATACCTGATCCTACCCCTTCGTCCGTTTTGGAACCATCTGTGAAGACGGAAATGTGATTTTCTTTTATAACCCTGTTTTCCTCCCAGCTTTCTCTAGTCGGAAAGACTGTTAGGGCTACTGGATTGAAATCAATATGCGGGGGGGTATAGTCTGTTTGGATGTCTATATCTGTATGGTTCATGATGGTTCTATGGCCTGATATGCCTGTTTTCCAAATGTTGCATTGTTTGAGTCGCAGTGCGCTTTTGGCCGCCATCTCCTTAGTAAAGAGATCTAGGGGGGCTAGCGACAGGAAGGTTTCCAGAGCTGCAGTTGGTGTTGTTCTCATGGCACTAGTTAAACCAATGCATGCAAGCCTTTGGATTTTGGTCATGGTCTTAAGGTTTGAAGCCTTCTCTAATGATGGCCACCAGACTAGACAGGCATATGTGAGGATTGGTCTTATTATGGATGTATACATCCAGTGAATGGTTTTGGGACCAGGTCCCCATTTTTTACCAAAAATTCTACTACAAGTGTAGAAAGCTATTTGAGCTTTCCTTTCTCTTTCTTTTAAATTTTCTTTCCAGTTAAGTTTACGATCAAGGACAGTTCCGAGATATTTTGCCGTACCAGAAGCATACTATCAACAAGATATAAAATATCTGTACCCGTACAAAAAACTATAATAAACAAGACTGGATGACAGCAATGATAGTCTGCTTTTCATGGCAATGAATTTATTATCGAAGGAGTTGCCAATTCCTCGCAAAGGCGATACCCGTGGAAAATAATTTTTGCCCCTGTTGGGATTCGAACCACGAACCTCTAGGTCAACACCAGACACGCCACGAGTACCACAAGACTGAGCTTCTTCTGACAGTTTCAAAAGTGATTTTCTAAAGAGAGACTAGAAGCCTGTTACACAAAGCCAGAAGTCTTAAATTCAATAGCCACGGGCCTGTAACACAACGGTACAAGCCTACAAGTCAGGAGCAACTTGAAGGACCATGTCCATTAAACTTGTAGAAGAGCATGTAAATATGTAGCTTTGTGTAACAGACATTTTCTACACTTGGCACAATACACTTGGATAATTTTGTGTAAGAGGTCCAAGGTGTTAATTGCTTTCGGAGATAATTTTGTTTTAATAGCACCACTGTTTTATTATTGGTATGCTCCTTGACCAGTGTAATCCCTAAATGTAACTGCACTAATTGCCTCTCTCTTCTCAAAGTCTACACGCCAATTTGAAAATGAATTACTTTCTTCTGAAACTAGCACGCAATGGCTATTCGTGGCTATGCTCGTCACTATTTGACTTGTTTAGATAACTGAATCGTTCTTGAGTCCTTTGGCATATCGAACATGAGTACGTAGACTTTCTTTCTGCTAATACGTTCAAGCTTTTGTGTCATGGAAATTGACAAATAAATGATTCTCAATTGAAACTGAAATTCACCCATCTCAAAAGGCAACAAAAAGCTTAATAAACTCGTTCTTCATAAATAGTGTCGTATGGAGGACGCACTAATAAGTAATGTGCATTGATATGAGGAACTTGACTGGGGGTCTTAAGTGAACCTGCTGATCTACCAGAGCTATTATACCTACTGTTTGACGTGCGACCAGGAATGGTGTTTCATTACATTTAAGTTTCTTTGTTAGGGCATAACCTTCACCCTGATGTGTCGTGTTATATCAGAAAGACCCTAATCATACCGACAAGCTAAGCTTCTTCTTCCAAATGTGGTCTGCTGCAAGGCAAAAAGTACGTCACATTTAAATCATCTTCATACGTTACTAAACATTGTTATTTGTACTACACAATGATCAAAGCGATTGAATAAAACGTGAGTAGTTCTAAATATTTCAAGCCATATAACTTTTAAGGCTTTCGCGGTTGTTTATTGACATTTTAAATTTTATGATTTCGGATTAGCCGCGTTAATATTAGAAATATATAAAATGAGTGCACTACTGTACTCACCCCGAACGTTTCGCTTCAAGTTACATTGAGCGTGGTCACCGGGAAACTGCTTTTTGAAATGTTATTCTCTTCTTTGACTACGCAAGTTGTAGCGGTGCGTAGCCGGTTCTATTTGAAGCTGTTGTTGTTGCTGAGTAAAAGATTGGGAGCAAACAGTGCTCACTATATCGCTGGATGTTTTAATGGCTATCTGAATAGGCCGTGCGATGTTGATGACGGGGTCCCATGTACGCGACAATTTTATGCTGTCATCGCGGTTGAAATTTTGATGGCGTTTTATTTCAATCGCTTCGCGTATAAGCCGAGGGATATAATGAGGCTCGTGAGCTAAAACTTTAGCTTGATCGAAGTGAACCCAGTGATGTTCGCCTGGATTGTCTAGGATGTGCTCGACTATTGCCGACTTTTCCCGCTGTTTTTTGCTGACAGCACTTATGTGTTCTTTTAAGCGTTTAAGCTTTTTCGTTGGGTTTGTCCCACATAAGAAGACCCGCAGCTGCAAGGGACTAGATAGACACCCGGAATCTGTAAAGGAAAGTGGTCCTTTGGTGTTTGGAGGTAGTCTTTCACCTTTTTTGGTGGTAAAAAGATGGATTTTACACCGTACCTCTTCTACACTTTCCCAACTTTATCCGTTACGCCTTTTACGTAAGGGAGAAAAGCTTTCTTCTCTTCTTCATCCCTTTCCCGTGGCAACCTTGGCTTCCATGTTCTTTGCCTTTTGGAATACCCATTCGCTTTAAGGACGTTGTCCACGAAAGTAAGTTCAGCATTCAGTATTTCAAGCCATACAATTTCAAGCCATACAATTCCACGCCATACAATTCCAACCTTGGTTGTTACCGAGCTATGGTCCCCGTGGTGCAGTGGTAAGCATGTGTGCCTGTAAGGCATGCCGCTCCGCCGTCGACGCACTGCCTTTGGATGGCCCAATTCCTTACAGATTGTCCAAATTTCAATAGTGAACCACATTAACCGGCACCGATCAGTGGTCGGTGTGTGCGTCAGTTCCCGCTCCCAAATGTGGTTCATTGAACAACCGACATAAAATTGAGAGCCTAAAAACGGTGTGTTTGCAATTGGCCTTGTATGGGGGGAAGTTTGTAGTTCAAATTCCAAAAAAAAAAAATTTTCACGGGTATCGCCTTTCGTGAGGTCCTCAGAAAATTTTATTACACACTGCCATGAATAGCGCTATCTAAGTTTGCCATTCGGAATCGGAATAAAATTGTGGGTCCTTGAAAGTCGTGAGGCCCCGAGATATCCATAGCTCCGTTGCGACACACTAACTGCACTGTTTTAGGATTACTAACATTCTGATCAGCATTTCGATCTTACTGAGGGTACCAAAACCCTCACCATCTTGTTTTTGTACAGAAGGGCTTGAATGAAAGTGCATCCCAGCTTAGAAAACCAAGCACTTACCACACAATCGTTGTGTATTGCACCACTGCTTTCCCTCCTGCTAAAGAAAAACAAGGCTAAATTAGCTTTCTCTTTTTTTTTTTTTTTTTTTTTATAATCAACGCGCACATCAAGGGGTTATGAATACCCTTATAATGTTGTTAAACACAGTGCGAGCATTTAGGAAAATAGGAGAGGATTTGAAAGGAGACACCGATGCACGTTGCTTTTGAATCTTTGTGAATCGTAATGAAGGGGAAATACAGAGCCAGGTAAAGCATTCCACATTCGGGTGGTGCGACTGAAATACGAATCTCTATACTTGACTGTACGTCCGAAGTTGGGCTCAAGGTAAAACTGATGAACATTCCTAGCGAGGCGGGTGTTACGGCTAAATTGTTTCAGGGGAGGAATGCAACTGGCTACTTCACTAGAGCACTGCTTGTGAAAAAAGCGATAAAAGAGAGTGAGACAGGCAACGTTTCGACGATGTTCAAGAGAATCAATTGATTCTACGATTGAACTATCACCTATCAATTTTAACGCTCTATTTTGTACCCTATCAAGGAGGTGCAAAGATGTTTGAGAAGCACCTGACCAGATATGGGAGTTATACTCCTGATTTGGGCGGATGAAGGCCTTATAAATTGTAGCCAGATTAGAAGGGGTGAAGAACTTCCTGCATCGTCTTAAGAAACCTAAGCATTTAGCAGCGTTTTTGGCGACTTCAAATATGTGGTCGTTCCAACGAAGATCATCGTTTACACACATACCAAGTACTGACAGCTTTTCGGTTTCTTGGATGCAAGTACCATTCATAGATAATGGGGGAATGTTAAGCTTCAACGACAAGACAGCATTGAGTTTTCGAAGCATTGAATTCTACTCAGTTTTTAAGACCCCATGTAACAATGCTGTCAAGGTCAGAACTCAATGAGCTTATCATACGCAACCGTTCCAGTTCCACATCCGAAGACCAGGGACGTGAATTTGGAAACGAATATGAAAAGCTGAGGGTCGAGTCGTCAGCAAAACAGTTAAGTGGATTAGAAGTTTCAGACAAGAGATCATTAATGAAAATGAGGAAGAGAGTCGGAGACAAAACGGAGCCCTGGGGCACACCAGCATTTATGAAGTGGGTATCAGACTTAAAGCCATCCAACACAACTTGTATTGAACGGTCGGAAAGGTAGTTTCTAATCCAACGAAGAAGAGACTCATCGATACCAAAAGCACGCATTTTCGATAAAAGAGCTTGATGCCAAACTCTAACAAATGCTTTAGAAATATCAAGCGCAATAATCTTACTTTCTCCAAAACAATGTAAAGATTGGTTCCACTTTTCGGTGAGATAAGCCATCAAATCACCAGTGGACCGTTTGCTACGAAAGCCGTACTGACGGTCATTAAGAAGCTTTCGTTCTTCAAGATATTTCATAAGTTGACGGTTTATCAACGTTTCCATGACCTTGGAAAGAAGGGACGTAAGTGCAATTGGACGGTAATTGGAAGGGGAGGAAGATTCGCCTTTTTTAGGGACCGGCTGGACAAATGCAGTTTTCCATCTGCTCGGAAAAATCCCAGCAGAATAGGAAAGATGGAAAAGCTTACGCAGTGGTTTTGCCAGCGTAGAAGAACACCTCTTCAGAATAACGGCGGGGATACCATCTGGACCAGCGGATTTATGTATGTTGAGATCTTTAAGGACTCTCGCAACCGAGCGAGTTCGAAAAAATATCTGTTTCATCAAAGAATTTGCAGACTCGAGCTCAGGTGGAGCCAATATGCTATGAGGAAGTGTCGAGTTGGCAGCAAATTGAGCTGCCAGCAAATTGGCTTTGTCGATGGAGCTGACATACGGATAGTCATTGAAGACGAGCGTTGGGACCGATGACGTGGTCGAGTTCTTAATGTTCTTCACAAAAGACCAAAAGTTTTTACTTCCTTTTGGACACAACAGTATTTTTTGCCTTACTTTTTGGTCATGTAAAAACTTAGCCCTTTGTATCTGAGCATTACAGATATTTCTGGCCCGTTTGAACAAATTTCGAATTTCTACAGTAGGGTCGCCTTTAAATTTTCGAAAATTGCTTTCTCTATCCCTAATCGCCTCTTTACAGCTTGAATCAAACCACGAATTCTCTTTATGGATGATACTTTTTGTTCTGTGAGGAACAAAATTTCTCATGCCGTTAAGAATTACGTTAGATATCATATCAGCTGATGCATCAACGTTTCCGTCGAGAAAGCACAAAGACCAATTAAAATTTCGAAAGAAATTATTCAGGCCGTCCCAATTGGCTTTCTCATATTGCCACACAGTTCTTTTGGGGACTTCTCTAATCCGTTTCAATGGTATACAATCGGCATGCTCAAGAGTTTATAATGTTCACCAATTGTGTGGCTTCAAACAGATTCTTTCAAAACTTTCAAGTCAATTTATTTATTTTAAAACTGTTTTTTTAGTGGGCTCACTTTATTTCGCTTCTACCGCAACGTCTTTGGTATGAAAGTCCTTCCTTTTTACTGCTGTCTTCTCTGCCTTCTTCCCTCTTCATTTTGAACATTCTCAAAAGTCTACTTGTTAGTTTTCAATTTTCATTCACTAAAAATAGCCTCCACTCGAAAACTATTTCAAAAACCTCTCTTCGCAAATTAAATCTTCACAAAACTTTTGAACTCTGTTCAACCGCCAAATACGAAAAATAAAATTAATTTTTAACTGAATAAATTTCCACACACACGAGTATGTATGTGTATTCAAGCGGCAGCATCCAACCAATCCTCCGTCCTTCGTCCCACTTGCAGTGTTACATGTTGGTGGGGTATAATAAAAAAAAGTCTGCAAACTTCTCTGAGGATCCTTAGGAACCGTTTCTAATGAACATGCTGACATTTTTTTGCGAGTGTTTCACTTACAAACATACGTCAACACTAAGTTGACGTTTATTTTTCGTATATCTTGTTATGAGTAGTAAAAAAAATAAAATGAAAATGAAAATTGGTCGTCCTTTTTGATGTCATATCGTTTGACTGCTTGCCAGATGGCTGACGGTGCAGCCAGTGACTATAGTGATGTAACTTAGGTTCAGTGCACTCTTCGCATGAGAGATAAATCCAACGAAGCACTTATATGCGAACAGCATATCTTCTAGTGCTTACAACCAGCCAACAACCGACCGACCGACGCCGACGACGACTGCCGTAGGGCGGGAAACTTGCCCGGTTTGTGTGTCAAGTTGGGTAAAAAAAAAGAACACCACGCTGCTGTATTTTGCTTTTTTGTATTTTATTGTTTGATGCTAATCCCATGACTGTCGCATTATCGCCAAATTGCCAAAAATAAAAATGGCAATAGCCATCCACACACAACACAGTGGTTGTTTACTTTGTGTGGTCTGTGTGTGGTGCTTCTTTGGCCATTTGCACTATCATCACCACCATCCCGACGGCATAAAAATGCAATTTCAATAAATCTCTTGCTCTGTATCTCCCAGTCCCAGTTCCAGTCCCAGTTCCAGTCCCAGTCCCGATGTTGGGTGTTTTGTTTTCACTCAGCTACTCGACAACCACGGGTGTTGAAAAGTTTGCATAGATTTTTTTTTTGCCTATAAGGACTTCAATGAAAAATGGCTTCGGTCAAAATTAATGCAAAAATTTGTCGCCATTTTTATTCTTTGTTGTCCATCTGTGTGTCTTTTGTTTGTTTCTTTTTTTTTTTCCTTTTTTTCCTTTTTTTGTCTGAATGGGGCTTTGTTCGGTTTACGAAGATGGAGTATATCAGGAGACGACCCCATCGACCATCAGAAAAGATTTAAATTTCATGTTTGGTATTCAAAAAGCAATGGCGTGTTTCATGTTTTAAGCACCTTTTTCTTATAAAAAGCACTCCACACTTATTCCTTTGGCCACCGATCTCTTCTTTTTTTGTTGTTTGTGTATGTTTATCAGAAAATTATTCAAAGAGGGATGCTTTTCCACGAGTGGGTTGGTGTTATTTAAAAGTTTTAATTAGGAGACTGCTCTGTGCATGTACAAGCGCTTTGCTGTTGTTTGCGGCTTCTTATTCAATTTGCGGAGTTTTTTTTTTGTTTTTGATTTTATTGTCTGGGGATCTTAATTTGCGAGCAAACACAAGTGCTATGTACTGATTGAAGGATAAAAAATCACGAGGATTTTGTATGAGTTCTTGTTGGAAGACAACTGAATTTGGGACGATAATGAACAAACAATGCAGAGATTGCTCACTAATTGGGTCTAATCGATGAAGACTCTGCAATAAGAAGGTAGTGGTTGCAGTATTCAGTCTCATAGTTCTCATAGTACCAACGATTGAATGGTGGGAAGATCGAGTCTTACTGCGATGTCTTGTATGTTGAGGCTGGTACATTCGAAATATCGTGTCGCTTTAGAAAAAAAAATCAGGATGTTCCGCATAAAAAAAAATACGGTGCTTTGTTATTTAAAAAAATCTCAATTCCTTCGCCAATAAGCAAAACAGACAATGGTGGCGTGGCGATGCTAAAACAGATAAAAAAACAGGCAAAACATCTGAGAAATTTGAAGTTATGTTTGAATCACAATGCACCTTCAGCTTCGACTTCGCCTGACCTTTATGAGTTCAATCATAGGACATTAGCAGATCCCTTCACAATGTCCGCTCTACGCTTTGATTTCGGTTTTACGTTGGTTCGTGTACAAGACAACGTAATGTGACTGCAACTCTAAGAAAAAACGTTCAACTTGGTAGATCAAAAAAAAAAACATCCGAATTTTGTCAATCGGAAGCGAAATTAAAGCACTCGTAACGTAACGGGGTCTTCCTTGCTTTCGTATACGAGACAATGTAACGTGACTTCAATTCGAAGGAAAGCTGTTTGGTTTGGTAGAACTTCTGATCTCTTGACAGTAAAAAAAGACACAACGACATCATATCAATTCAAAACAAACGCAAAGTGCTTGGACGTAATGGGTTGGTTGGTTCGTGTACAAGACAACGTAATGTGACTGCAACTCAAAGCAAAAACGTTCAGTTTGGTAGAACTTTTGTTCACAGCAACATATAATGTCAATTGAAAGCGAACACACAGCACTCGTAACGTAACGGCGTCCTCTTTGCTTTAATATACAGGACAACGTAACGTGACTGCAATTCAAAGCGTAAGCTTTTTTTGTAGAACTTCTGCTCGCTTCACAGCAAAAAAAAAATAACAACAGAATCACAATGTCAATTCAAAGCTTACACAAAACGCTGGTATGTAACGTTGTCGATGGTTTGTGTGCAGGACAATTTAACGTGACTCCAAATCAAAGCAAAAACTTTCGGTTTGGTTGAATTTTTGTTCACTTTGACAGTAAAAAACAAGAACAAAATCTTAAAGTCAATTGAAAGCAAAGCACTTGTAACGTAACACGGTCCTCCTTGCTTTTCGTATACAGACAACGTAACGTGACTACAATTCAAAGTAAAATTGTTTAGATTGGTAGAACTTCTGCTCGCTTGACAGTAAAAAAAACATCAACAAAATCATGTCAATTTAAAGCAAACACAAAGTGCTTGGACGTAATGGGGTGGTTGGTTCGTGTACAAGACAACGTAACGTGATTGCAACTCAAAGCATTTTACTTTCAGTTTGATAAAACTTTTGTTCACTTTGACAGTAAAAATAAAAACAATAACCATATTATATTGTCAGTTGAAAGCAAACACAAAGCACTCGTTACGTAACGGGGTCCTCCTTGCTTTTGTATACAAGACCGCGTAACGTGACTACAATTTAAAGCAATACGATTTGTTTGGTAGACCTTCTGTTCGCTTCACAGAAAAAAACAACAAACGAATCACAATGTTAATGCAAATCTTTCACAAAACGCTAGTAAGTAACGTGGTCGTTGGTTTGTGTACAAGACAACGTAACTTAGCTTCAACTCAAACCAAAAACGTTCGGTTTGGTTCAAATTTTGTTCGCTTTAACATTTAAAAGGCAAAAACAAAATCATAATGTCAATTCAAAGTAAACACAAAGCGCTTTCATGTAAAGGTTGGTACGTGTACAAGACAACGTAACGTGACTGCAACTCTAAGCCTATGCCAATTCGTTGAACGGAAGATCGACGTATTAAGCTTTTTGGAGCATATTGCTATAAATTAGAATACAAAAATTTTTCGCTGTACTTCTCCTCAGCTACCGTCAACATACTCTCCCAAAAACTGTCCGTCCAACATTGAATTGTCTTGAGTGAGTGCTGAGTGCACTATGGCGATGTAGAGTCTTCGCTTCATTTCTCGATCATAGATCGTTCGTATTTTTTCAGTCAATGCAAACTTGAGGATTGATGCCGTCATCACAAGCTGTTTGACTATTGAACTTTGATCCCAGATATTTAAACATTCCACAAGTCGGAGGCCCCTTTCCATTGAAATAAAGGTCTGGAATATTCATGCCTTGATCAGAAAACAGGCAACAGAAATACCAAGTTTTTGGTGTACTAATACGGTACCATCTCTCTTCTGAAACATCAACTCATACAACAACATGATGTTGCAAGGATCCTAACTGAAGATGTCCACACGTCGAGCGTCAGTCATTAGACCTAGAAACATATTCGACGCTTAGCTACTTTCTTGGTGAAACGGCATCTATAGAAGAAATCTTTAAGAGCAGCCTCTGAGCAAAACACGTTCCAAGGTCTTGGAAACAAGTAACGACTACAAACTTATTGAAATTAAACTTATCTGCTTCAGACTTAAGTTCGTATTTTTGACAGCCACATTAAAACACGGGCCACACATGTCTGCATGCAATCGAAAAAGCGCTTTTCACGGCAGCCTTATGCTTAGTAATGCTTTTGACTCCGAACTTTTGGCTCGAGCACCTGTTTTAGTAGTTTTTTGTCAGCTCCTGTGGGCTTCTTATCTGCGGCTGTGGGCTTCTTTGCCAACAGCTATCTTCTTTATGACGGCACCAGCTGCTGCTGGTTTCTTCTCAGTTGCGGCCTTCTTTGGAATAGCAGCTGCTGGTTTAACTGGTGCTACTTGGCGGGAACTGACATGACACAACCGGAAGCTTCAATAACTGGGCAGCGGTTGGTGGTTTCTTTTCGGGCTTCTTCGCAGTCGATTTAGCGGACTTCTCTGCTGGATTTCTGGATGTCATTCTTACCAGAAAAGGCACTTCTGTATAGTCCGGTTTAATATTCAAAGACCATCAAATGTATAAACAATTGTGGTCCTTGTTTCGAACCTTGTGGAGCTCCTAACTTTTTCTTTGTTCATGAAGGTAGACAAAAGTTGACCGATTTTCAAAGAAGTAAAAACGATCTTTTCTTAAAAAAAAAAGATTTAAAAAATGACCCTGTTCACCGTGGCGGGTTATCTTTATTTAGTGTATGTATTCGTTTTGTATGTCCATTTTATGTCATTGTGTACTCTACAATCGAAGTTGTTCGTATCCTATCTGGTTTTAAAGTTTTTTTTTTTTATCTTAAATAATTCCTTTAATAAAGAGCTACCCTTGATAATGAAGGCTAAACGATTCCACTAAGTAGCAAATAGAAGAATCACATTTTCTGCTAAATGACATTGACTCGTCCTCCAGCTGCTTTCTCGGGTTATTCATTTAGTTTTTTTTCAACCAGTACCTTTAACTAACTGTACTTGAAATTAAAAACTTGTAAATTATTTAAACAATGTCTTCCTGATTACGAAGATTGTCATTAAAAGTCTCTAATAGAAAATGCTCTTTAATTAACAGCCTCACAGAAGTCAGTCCGCTTAAATTAGGCAAAATTGCGTTGCAAAGATTCATAATTAGCTCGCCGCCCACGAGTGTACCAGTTTGCTTCAATCTCGGTGTGTGCCATTCGTGTTGCTCTGCGACGAATTAAAGTGCACAAGGCAAACTACAAAATCGTGTCATATCATTGAAACCAATCTGACTGTGAATCTTAGGTAATTGAAAGTCCGTATGATTTTTTTTTTCGTTCAAAACTAGTCCATCCCGTGTAGCTTCTCGTTAATGAGAGTCTTCAGTTCACGGATTTGATGTTTTTTTTTCTCGCGAGTTGCATCGTCGTTTAAGTGATGCAGTTGATTTTTGAAAAGCGGACACGCGGCGCATAATCACCATCATAATCATCATCATCAGCATCATCGTAGTTGGCGTCGGTCGTCATCTTGAACATCCAAACTCATCAGCTCATGTTTGATTGCAAAACGCTAGTGTGTGGAGAAAAATGTGAAGCATGGAGAGGCTAAAATTTGAGATTAGCATCTAATGAAACTACCCTCCTTGGAAATATCATCAACATCGACATACACAATGTGCACATTCCCAAACAGAGAGTGTGGGCTAGTGTCTCCTTGAAATCAGAGATAGTGGTTCGCGTTAATCGATTTTCAGAAGCACAACATGTTTTTTAGTGAGACACAACACATCACTGATTTGATGAGCGTGATGGAGTGCCACTTAATATCTCAAGACGCGATGTGGGGTTCTTCACTTATTTGACATTGGCGGTCTTTTTCTAAAAAAAAAATAAGAAGCAGAGCAGCTTTCGAAGGACCTTTATGCACATTTGAGATCATGGCATGATGAAATCACTGATATGTGATACAGCCATTCTGTGACTGTGACTGTGAATATGTATTATTTAAAAAATATTATTTTATTTGTTTTACTTCCTTTAGCTTTACTTACTTACTTAGGTGGGCATTACAGTTCGAGGTGGGCCTGGGCCTCAACCAACATCCTTTTATATAACGACATCGATTTCGGGCTCTCTCTCTCTCCAGTTTTGCACTCTAAGTCGGTTGAGGTTTTCTTCCACTTGATTGCGCCATCTAAGACGAGGTCTTGCCCTTCCGCGATTCCCTTGCAAAGTGCTTTCGAAAACCCGTAGAGCCGGAGTGTTCCATATCCGCTCTACATGGCCCAACCATCGTAGCCTCTCGATTCGTACTCTTCTAGCTATGCTCATGTCGCGGTACAGCTCATATAGCTCGTTGTTGTATCTTCTTCTCCACACATTAACCGTGTTTTATTGGGAATTTTGATATTCACTTCACTAATACGCTCAATAAAACGCAGTACTCACTAATGCAAATCAAGTTGTTTACGTGGGGCTTCAGACGTTCACATATTACAGCAGACAAGATCTTATAAGCGACGTTAAGGAAGCTGATTCCCTTTTAATTGGGGCAATTCTGAGGACCTCCCTTCTTTAGGATCGGGCATACGATACTGAGGTTCCATTCATCGGGCGTGCTTTCTTCCGACCATGTCATGCAGATCAGCTGGTGCATGCTCCTTTTCAACTAGTCTCCAGCTGCCTTGAAAAGTTCGGCATCAAGGCCATCTGCACCTGCAGTCTTATTTGATTTAAGTTTGCATATGGCAAGCTTAACTTCCTCTAGGTCGGGAGGACGGCATTCTTCATAATCGTCCAAGCTGAATTGGGCAATCTGCCTGACAGCGGAATTTGTGTCCTCATCGCCGTTAAGCAGTCTGCAGAAGTGATCTTTCCAGATCCTCAGTAGCGACTGTGACTCTATTACTATATGTTTCCCTGCTGGTCTTTACAGGCTTGAGTTCGGGGCTTTGCCACCCTGATAGGATCTTTTTACCTTTTGATAAAACTTCCAAATCTCGTTCCTGTCGTGGCACCTCTCAATTTCCTCAAACGAGCGCTTCTTTTTCTGTTTGAGAATTCGGTGTTCCTCCCTTCTTTTCTCCTTGTAAATCTCGTTATACTGATCGTAAGCAGCCCTCGTTCGTTTTTGCATCAGCATTGGTCGTGCTTTTTGTTTGGCTGCATTTGCCTGCCTGCATTCTTCATCGAACCATGGGTTTTGTTTTGGGGGCCGAGTTAAACCCAGAACCTCAGAGTCAGCGGTTCTGATGGCTTCTTGGCATTGCTGCCACTGGTTTTCATTGATGCTTGATGCTGTCGACATAGGATTCAAGGGTAGTTGGAGGGTCACTCGATTGGAAAAGGCACTGGCAATCTCTTGCGATTGTAGCTTTCCGTCGTCATATCTCTTCACAGCGTTGGATCGCACGAGTCGGGAACAGGATATCCTCATTCGTACCTTGGCTACATTAAGGTAGTGGTCTGAGTCAAAGTTGGCCCCTCGGAAAGTTCGGACATCTATCACACTGGAAGAGTGTCTTACGTCGATCGCAACATGATGAATTTGGTTGACGGTTGATTGATCTAGGAATCGCCATGTGCCTTTATGAAATTTGGCAAATGAGAGAAGCCTGATTTAGCCTCGCAGCAAAATCGATTAGCCTGATGTTTTGTCATGCAGGCTATGCTTACCGATTGTATTGCCAAAGATGTCTTCCTTCCGTAGTTTTGGGTTGGAATCGCCAATGTATTGAGCATTGCTCATATGATTCTTTGAGAAGCTCATAGAAAATCAGGCTAATGTTAGCGAACTAAGCGCTAATGGTCTTAACGCTCATCAACTGGATTTTGGCTGATAACTTTATCCCTGTGCCTAGCTCAAAGTCCAAATCCGCGCGTTGTTTCTGTTGTCTGAAGCAATCGCATTAGCAGATGTAGCAGTTTTTCATTTTCTCTATACCCGGCCCATTTCATCGCACTTCTTGGATGGCGGTTATGTCTGCTTTGCAGCAGTCCAGGGCGTCCGCTAGTTCTCCAGCTTTGCGTGGGTCGTTAAAGGATCTTACGCTGCAGATTCGGAGGTCTTTGTCTTTTTAACGTTTGCCTTTTTCTTCTTCTTTTGCCGTTTGCTGTTTTTTACGTGGTTGGGTAGTTAACTCTACGCACAACGACCAACCTGGAGGGCCAGGTCCTTTTGGATCCCTTCGGACATAAAAGGCTGGAATATCAAGTGTCAGTACCCTGCTGCAGGGGTGTGAGAGCTGCCGTTGGCTCACCAGGAGCTCATCCAACACCATCTCTACTTCAATACCCTGTCGCAGTATTGAAAGACCCAGAAAGATCTTTAAGCCAAATATGTCGAAGTAGCTTATTCAAGGGTTTCTGCTTTTCTTGTCTGCTGAAGTCCACCGTTGATTCTGTCATTCGAATTCATCCGCTGGAACATTTACGCGAAAGCTCTCGTAGACCATTGAGATTCGGGCAGTCAGTCAGTACTTGCAGAGCATTATAGTGTTGATCACAATTCTTTTGTTCATCACACCTTTGTGAACAGTCGCACTTACTAGTTTAGCAGGTCAGCTATGGACGGAGCATCCCAGTGTCCAGTGGATACCGCGTGGAGGTATAGTAAGCACATTTGACGTGTACTATAAGTTGCAACATCTGGGCGCCGCCAAGTTGGCACCAGTCAGAGCCTTCCCGAATAGTACAACGCCCAACCACAAAGAGGTAGCACTGAACACTAAATTCAACAGTGAAGAAGCGATGGACACTAAGTTCAACAGTGAGGAAACAGGGAGATCTCCCGGGCACTTCTCTGCGGAGTATGTTCACCGACTACTGATTGGACTTGATCTTGAAATTGTTCTCACAGTAAACTGTAGGGTCGAATTTTATAAAGCCAGAGGATAGGATAGATGAAACGGTGACAACAATGAAAAAATCCATTTCGAAACATGTTCAAAGATTCAATCGAGTAATAGAGTTGGAAAGAATCGCCTCAAAACCAAAAACAGTACAATTCTGTAAGAAAAAATTGAAGAAGCAGGTCCCCAAGCAAACAGCACGGAGGGTACGTGTCGGGAGCTAGAAGACATTCCTTTCCCTATGTTACTCGATTCTAAAATAAAGCTGTTCGAATGCCCAAAGCTCCTTCTCCGTAATTCTGACGAAGGATTAAATGGAAGACTTAAACGAGACTCGAAAAAATTTGGTGCAAAGTTGTACGTAAAATTTATATTTAATTCTATTTTCATACTCATTGACTTTTGAAAGAAGAATCAAATAGAACTTAAAAAAGAGTCGATAGTGCAATAGCTGCATTTCAAAATATTCAAAGAATACGACGAAACAACTAGAATAAGGGGCAAACTTTTTCAAAAAAAAAAGCCTCTCAAGAAGGAGAAGTGCATTAGCGATATTCAAGGACAGTTTCTTGTGGATGGCGACGAAATTCTTCGAGGAAACTCAAAAGCTTTCTTAAAACCGAAACCTTTTATTGAGAAAAAGAGCTGGCAAATACTAAGATGGAGCACTCCGATCAATCAGAAGGTTTGTCCATGTGTTCGTTTATTCTGGTAGTATAATTTACCCGCTGTGATATTCCACATAGCTCTGGGAAATCCAAAACGTTCAGACAATCAGTAATTGTTCGTGTTTTTCATTGCCCATTTGTTGACCAATACTAATTACTAATTTGACAAGTCATATCGAGTTGATCGAGCTCAGTATCCAGTGGCTACAGCGAGGAAGCAAAGAAAGGACAACTGACGTGTACCAACAGATGCAATACCTGTGAGCTGGCCGCCAAGTGGACACCAATCAAAATCTTTAGAAGTACGGAATAACACGCCCAACTACTCCCTTTTCCTACACCGATGACAACCAGTCTTTTCAACCAAAGGAATTGTATCGTGGGAAAGTTCTTTGGTTCTATGTTCAACGTGTTGATTCCCAGCTTTGATTAGCCATTTGCCTTAGACACCTTTTGCGAGTTCCGATAAAAGGGGAGACACTCTAACTCATCAAAGGAAATCACGTGCAGCTGTCAATTCGATTCCCACACCTCAATTGAGTGTGAATGTGAATTCTGTCAAAGTGTGCAAATCAAATTCAAATGCGCAAAATTATTGTGTTACAAAGAGAATCACTGATGAGCAAGGATTGCGAAATAAAAACTGATGTTTCTTACAAACTAAGCCCAGAAGTAGAGTTAAAGCACAAGAACTCAGTGGTTTTCAGTTTCGGTTCGGTTTATCTCACATCAAGACGCAATGGCATCAAAAAAGTTATACGAGTTCGAGGAATTTTTTGTTCCACTATTCAATACTCCAATAGTCAAGCGGTCGTCATTAAACCCGCGAGCTCTAAAATTCATTACATTTGCGTCTTTAGCACCTGCTCTTCAATTGATTTTCGTAGTCCTCACCCGTTTCATGTTCACCTGGGAAGAATTGGGCATGAACTCAAAAGATACCACAACAATTTTTGGCGTAACCGGCGGTTGTCTGATGACTGTCTTTATAACTATTTCGATCCTTTGGAATAAAGCATCGATCAACAACATGCTCAACGAACTGCATCGTTTATTTCCGGTTACAATGGACGAACAGCACAGCCTAGACCTGCAATTTTTTGCCAAGAAAATAATCAGAAACAGTAACATTCTCAAATGCCTCGTTTTGACAGGACTTTCTATCTATGTTCTAAATCCTCTTTGCATTTCACTTTTCAAATGGGCATTTTTGAACGATGGCTATGTTTTCGTGTTTCCATATTGGCCGTGGTATTCCCTTGAAGAATCGGCATTCCTGTCGTACGTCCTTTTTTATTGCTTTCAAGTTAGTGTTGCTGCGGGGTGCACCTATCTTTATCTCAGCGAAGATATATTCTACTCAAATTTGATTATACAGCTGTGCATGCATTACCGTTACTTATGCACATCAATCAGTAAGCTTGATGCAAGGAATGAATCTGAAACCTGTGGCGAGTTAAGAAAACTAATCGGGTTACAATGTGGATTGGATGAGTAATTTTGTGTCTTAGAACTGCAAGGAACCACCCATTCGATCAAACGTTTTTTTTTTGTTTGGTTTAGGATATGCAGCGGCATCAACAAAACCTTTAGCTTGAGTTTATTCGTGAGATTTTCTGTAGGAAAGATCCTACCATGCCTGTTTCTGTTTGCAATGCTGCGTGGAAACGGTTTTGACCAAATTCCGGTGTCTGTGGTGAGCATCGTTGGAATTGCAATACCAGTTTACCTAAGATGCGTCCTTGGACAGCATATATACGAGGCTGTGAGTAAAATTGCCTAATAATTTTGTATACGGTTGGACTAATGTCAAAGTTCTAGAACGAGAATCTACTGAATGCAATTTACGACCACAACTGGTACGAAGGCACACCGAGGTACAGAAAGACGATTTTGATTATGATGATCAGAGCTAACAAGAACTTGGAGCTTCATGCTGGGATAATCGGCAGGATAACCCTGGAGCTTTTTAAGGAGGTGGGATAGACGAAGTAGTGGTTATTCAATTCAATCATATTTACTTCTTTTGCAGATTGCTTTTTCAACGTATGAGATCTTTACGTTTATGTGCAACTTTATCAAGTAAAAAAGGGCTCAAGACTCGTTGGTTTGATCTTCTTCACCTAAGGCTCAGATGGAATCAATGATAGAATCTAATTTTGATGCCATTTTGTTGTGTAGAAGTGTTTTTTTTTGCAATAAAAGTTTTTCCTGTTGTTTACAGCACCTTTTAAGTGGATACTTCTCTTTAATGTTTGCTTCAATGAATACTGGCGCACTGTTTGTACGTGGTAAGAATTCAATTTTACATTTGCCACTGCCAGGAACCTACTTTACAGATCATACATCTACCCTCCCATGATCATCCATCCAAACATAGGGAATTGGAGCTTCTCGTTGTCTGTTGGCCATCCATATCAGAACTCGCGGTTGGTTGGAAATCGAATGCTTGTGAGATATGTATATCGGAATTCGTCTTACTCTGACCCGATTTTTTCTACTATGTCCGGGATCAGTACCAGGCATAGTACGTGTAGTGCCTGGCATTTCTCGCTAGTCCCAGCAATCCGTGTAACTCTGACCTGAACTTTTCTACCCTGTCCAGGGTAAGTAACATGCGAAGTATGGACAATGCCTGAGATTACTTCGGACTCCGTGTAGATCTAGCCCGAGCGATTCTGCCCTGTCCAGGACCAGTACCAGGCGTAGTACGTGTATTACTTTGTTCACCGCCGAAATCAGTGTAGCTCTGATCCGAACTTTTCTATTCGGTCCAGGATCAGTACCAAGCGAAGTGCGGATAGTGCCTAGCCAGCAGCGACGTTAGCGTTTGCTAGTGTTTACATTATGAACAAAATTTCACGAAATTTCACGAAATATTTTTGCTTCAGCTTTATTTTTTACTATACCAACTGGTGAGTTTCAGTTCATGCCTTGAGCATTCATGCACATTATGCGTTGAAATTATTTGTAACTACATATCATTACTTGATTTCGATTGAGAAACTTAAATTCTTTATGCAAATTTTTTTCTCTAGCCAGGCATATCTTGAATATAAGTTATATTAAGATACAATGTATTATGATGTTTTTCAGTCTCAATAAAGAAAATTTTAATTGTAAATTTATGAATTTTGAGATGTACTACTTACAACAAGACTTAGCCCCGTAGCAAAATCGGATGTTTTGTCATTCCGGCTATTTTTTTTCTGTTGGAGGTTTTAAAAATACCAGCTGGAGCACTCAGATCTAAATACCGTTCCCATTGTTCTACCAGATAGCTACCTTCTATTTGTTATAGCTTCCCAGATGTTCGGAGAAAAGCCAAATGACGGTGCCATGATAAGGAGCCTAAGTTACCAGCTCTCACCATGTCTACGCCGATTATCTGTAACCTCATGCGAGAAAAAGCGGGACATTCACAGAGGAAGTGCTCTGCGGTGTCCTCATCTTCTCCAAGAGATTCACAGAGTGTGGTATCACTTAAGCCTAACACGTTTAAATGCTTGGCAAAAGAGAAGTGCCCGCTGACAACGCCAATAAGCTTTCTACAGTCTTTTCTGCTGCGAAATAGCAAAAGTGTTGCAGACTTCTTATTTACGTTGGGGACCATACGTTTGGTCTGTCTGCATCCACTGGAGACATGCCACCTACGGTTGTGTTCTTGACAGATCCAATCGTTGATTGAAGCCCTCACTGAGGACGCTGCAGACCTAGCGACGGTTCAGGTCCTGAGAAAACAGTTTGCGTTCCTTGCCCAGCTAGTTCATCGGCGATCTTATTTCCAGTTATGACATGATGGCCTGGAACCCAAATGAAACTCAAAGAATTTAATCTTCCGATCGCATTCAGAGAGCTTTTGCGTTCCTGGATCACTTTCGAAGTGGTTAGAGGGTTGAGAAGGACCTTAAGCACAGCTTGGCTGTCGCTGCAAACACAGATACTTCTCCCCGTCCATCCATTGTTCGTGACGTGGCTTAAGGCCTGTTTGACTTCGTTGTTGACCCCTTTATGTGTAAGTTGGGTCAGGCCAGTCAATTTTCTACGTCTCGTGAAGAGGACAACCTCGGTTTTAAGAGGATTGACGGAGAGACCGTTTCTAGCATCCCAGGTGTCAATCATACAAAGCGCAGCCTGTGCTCGGGAAAAGACAGCTTGGAGGCTGGAACCAACTGAGAGCACGGCGGCGGCGACGTCTGCATATGCTTGGGTGTGATCGTTAGATCCATTGACCATTACAAGTATAGAGTCGATCAACATGCACCACAGAAGAGTAGATAAAACGCCACCTTGTGGACAGCCCTTATTCACTCCCGTTGCAACATATTGTCCACATTTCGCCTCAGCGATTACGGTTCTCTTCATTAGCATTGCTTTAATCCACAACACTAATGACTCGTCCACACCGTGTTCTCTGGCAGCAATGCACATACCATCGAAGCTAGCATTGTCAAAAGCTCCTTGAATGTCGATGAAAATGCCTACCGCAAATTCTTTCCTGTCAAGCGCGCATTTAATCCTGCTAACGCGAAATAGATTGCTGTGGTCCGATTTATATCTGGTTTCCGGGAAAATGAGTTTCCAGCATAAGACTGAGTGTCTCTGCTTTGGACTCGGTATAGGAACCGTCTGATTTCCTGAGCGTTTCTAGTTTGTTTACCTTGCTCCTTTTAAGGGCTTTGGTAAGTCGACTATAGTCTCGCTGAGTGTTTCTATACTTTCACAGAATTCTTTGTAAGAGGCATTCTTTGATCTTCGAATTAACCTTTTAAAGTCCTTCTGTTTAGATCGATACAGGTTCCAGTCGACCTCTGATTTGGTCTTGATGGACCTATTCAGAATACTCCTGGTTTCCCTGCGAAATTTCTGTAGTTCATTGTTCCACCACGGAACCATAGATCTACTTGGCAATGGTCTAGCTCAAAGCTTCTTGTAAGGCACAATTAACTTCAAGAACTGCATTTTCCACTTACTGTGTTGTTGAGAGCTTAGGTAGAGTTTTGACGAAATTACCAATTTCATCATTGAGGAGTGTCCAGTTAGTTTTTTTTGGGATTCCTTGTAACTAAGGGGGTAGAGACCACATTTGGTTTGAGAGTGACACGTCCGGCAGACCTTTCCAGTTGGTAATCTCCTTGGCATATCTGTTAGATAGTGTCAAGTCCTAATTGCCTATTGCCAACATTGTTAATGTCTAAGCCAGAAGACAGAATGTAACTAAGAAAATGGTTGCCCCTCATGTTGCATTTGAAACTTTGTTTTGAGCGTTAGCATCGCAGCACATGATAAGCCCCAACTTCCGCTTTTAACAAAACTCCACCAAATCCACAACCTGTCTTGAAGGAGGGGGTAAAATGAAGTTCCAGTGAAAGTAAACTGACGCAACGACGAAAGTTTGCCACTAACCTTTCGTTTCGTAGCTTACCATCGCCGCAACCAGGTCTTGACCACAGAAATGATCAAGTTTAGTTGCTGCAATATACCGAATTTATGATGAGACAGGTCCGGGGTAAGTCAGACCGTTCGTCATAGAGAATATTGAACCCTCGTAGCCCTCCAAGCCAAGAACTCGGCCCTTCCAAGGCCCATGGCTCTTGGATTGCTACGAGGTGAGTTTTTGTATTCAACACGGAAAGCCTGCTACATAGGTGTGCAGTAGCAGCCTTAGAATGTTGAAGGTTGATCTGAGTTATTATCATTGATAAATACTAGTAATCCATCCATCAATTTCACCGATTGGAGTTAAGTCAGAAATAAATCCTTCCAAGATAAAAATGCGGACGGGAGTCGTACCTAGCCTTGATGATAACCACAGAAGCTTGATCCATCTCCACAACAAGATAAGAACCGTCTTCACCATCCCGATTCCTAGCCTCCTTGTATTAATGAACTTTCCACTTCGTAGTGTCGATACCATCATTTTGGGTAATGAGACGTTGTAGCACATCTTCAGTATTCCTGAGTTGCCCCGGGAAAAAGCAGATCGCTTTTGTTAAGCCCAGAAAATTTCAAAAGAGGAATTTAGGAGGGGGGATTTTAGGCACAGAGGCACGTAGCCAGTCAGCGGTCTGCTGATTAAAACACTCGACCAAAAAGGTTCCATACTCCAAACAACATCCCTCAGACTGGATCTGCGTACTCTCCGCCATAGCTAGCTCCCACAGATGATCTTCACAGTGCTTGCGCTCTGTGATGATCATGCTGTTGTCATTGCCAGCCTTACAGATACGCACTTTGAATAGCGAGACAGCCACTCTTTTATAGGGCAGCCGTCTTTTATTTCGCTGTGCGACGGATTTTGCTCATTTCGAGGCTTTATCCCGTCCGGTCAATGTCCGTGGACCAGACTGACTAGCAGGTTTCATTCACCAACGTTTCGGTTGGACCTCCAGGAGTTTTAACCATCGTCCTCGTCCCTTCCAGCCAGTGTCCGTGGACCGAATTTGCAAGCCTTGCGACCTGTTCCTCCAGTTTCATTCACCGACTTAGACCAACAGGAAGATTTGCAGAGTTTCCGGAAACCTTCTTCCTTTTGACCCTGTTCGCGTTTGCAGAAGTTGGGGTGACTTCGGTTACGGGAGACCGTCCTGAATTGGTGGGTGAGACCTCTTCCTACCTGTCCCTTTTCGCCGCCGTCACCAAAGGTTTGCAACTTAATTCAGTACCTTCGGCCACCCTGGTGTCCTCTTTGCACTGAGCCTTTGACGCTCGCCTTCTCTCCAGCTTCTGTTGGCGCTTGGAAAGCTGTTCTCCAGAGGATGCCATCGTTGGAGTGGGATCCACTTGTTCAGCTTCACTTAGTCCGGTGATAGCACCGCTCTGGCCAACAGCTAAGCCCTGATGAGAATTAAGCTTTGGAGGTAAGACCTCCGAGCTGCCTTCTTCATCTTTTCACGAAGAGTTTCATGGAGAGAACTGCAGGAGTCATCGGTTACGGTACCTTCGACTCGCGTGTAACCACCAGTAAAGGCGTGCGTTGGTATGTTAGATGGGGCCTCCAGAATCCGTGCCCCTGCCGTAGTGAAAACTACACGTGGATTTTCGCTTTGACTGCCACCTGGAGAATAAAATTCCTTTAGTGGATCTTCCATACTGTTCTTTGATCAATTCTTAGTTTTCATTCATTTTCCCCATCCTTCGACCACCTTTCGGCATCGAGCTCGGTTCAAATAAACTACTTAAGCCCCCCCACCGCGACAAGGTGACTGATCGTCGGGATGGCTTCTATAAGCATACTATCTACTCCTCTAAGCTTTAAGATGAGAATCATGAGCCATCTAAGCCCGTGAACTCGAAGGGATCACAACTCTCCCGCACAAACTACTCTCGAAAGCTAAAACTTCAGTTGTTGTGCAAAAATACGATTCAAATCAATTTCCGATTCTTTTTGTCAAAAAAAAAACTCTAGGCGATAATTTTAAACATAAGCAACTTAACAATTAACTCACTCACTCAAATTTTCTGTCTTCAGCACATGTCAATAAATAGAAGAGTCCAAAAAAAGCAAGGAAACCCAACAAAACCTTGAACTCAAGTGAGTGCTATCGAGTGTTCATAATTCATCACTCATATGAACTCTTCGAAGCTCTTCGTAAATTTATAATTCATATCCACTTCCCAGCAGGTACTTTACTCAGTTTCCATGCCCACATCGTCTTTCATTTGTCTAGACCTCTTAAATTGAATCTAGATTACCTTCCCACTCAGGAAATCATTTTAAATCATTTTAACACACTCAAAAAAATTAGCAACCAAGTAGCAGTGTTATCCACAGCAACTATACGAGTATATTTAGGAGCTTTGCCAAAATCATAACGAAAAAAAAAAGAGCAAAAATCAAATGTAGATATACCCTTACCCTCCCTCTTAAGCACACACTGTGTGTCGACTTTTTGCTGCGAAGGTTAATCATAATCATCTCACATAAAAAAAGAAAAGAGTGTTGGCATTGGATTGTGTACCAAAACACCAACAAACACACACGATTTTTAGAAGGTTGTGCTAAACTTCCATTAGAAAGATGATGCAAATTGATGTTGAGATGGAATCTAAAATCCAAAAATACAAAATTCACTATCGCCAAACGGGCTTATCACGTACAACACGCAAAAGGCTGTATTGGTACTCACAACACCACCAAATGCATAGTATTTTTAAATCTTTTGCTACCACAAAAAAAAGAGCAAAAAAAGTTTGGCACAATTCGAGTAAAACGACGAAGAAGAAAATCTTCCCTCCAGAGGGCTGTTATTGTATTTGAAATTTATTGTTTGCATATTTTTGACTTTAAATTCGATTTAAACGGGGTTATCTTGTGGCGGGGGTGGATGTGATGGGTTGGTTTGTTTTTATTAGTTTTTGCGACTACGTGGAGTATATTCTTGGCATGATTAGGGATATACTTTGTTCCTTAAGGGGGAGTTTTTGCAGTGTTTAGTCGAGGAACCACCACCACCACTATGCGGAGAATTGTGGTAAATACTCTCGCTTCGTAGTCGTTGCAGTTTATTAGCTTTGCTCACTAACAACAGTTTATTGCGTTGTACTACTGGCTAACCTAGAAACTTTGATTTTTCTTATGGGAGTAGTTTTTGCAAGAGGGGCTTTGGATTCGGTGAATTTATAGTTCCCCAAAGAGATCAAGGAATGAAAATGGAAACTGGAGCGAAGTTTCGACGAAATTAGATTCTGAATGAGCTTCGGGAAACCAATCGAATTTCTCAAACGGGAGGAATGGAAATTAATGGTATTGGATGGTCAGAAATGAGCATAATTAGCGTCTCCAATTGCATGTTAGGTAGGTGGGTAACTAAGTACTTGATGAAGTTAATGGTTGATGGAATCCACTAAGTACTTGGTTATTGGGTGTTATTCAATTAAATGAAGTGACTTGGAGAACCCCAGGTAGGAGCAAAGAAAACAAAAACCTCGTTTCAGTTCGAGGACAGTTTGGCTCCCGATCAGTCCTGGGAATAACAATTTTAGCTCATCCTCTTAATGGCTGCTATCACACTTAATCAGATTGTCGAGACAAGGCACTCGGGGTGCGTATCCGAGTCCGTGAACAAGGCGTCTAAGTAGTGCCACTTCAGGTGCATTTGTTGCACCATGACTCAGCTTATTCAGTGAATGGTTAAAGGAAGTACTAATCTTTAGAGCTCGATGAGATGAAACCAAAAATATTGGGGCCGTGGTGTAGGGTCGGCAGCTTCGTTTTTAACAGTACGTTTTTCGACCATGACTTAGCTCATAGAGCTAATGGTTGACGTAGGTGTCAAATTGAAGGATTTGTTGCGGTAAAATTAACCACAACAAGTTCTATCTACCGTTCTTCTCCCGCTAACACACTTTTTCAGAGCTACTCGAAAGTATTAGAAGAATTCAGTGGAAACCTGGTCCATCAGCCGGAGACCTGTTCTTCTAGAACTTTCGAAATGCCATTTTCAGGTCACATTGTTCCTCGATGCAAAAGATTGCACAGTAGAAGACACTTTTCTTGTGTGACGGTCGGTCCACAATAGTCGTACGGCAGGTGGCCTACGCAAACATTGATAAAAGGAGAAATGCATGAGGATCGAGATCCATGTCCAACAATGTGTGAACTATATTCACACCAACCTAAATTTTCTAGTAAATTTCAATTAAAAGTAAATTGAGTATCGTCAACATCAAGGAAGAATCACTAAAAGACGTGTTTCCGTTTTTATTCCCCTTTCTTTTTTCTAACTATCTGAACGAAGGTCTACGGAAAGTATTCGTCGAGCTTTTAGACTTAGCATCTTTTGTTCTTCGTTCTCTTGGAAAATATCTTCTCTATATTTTAGTTCGGGCCGGTTTGGGCTGGGGACTTTGCGCGAGTAAAATAATTTTTTGGAGTAAGTCTTTCTGAAAGAGGTTGAACTCGTCCACTCGGCTACTGGTGATCACATCACCTGAACGCAATGGACCGCGGGTAGTTGATTCGTGACATCTCACTTGCACATCCCAGCCTAATGGCGGAATGCTGCAGTAAAAGTGAGACCGAACAACACCACGCTTAAAGGTCTGACGAGGATGGCTGCATTGCCGATGCCGGATGGAGGAGAAAAACCCGCCATCTTGATGGTCTCTTGACTTTTGGCTACGAAAGTGTGAAGATATAGAGAAAGCGTGCGAAGAATTATTTGCGACTGTTTTGCGTTTTTATTACGATTATTTCTTGGAGATATTTTGTGAAGCCGACTTTGCGGCAAAATTCCGGTTGGGGATTCAATTGTGGAAATTGAGGAATCCAGAGAGGGTATTTTCTCAACGAGTGCAGGAGTATATTAGAAGAGCTAAGTATTTTCTTTCCTTTTTATTTTCTACTGTTCGCTTCGAAAAATCCTATATTTTCAAGGATTTTTCGAACCACTTTAGAGTCGTCTTATTTGCGGCAAAATTTTGATCCGCTAGGCCTTCGTGGACCTAACGTTTTGCTATCCCGAGATTGCGGGACTCGCGACCGTTTTCACCACTTCTATCATTGCTTTTATTCCGGAAACTTTCCTTTCGAGATTCTTTCTTGTGTTCAAACGACACACCTATCTGTTTATAATCTTGCCTAATTTTCTTACATTTTCTTTACTTCGGGAATTGGCCTCCTGCCAATCTCGAAAACAACTCTGTACCTTTCTTGTATACCGAAAAGATTCTGGGTTTTTATCCAGGTATCAGCCACGGTTTCCCAGACACCCTAAAAATATAATAAACATCTATAATTTCCTTCATAAATTGCATACTGTTTTATTTCTTTTCTTCCTAGTCTTTCTTTTTTTCCGCTACTATTTCAGCTTTGGTTAAGGCAAATCACCATTTTAAAAGGTTTCCTGGCGCCCATATTAGAAGTGAGCTAGTACGCCCTGGTTCTCTCACTCATCATAGTTTAATTTTATACGCAATATCATTTATAATTATTTGATATTCCCTTTTAATCGAATCGGATTAAAAAGGAATATCAAATCGAACCCACCCATCAGACTGAGCTACGGGAGATAGCACTGAAGTGTTGTTGTTGCCGATACGTGAACCTGTGTCATTTTGACATTCCGTTTATTAGACAAGTTGCGCGTCCGTCGGGATTGTTGACATCCCAATTTAGTTTTCGCGATCGAATATTATTTTAGCTAGTCTCGCTCTCGATATAAATTATTTAGTTTGCTCGCGGTGTGTGGAAATTTATTCCCAACGTTTTAAATCATTAGAATAAAGTTCGGTTCGCGTAGTAAATTCGGTAACAGTTTGACCATTGACTTCATGAGCTAAGTCATGATCGAAAATGCACTGGAAGTGGCCCGGTATAGAAGCTTAGTCCGCGAACTCGTTTAGACAACCCGGGCACGATCGATCTTTTTATCGTACGGCTTTTCAATCTTGCCATTCCTCGATCATCTTACCATCCCTCGATCTTTCGATACTTCGACCTTTCGATCTTGAAATCTTTCTTAAGATCTTTCAATCCCCTGACTACTCGATCTTTCAATCTTTCTATCCCTCAATCTTTCGATCTTTTGATCTTTCGATTTCTCGCTCTTCCGATCTTTCAAACTTTCGATCCCTCTATGTTTCGATATTCCAATGATATTCCATCTCTTTTACTCTTTCAATCTATCATTATTTCAATCCTTCGATGTTTCGGTCCCTCGATCTTTGGATCTCTCGATCTTTCGATTTCTCAATTTTTTTATCTTTCGATCCCTTGGCCATCTTGCAACATATCGGGCATGCTGTAGTGAAACGCTGGCCTAAGGAGGAGATTCTGATTTTTTTTCTAGACTGGTCTTTATTCGTCGGGTCCAGGGTCGACCAAAGATAAGAATTACAACTTTAGATGTGAGGGTCCAATCCTTTTATTAGTCTTAAGCAAAGTGCAAGACCCAAATTTTATCTGTTTTCTTTACTCGACCCTGGATCCGATGAGCATATTCGAACTCAAGTGAAAAAGCACATCCCAATCTTCTCCTCTAGTCTGCCCTTCACAATAGCATGTCCGAATCCAATGCTTCCTATTGTCAACTTCAACGCTGGTAAATCTACAGTCAAACTACGGCAAGTTAACGGTCAGGTAAAGGCTTCAACAGTCCAATCGCTGCCAATCCACAGCTCAATCGCTGGCAAAACAGCAGGGAAAGGCTGTCATCAATCTTCAGCAGTCAGAAACTGGCAAAAAAATCCGAAAGGTTCTTAAGAGACTAGTCTGAGGACTTATACCTCATGCTACGTACTTCCGATTTTACTTCTGTGGAAGTAGCCACTGTAGTAGCAACTAGCAACGGCGCGGCGCGGTGGTGGGATGGCGCTGCTTCAGCGTAGATGGTCATTGCTTCATCGTTGTTGTTGATTGCGCAGTCGTCCATTAGGGTCGGGTCCAAGTGCTTGTCTTTTTCTGCTTTCGTTCTTACAAATGGAATTGAATAGTTGGTCAGGTTTTCCAGTAGGTGTCTTCCACATTGCACCATGTACTTCTCTATAGGGATGACCCATGCTTTTCTATTGCTGACGGTTTTCCTATGTGTCGGGTCGTAGTCTAGTCCTGTGCTCCTTACTTCACCTATTGTTCAGTATGTCTTATAGAACTACCTCTTCACCTAGTGAATATGAGTTCTATGGCAGTGAATGGAAAACATCATGTGACATTAGTATGCATATTCGATGGTTGCATTGAATTGTTGGTGACGTGGAGTGTTGTTTCTTGACTGGTATTTGGGGTATGTAAAAAAATTCTAACCTCGTTATAAGACGAATCTCTGAGTGGCTTCGTGTCTGACGGCCACTTTCGATCTCACAGAATTGCTTGCTACTTAGCGTCCCAAATCACCTTTTGGTCAACTTTGTGCTGAGTGATCAATGTAAAACTGGCTTTTTTCGTGGATTCATCCTTTTTCATGGGCGAATTGAACAAAACGTCGCAATAAACAGACATAACTTGGAGGTAGTCCAGGACTTCGTCTACCTAGGACCCGTTACAGACATGGATAACAACAAGAGTCCGGAGATTAAACTGAAAATCACTCTTGCCAACAGTTGCTTCTTTGGGTTAAGAAGGCAATTGAGAAACAAAACCCTCTTTAGAAAAACCAGGGTAACCCTGTATAATACCTTACTCATGCCAGTCCTGATTTACGGCGCAGAAGCGTAGACCTTATTTAAAGTGACTTGTTCTTTTCACAAAAAAGGATGAATGATTTTTGGTCCCGTATGCGATGACAATGTGTGGAGAAGAAGATACAACAACGAGCTGTATGAGCTGTACCGCGACATGGGCATAGCCAGAAGAGTACGCATCGCGAGGCTACGATGGTTGGGCCATGTAGAGCGGATGGACTCAAACGCTCCGGCTCGACGGGTTTTCGAATGCACATTGTAGGGAAATCGCGGAAGGGGAAGACCTCGTCTTAGATGGCGCAATTAAGTGGAAGAAGACCTTAACCGACTTTGAGTGCTCCCCCGAAATTGAAATTTCTATCGAAGATGTTGGTTTAAGCTCAGGTTCACCCCGAACTGTAATGTCCACCTAAGTAGGTTAGGTTGCATGGGGGGGATCCTCACTCGGATCTCAAGGATCCATTGTGCTCAACGGGAAAAACAGAGGATGAGGAGGTGGGAGGATTGGAGAGGTAGAGGGTTGGGTTAGTGATTGGTTAATTGGGGTTGGGAACCCCCACTGAACCATTAGGAGCCCTGAGTAAATTTCAGGACGTTGTTCAATGGGAGATTAGAGATGTAGCCCAGTTCGTCGAAGAAGTATTCTCCGAGGGTTTTTTTTCCTAGTGTGGGCCAAGCTACACAGCTTCCACAGAGGAAGTGGAATGATCCTTCCTCTGCCTCTTCATTTTGGCATCTTCTACATAAGTCGGATGTGCTAATGCCCATATTCTCATCATGTGGGTACCCAGCGAGTTGTGGTCCGTGAGAATGCCAATCAACAGAGGGAGCCGAAGTCTGCTTAGCTGGAGTAGAAAATATCTTTTTTTCTTGGAAATATCTGGCCAGAGGTTTCTGGAGGCTCGGCATGTTTCTAAAGATGACCACCTGTCATTGGCGGTTTTTAGAAAATTATCCGCCTAAGTAAGTCAGTAAGATCCTTTTTCTCTATATATTCGTTTAGAAAAATGAAGCTATAGAAAGTAAGTGCCATTGCGAGATTACTATGGCTCAAAGATCGAAAGCCCTACAAAGGTCGACGAGTCTTCAAATAAATTCTGAATGGAAATCGAAAAAAGGGACCTCATCCGATTGAAGTAAGTTTTTCCTCAAATTGTAGTTCCTATATTAGTATAAGTAAGAGGACTGCTCAGGAACTGATTGAAACCGTTTCCATGATCCGAAAGAATCTCTTTCTGCACTGATTTCTATATTGACTAGTTAATTCGATCGGAGTTACCTGGAATAAATTTCCTGCATAGAAAATGTGTGATATGAAATGTGCCCAATGAAGCTTAGTACCGAAATCCGTGGCGTAATGGTTAGCATGTCTGCCTGTTACAAGGGAGGCTTGAGGTTCGAATCACAACAGAAACCAAGAGATGCCTCTCGCGAGGTATCAGCAAGTGTTCCAAAAGTATTTCATTGCCAAGAAAAGGCCTTTTTCTATAAATCATCCGGAATCGGAAAAAAACTGTAGGCCCCTTCCATTCCTCACAATTGTTGCTAGTTTCTGGTGCTCCCCGTTCTGTTGTGACACTCGTTCGAATGTATACGGTAGTCGAACTCCCGTTCAACGGATTACTTCGGCACTTCAAAAAAAACTTGAAAACTGGAAATAACTTAGTTACCTGAAGGAATTGCAAGTCTTAGTTGCTGATTGTGCTTTCGTCTGAACGAATTCAATCAGATTTGCAGCATTCAAAGAGGCAGTGTTTCGGAATTTTTCCCTCTTTCAAAGTTGTCGATGCGATAGTTACACAAAGAGTTACCTGCACCGAGAATGTGAAAGGTTTCGTGTGGCTAATTCCACAAACAAAACTTTAAATGGCAAAGGCCTTGAATTATCCCTCACTTTGAATGCCGTCCAATCATGAAACTCTAAAGATCAATTGAATCTCCGATGCCACAGAAGAACGTGCAAAAATCAATCGACCCGAGGATTAAGTAAGAAATAACAATTGAAGCAAATCCAAGGACAGATGAGAGGTGTAAAATTCCTTTCCAAAGACGGAACACCACAATCAATCAACGCAAGTGCCATTCTTCTAAAATCTCGTAAGCCCTTTTTAATCAAACATTTGTCGATTCCTCACTCTGCTATGAACTTTAATCATTTGAGCTCTGTGGAGGCTTTAAACTCTGAGTCCCTTCTTCGGATAAAATCTATTCCAATCCCAATACTTCTTCCTCTTGATTGAAGCAACACAGCAACAGCAACGACGCCGACGACGTTAAGCTTAAGACAAAACAACAATAACAGAAACGCCAAGACACGCTCTACAGATAATTACGTTTGAAAGTTTTAACCAAGTTAATACCTCGTGTGAATTTCCCTTACCCGATGTTTAAGTAGAGATACTTTCCATCGAGTATCTATATACTACCATTCACTTGCTCTCATCAACCACTCCGGAGTTAATTAAATCGACGACTTCTAAATCAATTTTCCTCTCGCACGCTTGGTTAGACGTCCTTCGATTCGTTAACGAAGTTCAATATTTGTCAAGTCTACGCTTCCCGGTGTGCGGTGGGTTTACTGTGTTAAGTGCTGAAGCCACTCAAGGGCTGTCTAAAATCCAAATCCAAATCCAAATCCAAATCTAAAACCAAAAATCCAATCGAATTTACAAACGAAGCCCACAAGCTGTGATTGTAATTGTCGCATCATATACAAACAAACTGTCAGTTTGCAAGTTTGTCAATTGACAAATGTGTTTTGCTCCTCAAGCTCAGTCATTCATTGAATACACAGACACCCACCCACCAAATCAAACAAAAACAGCAGCATCATCATCATCTGGATCTGAATGCGTCTGCGGCATCTTCACAGGCTTGTGTGTCGTACTCGCACTCACATCTCCATCAATGGCGTGGCGTACGTCGTCATGCGTTTTCTCAATTCCTGCAATGCAATGCGTGTTTAGTTGCGTTTATTTATTCACAAAAAGAAACAAACACCAATTGATGTTTTGTGCGTCAGTGGAACATTCTAATAGCGGGTGCATTCCACTTAAGCACCGAATGACTTGCCGGCCGAGTGACACACACATGTTGTTGGTCGTTGGAATAAATCTCTCAATCGACTTCAATCTGTGGAATGAATATCATCTCATCGTTCGTTTTTGGTACAGAAAGTGATCTTTTGAAGGAGGAAATGGGTTTCAGATGTGCGCCGGCAAAGTGAAAATGAATTTTTCTGGGGAGTGAAGTTTGTTGCCCCATTCCTCCGTTATCACTCCCATGTGTCCTCCATCTTCGATGTGTGCTTCCTGTTAGGCTCATAATGAACATTTTCTTATTTTTTTTATCCCTATGTGTGCCTCAACCTAAATTTTGCTTTTTTTCTTTCTAATTTCAGGTAAGTGAGTTTGGATGAGGAGAGTCTATAACAAAATGAAAAGAATTTTGTTTGTGTTTAACTTGGCCCATTCCATGTGCCGCAGTTAGTCGAATGTGTGGAGTTACCTTACTTGGCGCTACTGGCTCGTGTAAGTATTATTGTTGTTGACACTGCTGACAGGTCTGTCGCTTTTAAGAAACTTTATGAAAGGAAGTGTTTATTTTTTGAGTTTTTTATTTGCGACACTTTTGGCAGTGAGTTGTGCTGTGCTGTGAGTGTTGTCGCCTTACTTTTAGTTCATCAGTAGAATAGGTGCCTACTTTTTTGACTCATAGTGGGTAGCGAGAAGGAGCAATTGGTGTTCCCTTTGTTGTGCTAAGTAAGTAACATGAAGTATTTATGAATCTGCGGTGAGAGTTTTTTTTGGTTCTCTGTGGGAATTTAATTCGGTGGCAGTTTCCGAAATGATTGAAAAGAACACGATAAGGTATTCAAATTATCATATTTTTGAAGACAACAGGTTACGAATTCCAAGGATTTGGTTAAAGTCTCTACATTTGCTACACAAACACACGAGGCTTTGTAGACTTTTGAATAAAGAATCCGTAGGGGAGGGGAAGAGGGGAAGAACAAGTGCGTTTAGGGGCTTTTAAAGTATAACATGTTTGTTTAGCACCTGAAAGTGATTCAATGACAATGTGGTATCGAAGCCCTTTGGTGGTGTGGATTGATCGATTTTTATTTTTTCTCTAATCTGAACACTGCGATAAATCGAATTTGTTAAATGCAACAGATTGAATTTACCCTTTTTTGGGCTGTGTTGCCAGTGTGGGAATGGTTGGTTGTGTCTGCCTGTTACATGGGGCGTTTGAGGTTGAAATCCCAGAAATGTCAAGAGAACAGAAAATGTTTTACTCTCGAGTATCGCCTTCTTGAGGAATTGGAAATTTTTCCGATGTAGAGCCACTTAGAGCGCTTTTTCCACTAGTGCTTCGGAGTCATTGAAAAATTCTAGGTTGCCTCCATTTCCTCACAAGGTAGATATGGCACATTTATTTGTATTAACGATAGCAAAAGAGGTAAAGTTATATAAGCCTTCAAAAGTTTGAATATAGAAGTAACATTAAGTGTTACTTCTATATTCAAGTGTTACTTCTATATTCCTCAAGCCTATTAAAACCAATCAACAAAAGTCGCGAGCGATATGAAGGAAGATGAAGTTGACTATCCCGGTTAATCAGGCGCAGGCCGAACACTAGAAACTATTTTTGAACTGATTCAATTTGGACAATGTGACAAGAGGGCACCACACCTGGCATCCCAAGACCGAACGAACCAGGGCAATAAATAAGCTTTTTATGACATTTGGGTCGCTGAATCCTTTTGGACCAACGATTAATCATTCCCAGACGAATAGAAGTTCTTGCAGTTATGGATTCGATATGGATTCTGTCTAATTTCCGATCAAATATAACTCCCAAATCCACAAAATAATTTACTTGTTTAAGTTTTGAGTTACTTATCGTGGACGAAGCATGGATCCACTTTTTTCCATTTTCTTCTCAGTCAACGTGGAAGTCTGATATTTAACAACTGTCAAAAACAAAATAAGTGTCGCAGCTTGTCAAATCTGCCAGAATCAACTGTTGCCATTGCTATTTAGATGCGGGAAATTAAAAAAGTCAGGGACTTATTAATCCGCCCTCGCAGTAGTCATTTTTGAAAGCATTCTTAGTTCTAGCGGAGGTCATTACTTTGCATGTCCTAAAGTTCAGTGTGAGAATGATATTAGCTTGCAGTTGAATGTGATCAGCACTATTGTTGCATAAAACGAGATTTTCGCATCGTCAAAATGTCGATGTACATCAAAGCTTTTTATCATAGCGTGTTGATCATTTATAAATATCACAAATAATAGTGTTCCGAGGTGTTCTCCTTGAGGTACCCCGGATATAACTAATATTTCGCAGGAAACTTATTGAAACTCAAACTAAACGTGTTGACACAAGATAATAAGTAACTTTCACTCCTTTGAACCAGTTTTGTAGGCCAACCGAAATTTGAAAGTTTTTTTAACCAGCAGCTTTTGATCAAATTGGTCAAAAGCTTTTTAAAAATCATTATATACCACAGCCGTTTGAAGACCATTCAGAAAACCTTTTGTGATGCAAGATCAAATTTCCATAAGATTTGTAAAATTAGATCGTGTTTTGGGTCCGATTGATATGATTTTGTTCCATGAAACAATTCCTCGATCGTTATGGATTCATTCATTTTAGGAATAATATTAATTAATGCCATATACTCGTAGTATAGTCACGCATATTGATTCAAATAGTGGCGTAATAGAATATTTCCAAACCTCCACAACAACAGGCTAACACACCTTAAAAATTTAAAAAATAAATCTTTCGCTAAGTTTAAGAAATCAAACGATTTGGCTGACTAAATACGGTTTTCTAATCTTCGCAGGGAGTTCATGGTCTTAAGTAGATTCTCGCACAGAAATTATGTTATGCAGGTTGAACTCAATTTAAATAATGACCAAAAAAGTTTTTGGTCTTTTATAAATTCTAAACGAAAATCACTCGGGATACCGCATTCTATGTTTTTTAAAAATCAGGAACCTGATGAAATTAAAAACACGCTTGAACTATTTACTAAGTTTTTTGAATTGGTCTATTCCAAATCAAATGAAAATATGGTTCACCTTTCTGATTGTAATCCTAAAGTACATAAATATAGGGTCCTTGTTTATCATTTAAAAACTTTTCCTTTAAAAACTCTCAATTTTCTAAAAACTCGCATATAACTTCTCAAATCTCAATTCAATTAAATAAAAACACATCCAAAACCTTCGGTATAAAACTTCAAGTGAAGACCTTTATTTAACCTTCCTAATTTCTGACATAAACTTCAAAGACATTTTAAGTTATTTAAGTTGACGTTCAATATTGAATATAAGTGAACGTACACAGCCTGTGGGATGGCATCCAAACGATGATAGCGTTCAACAGTCCTTACAATTAGATCTCAACAATGTCTTAGAAGGATTGCAAGATCTCAATCCGAACGCTAAGCCTGGCGTTGATGGTATTCCAGCAATAGTTTTAAATAGATTTTTAGATTTTTATAGATTTTTTAGAATAGAATTCCCTTTCTCTTCCATTACTAATCATTTTCAATTCATCATTGTCATCGGGACTGTTCTTAGATTAGATCCTCTTTCTTGATCCAAATTTTTAAGTCGGGTTCCAAAAACAATGTAGAAAACTACAGAAACTATCTGCAATTCCTAAGTTTTTTGAAAGCCTTGTCTAAAAAAGCTTGATTTCCTAGTGAAGGAATATATAAGTGGTACTGAACATGGGTTCATCTCGGGAAGATCGACAATCACCAATATAACATGTTTCTCTTCTTTCGTTGTTGACGCTATTGAAAGCAAAAATCAAGTGGATGTTATTTATACCGATTTTAGCAAAGCATTTGATTCGGTTTGCCACAAAATATTGCTTCAAAAATTGGAATCATTTGGTTTCCACTCAAGCCTCCTTCAATGGATCTGTTTCCTTCCTCATAAGAAGGGTTCAAAAAGTCAAAATTGACGAATTTACCTCAAGGCAGATAGAATGTACCTCTGGTGTTCCAAAGGGTAGTCATCTAGGTCCTCTACTATTTATCATATTCATTGATGATATTGTGAACTGTGTTAACTTCAGCAAATGTCTCATATACGCAGATGATCTGAATTTTTTTCCGAAAGTAACCTCTATAAGTGATTGTCAAAAATTCCAATTGGATCTTGATAATCTATGTCGATGGTGTATGTTAAATCGTTTAAATCTTAACACCAAGAAATTTTTTGTGATTGCTCTCTCAAGAAAGCATCATACGCAAGAGTTTTCATATTATCTTGATTGCAACACTCTTCAGAGAACTGAAAAATTCAAAGATTTAGGCGTAATTTTTGACTCCAAATTCTCTTTTACACCACATTTAGATGCTATTATATCAAAAGCAAACTCGATGTTAGGGTTTAATAAAAGGAATTCAACAGACTTTACTAACCCCTACACCCTTGTGTCTCTTTATACCTCACTAGTAAGACTCAACCTAGAGTATGCAGACATCTTCTGGAACCCTCACCAACAATCTTTTTCAGATCGAATTCAGAAAGTTCAGAATAGATTTACGAAGTATGCATTTTACAAAATGCGATGGTGTTTTCTTCCGAATTCCATAGCTAGGCAAAATCTTCTAGGTTTGCAGTCCCTCAAATCACGTAGAACTAGTCATGACATAGTTTTTGTGCGAGATATTTTATGTTATCATATAAAGTGTCCTCCCTTGTTGTCCTTAATTTGTATTTATGCTCCGGAGAGGCCGTTGAGGGATAGAAATCTTCTTTTTCAATCAAGGCACAGAACTAACTATGGCATGAGTGAACCAATTTCAAGATCAATAAGAGAGTTCAATGAGATTTGTGGTCATATTGATCTGTCCTTCTCCAGAGATAAATTCCGAAATGAATTGTATTACATACTTTTAAGAAATTGAAACCTTGCTATTATTTCATTTAAAATTAATTTTAAGACTTTTCTTTTTTTTTCGTTGTAATATGTAATCTGTTAGCTGATTGCTCGTAGGTGAAATAAATAAATAATAAATAAGGTCCTCCACGCTTGTGGGAAAACAGAAGACAAGTTAACACGTGTTCACGCTATGAGATTTTTGGTCTCAAAGCTATCACAAATAAGTAATAAAAAAAATAAATAGGGTGGCACAAGAACTTTTCTGCAACTACACGTGTGTATAAAATCTTCTGCTCGTGCAAATAGTTTTTGATAAACGTGTACACGTGCTACATGCATTTAAACGAACGCAGCTCTAATCACAAATCTTCTATTTGTCTTTTCCACTCTAGTGTTTCGACAGTGAGGTACGCCGCGTTAAGTGAGGTACGCCGCGTTGATTTCAGAAACCGCCGTCAAGCCTCCCAAAGGATTGTTCCATGTTTGAGATCCACAAAATGCTGATGTCGTCTTAATATTGCTTTTCTCATGTTTCTTTCTGATCTTGTCTGAACTTTGTATGGCATTACCTTTTTGACGGCACTTTCTAGATCTCCTTTGAACGTGCTACAATAGAATTTGCACATGACCTTCTTTACTTTTTTCCAAGATCGTAGCTTTGGTGTGAAGACTTCCATTGATCTTCATAATTCGAATACAGTAAAGATTTGTTATTCTTGCTTTCATACGGAGCATCTCAAACTCAGCTGCCGTCAACTTACTCTCATGCTTTTTGTACATCATTCAAAAACTCTCAACCGCGATGTAGAGTCTTCTCTTCAGTCTAGTGTTATTTTTCTATCATAGATGAATATGGCGTAGTTCTTGTGCCGCTTTATCCACCCATACCCTTACTTGATGATTGGTGTCACAAGTTTAATTTTATTGATCATACATAGTTCATAGATGATCTTCATATTGTGGGATCAGTTTGATCAAGCAGTAGTTATCGCAAAACACTGTTAGATATTGACTTTCCCTCCATTACTTAAGTAGACTACCACCTCCCATAAGCTTGGAGATGAGAATCGTAAGCCAAGTAAGCCCGTTGTCTACCCTTTTTTTCGAATACGCATATGATATTTTGTCACTCTTTCCTTTTTTGGAAATCTTCACTGCTGGGTGTGTACCGATCTGCCTTCCTACTTACCGAAAGCCGAGCCGAATTCAAACCGAATGATATGGATCCGATCGAGATCTCAAGATCTGTTTACACTATGCCGATCGGCAATCGAATCCATTTCATTCGGTTTGGATTCGGGTTGGCTTTTGGTTAAGAAGGAATGTCTATCAAGACGTCCACACTGATTGGGTATTACCGATCGGTATGTGACGATTGGTGCCGTTCGTAATAGTGTGGACGCACCTTAAAAGATATTAAATACTTACTTACTTACTTAAGGTGGCGCAACATTCCGGGTCGGACTAGGGCCTCAACCAACATGCTTCTCCAGCCAGCTCGGTCCCTAGCTAGCTGCATCTAGTTTTGCACGCCAAGTTGGTTAAGGTCCTCTCCTACTTGCGTGCGCCACCTGAGTCGCGGTCTTCCTCTACTGCGCCGTCCCTCGGGATTGGATTCGAAGACTTTCCGGGCCGGAGCGTTGGTGTTCATGCGCTCTACATGACCCAGCAAAAAAAATATATTAAATGGTCACTAGATTTCGGCTAGGATGATACCAGCCTCATTTTTGCTTTGATCCGTTCCATTGTAGAACATCTTGTAGGCTTTTGCCCTTACGTTAAAAAAACTCGCCTCCTTCTCGTCATGTCTTCCAGTTCGAGATTCCAGCTCTTCAACTCGGTCTACTCCATCGCTTTAGTTTGCTTGTCCTCAGAATCCGTGTGGACCTAACTCGAACATTTATGTCCAGGATCATTACCATACGTAGCAACGGTACAGTCCCAGTGGTTGGCGGGGTATTGCCATTAATATTTGCAACTATTTCCATAATACACGAAATTTCACGAAATCTGCTTCCACACGTTTATCCTCCATTTTTTGTGTTAAATTTGGGCCTGAATTCCCTTACATTTATGACAACTATCGTCTAAATCTTATGACTCAAAAAAATGCGTTTAAAAACCTTAAAAAGTTACCCTTAATTGTAAGACAATAGCAAAGCAGTTCTCTTCAATTGCTGAAATAGGTAATCTTTTGATGATCGGCGATAGACGATTGGCTGATAACAGTCCAAAAAGTAACCGGGTTCGTTTTTACTACACCGGTGATCTCCATTCGTGTAAATCCTGAGTTCGACATTCACACTTGCTAGAAGATTCTTAGGCCCTTCGTGTGTTGCTAGACTTACTTTGTCGTCAATTGTCTCAATGTAATTTATCTTTTAGTCGCCCGTTACGACAAGTGGGTAGGCGTTGCAGTGTCTTTGTCTGCACAGCTATCACTTCTATGTCGCTCGTTTAGATCTCCAAAGTTTTTTGAAACACCACATTTGATCCACTGGTGATCTCCATCCGTCTAAGCCCTGAGCACTGCATTCAAACTCGAAGGTAAGTGGATTCTAAATTCGGAAAAATATACAAAATGCCCTAAAAGTTCTTTAAAACGTTACGACAAGCTGGTAGGCGTTGAAATGTCTTAGCCTGCAAAGCAATCACTTCTGTATCGCTCGTTTAGTTCTACAAAATCATTGGATACAGCCTTGTAAGTCCTGGCATTTGCATTCAAACTCGAGGGCAAGTGGATTCTAAATTCGCAAAAATATTCAAAATGTCCCAAAAAATCCTCAACTCTTACTCCAACATTGTGTTTAACTTTGCTGTTTAACTAACTTTCTTCTCACAAAAATGGTAGTCAATTAAAGAAAAATTAACCTCTGTTAAGGTAATTTTCGCTTAGTTTAGTGTCTTCTTCAGTCCTCTCTAACCATCATCCAACGACTGGTTGTATACAGAATTCTAATTCCTTGAGTACTCTTCGACCGTAAACCTGCCCCAAAAACTAAACATGCTTACTGCTTTATTGGATCGGCATTTATAAAAGAATGCCCCTTGACTTATAATACAAAATGCAAGGACTCTTATTGTCTTGGAAGCTTTTTACTTACTCCACTTTGTTTTGCTGTGAACTTTCGGTATTGGTTTCAAATTTTGGTATCGGTTGACACACACACTCACTAAACTATACATGAGTCAGCCACAACGATCCTCTAGAAAATTCCAATGGTGTCCTAGTGGATACCTATCTGCTCACCGAATCTATATTTCGATTCTCTATCAAATTAATGTCGGGTATAGTGAAAATTTATGACTTCGCCTGTCTCCTACTGTATTTCGAGCAAATCCTTTCATGAAAGGAGGATGGGGGAAAGGGAAAAACATCAAAAACAATATCCTACCCATCTTCATATGCTTTGCTGTGCTACCCACACTCATTCTTCTTCATGAGGAAAAGACCTTTGCACATTTCCCATTTTCTTTTTTTGGAACAGGTAAACAACACAGTGCCATGGCAAGAATTCCATTGAACTCCATCTTGCATTGCCTGATTGCCAGCGCTTCGATTTGAAATGCAAATAAAGTAAAAGCAAAGGTTCCGCACTCTAGAAAATCGAATCACCAATCTCAATCCTTCAGTTTGGATCATCATTAGTCACTTTTTAGTGTCTCTGTCTCTGTCTCCGTCTCTTTCCATCTCTTTGTTGCTCGACGAGAGTGTTTGTGTGTGAAAAACGTTTTTGTTATCATCATCCAACCTGGCTAACAAGGAAACAAACGAAACCCAACGGTATTTCAAGTCCCACTAAATAAAGTTCAACATCGTGCTGTTCAAATTATCACCTAGCCTCATCGGTTTTGTGCTCTAAAAGACTCCAAAACCAAAGTCCGGGGGATTTCGGTTGTGTAGTTATCTTCGGTTTCGCTTTATTGATTTGTGGATTTATTTACCACAGCCTTTGGGGTATATTTGTGTGCATGCAGATGCATGTGCTGCTTTGCTAATACGTCAGTGTGGAAACCACAAGTCAGTCACCCAGCAAAGAGGTTCGTTCGGAACGAATGCGGCATGACATTGGAAAAAGTCATTGCAATCACGCCTGACCTTCTGTGAACTCAATAAGAAGATTCATGTTGAAGTGGTGTGTTGGAAGGAATAAAGCATGAAGCATGAAGCTTCTTGAAAGAAGTGTTGAATTGTCTTCCCATGTTTGCCACTTACGTTCGGAAAATGAAAAGGGAGAGAAAAATAAACAAGAAACTTTTTCTCGTTCTGTGGTTGCCTCGTTATTTTCTATCAAAGAGGAATGCATGGAGCTAGTATGCCATTTCGAGCAATGACGAAGCGACGCCGCCGCCGCCGACCGAAGTCATGTGAATGTCTTGACATTTCTGATGTTAAAGTTTATTCCGTAATTGTGTCTTGTGATGCCTTTTTCGTTTTGATTTAATTGAGTTGGTGGTGCTTTTTGAATGGTTTTTTTAAAAGAACAGTTACAAGACTTACCTCTGTCGTCAATAAGGACGTAGCTAGGTTGGTTTTTCCTAAACCCTCGTTTGGGATGGGTGGGTTCTTCGATGGTGCAGTTGCATAAATTAATAACCAAGAAAGAAGGAGTTGGTTTTTACCTCAGCTAAGAGTAAATTTGAATGAACTGAGTTCGAATAAGTGGAGAATCACTCGAATTGAATATTCTGACTCGGAAAAAGACTCATTCTCCCACAAGAACAAAAGAAATACGTGACTCCGCCGTGTATAGGATCGGATGAAACCACTGGCATTCTATGATATTTTATTCATCCCGCGATGAAAACATTTTGTTTTTAATCGAAACGCGATATCGCTTTTCGTCACATTCCTGTCGAATCCAGGGTGGATGTGGTGACTACGTCCTGATATCCTTCTAAAGGTCGAGTTGAATGGAATTAGAAATAGGAAAACCAACACCCACTCATATTGCCAGCGTTGATAGATGCAATACAATACCTCTGCTCTATCTGTGGCCTCTTCTCTTTTTTTTTTTTTTTTTGCTGATAATAACGGAAAACATAGATGAACCTTGTTTGAAACGTCAGTACTTCAGTTATTTTTTTTTTTTTTATTTTCGCCGTTCCATTTTTTTTTTGTATAGTTGAGTTTCAGGAAGCTTCGCGTGCAACAGTGTGTATAGTTGTTTGGTAGGAAAAAAGGAGGTGGTAACACGGTGATTCATGGTGGTGGTGGCGTTAGTATCGTCAGGGGGGATGATAACGATGAGCATGAAGATGAGCAGCAGCAGCAGGATTGAAGAGAAGGAAAGTGTTGTCAAGTGGTGTCATATGGATATTGTCGGTGGTTGCCGCTGTGGGAGCAAAAGCTGCAAGTAAAGTGCAATTATGGTGGGACATCATGCGGAACTGCACAAACAACAACAACAACAGCAAAAATCGAAAATTGTTTGAAACCAGCACGAGTGCGTGATTGCTTCTTTGGATTTTAATTTCAAATTAAGCTGTTAGAGCTTGAAGAGCTTGTGTGTTGGCTATGTTGGGGTATATTGAAAGAAGATGATGGAAACTATGATGTTACTTCCTGATGGCGTTATATGCGATGTGCCTTGTCGATACACATGTGTGTTTTGAGTGAGTTTAAAGAGTTCTCCTTCTCAGGAAGCTAACCAACAAGAAAAAAGATGTGTATACGTAGGTAAACTTTGAAGCAAGAGAGAGGCAAACAAGGTGGTTTTAGAAGAAGCTATACTTGAGAGCGATTTTGTGTTCCGGGATTGTATGCTGTTGACAGTGTTGTTGACTCACGTCACAGAGCCACATTAATTCTTTAACTATAGATTGCCATGCGGGTAATAGAATAGTGGATAATTCTTATTTTTGTGCACGTTGCGTTGCTTTGTTCGCGTTGATGGGTACTTAGCTGGGTAAAACGATTGTCGGTGTTTAAATCAGCTGATAGTATTGCTAGTCACGTAGTTGGAATTCTATTTTCTAAGGAACGTGTCTTTTTGCAAGTTGAATGATGTGAGTGGGGTAAAATTAAGGTTTGGGACGTTGGGTTGGGTTATGGGAGGATTCGAATAATTCTTCGGTAGAAAATAGAGACGAGTGGAGGATGGACAAACAAATGAAGGAAAGTAGAGGAGGAGATGAAGACTAAAAAAACTAAATGAAGAAAAGATAGATGAAGAAATGGAAGAGGAAGAAAAAAAGGGGCACAAATATAGAAGAGGCATTTGAAAAAATGCTGAGATTTAAATAAAGAAAGGAAGGAGAGAAAAGATAGCGAGTAAAGAAACATGTAAGAAGAGGAAAAGGAAGTAAAGTTAGAGATGAAAAGAAAATCGAAAGAAGAGGAAAAGAAAGAGAAAGAGGAAGATGAAGCTGAAGATGAAGATGAAGAGGAAGATGAAGATGAAGATGAAGATGAAGAGGAAGAGGGGTAACAAGAGCAAGGGCAAGAAGAAGAAGAATCAGAATAAGAGGAAGAAAAAGAAAAAAGTAAGACGTAAAGGAGGAGGAAGGGAAAGAGGAAGGGGAAAAAGAAGAGAAAGAGGATGAATAATAGGGAAAGGAAGAAGAGGAAGAGGAAGAGGAAGAGAAGATGATGAGAGTTAGAAGAGAAATAAGAAGAAAAACAGAAAGAGTTGATGAAGCGAAAGGAACATATGTATTGGTTTGCACATGAACCGGTAGACATCTTCTTCTTTCCATTTCCGGCGTTACGAGTAGTGATCTTGAAGCGATCACAACTCTCCCACTTTTCTGCTTCACACTAGTGATCCGCCTGTGGGGTACGCCGCGTTGACCTCAAAAAGCGTCGGCAAGCCTCTCGGTTTTGGATTGTTCCATGTCTGAGGCCAACCAAATGCTGCTGTTTTTGCATTTGCTTGTACCAGGAGTGTTTTGGCCTGCCTTTTCTTTTTCGTCGCGAATTTGTTGAAACGTTGTACGATATTGCCTTTTGGACGGGGTTCTGCGGATCTCTCCTTTGAACATGACAATACCAACTGAGCCGGTCGTGCTGAATTTTGTCCAAGATGGTACTTTTGACATGAAGGCTTCCACGGATCTTAGTACTTCTAATTCGATCAAGCTTTGTTACTCCTGCTGTCATCCGAAGCATCTTCATTTCGGCTGCCGTCAATTTGCTCTCATACTTTTTGTACATTGTCCAACATTGTGAACCGTATGTCAAAGCTGGGCGGACAACTGCTGTGTAGAGTCTTCCCTTCAGCTTAGGGGGCATTTTTCGATCACAAAAGATAGCGGAGTTTTCTCGCCACTTCATCCACCCTACGCTTACTCGATGATTGATGTCGTCATCACAAGTTGCTTCACTATTCACTATGAACCGGTAGACATAACATAACAAATGTGGAGCGATAATGAACGGGGGTATTTTGCGACGAAATGAAAGACTAACCAGGAGAGTCATGAGAAAAGAAGAAAGAAAAGGCGTTAAAAAAGAAGACGAAAACAATGCACAAGAAGTGGAAGAAGAAAAGGATTAAATAGAAAAAGAAGTGTAAAAGATAAATCGAATGAAAGACCGGTAACGAGAATAGTGATGGCATGAAAATATTAAGTCAGCAGAGGCCGAAGACTACAAAATAAGTGCTGGAAAATAAGAAACATATAAATATGAAGAACTGAAGAAGAAAACTTACTTTCTGAGCGGAAGGGGAAAGTCTTAAGCCCAAAAGGCAGAGAACTAAAAGTCTAATAGAAGAAGTGAAAGGAGATGAAAGGAAAGAAGTTAGACGAATAGAAGACATTAGAAGAAGATCGACAAAAAAGAAAACAGAAGAGAAAAAGAAAGGTGAAAGAAGAGGAGAAAAATAGAAGAGAAGAAGAATGAAAGAAAGAAGATAAAGAAGAAAAGGCAGAAAAAAGAATGTAGTGGAAAATTAGACAGGAAAATAAAACAGAAAAAAGAGATGCAGAGAAAAGGAAGACAGATAAAAGTAAAACAGAAAAATAGAAGGCGTAGAAATTGAGACGGAGTGAAAGAAGACAGAGGAAATGAAGGCAGAGGAAATGAAGACAGAGGAAATGAAGACAGAGGAAATGAAGAGAGAGAAAAAGAAGGTAGAGAAAAAGAAGCCGGACAAATAGAAGACACTCATATAGAAGATGGAAAAAAGAAGATGTAATAAAGAAGACAGAGAAAATAAGTATAGGAAAAAGGATGACAGAATAAAAGACACAGAAAAAGGAGAACAAAGACGAATGAGACATAAAATAAGAAGACAGAGAAAAGGAAGATCAACAAATAGAACACAGACAAACGAAAGATGTTTAAAAGAAGACAGAAGAAAGAAGGCAGAGTAAAATGACAGAGAAATAGAACACTGTTAAGAAGAAGACAGAGAGAAATAAGATTGAGAAAAAAAAGACAGAGTATATTTTATTATTTTATATTTTATATTTATAAGTAGAGAGGAGGACAGAAAAAAAGACACAGAAAAAGAAAACAAAGAAAAAGAAGACAAAAGAAACGAAGGCAGAGAGAAATAAGACAGAGAAAAAGAAGACAAACAAATTGAAGGCGTAAAAATTGAGAAAGAGAGAAGGAAGGTGGAGGAAAAGAAGACTGAAAATAGAAGACAGAGACAAAGAAGGCAGAGAAAAAGAAAACAGACAAATAGAAGATGGGGAAAAGATGCAATAAGGAAGATAGGAAATAAATGTAGAAAAGATGAGGACAGTAAAAGAGAACAAAGAAAATGAAGACATAGAAAAGAAGATAGAGAATAGAAGCCGTAAAAACTGAGAAGAGAAAAAAGAAGAAAGAGGAAAAGAAGGCAGAGAAAATAATTACAGAGAAAAGGAGGACTGTAAAAGAGAGCAAAGCAAAAGAAGACAGAGAAAACGAAGGCAGAGAGAAGAAAGACAGAGAAAAAGAGGTTGGAGAATATAAGTCGTAAAAAATGAAAACAGAGAAAAAGAGGACAGAAAAAATAGAAATTGCAGGCGGAGAATAGGAACCCAAAGAAGAAGAAAAATGAAGAAGAAGTATAAAGATCTTGCTCAGCGTAATTTAAACTCTACTCAGATGGTATTGTCATGTCATGTTCAACTAATATATCTTTAAAAACCCTGTCAAAAGGACTGTATCGAGTTTCGAAATGTATACGAGGAAAAGAGAAAGAGAGGCACATGCAAATGCAACGACATGAGCATTTGGTTGTCCTTAGAAATGGAACTATCCGAAACCGGGAGGTTAGGGGCTTGTAACACAAAGTTATAAGGTCAAGAGCCACTTGTAGTATCGTATCCACTAAACTTGTAAAAGAGCAAGCAAACTTGTAGCTTTCTGTTTCATGAACTTTACACATTTGTATTACAAATAATTGTACTTTTGTCTTACAGACCACATGCCGAAAGTTGGTCAACCTTAAAAATGGATCTCTAGAGTGAAGCAGATAAGTAGTATCTCAACAAATTGAAGATTTTCTGATGGCGAACAGAGGTGGTGCTGTGAAGAGACCTTTCGCTTATATTAAAGAATCGATTACGACTCGTGATCACTTCAAATTGAAGGTGAATTTTACATCACGGGTGTACCCAAAGACTAACGTTTTTCGCTGCCGACTCTCAACCAGCCTTACTCATGCATCATATGTCCATCGAATTATGATTTTAAAAACAGCGCAGGGTGGCACACTACATCGCTAGTTACTTAAACCCATGTAAATGCTTTCTTGAGTGCACTTTTTAATAACAAAACATAATAAAATTCAGTACATGTTTATGCAGAAAATTCTAACGAATTTTTGAATATAATTGGAAACTCTGATTCTGGGGCCTGTAACACAATACACAAGGCTCCAAGTCTACAAGTTAAGAGCCACTTGTAGTATTATGTACATTACGCTTGTAGACGAGGAAACAAACTTTTAGTTTTGTGATACTGACGTTTTTTATATTGTATTACAAGTCCTTGTAGTTTTGTGTTACAAGCCCCAGTCATCTGTCAGTCGAAGAAATAGACGTACTCACTTGGTCTTTGAGTCAACCATTCAGAAATGATTATTCATGTCCTTACCACAGCAAGTAATCTTTTCCATGCAGTGCTTCTAAGCGACTTTAATTAAGACATTAGACTGCACAAGCCAAAGAGCTAACAAAGTACCTAAATTTTAAGGTCCTGGACCTTCACCCTCCAACAAGTATTTTTCCTCTTTCCAATTTACTTATATAAATTTTATGTTTTCTTTCCTCAAAACCTTTTCCATTTTGATATATAACGAGAAGGTGGCTGGCTGTTGGCTTATGATTTTAAAAAAAAATGATAAGTTTCTCCCTCGTAGTTCGCAATAACCTGAGTACTTAATAAATTTACTTCAAAGAGCCTCTCTTATCTGACCGAACATTCATTCATTAAAAAAGAAGAACAGCTCCACATCCACACAGCTGGAGCTGACGCACTAAGTAAATAAAACCAAATTAATTATTATTCATGCTTACTGCCCAAAAAATACCATCCACCATTTGCGTCCATACGCACCAAATTTTTGTAATTGATGATCAAATTCAACTGCGTAATTTAAAATCAAAATGAAAACAGCAAAACCAGGCGAGGCTCTTCTTCCATCGTCGGCTTGCAAACAAACAAAAAAAAAAAACCGCAATAAATAACAAAACAGAAATAAATTCGAAAAGCACCACCAAAGCTGTACACACCCCCAAACCTGCTTTAAAAAAAAATTAAAAAGAAAATAAATTCCTTTGTTGCAGCAAGTAACACGAACTTTTGGCATTGTATTTGCTTTCCCATTGTCGTCCCGTTTATTGAAAACATAAAAGGATGAAACCGCACATCTATCTGCTGTACCCCGATAGATTTTCAATTCAAATTCAAATGCACTCATTCGATTTCGAATGAAATATTTTTCGAAAATTATTGAACGATAAATGGGATGCAAAACGAGGTGGGATGTAGTGAGACTAGGGTGGGTTACAACCCGCAGTGGACATAATCAGCGGAATGGTTTTGTTATCAGATTTCAAATTTCCACTGAAGACCATTATAGTGAGACTAACTGATTTCATTCCTCTATCATCCCATCAAAGTCGATGGGCTAAGGGTTGGATTGGAAAGGTATTTATGTGTAGTTTGCGAGATTCGCGGTTGTGGTTTTTACAATGTGTATGCATGTGTGTGTTAAAGGGGGTTACGAATTATAAGTGAATCGTTTGAATGCTGTGCGGGAGATTATGTGTTTTTTTTTTTGGGTAGCAAATGCTCCACTCGTTATCGATCGTTGCAAACTACGACTTTAGGGATGGTAATTTAACGATTCTGGTTGGGGTGCAAATGGCGGATATTAAAAATCAATGCAGATTACCCAAACACAGCAGTGCATTATGAGAAGCTGTTATTTTTTCCTTGTATTTTTGGTAACAAAAGAAGGGATAATAGGCTTTTAACCATCGGAAAAGCTGTTTGCGAGTTCTGGGCTTAGTTGCAGTTGACGTATTTTGACAAAAAGGACAAAAAAGGAATGTGTTTGGTGCTTTTTTTAAAAAGGAAATTAGTTTAAAGTTAGGGAAACAAAGTTTAAAAAGCCTATGACCGCACGTCTTACATTCAGATATTTGATATAGTAAACCTTGTTATTGAGACATTATTTGAAAGATACAAAATACATACAAAGTTGTCCATGGTGACATCATCGTGTTTTTTGTAGCCAGCTTCTGTTGGATTAAACAGGCGATTTTCAATTATAAAACCATGGCTTGCCGTGCACTACCATCTGGTTTTTTACTGCCATGGATTCCCACAGGTCCTGGTGACAAAATGAAAATGCAATGAATGCGTGGGCGTTTTCGGCAGAGGTAGGATCTTAAAGTTCATATCATTGGTTCCTTGTTTCTTTTGTTTTTCATGAAAAGAATTGCGCTCGGAGAGTCACAGCGGACTATTGATTGGCTGTTGAATTTATGGCAACGCTTCTACTAGTGCGATTACTTCTCTATTTCGATATCCTGTCTTTATATGGGAAGACCCTTAAAGATTTTGGAAATCGAACTCATCCACTGTGATGTTTCACATAAGATCTTGTAAACCAATAAGGTTCGGTCGGTAAGTCTTAAATCGTATAGTCACCTCCTGTTGATCGAGCTCAGTATCCAGTGGATACCGCGAGGAAGCAAAGAAAGGAGAAGTGACGTGTACCAATAGTTGTAATGCACCGTATAAGTGGACACCAATCAAAATCTATCGAACTACGTAACACGCCCAACTACTCCCTTTTCCTAGACCGACGACAACCAGTCTTTTCAACCAAAGGAATTGTATCGTGGGAAAATTCTTTGGTGCTATGCTCAACGTGTTGATTCCCAGCTTTGATTAGCCATTTGCCTTAGACACCTTTTGCGAGTTCCGATAGAAAGGGAGACACTCTAACTCATCAAAGGAAATCACGTGCAGCTGTCAATTCGATTCCCGCACCTCGAATTTTTAATTTTGTCAAAGTGTGCAAATCAAATTCAGTGCGCAAAATTATTGTGCTACAAAGAGAATCACTGATGAGCAAGGATTGCGAAACAAAAACTGATGTTTCTTACAAACTAAGCCCAGAAGTAGAGTTAAAGCACAAGAACTCAGTGGTTTTCAGTTTCGGTTCGGTTTATCTCACATCAAGACGCAATGGCATCAAAAAAGTTGTACGAGTTCGAGGAATTATTTGTTCCACTGTTCAACGCTCCAATAGTCAAACGGTCGTCATTAAACCCGCGAGCCCTTAAATTCATTACATTTGCGTCCTTAGCACCTGCTCTTCAACTAATTTTCGCAATCCTCATCCGTTTCATGTTCACCTGGGAAGAATTGGGCATGAACTCAAAAGATACCACAACAATTTTTGCCGTAACCGGCGGTTGCTTGATGACTATCTTCATAGCTATTCCGATTCTTTGGAGTAAAGCAACGATCAACAACATGCTCAACGAACTGCACCGTTTATTTCCGGTTACAATGGACGAACAGCAGAACCTAGACCTGCAATTTTTTACCAAGAAAATGATCAGAAACAATAACATTTTCAAATACTTCATATTAACAACACTTTCTCTCTATGCTCTTTATCCTCTTTGCATTTCACTTTTCAAATGGGCATTTTTGAACGATGGCTATGTTTTCGTGTTTCCCTATTGGCCGTGGTATTCCCTCGAAGAATCGGCATTCCTCTCGTATGTCCTTTTCTATTGCTTTCAACTTTGCACTCTTGTGGGGTGCACCTATATTTATGTCAGCGAAGATATACTCTACTCAAATTTGATTATTCAGCTGTGCATGCATTACCGTTACTTATGCACATCAATCAGTAAGCTTGATGCAAGGAATGAATCTGAGACCTCTGGCGAGTTAAGAAAACTAATCGGGTTACAATGTGAATTGGATGAGTAATTATGTGTCATAGAACTGCAAGGAACCACCCATTCCAACATACGCCATTTTTCTTTTATTTGGTTTAGGATATGCAGCGGCATCGACAAAACCTTCAGCTTGAGTTTATTCGTGAGATTTTCTGTAGGAAGGATCCTTCCATGCCTGTTCTTGTTTGCAATGCTGCGTGCAAAAAGTTTTTACCAAATTCCATTGTCTGTGGTGAGCATCGTGGCATCTTCGTTGCCAGTTTTCCAAAGATGCGTCCTTGGACAGCATATATACGAGGCTGTGAGTAAAATTGATTAGGAATTTTGATTGGGTAGACTAATGTCAAAGTTTTAGAACGAGAATCTACTGAATTCAATTTACGACCACAACTGGTACGAAGGCACACCGAGGTACAGAAAGACGATTTTGATTATGATGATCAGAGCTAACAAGAACTTGGAGCTTCACGCTGGGATGATCGGCAGGATAACCCTGGAGCTTTATAAGGAGGTGGGATAGACGAAGTAGTGACTATTCAATTCAATCATATTTACTTATTTTCCAGATTGCTTTTTCAACATATGAGATTTTCACGTTTATGTGCAACTTTATCAAATAAAAAAGGAAACTACAACGCCCAAGTCAGCAGATCTTCTTCGCCTGAGGCTCACATGGAATCAATGATCGATTCTAGTTTTTTTTTGGTGCACTTTCGCTTTGTAGAAGTGTTTTTTTTTTTTGCAATAAAAGTTTTTCCTGTTGTTAAAAGCGCCTTTTAAGTGGATATTTCTTTTCAATGTAAACTGGAGTTGAAGTAAGCAAACAGTGAAACTGCTTGGTACGTGGTAGGAATTCAAGTTGACATTTGCCACTGCCAGGAACCTACTTTATAAATCATACATCTAGCCCTGATGTAGATCAAGCGTAGATGTATGATCCCAAACAAGATATGAATCCCACACATAGGCAATTTGAGTTTCTCGTTGTCTGTGGGCCACTTATATCAGAACTCGTGGTTGGTAGGCAATCGAATGCTTGTGAGATATGTACATATATCGGAATTCGTCTTACTCTGACCCGAGCATTTCTACTATGTCCGAGATCAGTACCAGGCTTAGTACGTGTAGTGCCTGGCATTAATTCGCTAATGTCCGCAATCCGTGTAACTCTGATAGCATCTAACTGATGAGCCCACTGTCGTACCTGGGAGAACAGCAAATTTTCGGAGTTTTGAGGTCACTGAATGTTACTCCATGTCTTTTTGACTTATTCGAAAAATTGTAAAAGGTGATAGGCTGCGTAAGTGAAAGAGGAAAAGTTATTCTCTACCAATGTACAGAGGGAAGAGAGATTCATGATGTTGCGATAGCTACCGTTCTATCAAACTGATGTCCCACACTTTGAAGACCGTTGAGCGGGTTATTGAATATTCGACTACTCGATTTGACCTTTGCCTTAGACAGTAGACCTCTTTTGGAAGCTCGGACAGGAAGGGAGATATTCTAACTCTTCAAAAGGAATGAAGTTTGCAGCTGGACTGAACGGAAGCTGGTCTCTAGTTGTTTTTTCTATAGAAGTACCTACTTCGGGTCCTACTCCTACTTAGACAAGACGCTTCAAGGATAACAAACACTAGATGGACTGAGAGTAACAACTGCCTTGCAACCAAAAAAGTTTGGCCGTGTGTTGACTCAAAACGCTCGAAGAGTTTGTTGGCCCTGAACCGCCTGTATCTAGGTTCTACAATAGGTGTTCTTACGGGACACTGTCTAATAGGGAGACACGCCAAAAGACTTGGTGTGTTTTCCAATGATTTCTGCAGAAGCTGCATGGACGAGGAGGAGGAAGAAACCGTTCAACACCTTCTTTTCTCATGCCCTGCACTACTTCATAGGAGGAAAACTCATCTCGGTGAATTCTTCTTCGATGATACTAGCGACATAGCTTACATAGACCCTAAAAGTCTTTCGAAATACATTAAAAGTTCCACGTGGTTCGACTAGCATTTGATTAACCGGCTAGTCCCGTAATGGAAGATTAATAAGTGATCAACTCGTTAATCTTACATCGGGTTTCTGAGATCAGTAGGTGATTAACTTGCTGATCTCTGTGGTATCACAATGGGCCCTTGCGGCCTAAGTGTGTCAGGCAATGTACTCATTTACTGACAGCCACTTCCACTGTTACGGTAATATTTCACCGCAACAAAGATCTTCCCTTAAGATCTGATTTGTGTTTCTATTCCCTTCTTTTAGTCCCGAAACCCTCCTCATCATTTCTTCGTCCCACCATTTTTCCGTTGTTTGTTCTTAGCAATGTGAAAGGAACATTGCTTTGAACAAATAACAAAAGCAGGTACACCTTATCAGCGGATGAGCTGAATGGTTTGTTGATCCAATACACAAACCCAGTAGATGGCAAGAGAGATTACCATATTTCGAAACACAAAAATGAGATACACACATATACACAAACATCACATAAATTCGAAGACACCATGTACACTATACACAACATCACACATTATACAGCATGTACACAACATCACACCATATACAATATCATCACATGAAGTACACATCACAAACACAACATTTCATACACGATGTAATCAAGGCTTAAGCCCACCCTAAATATTTAATAGAGTCTCAAAGGTTGGAACGTTAATAGTTTTCCCTTCTCTCCCCCAAATCTGCAAAAGGGTCCACCGGCGTAAGTTAGGGTTCGCGAATATAAAAGATTTCTTCCGGCTATGATTCTTCTCGGAAAATTGTACATTTAAAATAGAGTATTTTGGAAACTGTGCCTTCCTCGATTCACTATTTGCGCGATTTAGAGTAACTGGGAGAATGCCCAGATGAAACTTGATTCTTGTTCAATAACTTTCAATTTTCTCGAAAGGTTTTGACATTGGGTAATTGGGGTCTGGACTCACCCATGAGATCGTCAAGTTTTGGACGACACCAACAACTTGTCGAACTCGCTGAATTGAGAGAGTGAGTACGAGCACTTTCGTTGGGTATTCGACAGCGATGGCAGAACCCCATTGGTGGTTGATGTCGTGGAACTGAATCCCACGAAACGTGATTGGTTGAGAGATCGGATTTGTGTGTGTATGAGTGAGGTGTTGGGTCCAGACAGGGAGCTAGACTTGAAGTGGGAGACACTTCTTGGTTAGCTATCAAGCTGAAAAGTGGTTTTTTGAGCAAAGAGAATTTTGAAGATTTTAGAACAAAGATCAAGTTTAAGTTTTTTTTGCGGAGAAAGAAAATAGAAAATTTTGAGGAAAATTGAAGAAAATAGTGAGACGAGGAAAGCAGGAAGACAGGAGTTGGAAAAAAAGAAGAAGCAAAAGAAACGACGTCAGCAGGACGTAATTTGTGAGGAAAAATAACAGAGGAGAATAGCCGGCGGACATCTTGTCCAAAAGATAAGTAGAGTGTATTTTTTTGAGTGCGTTAGTTTTTTTTAAACTTGTGATTTTTGAGAAAATTTATAACCGTGTGGCCCCTTTCTTTTTTTTATTTGCCCAGAAAAATATCTGGTATAGAACCCCATTAAATCTTTCTCATCTTGAGAATTTTCGGGAAGTTATTATTAACGTTCCAATCTTCGTCATTTGCCCTTTGCAAAGTCAAATAGCGGTCCTCCAGACCCATTGTGCATAACTTGCATTTACATTGTGTAACGTCATCCATTTACTTTCATTTAACATCCATATTGTACTATCTACTTTGTTCGAAAAGATTTGGGTTTTTCATCCAAGTCATCTACGGTTTTCCCAACATACAATAAATCATCACATATTCCATTTTAAACAATCGTGTTGTTTACATTTTCACTCGTCGTTCTTTTTCTTGGTTGTATTTCCACTCATTTTTCCTTTCCAGCAAAAGGTTTGAAAATTCCTTTTTCAAAAAAAGATTTTCTGGCGCCCACCCTTATTATTGAACAACACTGCTTTTTATTAATAACATACTTGCCTATTATTTGATATCCAAACCCTTTTAATTAATCCAACCTACCTATAAAACTTCACATTATCATCAACGAACATACCCAACACCCAGCTGAGTAGCCGTGGCTGACAGCATCTCTATATGCTGTGTGTTGCACATTATTTTTTTTCTATTAACCCTTCATTCAGCCATAAGCATAAGCCATTACATTATCATTCGCTTCTTATACCCAACCGGTGCACGTCGTGCAAACTTTCTTAAATAATTTCATTGTTTTATTCGCGGTTTTCAAGTTCCGAAATCATCATAAAATTTAGCTTATCTGTTGTTTTATATCAAATATTATTGAAAATTTACAACCCCCCTTGGAAGGGAAGAATAAAAAAAAAAGGTGCAACAATTTGGCACCCAACGTGCGGGGCTTTGTGAAGTTTTTTGGAGCATTTGTGGTTTTTTTTGTGTCGTTCCGAAAGTGTTTGTTGTGATTTTGTTTTTATAAATCCTGTGAACAATTTACCTTGTTTTTTTTCTCTCCCTGATTTAGATTCAATTCTGCAAGAACAAGTTGCAAGTGTCAAGATCATACATATTCCACATTCATCGTACCTTTTGTGGTTAAGGAAAAACAAATTTCATCGTTTGGAAGAACGCAATACGCAAATAAGTATACAAAGTATACTCCCAAGTAGGTTACTCTTTTCTGTTTGTTTCATTTACATATATTTCTATTATCTTATTTACATTCTATTTATTTTATAATACGTATTATATTTGATTTTGATTTGGCATAAAGTTTTCCTCGTACATACATATTAACCTAACGTAGAATTTGTTCATAAACCGGTGCCACTGCTTGTCAGCATCGGTACTTTATCATTTTAATTTACATACATACATACGCACATATCGCCGTACGCAATTGGCATAGCCAGCCGGCTTTGTTTTTTGTTTTGGTTTTGTGTACACAAGTTACATTTAATTTTCGCAGTGAGAGATTAGGGTCGTGTACACGGTGTACGAAATCGATTATTTTTTTTTTGTTCGATTTTTTTTTTTTTTTTTTTTCGATAATCTCTTTTCGATATTTTTTTTGATTTCGATATTTTGTTTCGAGTTTGATTGCTAATTTTAGTTTTGATTTGAAATTTCAATTGTGTTTTTGAGTTTTATTTTGTTTCGAATTTGTCTTAAATTTTGTTGTTTTGGAATTTCGATTGTGTTTTGAGTTCAATTTTCTTTTTTTGAATTGAGAAGTTTTATTGGTTTTTTATTGTTTTTTGAATCGTTGAACTGATTTCGATTATTTTGTTTTGGTCAGTTTTGAATATTGATTTTGGATTTTGTTGTTTGAAAGAGGTGAAGTTAAAGCGATTTTTTTTTGTCGAACAGAGTCAAATCGACATTGTTGTTGGCTTAGGTCTTTGAATTTGTTTTGTTGTTTTTAGAGTTTTGGTTGAATCTAGTTTAAAACTAGTTTTGGTGAGTTACGAATCACTATTGTGGATTATAGAGTTTTGTAAAATTTTAAAATTAAAGTTTTTTTTTTGATATTTTGATTTGGAAATTTTGGGATAGTTTTTTTTCTCATTGGTTCTCAATACAGTATAGAATAGTTATGGATATTAATAGATTAGCACAGGATGAGCTCGCCTACGAGATGGAATGTAGGGGCTTAGACGTAGGGACAGTTGAGGAAATGCGAAAATCGTTGAGAGGTGCTAGGTTGCTAGAAAGAAGAGGGTCTTTAGGTGCTCCTACCAAATACCCGTTCAGTTTTGTAGAAGACAGTAAGGCAATAGAGTGTAAATTAGTTGAAATAGGGAAATTGTTAGAAAATCCGCCTAAATCAAGAAAGTCGAAAGAATACTTGAAAGTTTTAGCTAAAGTTGAATGGGGAATAGGTCGATTGGATAGGTCTCAACCAGAAGATGAGAGTGAAGAGAAGCGTAAACTAGTCTTGAGAAACAAGCTAGTTATGGCTTTAGCAGATTTAGAGGAAATAGAGGACATACAAGAAGAAGAGGCACAGCTATCAACCGATAGACTGAACGCTTCAGCGGCAGGACCAGCACCAGCCTCAGCAGCAGCATCAGCAGGAACATTAACATCAACAGTACCAGCAGAATCAGGAGCATCAACATCATCAGCAGCAGCAGGGCTTGTAGCAGTTTCAGCACAAGCTCCATCGAGAAGTTTAGATGAATCTAGGGATAGGAATTTTGAAGAAAGCGGCAGGGATAGCATTGGTAGTAGGGAATATAGTTACAGTGATAGGGTAGATAGTTTTGGTGGAGATAGGATTTTTGTAAACGCGAATAGGTTTGAAAAAATTTCAAAATGGGACGTGAAGTTCAATGGAGAACGCTGTGGTTCTTCATTGAATGCGTTCCTGGAGAGGGTAGAAGAGATCCGGTTAGCTCGTGGAGTTTCAGAGGCCCAGCTGTTTCGGTCAGCTGTGGACTTATTTGTAGGAAGGGCTTTGTTGTGGTTTAGGGCCGTTAGGATTTCAATCAATTCATGGCAAGAACTTGTCAGCGAATTGAAGTTAGAGTTTCTCCCACCCAACTATGATGATTTGTTAACAGACGAGATTAGGCGTCGCACGCAAGGCCGCGATGAATCCATCGGTGTCTACGTTGCGATAATGCAGAACATGTTCAGGAGGCTTTCTGAACCCATCTCAGAGGGGCGAATGCTGTCAATGGTTCAAAAGAACCTGACACCATTCTACCAGACGCAGCTCGGATTGGCTAATCCGACTTGCGTTTCTGAGCTGGTTAGATTAGGGCGCAATCTCGAGATGGTTAGGGCGAACGTGGAGTCTTACGTTCCACCCCCTAACAATCGCAGTAGGAACCTACTTGAGCCGGATCTGGCTTACGTAGGAGGTGAAACCCCAAGAGTCGCGGTTGTTGAGGAGAGCAACCAGACTCGCCAGGTCGAACGGAATTCAAATCAGAATTTGAATTCCAATCCATTTAGGTCGAATGGTAGAAGAGGTTCGGTTGTCGAGGAGAACAACCAATCTCGTCCAGCGGGACAAAATTCTGATAGGTCGTTGGTTAGGAGAGTTTCTGCTGTTGAGAGCAGGCAAACTCGTGAACCCTTGAATTCGAATTCGAATCAGAATTCGAATTCTAACTCGTCGAACTCTGTGGTTAGGTGTTATAATTGCAATGGGTTGGGCCACTTTGCAAATAGGTGTTCTGCCCCTAGGAGTTGTTTCGGATGTGGAAAGCAGGGGGTTACGCGAAGTAACTGTTCTACCTGCTCGGGAAACGTGAGACGCACTCTCGGGTCAGTAGGACGAGAGCGCCGTTGAAATCTGTGAGGTCGCCTACTGTGGACCAGTCGGTGAATTTTGAAGTAGGTTTTACACTAGAGGAGAATGGTAGGGATAGAAGGCCATATTTAGGAGTTAGTGTTTATGGAGTTAAAATGTTAGGACTTTTAGACTCAGGCGCTTCACGCACAATAGTTTGTAGGGAAGGATGGAGAATTTTGAAAAGTTTAGGTGTTAGATTAGGGAAAAAAAAAACTGAAAGAGTTACATTAGCGGATGGAAAGGGTATAGAGGTAGAGGGTATAGTGTCACTCCCTATTAACGTCAAGGGAAAAATAATCTTAATAGATTGTTTAGTAATTCCGAACATTCCTCAGTTCATGATTTTAGGAGCAGATTTTTGGGCTCTCTCGGGCATTGTCCCGGATTTGAAATCAGGGGAATGGGATTTTTCCAGCCAGTGTGATGTAGCTTCAGTTTCGGAAGCAACACACTTAGCTGATTTAGGAGAGACACAAAACCAGGAGTTAAGGAAATTTTTAGATAGGGTATTTAAGGAGATGCCAGAGGGATTAGGGTGTACCCAATTAGTGGAACACAAAATTAGGACAGATTCAGACCCAATTAAGCAGAGGTATTATCCTGTTTCTCCAGCTATCCAAAAATTCATTGATAAAGAATTGGAAGATATGTTAAAAGACGGGGTGATTGAGAAATCAGACAGCCCTTGGGCGTCCCCCATTGTGATGGTGAAGAAAAAGGATGATACCTACAGATTTTGTGTAGATTATAGGAAACTCAATGGAGTTACAGCTAGGGATGCTTACCCCCTCCCTTATATCTCAGCCATCTTAGATAGGTTAAACAACGCGAAATTTCTGTCTTCCATGGATATTAAGTCTGCTTATTGGCAGATTCCAATGGAAAAGGAGTCCAGGAAATTCACTGCGTTTACAGTTCCCGGGCGTGGACTATTTCATTTCTTGAGAATGCCGTTCGGATTGCATAATGCACCCGCAACTTGGCAACGTTTTATAGATACGGTCCTTGGGCCTGAGTTAGAACCCTTCGTTTTTGTCTATCTCGATGATATTATCATCGTTACAGACACTTTCGAGAAACATATTGAGATTTTGGGAGAAGTTTTTAATAGGCTTATTAAGGCAGGTCTGAAAGTAGGTAGGGACAAATGTCACTTTTGTAGGCCTTCATTAAAATTTTTGGGCTATGTTGTAGACCGCAATGGTTTGCACATGGACCCTGGAAAAGTTGAGAGTATGCTAGGTATCCCACAACCGAAAAATGTTAAGGAAATTAGGAGCTTTTTAGGAACGGTTTCCTGGTATAGGAGATTCATACCGAACTTTGCTAGTTTGGTAAAACCGTTGAACGAGTTATTACAAAAGAGTAGGAAATTTATATGGACTGAGGAATGTGAGGATAGTTTTCGTAGGGCAAAAGAGTGTTTGGTTGCGGCTCCTATCCTGACCTGCCCGGATTTTACGAAGCCATTCGTAGTTCAGACGGATGCTTCGGATTTCGGGGTTGGAGCTGTCCTCAGTCAGACTACTGACGAAGGGGAAAAGGTGATCTGCTATCTGAGTAGATCCCTCAACCGATGCGAAAGAAACTATTCCACAACGGAAAAGGAGTGTTTGGCAGTGCTATGGGCCATAGAGAAACTGAGACCTTACTTGGAGGGAGTTAGGTTCACGGTTATTACAGACCACCATTCCTTGGTCTGGTTGAGCAAATTGAAAGATCCTGTTGGTAGACTGGCGCGGTGGGCGGTACGTCTACAACAGTTTGATTTTGAGATAATTCATAGGAAAGGCAAGGATCATGTGGTTCCAGATATGCTTTCGAGAAGCGTACCGGTCTTATCCGGGATTTCGGAACACAACACAGATCCTTGGCTGAAGAAGATGATCGATCAGATCGAGAAGGACCCGTTAGCGTTTCCATCTTGGAGATTCGAAAACGGAACACTTTTTAAACATGTTAGGGCAAAGCATATTTTAGTTAGGGACAATAACGAATGGAAAATTGTAGTAGGTAGGAGTGATAGGAAAAATATTTTAGAAAAGTGTCACGATCATCCGCTAGCAGGGCATATGGGGGTTAGAAAGACTTTTGCTAGGGTAGAAGAAAATTATTACTGGCCGAAAATGAGAGCAGATATAGCAAAGTACGTTAGGAATTGTAAAGTATGTCAGAGTGTAAAACCAGTTCATGATAAACCGGCAGGTCTAATGACGGAGAGGAAAGGGGTTTCCAATCCGTGGGAGATGATTTGTGTGGATCTCGTTGGTCCGTTACCTAAATCGAGTAAGGGATATATGTATATCCTCACCGTTGTGGATTATTTCACAAAATTTCCCCTTTTATTTCCCCTTAGGTCTGCAACCGCGAAAGCAGTGTGTAAGGAGCTTGAAGACAACGTCTTTTTGCTTTTTGGTGTTCCAAAAATTGTAGTGTGTGATAATGGTCCTCAATTTAAGAGTAGGGAGTTAAAATCTTTATGCGATGGATATAGGTCGTTAATTAGGTTTACTGCGCACTACCACCCTCAGGCTAATCCAGCAGAACGGATTAACCAGATTTTGAAAACGACACTACGGGCTTATGTGTCGGACAACCACCGCGTTTGGGACGCTCAGTTGGCGAAAGTCGCGTGTAGTATCCGCACTTCCCAACATGAGGTCTTGGGATTATCACCATATTATGCTGTATTCGGGAGGACGATGGTTACCTCCGGGTCAGGGCTCGCGAGCGCCACACCTCCCGACGAGTCTGTTACCAATACCAATAATGATACCGGGGGACAAAGGGACATGGGCGAAATAGAGAATAGGTTTAGAAAGCTTAGGGAAGAAATAGGTAGAAAATTAGAAGCGGCTAGCAAGAAGTCCGCCAAAACTTACAATCTTCGAAGAAGGGACGTGAAGTACTTCCCGAACGAATTAGTTTGGAGAAGAAATTTTACGTTGTCCGACGCCGCAAACTATTACGCCGCTAAGCTGGCCCCAAAGTATGTGGGGCCATTCAAAATCAAGAAAAGAGTTTCGCCATGGACTTATGTCCTAATGGACGAAAATGGTGCAGAAAAAGGTACATGGAATGTGAAGGACTTAAAACCGTACCACGATGAGCCTGATGATTCCCAAGATTAGTCGCGTAGCCGAGGATAGGCTCGCTAAGAGGAACTGAGAGCCGAAACGCTCTGTGATGTGCATTTACTCTCGCCTAGAGCGATTGAGATATGGTTGTGTTGTCTTTTAGAGATTTCCTTGCGTTGGTGTTGTCGAACCTTATCTAATCCTTTTACTTCGGCTTTTCTTTCGTAAAGCCAATTTCAACTCTTGGTAGGTAAGGGGGGAGTTTGTTACGGTAATATTTCACCGCAACAAAGATCTTCCCTTAAGATCTGATTTGTGTTTCTATTCCCTTCTTTTAGTCCCGAAACCCTCCTCATCATTTCTTCGTCCCACCATTTTTCCGTTGTTTGTTCTTAGCAATGTGAAAGGAACATTGCTTTGAACAAATAACAAAAGCAGGTACACCTTATCAGCGGATGAGCTGAATGGTTTGTTGATCCAATACACAAACCCAGTAGATGGCAAGAGAGATTACCATATTTCGAAACACAAAAATGAGATACACACATATACACAAACATCACATAAATTCGAAGACACCATGTACACTATACACAACATCACACATTATACAGCATGTACACAACATCACACCATATACAATATCATCACATGAAGTACACATCACAAACACAACATTTCATACACGATGTAATCAAGGCTTAAGCCCACCCTAAATATTTAATAGAGTCTCAAAGGTTGGAACGTTAATAGTTTTCCCTTCTCTCCCCCAAATCTGCAAAAGGGTCCACCGGCGTAAGTTAGGGTTCGCGAATATAAAAGATTTCTTCCGGCTATGATTCTTCTCGGAAAATTGTACATTTAAAATAGAGTATTTTGGAAACTGTGCCTTCCTCGATTCACTATTTGCGCGATTTAGAGTAACTGGGAGAATGCCCAGATGAAACTTGATTCTTGTTCAATAACTTTCAATTTTCTCGAAAGGTTTTGACATTGGGTAATTGGGGTCTGGACTCACCCATGAGATCGTCAAGTTTTGGACGACACCAACAACTTGTCGAACTCGCTGAATTGAGAGAGTGAGTACGAGCACTTTCGTTGGGTATTCGACAGCGATGGCAGAACCCCATTGGTGGTTGATGTCGTGGAACTGAATCCCACGAAACGTGATTGGTTGAGAGATCGGATTTGTGTGTGTATGAGTGAGGTGTTGGGTCCAGACAGGGAGCTAGACTTGAAGTGGGAGACACTTCTTGGTTAGCTATCAAGCTGAAAAGTGGTTTTTTGAGCAAAGAGAATTTTGAAGATTTTAGAACAAAGATCAAGTTTAAGTTTTTTTTGCGGAGAAAGAAAATAGAAAATTTTGAGGAAAATTGAAGAAAATAGTGAGACGAGGAAAGCAGGAAGACAGGAGTTGGAAAAAAAGAAGAAGCAAAAGAAACGACGTCAGCAGGACGTAATTTGTGAGGAAAAATAACAGAGGAGAATAGCCGGCGGACATCTTGTCCAAAAGATAAGTAGAGTGTATTTTTTTGAGTGCGTTAGTTTTTTTTAAACTTGTGATTTTTGAGAAAATTTATAACCGTGTGGCCCCTTTCTTTTTTTTATTTGCCCAGAAAAATATCTGGTATAGAACCCCATTAAATCTTTCTCATCTTGAGAATTTTCGGGAAGTTATTATTAACGTTCCAATCTTCGTCATTTGCCCTTTGCAAAGTCAAATAGCGGTCCTCCAGACCCATTGTGCATAACTTGCATTTACATTGTGTAACGTCATCCATTTACTTTCATTTAACATCCATATTGTACTATCTACTTTGTTCGAAAAGATTTGGGTTTTTCATCCAAGTCATCTACGGTTTTCCCAACATACAATAAATCATCACATATTCCATTTTAAACAATCGTGTTGTTTACATTTTCACTCGTCGTTCTTTTTCTTGGTTGTATTTCCACTCATTTTTCCTTTCCAGCAAAAGGTTTGAAAATTCCTTTTTCAAAAAAAGATTTTCTGGCGCCCACCCTTATTATTGAACAACACTGCTTTTTATTAATAACATACTTGCCTATTATTTGATATCCAAACCCTTTTAATTAATCCAACCTACCTATAAAACTTCACATTATCATCAACGAACATACCCAACACCCAGCTGAGTAGCCGTGGCTGACAGCATCTCTATATGCTGTGTGTTGCACATTATTTTTTTTCTATTAACCCTTCATTCAGCCATAAGCATAAGCCATTACATTATCATTCGCTTCTTATACCCAACCGGTGCACGTCGTGCAAACTTTCTTAAATAATTTCATTGTTTTATTCGCGGTTTTCAAGTTCCGAAATCATCATAAAATTTAGCTTATCTGTTGTTTTATATCAAATATTATTGAAAATTTACAACCCCCCTTGGAAGGGAAGAATAAAAAAAAAAGGTGCAACACCACCTAACCTAACCTAACCTACTTCGGGTCAATTCTTTCTTCACTGGCAGTGGCTGTTCTGATTTCGAAAAGCGTTTGCACTCCAAACCAAAAAGGTTGTAAGAGATAGAAGAACTCATGCTAAGTCCATTATTAATTTAGAACGATGTTGCAATGGTAAGCATGTCTGCCTGTTACGTTGGAGCTTCGTGGCCCCCCAAATCATGGAAACATCAAAGGAGAAAAAAGTTTAAGTCCTCCGAGAGTAATTATACATACTTCCTCCATAAAAAACGCTTTCTAACTTAGCCGTTCGGAAGCGCATAAGACTGGAAATGCGTTAGGTTAGGTTAGATGGGTGGTGCAGCCGTTAGCGCAACACCTCACTCGGATTTCTATGATCCATTGTGCTCCTTGGGATATCAGAGAATGAGGAGGTGTGAGGAGATGGCTTAATAGGTCATGAATTCGGTTGCTATGTAAGACCATTGGGGCTAAGAACGCTCAATGACCCATTTTCAGTCTTGAATGAACTTTATTATGAGGTTCAGTGGAAAGTTAGACCTGTCGACTGGTTCATCGAAGAAGTACGAGGGCTTTTTTTTTTAGTGTGGGCCAATCTTGGGCTCTCACAGAAGAAGTGAAATCGTCCTCATCTTCTTCGTCTTGACACCTTCTGCATAATTCGTGTAACGAAGTTACAAATACACACCCTACCGACAGCCAAAACACATATCATTGTTGTCACATGATATTTTTCTTTCACGCCATAGAACTCACACGCACTAGGTGTAGATAACTTTATAAGGCACCCTGAAAAATACGAGAAAGCAGAAGTGAGCCCGTGTTGGAAAAGTACCAATCTAGAGTACAGGCTACTTCCACTAGAGGAAAACCAGGGGTACGTAGTGTGCCCAGAGATTCCCAATTTCAGCAAGGTCTCCTTGGAGTACCTAGCACAAATCCCCCAATAGCCTCTTGGACTTTTGGGTTTTATCTTGCCGGCTATTAAGCCGTTGATGCCAGGATTTGCCTGTTGATGCCAGTATTTGACTGTTGATGCCAGGATTTGACTGTTGATGCCAGGATTTGCCTGTTGATGCCAGGATTTGCCTGTTGATGCCAGTATTTGACTGTTGATGCCAGTATTTGACTGTTGATGCCAGGATTTGCCAGGATTGAAAATAAAGTTGAAGTTGAAGTTGATGCCAGTATATGACTGTTGATTTACCAGCGATTAAAAACCCGTACTTGATGACCGTTTTGCAAGCATAGGACTAAGGATCTACCAGCGTTGGAACTTGGAACCATCACCAGCAGTAAAGATAAGAATTAAAAAATATTATATTAGACTTGCTTTAAGACCAATAAAAGGATTGGACCTTCGTAACCGAAGTTTAACGTGTTTTCTTTGGTCGACCCTGGACCCGACGAGCATACCGCAGCTCTAGAGAAAAAAGCACAGCACAGTTGAACGTGCTGATGCCCATTCTCATCATTTGGGTACCTACTGAGTTGTGAGCCGTGAGAATGACAGTCAATTGAGAGAGCCGAGGCCTGCTAAGCTAGAGTAGAAATTCTGTTTTTTTTTTCTTAAAAATATCTGGCCATAGGTTCCCGAAATCCTGGCATGTTCCTAAGGTCATGTCATTGTACCTGTTTTTAGAAAGTCGCGTTGGGTTATTTTTCATTTTTCTTGCACATTAGTCGCTGAAGTACAGAGGTGTTTCTTTCGCTGGATTCAAGTGCTGATCTGATTTTTTGTAGGAGAGGTAATTTTTAAATTTCAATGCTGTTCGTTTTGTAAAGCCCGCCATTTTGAATATCTTAGATTTGTTCCAGTTCTGGTTGAATCCGTAGCAGCAAGTGAGAATTTTGAAACCCTTTAATGTGAAAATGGGTCCGAAATCTGGGTTCGAATTACTGCATCAGTGATCGAGTGAGTGAGTACTATTTTTGTTTGAAAATTCGCAACGTCAATCTCTTGTTTATTTATCGACTTCAATTCGTTCAAATACTGATGAAAGAATGTCAAATTGTGGTACTAAATTTCTCGACACAGCGAGAAGTAGTGCCATAAGCACATTATTCAGTCACGTATTACTCGATCACGAGTGCGGTAATTCAGCCCCTGGCACGGCACGCGTGGATGAGGGTAGTTCGTCAGTCATGCACTCGAGTAGCCTTATTTCAACTCGATTTCAGTCTCTTTTCTTGACTTTTCTCATTGATAAACCGGCCACCTGAAGACTCTCTTTTATCCATTACGCTACTGTTCCTTTTTTTGCCTGCATCAACCGTCTTCGGCTTTTTGTTTGCAGACATTGGAGGAGGAGTCGAATTGTTATATCTGTCCCTTTTTTTTTGACTACTTTCTACGGGCTTCCTAAACTTCTCGGTTTTTAAACTATCCACTGGTGGTCTTGCTGGTTTTGTTTCGTTGTTTTTCCCTTGGAAACTTTCTTATTTGGATCTGAATTGATGACTTTTCCTCTGAGTTCTTCTTGACTTCCACTTTCTGGACGAATTTCCAAGCCCAGCTTAGGCATTTCCAGTCTCAAAAAATCAGTTTTGAGGAGTCGTATCTCCTTCTTCTGGCACTTCAAGCTTCTTTTGACGATGGTCTACGTCGCCTTCCTGCGGAGCGGCGACTTTCAGATGGCGCTTTATCTACGCAGACTTGTCTTTTCTGGGCCTTTGTTTGGCTTTGAGATCGTTTTGGCTGTTTCTTCGGTTTTCGACAGATATTCAGCACTTCTGTCCTCTGGATCAGTTTTTTCGGCCACAGTGACGTCTTTTGCCTGAGCTATCGAAAGATTAGTAATCGTCGTCTTCGAGATTGCGATTTTCTTTTTCTGACGTTATCTCACATCTACAGTCCCAACAGCTCCATCATCGAAAACGGTGAATTCCATGAGGTTCTCTGAAAGACCCTCATCGATTCCTGTGGCTTGCCTGCTCCAGCCAGGAATCTAATCTTCAGGATCGTTTCTTTTCTTGTCACTGGCGTGTTATATTCTTTCAAATAAAAGTTATTGCCTACAGCCGTGGACTACTACCAACTTTTGAGCTTATATTTCATCTCTCGAATTTTCTCTTCTTTACTTAGAGGTTAGTCCGAACCTCTTTGATGCGTCAAAAAAGGAGTAAGTTGGAAGCTTATCAACACTTCAACGAGCTTAGATCGAAGGGACGTTATTGGTTAAATGGTTTCGCCATTCAATCGGGAAAAGTCCAAAAAGCATGACTGTTGCAAAACCAGAAAGTATGAAAACAGCTCATATTTCTGAAAAAAAAGTATTTACTCTCGGAATCGAAATCAAAAAGTTTGTTTGAGAGTTTCGTTTTAAACGAATCAACACGAGCCACACCATGATACCTTCAACTCAAATGACTGCAATAAGCTCATGACCAAAATGGAAATTTACTCTTTTCCATCAGAAATGACTGAGTGGTTTTGTTTTAGATGAGCCAACACGAAACAACACGATTTGCTTTTCTCCTTAAAAATTGCTAAAAAGAAAAGAGAAGTACTACCCTTTTTATCCCTTAAATAACTCGTTTAAGCTCGAGTTGGGTGCGTAATGACACGTCCGAATTTATAAATTTTTTTCTACCAACACGAACCAACACGAAACACACGATTTGTTTTTTCTCCCTCAAATTATTAGAAAAAAACCAGAAGTTCGACCCTACGCCTTGAATGACTCGCGTAATCTCGAGTTGGGTGCTTATAGACACTTCCTAGTTTAAAAACTTTTTTTTTACTTTGAGCCGAATTGACACTTTCAATTCGGGAGTTTTTTTGGTGAGACGAATGTCATACACCACCGTGGCTGTAGCCGAATATTGACCCAATAGTCTTCCGATTTAGTGTGTTTATTCTAAGCTTCTCTCGACAGGCTTATATTCAAGGTGTAGGCTTCCTGGATGGTTTTTCATTTGGATACAATGAGGGAACGCTTCTGATTTAAAGGAAACAAAATATGTTGTTTCTCGATATAAAGATTTTTGAAAGCTAAAACCTCGTTTACCTAAACAAAATCCATCATTACCCGTAGTCTAGTTTAGTTAATTTCCATTTAACACTTTGGCCTTGTGGTATTTCAAATAACCAAGCCCTCTCCATTTCGCGTTCTCTTTTACGCTTTGGCCTTTAACTCTAAGCTCTTCTCTCTACTTCAATTAATCCCGCTTTGCCCCAGTTGTTTCCCCACTGAACGCAGTATACTCTCTCAACTCTTTTCAAAAGAAGAAAAAGGAAAGTTTCAAGACCCCCTACCACTCTGTTAACAAATCAGCGAAGTTTTCGGAGATCCTTGAACTCCCATTGCCAGCTTTAAACTTCAATAATACTAACTCTTCTGTTTCCATTTAAAGTTTTTGAATTGAGCTTCTCAACATTTTTGCTAATCATGAAAACAAAATAAAAAAATAGAAGGAAAAAAACTCACGCCAGCCATTCCATTATCTATGGACAAGTTTTACACAACTCGTTGGTTTTCTATGCTCTCCACCTTGCACTCAACATTTTACCAGTTGGGAATTAAAGGAAGGTCCTTCATTATCCTCGTTGTGAATTTATGTACATTGGGACTTGCGTAACGACTTCGAACGGCATTCGTAGGTTCGTGTTTTTGTGTGTGTGTATTTTATATTCTCTTGTATCCTTTCTTTCTTTTTTTTTATTTCATTTTTGTCCGCTCCCCTTGCGGATATTATAGTTTTTCGTTCATTTGGATTATAAATTGAAATACCATCTTCTTTCGCATAAAAGTATCCTTTTAAAACTCTTGAGGCGAGCAATATGCTACTATGCACATAAATTTTACAATCTTTTTTATTCCTTTTTCTTTTTTTTTGGTAACAAAAATCCTTCCTTCTGCTATAGTGTGTACTTTTTTGTTCAATTTTTTCATTTTTTTTTTCTGTTCCAATCACCTCCGAGGGTGGGGGATGGTTAGAAAATTGAGAGAAGGAATGAAAATGTTCTTATAATCAAACAGTCCTTTTCCACAATATAACGTCGTAATCGTTTGTTAAACGAGTCTTTTGAACATTTATTTTGAACTCAATTGCATGTGTAAGAATGCGATTATCTGAATAAAGGACATACGTGCTGGTTGGTGTCGATGAGAGTGTTATACGTGTTATGTCAAATGACGGGTGATGGACCCAAATTTCAAAGTGAAATGAAAATTTCATAGATGAAGAAATTTTATACAGAATAAGGAAGGGTATGGTATAATGGTTTGTAGTAGAGCATTGAGGCTTGAGGGAATCGGGTAGAAAGATTTTTTTCAAAATTCAGCAATGAGCAGGATGTTCCGCACAAAAAACTGTTGTGTGAGATAGGAAGGCTGCGAAAGTCTTATCTTTTTCTTCCGAGATTCTGCCAGACATCACTGATACCTCACAGGTTTCAACGTTCCAAAAGAGTCACAACTCTCCATTGAATACTCAAATTGTAATGTAATTTTCAGCAGGTCGGAAGGTTGTGACCTGTGACTTTTTGAAAGAATTGCGCTGCAAGTTGAGCAACCCATCTTTTTGGAAACCAATACATCTGGCTTTGAACCGAAGAAGTTCGTTGAACTACTGCCCCTTACCGCTGGAGGGGGAGAAACGTTTGTATTAAGCTTTAATTAGGTTTTGCTGTCAATTCTTCAACTTCTTACTCTCCAAAAGATACTTCTTCATACTTCATCATCTAATTGAAAATGAAGACATGGGTTCATCTTTCAAAATTATACCAATCAACGGTTATTCAATTTTGACTTTGTTTAGTAATGAGAAGGCCGATGAGAGGAGTGGTGAAACGACCGATGAAACGGCCTTTGAGACGACTGAACGAGACGATAGTGAAATTAAATGGCGCAATCTTTTGACGATATTGTCGACGCGACGATAATCGTTTGATCGTTGACCGTCTCAAAAGTTAAGCGATTAAGGCCCGTAGCTTGATCATGATCGATATGATTTCTACCTTCGCTATAGTCTTCAGGGTTTTCAAATGTGCTAGTTCCTTAACTAAACATAAGCACAGCTTCTTGTGAATTAGGACAACATTCTAATATCATTGCAACGAACTTGACCTATGACCACCGATCACTTGACTTATGAGCAACGATCACTTGACGTATGAGCGGAGACCACTTGATTTATGAGCAACGATCACTTCACGTATGAGACATGATCACTTGACGTATGAGCAACGATCACTTGACGTATGAGCAACGATCATTTGACGTATAAGCAACGGTCACTTGTCGTATGAGCAACGATCACTTGAAGTATGAGCAACGATCACTTGACATATGAGCAACGATCACTTGAAGCATGAGCAACGATCACTTGAAGTATGAGCAGCGATCACTTGGCGTGTGAGCAAAGATCGCTTGACGTATAAGCAACGACCACTTGACGTATGAATTGAGATGAGTTGGCGGAATCGAGTACCACCATATTGATCTACAAAGCACTGGATACTTATCCTACCTGTTTTCTGATCTACAAATGCATGTCACTGACATCTATTACATTTTTAAGGGAGAGATCTGCAGAACCCCATGAAAAAACGATATCATTCAAGGCTCCCACACGATCGCCACCAGAAAATATTGAATATATATCGGCAACACCTCACTCAGATCTCAAGGATCCATTGTGCAAGGATGAATAAAGAGGATGAGGAAGATGGGAACGGGAGGTAGCTGAGGATTTGGTGCGTGACTGAGATATTGGGGTTGAGAACTCCCTCTGAACCATTTGGAACCCTGAATGAATTTTAAGACACTGTTCAGTGGGAGGTTAGAGATGTCACCCACTTCGTCGAAGAAGTATTCTCCGAGGATATTGTCCAAGCTTAGGCTTTCACAGAAGTTGTAAAGTGATCCTTCGTCATCTTCTTTGTCCTGGCATCCTCTGCATAAGTTGAATGTGCTAATTCCTGTGCTCAGTTCATTGCCATTGAACCGGCAGAAAATTGTAGGTCCCCTCTATTCCCTCACAAGGCATGGTTGTGAGAATTGCGCTAAGCCCAGAGGCTCCTCGCTCTGTTGCGCCACCCTATTTATTTAATTTTTATGATGTGAGTACCCAATGAGTTGTGAGTTGTGACCCGAGACTGCCAATCAACGGAAAGTGTCGAGTTCTACTAAGCTGCAGCAGAAACTGCAAATATGTGGTCATAGGTTACTATGGATATTTGGCATCTTTCTGTCATTGCCGGCTTTTAGACAGTTTTGTTGGGTTCTGTTTTTTCCTAATAGGATCCATTCAACAGTCGGTGAAGATTCATCTTTGCCTTAGACCATCGTCCTGGGAGCAGAGCCTTGAAAGTTTCCAGGGACTTCAGTGATATTCAATCTTGTAAATTTCCAAAGATTTATTGAAAATTTACCAAGAACTCTTCTTTACTTTGATAACATCTTGCTCATAAAAAAGGAAAAAAAAAATTGTAGTAAAGAAAACGGCTCTGCGTTGAGGAACTTCAACTTGTCGTAATATGCGATACCTTGCCATACGGCATTGGCGTGCGTTGGTCTCAACCATCGCATATCTGGTATAAGCAAAAAGCCAAAAGCTTTCTACGTCAGAGCGTTGACAAAGCTATAAATAAATTACGCTTAAATGGAGTCTTAAGTTGTAGTAATGGTGGATAAAGTGAAGACATTTCACAATTAGCTGAACGAAAGAAACTTCGAACTCATTACCGAATACGACTTCTTCTAGGTATTGTCCACGATTCGTGTCTCTTAAATCTCAAAATCCTTAGACGACTAGTATTCCTGAACGTCTTGAGATGCAGGCTCAGTTGCAATCTGGTTGGCAAGTTGGTTTGTAATCGAATCCATTTCATGCGGTTCCAATTCGGGTCCATACAATCTAACTCAGTAGGACATGTCTGTACGCAGCCAACACGAACGTACACGAATCATTTGAAGGATAAAAATGGCCATGTTGCTCATGATTAGAACAGTAACAAAGAATTACACAAAGAGTTACTGTGACTAGTATTCCTGAACGTCTTAAGGTGCGTTCACGCTATGCATGCTGGTTGGCAATCGAATCCATTTCATGCGGGTCGGATTCGGGTCTATACTACATATCTAATTTCGTAGGACTTGTCTTTAAGCAGCCAACACGAAGTTGCACGAATCATTTGAAGATGAAAAAGGGCGTTGTTGTCCATGATTAGAACAATTACAAACAATTTGTTTTTGTTTTTATTTTTAACATGGAGTTGAATTGGGCGGAAAGAAGATGTGAAGTGCTATTTTAAAAAAGTTTTTTCTTCTATGTATTTTTCGATTGAAAACATGTAGTTCGTTCGTTTAACACGATTGTTGAGTAATTTGAGTGGAAAAAATCAAGTGACTCGTGTTGGTTCGTTTACAACGAAATCGCTGAGCCATTTCAGATGAAAAAAGTATTTGCTTTTCCTCTTGGTCAATCTAAAACTTGCTTATTGCCGTCATTTTGACTTAGTCGAAAGTGCCTGCTTTTACTGGGGGCAGAACACTCTATCGTCGGCGGCGGATTTCGTAGAAAAGGTCTGCGTTTATGTACCACCATAAAAACTCCCTTTGTGGAGACGCAATGCCTAACCAAGGAAAATCTAAACGCCCGGCTGGAAACAAGCCACAACGATTAAATTTCCTTTACGGAGGCGCAAAGCTGGCAAAGACCGAGCAAGAAAAGTCCAAACGCCCGGCTGAGGACAAGCCACAACGATTAGGTTTCCTTCACGGAGACTAAATGTCAAAAAGGTAACAAGCCACAACGATTAAATCTCCTTTACGGTGAAGCGAGAAAAAGTGTCACACAGGTCCGGCTGAGAACAAGCCACAACACTCAGATCCCTATAATTCTTTTTCTGATTTTTGGTGATTAATTCACCTTTACTCATTAACTTTATCACTGAAACCGAATGCGAGCCATAACGGGTCAGTGATAAATTTGCTTGAAAAATTTGATGGGTATTGCCAATGTATTTCCCAATAAGAAAATGCACAAGAAGTGATAAGGCACGGAGAAGTAAACAATGTTAAGCCTTGGAGTAGGCATTTACTTTGTAATTGAATTACGCGGGAGGTGATTTCGATAGAAATAAATACATACTGCACTGTTTTGGTGCGGCTTTTTGGGAGGAGGTGGGGAAAAGGAAATTGTGACGCTTCGTCACAAACTCTGGCAACAACAGTTGGCTTTCAACTCTAACGACTGCATTAAGCTCATTTAAGATTGGTGTGTGATTTCGTTCTAAACGAACCAACACGAATCACACGAAGTGTTGTCTCTCCTCAAATAACTCGATTGAGATCGTACATAACCTTACACGATTCACACTATGGATGCATATGCATAGTGTGGACGCACCTTTATATTTGGACATGTTCAAAAGTTCTTGTAGTAAAGTGTATGTAAAGTCTTCGTCTGCATTTAGTTGTTACTCATCTGCACACTTGACCTTGAGTTCCTTGAAAATTCGAGGCATCTCCATTTCTGACTTCAAATGCATCTTTCTTTTATTTTAGCAAACCCACAAACTTTTCCTTCGTACACAACCAACATATGTAAGTCTAACAAAATTTCTGTTTGAACTCACTTATTTTTGGGATAAAAACTGTAAAAGAAATTAAATTACACAAAAAAGAGAATGACGAGGTCAACTCTAAAAATCTGACTCATTTCATTGCTCGCACCGACCGCACCACCGACCGTCTAGAAACATTCATTAAACTACTTGCCATGCCGCTGACATACTATGCCATTGTCTCTACTACGGTCGGTTTCCATTTTAATTGTAAATCCTTTTCCAAATTTATAGTTTCACAAATAAAACACACAATTAAATATTCTCCCAACAATATTTACTACCTGTCAAATCACAAACATTAAAATGTCCCCCGGGCAATAAACTCCAGTCAAAAGTCAGAACGGTAGAAAACTGTTGCAAGTTGGCCCTCGTCTAATGCAAAGTAATATCCTATCCCCAAAAAAAACTTTATCCACCTTGTGTCCTTTGTATTTTATCCTTTCCTCATCCAGCCCCCCGAGGCTAGATCAGACATTTAGATAATACGGACACTATATGTATACAGAAAAGTGAATGTCGAAAACTTTCGAGTGTCTTTTGCCTTTACACTATGGCGGCTGGCTTTGCTCTTCTTCTACACCAGTAGTTGACCTTAATTTAATTTATAACCCACCCGTTCTTTTTAAGTGGTGAGAATGTTTCGAAAAAAAAAGGATACTCGAGTCTTTAATTTACAAAAAAAAAAGAAATGGATAAACTTCTCTTTGATGGAACATAAAAAAAAAGAAGAATGCAAATGTCATTTTGGGAAAACTACGAGTACATCCACCACACCGACCATCCCCATACGCCCCTTGGTGCACATACAACGCCAAAACCAAAATGACAGAAACTGAACAATACCCACCGACGAACGACGAACTCTGTTCTGTTCTCTAGAAACAATGTCAAATGGCAGTCGATTTTATGAAGAACAGAGGAAAATATTTTTGAAACTAATTAAAGGCACCGGAAGTGGTATTCGTCGGGGTTTCTCCTGAAAAGGGAAATGGATGGGAAGAATGGCATGACTGACGTTGGTGGTGATGCGAAAACTTTTCTTTGCCAATTCGAAAACTTGTTCTTGACTCTATGAACTATCGTTAAGCTCGATGTAATGTTGTGTCGCCATTGGAATGGGAATAGTTGTCCTCCTCATAGTTATGGAACAATGTCTGATAAAATCGTTGGAATTCTGTCAAAGAGCGTTCGGTTGGGTTTCCTTTATTCGCACGATTTTAGCATAATTAGATCGCATCAATTATTGTGATTATTGTTCAAAATTATTTTACTGTCGGTTGGTTGGTTGGGCAGAGCCACACCGTCCCCCGAGCGACGACTCACGGTAGAGTGGAGGATAGAGGGCCAATATAGACGACATCCCTTATGGGTTGAGTCAAGGGAGAAATCAGAAAGGGCCTCAAGTGTCATGTCACCCACGGGAATGGGTGTTGCAACTTTGTGTCAAGTCAGTGCGGTTCGTGCCCGTGGCAATGGTGGTGGTGATTTATTTTCCCATCTTTTTTTGTTCACGAACTCACAAAAAAAAAAAAAAATGAAACAAGGACAACAACAAACGAAAGCGACAGTTGTCATCGACCACATGTTGGGAGAGAAAGTCTGTTTAGGAGGGCGATTAATCAAATTCGAGTGTGACTGTCGAGGACGAGGGCATTTGTGATTGATAGGTGTGTGCGTTTTATCCCCCAGAGGGTGTTTGAATGCAATTAGTCGTTTTTAATAAATTGTCTGGTATTGTTTCTTGGATGGGAACTTGGAACGAGCACGCACCACGTTCATAGCAATGGTGATTAACGGCAACGAATGGTGTGACATATTAACTTGTTGATGAAACAAGAACGTTGTGCAGGGAAATCGAACAGAAGTGTATCGTTTTATGTTGGAACACATTTATGAATTGCAATGTGAGTTTGAGTAAAAAAGAAACAAATGAAACAAATGGACTTTTGCTAAGATTGAATTATTTAAAATGGAGAAGGTGTGGACGGGAACATTAATCAAAAGTTGGTGATTACACTGTATTTTTATGATGAAGATGGAGGGAGAGTGACGGAAGCAGATTTGCCTACTGTGTGTAGTCATGATGAACTAATGGGCAACGCAAGAGTAGAGATTGAGAAAATGTAGAGGTGGGGAAAAGAAATTTATCAGTCAACGTAGTGAGGACTTTTAGCGGGATGTGTTTTTCATTATCTCCTCGAGGAGTGATTTTTGACTGTGAAATCTGAGACTTTAGGAGGAAAAAACAGCTGTTTTAAAAGACCTTTAAGAAAGTCGTACATTTTTGTTTGGATGAAAGTAATTGGAATATGTGCAGGCGAGTGCCACAGGAGGGATCAATAGGGCCTGTTCTTTTAGTTTCAGGAAATATTTCATTGTAAGTCGTAACAGCATGTTGTTTTACATCCTAGAATGGAGTTGCATCGATCAATCTTCAGCTAAAAAAGTATATTTCATTGATACAAGTAAATATCCTACGTTTTATTTTGGAAGACGGTTGGACGATTTGCGGAGTCTCATTTAATTAAGGGCGGCATCATGTTCCTGGAGCCGATAGTGGATACTCCGAACCGATGTGCTTTTTTGAATAAGAGGAGCTTTCACTTCCAATGTTTGTTCCAGCACTGCATCGAAAGTGGGTTCCAAGTTTCAACACAATAGAGAAAGAAATTTGGCACACCAAACAACCGAGAGCTTGCGAGCACTCAATCAGTCGTCGAACGCATTGTGCTCTTACGTCGTCAGCCGATCGGTCGAAACATATGTTAATACAGGAAAACGTGAGCTGACCGACATCTTCCGACAACATTCGAACATTACGGATCAACGGAAGAACTCGAACTTGGACTGTGATATATTTCTTCTTCTTCTTAAAACAAATCAAAAAAGATGTTTGTATTGAAAATGGGATGCATACACAAACTTTTGCTTTTCATCGGTATTAAAGCGATAGATTCTTCTTCTTTCTTTTCCGGCGTTACGAGGATGGATATCCCGAAGGAATCAGATATCTCTCACTTAACTGCTTCACACTGTAGTCGCTACACTGATAGATTTTGTGCCCAAAAGGATCGCTCGCCTTTCCTTTGTCCGGATTATACGACTTAGTGATCCCAATAGCGATCCAGCAGCCATCTAGAGGCCCTGTTCTTGGTCTTGGAAAGTTGCGATGGTGTAATGTTCTCTATGTTGTGCGTTCTGACTTATCCCGGACTTGTCTTATATCGCGCTACTTTCCATCAGCTATACTCGGTCCTTTTTGCAGCTAAGACTTGGTTGTGGTGCCTGTAAACTACGAAACGAGGGGTGTGTGGTAAACTGTCGTTGTTCCGTCATCAAGCTTCCCTTTGAACTCCGTAATAGGTTGCGGAGCTGCTGGAGTTTGGTCGGAAACTGGAGACTATCATGTGCTGTGATGCTTATGTTAAAAGCTTAGTTTAGGGCAGCACCGAATGCAACATGCAAAGCTACCATCTTCCTAGCTTCATCTTACAGCCGAATTACCGCACACATGATCGAGTAATACGTGACTGAATTATTTGTTTTTGGCGTTAGTTCTCACGTTATCGAGCTCTTTAGTACCACAAGTAGACATTCTTTCATCGGCATTTGAACGAATTGAAGTCGATACATAAAAAAGCAGACTGATATTGTGCGAATTTTGTCAGAAAAATAATACTCTCCCACTCGGTCACGGATGAGGTAGTTCGGTTGTTGTACTCGTATTTTGACTAAAAGAAGGACTCCAAAAGTGTGAATCAAAGATCAAAGGATGCCATTTGAAAGAATTCTATGGAAGGATCGATACACTCAGTGAAACTAGCCTTATCCTTAAGAGAAGGAAGGTGAACAAAGCCTTTGGCCCATCAGTCTAACCTCCTTCCGGCTTAAAAATTATTAATTAAATTATTATAAAAATACGTTATAATTTTCAAATACGCATGTTGTACTACCACACAGAAAATCTAGTGAGACCGCACTTCAAAATCTTGTTAGCAGGATTGAATGCGATCTTAACAAGAAAGATTTTAGGGTGAGTATGTTCATAGACATGGAAGGTGCTTGACAATGTTAGCTTTGAGGGCTTGTGCAACGCTGCTAGAGCACATGGTGTGGTCGAGTCATTAGTCTTGTGGATTAAAGCAAGACTAATGAATAGAACAGTGACCATTGAAGTGGTCAAAATGTAACAACAGAAGTGACTAAGGGATGTCCACAAGGTGGCGTTCTATCACCTCTTCTGTGGTGCAGGCTGATCGACTCTCTACTTGAAATGGATATAACCTGCATGCCCAAGCATCGACGATGTCGCCGTGCTCTCGTTTGGGTCCAGCCTCCAAGCTTTATGTTCTAAAGCACAGGCTACGCTTAACTTGATTGACACCTGTGCCCCTGTTCTGTAACTATCGCCTCGATAAAACCGGCGATAAACGGTGGAAAATGAAACGAAATTCTACGAATTTAGTAGGATTTCGTTCCGGTTCTCACTGTTTCTCTATCGGTGTTGTCGATCAGAACAAGAACACTGATGTGTTCGAAACGGTCTCCCCGTGAACTATCATCCTACCGAGGATTTTCTCTTTGTGAGACGCAAAAAATTGATTGGGTTGACCTAAGTTACACTTAAGGGCGTCAGCATTCCCTTCTCAAACGAAGTCAAAAATCTTGGAGTAATCCCAGATAACAAGTTTCCTTGGTCCAAACATCCTTCGTCCGAAACTGATAAGACACTGTCAGACTTCTGGCAAAGTAAGGGAGCCTTTGGCAAGACATGGGGCTTGTCACGGAAGTGTCCTTTGGATCTATACGGCTGTGATAAGACCAATCATCTTCTATATGCGTTAGTTGTTTGGTTTAACAAGCTCTCACGTAACAATTGCCATACCCTCATTCGCCAAAATTTTAAAGAACAATATTTCTCGGCTGTATTTGGGCCTTCCCCAGCACTCCGGGTGTTGCTATTGACACACAGCTGAGTGTTTTTCCCCTTAATGCCTACATCATGAAATATATTTTCAAGACCTTCTTCTTTTTCTTACCTTTCCGAAGTATCGTGATTTCTAAACTATCACAGCTCTTGTTTTCAATTGTTTCGTACTGTAAACCCGCTTCTGGAGTACGTCGTACCTTCAAAACTATTTCCCCGTTCAGAAAGAAGTGGTTTCTGGCAAATTTCACACTGCAGCTTTGAGAAATAGCAAGCAGAATATTTTTTGGTTCACGATGGATTTGCTGTCCGTCGTTCCAGGACTGGTCTACTTCAGACTCTGAACCAGGTGGGGATGATATCGGATCTTCACAGATGGTTCCACTACCGATGATGAATCTGGCGCTTGTGTCTTTGTTATGAACGCTGACATACAACTGCAGGCCTCTTTAGGCACACACGTGTCCATTTAAACCAACAACGCTTCGTCTTCCGGGGTACACAGTGAAGGCTGCAATCGACGATTGGATCTTTCAAGAGCACAGCCGTAGATGGGGTATCTTCATTGGATGCAGGCAGATCAAACGTCTGCTCCCCAACGTTAATAAGAAAAGTGCAACATTTTTGCTATTCCATAGCAGAAAAGACTGTAGAAAGCTTATTGGCGATGCTTCAGGGCACTTCTCTTTTGTCAAGCATTTACACGTGTATGGCCTTAATGCTACTACTACACTGTGAACCTTATGGAGGGGATGACGATGCGCCGGAGCAGAACCTCTTTGAATGCCCCGAATTTTATCGAATCACGCTAAAGAGACTCATCGTAGACATAATGACAGCTGGTAACCTAGGCTCCTTATCATTGTAGCGTGTTTTGGCTTTTCTGCGAGCATTTGGAGATTATAAGAAAAGAAGGTTTGCTATTTGGCAGTTCAATGGAGCGGAAATTATTATTATTGTGACAGAAGAAAAGTTATTCCCAGCTGCTATCCATCTAGCAGTCTTCTCATGTCCTGTTTGTATTCCATCAAAATATTGTTGATTTAAATGTGAACTTTTTTAGTTACAATAGGCGCGTTTTATCGAAATTCTATGTGCACTTATGTACACTTCAGTAAAACATCGCTCATGGGAAAACAACAACTCCTTATGTCAATAGCCTAAGTGCACATAAATATCGCAGTAAGCTAACTGCACACAGGGATGGTTGGTAAATTTCTTTTTTTGGCACCCAGAGGTTGGCAGTCTTTGGGTTGTGTTCGTTCATATTTCTGATTTTCGACAACAGATTGAATAAGTCTGTTTCTTTACTTTTTGTGCACAGACATTTTTTTTTTAAGGAGTGGTTGTAAAATTCTTTCAGAAACTCTCTGAAAGAGCGTAATTGTCTTAAAAGTAAAGAAACGCCTTGAACAAAACATTCGCAGCAACGCAACGCTTGGAAAAACGTCTGTTTGACAGTTGTGGTATTTGTTTTGGCTGTGCACGATTTCTGTCCACAGAAATTTTGGTGGCGGAAATTCGCAGGACGGGGAAATTTTTTCATTCTCTCGAGAGCACTCTCTTTTTTGTGCACTGCTACGAAAAATCGTAACGGGATTAGACTGACTTTCGCCGAATTTCGGTGCATTTCGTGCGAATTTTCAGTAAAGAAACACACCTAATGGCTAATAGAAGAGTCAGGTGGTGACTTAGTGGGGACATAAATAGACACGCAGTTACTAACACACACACACACACACACACACACAAGGGAAGTTTCGCAATCGGTCAGAAAAAAAGAACATCAGACAGAACACATAAGAACATCAGAACCAAGGCAACCAAAAACATGAGTCACAAAATGAATCTAATTGAACACAGCCATTGCGAAAAAAAATTAAAGTGACATTTGTTTGTTTACCTCGAAAGTAAAAAGTTGAAATGCGGCAAATAAATTGAGAATCGAGAATTAAATAGAGAAAAATACAAATGGAAAGTAAAAGGTATGCATTTATATCCTTAGAATGCAAATTTTTAATGTTTCTTATCCTTAGAACAATTGCAAAGGGTGCCAACACTGAAAGTGAAAATTGAAAGTGACGTCCGAAGTGAATATAAACCAAAAAATCGTTTTATTGAAAGTGTACATAAGTGCACATAGAAAATTTTCAATAAAACGCGGCTAATAATTTAACTAGAACGTATCTTTTCCCATTTGCTTGCACCAAACTTAGAAGCCTAGACACTGAGTGATCAATTTAAGAGTCATTTTGAGGGCTACTTTCCTGGAAAATGATCTAAATACTCCCAAACAGTTCCTCGCAACTATAAACGTGTCTTTTTTGCAACCAACACGAGATAACACGAATCATTGAAGGGAGTAAGAAGGAGTCATATACTAGTTCTTTTTCGTTAACGTGGAAAGAAACAAGTCGTGTATCTCGTATTTTTTCGTTTGAAACGAAGCCATTCAGCCATTTCTGGTGAAAAGGTTTTCTATTACTCAATCTAAAATAAGCTCATTACAGTGGTTTTAGTTGGAAATCTTGCTGTGTTTCCAGAATTCGCACAAACTCGTGATGTTTTTAGTATTGTCATTGAAATGGACGATTGAAACAGTTTAATTTTTCAAGCACACAACTAGCTTTAGTTTGAGTTTAGAATATCATGGAGTTTCCAGAAATATCATGAGACTTTCAGCTTTCAGCTGTTCCCTGTGGTGGCTGTGGCGTAATGGTCAGCACGTCTGCCTTCTAAGCGAGAGGTTCGTGGTTCGAATTTCAACGGAGGCAAAAAGGTTTTTAAATGGGTATTGCCTTATGCTAGGAATTGGCAGGTCCCCTGCTAATAAATCCATTCCCATGAAAGCGCTTTCTTGATAAGGTGTTCGGAACAGGCATAAATTTGTAGGTTCCCTTTATTCCCTCACAAGGCATGGTTGTAAGAAATACTCTAGGCACTGTTGCTCCTCGCTCTGTTGCACCATCCTATGTAAGTGTTTGATTGGCGAACAGGAAACACAGCATAATTGACAGAGTGATTTCGTTCCAAACGAATCAGCACGATTCATGCGATTTATACTCTCAAATGATTTGATTGACTTCTTGTTACAAAACCTTATATGCCCACACGGGCTCCTTATTGCGCATGTACTCGTTGTAAAGTGTAACCAAACCTTCCGTGTATTTAGTATTACACGTGTAATTATTTCAAAACATTTTTTTTCTATATTGGTTCCATTCAGTAGCGAATTGTTAAGGCACGCATTATTGAAATTCCGTATGAATACAAACAAATTGAGCAAAGCGAACCAAATCCTGTCACTACCAGCGGAAAGCTATTAAACCTTCAAACGAGACATCAGTGCCTATCCACATGTTGTGTCGTTATGTTTCAGCGTTCGTTGATAGTTTCGAGTTTGTTGAAAGTCAAATTGAGGAGTGCCCGACCGAATGATGTAATGAATCAATCGGCTCTTCACTATGCCCATCAACAAACAGCAGGAGTATTCAGGGACTTACACACAGTGCTGCCGTTTCTACTGTCATGACAGTAGACTACTGTTTTTTCACTCTAAAAAAGTCCAATCTCATGTCTCCTGTTTCCAAGTCATTTTTTTCAAAATTCTACTGTTTTTCTGACTTTTCTAACTATTACATTGAGTAACTCAGTAGTCAAACATTTTATTACTTTTTACAAATATTTATCATAAGTTCATAAGAATTTTTTTTATCCTCGTACCACAATATTCTTCATCTTCAAGAAAAGATATTATAAAAGAACATACCTGTTCAAGTTCTACCTCGAGTTCTGTTGGTATTTCAGATGCTGATAATTATAAAAACTTGTCTCAGATTATTTGGGGGCCGAATGTGAGGAATTTTTAAGAAAATCATTTTTTTTGATTGAAGATGTTGAAAATATTCGGGAAAATGCTTTAAATTTCTACATTAAAGGATGCAGTAAAATAAAAAATCGTTTTCCAATAGATAGTTTATTTTTTCAACAGTTTCAATTTGTAGATCCTTGTATAGCTCTTAATTTAAGCAGAACACAAAACTAGAATTCTTTGCAAATACTTTGTAATCATTTTCAAAATTGATAAATACAGTTGATCTTTTAAACGAGTGGCATAGTTTGCCTACGTACTTTAAAGAAGAAGAAAGATAAAAAGTAAAAGACGCAGGTATTGAAGAATTTTGGAACATGATTGCAGGTATCAAAGATTACAACGATGAACTATTTTTAAAAATATCTTTAAATTGGCTGAGATTGTTTTAAGTTTGCCACACTCAAATGCAGAGTGTGAGCGAATTTTCAGCATTGTTACCGATGCAAAAACAAAAAAAAAAAAAACAAACTGTTTAGGGAATAAGACTCTCAATGCAATTGCTGTCATAAGATCGCACATAAAAGAAGATGATTTGAATTGTACGGCATTCCAAATTAAGAAAACACATTTGAATTTAATGGAAAATCAAAAAGAAAATATGTGATTATATTTTAAATAATAATTTCAACTAAAAGACTGATATATTGTCCTATTTTATTTTAGTTTTTAATTCTTTTTTGATTAGCAAGCCATACTTTTAAAAATATGTATGTAATTGTGAACATGAAATTTTTTTGTTTAGTTTTTGGATAATTTTATAAGTTTTTTATTTTGTTTGCTTTGAATAATAATTAAGTTTTGTTTTGAAAAAATAAATAAAAAATAAATAAATGAATTTCCAGTTTAGTTTGGTGAGACCAAACAGAATGCTTAGAATTTTTTTCATTTTGTAAGGTTGATGTATCGACTTTTCAACTCTCTGCATAGCATTCTTATACAATTTAGAAGAAAATTTGCTAAATCTTGATTTGACTTAAGGTGATGCCAGCACGTTATTGATAAATACTGACGTAAGCGAGGTTCACTAACACATTCGAGTCCAGTTGGACGTTCTATTCGAAAAAAATTAGATCTCCTGTTTTTTCAACCCGTTGAACAGGAAATCTCCTGTTTTTGTCAATTCATCGAACGGCAGCACTGCTTACACAGTCATTGAGTCCATGGCAAGCTCAAATGTGAACTTTAACATTTTGTGTTTTTTTTTTTCTTTTGCCTAAAAAAAAAAAGGAGAGTACATATTTCGAACCTTCCCAGTCAATATGATACCTGAATGTGAATTATGATGTTTAAAATCGCTTCCCACTCAAGCTAAGTAAAAAAAAAAGGACGATGCTATTTCTGGTGTGTAAGGCTTATTGAAAATCCCTACAAAACGAGCTTCTCTCTCCATCCGAGTGCATAAATAAATAAGGCTTTCCACCTTCAATATTACATCAGTCTTTTCCTGAACGTGAGATTCCATGTGGGTGAAATGGAAGTTTCATAGAATTATTCTAACGAGATTAGGGAGAACCCACATTTTGTAATTAGCAGAGTTACGAACCCAATAACAACAGCAATAACAATAAGAATGAAGCACCCTACCATGTGTTACTATGACACGCCCCACATTACTTCCACATCCCACATTACTTCCACATCCAGCAGCAGCAAGAGTTCTATGAACTTTACCAAGAACTGGCATCTTCATAATATTTCCATCATCATAATCATCCATCGTTTTCTTCTTCTTCGGGGGTGCTAATCAAATTATACTAAACTCGCACATATGTTACGTCGGCGTCGTCGTCGTCGTCCTAATCTCCGTTCGAGCATTTCACATTGGCGTCAAGTGATAAATAATTTTCCGGTTTATTACCAATTAGTATATCTTGAAGATTTATCACACCCACATACGAAAAAGACGCTGCATGCCTTTGGATATTTATATAATCGTAGGCATGTATCTACAACAACTTGAAGCATTTCTACTCCAAAATTTGTTCTAGAAGTTTAACGGCTCATCAACAATCACTCCAGCCTCAAGGTGTAGTCTTTCACATCGCGCCCGCCGCGCCGTGTGGAATTCAAGTTCAAATGGTTTTCAATCTCGACGGTCGACTTACCGACCATTCACTTTGATAAACACCAATACAAAAGCTGACCCATAAATTAGAAAGAAGCAAAAACCTTTTACGTCTATCTAACTTCATTCAGCCCCACTCCACACACTCGTCAAGAAGTCTGCTTGGCCTTGGTATTTGTTAATATCGTAATTAAAACAATCGGAAATTGATTAAAAGATACATTATTTTATTCATATCAAAGCCCAAGATACGAGTGGAGTACCTTACCTACGTCCGTCCGTCGGCGCTCGACGTAGTGTCACTTGTTCCCTCCATATCTTATATTATTCAAAAGATTAGACGAGTAGGTATCTATCAAACTTCTTTAAGTAGTATAGGTACACTCTTACGGATCTTTTGTTGCTTCTGCGACTTAACTGCTGCTGTCTTGTTCGTGACGCTTCAACTCAATCTCAATTCCCGATGATGGTGCTAATAGATAAGTGATTTCGTTAAAATTAAGTTTCACAGAGACAGAGTGAGATAGATGCGGCAGGCAAACAAGGACAAAGCAATGAAGATGAAATCATATTCAAGATAATCTCTTCCCTACTAAGCTCCTACATATATGGCATCAATAAGGTTCGAACTCGCGAACGTTACACTACACACTGGGATAGTAGTGTTTTTTTTGTTGTTGTCGAATTTGCACGGGTAGTATTTTCGTGGTGTGTACGGAAGAAGCAACGTATATATCCATTTATTTATTCCCTCTAATAATATCTCAAATATTGCTGTTCGTTGGTTGTCTGTTTAATCGGTGAATTTATAAGTTTCGATATCGTCTTTGCGAGTGGAGTGTTCTATTCGGAAACAAGTTTTTGTTTAATTTATAGTGCGAAAGATAAAAAAGCTTTTATCTTTTTGTTTCTTGTTTCTTGGCAAATTACTTGGAGCGATTGCAGAGACACTACAGTCATCCATCATCACGAGGATTAATTTACGGATATATTTTCACTTATAAAGAAAAAGGTTCGTTTTGGCAGAAGGATCAAGTCTGAGTTTTGTTGTTTCAACCTAAATTCATCGTTTTCTTAATCAATAGAGAAGAAATAGTAATTTATGTAAATTATTCCATATTGTTTTGAAGTTAAATGGAGAAGCCGTGCTATTGAACAATTGAATTGGAATTAAAGTGAAAAAAAAAAAATCCATGGCTTTCACAAGGGTTGGGGTCAGAATTCTGCCGGGGTCATAATTCTTTTTTCAAAATTCTGCTTTCAGAATTCTGCTTTTCAAAATTCTGCTTTTCAAAATTCTGTTTTTCAAAATTCTGCTTTCAAAATTCTGCTTTTCAAAATTCTGCTTTTCAAAATTCTGCTTTTCAAAATTCTGCTTATCAATATTCTGCCAATTATAAAGAAAATGAAAGTTTGGAAAATGTTAAAAAGCGCGCGCTTTTTAACATTTTCCAAACTTTCATTTTCTTTATAATTGGCAGAATATTGATAACAATTGTTCTTACTCTCTCCTAGTTATTTACTTTCTTAAACTATTGCTTATTAAAGAATTAGAATGAAAGAAAAAGAAGTTGAATGATTTCCTCAGTGTCACTCTCTCACTAAAAAAAAAAAAAAAATTACATAACTCATTTAGTGTCATTAGTGTTTTCGCTTCGAAAGTGTTAAGATTAAAATATAAAAATGAATGTGTCAATCGTTAAAACAAATAAAGGAAAAAATAAATTATGTGTGGATGGATATATGTTCTACTTTGAAAAGTTTAATAAGTGTAAGCATTATAATTGGGCATGTGCGAATCGTTTAAAAGATAAATGCGGATTGCGAAAAATATTGTTCTATTTGGTCTTGTATAGCTTTATGTTATGTTGTTTTTTTTGTTCATTCATGATAAAGTTTCTTTTTTATTGTTTTTTTTTTGTTCATTTTGTTTTTGTTCTGAAAATAAAAAATAAAAAAAAAATCAGCAGAATTTTTTGCTTTTAAATAGGCAGAATTTTGAAAAGCAGAATTTTGGAAAGCAGAATTTTGTCAGCCAGAATGAAAAAAAAGCAGGATTTTGAAAAGCAGAATTTTCATTTTAAAAGCAGAATTATGAAAAGCAGTATTTTGTAGCCAGAATTTTGACCCGCTCCCCTTTCACAAGTGATTGAGTTCGCTGGTTGTTTTTCTCATGAAGTTGTGCTTTGGATTATGCAAATGAGGATTGTTTGCAATTGGAATGTAGGATAAATCTGTCAGGAAAGTTTTATTTTTATTTTGTGTTCATGTTTTGATTGAATGCCGTGAAGTCAAATACCACACAGGGTTTGTGATATAGAAAACTGATCGAAAAGTTATTTCGAAAGGTGTGTTTTTGTTTTTGATGGTGATTTTCAAAATTCTAAGAAGTTATTTTAATCCCGAGTCAAGTAAAGTTTTCAGTGACACTTTTGTTGATGAAAGGCCAGAAAGTACCTAAATCAACTGAATTCGAATAGTTGTGAGAGTGAATAAAGTTGATTTACTTGCATTTGTTTGGGAAGACATGGCACGTGTGCTTCCTCTTCCGGCATGTGGTAATTTAAAGCCAATATTTTAAAATTGCAAATTCTGTGATTAAAGTACATAATTGGAATAACTTCATTTTTTCAATCATACAGCAGCTGGAAAAAATTGGTTTTAAATTCGCACACGCGAATCAATTTGTGTCGAAAACTTATAGAGATATGGAAAAATTGGAGTTGGAGGCTGGTATCACAGGAACATAAAACTGTGTTTCGCGGATATAGCCTTTCACGAGGAATTTTCAACTGAAGTTCAAAAGGGCCATGTCTCAATCGGCGTAGAATTCTAGGTACCTGAAATGCTCTAGTCATGCCCCAATACTCTTCCTGGTTTGTTAATAGAGGTTTTTCTTTTTTGGTTCGAAACAGTGAACTGAACTGAGAACGAACAGCGTGAACGTGTTCTGAACTGAGCGTGTTCAATTCTCAGTTCATTTTAGAAACACACTTGAACGTAGGCTGTCAAAATAACAGCGCTCAGACTCTTGCTCTAGATACCCTGTCATTTTGTTTCGAGCACGTAGAGTGCGCTCGCGTAGTGTTCTGAAAAAAAAAAAAAAAAAGCATTTTGAGGGTTCAAGTGTTGCTGAATTGAAAAAGAAATACTCTCAGGTTTTTGACGTTTCACTTTTCTGTTCGGAACTAAAAAAGAAAAAGAAAATGAGTCATCTGGTGAGTCAAAATAGATCACACAATGACGCGTTCGATGAGCCATGTAATGAGTCATTCGATGAGTTAGATAAAATCCTACAATGAGCCGTTCTATGAGTCGTTTAATGATTCATACAATGAGTTGTTATATGAGTCATTGAATGAATCGTTGGATGAGTTTATTGATTCATGCAATAAGTTGTTCCATGAGCAGTTCGATCAGTCGTATAAGGAGCCATGCAATTAGGCGTCCGGGGAGTCACACAAAGAACCGATCTATGAGCCGTATAATGAGTCATACAATGAGTCATTCGATTAGTCGTTTAATGAATAGTGCAATGAGGCGCTCGGTTAGTCATTCATACATATGACTAACCGATATAAGCCGTCCATTGAGTTTAAAAAAGAGTCACATAGTGAGCTTTTAGATGAGTCGAACAATGAGCCATGTGCAGAGTTAAGAACTTGGTTATATGATGAGTCATGCAATGACTCGCGAGGAATTGGCAAGTCCTTCCTTAGTAAATTCATTGCCATGATAAGCGCTTTCTCGATTTAGCCGTTCGGAACCTGCAGAAAATTGTAGCAGTTCGATGAGTTGCATAGTTCGTTGCAATGAGTCATTCAATGAGCCATACACTCAGTCATCCAATGAGTCATACAATGAGCTGACCGATAAGTCTTGCAATATACCGTTCGATGAATTATATATTGAGTCTTAATGGCAGCTATTCATCAAATGACCCTGAAATATTATGAAGTCCTTTGCTTTTCTATCCGAAGTAAAGCTCACGGCACGCTAGGGTTCTTTCTAAATGAAGACACTACTAAATCTACTCTATATTTCAATTTGTAGCATTAGTTTGTTATAATTTCTTTAGATTTTAGAAACAATTAATCACGCGGTCAGTATCTCTCAGGTCTGGTAAGGTGGTGTCTCTTTAACACCCAGTAGGAGGCACTGGCGACGCGACGCGACTGTGGGGTGGTGACAATAGATTGCAGTTGAACTGGGCAGGGCGGTAATAGGATTATATGATTCCTCGGTCTAGTGAAACTGCGTCTAGTTGCGCACAGCGTAGCAATAGCTTAACGCTAGTACAGCAGGGTTGGTGAGTGAGTGAGGGCGGCCGTGGTGCAGTGGTAGAGTGTTTAGTAGATAGGCCGGACGCGTGGGTTCGAATCCCGTTCTGGGCATCTACAGCCTCCCAGTTTCATATGGACGCCGCCCTTGAGGTTATATATGTGAAATTACTAACAACTTATTTCCAACTACTGCAACACAAAAAAAAGGAAAGGCTGCTAGTCTGGTAGTACCGGATATTAGATCTGAGTTCTCCAGATTAGCATATAAGCCTCCTCTTTTTATAAAAAAAAGGGTTGGTGAGTGACGTCTTCATAAGGTAGCAACGGTTTTGGTATGTGGCTGGCCTATGAGAGAGCGGCCGACTGAAAGGAGAAACAAAAACTACGAGTTTAGGTTAGGATGCGTTTGTCGACAGGTATTAATGAGGCCCTTTGGGCGCGCTTTCGTCGATAGGTATTAATGAGGTCATCTGGTAGATATTTTGCTGCGAGGGATTTTAAGTTATAAGCCCTCTGGTTGCTGTTTTAGGAAGGATGTAGTCCTATTGATCGATGAGTTATTCTTCTTTGCCCCTGGCAAACTAACAGAATTGCTTGAAAACCTTGGGCTAGTCGTCAGGCGAAGAGAATCACCACGTATTTCATTATGCAGTACCTGATATGTGCTTCTGCGAACTTGATGCCCAATTTGCTTACCCGAGCCGAATACAGCTTTACAAAAACTCAAAAACAACGAAAATAGCACTGAACCAATTTAAAATTATCTTTTTTCATACTTCAACAAACTTTATGAGGACTCGCTTGTTCCCAGCAGCTTCAACAAAGCGGTTATTTTTAACATATTTAAAATAAGGGAATCCTAACCTGCCAGAGAATCATAGAGAAATTTTGATTCTTACTTCAATTCTTTACGAAAGGCTTTCAACAACCGACTTAACATGTTCCAAGCAGGATTTCGCTCTGGTTTTTCAACTCAGGAGTCAGGACCATGTATTCGCTTTGACAAGCGTTGCCAGGAGATCAATCGAGAACAAGAAATTCTTTGCTTCATCTACTGCATCTCAGTGGGATGGAGTTGAATTCACTGAATGGTTCGCCACAATAGCAGGCTTTCCGCAAGGCTGTAAACTTAGCCCATTATTATTCGCACTGTATATTGATTGACGTGGTACCCGTGGCGTGATGGTTAGCATGTCCACCTGCTAACCCAGAGGTTCGAATCCCAGCAGAGGCAAAAATGTTTTTCCACGGATATCGCCTTTCGCGAGCAATTGGAAAGTCCTCCGTTAATAAATTCATTGCCATGAAAGCGTTTTCTCAATTAGCCGTTCGGAACCGGCAGAAAATTGTAGGTCCCCTCCATTCCCTCACAAGGCATGGTTGTGAGAAATGCGCTAAGCCCAGGGGCTCCTCGCTCTGTTGCGCCACCCTATTTATTTTTATTTTATTTTTTATATTGATTACGTAACATATTTTCTGGAAAACTACTCTTTGTCGGTATACAATTCAAGGCTACGCCGACTATTGTCTTACTGGCTGACAATCCATCTACTCGTCAGTCAACAAACTACATACCTTTTGCAAGTTCTGGGGTTTTATGTATCAACACAAACAAGATGAAAATAATGATTTTCCCACAGCGTCAGAGAAGATGGCTGCCAGTAGACAGTTGGCTCCTAAACAATTTCCTATCGATGTCGTAGACAATTTCAAATATCTCGGAGTCTTGCTGTCTTACAATCTCAATTTTTCAAAACATGTGAAAGGCTAAAGTAAGCTCAAATCTTATGTGGCCAAGGTTTTATTCTTATCAAAAAATTGATCACGAATCTAAATATCGTGTTTTTCAGGCAACAATTGTTGTGTGTGTTACGGTACCCAAGTTTTTGAATACTTGGAGATGGATGATTTTGAAGCTGTTCAAAGATATTTCTACAAACGCTTGTTCAGACTGCCTCCCTCAACCCCAAATAACGCTATCTATGTAGAGTCTGATTAAACGCCTCTCTACATTAGAAATCAAAAAACCAATTAGATTAGATTTAAGATTACATTATGAAAGTCGTAGGGAAGGACAATAGAAGTTTTTAAAAAATCCATTATGTTAAGACTGATGCAAACAAATACCTCTTCTTTTAAGGAACGGAACCATCTTGGGGTTGCTAATGGTTGTAATTTATCCTTTATGGAGTCCAATATTAGTGAATGGCACACCATGTTTAGTGATGAAAGTATTTTCACTCAACATTTGTCAAAAGTTTCATCAACATTATTAAGGAATAGTTTCCGATACCTAAACCATAAAATACCGTCGGAAGCTATTGGCCACATCTTCCGAGCTCGAGTCGAAATTTTGAACCTTAACTCCATGCCGCATCGAACTGATCTGTACCACAAATTTGGGGTCTATGTAACAGAAGAGGCCGTTACGCCACGAATGTTGGCTTCCAAGCCCCCTAACGTTTCTGGTTTGTTGTCGTAGACGACCAACTTTACATATCCCCAAAGAAAATAATCCAATGGTGTCAAACAAATCACACGATCTTGGCGGCCAATTGACAGGATCATTCCGCGAAATTATGCGCTCATCGAATGTTTCCTTCAATAAATCGATTGTAACGTGCGCTGTGTGGCATGTTGTGCCGTCTTGTTGGAACCACATCTCATCCACATTCATTCCATCCAATTCGGGAACAAAATAATCTGTTAGCATGGCTCCATATCGGTCTCCATTAACGGTAACTGGCTCACCAGCATCATTTCGGAATATTTACGGTCCAATGACTCCACCAGCCCACAGAGCACACCAAAGAGTCATTTTTTGTGGATGTGATGTCGTCTCAAGGTACTCATGTGGATTCTCTTCACTCCGAATGCGGCAATTTTACTTGTTAACGTAACCATTCAACCAAAAATGAGCTTCATCACTGAACAAAATTTCGCGATGAAAATCAGCATCGAAAACAATCTCATTTTCGGCTTATACACCAAAATCACAACGAATTGCATGGGCTCGCCTCTCGCGGCTTTAATTCTTACACAAGCTGGATCTTGTAAGGTCGTAAGCCAAGATCTTTGCGCAAAATACTCTATAAAGTTGATGGACAATTGGTGAGCACGGTGCCGCCGTGGCGAATCAATTCATTCGGGTCCTCTTCAACACTTTGCTCTTCAGCGGCATATGTTTTTCGGTGCGCACTGTTCGACGTCTCTGCGGATGCGTATTATCACATAAACTAAAAGTTGTGCGAAAACGATCCATGGTTAACCGAATCAATTGCTCTGATGGACGATTATGTCGCCAATAAAATGGACGGCGCTTGCGGTAAACTTCGCGAACTGAACGACTATTTTAGAAATAAATTTTGCACGATTTAACAGCGTTGTTCTTTTGACAGCCTGTTCATGTTAAAATGGCAAACCAAACTGAACATAAATGACATTGGATTTGGGCGATTTGATTTCAAGATGTCAGTTTAATCTCTATTCGAAGAACCTAAAAAAACACTCGATATATTCCGTGTTATGAAATGTCATTCAGACAGACGGCAACATTGCCATGTCCTTATTCTTAAAGAAAGCTTATAGTAAATAGTTTATATTTGTAAATTAAAGAAGCTAACAAGCTTACAAGTAAAAATCATTTTTGCTGCCGAAATTCTGAGTTTTGTAACCAGATTTAATTTCGAATCTGTGAATTGCTTTACTCTTTTATTCTCTTGGAAGCGGAAGCTGCATACTCACATCAACATCCTGAAAATCCAAGGCTATAGTTGGTTCACAATTTTCTTGTTTAATATCCTCCATATTCCTCCATGACCTTTTGAATGCACATGTGAATTGAACGGTTGTTTCCTCCTCGATTGGGTAAAACAGCAAATGTGTTTTCTAAACAATCTTGATTAAGGTTTCTTGTGAGAAGCAATTTTACACCGTCTACTTTAAGGTCTTCAAATATATCAACTAGGGCAAATATACTCTGTTGCCATTCCTTTATTAATCGCATTTTCTAAAAAAAAAATTAAAAAATTTTGATTGCGTTTTGCAGTGAATGAGCGATTCAAAATCAAATTTTCCTTACCTCTCTTCTTTTTCTTGTAGTTTAAAAAATTTAAGACCAGCACTATTCACTTCCTCACAACCGCATACCAACCACTTGAGATACTGATAACTTTAAAACGACAGATAGCCAGCAACGGCATCTTGTAGACCTCAAAAATAGGCCAAATTGGAAAGCTGCAAGAAAAAAACCCCGTGCTGTTCCCAATTTACCATCTGTTTCATGTAGTGTTTGTTTTTTAGGTATGGCTCCTGGTTTATCGGCCAACGACCCAGTTTTACTATGAATTCCAAATATTTGCAAAATACCTGTTATTAAAAAAACCTTACAGCTTGAAAGCCTAAAACGACCCAGTTTCGAGATGAATTCCAAATATTTGCAAATACTCGTACTTGTTATTCAAAAAACCCATTCATAGTTTAAAAGAAAAAAAAACGACCCACTTTTACGATTGATTCCCAATATTTGCACATATTTGTTGTTCAAAAAACCCTTACAGTTTAAAATAAGAAAATCACCTGTAACCATATTAAAAGACAAAAAACTCTGTTTACTTGTTTATCATTCTATTTGAATTAAAAATAAAATCATAAATAGCGGTGTTTGCATGACTTCATTTCAATTTCAGCCTAAATTTTATTTGCTGTTTAAACTTTACGAGTGTAGGAGGGCCTTACAGATTTTAGCGCAAAGAGTTAATCTCGTTCTTCAGTTGCAATTTGGAAAGCAATCGCGTCAGTAAAGTTTCAGTTATACATAATTACAAAACGAGATTCTATTTTGTTCCGCAATAAAGAAAAGAATAATAATTTTGGAGTGGAATTTTTATAAGCAAAGGAGAGGAGTTTGCAAATTTTTTCGAAGATCAAAAGTTTGTTGGTTGATCGTTTGGTTTGCAATGTGACATTTTAACAAAATTAAACTTAAAATCAAAATTGGAAACTTTGTGCATACAGACAGATTGTGAGGCGTACGTTACAAGATCAGTGCATATTTTAGATTCAGGTACAGTGTCTACATGATTTAAATCTTTATTTTCAATGAGAGCCTTTAGCTTACAATTTGGTTTACTCATTTTTATTTATTTGTGGCTCGTGATGTGTAGTGAATTGATACATTACTTGTTCTCTACTTGTTCTCACCTTGCCTATCTACTTTATTAACGTCAAGGCTAAAGAACCAGATCCCATTCAGACAAGAGCCAGGGGCCAAATAACCGCATACGTGATCGAGTAATACGTGACTGAATTATGTGTTTTTGGCATTACTTTTGTGCTATCCATCAGTATTTGAACGAATTGAAGTCAATAAATGAACAGCAAATTGATGTTGTGTAATATAGACCCAATTTTAAAAAGAAAACATTACTCACTCACTCGATCACTGATGCAGTTATTCGACCCCAGTGCATTTTGTAATCAAAGCGATTGTTTTTTATTCTCAGTCACATGCGGCGAAATATATCTTTAATCTATATCATTGTATTTTGAAATATTTTTAATATTTGTTTTTCTTTTCTTTGTAGGTGGGTAGCTTTCTTCAGGACATGAATATAATTTTACACTCCAAACTAAACTATCAGGTAAAAAATTGCATTCAAAATTCACACACGTCTTACTTGTTCCTGCACATAGGTATAAATATGAACAATTCTATAATCCTTTAGGTTGAGTACTTTAACCGGTTTTCTATCAACAAAACTTAAGTCTTGTTCAATATTATATTATTATATAAGGTCAAGGCTTTTGAATTTCCTATAACATTTATTGCATGTATTTGCTCTTATCTCGAAAATTGAACGTAGCAAGTAAAATTTCGTAACAGCTTTTCAAGTCCTTTCAACGCTCTGTCGGGTGTACCCCAAGGCAGTCACCTTGGGCCTTTGCTTTTCATTGTCGCAATCAATGACGTTGTTTCATGCATTTCGTATAGTGAAATTCTGAATTTCGCAGATGATATGAAAATTTTTAAATCCATTCAAAATACTACTGATCGCGTACTTCTTCAAAAAGATATCGATAGCTTTGGAACATGGTGAAAAAGGAATGGTCTTAGTCTTAACCCCTCGAAGTGCCAAACTATGACTTTCTCGAAAAACATGAGCCTAGTAATGCTTTGTATTTAATGTCTGGCCATTCATTATGTAATGTCTCAAGTTTTCGTGACCTATGTAGGTGTTTACTTCAATATTAACCTTTAATTTAGTGAGCACATAAACTCAATAGTAAGGAAAGCAAATTCTATGCTAGGTTTCATAAAGAGGTTGTCAAAAGAATTTGATGATCCTTATGTAACACTATCTTTGTATAACTGCTATGTTCGACCTCATCTCGAATCCGCCTCACAAGTTTGGTCTCCCCTATATGAAATTTATAAACATCGTATTGAGGCAATACAACACAAATTTATACGTTTTGCTTTGAAGGGTTTTCCTTGGGAAGATCCATTCAATCTACCTCCTTATGAACATCGAATTCAACTTTTGCAATTGCAAAACCTTTATCAACAATGACCTAGTATTTTTCCATCAGCTTTTGACTGGGTTTATAGATGCTCCTTACTTGCTCTCGTCCATAGGTTTTAACTACCGCGGAGGATCTCACCACTTTCGTAATTTAGAGTTGATTCATTGCCCCCATCATAGCAATACCAATTACGGCATGAATGAGGGCGGCCGTAGTGCAGTGGTAGAGTGTTTGGTAGAGAGGCCGGATGCGTGGGTTCGAATCCCGCTCTGGGCATCTACTTTTCTTTCAGCCTCCCAGTTTCATATGGACGCCGCCCTTGAGGTTATATATGTGAAATTACTAACAACTTATTTCCAACTACTGCAACACAAAAAAAAGGGAAGGCTGCTACTCTGGTAGTACAATGGACTGGATATTAGGTCTGAGTTCTCCAGATTAGCATATAAGCCTCCTCTTTTTTTATAAAAAAAAAAAAAAAAAAAACGGCATGAATGAGCCGCTATCGCGCATGAGTAGATTATACATATAATTCTAACTCCCTACTTTTAGATTTCAACACTAATAAATATAGTTTAAAACAAAAATTTAAAACCAGTGTTTCACATGCATGATTTTTTTTTTCATTGTTTCTTAATTTATTGTCCATCAAAATATTTGTCGTTTATACTTTATTTTATTTCTAGTAGTTTTGTTTAATTATTATTGTATTTCATGTTAGGTGTTCTATATTGTATGTCACTATTTGTTTTTTTTTCTCATATATATATTTTCTATACGTTCTCTTTGTGCTGTTGTTGGTGTTATTTTTATATTTTTGTTTTTTTCTTCTTGTTCTGCTCTCAAATACTTTTTTATTTGCTAACTATGGATTGTGCAGCAGTTAAGTGTTTGGATAGTTCCAACTCACCTGTTTTCGCATGCTATGGTATATGTGGCAAAGCATTTCATGCAAAATGTATTGGGGAGAACAATGCGCTTTTAGATAAAATAAGTGCTTTTAAAAGTGCTTGTTGGTATTGTGAAGAGTGTAAAAAAATATCTCTCTCCCGCTTAGCAATTAAAATGTCTACGTTCAAACTAGATATTGAAAAGCTGTCGAAAGGTTTTGACCAACTTTTCAAAGTTTTTAATAACTCCGTTTTGAACTTAGCATCATTTTCCTCTCCCTGTAGCTCTGTTGACATGTCTACATCTACGGAGGACTTAGAAATTCCAATTTCAGCTCTGCTTATGCTGAACTGTCGCTAATTTTGGATCATATTTTTGAATTGTCGGACCTAGAAAGCCAAATTCTGTTACTAGGTGACTTTAATTTACCATATGTCCAATGGTTACCCTCTGACGATGGATCATTCCAAAAACCCTCTCTAACTTCACCGCAGCGTGAGCTTTCTTGTTTAGATAATGTTATATCTACTGACTTACAGCAAGTAAGCTGTATTAGAAATTTCCAAAATCGTATGTTAGACCTTGTTTTCTCTTCCGAAGCTATTAGCACGGTTGTTCTTCAATCTAATTCAGGCATTACTAGAATTGATGATCTTCATCCCCCTTTAGATATTTTTGTTGAACTAAGCAACGTATCTCACGTTATTAATAATTCAAATGACTGTTTATATACTTTTGACTTTCGAAAAGCGAATTTCGATTTGCTCTCGAATGAATTAAGCAGGGCTGGTATTGAAAATATATCAACCCTTACAAATATTGACGAAGCAGTCTCTTGCTTTTACTCCATTTTAAAAAAATTGCATGAAAAAAACCATTCCCCAAAAGACGCTCAGAAATGCTATTTTTTGTCAACCGTGGTTTACCAACGAACTAAAGGCTCTGAGGAATAAAAGAAACAAGGCTTGGAAGACCTATTTAATTACTCTTTCTCCAACTGACCACCAAATACACAGGTCTGCGAAAAATATTTTTTTGTCAGCTGCATGAGATATTTTAACTGAATTATAGGTTTTAAAGTGCGCTGATTTCAAAAGTGATGGCCATTTTTTCCTATCACATAAGGCTTTGTTGCAAATTCAAACACAAGAAAACACAAAGCTCATCTTGCAGCCTTGAGCTTCGTATGCTCCTAGCATCCGTTGCACAATGGTTTTATAGTAAAAATATAGCAAAAATTAAGGGAGCAGAAAAAAAATCCAAATTTTTTGGGGATTATCAACAGGCTGTAACTTATACAAAAACAGGCTGTAACGTACACCAAAAAAAAAAAAAAAAAAGAAGCAAATTGTAGCTCTAAGTGTCTAGTTTTCGAATCGGAGTTAATCATAAAAAAACCACAAAAAACAAATTTTCGATATTTTTTTGGTTTTTTTTTTTTAATCTAATCTAAAAATCTCGATACGAGCATTTCTCGCTGAGATATCGGTATTTGAATGGAAAAAGATCATTTTGTTTTTGATTACCAATATCTCAGCAACCAATGATCGCACAGAAATTTTGAGGTTAGTTTCAAAAACTTGAATAAATTCTCTACAAGAGTTGGCAATCGAATTAAAAAAATTTTTTTTCAATCATTTCATGAATTTCCCAAAATCTTTGGCACTACGTTCTTGAACGATACCCAAGCTTCTTTTTCCTTCTCATTCATAGTTTCTACAAATGAAGGGTCCGTAAAAAGTTTTCTTATGTCTGGGCCGGTGAAAACTCCCTCTTTCAACTTTGCTTCTGACAGCTTCGGGAATTTTGTACATAAATATTTGAAACAGTCTCCATCCTTTTGCAGCGATTTTACAAATTGTTTCATTAACCCCAATTAGGTACGGAGAGGGGGTACAAAACCGTTTCTGATGGTACCAAGGCAGTGTTTATAATATTTTTCTCTCCAGGTTTTAAAGTTTCTCGGGATGGCCAATCACTTTTTTCCAGTGCTGTTTTCTGGCTCTACTATCCCACAAGCATAAGAAGCATGGGTATTTGGTATAACCTGCCTGCTGACCCAAAAGAATTGTCAGTATTTTGAAGTCCTCACAAATCATCCATGTCTACTGAGAGCTTTTCTTTGTTCCAAGCGATATACTCGTACGTCATTTGACTTGTCTCAACATGTTAAAACATTCCCAGTCTCACCAACAGTTCAGGTTGTTTTTCTCCATTATCAAATAAAAATTATATAGGTTTATTACCAATGAACATAGATACTGCAATATACATAAAAACTTATGTGATATAATAATTTGAATATTTTTTCTGTTTTTGGGAGGTCTAAATCTGTAAGAAAATGTAAAAAAATCCTATGCAGTTTTTTGGTCGCAGACCTGTGATATTTATAAGTTTTTTTGAAGACTTCAAAACGCTTTCTCAGAATCTGTACTCTAGCTACGTCACCCAAATGGGCTGTTCTCTGAAAAACGATCCAAAAAGTTTTTGGTCCTTTGTAAATTCTAAAAAAAAATCAGACGGCTATCCAGCCAACTTTATTTATAATGCCATTTCTTTAAAAAAATACTCCCGACATTTGCAATGCCTTTGCAGACCATTTTAATGGCTCTTTTTGTAATACAAATCTAGAAATTGATGAAAAATATTTTGAATATTTAACTCACTGCTCGCAAGAGAATTTTAATAATATCCCTATTCAAAGAGACAGAATTACCTACTACCTCTCTTCTCTCAATGATGACGTTTCTTCTGGTCCGGACATGATTCCGCCAATTGTTTTAAAGAAGTGTTCCTCACGTTTATGCTATCCACTCGAACATCTTTTCAAGCTTTCTTTAAAATCTGGAATATTCCCCACTCTTTGGAAAAAATCTTTTATCACACCTGTTTTCAAAAAGGGTGTAAAAACCGATATAAAAAACTACAGACCTATTTCAAAGCTCTCATGCATACCTAAGGTATTTGAACAAGTAGTCTGCGAAAGCGTATCCTTTTTTTCAAGGAATGTTGTCTGCCACCAGCAGCACGGATTTATGCAAAGAAGATCGACGGCTACCAACCTTCTATCCTTTCATCATAAGTGTTTCAATGCTCTTGAATGTGGGAACGAGCTTGACTGCATTTACACTGACTTCTCTAAGGCGTTTGACCAACTGTCTCATAACGTCATACTTTATAAACTAAAAGCCTTTGGATTTCCCCCAGTATTTATTGCTTGGATAAGTTCCTACTTAAAAAATAGGTCTTACGAAGTCAAATTTCGTAACGTTTTGTCAAAACCTTTCAATGCTATGTCTGGCGTGCCACAAGGTAGTCATCTCGGTCCCTTGCTTTTCATTATTGCAATAAATGATGTAATTTCTTGCATCTCCTATAGCGACATTTTAATCTTTGCTGATGATATGAAAATTTTTAAAATCATCGAAAATGCTTCAGATCGCGACTTCTTACAAAAAGATATTGATAGTTTTGTTGTATGGTGTTCAATGAACGGACTAATTTTAAATACTTCCAAGTGCCAAAGTATGACCTTTTCCCGTAAAAGATCTCCTAGCATTGGAGAATATTCAATATCGCAACAATCCCTATCTCAAGTTTCTAGATTCCGGGACCTCGGTGTTCTTTTTAGTACCAACCTCGAATTTAATGAACACATCAACCTCATTATTAACAAAGCAAATTCAATGCTTGGCTTTATTAAGCGATGGGCTAAGGAATTTAATGACCCTTATGTTACCCTCTCTTTATACAACTGTTATGTTCGTCCCAACTAGAGTATGCTTCTCAGGTGTGGAATCGAAGCAATACAGCACAGATTCATACGCTTCGCTCTCAAAGGTCTTCCTTGGGAAGATCCTTTCAATCTCCCTCCCTATGAAAATCGTATTCGCTTATTAAATCTTCAAACCCTCTCACAGAGAAGAATCAACAATGATTTAGTGTTTTTTCATCAATTAATAACCGGTATAATTGATGCTCCCGACTTGCTCTCCCACATAGGATTCAACTATCGCGGAGGAACTCACCAACTACGTAATTTAGAGTTTATACATCGCTCCCACCACCGAACTAACTATGGAATGCATGAGCCATTAGCACGCATGAGTAGGTTATTAAACTCTAATCCTTTTATTGTCGATTTCAACATCAGTAAAAATAGTTTAAAATTAATATTAAGAACCAGTGTACCATCAGCCTGATTCATGTTTAGTAGTTTTTTTATTACAGTAGTTTAATTTAATTTTTTATTTATAAACCTTGTTTAGTATTGTTTCACTAGTTTAGTTTGTTCTATTAATGTTAATTTTAATATAATTTAAGTTTTACTTTGTAAATGTTGTAATGTTTTTTTTTATTTTTCCTCGTATACGTTCCCTTTGTGCTTGTGTTGGCGTTATTTACTAACCACTAACACTTGCATTAATGATGAAGAGCGTAGATAAGTGTGTACAAATGAGCTTGCTCTAAGTTCAGTGCCACTTAAGTCTCTGAGATACAAAAAAAAAAAAAAAAAAAAATACAATGCTTTACCCAATAGAAAATCACCACTCTCAACTGAAAACAAGATTGTTATATGCAAAGTTATTTTCCAATCTATATTATTGTATGGCTGCCTGGTTTGGGGCCAAGCTGCGAAATGTCACATAAAAAAACTGCAAATTTCACAGAACAAAGTGATAAAAATGATGCACACTGTAACGAATGTTGAATTGATTTCCGATAGAATTCGTAAGCTTACAAATAATTTCAAAAATGCCTGCGAGGTTTCTGAGAATCCGCTGGTCTCTGAATCTTTTATCTTTTTATCAATGTTTTCTGTTTGTATAATTGTCGTTTACTTCATTATTTATTAATTTATTTATTTATTTATTTATTTATTTATTTATTTATTTATTTATTTGTTTAGTTTAATTATATTTTGATGTGTTCATTTATAAGTCTTATCATTTAGTTATTAATTTATTATTTTGCATGCACATACCTATTTATTTTGTTGTTGTTACTCCTGTTATTTATTCATTTATCTATTCATATAAAAAGGATTGGCAATGTTTCCTATTAAATTGTTTTTTTTTCTTATTTATTTTCTATTTTGATATCCAAGTTGACTTAATACATTTAAGCATTTACACATATTTACATTTATATGTACATATATGCGTATGTAACACATGTTATGCATGCATGCATAAGCATATATATATTTTTTTTTGTTCTAATGAAGGTTAAATCAGCAATATCTTATTTCATTTAATTAATTTGCTTTTCTAAAATAATGTCATAGTAGAAAGATATTGACTATCGAATCTCGTAAAACGTAATAACGTAATTTTATTTCGCCATAAATTTTTGAATTGAATTGAAGTCTCTAGTTCTCCTCCAAAGCGTAAAACACTGAGGGGGTCAATTGAAAAGTTTTCTGGTTTTTCCTGAGTCTAGCTGAGGCAGTGGTAAAAAAATCTTATCTCTACTATTACCCTGGATGCAATAGAGTCCACTGCTTCAATGATCGAAAACTCGGTTTCTCTAGACACGCAGGCTGTAAATGAACCTGTTTCTCTGCGGGAATAAGCTTGAGATCGGGCATTGCCACCGTGGCAAGATCTTTTGACCTTTTGGTAAAACTTCCGAGCTTCATTCCTGTCATAACATCTCTCAGTTTCCTCAAACGAACGCTTCTCATTTTGCTCCTTTTTCCTTTTAAAAATTCGGTGTTCTTCTCTTTTTTTCTTTTTTTTAATCTCTTTATACTGATCGAAAGTAGCCCTTGTTCCCTTTTGCATCAGCATTTCTTGCGCTTTTTGTTTGGCTGTATTTGCCTGCCTGCATTCTCGAACCATGTGTTTCGTTTTGAGGGTCGAGTGAAACCCAGAACCTCAGAGGCAGCGGTTCTGATGGCTTGTTGGCATTGCTGCCCAGTGGCAGTCTTCAATGCTTAATGCTGGCGGAATGGGATTCAAGGATAGTTGGAGGGATACTCGATATTCAGAGTTGAGCTTTCGCACATTCAGTCTCCATTTTGTAGCTGTGTAAGCGAGCTCTTCTTAGTCATACATCCCAATTTCCTTTTCGCTTTTTGAGTAGGAGAAAAACAAAAACTCGTTTTAGATTTGAGTAACTCGACTAGTTCCACCACACCCTCCATCCACTTTGTTTTTCCTCCAAAAGCGTTCTGGTTTTCACATCCCTTCTCAAATTCACTCACAAGCAGCCTTTTTCTCATCCGTACCGCCTTTGTCAGGTGCTCATCATTTCACTTCAAACTCTACTCTTCAATTAGGTCAACAACGGCTGAAAAAAAAGCACAACAACAATCGACATAACATTCAATGCAAATTCTCGGTAAAGCAAAGGCAAACGCGTCAAATAATCCAGAGAAGCCTTGAACATATATAACTTAAGCCGACTTAAAAATCGTACATACAAAGGAAAGCACATTAAAATTAATGTCTGTTCGTGATTTATTTTAGTTGATTAAATATTCATTAATTTTCATTTGCCGGTGTAAAAACAAATTTATATTATAACCGGAAGCTTACCTCTTTGAATAGCAGCAGCAGCAGCAGCAGCAGCCTACTCCCATTAAGGCAGCTACACCGACATTATATTGAATTCAATGAAATTGAACAAAAATCTCCTCCTCTGCAGCCAAAGCAGATTTAATAATAATTTATTTATTCACTAATAAATGCAGTTAAAATATTTTAATTGACGAATGCAAGTTTCAATTTTAATTTAGAAAATATAATGAGTTTCCATGGAGAGTAGAAAATTATTTTTTGATTATAGAGTCGATGTAGACGATAATGGAACTGCCACCATGCATAATAAGGACAATGTTGCCTTCTGGTTTTTGTTGTTCTTGTTGTTGTATATTCCAGTCCTAGTCCGCTTGTTTTGTGTTGACATACAGCGAACGTTACGAAAACCTTAATTGCTAATAATAACCCTAAAGTGAATGTACGTTATACGTTATTGTATAGCAAAATGCATGACCCCTTTTTCAAAATGTCCAAATAGCTATCTGTCGAACACAAGCACCACTCCCACCACCCCACAACCACCATACTTTTCTACCATAGCCATCATCAGCCACTTGACCCGTTCGTTTGCATCAACCGACCGACGCGACGGACGGCCGCGGCCGGTAGCGCAGCAGCGACGGCATCATCGTCAGTTTAATTTGGTGGAATAATTTTTTGCCAGAACTGTAATTTCAGGCAACGGGGACGAAATTACATGTAATCGAGGATATGCAACCGGTGCGCGTTTACTTGCCTTCTATGAGTACGGGTAAATCTACCAACGAACCCTTGATTTTTATTTTCGTGTCATTTGCCGGAATTGGCTGTAGTGGAATGACAGGTGACACAGCGCGCCAACGAATGCATACGTCAAAGTTGGCTGACGAAGGGTTGTGTTTAAGTTTGTGTGTGTGTGTGGTGTATATGTGTAGCTTGCTTTCCTTGCCTTGTAATGTCGGTGGCATTAATGATACGAGTGGTGTGAAGTTGGGTAGGTGGCGTGGCAGTGGCAGTGGTGGCGCAAGTGGTTCTTTGGTTGATGGGAAGTTCTTACGAACGAATTATTTTCCAAAATCATTTTAAAGGGGTTGCAAAACAAAGTCCACCGCAACCATCCGTTGCATGTACCTACACTTCATCCACCTGATCCATAAGTTGGTGGATTTTATACGGAACACGTAACGGTATTTGGGAAAGAGTTGCGGTAAAGTAACGTCGGAATTTAAAGCATGCAAGTTGGGTTTCAAGTTGTGGCGGTTGTTGATTCATTCAATGGCGGTGAATGTATTTTGTTGAAGGTATTAGTGCGCTGGTTCTCCCATGTCATTTTGTGTGTCGTGCAAATTCTGAAAAAAGAAAAGAAAAGAAATTGTGATGAGATGGGTTCATTTCCGAAATTGAAATGAAGCACTAAATTGGCATGTGACTGAGTGGGACAAGGCTATTGAAAGACCAAAAATGTTTCTATTAGCGAATAAGTTTGATTTGGAACCACAGCATATCTAAGTTTCGTTTCGAGCTGAGAGAACGGAAGTGATTTGAGTTCTTTGAGACAGAAAAACTGAACTAAATTTAATGATTTTGGAAACTGATAGACTTCACCTTGGATTACAGTGATGAAAAAGATAGAACACTTATTTACTTTCTCTTTAAGAAGAAGCTTTTGGAATAAACTAATATTCTTTTCTTTGAGATGTAAAAATATCTAGCGATTAAACAGATCTTTCCAAAACTTGTCGGATATTTGTTGTCTGTAACCAGATATAACATTACATCAAAATTACTTGGTCATATAGTCGCTAAACTACTACTGACTCTGTCCGTCCTGTAATTTTCACAATTTTTGTTAAATGAGCCATAAACTTACTTGACTACGTCAAGTGATCATCAATATGTTACTACTTATCCTTCTTTTAAAGATCACTTATATCTTAGTATGAAAACTGATAGCGTTACGTCACGCTACTTAAAATGATCACTCAATGGCTATTAACGTTTAAATTTTGACTTTCACTAATTCCATTTCTATTGAATCACATAGTAATATCATGTCAACAAGTTTAGTAACGTAAACTTAAGTGACTACGTTAAGTCGCATGATAGCTTCTTCTTCTTCTTCGCCTTCTTCTTCTTCCTTTTCCAGCGTTACGAGCATCGTGATAACACCTCTCCCACTAACTGCTTCACACTAGTGATCTGCTCGTGGGGTACGCCGCGAGGCTTTGGCCTCGGTAAACCTACTGCTTCTCTAGATTCTTACATGTCTGAGCTCTGAGGCCAACCAAATGAAGATTTCGTTTTATTTGCTTGTTTCAGAAGTGTTTTGTCTTTCTTCTTTTTCCTCCGCGATCGTAAATGAAATGGCCACTATCGCTTTGAGATCGTTTCAAGCTCTGAATGTTGAATAAGGGCGAATACGCACGCGTTAGCTTGCGTTTATTTTGTATGGCGTTGGTCTTAACTCCTTCCCTCTGTTGTGAGGCTTCTTTGTTCCCAGCTGGGGCAGAACTCAGCGAGTCCAGGGCTTTTTCCCAAGGAAGCTCGAAAACTTGGGCAGCGACAGTCCAATTTCTAAATAACGAGGTGAGACACGGCAAATATGAATTACAATCTGATTTATTATTTATCAAAATAGACAAGAGATGAGTCTTTACAATAATTGAATTAATTGGCCTTGGTTTCAACAAAATATAAACGAGCGGGTCACGGTGCAGGCTAGCCGGCCTGTTACGGTCGGGGTGCTGAGGGCGGACGGCGTCTTTTCTTTGACTGAACACTGAAGGAATGAAGACTAGTTATCTTGTTCTCGGACGGCACGGGAATCTGGTATAATCAGTGACTAGTTTGGTCGGTACGGGCCTAGTGCGGGATGCGCTCCTGTAACGAAGTTAACAATTATAGTTAGGAACGTCGTCCAACATATGGAGCGACGCTTATATGAACAACAGGGGGAGGAGTGGCTATAGTAGGGCCACGGCGGAGGAATTGATCGACGGCCTCTATTCTGACTAGCGACCGAAGTCTAATTAGTTAGGAACGGAGGCACCTTTTCGATCTATTCAAATGGTTGGCTGTTGCAAAGGTGGCGTGGACTACCTTAATAGTCGCACTGTTTAGACTTGCTTTGCAAATGCGGAGAATTAACTGGCGGCCTCTGTTAGGAAGCACCTTTCCTGTTAATTCCAAATGATTTGAGAATTGACTGGCGGCCTCTATTAGGAAGCAACTTTCCAGTAGATTCACAAGGGAGCAGAGAAGAAGAATATCAAAGATTGTAGTGGTATTGCCACAGTCAATCATTAGCTGACGTTTCTTCTCTGCTTTTTTCCAAAATTTTGACTTCTGCTTATAGATTTCCTGGTAGGGAGCAGATGTGAGGTATACCGGACGAGTGAAATATTTATTCCTCACCAACCATGCACACGCTCGCCTTTCGTGTTTATCTACCATCCATAAAAAATAAATGCAACGGCCGATGGCAGCTTACCTGCCGCTGCTTAGTCGAATTTATTTTTGTATGAGACCAGAGTAGTAATGTGTACCAACCACGTAGTGTACTTGCGCATATGATTGGTTTTCGGTGTTCGGTGCGTCGATGTGTACCATTTCAAGTGGCTGCGTACGTGAGTTCTTGGTGCCCATGTTAGTGCTTGCTAGAGGTAGCAACTCGTAGGGTGAGTCATAGGTGGTTTGGTCGTCACATTGTTAGAGATCATGATTATCTCGTTTCATTACGTCAAGATTACCACAAAAGAGTTTCCCATTATTTTTTTGTTGCATCATTATTGCGCTACATATCTTAAGGGCAGTTCCGAATGTATAATTAGTTGCACGACCTATGGTGGGTAATGTGAATCCTCAAACGACTGCTTGTTTAAATGGTATATTTTTGAAAATTGAACAACTAGTTGCACAATATGATCTGCGTTATTGCAATTTTTGACATCATACATCGCGTCTTTGTAACGCTACATCACTTTATCATTACGTAACATCACGTTACCATTACTTTGTATTGCGTCTTACATAACGTTACGTAACAAAAACATTATGATGAATTAAAGACTAAGTTTTGATACTAAAAATTTATCGACTTGTTTTTTACAAAAGATATGGTGTGAATATTATACCTGAATCACAGTCACGCTTCGCTTTTGCTTCCACCCCATAGCTCCCGAGCGCTTTCTGTTCGCTTTGAATTTACATTATGATTCTGTTGCTTTTTTCTACTGTCTAAGCGATCAAAAATTCAACCAAACTGAACTTTTTGCTTTGAGTTTAGTCACGTTACGTCACATCGTCCTGTACACGAACCAACAAAGCATTGTGGTAGGAAGTACTGATTTTCTATGTTTGAATTATTTGAACTTATGAACGTCAATCGAAGCTGGAGCTTAAGCAACATTGTGATTCAAGCATTAAATTTCTTCAGACAGTTCAATGTTCAGTCCCTAAGTAAAAAGTTATAAACTGGGAAGCGAAACGGAGCGAGGAGCCCCATGGACTAGCGCATTTCTCACAATTATGCTTTTTAAGGGAATGTAAGGGACCTACAACCTTCTGCCGATTCCGAACGGCTAATCGAGAAAGCCCTTTTCATGGCATCTATCGGAAGACCTGGCAACTCTTCGCTTCGTGAAAGGCGATACCCGGGGAATAAGTTTTTTGGTTTCTGATGGGATTCGAACCACAAACCTTAAACATGCAAACATGCTAACCGTTACGCAAGGGGCACGGCACCACTAGGTAGTTGTCCTCAGTTCCGAAAGTTAAGTCGATTGAGCTGCGCCATCACTGAAAACATCTTCAGTTCTTATGATCTGCTATTTGTTTTTGAGTAATCGTCCACTAAGCGAAACCACTCAAAACTCCATCAAAAGTGAGGTTGCTTATCCGAAAGTTTGCGCAATGTAGAGGGCTGGTAAAAAAATAACTTTCTTTTTAAAAATTCATTGAGAAGTAAAATTTGTTTAACGTTATTCGTTTAACACGACCTTTTTGAATAGTTTGAGTGTGGATCATTTGACTCGTGTTGGTTCGTTCAGAACGAAACCACAAAGTCACTTCTGATGTAAAGAGTGATCGCGTTTCCACTTGGTCAATCTGAAACGAGCTCATAGAAGTCATTTGAGCTGAAAACATCATAGAGTGGTTCGTGTTGGTTCGTTTAAAACGAAATCACTCAGTCATTTCTAATGAAAAAGCGGATTGATGTCATAAATTCGGTTCCGGTCTATCACGGTTCCTCACAAATGGATGTGTCGAACCTCAAATCGCACCTCCGAGATGTGCAATGTCGGTGAACGCTTCAATTCGGCAACAATTTCTATGTAAGAAACGCAAGGTTTGTGCTACACAGCACTCACTTGGGTAGTTGGTTTTCAATATTTACCAAACTAGTTGAAGCATAAAGCGACTGATTTTATTCCACAGAGGAATGTTACTGACTTTTTGTCAGGATTTCGCACAGTAAAGCTAATGTATATGCTGGTTATTGTGGTTCCTGCGCTTTTTATCCATGTGAAGCCTCTTTCTGATCCCTTATTTTCAAAAGTCATGCTTTGGCATGGAGTCCATAAGGCGGCTGTTCCGAGAGTGTCAAAGACCCAGGTTTGCTTGTTTTTGTTGGCATAATGCTCACTTATGAAGATGACGTCCGCTTGTAGCTCACTTATAAGCTTCAACAGGAGGTTGTCCGCCGTTAGGCTCTGTGGACGTTAGCTTGGAGTAATATGGTCATTTTGAGGAGGCCGTTTTTATCTTTTCAAGTGCCTGTCGAAATATCTTGCACTTTCCTGATCCAGGTATGTGATTCGTTGCACATGGTTGATTTTTGACGGTTGCGCATAGACATCACTTTGGTAGTTCATTGCAGTCTTCCCTTTTGTGATCAGAATTCCCACATTTGAAGCACGTTTCTTGCTGTCTTCAATCTGGTCCGGTGCAGTTTGCTTGCATATGCCCGTAACCGAGACACTCGAAACATTTTGGGACCTCTATTTTGCGTCTTACCCTGCATTGGTGGCACCTTCTTATTTTTAGTATCGGGTATTTCAAGAGTTTACTCGCAATTCGCTCGTTTATAAGTATCATTCCCATCTTCAAGGCGCTTCTATTTTTATCGGTCACAAAGATTTTGAAGTCAGCCTGTTGATCGACGATTTCCTTATTTATGGCTCCCTGGACCTCTTCAAGAGTGGTGAATTCGTCATGATCTCTTATTTCGAGAGTTGTTTTCTGTTCAAGGTTCCGAATCTTGGCTCTCCCTTCTAAAATAGTTCCAATGATTTTTTCAAAAGCTGTTCGGTTCTTGGCTTTTGATCCTAGTTCCGAAACCATATGCCCCGCTTTTGTTTTCTTGATGGTTTTTATTGTAGTTTCCGTATCTTCAGGATTAACCTCCTGTTTGATCTCTCGGAGTATATCACTAAAGCTTCCACCCTAACTTGGTTGATTGAGTATTGCTTCATAATTTCGAGCGCCTCCTTGCACTTCGATATCTCCAGAAAGATGATGTCTTCTTCTGTCTCCGTGATTTTATTTGACGGAGCTTCTTCATCAGGTGCCAGTGTCGAGTATCGCCTTTCGTGAGGAGTTGTCTCAAGCTCCTTAAAAGTATTTTCAAGGCCATGGCAAAGCTTTTTTACGTAATCAACGGAATATTGTTGGTCACCTCCATTCCTCCCAAGTTGGAGAGAAAAAGCACCTGCCCCATGGATGCCCGAGCTCTGTTCTATTTATTTACTTGCATCCTCCCATAGTCAGTTCTACTTTTTTATAATGGCCAAACCCATTAAGAAGAATGCTCGTTGAAAGATTCAAGTTGATAAGCTCTTCTATTTCTAGAACCTCTTTCCTATTTTTCGTTGTGATGCAAACAAACTAAGCTATAAGTCCACTCTTTTCCATCCAAAAGAGTAGCTGCTCGAAAAAAATTCCATGCATTTTAAACACGAACTGTTAAGTCCAATTTTCTTTCTTCAGAACAAAAGATTGACTTCAACGTAAAGCACTATCCTATATCCACCGCAAAACATTCGTTGTATGTTTTTAGTTAATGAATCTATCGGATGCTTCTCTCATGAATAAGACTTCCCTTACATAAGCCACCATACATGATTGAATCATTTTGTATGCAAATTTCATATGCTATTTTGTAGTGTTGTCAGAGGGAGTGTTGAGTGTTTGCAACAATACACCCGTCTCTTTTGCCAGAAGGATAAACTTAGATAATATGCGCCTTCAGTTGAGGTTAAAATTCGTTCGTATTTTGTGTATCGTTCGTTAGGGATAGTAGTTCTTGAGAACAAAAGGCTTTCACTTTGGTGTTCATATATGGACATGGACAGGATAGGGTTGTGTTTCTAAATAAATTGAAATTCTTTACTACATTTGGATGGTTTTGCTCGTCTGATGGTCTTTGTTGTCTCCATCGTTACTCTGATTAATGAAAATATGTATTTCATAATTTAAAAGGAGTGTTTTTTGTGCTGGGAGCGGTGCATGTTGAGGGGATATAAATGATTTTGTGTTCTTCAAATCGACTTTGCCACACGAAAAGGTTATCTTGTTTCTTTTTCTTAACATTTTTTCAAAGAGATGCAATGTGGGTGTAGTGACTTTACAGGTCAAGGGAAATACAAAAGAGTTTAAGGAATTTTTAAAGAGGGTCAATTTGGCAAACTAAAGATTTAGCAGATTTGTTTTTGAGTAACAGGTAATCAGAGGATTAAATCTTCTTAAACTGGTAGTAATGATGACATAGAGCTTTTTTGAGATTCAAATACAGAGTCAAACTTTTCTTTATGACCCACAGCTTTCTGACTTCTCAAAATAGTCTTTAACCAGGACCAGAGGGCATAACACCAGCCGAAGCTCAAATGGCCTCGGGTATCATTATCCCTGCCCTTGAGGTTGCTCTGAAGGATGAATGAAAGTGAACTACATCCCCTTGAAATGGAGGGAAGTCAAAGTTGTATTCATAATCAAAGCAGGCAAATACTCCCACGTTAGTTCTGAAGACCTTAGACCGATTAGTCTAATACCTTCTTAAAACACTTGATCGACTGATTGATATCCATTTGAGAAACGTTATAGAAGCAAACCTTCTCTCCATATCACAACACGTTGCCTGCAAGGGAACATCGATACCTTACCTACATTCTTTGGTAGGTACAATCGACTACTTCCTTCATCATAAGAAATACACTCTAGTTGCATTCCTCCACATCGAGGGACCATTTAACAACGTCAGTAACTCTCCAATTACAACGGCACTGATACACTTTAAAGTAAACAGCTCACTATTTACTGAGCAAGCTCTACCCGTCCCCTTAATCTAATCTAATCTAATCTAATCTAAGCTGCTCACTGGTGTAACTAGTTTCTCTAGTGGTAAACAGCAGGATAATCAGTTCATCCCTAGGTGGCTTCTCTATCAAAAGAAGTGACAGAAGAGTCACACCGCAAGGTGGAGTTCTGTCCCCACTTCCTTGGAACATAGTTATCAACGAACTTCTTATGAACCTGGACGCTTAGGGGTTCAAATTAAGTGCATACGCTGACGACATAGCGATCGCCGTATAAGGAAAAAAACTTCCTTAACTAAATATAACACTATAAGACATGCCGTAGGGCTCAATGTTCCATCACACGATTTCTGGTTAAGCTGCATGGACGAGGAACTAGAGGAAACCGTTCCGCATCTCCTTTCCACTTGACCTGTTCTCTCTCAAAGACGTAAAACACATCTGGGAGAATACTTTTTCGAGGATCCAAGTGATCTAAGAAACATTGACATTCCTAGTCTTCATTGTTTTAGAGAAATCTCAAATAAGAGGAAATTTCTCTAAATCCTTGTATCACAATGGAGCTATTGGTTTAAGTGCTTTGGTCGTTTTCCCGACAACCACCTTAACCAAACCTATTTATTGTAAAACTTTCATGTTACAAAGTGTAAAGCTTTTCGAGTTTTCGAGTTAAGTAGGTTTTTTGATATGCTCACAAAGTAACTTCTTTTTTTTGAAGCTTCTTCTATAATTTAAGGATTTTCTAATCGGAGAAGTTGTACTCACTTGTCACTTGTCCTGCTGCAAGTGCAACAGCTGATAAGCTCCTAATAGATCAAGCCACACAAGCCTTCCATCTGTCCCGATTTGTCGCAATTGGTTTTAGCTATTAAAAAAAATAAATAGGGTGGCGCTACAGAGCGAGGAGCTCCTGGGCCTAGCGCATTTCTCACAACCAACCCTTGTGAGGAAATGGAGGGGACCTACAATTTTCTGCCGGTTCCGAACGGCTAATCGAGAAAGCGCTTTTCATGGCAATGAATACTAACGGAGGACTTGCCAATTCCTCGCGAAAGGCGATACCCGTAGAAAAAACATTTTTGCCTCTGTTGGGATTCGAATTTGAACCTCTGGATTAACAGGCGGACATGCTATCCATCACACCACAGGTTTTAGCTATTGCCACATTCAAATACTCAAAGACCGAGAAGGACTATCAATACAATACAGAAGACTCTATATTGTCTCTGACTTCACAATTTGTTAAGTCACAGAAATTCCATTGAAAGGACTTCGTCTATAATTTCATTTAAAGTATACTTCATCGACATTTTAGGTGGGTTTTTGTCTGAACTCAGTAATCGTGTAATGTGCTCAGCAATGCGCTTTACCACTGAACACAAAAACAAATGAATACTGAGCGTTTTATTGATCTCAGCAGCTGCTGATATAAAAGTAAAAGCATAATGAGCGTGTAGGTGGCGCTCAAAGCGTTATGGGAAAATATTAGTTGTCAAGCTCTTGAACTCGAAAAGTCGAAAGAGAGATATGTAATTTGATTTCACACGGACATTGTTCTTGCAAAGAAGGGATTTTTCATTCACTTTTGAGAACTGGGTAAGGACATTGGCTATGAATTAGCAGAGATGCAAACCACTTTTAATAAATAAAGCCTCAGATGCCACGCATAAAAACTTGAAGAGGAGTTTTTTTTCCAATGTGCGCTGATTATATGACTGCTAAGATGCTACAAAGAAAGCTTCTGTTGTTGTTAGCTTACCTCATTGTATGACCAGTCCGACGCACGTCATGCCCGCTTTCTTTATGTACAGCGTCATTTGACCAAAAAAAATCCTTCGCAGCAAGCGATTTCCACTTACATTCACGATTAACTCGGCTGACGTCTTTTTCAAAATCTACTGTCTTGGGAGGCAAGCGGTGATCGTTGATCCTGTTCAAGGATGATTCGCAAGATACTCGATTTCTGCGGGATCCCGCTTGGTGTCTCTGGAGCAGTTGTTCGAAAGCAATTGTTATGACAACCATTTTGTGAATACGGGAAAAGTGCTATTCATGGAAGAGCCATTCAGTCTGTAATAACAGTAGGATACTTCTCACGGGTAGGGTAGTTTTACAATAGCGCCATTCTTATTGTCTTAGACACGGGCATTATTATCCCAAACACCCGGCCAAATTAGCAAAAGTACTTCAGGTGCCCGTGTTTTAATGGTTAGCATGTCTGTTTGTTGGACAGAAGGTGCTTGGCTCGAATTCGAATTTAAACACATACAAAAAAGTTTTTCCACGGGTATCACCTTTCGCGAGGAATTGGCAAATCATCCGATAGTAAAATCCATCGTCATAAAAAGCGCTTTCTCGATTACCTGTTCGGAATTGGCCAAAAATTGTAGGTGCCCTTCATTCCCTCAGAAGGCATTGTTGTGAAAAATACGCAACGTCCCGTGGCTACCTGCTCTGTTGCACCACCCTTTGTATGCATGAAGATCTTCAGAATTTCCTTTCAACAATTCGACAAATAAAAATTTGTCGTTATTCCTATTTTTGTGTGTGATTAAGGGCTATTGGCAGTACCTTTAGGAAACCTGGGGTCTGTAACATAAAGCTACAAGTACTTGTTATACAAGTGTATTTTGACAAACTTCTGCTACACAAAGCTGCAAACTTGCTTTCTCTTCTACAAGTGTAACGGACATAATCCTATAAGTGGCTCTTGACTTGTAGGCTTGTAACTTTGTGCTATAATTAATCTATAATTTTGATGGGGACAAAACCCCTATTTCTTTGGCTTATTACAAGCTATTTATTAATCTAACTTATAAACTAAGAAAGTTAATAGCAAAGACTTAAGTTAACTAGTTGGAGGCTTAGGAGACGAAGCTTTAGGCAGGGAGTACTGGTATTAAGCCAAGTGCTGAACTTTCCTTAAAATTATATGATCGATATACTTGAGAAAATTCAGCTCACGGTCGCAAACGGATCACGGATCACCTGAACGGGAGAAAGATTTGATGCGTTTAAGTGAGAAGGTTATTGATTGGGATTTTGGAGCACCATATTGAAAAATTGTCGAGATCTTGTTGGATGTGGGAAGAGTCTTCAGAAGAAGAAATGACCTGATAAAACTTAGTATCGTCCGCGTAGAGTGAAATGGAGGAATGTTTAACTACATACTAAGAATGAATAGTAGAGGGCCTAAATGGCTGCCTTGGGGAACACCACATGTATCTAAAAAAAACGGCTTGGTAAGGCGGATCTGAACCGAACGCTGTAAAAAGTGTTTTCTAAATAAGAAGAAATTCATCTCAACAGAATGGGTTCAAAGCCAAAGGTGGAAAATTTAAAAAGAATAAGCTTGTGGGAGTTTTTATCTAAAGCTTTACTAAAGTCAGTTGAAATAACATCGACCTCTTTTCCATTCTCCAAGGCTGAGAGTTAAATGACACAAAGTCAACGAGGTTTGTTATCATAGCCCTGCCTTTGAGGAACCCGTGTTGTCAAAGGGAAGTGAGAGATTTGCAATAAAAACTTAAGTTTTCCTACAAAATGCTTTCGAAAATTTAAAGTATATGCGGTAGTTTAGCGATGGGACGATAGTTTTTCAAGTTGCACTTAGGACCTTTCTTATGTTAAGGTGTTATAAACGCCGTTTTCAAAGCTTGAGGGAAATCTTCTTGGGATATGGACAAACCACAAATTTTTGAGTGGGGAAGAGAAAGAGTGGAGGAGCATTTCTTCAGAAATATGACGGAGATACAAGCAGTGTCCGGAACATAAGAACCATCCGTGAAAGATTGTTTGAAGTAACTTGCGAAATAATTTGCTATAGGGAGTGCTGCAGATGAGGTTTCAATTTCAATGCGTGGTTCGTGGCTTCGCCTGGTATCCACGACCATTACGATCTTGTTTGACTGTGGTGGTGCCCGTGTCTTAAAGGTTTACGTGTCTGCCTGTAAAGTGGATGGTTCAAGGTTTTAATACGCGAAACAAAAAATGTTTTTCCACGACTATCGCCTTTTGCGATTTATTGGCAGTTTCTCCGGTAGTAGTTTCATTGTCATGTAAAGCGCTTTCTCTGTGAACCGTTCGGAATCGGACAAAATTTATAGGCCCCTTCCATTTCCCCGAAGGTATAGCTGAGAGAAATGCGCTAGGCTCCAAGGGTCCCCGTTCTGTCCCGCCACCCTGTTTATCGGTTTTATTTTGCTCGACTCCACCAGGCTCCAACAACGGTCTCATCTGCTTTTGGATAAGTGTGGTGGAATTGGTTTGTGCAGCTGTAAGCAGCAGCACATAGCTCGGATTTCAGAAAATTCATTGTACTCCCAAGGATAACAAAGGATAAGGTGGTAGGGCTGCGAATTTTTACTGATGCTCTGCATTCTGATTTTATGTCAAAGAATTTCACGTTCTACTTGTCGACAATACCACCGAACATTTTTACTGTCGAGAAAAGTTCCATATCACCACGGAACTGGCTGAAAAGTGGAAGCCTTTCGAAATCTTTCGTTAAGTAGAACCGACTCACAAAACAACCATTTGTGGAGCACTCCTTAGCTTCTCCTTGAGGTACGAGTATCTCAAGTTCAATGGTTGAAAACCTTTCATAAACATTCATTTATTCCTTCGAACTCAGATAATTCTGTTTCTCCCTGGCACACATTTTTTTTCACTGCTATCATCGTCATCTTCAAAAACCATTCAAAACGTAAATACAAAAACACAAAACCAAACGAAAATAATGACATAGGTACCATCTAAATATATATACATCCTTTTTCTTTCATCTTAGCTTCCGTGTCAAGTGCGCTCTCGCTATAACCAAAAAAGAAACCCTTTGAGGCTGCGGTTGTCAATAAAGGAATACGAATTTCTAAGGAATTCTACTCTGTGTACAAAAATATGTATTCAAAGAAGACACGTTGTAGAGAAAGATTCAGTGATTACTAAGCAGAAATTATTTTGAAAAGTGATCCATCCATTGAAAGAGGGCGCCGCGCCGTATGTGGACAGGGTGTTGAAACAATTGCTAACTGAGTTGGTAAAAAGTAAGAAAATGGAACACTTTGACAAAAATTACAGGGGCTGTTAGGTCTTATGTCCCCTCTGATACGAGCAGTTCATTCAGTTCGATCAAAGGTTTCATTTGTTATCGCCACCAGAGAGACTGACATTAGATGGCAACTGAGTTTGGAACTCAAAGTGTTGAATATCCAACAAGAGTTCTGTCCTAAAACACCCCGCCCGAAATAGAACAGACAAGAAGTGTTTTCTTTTTTGTCTACCCAGTGTGTGTCCCACACAAAAATGAAAAGATGTGTGCTCTTCTAAATCCACAACGACGACATCGACTTTATTTTTGGTTAATCGAGCAACTAAAAGAGTCCTTCCTGTCCCCTTTTCACTATTTCTTTAGTGCGCACCGCACCGCATACAACGACTGCCGCTGCCGCCGCTGTTCTTAAATGAAACCAGGTCACTGTAAATGAATGTTGCGTTATGGTTGCCATTCAAGTTCCCCCCAACAGAGCACTGATCAACCCTATCTCTGGTGCTTGGTTAGGGATATCTATTTTTGTCGCATATTGATGACAAAAAAAGGGGTGAAAAGCAACTACTTTAAAAGGTGTCAACAGATATAAACACCTGTCACGTGCGACTACTTGTTGTGTATATTAATCGTTTTTATGTTCAAAGGCGAGTGCAACCCTCAACTCAATTCACCTCGAGAAGAAGCGTAGATTTAAACTGTTGTGCTTGTCAATGTGTCTGTGTATGTAAATTTAACCTAGATTCGATGTGATTGCCGTCATTAATTAAATACAATGCACTTTGGCAAAACATTACGAGCCAATTAGAGATGCATGGGGTACGCAATTGCCTATGAAATCATAATCGATTGGGATATTCGTCCCTCTGTGGATCAAAAACGTATCCATTCAATGGCATCATTAATTCATTGGTGTGATGTCATTCTGTCATTTGCATTTTGGGTGAATTGTTTATGCAAAAGGGTTCGGAATCGAATCGGAACGCATGTCATTGAAATTGACGTGGTCATTTGGTTTTGGTAGGAATTGTTGCATTTTTCACAAAGAAGAAGGGGGTGACTGAGATTGAATGTCGGGTTAATTGGAAGGGGAAACAATGGATTAGGCAAAGGGAATACTGATTGTGAAAGCAATACCCAGGGGAACCAGAAAACGATAAAAGGGGAAGTGATTGAGTGTGGGAAAGTGATTTGAAATTTCAAAAGAAGGACTAAATAGAATTTTTTAAAACTCATCAACATCGCATTGATTTCACGTTCAAGAAAAGTGTGCCACAGCACATTGCTCCATTGGTTGTGGATTAATTTGCGACTCTTAACGAAGTTACAGAAAGGAAGAACATCTGGAAGAAATTAGAACCTAAGCGTCTGGGATATGTGATCCTTAGATTTGTAATTTCTAAGCCACTGAAAGGGATCAGCTGCGCTTCACAGGAGAGCGAGAGAGAGAAAAGGAATGAAAGAGAGAGAAGAAAAGATAGGGAGAGAAAGAGAGGTAGAGAAAGAGGGGTAGAGAAAGAGAGGTAGAGAAAGAGAGGTAGAGAAAGAGAGGGCGAGAAAGGGAGGGCGAGAAAGGGAGGGCGAGAAAGGGAGGGCGAGAAAGGGAGGGCGAGAAAGGGAGGGTGAGAAAGGGAGGGCGAGAAAGGGAGGGCGAGAAAGGGAGGGCGAGAAAGGGAGGGCGAGAAAGGGAGGGCGAGAAAAGGAGGGCGAGAAAGGGAGGGCGAGAAAGGGAGGGCGAGAAAGGGAGGGCGAGAAAGAGAGGGCGAGAAAGGGAGGGCGAGAAAGGGAGGGCGAGAAAGGGAGGGCGAGAAAGGGAGGGCGAGAAAGGGAGGGCGAGAAAGGGAGGGCGAGAAAGGGAGGGCGAGAAAGGGAGGGCGAGAAAGAGAGGGCGAGAAAGGGAGGGCGAGAAAGGGAGGGCGAGAAAGGGAGGGCGAGAAAGGGAGGGCGAGAAAGGGAGGGCGAGAAAGGGAGGGCGAGAAAGGGAGGGCGAGAAAGGGAGGGCGAGAAAGGGAGGGCGAGAAAGGGAGGGCGAGAAAGGGAGGGCGAGAAAGGGAGAGAGAGAGAGAGAGAGAGAGAGAGAGAGAGAGAGAGAGAGAGAGAGAGAGAGAGAGAGAGAGAGAGAGAGAGAGAGAGAGAGAGAGAGAGAGAGAGAGAGAGAGAGAGAAGAGAGAAAAAGAGAGAGAGAAAGAAAGAGATAGACAGATAAATAGAGAGAGAGAGAGAGAGAGGAAGTGAGAGAGGAAGAGAGAGAAACAAAGAGACAGATAGACAAGGAGAGGAAGACAGATAGAAAAGAAGAGAGATAGGAAAGAGAGAGATAGACAGAGAGAGAGAGTGAGATTGAGAAAGAGGTAGACATATAGACAAAAGCAGAAAGACAGGCAGACTAACATACTTACTTAAGGTGGCGCTACAGTCCGGGTCTGACCAGGGCCTCAAACAACATGCTTCTCCAGCCAGTTCGGTCCCTTGCTAGCTCCCTCCAGTTTTGCACGCCAAGTTGGTTGAGGTCCTCTCCAACTTGCATGCGCCACCTGAGTCGCGTTCTTCCTCTACTTTGCCGTTCCTCGGGATTGGATTCGGACACTTTCCGGGCCGGAGCGTTGGTGTCCATTCGCTCTACATGACCCAGCCATCTAAACCGCTGGGCCTTAACTCGTTTGACAAGGTCAGTGTCGCTGTACAGCCTGTGCAGTTCGTCGTTAAATCTTCTTCTCCACTCTCCATCTGTGCAGACGGGACCAAAAATCACCCGAAGAATTTTTCTCTCGAAGCATCTCTAAATCGTTCTCGTCTACCTTTGACAGGGTCCATGCCTCTGCGCTATATAAAAGAACCGGGATGATAAGTGTCTTATACATGGACACTTTAGTTGCTCGAGAGAGGACTTTACTACTCAATTGCCTTCTTAGTCCGAAGAAACAGCTATTGGCAAGAGTTATTCTTCGTTTGATTTCAGCGCTGGTGGTAGACAAAGTCCTTAACTACCTCAAAGTTATAGCTGTCAATCGTGACGTCGGTGTTGGTAGTCCTTTCTTGATGACAGCATATACTTGGTCTTGCCCTGATTGACCACTAAACCCATCTTCTTCGCTTCCGTCTCAATGCTCATAAGCGCGCCATTGACATCACGCTCCGTTCTTCCAATTACGTCAATATCGTCAACATATCCAAGCAATTGGACGGATCTTTGAAAGATTGTGCCTCTTGTGTTGACGTGGGAGTTTTGCACTATTTTTTCAAGAACGATGTTGAAGAAGTCGCATGACAGTGCTTCGCCTTGCCTAAAATCTTTTTTGACATCAAATGTATCGGTGAGATCTTTTCCGACGCTGATGGAGCAGCGTGCGTTCTCCATCGTCATCCTACACAATCGGACAAGTTTGGTGGGGATGCCAAAACTAGAAATGGCTCTATATAACTCCTCTCTATAGATGCAGTCATACGCAGACTTAAAATCGATAAAAAGGTGGTAGGTATCGATTTGAAGTTCCTGGGTTTTTTCGAAGATCTGCCGTAGTGTTGAGATTTGGTCTATGGTGGACTTTCCTGATGGTCTAAAGCCGCACTGATAAGGACCTATCAGGTTGTTAACGAATGGCTTCAGACGCTCACACAATACGGCAGAGAGGATCTTGTACGCGATGTTAAGAAGGCTGATACCTCTGTAGGTATAGTACTTGTGCTTAAGTCAACTGAATAAGAAAAAAAAAACAGTATTCACTCATATTTCCAAAAACTGCAAACGACAGATAGTCATGTTATTAGAAATTGTCGGTTTGTATTAAGAAAATGGAGTTTTTATTCCATTTCTCTTTCAGAGACAAGGCCTGGCTCTCTCTGTTGATTGGCGTTCTCACGGGTCATAGCTTATTGGATACCCACTTGACGAATAGATGTATTGGCAAATCTGAAAGGATACTTCTACGAGCAGACAGAAGAAGCGTCATTATACTTTCTGTTTGGTTGTCTATTGTCCCTGTTTGGCCCACGAGATGACAGAGGAAGAGTCATTCGACTTACTCCTTGGGTTTCCATACTCCAAGCATTGCCCAAATTAAGGATGACAACCCTCAAAGAATGCTTTTTCAACAAACTGGGTGACATTTTAAAGTCGCCACCACACAACGTCGTTCTTCTTCCTATTATTTGATACGAGCATTTAAGGGATTACAGCTCTTTGCTACTTGTTTACCTTGGGGTTCACCCTGTTGACCTCAGAGGGCCTCAAAATTTTGAATTGCTGCTGTTGTCTATGTAAGGAGTATTTTGGTCTGCCTTTCTTTTTCTTCCTTTGCGATCGTGAACAACATCCATTCAATAAAAGCCAAAAGTTTCAGTAACACTCCCTAGCCCTAAAAATCCAATCTCCACCAATCGCTTGCCTTTTTATCAGCTCCCTATCTCCTTATCCAAGGTATTTCTCTATGATTCGAAGGAGATGACACTTCTTACAGCTGGACTTTCCATCAAACTTAACTTATCATGACTCATGAAATGCATCCATATCCAGGTAGAGTCTTCTGAAGCTTTTTGGTTCATACTTTGACTCCTTTTATAACCATGATTGGTGTTATACACCATTGAAATGCGTTACTTAAGGGCTTTTTCGATGAATATAATCATGTTATGCACTTTACTTCACAAAGCCAGCTTCAAAGCTGAAGTCTTCAAAAAGTTAAGCCAGTTGAAATAGTTCTGCTAAGTGGATAGTGAAGTGTGCCTTCTGTTCCAATGACGAGATAGATGGAAGCGAAGAAAAATGGACACTAATTGTATGGCTTGATTATTTGAACCTACGTACTGAAATATCGGTGTCTATGAATGTAAGGCGAATGCTTTGTCCATTTCACCAGAAAAGCATTAAACAGATATTTGTGTTGGTTTTTTCTGTGGATTTGGAGTCTCTCCCCACAAAAATACAGAACAGAATGGGCCTAGGCCCTGTGATAGACTCTTGCAACGCCTCCTTCGAAAGTGCACTGATTTACACTTATTGTCTTTCCTCATCGCACAAGTGACATAAGCTTTGACTCGTCAAATAAGAAGTCCCTTTTCTAAATCCTCATGCTAAATATGCTAAGGAGAAGAAATAGTAGAGACAAATAATTTTTTATTATAGACACTGGCGTTTTTAAATCAACAAATTGCAGAAGTCCATTTTTGCACATCAAAAGTCATCAAAACCACCCCAAAGAGTCTGAAAATTGCCTCAGGCGCACTATAAACACAAAATATTTCCACCATCTTGGTTAAAGCCAACCCTGGAGCAAAAACACAGCAGATAAATAATGGAAACTAAAAACTGAAGTAGCAACTTGTACTGTCTAGACATCGCATGAATGTGGCAAAAGAATGAAAGGAAAATTACCGCCGCCCGTGTATATTATGTACGTCTCGTGTCTATTATCTGTTCCGCATCTGGAGAAGCTTTCTCTGAACGAAAAGATGTTGCACATGCAATGTTTGCAACTGCCGTTGGTTCACCTCCCTCACGAGTACAATATTCGGATATGAATGTCATGGTCAGAGAAATCTTCGTAAATTAATGATGAACATACTTTTTAAAGCAACCACTGCTCATGACTTAAAACAATCCGTCAAATCAGCCCAAATTTAGACACATAAAGCCCCATACAAGCTACCAACTAAATTGTATTCGATTCCAAGTCTTGAAAAGTGTAGATTGAATAAGACGTTCGGCATCCAGGTAATTTGAAAACAACACTCTTGTGGAATGTCTCAAAGGCATTGCATAGTTGAATGTCAAATGAACACATGCACGAGTATAGATAGCTTTGTGTTGAGTAAGTTTAGCTATTGCTCGTTGTATTTGGTGGGCATAACTGCAATTAGTTTGTGGCAAACTAGCTTCGGATTGTCTCATTTGCTGGAGGTTTTGTATTCGCATTTTTTTTTTTTTTTTTTTTGAGATAAACGAGTATTCTGTGAGACTATGTAATGAGGTGATGAGTTGATTTGTGGGGGGGCAATGACGAATTTTCGTTTGGTGAGGAGAAACAAGTGTGTCAATTTAATTTGCAAGATAGGAATTGTTTTGATTTTGTTGGCTTTTCCGTGAATGTGAATGACATCGCTTGCTTTATTGACACTTGAATGTTTGCAGACAGACAGATAGACGACTGTGTGACACTAATGTCTTCATTGGAGCACGACTAAGTTAACTAAGTAGGAGGTAAGGTACTTTGATCTTAGGAGATGAGTAGAGAACACAAAATATGTGATGTGAAGCTCAATAAGTTGCTTATTAACTATTTTGCTATTTGCACAGAGAAAACAATTTACTTCGTCGGCGTTTATAAGGTAAGTTTTAACCGAAGTGACGCTTTGAAAATTTAATCAAATCACACAATGCGATGCAATAATTTTCTTTTTCATTCGAAATAATGTCGCTTTTTGGCTCTCGGAGTGTTCCTCATCATGTTGCTTTTTGGCTGTCGGAGTACCTTCAACATATCGCTTTAAGACTTTCGATGTGGCTTGTCGCTTTCTAGGTGTGCCTCCATTGCTATGCTTTTTTGATGTCAATGATGATTTGCCATCATCACTCTGCTCTTTAAATATCTGTTGAACCTTCTTCATGTCGCTTTTTCGCTGTCGATGATCCCTTAACAAGTCGCTATTGAGCTGTCGGGTCGGTGTTCCTTAAGGTTTTTTTCTGGTGGTGAGCCTTCATTATATTGCTTTTTGAATGTAAGCGTGCCTTCAACATGTTGCTTTTTGACTTTCGATGTGACTTGTTGCTTTTTGGATATCGGTGTGGCTTCATTGCTTTGCTTTTTTCTGTCGATTTGGCCTCATATTGAATTGACTACCGATTTCCCATCTACATTCTGCGTTTTAAATATCTGTTGAGCCTTCTTCATGTTTGTTTTTGACTGTCGATGTTCCTTTAGTCACTATTAAGCTGTCGGTGTATCCTCATCATGTTTTTCTGGTGTTGTGTCTTCATCATATCGATTTTTGGCTGTGATTGTCCCTTCTTCATATCGCTAGTCATTTTGTTTTCGGGGTCGTCGGTGTGCTTTCATCATTTCACTTTTAAGTGGCTGCTGTGCCTTCACTAATGTCAGCTTTATAAATGTCATTTTGCCTTTATAATTGCGCTTTTTGGCTGTCGGTATGGTCTTTTATGTCGACTTTTGGCTGTCGATATGCCTTCATTGTGTTGGTTTTTTTTTGTCGATTTGCCTTTATCGTGTCGTTTTTTCGCTGTCGTTGTTATTTAATCATGTCGCGCTTTAGCTTTTGTGTGTCTTCATTTTGTCGTTTTTTTTTTTACTGCCAATGTGCCTTTGTCATGTTATTTATTTGCTGTCGGTGTGCCTTCATCGCGTAGTTTTTTGACTTTCTTTGTGCTTTCGTTTTTCCTTTATCAAATTGCTTTTGACTGTAGGAATGTATCAACGTGTCCCTGGTAATGTCGTTTTTTGGACGTCAATGTTCCTTCACCGTGTCGCTTTTTTGACTGTCTTTGGCTGTTGATGTTCCTTAACGCTTTCTTCGTATGAGTGGTCTATCATCATCACTTCGTTCTTTAGCTGTCTGTGTTTATTATGCCGCTTTTTGACTGTCAGTTTTTCTTCATCATTAAACTTTTTGGCTGGTGGTATGGCATCACGATGACTGTTTTCGCCTATTGGTGTACTTTTTATCATGGCGCTTTTTGAATGCCAGTTTGACTTCATGACTACGCTTTTTGGCTGTCAGTATGGCATCACCATCACAATTTTTGGTATGTCGATGTGCATTCCGTACTACTTTTTTGGTTTCTGTGTGCGTTCCTTGTGTGGCTTATTGGATGTTGGTGTTCCGTCTTCATACTATTTGTCTTCCTGTTGATTTTCCTTATCATGTCGTTTATTGGCTGTCGGTGTGCTTTCATCGAGCCGCTTTATGGCTGTAAGATCGTTTTGTGGCTGTCGTATGATTCATCCTGTCGTTTTCTGAGTGTCGCTGATCAGGTGGTTTTTTGGTGGTTGGTGAACCTTCAATATGCTGCTTTTTGGCTTTATCGGTATGCCTTCGTCGTGTCGCTTTTTGGCTGTCGATGTTCCTTTTTCATACTGTCCTTTGCTGTCGATTTGGATTCATCGATTCACTTTTCGACTGTCAGCGAGCCTTCATCATATCCCTTTTTGGCTGCGGCGCACCTTTATCAAGTCGCTTTTTGACTGTAATTGTGCTTTCTTCATGTCGCTTTTTGGCTGTTGATGTGCCTTAATCATGACTCTTTCTCGCTATCAGCGTGCTTTCATCATGTCGCTTTTTTGCTATGGACGTGTTTATTATGCCGCTTTTTGAATGTCAGTTGGCCTTCATCATTTTGACTGTCGAAATTGCATCACCATGCAGTTTTTGGTTGCCGATGTGCCTTCATTGTGTCACTTTTTGGCTTTTTGGTCGGTATTCAATTTTCATATCCTTTTTGCTGTCGATTTGCAATCATCATGTCGCGTTTTGGCTGTCATATAGTTTTTTTGTCTTAAACCTCATCATGTTGCTTTTTAGATGTCGGTGTGCCTTCTTCCAGTCTTGTTGACTTTCAGCGTGCCTTCACCATATCGCTTTTAGGCTGTGGTATTCCACATCATGTCGCTCTTTGGCTGTCGCTGATCATATTGTTTTTTGGGGTAGGTGTGCTTCATCATTTCACTTTTTGGTGGTTGGCTTGTCTTCATTTTGCTGCTTTTTGGCTATCGGTAAGCCATCGTCGTGTTGCTCTTTGGCTGTCGATGTTCCTTCTTCATACTATCTTTTGCTGTCGATTTGCCTACATCGATTCACTTTTCGACTGTCAGCGTGCCTTCATCGTGTTGCTTTTTTGGTTGTCCATGTTCCTTCATCATATCGCTTTTTGACTGCTGGCGCGCCTTTATCGGGTCACTTTTTGATTGTCATTGTGCTTTCTTCATGTCGCTTTTTGGCTGTTGATGTCCCTTACTCATGACGCTTTCTCGCTATCAGCGTAGTTTCATCAAGTCGCCTTTTCGCTATGGATGTGTTTAACATGCCGCTTTTTGAATGTTGGTTTGCCTTCAACATTTCGGCTGTCGGAATGGCATCACCATGACAATTTTTGGCTACCGGTGTGCCTTCATTGCGTCGCTTTTTGTCTGTCGGTATTTCATCTTCACACTGCTTTTTACCGTCGATTTGCCATAATCATGTCGTTGATTGGCTGTTGGTGTGCTTTTATTGTGTCGGTTTTTGCGATGTGTTTTCGTCGAGTCACTTTTTGGCTGTCATATGGATTTTCTTCTGTCTTATGCCTCATCATGTTGCTTTTTAGATGTCAGTGTGCCTTCATTGAGTCGCTTTTTGGCTTTCAGTCTGCCTTCATCATATCGCTTTTAGGCTGTCGTATTCCTCATCATGCTCTTTTTATGATTGTCGCTGATTATATCGTTTTTTGAGGTGTGCCTTCATCACATCATTTTTGGGGGATGGGGTATCTTCAGTATGTTGCTTTTTAGCTGTCGGTGTCCCTTCATTCTGTCTTCATCGAAAAAAAACTATCTTCCCCACTGCCGCCACAATAACACAAACTCCTCAATTCGGTGCAAAAGCTCATTTTATTGAATAAAATTCAATTCCGAACTGCCGATCACAATTCTCAGCAAATGTTTCCCTTCTCTTTGCTGCAAGAACAAAAATGTTTTTCCAAATTTGAATTGACATGACAAATTACTGCAGATTTGACCTGTGCACATTTCAGATAAACCATCAGTCCCTTCAAATTGGAGCAAACAAATTTATCCACAATTTCAGGGCTTTCTTCGAGGACGTATTTTTGTTAAAATAAAAAAAAGTCCTTTCGACAACGGTTTCCGCTTTTTTAAATTTTCATTACTGTTTTTACTGTGAATCAACAGAATTCGTTGAATGTGTTAAACACAATATTGTGAACACCACCGCCCCGAACCAGGGTTTGTTTGTATTTATGTTGACTGCATCCGGGACAAATGAGGAATTCTAGGTGAGAGTCTGAGTTTACTGTGGGTATTAGCAGTATGCACCAACATAACGCGAATGCCATACATTCGACAAAAATAGAGTTTCGAAGTAGGTATGCGAGTGCTGCGCATATTTGTATACTACACGAGCTCTTGAATTTGTTCCGAATTGTTGCGTGCTCATAGCCGCGTGTAAAGGAAGTCGACTCATTGAAAAATGTGAAAGAATTTTCCTTAAAAAAAGAAAAAAAAACTATATACACGTATTTTCCTTTACATTTTGTATGTTTGCTCATTCTGTACAAAATAAGGGCAAAATATGCCATGGAGGAGGAAAAGGTCGGTTGTATCGGTGTCCCGGTTTTTTTTTTTTTTTTTGATTGAAATTCCAATGCAATTTGACTTTGCTGGTGTGTTGAGCATGCACCTTTAGTACCGAAGCCGGAAATGGAAGTAATTTACTTTATTTTTCCCTTTTTCCCTTCTTTTTTTCTTTATTTGAGTAATTTGCGAGAATTATGGGATATCAACCCGACAAATTGGTGTCATGTGTGAGCATGCAAAAAATTTGTATGGCGTAGGTTTTTTTTTTGTAAATAATTATAACGAAGGGAATGGTTTTGTATTGAATAACGGGCCCACAGGAGAGTGAATGTACTCGCATATTCAATGCAGTGCAGATATTGGGGCATAGTTTGATTCTTTTCTTTATTTTTGGTTTGAGTCTTCGAGTACAAGTGCGTAATATGAGTTATTATTTGTTTGGAGACGAGGTGGAGTCAAGTCTGTGTTCCTATTGTGCCCGACTCGAAAATGTCACATCAAATCTTTGTTTTCTTCGATTTCATATCGGGCCGAACGACCTTTCAGATGACGAATCGCAATTGGACAATGAAACTAAAGACCTCTTTAAGAGAGAGGTCTTTTCATGAAAGATAGCCTTTTTCTAATTAAATAGGCTTTAAAAAGACTTTTCATCCTCTCACATTACTGCCATGTCTTCATTTACACCATTTATATAGGAACTTGAGGACTCAACCAAAGAAAAATTCTAGGATTTCCTAAAGGGAACGTTTGAAATTAAGCGTTGCGTCGTGGGACTTATAGAACTGGGAGCGGTGGAATGTGAAGATTGCTTGGATTAGGTTGCCGAAAAAACAGACTGGCCGACAACACTTTTGTCTACATGCGCAGTCTTTGCAGCTGGGCTATACCAGGTCAGCTGAGTGTCACATGTTAAGGCTTGTTGATTGAAAGAATTCGACAAAGTGGTCTTCTGATCAACGAAATTGGTTACATTGAGCTTGCTTTCTAATTACCGTTGATTTCCATCCGTAAGTTCCTGGGAGCTTTTTCAGAGACTCGTATCACGGAAAGCTACAATCGCAAAAGATTGCCAGTGCCTTTTCCAATCGGGTGTCCCTTCAACTATCCTTGGATCGTATGCCGCCAGCAATGCCAAGAAGCCATGTGGCAGCAATCCGAAGAAGCCATCAGAACCGCTGCCTTTGAGGTTCTGGGTTTCACTCGGCCCCCAAAAACGATCGATGAAGAATGCAGGCAGGCCAAACAAAAAGCACGACAAATGTTGATGCAAAAACGAACGAGGGCTGCTTACGATCAGTATAACGAGATTTACAAGGAGAAAAGAAAAGAGGAACACCGAATTCTCAAAAAGAAAAAGAAGCAGCATGAGAAGCGCTCGTTTGAGGAAATTGAGAGGTGCCATGGCAGGAACGAGATTCGGAAGTTTTACCAAAAAGTAAAAAAGATCCTGCCAGGGTGGCAAGCCTCGAACTCAAGCCTGTAAAGACCAGCAGGGAAACATAGCAACAGAGACGCAGTCGCTACTGAGGATCACATCTGAAAGATCACATCTGCAGACTGCTTAACGGCGATGAGGACACAAATTCCGCTGTTAGGCAGATTGCCCCATTCAGCTTGGACGATAATCAAGAATGCCGTCCTCCCGACCTAGAAGAGGTTAAGCTTGCCGTATGCAAACTTAAATCAAATAAGATTGCAGGTGCAGATGGCCTTGATGCCGAACTTTTCAAGGGAGCTGGAGACCAGTTGGAAAGGAGCATACATCAGCTGATCTGCATGTCGGAAGAAAGCATGCCCGATGAATGGAACCTCAGTATCGTATGCCCGATCCTAAAGAAGGTAGACCCTCACAATTGCGCCAATTATAGAGGGATAAGCCTCCTTAACGTCGGTTATAAGATCTTGTCTGCTGTAATATGTGAACGTCTGAAACCCCACGTCAACAACTTGATAGGTCCTTATCAATGTGGTTTTAGACCAGAGAAGTCCACAATAGACCAAATTTTTACATTACGGCAGATCTTGGAAAAGACCCGAGAACATAATATCGATATTCACCATCTCTTTATCGACTTCAAGGCCGCGTATGACAGTATTTACAGAGACGAGCGGTACTGAGCCATGTCTAGTTTCGGCATCCCTGCAAAACTCGTTCGACTATGCAGGATGACTTTGGAGAATTCACGCTGCTCCGTCAAGATCGGTAAAGAACTCACCGAGACCTTTGATGTCAAAAAAGGTTTTAGGCAAGGCGACAAACTGTCATGCGATTTCTTCAACATCACACCTGAAAAGATTGTACAAAACTCAAACGTCAACACCAGAGGAGCAATCTTTCAAAAGTCTGTACAATTACTCGCCTACGCAGACGATATTGACGTAATGGGCAGAAAAAATCGTGATGTCATAGGTGCTTTTGCGAGTATTGAAACAGAAGCGGCAAAAATGGGTTTGATGGTTAATGAAGGCAAAGCGAAGTATATGTTGTCATCAAACAAGGACGCCGAACATCGAAAAATTGGACAAAACATCACAATAAGCAGACATAACTTCGAGGTAGTACAGGACTTCGTCTACCTAGGATCCGCTGTAGACACGGACAACAACATCAGTGCGGAGATCAAACGGAGAATAACTCTTGCCAACCGTTGCTTCTTTGGGTTAAGAAGGCAATTGAGAAACAAAACCCTCTCAAGAAAAACCAATCTAACCCTTTATAAGACCTTGATCATGTCACTCCCTCTTCACGGTGCGAAAACGTGAACTTTATCGAAAGCGGATGAGAAAACCCTTAGTTTTTTCGAAAGAAAAATTCTCCGAATGATCTTTGCTCCGGTATGCGAAGACATTGTGTGGACAAGAAGATACAACAACGAGCTGTATGAGCTGTATCGTGACATTAGCATAGCTAGAAGAGTACGCATCGCGAGGCTACTATGGTTTGGCCATGCAGACCGAATGGACCCATTCAGGGAAATCGTGGAAGGGGAAGACCTCGTCTTAGGTAGCCCAATCAAGCGGAGTTCCTCAATGGTTTTCTTGCATGCCAAATTCTATGTTTTGATAGATGGACTATAGGCAACGCACGGTTGAGCGAGAAGCACAAGGCGTTTATGATGTCATTTTGCTCCAAGGTGTACAAGTTCTTGCCGTTTTTAAGATTCCACAACAAGACCTTGTCGTACTTAGCACCGAATGTGCAAAAAGAACTATCATCGGTTGAAACTGTCATGGTGTTCAAGTAACCACTGTAGCCGTGGTGATTGTTCATCATTTTGCAGTTTATCAAAATTCAGTACTTAACGGTACGATCCCAACCGCACGACACGACAATTAGGATGGAGTGGTTTTGTGCGAAATTCACAGATGATACCCAGTCTGCGTGTCCATCTTCTTAGACGGTGTATTTGCGCTAAGCCAAAGCGTTCTACAGCTTGATGGTCTGGTCTCGTGATCCAGAGACGATTTTACGGTTGTCAGCAGCGGATTTTACGGTTGTCAGCAGACAAAGCAAGCGAAAACATACCCTTGGTATGGTCTTCAAAACGACGAGTCGTCTTGCCAGCTGCCAAAATCCCAAAGACGAAGGGGCTTGTCCCAGGATTACAGTTTTCGTCGGATGGCAAGACAACGTCACTAATGAAGTAAGAGTGTCAGCCCATTGTCAGCTTGGAAGGTTTGAAATTTCGTTCACGAAATTATCAAAAAGCAAAGGTGTATGACTTCCTTGAGGAACACCGGTTTGGAATCTCGTTTACGAAAATATTTAAAAAGCAAAGGTCTAATATGACTTCCTTGAGGAGCACCGGTTTGGAATTTCGTTCACGAAAATATCAAAAAGCAAAGGTCTAATATGACTTCCTTGAGGAGCACAGGTTTGGAATTTCGTTCACGAAAATATCAAAAAAGCAGAGGTCCCATATGAGGAACCTTGAGAAACACCGGTTTGGAATTTCGTTCACGAAAATATCACAAAAGCAAAGGTCCTATATGACTTCCTTGAGGAACACCGGTTTGGAATTTCGTTCACGAAAATATCAAAAAGCAAAGGTCGTATATGACTTCCTTGAGGACCACTGGTTTGGAATTTCGTCCACAAAAATATCAAAAAAGCAAAGGTCCTATATGACTTCCTTGAAGAACACCGGGTTGGAATTTCGTTCACGAAAATATTACAAAAGCAAAGGTCCTATATGACTTCCTTGAGGAACATCGGTTTGGAATTTCGTTCACGAAAATATTAAAAAAAGCAAAGGTCGCATATGAATTCCTTGGTAAACACCGGTTTGGAATTTCGTTCACGAAAATATCACAAAAGCAAAGGTCCTATATGACTTCCTTGGTAAACACCGGTTTGGAATTTCGTTCACGAAAATATCACAAAAGCAAAGGTCCTATATGACTTCCTTGAAGAACACCGGGTTGGAATTTCGTTCACGAAAATATTACAAAAGCAAAGGTCCTATATGACTTCCTTGAGGAACATCGGTTTGGAATTTCGTTCACGAAAATATTAAAAAAAGCAAAGGTCGCATATGAATTCCTTGGTAAACACCGGTTTGGAATTTCGTTCACGAAAATATCACAAAAGCAAAGGTCCTATATGACTTCCTTGAAGAACACCGGGTTGGAATTTCGTTCACGAAAATATTACAAAAGCATAGGTCCTATATGACTTCCTTGAGGAACACCGGTTTGGAATTTCGTTCACGAAAATATCAAAAAAGCAGAGGTCCTATATGACTTCCTTGGTAAACACCGGTTTGGAATTTCGTTCACGAAAATATCACAAAAGCAAAGGTCCTATATGACTTCCTTGGTAAACACCGGTTTGGAATTTCGTTCACCAAAATATCACAAAAGCAAAGGTCCTATATGACTTCCTTGAGGAGCACCGTTTTTGGATTTCGTTCACGAAGCTATCAAAAAGCAAAGGTCCTATATGACTTCCTTGAGGAGCACCGGTTTGGAATTACGTTCAGGAAAATATCAAAAGCAAAGGTCCTATATGACTTCCTTGAGGAACACCGGTTTGGAATCTCGTTCACTAAAATATCAAAAAGCAAAGGTCGTATATGACTTCCTTGAGGACCACTGGTTTGGAATTTCGTCCACAAAAATATCAAAAAAGCAAAGGTTCAATATGACATCCTTGAGGAACACCGGTTTGGAATTTCGTTCACGAAAATATCAAAAAAGCAGAGGTCCTATATGAGGAACCTTGAGGAACACCGGTTTGGAATTTCGTTCAAGAAAATATCAAAAAAGCAGAGGTCCTATATGACTTCCTTGAGGAGCACCGTTTTTGGATTTCGTTCACGAAGCTATCAAAAAGCAAAGGTCCTATATGACTTCCTTGAGGAGCACCGGTTTGGAATTACGTTAAGGAAAATATCAAAAGCAAAGGTCCTATATGACTTCCTTGAGGAACACCGGTTTGGAATCTCGTTCACTAAAATATCAAAAAGCAAAGGTCGTATATGACTTCCTTGAGGACCACTGGTTTGGAATTTCGTCCACAAAAATATCAAAAAAGCAAAGGTTCAATATGACATCCTTGAGGAACACCGGTTTGGAATTTCGTTCACGAAAATATCAAAAAAGCAGAGGTCCTATATGAGGAACCTTGAGGAACACCGGTTTGGAATTTCGTTCAAGAAAATATCAAAAAAGCAGAGGTCCTATATGACTTCCTTGAGGAGCACCGTTTTTGGATTTCGTTCACGAAGCTATCAAAAAGCAAAGGTCCTATATGACTTCCTTGAGGAGCACCGGTTTGGAATTACGTTCAGGAAAATATCAAAAGCAAAGGTCCTATATGACTTCCTTGAGGAACACCGGTTTGGAATCTCGTTCACTAAAATATCAAAAAGCAAAGGTCGTATATGACTTCCTTGAGGACCACTGGTTTGGAATTTCGTCCACAAAAATATCAAAAAAGCAAAGGTTCAATATGACATCCTTGAGGAACACCGGTTTGGAATTTCGTTCACGAAAATATCAAAAAAGCAGAGGTCCTATATGAGGAACCTTGAGGAACACCGGTTTGGAATTTCGTTCAAGAAAATATCAAAAAAGCAGAGGTCCTATATGACTTCCTTGAGGAGCACCGTTTTTGGATTTCGTTCACGAAGCTATCAAAAAGCAAAGGTCCTATATGACTTCCTTGAGGAGCACCGGTTTGGAATTACGTTCAGGAAAATATCAAAAGCAAAGGTCCTATATGACTTCCTTGAGGAACACCGGTTTGGAATCTCGTTCACTAAAATATCAAAAAGCAAAGGTCGTATATGACTTCCTTGAGGACCACTGGTTTGGAATTTCGTCCACAAAAATATCAAAAAAGCAAAGGTTCAATATGACATCCTTGAGGAACACCGGTTTGGAATTTCGTTCACGAAAATATCAAAAAAGCAGAGGTCCTATATGAGGAACCTTGAGGAACACCGGTTTGGAATTTCGTTCAAGAAAATATCAAAAAAGCAGAGGTCCTATATGACTTCCTTGAGGAGCACCGTTTTTGGATTTCGTTCACGAAGCTATCAAAAAGCAAAGGTCCTATATGACTTCCTTGAGGAGCACCGGTTTGGAATTACGTTCAGGAAAATATCAAAAGCAAAGGTCCTATATGACTTCCTTGAGGAACACCGGTTTGGAATCTCGTTCACTAAAATATCAAAAAGCAAAGGTCGTATATGACTTCCTTGAGGAACACCGGTTTGGAATTTCGTTCACGAAAATATCAAAAAAGCAGAGGTCCTATATGACTTCCTTGGTAAACACCGGTTTGGAATTTCGTTCACGAAAATATCACAAAAGCAAAGGTCCTATATGACTTCCTTGAAGAACACCGGGTTGGAATTTCGTTCACGAAAATATTACAAAAGCAAAGGTCCTATATGACTTCCTTGAGGAACACCGGTTTGGAATTTCGTTCACGAAAATATTAAAAAAAGCAAAGGTCGTATATGAATTCCTTGAGGAGTACCGTTTTTGGATCTTGTTCACGAAAATATCAAAGAAGCAAAGGTCCTATATGACTTTTTTGAGGGATACCGGTTACGCCAGTAACACCAAAACCACCTCTAAACGGTTGAGTACATTCTTATGACTTTAGACATTTCGCCTTTTTTTCAACATTGAAACTGAATCCAATGGATCAACATCCCCATCCTTTCAATGACCCAAAATGAAATGAGTAATGGTCATCTTTTGATCCCTGCAATTTCCAGTCCTTGTTCTGTTTTTTTTTTGGCGTATTTGTTCTCAAACAACACGAATTGATTTATATTTTATGAAAAACCTTCGGTGCTGGACTACATCTCGTCATTCCAAAAATCTGAGTCAAAGAAAGAAAAACAAAACAGCAAAAAAATGTTACAGGCTTCTCATAATAAATTGAAATCTATAAAAAGCAACACTTAAAAAACGAGGAAAAAAAAAAGAGAGAAAACTTTCAAGGACAGTATTTTTGCGCACAAAAGTAAATAAATCTTTGCCATTCCTCCTCCTTCTCTCTGATGCTTCTGGAGAAAGGTCATTTCGGGTGATGAATTGTAGAAGGTACTTGGCTTTCGTCTTGTTTTACTTCGATGCATCTCAAGTTGAATAATAATTTGCTTTGGAAAATTTCAAGTCAAATAATTTTCTAATTGGACACTTGATTGTGTATATTATCATCTCCTACTTGATGTTTTCTCAAATAGTTTGACAGGGACAGGGCGAGTTGAGTGTTTTAATTTCCCTAATACCCTCTCGTGACGTTCCATTGTCTTAAGTGTTTTTTCTTTCTTTCTCTGTCTTGAAATTCCAAAGTCAATCATCCAGTTGCGATTACAATTTCTCAGCTTTCAGCTTTGAAAACAAGTTTGACATTTAAATTGTCTTTCAGCTGTCGATGTGAATGGAAGGGGTTTTGATGGTTTCTTGTTCATTAAATTCTAAGTTGTCACGTCTTCGAATGAGTGCTTTTGAAACATTTGCATATTTGAGTTAAAAATTGATTTTTTTTTTGTTTCTAAATTATACCGAAACTATTTCAAAACACAACCTCTTTGTCCCACTTCCCTTTGCACTAAAACAATTTTGTTTATTAATTTTTTACATCCGATCCGGGGGAGCCAATGGTTTTAGTATTTCGGCTTTGATCTCATTCTGTTTTTTATTTATAGTTATTTGTTTTTGGTGGGATATCGTTTACAATACGAGTGCGAACGAATGAATGGATGCAATCAACGTGACACATGTGCAAGAAGCGTTCAATTTAAAAGCATTGATTTGCATTTTTTGTTTTTTTTTGTCATAAACATTCAATTTTGTTGCCAATTAATTGATGATTTTCTATAATTTTTTTCCTTTTTTCTTTCCAGGTAACTGCATATGTGTGATACATTTTATTTGGGTAAATATTTCATGAGACACATTTTTTATTTTGTGACACAACTATGGGCTTGGCTTGTTGTGTGATATCGTGATTTGAATCAATTTCAATTATTCGGGTTATTTAATAATGCAAATTCAATCTAGGAAATTAAAAATCTATTGATTGGTATGAATGTTCATTTGGTTGGTTTCCCGGGAAAATTGTGAAGTGATTTGCGTTTTTATTTTGAAATTTTTTAATTGGCATAACGAATTTGGAGTAGCTGTAGCTTGTAACACTCCGTCTGAAAAGGTAATGGCCGTTTGTTACAAATAATTGTTGAAAGTTTTGAAAAAAATAGAAAGCGCTGCTGCACATGATTGGAAAATGCCGAAATATCATCCACTGCTGTTTACTTACTTCACCTGTGATCGTCTCGATCGTAATTGAATCTTGCTTTTTCGTTAGTTTTTCTGTAAAGTGTTGTTGTGCAATGCAAAAGGAAGATTTGGTGCTCAGGGTATCTTAAAGGAAGTCCAAGCTAAGAACACGGAGAGTATCTATCAAGAGCTGTAAGTACCTGACGTACTACGTAAGTCACCTCCAGTTGATCGAGCTCAGTATCCAGTGGCTACAGCGAGAAAACAAAGAAAGGAGAAGTGACGTGTACCAATAGTTGTAATGCACCGACCAAGGGGACACCAATCAAAATCTATCGAAGTACGGAATTACACGCCCACTCCCTTTTACTACACCGGCCACAACCAGTCTTTTCAATCAAAGGAATTGTATCGTGGGAAAGTTCTTTGGTGCTATGCTCAACGTGTTGATTACCAGCTTTGATTAGCCATTTGCCTTAGACACCTTTTGCGAGTTTCTACAGGTGGGCAAACACTCTAACGTATCAAAAGGAATGACGTGCAGCTTTCAATGCGCCTCCCACACCTCAATTGAGCTATTAATTTTGTCAAAGTGTGCAATTCAAATTCAATGCGCAAAATTATTGTGCTACAAAGAGAATCACTGATGAGCAAGGATTGCGAAACAAAAAACTGATATTTCTTACAAACTAAGCCCAGAAGTAGAGTTAAGGCACAAGAACTCAGTGGTTTTCAGTTTCGGTTCGGTTTATCTCACATCAAGACGCAATGGCATCAAAAAAGTTGTACGAGTTCGAGGAATTATTTGTTCCACTGTTCAACCAATAGTTAAACGGTCGTCATTAAACCCGCGAGCTCTAAAATTCATTACATTTGCGTTTTTATTACCTGTTCTTCAATTAATTTTCACAATCCTCACCCGTTTCATGTTCTCCTGGGAAGAATTGGGCATGAACTCAAAAGATACCACAACAATTTTTGCCATAACCGGCGGTTGCTTGATGACTATCTTCATAGCTATTCCGATCCTTTGCAGTAAAGCAACGATCAACAACATGCTCAACGAACTGCACCGTTTATTTCCGGTTACAATGGACGAACAGCAGAACCTAGACCTGCAATTTTTTGCCAAGAAAATGATCAGAAACAATAACATTTTCAAATACTTCATATTAACAACACTTTCTCTCTATGCTCTTTATCCTCTTTGCATTTCACTTTTCAAATGGGCATTTTTGAACGATGGCTATGTTTTCGTGTTTCCATATTGGCCGTGGTATTCCCTCGAAAAGTCGGCATTCCTGTCCTACGTCCTTTTCTATTGCTTTCAAGTTAGTGTTGCTGCGGGGTGCACCTATCTTTATCTCAGCGAAGATATACTCTACTCAAATTTGATTATACAGCTGTGCATGCATTACCGTTACTTATGCACTTCAATCAGTAAGCTTGATGCAAGGAATGAATCTGAGACCTCTGGCGAGTTAAGAAAACTAATCGGGTTACAATGTGAATTGGATGAGTAATTATGTGCCTTAGAACTGCAAGGAACCACCCATTCCAACATGCGCCATTTTTCTTTTATTTGGTTTAGGATATGCAGCGGCATCGACAAAACCTTTAGCTTGAGTTTATTCGTGAGATTTTCTGTAGGAAAGATCCTACCATGCCTGTTTCTGTTTGCAATGCTGCGTGGAAACGGTTTTTACCAAATTCCGGTGTCTGTGGTGAGCATCGTTGGAATTGCAATACCAGTTTACCTAAGATGCGTCCTTGGACAGCATATATACGAGGCTGTGAGTAAAATTGCCTAATAATTTTGTATACGGTTGGACTAATGTCAAAGTTCTAGAACGAGAATCTACTGAATGCAATTTACGACCACAGCTGGTACGAAGGCACACCGAGGTACAGAAAGACGATTTTGATTATGATGATCAGAGCTAACAAGAACTTGGAGCTTCATGCTGGGATGATCGGCAGGATAACCCTGGAGCTTTTTAAGGAGGTGGGATAGACGAAGTAGTGGCTGTTCAATTCAATCATATTTACTTCTTTTCCAGATTGCTTTTTCAACGTATGAGATTTTCACGTTTATGTGCAACTTTATCAAGTAAAAAAGGACTCTGGTTGGTTTGATCTTCTTCACCTAAGGCTCACATGGAATCAATGATCGATTCTAGTTTTTTTGGTGCACTTTCGTTTTGTAGAAGTGTTTTTTTTGCAATAAAAGTTTTTCTTGTTGTTAAAAGCGCCTTTTAAGTGGATGCTTCTTTTCAAAGTTTGCTTCAATGAAAACTGGAGCAATGTTTGCTAAAGAAAGGCAATCAGTGAACTTGCCTTGGTTCTTGGTAGGCGCTGTAAGTATTCTGCTTAACATTTGTTTGGACCAGGGACTTTCTTCAGAGATCATAGCCGCCACATGAATGCAAGAACCAGCTAACTTGATTTTCGTAGTTTTGAGAAAACTGCAAAAAACTTATTTACCTGTTGGTCAGACTCCCTTTTTTACTTGAAAATTCTGATAAAACAACACAATTTTTTTTCTGCGGTTCTGGCTTTATTCAAGTGTTGAAATTTGAAGTCCCTAAACTTTTTTCTAAAATTGATTCTGAGAAAAATTTTTTTTTATAAAAAAACGAACAGTTAACCACTTCTTGCACTAACTATTTTCAATGTATACAATTTTGAAAGTTCATTTATCTACATTATCGTATTGACTTAATTTTGTTTTTAAAGTTTTGATTTATTCGAATTCAAAACTTACAGAACCATCATAATTTTTAAATTTATTGCTTTTATTCGTCTTCTTCAGCTTTACCATTCGGTAAATTGTTATAAAAGTCAAAATAGTCTAGACTCATTGCTGGAGGCTTCATTAAAAAAAGAGACATCAAGTCTTTGTATTTAGCACTTGTAATAGGGTGGCCTTCAGGGTAACAAGTGTGGAGCTTTATATTCGCAATCAATTGACTTCTTGATGCCCTTTTCGAACAATCAACAGTTCTGAAAATTTCAGTACCGAACGACTCCTTACATTCATATCTATATGGGCATTCTTTTTTGAACTTGAACCAACACATTTTCTGCATAAGCACATTTTCTTTGGATGTGTCGGCTTTCCTAAAAGTGAGGTATTCGTCAACAAAACCTTTCCAATTAATTATGTTTTCAGGGCATGTATCGTGGACGATATAGGGCTTATGTCCGTTTTTTCTTGACCCGCGAGCTATGGTTTTCCAGTCTCCAGGCCAAAAAGCCTTTCCGACACGCTTTGATTCTGTCCCAATCGCTGAGTGCATTGAATCACATTCCATTTCACTGTGCCCCGACACCATAAATTTTAAGTCTATAATTTTTAAATTACTGATTGCTTGCACTGCGTACATACACATAGCGAACACAAATTGGTTCAAATTTTGCCCACCACATCGATCGCTAAAGCACCTTACTTCCTCAACTTCTTCTGGAAGACTTTTGAAATACTGAAAGAGGAAACTTGCCACCTCGCAGCTTCCCCTACCACCTTGTCCTTCATGCCAGATATAGCAGTCTCCTTGCTTTGACGTTACGTCATAGATTGTAAAATTGTAGGTTGCTAATCTACGCTTATAAAAAAGTGCGTTGTTTGTCGGGTCACAAGGACAAAGCAGAACCTGCTGCAAATCAAAGTTGCAGCTGACAATCTTGTTTCCACTTTTTGCTGCTTCCTCTTTGTCTTTTTTCTTATCATTTCGCGCTTCCTCTTTTTTTCTTATATGGGCCTCATGCTCATTAATATCTATTTCAGACTTATTGGAGTTGCTCTCAAATGCAACACACAATCTACACTGATCTTTTTTTGGACTGTGAAATCCTAGATTGAAGTTGTCCTTAAAAATCTTTCTATACATTGAGAGTTTTGCGGCTGGGACGTTTTTTACTTCACAATGTTGCTGGTACATCCTGTACATTGTAGCAAGATTTAAAGAAGAGTCCAAATACTTTCGAGCAGTTCCTTCTCGGCAGTAATGAGATGGAATGCAAGGAAAGCTCTTGATATGCTCCTTAATTCCTTCGATCAATACCGGATCGAGACTAGCACTTCTTCCTTTTCCTCTTCCATCGGACGGTGCTAAATTTTCATTCGATCTCTTTTGCATAGCGTATTCAATTAACCCTTTTTTTATGCCTAATGTATTTAGAAACATTGTTTTACAAACCTTAATTTTGTTTTTGTTTACTGGAAGAAAGTACTTCACTGAAAATTGTCTTTTGGAAGTGTTCACAGTGGTTGTTACTTTCTTTGTTAGTTGTTCAGTGTTTGAGTTGATGAAATCTCTCTGACGAGAGTAATCACCCAACTCGTAGTAGGCTTTGAAAATTGAACTCCGATCTTGTTCGGAAACTGCTGACGAGCACTTGAACCTGCAACTAACACTGCAAGCCGGCTTCATGAAAGCAGCAGGTATAGTCCTACCGTTTGTAGAAACATAGTCTTTTCCTTCTAGTCTTCTTTGCTTCCGTATATTTCTTTGCCATTGGCCACTCTGCCTTTTCTTCCTCCGCGGCTTAGATGTTACTTGAGGGAACTCCTGCATGCCTGTTAACACGTTATCATCGTCCATGTCAGAAGATGAACTACTGTCCTTAGAATTTGGGCGATATTCAGATTCATATGGTGAAAAATCATGCTCATCTGAATTAAGCTCAACCTCTTGTTCAGCAACATATTCAACTACCAAACCATCACCAGCAACATCCGAATGTACCATAATTGTTTCAAGGACGCTGTCCTGCTCATCTCTTTCATCAAGCGCGTTTGAAGTATTCGGCTCTGTAAAACAGGGCTATATTCTTAGCGGAACTCTAATATAATTCACTTGTACTTACTACCTATATCTTGATTCTTTTGTAATGCTAGTTTAACAAGCTTCTTTCCCCTTGAGATCATTTTAATCTACTTAAAACTTACAAATTGAAAAATAAAATTCTCACAACAGTTCTAAATCAAACGCAAGTAAAACAGAACGTTTAATGGATCAAACAGTAAAACAGAAAAAGAATTAAAAAGTAGGTCAACTAACGGAAAATGCAGCGAACACTTGATTTAGGCATTCATGTTGGAGTTCAAATATATGAGTTATCTGCTTATTGCACACCAGACCGATGCATAAAATCATGCAAAAAACAGCTATCTGAAGATATCTACTTCTTGCACTAAATTTTCATTGGCTGTTCTAGTTGTCTGTTTTTTTCACAACCCAATAGATGGCAGCAGGCCCGGAAAATGAAATAGCTGTTTATTGCAGTTTAAAAAAATCGATTCTACGAAGCAGAAGAAGAAAAAAATCGAGTTAGCTGGTTTTTGCACTCAGGTGACTACCTCTACCCATAAGTCAAGTGATTGATGTAGGGATAAAGGACCCTCGCTTATGATGGCTCCATCGTTAGCAAACATTTGTTGATGCTCTTTGATATTTTGCACCTACAAAGTTTCTCAGTGGAACTGTAATAATAGGAACCGTTTGATTTCCTGGTTGTTTCCAGTCTATTTACCTCGCTCATTTTAAGGGCTTTGGCAAGTCGGCTAGTTTTACCGAATGTTTCGATACCTTTATAAGATTCTTCGTAAGAGACGTTGTTTCATCTTCGAAGTAGTCTTTTAAAGTCCTTCTGTTTTGATCGGTACAATTTCCTGTCGGTCTCTTAGTTGGGTGTTGAGGGACCTGTCCCAAAGACTTCTGGAACCGAAGATCTACTGGACATTGCTGTTGGTAAACCTGCCAACTCAAAGCTTCTCGTAATTACTTTAAGAACTGCATCTTCCATTGCGTTGTTGAGAGCTTGGGTAGACTAAATAAATATAAATCACAACCATGTCTTGTGAGGGAATGGAGGGTATTTACCACTTTCTGCCGGTTCCGAACGGCTAATTGAGAAAGCGCTGCTCATGGCAATGAATTTACTAACGGAAAATTTTCCAATTCCTTGCGGAAGGCGGTATCCGTGGAAAAACATTTTTGCTTATGTTGGGATTCGTACCACAAACGTGTGGGTTTACAGGCGGACATGCTAACGATCACGCCACGGTACTGCCTTTGGCAGACGCTTGATGGAATTCCCAAGCTTACCATTAAAAACTGTCCAGTTGGTTTTTTGGAATTCTTTGGTAATTGAGATCATGAAATTGAAAGTGTTTGTGGTCCGATAGTGATACATCCAGCAGAACTTTCCAGATAGTAATCGCTTTGACTTACCTTTTAGATAATATCGAGTCAATTACTTTCCGGCTTCTTGTCGTAGGGAAGGTTGACCTATTGTCAATATTGTTGATGTCTAAATCGGAGGACAGGATGAATCTAAGAGGGTGGTTTATTCACATGTGGCATTTCAAGCCAGGTTTTGAGCGTTGATCATCACAGTATATGATAAACACCAACCTTCCAGCTCTCACAGAACACCATTAGCAGCCAACTTTTCGACAACTCTCCAACACACTCGTCAAAACGTATGAAATTCTCCTTCAAATTGCTACCAAGTTCATACCGTAGTATGTCTAGCCATCCCCACACTGAGTCTAATTGCAATCTTTTGCTAGCTGCGCCGAAAAGGAACAACTCAGAAGAGGTCGTCAGGAAGTTGTCATGCAACCGAAGTTGCCCTTTCTCTGCGAGATTGTGCTAAATTTTCTGGTAGTCCAACCGAATCGGTGGTGAATGCAATTTGACCCACGGACACAAGTCGCACAATAAGAAACCTTCACTGTCAAGATTGTCGGAAAGTAGGTGAATTAAACCAGGTCTGCTTATCAATATGGTCCACGTACACTGACCGGAAGGGAAAAAAATCTCTGGAAGTGGTTTTAAAATAGACTTCTAGTGCTCTAAGGCTGCTTCTGCACTCCTGTGAAACAATGCAGAGAACAAAATCATATATCGTAGCCATTCAGGAGCCATAGGCCTGGAAAGGTCGACTTCGAGGTGTTGGGTGTCTGCTTGGTTATCACATACTCTACGATGAGCGGTCTGACCTACCCCGGACTAGTCTTTTCATATCCAGCTCTTTTTTAGCAACTAAACTCGATTAATTTTGCGGTCAAGAGTTAGGACGACTTTAAACTACAAAATAAATTTTCAGTAGCAAACTGTAGTCGTTGCGTCGACTTACTTACTTACGTCGAGATCCTCTAAGTAGTAGATCCCCTCCATTTCCTTACAGAGGCAATGGTTGTGAAAAATGTGACCCGTTGATTCGCGCTCTGTTGCGCCACCCTAATTATATTTTTATTTTGACATGCCCAACTAGACCAATGCCTAGTAGTTCTACAGTTCCTTGGTGGAGCCCTGAACTACAGACACTTGGCAAGGAAACCAGAAGTCCTCGGAACAGGTCCCTCAAAACCAACTAAGAGGCCGACAGGAAGATGTACCGATCAAAACTGAAGGACTTCATAAGGTTACTTCGAAGATGAAACAACGTCTCTTACGAAGAAACTTGTTAAAGTATCGAAACACTCGGTAAAACTGAGCGAGGCAAATAGACTGGAAACAACCAGAAAATCCAACGGTTCCTATTATTACAGTTCCACTGGGAAACTAGGTGCAAAACATCAAAGAGCATCAACAAATTTTTGCTAACGATGGAGCCATCATAAGCGAGGGTCCTTTATCCCTGCATCAATCACTTGACGTATGGGTAGAGGCATGATCTCTGAAGAAAGTCCCTGGTCCAAACAAATGTTAAGCAGAATACTTACAGCGCCTACCAAGAACCAAGGCAAGTTCACTGATTGCCTTTCTTTAGCAAACAGTGCTCCAGTTTTCATTGAAGCAAACTTTGAAAAGAAGCATCCACTTAAAAGGCGCTTTTAACAACAAGAAAAACTTTTATTGCAAAAAAAAAACACTTCTACAAAACGAAAGTGCACCAAAAAAACTAGAAACGATCATTGATTCCATGTGAGCCTTAGGTGAAGAAGATCAAACCAACCAGAGTCCTTTTTTACTTGATAAAGTTGCACATAAACGTGAAAATCTCATACGTTGAAAAAGCAATCTGGAAAAGAAGTAAATATGATTGAATTGAACAGCCACTACTTCGTCTATCCCACCTCCTTAAAAAGCTCCAGGGTTATCCTGCCGATCATCCCAGCATGAAGCTCCAAGTTCTTGTTAGCTCTGATCATCATAATCAAAATCGTCTTTCTGTACCTCGGTGTGCCTTCGTACCAGCTGTGGTCGTAAATTGCATTCAGTAGATTCTCGTTCTAGAACTTTGACATTAGTCCAACCGTATACAAAATTATTAGGCAATTTTACTCACAGCCTCGTATATATGCTGTCCAAGGACGCATCTTAGGTAAACTGGTATTGCAATTCCAACGATGCTCACCACAGACACCGGAATTTGGTAAAAACCGTTTCCACGCAGCATTGCAAACAGAAACAGGCATGGTAGGATCTTTCCTACAGAAAATCTCACGAATAAACTCAAGCTAAAGGTTTTGTCGATGCCGCTGCATATCCTAAACCAAATAAAAGAAAAATGGCGCATGTTGGAATGGGTGGTTCCTTGCAGTTCTAAGACAGATAATAATTACTCATCCAATTCACATTGTAACCCGATTAGTTTTCTTAACTCGCCAGAGGTCTCAGATTCATTCCTTGCATCAAGCTTACTGATTGATGTGCATAAGTAACGGTAATGCATGCACAGCTGAATAATCAAATTTGAGTAGAGTATATCTTCGCTGACATAAATATAGGTGCACCCCGCAAGAGTATAAAGTTGAAAGCAATAGAAAAGGACGTATGACAGAAATGCTGATTTTTCGAGGGAATACCACGGCCAATATGGAAACACGAAAACATAGCCATCGTTCAAAAAGGCCCATTTGAAAAGTGAAATGCAAAGAGGATTAAGAGCATAGACAGAAAGTCCTGTCAAAACGAGGCATTTGAGAATGTTACTGTTTCTGATTATTTTCTTGGCAAAAAATTGCAGGTCTAGGTTCTGCTGTTCGTCCATTGTAACCGGAAATAAACGGTGAAGTGTGTTGAGCATGTTGTTGATCGTTGCTTTATTCCAAAGGATCGGAATAGCTATGAAGATAGTCATCAAGCAACCGCCAGTTATGGCAAAAATTGTTGTGGTATCTTTTGAGTTCATGCCCAATTCCTCCCAGGTGAACATGAAACGGGTGAGGATTGTGAAAAATAATTGAAGAGAAGGTGCTAAGGACGCAAATGTAACGAATTTCATGGCTCGCGGGTTTAATGACGACCGCTTGACTATTGGAGTGTTGAACAGTGGAACAAATAATTCCTCGAACTCGTACAACTTTTTTGATGCCATTGCGTCTTGATGTGAGATAAACCGAACCGAAACTGAAAACCACTAAGTTCTTGTGCCTTAACTCTACTTCTGGGCTTAGTTTGTAAGAAATATCAGTTTTTTGTTTCGCAATCCTTGCTCATCAGTGATTCTCTTTGTAGCACAATAATTTTGCGCATTGAATTTGAATTGCACACTTTGACAAAATTAATAACTCAATTGAGGTGTGGGAGGCGAATTGACAGCTGCACGTCATTCCTTTCGATGAGTTAGAGTGTTTGCCCACCTGTAGAAACTCGCAAAAGGTGTCTAAGGCAAATGGCTAATCAAAGCTGGGAATCAACACGTTGAGCATAGCCCCAAAGAACTTTCCCACGATACAATTCCTTTGATTGAAAAGACTGGTTGTGGCCGGTGTAGTAAAAGGGAGTGGGCGTGTAATTCCGTACTTCGATAGATTTTGATTGGTGTCCACTTGGCGGCCGGCGCACAGGTATTGCATCTGTTGGTACACGTCAGTTGTCCTTTCTTTGCTTCCTCGCTGTAGCCACTGGATACTGACCTCGATCAACTGGAGGTGACATGTCAAATTAGTAAGTCCGAATGTTGACCAATGGCCAATGAAAAACACGAGCAATGAGTGAACATTTTAGGTTTCCCAGAGCTATGTGAAATTTCACAGAGGATGATTTCGACTTCCAGAATCAACGAACACGTGGACTGATTGCTCTGACTGCTCCATCTTTTCATTTGCCAGCTCTTTTTCTCAATAAAAGGTTTCGGTTTTAAGAAAGCTTTCGAGTTTCCTCGAAAAGTCAAATGGCCATCACAATACTTTGGGCGTGTTTTTCCGTTACTCAGCTCTTCAATACTGTCTTAATGACTGGAATATTTCCTGCAAACTGGAAACGAGCAAAAATCATTCCAGTTCCAAAAAATTGGTAGCGAGTACCGACCAATTGCTATTTTACTCATTCTTATCAGAAGTTCTTGAAAAAATCCTCAAAGCTCAGAGTAGACACTAATTGGATCAAAATGATCTTCTATGTCCAAATCAATCCGGATTTCGCCCTGGCCATATCTGCACGACAGCTCTTTTAAATGTTGTCGAAGAAATAAGAGAGAGTGTTGACTAGAACTATGTTACTTTCCTCACACTCTAAGACTTTTCAAAAGCATTCGATACCGTCGACCACCATAACTTATAAACTAAGTTGAAGGATAGATTTCAGTTTGTTTCATCTTCAGTGAAACTTGTTTTTTCGTATTTATCTTCAAGGTATCAAGCAGTGGTTGCTAACAATCAAACGTCAACCTTCCTTCCACAAAGCTGTGATGTTCCCCAAGGCTCGATATTGGGACCTCTTCTATTTACAATGTATATAAATGAGCTGCCGTTTCTAGGTTTGAATTCGTCCTTTCATATGTATGCTGAAAACGCGACGTACAGCTTCGATATAGCTGGTCCGCTCGGTTTAATCGAAAGTGGGGCATGGTTCGTAAACGAAGATTTAAACAAAGTCCAAGCAAAACCAAATGTCTGATTATTTCTGGAAACTCAGTTGAGCCGGATCATTTTCCCTAATACTCCTATCCAGTTTGTTGAATCAGCAAAAAACCTAGGAGTAGTATTTAACAGAACACTTAACTGGACAAACCATATAAATATAATTATCGGAAGAGTATATGGTGGCTTACGAATGATATGGACTACATAACACTTTACCACAATCAAAACAAGAATGATACTTGCCAAATCACTTCTCATTCCCTTATTATTATATGGCTGTGATTTTGTAATTGTAATTTCAGGGACAAAAGGAATCTTAATGTCGTATATAGTAGTGTAGCTAGTTCATTCATTCCGCTCCAACAGAACTTCTGATCTTACTCCTTTACGCTACTCTTAGCTTATTTCTAGTTGTCAATTTTTTGTACATGCAATTCGGTTGAGGAACTCCTTACCTGTGGGTATAAGGATTGTTGGCAACCCTAATAACCAGCTTAAATGAACTAAATGAATTACATACGACGATGAATTATGTAAACCTTATTTATAAATACACTATGTAGTCTTATATGTAAATGTCATACCATTGTTGCGTTAAAGATTACCGCTTACAATGTACATAGTCATTATTACTTCTACTCGTATATTAAGAATTGAATTAAAGTTAGTTACTAAAGTACAGTCGATGCGGATCATTTAGATACTCCAAACGACGGCATTGGAGCCTGTTTATCGCATCGCTTCCCCGATAATACAATCAGGGTTGTATATCACGTTTCCAGATCATTCACCTCGGCCGAAAAAAGTTACAGCCAAATTGAAAATGAAGGTCTGGTTTTGGTTTTTGCTGTAAATCGATTCCACAGGATGATACTTGGTCGGAGATTTTTTATGGAAACGGACCACAAACCTTTGCTTGCGGTTTTTAATCCTTGCAAAGGGATCCCACTTCATACAACAAACCGTCTCCAAAGGTGGGCTTTGGCTCTGCAAGCGTACGATTTTGACGTAAAATACGTTTGCACTCAAGATTTTGGAAATGCAGACCTCCTTCGAGACTTATTGGTGACAAGCAATCTGACCCAACCGAAGAATACATCATCGCTCAAACTAGGTTGGGGGAGCATTCAAATTTCAAAGCCGAGTTAACTGACAACATCAAGCAGCTTCCAGTGACACATAACATGATAAAAAGTGCAACCAAGTTTTCCTAGGAATTAGAAATTGTGAAGAAATTCATCATATCTGGCTGGCCACGTTCTGTTCCTTTAAATATTCAATCGTATTTCAACAGGAACGAATCATTGATGATAGTGGAGGATTGTGTGCTGTTCAAGGATCGCACGGTATGATGGTGCGAGAGTCTTCAAAATCGTGTTTGGAAACAACTGCATAAGGGCCATCCCGGAGAAGAACGCACGAAATCGCTCGCAAGAAGTTATGTCTATTGGCCGGGACTTGATGAACAAATCAAGCTTTTTGTAAAACGGTGCACCAATTGTCAGCTGGCAGCAAAATCACCAACAAAAGTTTCATTGCGTCGTTCTGGCCCCTATGCAGTCGACCATGGCAACGAGTTCACATGGATTACGCAGGACCAATCAATGGCGTATGACCCTAAGTGGCCCGAAGTCATTTCAACAAAATCAACAACTACAGCCGAAACGATCAGAATACACAAACAAATATTTTCACGATTTGGGTATCCAGAATTATTGGTATCGGATAACGGTACACAATTCAGCAGCAACCAGTTTAAATTATTTTGCTCTGAAGTAGGATTTGAACATATAAGAACAGCTCCATACCACATATCATCAAATGGTCAAGCAGAGAGGGTGGTTGGAACTTTGAAAACTGCATTTAACAAGCTGAAAGGGGAAGGTAATATAGAAGAAATTTTTGTTTTTCTTCTCACTTATAGGTCAACTCCAAGCAAACTACTTTGCAACAAATCACCAACAGAGCTTATGTTAAGAAGACCTATACGTACAACATTGTATTTATTTATTTTTATAACTTGATGTGCTAACGATAGGAAGTGTTTTTCTTTTGCTCTCTCTTTTTAACCATTTTTATACAACCTAAACTTAAATTGTTTTGCAAAGTAGTTTTAAAAATCAGTGCACCCCTTCCCCCATTTGAGACAAACGAAAATATTAAACGACTGATAACTTAAATAACAATCAGTGATCTCTTTTTGCAAATAAATTATTGCTCTTTGTGCTTTTTTTGTCTGAATTTAATTGCAAATACTTTTTATTGGTGAATATCACACATACACCCATATTAGTTTTCCGGTAAATTGTCACACATAATCAATGGCCCACAAACACGATCCCAAACTCTTGAAAGCGTCAAACTCTCCACTCTCATCATCATCACCATCATCCCACTCACCCGCACAAGTACAGACTCGAGCGGGGAAGGCGAAAACCGCAATAGACGTATTAAAGTCATCAAAAACAACATCATCTTCGTCATCAACAACTCATGACATCACTGAAATTCTGGCCAAGATAAAATCTCAGGGTGATTCACTATCACAACAATTGAGATCTATGGAAGAAAATCTCACAATACGAATCATCGCCATAGAACAAAAAATAATGAAGATTGATGATATGGACAACAACATAAACAAACTCAATGATCGCGTCAACGTTCTAGAGACACTTTTTGCCAGGGTTGATTGTCTGGATAGAGATGTCAACAAAATCATTTCCACAAAACCGATAAATAATAATAATGATGGCAGCTTACTCTCAAATAACACGGTTTCCACTGAAATCGCTGGCTTAAAAGCACAGATAGAAGCTCTGAACGTCAAAAATCTAGCAACAGATGCCATCCTTATTGGAGTACCAACGCTATCAGGAGAAATTTAAAAAAACACTTTTAACAAGCGTGTGGCAAACGCTGAATTTTCAACCTCCAAAACTGTCCCGATTCTTTCGCGCAAGCCATAGAGATGACTCCATTATTATTGTGAAATTTTTCTCGGCACACGACAAAAATACTACACTTAAGGCCTTTGCTGATTTTCGAAGAACAAACTCGCGACAATTAATTCTTAGAGATCTCGGCCAAGACTCGAATACCCCAATTTATTTCCACGAGAGTTTAACCAAAATCAACCGAGCAATTTTACGACACGCAATTCGTCTTAGGCGCAAACATGAATTATTTTCTGTTTTCACTTCAAGTGGACTTGTTTACGTTAAACTAACCAGCAACGATGAGCCTAAAACAGTAAACACCATTGATATGCTAAACTTAGTTTTCAAAAACTGCAAACAAAAAATAAATAATGATAACGAAGAAGACCGAAGAGAAAACACCAACAATGAACCTGTAATAAACTGCAGCATTACAAATCCAGGAGTTGAAAAAAACAAAAACAACAACTATTAAGCTACACATAATTGGAATGATGATGTACATACCAGTGCCGCTTCCGGAACATCTTTAATACTATTTCACTTTATTCTTTTCATACATTAATACTTATTTTATTTTTCTTAATTACTTTTCTTCCTTTTTTAATTTGCTTATTTTTTGAAATTATTTCAGCAAATACTAACTGTAACCAATGTAAAATCTTTTCAGCAACACTTTCTGTTAAATTAAGTTTTCTTTTTCGTTGTGGTTGTTTTATCTTGCTCGGGAGGCGCTTTTTATCGTTAAATCGTTATGAGTTTAGCTGATAATAGAGGAGTTTCACTGGTCGGCAGCCTTACAAATTTGAACAAAACTAGGACAATGTTGAAAGTTTTTCGAAACAGATACGATGGATTATCCATTTGTCATATAAACTCTCAAAGTCTGCAAAAACATTTAGATGAATTTAAAAGTACTTTCAATGACTCTGTTATGGACATTATCTGTGTGTCAGAAACATGGTTGACTGACCAGGTAGATAGCGGCATTTTGAGCACAGGCAACTATAGGGTATTCCGGTCTGACCGTGTGGTCTCCAGAGGAGGGGGAGTGGCAATTTTCGTAAGAAAATGTTTCAATAGAAGGATTGTCAACAGTGCTGACGGTAGTAACGGAATGCAATACTTATTTTTAGAAGTTACTTGTGCAACCGAAAAATGTCTGGTTTATGTAATCTACAAACCACCCAATATAGCAGACACAAGTGTTATTACAGATGTCTTAGAAGAAGTTACATTGAACTTTAACCATATTTTCATTGCAGGAGATCTTAACATTAATCTTTTAGATAAAGAAAATAGTAGGATAAAAAATTTCAATGATGACCTTTTATCTCTTAACCTTATTCCTGTTAACAGTGATCAGCCAACGCATTTTACATCTTCCAGCTCCACCTTGCTTGATGTGTTCTTGGTAAATAAACCCGACCTTGTCAATTTCTATGGACAGCTTGATGTCCCCGGTTTCTCTAAACATGATTTAATTGTCGCTTTTTACAATATTAATCTTAATATGGTCCCAACAACCGAAAATATTTCATTTAGAAATTTCAATAACATAGATATGCAGTCGCTAATAATGAATATTTATAACTCTAACCTTGAAAATATCTATCATCTCTTAGACGTTGATGAACAAGTGCAATTCTTCACTAATACAATAAATAACCTATTTGATACTTTTGTACCTATTAAAAGTATTCGTGTCAAAAACCCTGACTTAGGATGGTACACTAACGCTATCGATAAACTTATTGAGAAAAGAAACACAGCTTATCGACGTTGGAAAAGATTCAGACTACCTCAATTGCTACAGGAGTATAAGACCTTAAGAAATGCAGTAAATATTGAAATAAGAAGTTCTAAGCGGAGATTCTTTTCTTCAAAATTTAACAATGTGTCCTCCAAAAAACTTTGGCAAAATATCAAATCTCTTGGTATCACGAATAAACAAAAGAACGTTGTAGATGATTGCGATGTAAATGAGTTAAACAAACAGTTCGTAGGTTCCGTGTCTAACATCAATGTTAATGCTGGGATTGAAAGAAACGTTGACAGAAGTGTTCAGCTTCTATCAGGTTTCAATTTTAAAAGAGTTTTTGAAGTTGAGGTATTTAAGGCCGTAAAAGATATTAAATCGGAAGCTATTGGATTAGACAATATGCATCCAAAGTTTGTAAAAATAATCCTTCCTTTTATATCTCCTTTCTTGACACATATTTTTAATACCATTTTTACAAAGTCGAGCTATCCTAAACTATGGAAAGCTTCAAAAATAATTCCAATTCTTAAGTAGTCGCAAGCGCAGACACAGGAATACCGACCAATTTCCATCCTTCCTTTCATCTCAAAAGCATTCGAAAAGATTGTTAGCCGACAGATTACAGAGTTTTTGGAAAATCATCAATTAATTTCACCCATGCAATCTGGTTTCAGACAAAAACACAGTTGCACAACTGCGCTTCTTAAAATAGTAGACGATATACGGCAGCAAATTGATAAAAATCTTGTCAGCACTCTGGCCTTACTGGATTTCTCTAAGGCGTTCGATACTGTTTCGCATGAGATACTTCTGAACAAACTCAAAACATTTTTCTTCTTTGATAACTCCGCCTTATCTCTCATTGAACAATATCTAAGCCACAGAACTCAAGCTGTTTATGTGAACTCAAGGCTGTCCGAATTTCTCACTACTTCTAGTGGTGTGCCTCAGGGATCGATACTAGGTCCGCTTTTGTTCACGCTATTCAACAACGATCTTCCTTCTATACTCAAACACTGCAAAATGCATATGTATGCAGATGATGTGCAAATTTACTTGAGCTATCAAATTGGTATGGTTGAAGATGCAACAGCCAGGTTAAACGAAGACCTTATGGCTATTGGACAGTGGTCTAGAGAGAATCGTTTGAAACTGAATTCGAATAAATGTCAGGCTATTGTTATTAGCAATACAACTATTGACATGTCATATCTGCCAAGTATTGAACTTGAGGGAAAAACTTTAAACTACGTTAGAACAGTAAAAAATCTTGGTGTTGTTTTCAATCAAACATTATCGTGGGACAATCATTTGGCAAGCGCTATTGGTCGGGTTTATGCGGCTATGCGGGTTTTGTACATATCTGGAAGTTGTCTTCCAGTCTCCACAAAAATGACTATAGCCAAAACACTTGTCCTACCAACCCTTTTTTACGGTAGCCCCATTTTTTGTTGTCCTGATAGTGCTAACAAACGCAAGCTACAAGTTGCATTTAACAATATTGTTCGTTTTGTTTATGGTCTACGTCGTTTTGATCATGTTTCGGTACAGGCAGCTAGTGTTTTTAATATGTCTTTTAACAAGTATATGGATTTATCAAACTTTGATATTTCTTTTTAAACTTCTTCATACAAAATCTCCTGGATATCTTTTCGAAAAGCTTAATTTTCCGCTACTTCGAAGAAGTAATATTCTTATCGTCCCTACTTTTAAATACAGAAACTCAAAGCAACAGTTCTTTGTGCACGCTGTTGGCCTTTGGAACTCCTTACCTGCCAACCTGAGAGGAATAAATAGCTACAAACGTTTCGAAAATTCCATAAAAAACCTTTTCAAATGCTGAAGCTATTTCTTTATCTTCTTTCTTAAACTTCATTTTTTTTCTTTTCTCATCTCTTTTATATATATATAAAATAATGTAAATTAACTTAAGCACATTAACAAATATATAATTTTCCAAGCTTTATTTAAAAAAAAACAACATTTTTTGTTCTTTTCCTTAAATTCTTTTTTTAATAATTTAATTCTTTTTTTAATAATTTTAATTCTTTTTTAAATAATTACTTTAATTTAAATGTTCCATTTCTAAGTATTTCTAATAAGACACTTTGTTTTAAAATGCTTATCGTTTAATAAATAAATACAAATACAAATATGTTAGAAACTGTTGATTTAAATCAGCTTAATAAAAAATTCATTTCTTATCAAACGTCTTATGCTGGGAACGATACTGAAAATCGGTCTTCCAATTGTCCAGCTACGGCATCTGCAGTAAGCTTTGGCTTTACAGCAGTAGATTGTGCTGATGCGCTGGAAATAATCCTTTCAGTAAAATCCAACGCTGTTGGACTTGATGACCTTCATCCAATATTTATAAAAATTATACTTAGTGTCATATTGCCATATATCACACATACTTTCAATACCATTTTAACGACTGGCGTGTTTCCTTCTCTGTGGAAATTTGCTAAGGTCATTCCTGTTCCTAAAAATTCAAAGGGTGATGATTTTCGTCACATCTCTATTCGTTCATTTCTATCCAAAGTTTTCGATACCTTGATGAAAATCATTTTCGGACTCCTTTTCAATCTGGTTTTCGGTCAAAGCATAGTTGCATCACAGCGCTGCTCAATGTTACAGAAGATATACGGCATTCAATAGATAGTAACGAAGTAACATTTTTGGTATTACTCGACTTCTCGAAAGCATTCGATATACAACTCTATTCTATGTAAAAAGCTATCAGAATCATATAAGTTCACATATTCTGCTGTCAAACTGATATCATCATATCTGATTGATAGATATCAAGCTGTGGCATCTAATAAAGACCTTTCCGACTTTTTGCCTATTAAACGTGGCGTACCACAGGAGTCTGTTTCGGGACCTTTGTTATTTTCATTATACATTAATGAACTGCCATCGATTATACGCCATAGTAACATACATTTGTACGCTGACGATGTACAGCTTTACAAAAGTTTCCCATTAGGTTTAATTGAACATGCTACAAGCTGTGTAAACGAAGACCTTTCAGCAATAGCCATATGGTCACGTGAAAATAATCTTCTGTTAAGTCCTTTGAAGTCAAAATGTCTTGTTATATCGAAAATATCGCTAGATCTATCTTACTTCCCAATTTTTTTTTTGATGGCGCCCAAATCGAATTCGTTGAGTCTGCTAGAAATCTTGTCGTAACCTCAATAGGAATCTTACCTGGGATAACCATATCAATTATGTTGTTGGTAAATCCTACGGTTTACTTCGCGTACTCTGGGCCACACAATTGTTCTTACCATTAAATATACGAATTCTACTAGCAAACACCTTAATTCTACCAGTGCTGACGTAAGCCTGTGAGATTTATTCAAAATGCAGCTATAATAGCAAACGTAAGCTAAATGTTGTTTTTAATCACACAGTTCGCTATACTTTTGGGTTAAGGAGGTATGACAGAATCGGAAATATCTCTTCTCTTTTGCTTAACATGTCTTTTGATAAGTTTCTACAGTTTCGTACTCTCAGTCTTTGTTCTGATATTCTTGTTAGCTATTCGTAAACCAATGATTCTTTACTAAAGAATTCAATCTTCTTCTTTAAGCAGGTCTGGACAGTTGATTTATCCACGTCTAACATCATTGGTTTCTGAAAGACAATTTTTTTTTTAAACTCTATTCGTCTTTGGAATAATTTTCCCCGCTGGATAAAAAGAATTGAAAACGTTGCACAGCTCAAAAAAGAACTAAATAAATTTTTTTCTTTGTAAATACAAATTTAATTTTTTACTCTCTATATCATGAAGTATTAACACATTTAATAATTAACTTTTACTTACATTTGAAATAAATATAATAATGTAAATATATGTATTCGCCTTAAGCTCTCATATTGAACCAAACTAAACTAAACTTAGCAATAATTTATAAGACAAAATGTCTTACATTGTATAAGAATTCAATGAAATAAATAAACTAAACTAAACTAAAAAGTACAGTCGTTGCGGATCATTCATTGGTCTCATTCTGGAAACGCACAACAAGGATGATGGGATGTAGCTCTCGGTTCAAGACGACTCTTAAACAGTATTTTGCGGCCCTTCGATGATAGACAATTATTCTTAGCTTAATTTTGGCATCTTCATGGTTTTATTATCTAATGCAACGCTCTTTCTTTTTTTAGTTTCTAATCAAATGTAATTTTTCATATAGTAATCAGATGATATTTAACTTATTATCATTCAATTTTTGTTTTATATGAAAAGTATACTTATACTGAATCTTATAAAAAAATAAATAGGGTGGCGCAACAGAGCGAGGAGCCCCTGGGCCTAGCGCATTTCACATAACCATATGTCTTGTGAGGGAATGGAGGGGACCTACAATTTTCTGCCGGTTCCGAACGGCTAATCGAGAAAGCGCTTTTCATGGCAATGAATTCTAACGGAGGACTTGCCAATTCCTCGCGAAAGGCGATACCCGTGGAAAAAACATTTTTGCCTCTGCTGGGATGCGAACGTCGAACATCTGGGTTAGCAGGTGGACATGCTAACCATCACGCCACGGGTACCACTGAATCTTGCACTAGTTCAAAAGATGTTGTATCTTATTGAATAAGAAATTGCTATCTATAAATAAAATAGATAAATAAATAAATAAATAGATAAGTGCGTGCGTGTGAGCTTGCAGTAAGTTCAGCACCACTCAAGTCTTCGAGATTGATCTCATAACTCGAAATCAAACATTTTCTTTCTACAATCTCATTTCACTCAGTCAAATGGCCGCCTTAAAATGATTCACTTTAAATTTCCAGCGCTAATTTTTCATGCCTTTGAGGCTATTTCGTCATCAATTTATTATCAGATCGGTTGCATGAACAACTTCCTTTGTAAAGCAACCTTTTGCTTTAATTTTATTTAATTTTCCCAGCCCGAGCAAATAAAACATGAACACGTTTTCAGTATGAAGACATCCACCCTTGATTCACGTGATCTGCACCTACTCCGAGCAAAACACTCGCTAATTCTATTTTTTAATTAAATTCCGAAAGTGTAATGTGAGCTTTGCTGGTGCCCACAATCTGCCACTACCACACCTCTCCGCCTTCTGTAGATACCTCTACAATTCATCCAACAATGATTAACAATTTTCCATCTTTACATTTTGTGGGTTTTTGCTATCCGCGGATTTTAACCAGCCCCGGAGTATAAAATGTGTATATGCTCTTCCGCTTACATAGCCATAAAAAGGACAACTCATTGAATTTATTTCGCTATTCTCCACCATGCATCCCGTTCGCGGCATCACCGCGACAAAACACAATCTTGTGCGGTAGACCTTCACCCGTTATATAATTTGAATTTTGCGATTTTTTCTCCTCCTTCCCCCCGTTTTAATTTTTTTATTTTGTTCTACTCTAATTAATAATTCCCTGCAGTCAGCGGCTGTTTCTCTCCTCTTAGGCTCAGATATCCTGTCGACGTTGTAACTTTATCCATCCAAATATCACAAACAAACTTCAACGGCGCGGCGCGCGGTACGGGGAACTCATTTTTCTCTCCCACTCTCCAGCGACATGACATGGTAACCTACTAAACCATGGAAGCGAACAACAGGATAACTACATCAGTTGTTGTAAACAATTAAAATAAATTATGTTACTCCTGGACGAAAAATTTACTCTTCAAGCCGCATGAGAGGAGTTTTCAAAAAAAAAACTCACATAAAAAAGAAAAATAATCTTTCAGTTTTCCTATCGGAAAATCAATAAATCCTCCCAAGTTCATAATTTGTTATGGGCTCGCCTCGGTGTTCTCTTTCCTTTGGATCTTTTTATCATTTCTTCTGTTAAAGTGCGCGCCTCTGCTTCTCTGGTCGGTCTTTCTACTTTTTTTTTCGTCGTCCTTTGTGTCGCAACAAAGGACTACCAGGGAATCCGATGCCAAGTATTTTGGCACAATTCTCTAGAGAGTGCTTGGTGCTTGTGTTTGTGCTTGGGTAATGGGTAGATATCTAGATGGTAGGGGTTCTCTAAAGTAAATCTCTTACGAGGAAAGAAGGATGCCCTATCATTGGCAAACATTCAAAATGTCATTTGCTTTCCGCGCGTATCCCCCCATTCTGTGTCGAGAGGATTGTGTACAGAGTATAGACAGGGTGGGACGTACACATATAGAAACTGCATCAAATGACGACGACGACACGAGACACGATGCTATACCCAAACATGCGGCACGACCGAAAGAGGCTTAGGCGTGCGGTATTTAGGTACGTAAAGAATCGCCGGATATGACTATCTATATCTTGCTAGAGAAGCAGAGAAACGTGACAGGGTATATTTGGGGGCAACAAACATTTTCCGTGCTGGAAACAGTTATCTCTTAAATAGAATACGTCTCTATCGGTTAGAGCAGCAAAGGGTCAAAGGCAGAGAAGCAGAAGCAGAAGCAGAAACAGAAGCAGAGGCAAAGCAAAGGCAGTGGCAGAGGTACAAGGAGCTGACTATAGTATGCGCATCCAAGTGTGTCTATATTGTAGTGTGGTTTTCAACTCAAAGCCAAAAGAATCTTTCTTGAAACTTTAACCAATGCGCACAAACAGTGCAAATGCATAATTCATTGAGTGCCAGTAGCAGTTTCTTTTTGTGCTTGGCGATTGGAGGGAGGGGGAAAAAGTCTAACAACTATGGCGGCAATGGATTCCCATGAGAGAAGTTACGATCTGACTTTCTTCCTCCTAAAGATGGTTTAAATGTAAGACGTTTGCTGAAAAGTACTTCGTTTTGTGTGGTGCGATGTTAAAAATTAACTGTGGGGCTGTTCTCAGGGGTTCATAAGATGAAACTTTAGTGGAAGAAATTAAATGCGACGACGGACGTTCGTCGAATAATATCAGTAGCTTATATATCGAGTTCTTTTTAATGTCGCAGAAGAGTCAAGGGATGAACTCAAAACGAAGGATGGGTTCTAGTGCCTTTACATAAAGTTGGCCGAGACGAATGTAGACTCAGGGCATCAGACAGCTTTTCTGAAGTCTAAACGAGTAAGACTGTTCTGTCACACAAAAGAAGTTTATTCAAACTCCGAAGCTGAAAAGAGTGCTAACTTCTCAATGATATGAGCCCTTGACCATTGCCATGATTCAAGTCATTGTCAGTTTCATTGTTAATTTCATTGTCGTTGTTGTTGTCGTTGTCGTTGTCGTTGTCGTTGTCGTTGTCGTTGTCGTTGTCGTTGTCGTTGTCGTTGTCGTTGTCGTTGTCGTTGTCGTTGTCGTTGTCGTTGTCGTTGTCGTTGTCGTTGTCGTTGTCGTTGTCGTTGTCGTTGTCGTTGTCGTTGTCGTTGTCGTTGTCGTTGTCGTTGTCGTTGTCGTTGTCGTTGTCGTTGTCGTTGTCGTTGTCGTTGTCGTTGTCGTTGTCGTTGTCGTTGTCGTTGTCGTTGTCGTTGTCGTTGTCGTTGTCGTTGTCGTTGTCGTTGTCGTTGTCGTTGTCGTTGTCGTTGTCGTTGTCGTTGTCATTGTCGTTGTCATTGCCGTTATCGTTGTCGTTGTCGAAAAACTCGAAACCCTTTCATTTTATTAAATGTTTTGTAAAGTCTAAGTTAAAGGGTGTCTTTCAATCGAGGAACTGAGGTGTCTTACAGTTTTTGTGAAATAGTACCGCAAATATCGTCCAGACTCGTAGATTTATGTGAAATGTTATTTAGGACTGTCATCCGTGCAATCGAGGATATGTTCTGTCAGCAACATTCCAAGTCTTTTGCCTGGTGGAATCTGTCGACGTTCCCAAAATGGCGTATCGATTTTCCTGTAGACCCCTGTTTTTGATGAGATCGTTTCATGGCTTTTGGACTGGGACAAGTCTTTCTCTCTACTGAAGCTCTCAGATTGTTTGAGGAGCATAAAGCGTGCTTCAGGTTATTATGTGTGAATCTCCGGAATTTTGGCTGTTAATAGAGGTGACTAAAAATATCTTAAGCAAGCGACTCTTTATTGTTCAAGGTGTTGTCTTGAGGTCGCGTGCGGCAAACTTCAGTTTAAGAGCCTCTTTTTGAAGCTCTCTTAACAACTGCAACATATACAAATTGGTAGCGGGGCACAGCAGCGCTCTACATCCCCGCGATCAAGCGCATTTCCTTCAAGTGTACCTTGTAAAAAATGAAGGCTGAAAGGGGCCTATACATTCACGCCACTAACATTCACTCGGAACGGCTAAGCTAAATGAGAAGGCCCTTTGCACTGCAGTGCTATTTCTCTTGTAAGATTTGGCATTACCTCGCAACAGTCCAATGTGGCAAAACAATTCAATTTTCCTAATATTCGAAATCCCACATTATAGACAGACACAAACCCCTGAATATTTTTTCTCGGCTTATAACAGAAGCTCACTCCTCCAGAAAGCAAAGAACTTTGAGTCTGTGATCTGTGAAGCGTTTTGCCACTGAAAAGTATAAGCAACTCAAGGGTGCACTTTGATACTTGAAAATCCCCTTAATCCACGACAATGTTTATTGTGAGATTCAAAATCTTAAAAAGAAGAACCGAAAAGTCACAGCAAATGAATTGCATAGAAGTTGTTCTTTTCATAAAAGCAGTACTCTATTGTCAATCAGACAGGGATCGTCATCGCTTAGAATGGTGGCAAATTTTCCAAGCCGAAGATCGAAAGTGGGTAAGCCACAAGCTGTCTTATGTGAAGCAGACAATTGAAGGAGCTGAAAACATTTTGAGATCACGATGCTCATAGCACCGTTGAAGGAGAAAAAAGGTAAGCAAGTCACTGTCAAGGACTGAAAACAGAAAAGGTACAAAAATTTACTCTTGCGGAACTCCAGCTACATCAGAGAATAGAAGATAAGAAGGCCTCATTTGCATCTTTGAGAGAAGGTTTGATGAGCGCCTTGAAGGACAAGAAGATGGATGAATCATTGTTTTTTTTTACGGAAAACAAAAGAGAGGCCTAAGAATGTACTCTTGTGGAACTCCAGATACATCCGAGAGTATAAAATACAAAGGCGATGAGTGAATCATTGCTCAGTACTAAAAACAGATATGGTCCAAGACGTTACTCTTGCAGAACTCCAGCTACACCAGAGAATTGAAGATAAGAAGGCTTCATTATTTGCATCTTTAAAACAATGCTTAATAAGCACCGTTGAAGGAAAGAAAATGAGCGAATCATTTAAACAGAAAAGATCCAAAAATTTACTCTTGCGGTACTCCAGAAAAATCAGAGAATTGAACATTGGAAGGTTTCATTTGCATCTTTGAAACAAGGCTTAATAAGCACCGTTGAAGGAAGATATGATGAATGAATCATTGTTTATTACGAAAAACAGAAGAGGTCTAAGAATTTACTTTTGCGGAACTCGAGCTACGAGGGCAGTCCGATAAGTATTTAGCCTACAAAAGAAAAACGAACATTTTGGAAAAGTGCTGATTTATTTTTCAATATAATCTCCTTTTAGTTCGATACACTTGACCAAGCGATGCTCCAACTTGTTTAGCCCATCTGAAGAATACGTTTCCTCGAGTTCTGCAAAGTAGGCATCCGTGGCGGTGATGACCTCCTCTTTCGACACAAACTTCTGCCCCCGGCAAGTGATTTTTTCAAGTTTCGAAATAAAAAGAATTTGCACGGGGCCAAATCTGGAGAATACGGTGGATGGGGCAATAGTTCATAGCCCAACTCGACCAATTTAGCCGCGGCTCTGAAGTGGTCACACGGTTGCGTTTGTTGTCCGAAGTGAGCAAACGCCGCACCCATCGCGCCGACAGCTTTCTCCTGCAAAAAAATTTCATACAGGATATGACCCACGCAGTCTTTCAAGATGCCTACTATCTCAGCTATCTCGCGCACCTTCAATCGGCGATCTGCCAATACGAGATCGTGGATTTTTGTCACATTGTCCTCCCTGGTAGCCGTTTTCGGGGCACCTGGGCGTGGCTCATCAAAAACCGACGGACGTGCGACCACGTTGAAACTCGTTGAACCAATTTTTAACGGTCGCCATTGAAGGAGAAGAGTCACCGTACACAGCATCCAACCGCTCTTTGATTTCGTTGCGTGATTTTCCTTCCAAAACCCAGAATCGAATTACTGACCGATATTGCTCTTCTTCCATTTTTCTATAATCCGACACGTTTGCTTCCACACGCGGTTAAAACAAAACTACGAGTCCAATTTGGCTGAAATTTCGACAGTAGCCTTCTACAAAAATGTAAGTTTCTCTCGCGATAGTGGCGCTATTGGGCGGAGAGGCTAAGTACTTATCGGCCTGCCCTCGTACATCCACGAATAGAAAATTCGAAGGCGATGAGTTTAGCATTCCTCAGTACTGAAAACAAAAGAGCTGTATGAATTTACTCTTGTGGAACTCCAGATACGCCCGTGAATAGAAAAAACGAAGGCGACAAGTGAATGGTTGCTCAGTATCGATAAAAGATAAAAGGTCCAAGAATTTACTCTTGCAGAACTCTAGCTACATCAGAGAATTGAAGATAAGAAACCTTCAGTTGCGTCTTCAAAACAAGGCTTGATATCGCCGTTGATAGAAAATATGATGAACGAATCATTGTTTTTTACTGAAAACAGAAGAGGTCTATGAATTTACTCTTGTGGAACTCCAGATACGCCCGTGAATAGAAAAAACGAAGGCGACAAGTGAATGGTTGCTCAGTATCGATAAAAGATAAAAGGTCCAAGAATTTACTCTTGCAGAACTCTAGCTACATCAGAGAATTGAAGATAAAAAGTCTTCAGTTGCGTCTTCAAAACAAGGCTTGATATCGCCGTTGAAAAAAAATATGATGAACGAATCATTGTTTTTTACTGAAAACAGAAGAGGTCTAAGAATTTACTCTTGTGGAACTCCAAATACATCCGAGAATAGAAAATACAAAGGCGATGAGTGAATCATTGCTCAGTACTAAAAACAGATAAGGCCCATAAGTTACTCTTGCATAACTCCAATTACACCAGAGAATTGAAGATAAGAAGGCTTAATTCGCATCTTTTAACTAACGTTTGGTAAGCGCCGTTGAAGGTAAAGAAATGAATGAATCATTGCTTAGTACTGAAAATAGAAAAGGTCCAAAAATTTACTGTTGCGGAACTGAAGTCACATCCACGAATAGAAAATACGAATCATTGCTGAGTACACTGAAAACAGAAGAGGTTCAAGAATTTACTCTTGTGGAAAACCAAATGAATTCTAGGACAGAAAATAAAAGGCATTCATTTGTATCTTACACAGAGCCCATTCAAAGAACTGCACGTCTAAAGCAACCTCCAAGATATCAAGGACTGTTCATATCATTTCCTCCTATCGAATGGTCACAACATCCTCAAAGACAGCTACGGGCCGATGTCTTGATCTGGCAAGTGGCATTACGAATGCAAAATGTTCATGCATTTTTGACAACAAACTACAAGGATTTAAATTCATTGGAAGGACATCAAAATAGGCAAATACAAAATTTCTCCAGGAGCCAATGGTCATATGAAATTTAATAATTTAAATTAATTAATTAGCTGTCATTGATACGCAATATTCGATCTCTCATTCCTTTCAATTGATTCACAATAAATCGGGCAAACCAGCAAGGCCATCATCCGGCACAAAGTCAATCGTACAATCGCATATAAATAAAACGCAATTCAGCACGCAGAGAGTGGGAGAAAGAGAGAACAGCCCAGAAATATTGTTTATTCAAACAATTATTTTGACGCTGTCAAACCGAAAACAATAACACCAAATTGATATCCCAACTAAATTGAATATATTATCATCGCGCATATTTATGAGCAAATATCGCTTGCTGTATAAATACGCGATATGTGGCAGTTGGTTCAGCGTCTCTGTTTGTGTCTCTGTGTGTGCGCGTAAATTAAATTGCATATTTAAATTACAAAATTTAATTGTACGACTGTACAATGTTCATTGTACAATACCCACAGCAAACTCGAACAGAGGCATTTCCATTAGCTTTCAGAAACAGAGTGCGCCATGGTCGGCCGCGTCGCGTGGCGTCGCCCGCTGCTACCGTTTGCTAACGCAGTTCTGTACTTTTTCACCCTTGCGCAGCCCAACAGGAATCGTATTGTTTATTTGTTCGCGGTTTGGATTCTAATTTGAATATCACATTGTCGTTGGTCGGGATGGCTTTGGGATTTGGGATTTGGAATATCCTTTTCCTCCCCATTTCTGTTTTAAGGGAGTCGTTCAGGCTTACAAATTGGTTTTGATTAGAAACAGACGGTCGAATCCTGAGGAGCTAATTTTGTTTCTTTTACTTCCGCCATCGTCGAAGCGACCACGGACGCATATTTTTTGTATTCCATGGATGGTTGGAAATGAAGATATTTTGGCAATTGCCAGTTTTATTTCTTATATTCGTACACATAAAACTCCCATGGGATTAGAGGTCTATAAGTAAAAGGACGACCAAATAAGAGACAAGACAGTCGTTATAATAAGCCTGTCAACGATGCAAACACCAGCCAAAGTGCTCACTCACTCAATGAGGGGCTGTTCCAAGGGTTGGGTAGACTAAAATCTAATAAAAACCAAATGTCAACTCGTTTAAAATTTATTTAGTAATTTTTAAGTTTATTACCAACCAGACGACATGAAATAAATGCGAATTGGCACCGTTTTTGAAATTGATTTAATTTTTGTTTTGTGTGGACGACCGACCAAACGAGCAACCGACTGACTGACGACAAGGGAAGCTTTTTTTTATTGAAATTGGCGATGACCCAGCGAAGGTCAAAGGGGTATGTAGTTTTTATTCTATTTTTTGTTATGTACGGCTGGAGTAAGCGCTTTTTCTAGTTCTATGTCCCATAAATAGAAATTTATTTGGTTATGTTCTAAAACACATAAATCGTCGTGGATGTAACTTCGTTGTGAAATAAAATAAAACCCACACTCTTTGTGCAATTCAAATTGATTTCAAAAGAGTCATAGGGAAACGGGAAGATTTGAAGTGAGGAAATACACTGGCGACAGCAGTTCTTTTTTTTTTAGTTCTTTGTCATGTTCGCTTTCAAGTCAATTTTTGAACAACAGGCGTGCTAAACTAACCTTGAAGAAGCAAGAGCTTGTGTTGAAGTCGATAACTTTACTTACTTACTTAAGGTGGCGCTACAGTCCGGGTCGGACCAGGGCCTCAACCAACATGCTTCTCCAGCCAGCTCGGTCCCTAGCTAGAGCTGCCTCCAGTTTTGCACGTCAAGTTGGTTGAGGTCCTCTCCCACTTGCGTGCGCCACCTGAGTCGCGGTTTTCCTCTACTGCGCCGTCCCTCGGGAGTGGATTCGAAGACTTTCCGGGCCGGAGCGTTGGTGTCCATTCGCTCTACATGACCCAGCCATCTAAGCCGCTGGACCCTAACTCGTTTGACAAGGTCAGTGTCGATGTACAGCCCGTACAGTTCGTCGTTAAATCTTCTTCTCCACTCTCCATCTATGCAGACGGGACCAAAAACCACCAGAAGAATTTTTCTCTCGAAGCATCCTAAAGCGTTCTCGTCTACCTTTGACAGGGTCCATGCCTCTGCGCCATATATAAGAACCGGGATGATAAGTGTCTTATACAGGGACACTTTAGTTGCTCGAGAGAGGACTTTACTACTCAATTGCCTTCTTAGTCCGAAGAAACAGCGATTGACAAGAGTTATTCTTCGTTTGATTTCAGCGCTGGTGTCGTTTTCTGAATTAATAGCGGCGCCTAGGTAGACAAAGTCCTTAACTACCTCAAAGTTATAGCTGTCAATCGTGACGTTCTGTCCAAGACGTCGGTGTTGGGTGTCCTTTCTTGATGACAGCATATACTTGGTCTTGCCCTCATTGCCCACTAAACCCATCTTCTTCGCTTCCGTCTCAATGCTCATAAACGCGCCATTGACATCACGCTGCGTTCTTCCAATTACGTCAATATCGTCCGCATATCCGAGCAATTGGACGGATTTTTGAAAGATTGGGCCTCTTGTGGTGACGTGGGAGTTTTGCACTATTCTTTCAAGAACGATATTGAAGAAGTCGCATGACAGTGCATCGCCTAGCCTAAAACTTTTTTTGACATCGAATGTATCGGTGAGATCTTTCCCGACCCTGATGGAGCAGCGTGCGTTCTCCATCGTCATCCTACACAATCGGACAAGTTTGGTAGGGATGCCAAAACTAGACATGGCTCTATATAACTCCTCTCTATAGATGCAGTCATACGCAGACTTAAAATCGATAAAAAGGTGGTAGGTATCGATTTGAAGTTCCTGGGTTTTTTCGAAGATCTGCCGTAGTGTGGAGATTTGGTCTATGGTGGACTTTCCTGGTCTGAAGCCGCACTGATAAAAACCTATCAGGTTGTTGACGACTGGCTTCAGACGCTCACACAATACGGCAGAGAGGATCTTATATGCGATGTTAAGAAGACTGATACCTCTGTAGTTGGCGCAGTTCAGAGGGTCTCCTTTCTTGAGGACCGGGGAAACAATGCTGAGGTTCCATTCATCGGGCATGCTTTTTTCCGACCATATTTTGCAAATGAGCTGGTGCATACTCCTGATCAGGTCATCGCCTGCCGCTTTAAACAATTCGGCAGTGAGGCCATCAGCTCCAGCAGCTTTGTTGGACTTTAGCTTGGATACTGCTGTCTTCACTTCTTTCAGGTCGGGTTGGCGGAATTATTGGTCTACGTCGCCTAAATCGAATGGTTCTATCTCTCTAACAGCGGAATTTGGTTCATCATCGCCGTTATAGAGCTTGGAAAAGTGGTCTTTTCATATCCTCAGCATTGACTGCGGTTCCACCACGATGTTCCCTTGATCGTCCTTGCAGACTTCGGCTCGGGGCTTATAATCCGAGGCTGTTGTTTTTAACTTTTGGTAAAACTTCCGAACCTCATTCCTGCTGTGCTACCCTTCTATCTCCTCGATCGTGAGCTTGTCATGCTCTCTCTTTTTGCGTCTTAGAAGCCGGTGTTCGCCTCTGCTCTTCTGCTTGTAGAGCTCGTAAGCAGTTCTAGTCTTTTTGTGCAGCGCCGCTTTGTATGCTTCCTGTTTAGCTGCATGTGCTTGCCGGCATTCGTCGTCAAACCAGGGGTTTCGTTGTGGTGGCCGTGTGAAACCCAGCACTTCAGAAGCGGCATTTCTGATGGCTTATTGGCAGTGCTGCCACTGGTTCTGCTTAAGAGGTTGTTAGAGATTCGATCGGATAAGGGCTTGGCGATGTCTTGCGATTGTAGTCGTTCAACGTCGAATTTTCTCACAGTATTCCCTTGTTTTGGCTTCAATCGGGATATCCGTAGTCGTACCTTGGCTACAACAATGTAGTGGTCCGAGTCAATGTTGGCCCCTCGGAATGTTCGGACATCCTCTATACTGGAGAAGTGTCGTGCGTCGATCGCAATGTGGTCAATCTGGTTGACGCATGACGGTGGATTGATCAGGAGATTTCCATGTCCCTTGTGTTCGACACACCAAACCAAAAAATTAGAAAGAAAAACCGAAGTAGCAGGATAAGTAAAGGTAAGACAACACATCCTAAGGGAGCACACACAAGCAGACAACACTCAATCGCTCCTGGCGAGAGTATGAGCATATCACAGAGCGTTTGCTGCTCTCAGTATTTCTTTGTGCAGCACATCTTTGCTGCGCGACTATCTTACGCCCTTTTTTCGGGGTGGTCGGAATAAGGTTTAAAGTCCTTGAAATTCGACGTTCCTTGAGAGAAACACCATTGGCATCTTCGAGGACGTATGTCCAAGCCGACACTCTTTTTCTTCACCTGAAATGGACCTCCAAAATTCGATGCTAACTTTACGTAACCGTAGTAATTGGCCGCATCAAATATTTTTTTGATCAGCCGTCAAAATATAAATAGGCAATAGACCAACTAAGTCCACACACAACATCTCCCCTTCCCCTCGCCTTTTCATCATCAATCCAGCCGGTTTCTCACTAATCGGCTTCACGCTTTGGCAAACTTTACAAAACCTTACACATTTAGTAATATCTGACCTCATCTTCGGCCAGTAATACTTCTCTCCTATCCTAGCGAATGTTTTCTTTACTCCCATCTCCCACATTCCCTGCTAATGGTTCTATGTTCTTTAGCAATTCAGTTTTTGATTTTTCGTAGGAATCTTTTGAGATTTATTAGAAGCTTAAAAAATACAAACAATTATAGTTCCCATTCGTTCGCCCATGAAATTTTGTTTCAAGTTAATGACTCGTGCATTTGTACGTCTTGTTTTTTTTATTGAACGTTTAAAGTGTATGCGATGACGAGCAACAATCGAAAGCATTATTGTGTTGCCAATACAGAACATCATTAAAAAAAACAAGCAATTAAAGTTTAACGGATCGTTATTCAAATTCGTTAAGGAAGTTATCGGCATGAAGTAATTGAAACTTTTACTATGCTCGTTATCTCAGTCAGTATTTTTATGTATACATTTAAAGTTACACCCTAGAGCCTAGAGTGTATGAGGGGAGCGCTGGTAGTTAAAAGACAATCCGCTGTATTCATTAAGTAGAAGCACAAAACAAATTATAGTGTGGCAATTGAAGTGTAGTTTATGAAAATCAATCATTGAAGAGGTGGTGTATTTCCATTAGAAAAGTCGAGACTCAGACTCGGTGCAGGTTGTATTAGCATCTTAATCGCATTTGATTCAGGCTTGAAGCAAGCAATTGAAGATTGGGGCTCATTGATTTTTTTAATGAATTGAGTTTGTTTTTAGCTCTCCGGAGAATAAGCTCGGTAATACCTCAAATAACCTTTGATCACTTATCTCATAACACAACACATTTACTTTAACTTAAAATCCGAGTCCAAGTATTTGTTGGACTCCAAGAACTTCAAGTCACATAATTTGCTAACACTGGAGTACCACAAGGTTCTATATTGAGGCTGGAACTAATTTCTAAAACTATAAATGAGTTTTCCGGCTTTATGTTAAGCTGTTAATTGCTTATGTGTGAAGATGATGCTCTAATATACTTTACAGTGCTCGGCCACGTACTGAGCGACTGGCGTAGCAGCAAAATTAGAACAAAATTGAAAGCTGTTCAGCAGAGCATTTCAATTTAGTTCTTATTTTAGCTCTGATCACAGATACATCCAATTTAGTCTAACAGATGACACACCAAAACCCATAGGCTTCCGTTATTATAGGAAAACTGATTGGGTAAAATTCAGCGAAATCTTCAAACATTGTTACAACTACAATGACAATAGCTTCCCTTCAAACCCCAAGGATCTTGACAGCAAAGTCGACGATCTAACTAGTGCTCTTAACCATGCCTTGTGTAACTCCTGTCCTCTTACCATAGTAAGAGGGAAGAAGAAACCACACTGGTGGACCAAGGAGCTAGAACCGCTCAAGAAAAGTTGTACGAAGCTTTTCAATCGAGCCAAATCTTCCAGAAATCCCATAGACTGGGATCTCTACAAGGAATCCCTTAGGATTTACAAAAAGAGGTTACGAATAAGCAAAAGATTCTCTTGGAGAGAATTCTGCAATAAAATTGAAGACTCCTCAGAGGCATCTAGACTTAGGAAAATCCTATCAACGAGTCCAAACATGCCAAGTTCTATAAAAGATGAAAACGGCAACTGGACCAACTCATATGAAGAAACATTAAACTTGCTACTGGATACTCATTTCCCTGGTAGCTCGTTGACAATAACAGACGATGAGCACTTGCCTCGACTCGCAAACCAATCAGGAAAAGGTCTTATCTCTAGAGATATACTGTTATGGGCAATAAACAGCTTTGACCCTTATAAATCACCAGGGCCTGACGGAATCATCCCTGCGGAGCTGCAAAGGTTTCAGACATCATCATCTATAACGTAGAGATGATCATGAAAGGATGTATAAGCTATGCATATATTCCCAAGGCCTGGAGAGAAGCTAGGGTCGTCTTTATACCTAAAGCCGGCAAAAGCTCCCATGTAAATCCAAAAGATTTAAGACCTATTAGTCTATCATCCTTCCTCCTTAAAACACTGGAAAGAATGATTGACATACACTTAAGACAATAAATTAAACCTAGTCTGATCTCAACGGCGCAACATGCCTATACAAAAGGTAAATCAGTGGAAACTGCACTCCACTCTCTGGTTTGCACCATTGAAAAATCCCTGCACTACAAAGAATACTCTCTCGTCGCATTCCTAGACATAGAGGGTGCATTTAACAATGTTAACAATTCAGCAATCACTAATGCTCTTGATGGGCTGCTCATAGAGGAACATATCAAAAACATGATAACAACAATGCTCAGCAGCAGAATCATTAGTTCCGAAATGGGGAACTACAAAACAAGCAGAATGGCCAATAGAGGAACCCCGCAGGGAGGAGTTTTATCTCCCCTACTGTGGAACCTGGTCGTTAACAAATTGTTAATCGACCTAGAGGACGAAGGTTTCAAAACTATAGCCTATGCCGATGATGTAGCAATTGCCGTTTCAGGCAAGCACCCACAAACCCTAGCTGAGCTGCTACAAACAGCACTTAACAAGCTTAACAATTGGGCTGCAGATTGTGGTCTGAACATCAATCCACACAAAACGGAATTAGTTCTCTTTACGAGGAAATACAAAATTCCGGACTTCAGACCCCAACTATTAAAGGGGTAACTCTCATACTGTCAAATCAGGCTAAATATCTAGGTCTCATTTTTGACAAAAAACTGACCTGGAAAACCAATATTGAGGAAAGAGTAAATAAAGCCAACGTTGCACTCTTCTCCTGTAAAAAAGCCATTGGCGGGAAATGGGGTTTCTCCCCCCAAATCACCCATTGGCTGTTTACATCGGTAATTAGACCGATACTCACATACGGGGTGATAGTCTGGTGGACAGCACTAGACAAGATGATCAACTACAACAAGTTGGCCAAAGTTCAAAGAACGGCTAGTCTGTGTATTAGTGGCGCACTGAGGACAACCCCATCGGACGCCCTCAATGTACTACTAGATCTCACACCCCTAGATATCTTCAGCAAACAAGTCGCAGCTAGCTCAGCTACTCGACTCAGAGCTACATCACAGTGGACCAATAATCAAATTGGCCACACTACCATTCTAGATAACTTTAGATTCTTACCGAATCGATGCGACTACACCACCCCCAAGTTGGTGTTTGACAATAATTTCCAAGTAACCATACCTTCAAGAGAAGCTTGGGAAAATGGCGCTCTTTTGGAAAATGAAGCAATACACTTCTACACCGATGGTTCAAAAACCAGCGAAGGTGTGGGAAGTGGAATCTACTCAGAAAAACTGAATCTCAGTCTTTTCTTCCGCCTACCCGATCATTGTAGTGTGTTCCAAGCGGAAATTCTGGCGATTGAGGAGGTGCTGTCTTGGCTCAAAGAAAACGTCATATCTTCCACGGATATTCGGATCTTCTCAGACAGCCAAGCTGCCCTTAAATCTCTTGCCTCTGTCTCTACAAAATCCATCACGGTCCAAAATTGTCAGATGTCTCTGAGGGAGATGTCAAATCAGTTCAACATTCACCTTTCATGGGTGCCAGGGCACAGGGACATACCAGGCAACTGTATGGCAGACGAACTAGCCAAAAAGGGCACGACCACTTCCCTACGCTCAGAATGGAACAACATAGGTGTACCTATCGCTACATGTAAACTCCTACTTAGACGGGACGCTTCAGGGATAACAAACACTAGATGGACTGAGAGTAACAACTGCCTTGCAACCAAAAAAGTTTGGCCGTGTGTAGACTCAAAACGATCAAAGAGTTTGTTGGACCTGAACCGCCTGTGTCTAAGTTCTACCATAGGTGTTCTTACGGGACACTGTCTCATAGGGAGACATGCTAAAAGACTTGGCGTGTTTTCCAATGATTTCTGCAGAAGCTGCATGGACGAGGAGGAGGAAGAAACCGTTCAACACCTTCTTTGCTCATGCCCTGCACTACTTCATAGGAGGAAAACTCATCTCGGTGAATTCTTCTTCGATGATACTAGCGACCTAGCTTACATAGACCCCAAAATACATTAAAAGTTCCACGTGGTTTGACTAGCAGGTGATTAACCGGCTAGTCCCGTAATGGAAGATTAATAAGTGATCAACTCGTTAATCTTACATCGGGTTTCTGAGATCAGTAGGTGATTAACTTGCTGATCTCTGTGGTATCACAATGGGCCCTTGTGGCCTAAGTGTGTTAGGCAATGTACTCATTGACTGACAGCCACTTCCACCTAACCTAACCTAACCTTATTTTAGCTTTGCCGCTCAATACGTGACCTGGTGGCTTCAGAGCAAATTGCGTCAACCTGATCAATGGAGATATCCTTAATTTTCACCTAATGACCATATTCAAAGAATCTTAAGCTCATTTTTTAAAAAGCCATGGAAATGTTAAGCTTCAGCTGGAGAATTGATGCAATTTCAAACCAGATCAGACCAGTGACGTATAAGAATACCACTGCAACACATCCCGCTTGTCTTAAGAGACGACAGAAGAAGAAATCGAATTTAAACAACCACGAGGGCAGTCCGATAAGTACTTAGCCTCTCCGCCCAGTAGCGCCACTATCGCAAGAGAAATTTACTTTTGTGTAGTACATTTTTGTACAAGGCTACTGTCGACATATTTCAGCCAAATTGGACTCGTAGTTTTGTTTTAACCGCGTGTGGAAGCAAACGTGTCAGCGGATTTTAGAAAAATGGAAGAAGAGCATTATCGGTCAGTGATTCGATTCTTGTTTTTGGAAGGAAGGGAAATCACGCAGCGAAATCAAAAAGCGGTTGGATGCTGTGTACGGTGACTCTTCTCCTTCGATGGCGACCGTCAAAAATTGGTTCAACGAGTTTCAACGTGGTCGCACGTCGGTTTTTGATGAGCCACGCCCAGGTGCCCCGAAAACGGCTACCGCGGTGGACAATGTGACAAAAATCCACGATCTCGTATTGGCAGATCGCCGATTGAAGGTGTGCGAGATAGCTGAGATTAAGACCGTAGACCTGAGATATACTAGGCATCTCGAAAGACTGTATGAAATTTTAGGCATGAGAAAGCTCTCGGCGCGATGGGTGCCGTGTTTGCTCACTCCGGACAACAATCGCAACCGTGTGACCACTTCAGAGCAGCGGCTAAATTGGTCGAGTTGGGCTATGAACTATTGCCCCGTCCACCGTATTCTCCAGATTTTACCCCGTGCAACTTCTTTTTATTTCGAAACTTGAAAAAATCACCTGCCGGGCAGAAAATTGTGTCGAATGAGGAGGTCATCCCCGCCACGGAGGCCTACTTTGCAGATCTCGAGGAAACGTATTTTTCAGATGGGCTTAAGAAGTTGAAGCATCGCTGGGTCAAGTGTATCTAGTTCGATAAGGAGATTATAAAGGAGATTGAAAAATAAATCAACACTTTTCCAAAATTTTCGTTTTTCTTTTGTAGGCTAAGTACTTATCGGACTGCCCTCGTAACATAAAAGCGAATCACGCAACACGCGTAGCATCTAAAAACTTTTCCACAAATGTGCAAGCAAATCGCAGGTCCTAGGGCACGACTGCTTACTGAGTGGCAAAGCGACAAAGCAGTAAAATTAGAATAAAATTTCAGATTTCAGAAACATCGCTCTGCCATTCAGCTTTCAATTTTGTTCTAATTTTGCCCGCTTTGCGTCTGGGACACGACTGGATCTCACCAGTCGGTCTAGTAAAAAAGATATCGAGATTAAAAATGAAACTGAAGCAAAAAAATTTCGTTAAATCTTGAGCATAATGGAAAAACTAGCAAACGCTATCATCACTGCTTACCAGACACTATCCGTATTACGTCTGATACTCATCGTGGACCGAATAAAAAAGCTCAGATCAGAGCTACACTCATTCCGACGTTGAACAAAGTAATACACGTACTACGCATGGCACTGGTTCTGGATAGGGCAGAATCACTCGGGCTAGAACGACACGGAGTCCAAATTAATCCCAGTCATTTTCCATACCTTGCATATTACTTACCTTGGACAGGGTAGAAAAGTCAGAGTTACACTAGTTGCGGACTTTAGCGAAGTAATGCCAGGCACTACACGTACTATGCCTGGCACTGATCCCGGACATAGTAGAAAAGCTCGGTTCAAAGCTACACGAATTCTGATATACGCACATCTTACAAGCATTCGAATGTCAACCGCGAGTTCTGATATGGGTGGTCAACAGCCAACGAGAAGTTCCAATTCCCTATGTTTGGGAATCATATCTTGTTTGGGATCATATATCTACCCCTGAGGTACATGGTAGGTTCCAGGTAGTAGCAAATGTTAAATAGAATTCGTGACACGTATTCACGGTTTGCTTACTTCAACAATCAGTCCGCCAGTTTTCATTGAAGCAAAATTTGAAAAAAAGCATTCACTTAAAAGGTTCGGTAAACAACAGGAAAAACTTTTATTGCAAAAAAACACTTCTACAAAACGAAAGTGCACCAAAAATAAAATTAGAATCGATCATTGATTCCATGTGAACCTTATTCGAGATCTGCTGACTTGGGCGTTGTAGTTTCCTTTTTTACTTGATAAAGTTGGACATAAACGTAAAGATCTCATACGTTGAAATAGCAATCTGGAAAATAAGTAAATATGATTGAATTGAGCAGCCACTACTTCGTCTATCCCACCTCCTTAAAAAGCTCCAGGGTTATCCTGCCGATCATCCCAGCATGAAGCTCCAAGTTCTTGTTAGCTCTGATCATCATAATCAAAATCGTCTTTCTGTACCTCGGTGTGCCTTCGTACCAGTTGTGGTCGTAAATTGAATTCAGTAGATTCTCGTTCTAAAACTTTGACATTAGTCCAACCGTATACAAAATTATTAGACAATTTTACTCACAGCCTCGTATATTTGCTGTCCAAGGACGCATCTTTGGAAAACTGGCAACGAAAATGCCACGATGCTCACCACAGACATTGGAATTTCATGAAAACTGTTTGCACGCAAAATTGCTAACAGAAACAGGCATGGTATGATCTTTCCTACAGAAAATCTCACGAATAAACTCAAGCTGAAGGTTTTGTCGATGCCGCTGCATATCCTAAACCAAACAAAAAAAAAAAACGTTTGATCTAATGGTTCCTTGCAGTTCTAAGACACATAATTACTCATCCAATTCACATTGTAACCCGATTAGTTTTCTTAACTCGCCAGAGGTCTCAGATTCATTCCTTGCATCAAGCTTACTGATTGATGTGCATAAGTAACGGTAATGCATGCACAGCTGTATAATAAAATTTGAGTAAAGTATATCTTCGCTGACATAAATATAGGTGCACCCCGCAAGAGTATAAAGTTGAAAGCAATAGAAAAGGACGTAGGACAGGAATGCCGACTTTTCGAGGGAATACCACGGCCAATATGGAAACACAAAAACATAGCCATCGTTTAAAAATGCCCATTTGAAAAGTGAAATGCAAAGAGGATTAAGAGCATAGACAGAAAGTCCTGTCAAAACGAGGCATTTGAGAATGTTACTGTTCCTGATTATTTTCTTGCCAAAAAATTGCAGGTCTAGGCTGTGCTGTTCGTCCATTGTAACCGGAATTAAACGGTGCAGTTCGTTGAGCATGTTGTTGATCGTTGCTTTATTCCAAAGGATCGAAATAGCTATGAAGAAAATCAACAAGCAACCGCCGGTTACGGCAAGAAATAATGTGGTATCTTTTGAGTTCATGCCCAATTCTTCCCAGGTGAACATGAAACGGATGAGGATTGCGAAAATTAGTTGAAGAGCAGGTGCTAAGGACGCAAATGTAATGAATTTTAGAGCTCGCGGGTTTAATGATGACCGCTTGACTATTGGAGTGCGGAACAGTGGAACAAATAATTCCTCGAACTCGTACAACTTTTTTAATGCCATTGCGTCTTGATGTGAGATAAACCGAACCGAAACTGAAAACCACTGAGTTCTTGTGCCTTAACTCTACTTCTGGGCTTAGTTTGTAAGAAACATCAGTTTTTGTTTCGCAATCCTTGCTCATCAGTGATTCTCTTTGTAGCACAATAATTTTGCGCACTGAATTTGATTTTCACACTTTCACCAAATTAATAGCTCAATTGAGGTGTGGGAGGCGAGTTGACAGCTGCACGTTATTCCTTTTGACGAGTAAGAGTGCTTGCCCCCTCCTGTAGAAACTCGCAAAAGGTGTCTAAGGCAAATGGCTAATCAAAGCTGGGAATCAACACGTTGAGCATAGCACCAAAGAACTTTCCCACGATACAATTTCTTTGGTTGAAAAAGCTGATTGTCGCCGGAAAAGAGAGTAGTTGGGCGTGTTCTTTCGTAATTCGATAGATTTTGACTGGTGTTCACTTGGCGGCCGGCGCGGCGCACAGGTATTGCAACGTTTGGTACACGTCAGTTGTCCTTTCTTTGCTTCCTCGCTGTTGCCACTGGATACTGAGCTCGATCAGCTCGATATGATTTGTCAAATTAGTAAGGCCGAATGTTGACCAATGGCCAATGAAAAACACGAGCAATGACTGACTGTCTGAACATTTTGGGTTTCACAGAGCTATGTGGAATATCACAGAGAATGAGTTCGACTTCCAGAATCAACGAACACGTAGATTGCTCTGAGTGCTCCATCATAGTATTTGCCAGTTCTTTTTCTCAATAAAAGGTTTCGGTTGTAAGAAAGCTTTCGAGCCATTAGTCGTTTCGAGTACTCGAAACGACAAATGGCCATCGCAACACTGTTGCCACTTGCGAAGAATTTTGTCGCCATCCACAAGAAACTGCCCTTGAATATCGCTAGTGCACTTCTCCTTCTTGAGAGGCTTTTTTTTAAAAAGTTTGCTTCTTATTCTAGTTGTTTCGTCGTATTTTTTGAATATTTTAGAATGCCTCAGGGGTCCAATTATGTACCTCTATTTTACTAACGAATCTTTCTTAAATTGTTTTTGATTCTACTTTCAAAAGTCAATGAGTATGAAAATAGAATTAAGTTTAAATTCTTTATACAACTTTCCACCAAATTTTTCGAGTCTCTTTGAAGTCCATTTAATCCTTGAAGTCTTCCATTTAGTCCTCGACGTCTTCCACTTAATCCTTTCTTTAGAATTACATAGAAAGGATTTTGGGCATGCGAACAGCTTTATTATAGAATCGTATAACATAACATGTTGAAATTAAATGAAGTATGATTTACCCTTTTTATAAATACGTAACGTATTCCGTATGTACACACATTCTTAGATTGATTCGTTCATATATAACCTACATACATATGTATATATATTTCACTCTTTCTTTTCTTCTATGATTTTCTGTTGGATTTTAAGCGCAAATAAAATCAGTTGTCACGAGATTATAGACCTGAAAAGATCGGTTGTTTAATTTACTACTAGGTAACGACGGTTTACTGTTCTCTCTCAAGGGTTATTTTTGACATAACAGACCCCCGAAAAGATCTGGGCAGGAATGTCTTCCAGCTCCCGACACGTACTCTCCGTGCTGTTTGCTTGGTGACCTGTTTCTTCAATTCTTACTTACAGCATTCTACTGTTTTTGGTTTTGTTGCGATTCTCTCCAACTCTATTACTTGATTGACTCTTTGAACGTGTTTCGGAGTTGGATTTCTTTGCTGTGACCGTTTCATCATTCCATTACTGTGTTGCTTTTGATTTGGTGAGATTGCATTGAAACCCATCAACAACTTGGTCAAGGTAAAGATCTTTTGATATGTTTGTGAGTAGCAATCAATTCACGAGTTTTGGTAGCCCTTGTTAAGGGTTTCATGTGCATTAAGTAAATGTTTTCGGTTCACTGATGCAAAACAATAGAGACTTAGTGGCTCTATAAGATTCGACCCTACAGTTTACCGTCTAGAACTATTTCAAGGTATGTATTTGGCAATCTTTCGAGAATGGTAGGTACTATTTCGCTCATAGAGAGAGAAGAGTCGATCTAGTTGTCTTCATTTTCTGAACAATGAAGGTGTTTTGGGGGTTGACAGAGAAGTTTTCCATCAGCTGTTAGCATCAAAACCAAAGGTTCTATAAGACCCCTGATGAAATGGTTGAAAATCAAGTCAAGTCCAATCAGTAGTTGGTGAACTCCGCAGAGAAGTGCCCGGAGAATCTCCCTGTTTCTTCCCTATTGAATTTAGGGCCTCGCTGTTGAATTTGGTGTCCATCGCTACCTCGCTGTTAAATTTGGTGTCCATCGCTACCTCGCTGTTGAATTTGGTGTCCATCGCTACCTCGCTGTTGAATTTGGTGTCCATCGCTACCTCGCTGTTGAATTTGGTGTCCATCGCTACCTCGGTGTTGAATCCATCGCTACCTCGTTGTTGAATTTAGTGTCTACCTCTCTGTTGACCTTAGTGGTCCAGTGCTGCCTCAAAGCAACCATCAACCCACTTAATTTAATATCAAAGTGCGATTCTAAAGCTAATCAATGAAACCAAGAAGCCCTATCACCGCTGATTAAATTAAAAAACTAAAAGTTGAAACCACTCAACTCGTGATCTGAATACCCAAACCAAAGCCTTAAATCATCAACATTCCAGCCAGATATCAGCATCGAACCCTTCTTTCCCAGTAGAGACTTCACCAGAACTTCCCAAATCTAATGAATGGATCTTGTAAAGCTTTTAAAGAATAAAACCAACTTCAATAAACTAAAGTTCTGCTGCTTCCTTAGTCAACCTTGGATCTGACGAGCCCAATTTTTGTAAAAACCATCCTCACCACATAATTCCTTTTTGTCAATTGAAAAGCAAATTTTTCTGACAAGGTCGTTTGAAGTAGCTTCTAATGATTTTTCTACAAAAAATTTATGTTGTGTCCCTTAAAAAGATGTCGAAAATAGTGCGTCATAGAAGAAAAAAGGTCAAAGACTTGATTTAAGCCCAGAAAATCTTGTACCACTTTTATAACACGCACTTTCCTCCAATTTCCTAGAGCTAGCTGTAAGAATACGTTTCCCAATATCTTTTGTTTTTTGAAAATACCTGTGATGGTTGGAAGTTCCAGAGGACACCTTCCTATTATACTTAAACAAATTAAAACATTTCCAACTCGTTGATTTCTGAGTAGGCATACCTTCATAAAGCTTTGAGTTCTCATTCATAAAAGAAAACTACTTACTCCTGGCGTTGTGTTCATGTACTTGCAATGTCAGTCAAAAGTAATCTTCACATTTATTAACTGCCTTTACTACCACCATTGCCAGAAATAACATGGTGGCACAATGTAAAAATGTCATCTCCTGGATGTTCATTACACGGAAGTCTATGCTTTTCAGCACAAGTTTTTTATTCATCTGTTTCGTGTGTGTGTATAATGTGGACACATCAATTTTATAATTCATTTCCCAAAGCTTTCATGGCTGATGATGGTTTTAAAGTTTCTGCTATTCAATGCAAATTTCAAGTGAATTGTTGTCATCAACGCTGCTGGCAACGCAGTGCGGTGGCTTAACAAGAAATTGTAAATTATCATTTTGTGCAATTGATTGAGTTCGTCCATTGGAACTCAATTGGGCGAAGTAATTATTTTGATTTTAAGTCTACGCTCGCTGGGGCCGCACCTTCGGTAGGTTCGTCGAATTTATTTATGTACTCACGTTTACTTTACAAGCGACAGTTATTCAGGTATGCCCGATTGATATGGTTATTGCAATGCAGTTGGTGGCTGATTGCCGTTCGTTTGGTTTTCATCTGATTAATTTGGAGCCTTCGTTTTAAGCATGGCGAAGGGAAATGAAGAACGTCTCTTCAAAAGAATGAAAGTAAAAAGGAAACATCTTTAAAAATGGCCTCCTTGTACAAATATTTGATATAAGGCAACCTAACATACAGCCTTGCGGTACTCCAGCTGAGATTTTAAATTGCTCCAATTTTTTTCACTCTTTTTAAACTTTCAAAATGCTCCGATTTTCGTCCTCTCCTTCAATCTTAACCATTCCTTTAGAATTTCTGTATAAATATGCAAGAGAATTCATATGGAGGCTTCATGGGTGTTGATCCTTTTCTAGACAATTTAATGCAAGAACGTCGCGTCGTCGAAAGAAGCCTTCTTGAAATGTGCACGAACATAATCGCAATGTTAAGATAACGAGGGTTTTTTTTAGCGAATATCGTTATTTCTAACACGAACCCTGTAAACCTTTAAGTTTAAACAATAGGCGTGTCTATATGCATCCAATACGAACTTACACGATTCATTTTAGGGTTATAAACGGGTCTTGTGGTTCTTGTTTTCTCTGAACACGATCTTGTAATTTGAGGGGAAAAAAACAAATCGTGTAGTTCGTGTTGGTTCGTTTAAATCGAAATCTTTCAGTCATTTCCAATGAAAATGGTAACTGCGTTTCTTAGTCCAATCCATAGTGAAAATATTTGAATGTGTGTCTCCTTTTCGGGTTCTTCGGTTACGCCTTTTAATTCCTTGAAGTTCAGTCTAGCAATACTACACCCCCTCAATCACTTCCCATCAACACCTACTGAACCTCAAAGTTGTTGTTTGATTTTGTTAAGTAATTGAATTTTAATTTATATTTAAAAAAAACTATTGTCACTAATTTATTGTTTTTTATTCTCTTCCAGGTACGTTCGTTTGAGGCTCATCTTTCTAAATAAAATTCAAGGTAAATGTAAAAATAATTTAAATTCATTTAAAATTTCCGCTTGTGTCTGCAATTTCCATTCTGGATTTTCAAATTATCTTAAACATGAGAATTTTTTTGGTTTTAACGTTTGTTGGGTGTTGCTGGGGAAATGCTGTAGAAACAAGCAATCAATCATATCGAATTAGGGAATCCGATGCAAAAGAACGAGACCCAAAACAATAATAGCGAAAGCCTTATCCGATTGCGAGAAGCATCCATGAAAATGTCAGAACGATAACTAAATACGAGTGAATAGGGTGGCACAACAGAGCGAGGAGCCCCAGGGCCAAGCACATTTCTCACATCCATGGCCTTTGTGAGGGAATGGAGGGGATCTACAATTTTGTGCCGGTTTCGAACCTCTCAGAGGACTTGCCAAATCCTCGCGAAAGGCGATACCCATGAAAAAACATTTTTACTTCTGTGGGGGTTCGAACCACGAACCTCTGGGTTAGCAGGTAGACCTGCAAACCATCACGCCACGGATACCACGGTTACTAAACGATCGCTTTTGTGAGCATTGTTATTTCTTACCTGAGCCCTGGGCCCGTGTTACAAATGACGAAACGTGCGACAAGAAAACGAAACCCCAAAACAACGATAGCCACGACTTAGACTGATCATGAAATATGAGAATAGATCCATGAAAATGTTAGATCGTTTAGTATTGTGAAACATGATCGCAACGTAGTGATAACGAGGGACTTTTTGCGAATATCGTTATTTTTAATACGGGCCCTGTAAACCTTTAAACAATAGACGTGTCTATATGCATCCAATACAACTTACCTACACGAGTCAATTTAGGGCTGAAAACGATTCTTTTGGTTCTTGTTCGTTCGCTGAACACGACCTTTTGAGTAATCTGAGAAAAAGTCAAATCGTGTAGTTTGTGTTGGTTCGTTTAAAACGAAACCACTGATGAAAATGGTGACTGTTTTTCTAGTTTGTGAATCTGAAGCTAGATTATTTCAATCGTTTGAGCTGAAAACCTCAAGGCGTAGCCCATGCTGTTTCTTTTAAAAGAATTCACCCATTCAAACTCAAGTAAGGTCATTGGAGCTGCAGTTTCCTTATTAACGGTGGGGAGCATGTGTTTTGTCCATTTGCGTCCAATGGAGGGATGCTGTCTAAGGTTGTTCTCTTGCCAAATCCAATTGTTGATTGAAACCCTCACTGAGACAAAGCGCTGGTTCAGGTCCTGAAAAAGCTGTTTTAAATCCTCCCCTTTCAAGTTCATTGGCGATTTCGTCCCCAGTTTTGCCGTGATGGCCTGTAACCCGAAAGAGACTAAGTGAATTTGGGCTTTTCACCGCATTCAGAGAGCTCTTGCATTTCTGGATCACTTTCGAAGTAGATAAAGGTTTGAGTAGAGCCTTGGGAACAGCTTATCTGTCTTTGCAGACACGAGTACTTTTCCCCATTCGGCCATTCTTCGTAGCAAAGCATTTCTATAGCAAACTCCTCCACTTGAAAAGACGGGGGCCCAAAGAAGCGTGAGGTCGTATGTCATCGCTCTCCACAAAGACTTCAGCGCCCGATCCACATCGGTCTCGGAGCCATCCGTGAAGATTCGATTCGATCCTTTCGAGGTCGTGATGCTCAGAGTGCCGGAAAAAAGAAGAGGAAAAAGAAGAAGGAGGAGAAGGTGTATCAAAAGGAGGAAAATTTAGTAGCAAGAGCTCTGCATTGCTTTAGAAGGCTTTTGCATTTACTTGAGAGCTTGGTCTACCAAACTGCTGACTGATAGGAGATGATTGGTCTTATCATAGCCGGATAGCTCCAAAGGACCCTTTTCGGTGACAGACCCCATGTCTTTCCAAATGCTCTCTTACATTTGCGAGAAGATTGACAGGTCCTTAGCAGTTTTCGGCTCGTCATGTTTAGACCAAAGAAGCTTGTTTTCTACGATTACTCCAAGATGTTTCACTTTGTCTGAGAAGGGAACGTTTATGCCTTTGAGTGTGAGTTGGGCCAAACCAGTCTATTTTCTACGTTTTGTAAAGAGAGCAAACTTGGTTTTAAGAGGATGTGGTCAATTAAGTTAAGCGTAGTCAGTTCCTTGCAACAGACAGCTTGGAGCCTGTATTCAAACGAGAGCACGGCAAAGTTGTAGTCAATTGCTTGGGCGTGCTCGTGAGGTCCATTGATCGTTTCAAGAAGAAACTCGATCAGCAGAAGAGGAGAAAGAACACAACCTTGTGGATAGCCCTAATTCACTCCTATTGTTACTTACTGTCTTCTCTCCGCTTAAATGATCACAGTTCTATTCATAAGCACGACTTTTATCCACAAGACTAATGATTCGGCCACCCAAGACCTCTGGCAGCTTTGCACAGCTGGCATTTCCAAAATCACCCTCTATGTCGAAGGAAGTGCCCACCGCGAAATCTTTCCTGTCAAGTTCGCATTCAATTTTGCTAAACAAGATTTTGAAGTTCCGTCCTACAAAATTTTCCATGTTGGTAAGCAGGTTACATAAGACTTCAGGGGCCTGCAACACAAGGCTAGATGTCCATAGCCACTTGTAGGATTATATCCTTTGCACTTGTAGAAGAGTAAATAAGCTTATGACTTTCATTTTTTTACTTCTGTCATGTTTCACTTGTATTAGGGTTATTCCATGGTGTAACACCCGAAACGCATGGTGTTACACCATGGAATGACCCATTACAAGTACTTGTAGTTTTATGTTACAAGCCCCTGGTTTCCCTGCGAAGTTTCTGCAGTTCAGCTTTTCGACATAGATCTACTAGGTACTGCCCATTGCAGCTCAACTTTAAGAGCAGCTCTGTTACAAGCTTCGGTAGAGATTTGACTAAACTTCCGAGTTCATCATTTGAAATACCATGCAAGTCAATTAATCTACGAAAATCATGATCATAGAGGGATGCTTTAAACCGAACAGTAGGTACACATCCAATTCAGTTCCAAAAATGCTCTCCGTTTTAAAGCACTTAATGCGCCCCTTGGGAATACTGTACCAAAAACTCCAGACAAGAAACAACAGAGAGGAGTGAGTTCTTCAAAGTTCAAAATCACTCCCAGTTACTTTTTTTTCGTCTATGTGATCTTTTTTCGCATGTCAGTTTCAAAAATACCAACAGACAGCCCAGAATGTAAAAAAAAAACTCTCTCTCCACTCAACCATTCAACTGGAACTAACCGCATTTCCCGATTTCCCAAAGTATCCCACAACTGTTTTGTGATATTTTAAAGACATTACCCGTTGAGCAAACTTTATTGTTTAACTTTCCAAATCAAGTGAAGCATCATTAAAACATCTTGGCTATCAAATGAACAAAAAGGACATTAAACAGGACTTTCGAAACTTCCCACAGGCTAACAGATATAAATGTGATTTTCTGTTGTTCAATTACTAAAGACTTCTCAACCCCCACCACACTAGGGGGGTCTTTCAAATTGACTGCCATTTGTGAATGGTTTAAGGTTTAAGTATATAACCAAAAAGTCGTAACTACATCAAGGTCCTATTCAAAAAGTTCCTTCTTAACAAACACAATCGAAAACACTGAATATACCACCGATTAGGATCTCTTCATTTGTTATGTTGATTTTTGTTTGTTTTTTTTTTTAACTTTTGTTGCTCCTTCACAACGATTTATGGCATCCTTTCCTTGAGGAGGCTATCCTTATGAAGGGGAGGCTTATCGGGGAACTCCACTCAAAATTTTAGAGATTTGCCTTAGCCAAAGGGCTTATCGAGGACGAGAGAGCTTCGTCTTCACCAATAACGACTCAATTGAATCATAATCACCACACATAACCCATTTATTGTTTGAAATTCCATAAATTTGTCCCCTTGCCTTGAGTTTTTGCGATTAAAACTTTTCCCATTCGCCCCAACCAAACATAATTCTTAATTAAATCCAGTTAAACCAACCACAACACTTCTTACTCCTTACTCCTCGCATAGAGAAAAAGAATATTAAACGTATTATGTATTTATTTGATGATTATCTTTGCCACAAAATTAACAAAATTTTGTCCACCCTAAGCAAAAGGATTAAGCGAGGATATTATATTTCTTTCTCCTTCGTCGTCTCTCTCTCTCTCTCTCTTTCCCTCATCGCTTAATTCTTTATTAGTGCGCTCCGTTAAAGTGTGAACATTTCCTCAACACTACTGAACTGACAAGACACAGAACAAAAGGACGAGAAAGTGAAATCAAATAAAAAGGAAAACCTAGAGACGCTGTGTGTATTCGTTTTTCTTGTTTTAAGTTTATGGTCCAGCAAGGAGCTAATCCCATGGCTGGTTTATGAAATCCTGCCCATTTATCTTCAACCAGTGCTTCCATCAATTTGTGTTTTATTTTTTTATTGTTTTAGTCCTTTTGGGAGAAGATGAGATGAGCAAAACCGTCGGGATAAATTTATTCAAAGAAATTAGAACAAGGATGCGGAGTTCTGCTGACAGGAAGTAGGCACCTACTTACAATTTGTGGAGATGAGTCGCGAGAAATTGCTCATAAAGAGCGTTAGTAATTTTGTTGTTAGATTTTAATGGAATCTAAGGAATGTTGGGCTACTAATTTGTTAAAGTCACTAAATGAACGATGTGAACGATTTTTGGTTGATGACTTCGAGCCTCATAGAAACTCGAATTCTTTGTGAGTGAATATTACAGAATGGACTTCATTCATATGCCTACTGCGAGCGCACTTTCCCTACTGAGTTTTAATGTTGGGCGTCTGTTGAAAAATGATGAACAACATAATTGCTCTAAAGCAAGATAAAAGAAACTCTTCGCCCTCTAAGAGCGTTACGGAGCCAGTCAGTGAGTCAAAGGGCGCTGAAATTTATGGCTTTTTTTGAACCAAACTATGCTCCCCTAATGCGCTCGTTGTAAATTACTTGAACAATCGCGTCGCGTTGCGGCCGGCGCAAGCAAGATCATCCGTCGAAAAGCTTTGCGAATGACGAATATTTTATATAAGCGAAAGAGCTACACGGTGGTGGCTAAGGGTGGATCATTAATGTGAAGCAGATAAGTTGAAGAACTGTGATCCCTTCGAGACCACGGTGCTCGTAATGATGAAAAGGTGAGAAGAAGACGAAGAAGAAGAAACATGAAAAGCGTTACAAAACTAGTCAGTGAGTCAAAAAGAGATCAGCCGGATAGGTTTTGTATTTGAATGTCAGTACAATTTGAAGTGCGATGTTGGAAAAATTGTTGTTTGGTGTGCGTTTAAAATTATAAAGGAATGTACTTCTGGAAAACCTGACCCCAGGATTGCGGAAAAAACGGCTCTGAAGCTCACCATAACGCCAAAGGGTGTTCTGATCACTGTGTATCGTCAATATGAGTGAAGTTAGCCGTAGTAAAACTAAAATAATTAGTGTGGCGCAACAGAGCGAGGAGCTCCAGGGCCTAGCGCATTTCTCACAACCATGGCTTGTGAGGGAATGGAGGGGGCCTACAATTTTCTGCTGGTTCCGAACGGCTAATCGAGAAAACGCTTTGCATGGCCATGAATCAAGTAACGGAGGACTAGCGAATTCCTCGAGAAAGGTGATACCCGTATAAAACTTTTTTTGGTTTCAGTTGGGATTAGAACCACGAACCTCTGGGTAACAGGCAGACATACTAGTTATCGCACCACGGGTACCACAGCCGTAGTGTCAGACTTAATAAACCTTGCTACATAAACTCAATATTAGGAGAAAAAATGACGAAAGTAAAAGTTGTAGCCAAACCGCATGTGGACCATCATTAAAGGAATTACAGGTACCCCCAGCTCCAAGGAACATATGGTGAAAATCTTATCAATTTGCCGTGGGTTTCAGAAGATAACCAGCTCAAAAGTTTAAAGACACACTTTTCTACGGGTTTAGGTCATGTTTTCTAAGAAACTTGTGAAACCCAGAATCGTAGTACAAAACGACCTAGCTCGTACCGTAATTGGTTTTAAGAAATTACGGTTTTCCCGCACAAATTTTCTCAGTAGCTCGAACAAACTCGAGCCTATGTTTGGGGTATCTTTACAGTGTGGCTGGGCCTCTAAAATTTGCTTGATCACTGTCAGGCCTTCGATGAAAAAAAACCATGTGCAGTCTAAGAACTGCGTTAAGATGTCTGAGCTGCTTGCTGTTGCCAAGATATTAGAGCAGGTAACACTGTTCAACTAGTTGTCCAACTTCAAAATCTTCAAAAATATTTGAAAGCCATCCATCCATTTAGTCAAGCAGTTCTTTGAGGATTCACATTATCGAGCATTGGTCGTTCTAACCAAAGTCTGTTAAACTATTTGTGCAGTGTGAACTGCTCTATTCGCTCAAATAAACTTTTTTTTTAAACTTAAGTCTTTATTTAGGTACGTAGAAATAAGATAAAGTCTTATAGTATAGGCTTTTGGAATTGGAAGACTGCAATACAAGAACTTCGATTGGATCAAAGACCCTCTGTTCTGTGGGATATACTATTTGTCGAATAGACCGAAACACGCATTGGTTCGGTCATTGTATGTCAAGTCACTTCCTGATGAGTGGTGCCCATGGAGTGATGGGAAGCATGTGTGCCTATAACGTTGGAAGCTCGTAGTTCGAATTCTAGAAACATTAGAGAAAACTATTATCACGGGTATAGTCTCACACGAAGAATTTGTAAGTCCGCTGAGAGTAAATACACACTGCCATGAAAACCCTTTCTTCCTTAGCCGTTCGGAAACGTTTGGTCCTTGAAATGAGTTAGGAATTGAAGTAACAATAGCTTTGTTGCGCAGTTCTTCGCCTTGTCAGTTTCAAACTCGTAATTTAACATAATATTATGCTTTGAGCGGTATCGGTAAAACCGATAAATTACCCTGTTCACACTATCGAATTCCGTTTCAAAATATGAAAAGATGACCTATTGCTTGCTATTCAATGCAGTCCTCAATGATTCTCTTGCGGGTAATCCATGAGCACTGTATTGAATAGTGTTCAATAGTTCATCTACTGTTTGTTTATTTTGAACAAGAACTCGATAGTGTGAACAGGATAATTTATCCGTTTAACCTTAGCATAGCACCACATAATGACAAATCACAAGTTTGAGTCTGATAAGAGGAAAAACTGTGATCACATTATTCATAGCATCGCTAAATGAAAAGAAGTGCAAGTATATTGCTGGACGGTGCAGCACTAAGAAGTCACATTTTTTTTGACATCGGGTAGCTGATAACTTTCGCTAATAGATGCAAGCAGAATATTTTGTTAACTTTCTGCTTGTCGAAGTGCGTCTCTAAATAGATATTGGTTAAAAATGATGTGAACCTGTATTTCGAGTGGCAGTGCATCTTTGGATCTCACTCAAAAAGTATACAATTGAATAACTTCTTCTTCTTCCTCCTTGACGGCGATATAAACATCGTTATCTCGAAGGGATTTCAGCCCTCCCACTTCACACATGTGATTCCCCTATGGGGTATGTCGCATTCAACAAGAAAGTGATTTGTACCGCTCCGAAAAATTGTATAACACTAAAAGAATAGGTAAACAAAATAGGAACAACTAGTTGAAAGTTTTAAGGAGCTGCAATACTGCGCAAGAAGCAACGCCCACTGTCACTTAAGAGTATTAGAGACTCTACTTTCTCGAGGAATACAGCTAATTTTTTTCAATACTTTCCACCTTTAGATCAAGTGCAGGAATCAAATTAAGACTGCAATCTTATTTAGAGGGCTCTGCAAAGACAGGCATCAGCATACACCTCTGTTACCGTTTTAAAATTTGTAAACAAAATCTGAATCATCAATAGAGAGGGACACAGTAAACAAAAGTGTGATAGCTTTATTGTCTGTAAATAAGTCAGTCATAACATGGGTTAATTTATAAGTTGTGTCCTACCAAAAATAGGTGGTCGTAGCGTAATAGTTAGCGGCGTATCTTTCTGTTGCGTGGATGGTTCAAGGTTTGAATTCAAGAAGCATAATTGGAAAAAATATGTTTTTCCACGGGTATCGCATTCCGCGAGCAATTGGCAATATCTCTGACAGTAATTTCATAAAATGAAAATCACTTTCTCTATTATTATTCGTTCGGAATCAGCACAGTATTGTAGGTCCCTGCCATTCCATGTCTGGTTGAGAAAAATTCTTAAAACTTATTTGTTTTAGTCCTAACAAAATCTAAGCTAAGCTGAATGCCAACCAATTTTTGTAGGAAGTAAAAGAACGCTGCACTTTCGTAACTACTTTTTTTTGCTTTCCCTCGATTGTCAAACTTCTCGTCCTTTTTGCACACGTACACGTCCAACAATTAATCTTGTTTCGAACTAGGACTCAACTTAAATCCTTGTGATTTCGCGCTGTCGGGCTTTCAGGAAAGTATTTTGTCGGTAATCTTCGTCTTTTTTCCCCTTAGATTGTTTAATCGCCTGTCTGGTGTATGTTTAAAAGATGCGGCCCAAGCTGTGATCCCTTTGGTACCTCTGCCATTGTGTTATTAACTGAGGATTGAATTTTGTGATATGATTTTGTTCTTTGTGGTTTGCTCGTTACAGCTTCACCAGCTCAGGAAAGCATTCTGTGGGAGAGCGTGACCTTTGTTCGTATTACATTGGTAGGCCGGATTGGCGTCTGTAAGGAGTACCTACTGGTCCAAGCTGTGTTCCTTGTGGTTCCTCTGCCATAGCTGCTTCCGCTAATAATTATTTTTGTTTGTCCTTAGAAGAAAGACTATAGTTGGTTTGGCAAGCGTCTAGGAGCTTTGTTGTTTTTTTTTTAGCGAAATCAAAGCTTTCGCCCTTAACTTTCTATAAGTTCTGACAACGAAGCAACTAAAATCTGAGCAAAGACAAAAACTAAGTAACTCACTCTTTATTCCCAAATCTCCCATCACAAAAGAAAATAGTTCCCAAATTAGATCTGCTATTCGAAAGAGAAAAGAAAAAACCGGTAACCAATCCCCACCAAAAGTTGTTATTCGCTCCATTCGTCTATGATGAGTGAGTGTTTGGCTTGTCAGAGGGTAGAAAATGTCCTTGTTACTTTTATCTACCTTTGGCACCACGATTCTCTGTGCCGCAAATTCATGGTGAAGTGGTTTTCATTTTTTCAGATATTTTTCCACCAGCATAAAATGAAGAGACCTCGTACGTATAGACAGGATATTTGTTTTTTTTTTCTATTCCATTTTGAAAAGAAGCCAGTTAATCAAGTAGAACATAACTGATATACACATCGCAGAGTATAAATACTTACAAAATATCCGTCGGATATTCATTTTTATTCATTTGATTTGGTCTGCCACCCCCTAATTCATGGAATCACACTGCCGAACACCGAAACCAATTTCTGTATACACAACACAGTAGTGTGTTGTCGTTACGTGTAGGGACGACGCACACATAGAAGTATACTCACGCACAATATCTTTTTTTTTCTTTCGTGGGGTTGAAGTGGGAGTTGGTTGTTTTGTGAGCCAAGAGGACTCGGGAAAACAATGGGTAGCTAACTTTTTATTTGTCCCTATAGAATGTTGGTAATAAAATCATTGAATAGCTGAATTGCAGACACACAGGGGACTCCAGACATACAATGATTGTCGTTTAAATAGACACACCTGGGTACTACTGATGCGGTGTTATTGTTATGAGTGGTTATGGTTTCAACAAATGGCATTGTAGAGCCTTGTGAAAAGGCGAATGTATTAGAAAACATTGTTCTATTTTGTTATTTAGATAAATTGGCTAGACTAAGCTGCACTTATTTTAATGGTATTGGGTTCAGTTTGTTGACTGACTTATCCCTTTTAAGCCAAAGATTCGGATATGATGCAACAAATTGATGTTTTCGAAATCGTTTGGCATAAGCTACAAAGTTTTCTGACCATCTGACGGAAAAGGAAGGTAGGATGCAGACAAAACTGTCAAGACTACGGTATCGACTGTCTCGTCGTACTCACGTAGTTGTAAAAGGCTGTGTAATGTTGTAAACTAGAAGAGTGAACTGTTAAATGCTCTTACCTATAGAGTGGCTTTCTAAGTTTGATAAAAATAAAAAGGGTGTCGCAACAGAATCCCAGGGCCTAGTTTTCACAGCCATACCTTGTAAGGGAATGGAGGGGATCTACAATTTTCTGCCGATTCCGAACGGCTAACCGAGGAAGCGCTTTTCATGGCAATGAGTTTACTAAAGGAGGGCTTCCCGATTCCCCGCGAAAGGCGTTGCCCGTGGAAAAAACATTTTTACCTCTGTTGGGATTCGAAATACATAAACTGACAGGCAGACATACTAACCATTACGCCACGGGTACCACTTAACTTTCTAAACACTAAACTTGATTTCTATGACTTTCAATCTTCTAGAAAAAACTTTAGGAAAACATACTCAGTTATATGAATCTGCGAATTAAAGTGGCGCCCAAGTAGAAACTCAACTCATTATAAAGATCTTATGACGAGACATTTATTAACCCTAATCAGTGAATCAGCTTCTTCTATTCATTATTAAATTCAAAGTGTGTTAAGAAAATCGAGGGATTAGATTAGATTGAAATGACAATCAAGTAAAGAGTTCCACTTGATCGTCTGACGCCAAATCGATCTCAAAATGCTAAGCTTATCTGAATGGAATTTAAGGACTTTATTCATAGAGTCTTTTTTGGGTGGCTGGCATTGCTGATGGCTATGAGATTACTACGCATGAGGGGTAAAGCTTCATTTGAGAGATTTTCGGCATATCCCCACCAATGGCTTACTGTATGATCTCCATCCATTGCTTAATATGATCTCTGTGAAATAACAAATCGTCTGTCTTCAGCAGCAGATTCAGTTGCTGGAATAGTTACCCAGTGATAGTTTCTTCCTCGCATTTTCCTTCTTGTGGGCCAATCAAATGCTGCTTCATTGTGCTGGTGCTGATTTTTGTAAAAGTCCCGGTTAAACAAACTCCGTTTAAACAAACTCTTATTTTACAAAATGTGGTTTTATGAAGTTTTATAACAGCAAACTCATGTTTAACGATCTCTTTTTGTGACATATTCCACTCCGGTTTATCAAACTCCGGTTTAACAAATTTTGGTTAGTTAAACTCTGGTTTAGCAAACTCCGGTTTAACAAACTGGTTTAACAAACTCTGGTTAACAAACTGGTTTAACAAACTCCAGTTTAACAAACTTCGTTTTGACAACATCAGGTTTGGCAAACTCCTGTTTGACAACCTCCAGTTTAACAAACTCCAGTTTAACAAACTCCAGTTTAACAAACTCCGGTTTGGCAAACTCCTGTTTGTTAAATCCCGTTTAAACGAACTCTAGTTTAACCCCCTCCTGTTTAACAAACTCCCTACTACTTTTTGGTTGCGACACACTGTCATCTTGAAGATTGTACAAAACTTACGACTATTGGATTAAACAGTTAGTTTAAAGCTTAAACATAAGTTCGTGGTTGAATATGACTGGTTGAACTACGCCTTTTTAAGTTTTCCCGAAGCAGATGCCGGAAAAATTGCCATTTCTAAGGTAAACGGTATCAAGCCGAAAACTCTTTTCAATTCAAACGAATTCAGGAAGATGTGTTATTAAATTAATAAATAAATAGTTTCGCGCAACAGAGCAGGGGGTCACAGGGCGAAGCGCATTTCTCATAACTTTTTGAGGAATTGACAGGACCTAAGTTTGTTTAAGGATCCCGAAAGACTGAGCTAGAAATTACTTTTCTTATGGCAATGAAGGTAGCATCGGAGGTTTTGCCAAATCATCGCGAAAGGTGATACCAGTACAAAAGCAGTTGGATGTTTCTGCGATTCGAACCTCAAATTTCCACCTAACACGCTGGCATGCCTACCGTTACGCCAAGGTCACCACTGACCTTATTTACTCTTACTTATCTAAGGGTCGGCAGCAAGAAAGTTTCTGTATTTCTGTGTCTCTGAAGGATCAATTTTTAGCCTTCCGTTTCTTTCAATTTTATATCAGCCATTTGCCAGCAGTCATGAGAAGTTAGACAATCCATAGGACTGCTTTTGAATTCTCCTTCAAGGAATCTCATTTCGGGAGCTCTGGTCCCATTCAGATCAGAATGCTCAAAGCGCCGCACCGCAAGCGACAAAAAAAGAGAAAAGTGCTATCCCAGTTTGTCATTCGAAACAAGCAAAGTCTCTTTCCCTTCAGGTCCAAGTCTCAATCCCACCGAGAACGACCTGAAAGAACGAAGAATTTTTTAGAGATGATTCAATTCACTTCTATACAGATGGGTCAAAACCAGAGGAAGGGGTCGGCTGCGGGGTGTTCTCAAACCGACTTAACGTAAGTCTCTCATTCCGCCTCCCTAACCATTGTAGCGTGTTCCAAGCGGAAATTCTTGCGATCAAAGAGGCCCTATCATGGCTAAAGGAAAATGTGATATCCTCAGCGAATATCCGGATTTTCTCAGACAGTCAAGCAGCCCTCAAATCACTCGGCCCTCCGTTTCCACGAATTCTGTAACCGCCCTTAACTGTTGCCTATCTTTAAAGGTTCAAAGGAGATGGCTGAACAATTCAATATTCACCTTATTTGGGTGCCGGGGCACAGAGATATCGTGGGTAACTGCAAAGCCGATGAACTCGCCAGAAAAGGAACCGTTCTACCGATCTCAACCAGCAGGTTGAATATTGGTATACCAATCGCTACATGTAAACTTATGCTAAAGCAAGAGGCAATGGATAGAACAAATTATAGGTGGAACAATATCACCACGTGTGTGGCAACAAAACAGTTATGGCCAGGACTAGATCCAAGACGCACAAGACATTTGTTATCCATTACCTGATTGCACTTTAGCTCCATAATGGAGACACGCCATAAGACTCCGTGTTCCCTCTAATGTCTTCTGCAGAAGTTACTTAGATGAGGAGGAGGAAGAGACTATTCCACACCTCCTCTGCTCATGTCCTGCGCTCTCCTTTAAAAGAAAAAGGCATCTAGGAAAATATTTCTTTGATGATCTAAACGATCTGGCGAACACAGATATCCTGCATCTCTTTCTTTATAATAATTTTATAATAATAATTTTACGTGATAAGTTGTCGCTAGAGCCCTTTTTTGTCGTGGTTAAGGAATTCTATAAAATGCTTAATACTTCTCAGTGAAAGTTGACACCAATGTCATGGACTTAATTTAAGTAAATCCCTTACCGCTGGTGGGGGAAATAGAATCTAATTTCTATATTTTTTTTTGTTAAAAATCACTCCCATGCTGTCTCAGCTGGGCGCTACTGCAACGTCTTCGTAGCTCACGGATTGCTGGGGCCATATTGGCATTAAGTGCTTGAATCGTTTCCGCATTGTTCGCATAACTTCGGTCTTTCACGTTTTCCCGCCGTCCACGTTGCAATCCTTGTCATCATTTTCAATATAAAAATAAGTCGGTTAACATGGCTCTGTATCACCCACTGTTAAAGGAAACGTTTTTTCCGAAGTTTTATGACACCGACTGACTTTCTGTAAAACTTTCGAGCCGGAAACAGCTGTCAACGTCAAAATAACCTATGATTTAAAAAGAAACCACAAGATGGCGTACACATTTGTTCGACGTCTATTCTTCCCCTCAGTTCCGACAAGGTAATAATTTTGTTTTGAAAATAAACTAATTTCAAATAAAATCCAATTTCCAAATGCAACGTTGGTACTTTTGCTCTCTTTATTAAATATTGGTTTCCTTCAAATATTTCCTGCATTTACACTCACATTCACGGCTATTTGGAATGAAGTTTCCGCTTTTGCGGATACACAGCGTAGTGTTTCAACATTTTCTTTTTTTCTTCCTTTTTTTTTTACTAACTGGCCCCGAACATGAATGAAACAGCCCTGGGGGGATATATAGTCGAATGGAAGCTTTACAATTTGCTTGGTTTCATATTCATCCACAAACCAACCAATATCCCGTTTGTGTAGATGATTCCTCTCTCTGCTGGCGGAAGAAAGTGTACTGAATTCTAATTTATTACAACAAGGTCTGTGAACAGAGGGCTGGACTTTGGCAGATAACATACGAGTGTACAACATAGAGTATCCTTGTTTTAGTAATTATAGCGCTGGAAGGTGGTCCGTGGAAATGTGTCTGCAGGGAAGACACCTATCGATTTGGCTGGAGTGGTTGGTGGTTGTATTTTTGTTTTTTAATCTAGTTGCTATGGCCAACCATGGGCATCAACTGTGTCCCTTTTTTTGGAGCACTCGGATATCGAATGACTCAATTAATTTCCAGTCTTCATGTTCTGAAGGCGATTATATGACAACACAGAGCATGAAAACGACAAAAAAAGGCGGAAAACTGTCTGACGATTAAAAAAATAAAAAAAGAATGAAATGGGGGAACGGATTCAGCATGTATGTGATGTCGAGATGAGTACCTTGGATAGGAAAGGTTAGAATGACAGTGAAAGTGATTGAAATATAAAGACTTTTGTTCTTTGGATGTTATTATTTCAATAGGGATTTCGTTAACAAGTTATTGTTTGAAATAAATTGCTCTTTTTTAATGTGGAGTAGAAGACTAATTAGATTTTGAGACTTGGTCAATATTAATTGGCAGCAAAATGAGGTGTTCCGCAGGGCAGTGTTTTAGAACCAGTTTTGTTTGTTTTTTTTCCTTTGAAGCTTGCCTTGGTACCGGCCCTACACGAATCGCGGGAGATGGTTCTCCAGTTGATTAAATACAGCAACCCGGATCTGCCTACTCACGATTGGACGGTTCCGGTTATTGAAAAAGAGTCGGTGGGTCGTTATCGGTCGGCTCTTGTCATCTTGAATAAGGAGTCATTAGAACCCCTGGCGGCACGCGGGGGTGTTATTCAGTATGGCTTTGATAGCCTAGTGCTGAAAATATACAAAAAAGATGAGGACGCTGCAAAGCTTCCAAAGCAAGCGGCTGAATCCGAAGCCAAGGAGTCCACTGCGAGCGTCGAATCTTCCATCATGGAGACAGACGCGGCAAGTTGCTCTGATTCTTTGGAACAGCTGTCTTGCTCGAAACTGGTCGAAAAGACTACAATAATAGTGTCTGATCAAGACGCAACTGACAACAAATCGTCCGATAAGGATGACAACAACAAAGGTGGAGTCTTAGACTCCGACGATGAAATGCTTGGGGTTCTCCTTTCTGAGGATGAGTTGCTAGACTCCGCCTCAGATATGGAGGACCTTAATGCTACAGTGTTGGAGATTAAGCTGGATGATTGTAGCAATGCTGCAAATACTCCAGATTAATCTCCAACACTCGATCAAAGCCTCAGCCGGACTCCTTCTCCAACTAAGCAAGTCTGGCGAGGATATAGTCCTGATCCAGGAACCATGGATTAATAAATCCGTGGTAAAAGGACTCAGGACGAAAGATTATTCTCTGCTGTATGTGACGGACAAAGGTGAACCAAGATCCTGCATACTGGCAAAGAAAACACTTAACGTATTTTTACTACCTAATTACAGCAATTGCGACACCACAACAGTAAAACTGCAGACCAACAGTGGGACTTACTGGCTCACGTCCGCTTATCTAGGCCATGACCAACCGGGGCCGCTACCAGGAGAGATGCTCGAGCGCGTAATAAAAAGCGCAACAAAGCTCAAAGCGGACCTTATAATAGGAAGTGACGTCAACGCACATCACGTAGTATGGGGGAGTACGGACGTAAATGAAAGGGGTGAGTCTCTTTTTAATTTTATTCTAAGTACTAACCTTCTTATCTGCAATATTGGTAACGAACCAACCTTTGTCACAAAAAACAGACAAAAGGTTTTAGATGTTACCTTTGTATCTCAATCAATCTATAACAAGATTAAAAATTGGGCTGTATCTAAGGATCACTCCTTCTCTGATCATAGATACATCCAATTTAGTCTAACAGATGACACACCAAAACCCATAGGCTTCCGTAATTATAGGAAAACTGATTGGGTAAAATTCAGGGAAATCTTCAAACATTGTTACAACTACAATGACAATAGCTTCCCTTCAAACCCCAAGGATCTTGACAGCAAAGTCGACGATCTAACTAGTGCTCTTAACCATGCCTTGTGTAACTCCTGTCCTCTTACCATAGTAAGAGGGAAGAAGAAACCACACTGGTGGACCAAGGAGCTAGAACCGCTCAAGAAAAGTTGTGCGAAGCTTTTCAATCGAGCCAAATCTTCCAGAAATCCCATAGACTGGGATCTCTATAAGGAATCGCTTAGGATTTACAAAAAGAGGTTAAGAATAAGCAAAAGATCCTCTTGGAGAGAATTCTGCAATAAAATTGAAGACTCCTCAGAGGCATCTAGACTTAGGAAAATCCTATCAACGAGTCCAAACATGCCAAGTTCTATAAAAGATGAAAACGGCAACTGGACCAACTCATATGAAGAAACATTAAACCTGCTACTGGATACTCATTTCCCTGGTAGCTCGTTGACAATAACAGACGAGGAGCACTTGCCCCGACTCGCAAACCAATCAGGAAAAGGTCTTATCTCTAGAGATATACTGTTATGGGCAATAAACAGCTTTGACCCTTATAAATCACCGGGGCCTGATGGAATCATTCCTGCGGAGCTGCAACAGGTTTCAGACATCATCATCTATAACTTAGAGATGATCATGAAAGGATGTATCAGCTATGCATATATTCCCAAGGCCTGGAGAGAAGCTAGGGTCGTCTTTATACCAAAAGCCGGCAAAAGCTCCCATGTAAATCCAAAAGATTTAAGACCTATTAGTCTATCATCCTTCCTCCTTAAAACACTGGAAAGAATGATTGACATACATTTAAGACAAGAAATTAAACCTAGTCTGATCTCAACGGCGCAACATGCCTATACAAAAGGTAAATCAGTGGAAACTGCACTCCACTCTCTGGTTTGCACCATTGAAAAATCCCTGCACTACAAAGAATACTCTCTCGTCGCATTCCTAGACATAGAGGGTGCATTTAATAATGTTAAAAATTCAGCAATCACTAATGCTCTTGATGGGCTGCTCATAGAGGAACACATCAAAAACATGATAACAACAATGCTCAGCAGCAGAATCATTAGTTCCGAAATGGGGAACTACAAAACAAGCAGAATGGCCAATAGAGGAACCCCGCAGGGAGGAGTTTTATCTCCCCTACTGTGGAACCTGGTCGTTAACAAATTGTTAATCGACCTAGAGGACGAAGGTTTCAAAACAATAGCCTATGCCGATGATGTAGCAATTGCCGTTTCAGGCAAGCACCCACAAACCCTAGCTGAGCTGCTACAAACAGCACTTAACAAGCTTAACAATTGGGCTGCAGAGTGTGGTCTGAACATCAATCCACACAAAACGGAATTAGTTCTCTTTACGAGGAAATACAAAATTCCGGACTTCAGACCCCAACTATTAAAGGGGTAACTCTCATACTGTCAAATCAGGCTAAATATCTAGGTCTCATTTTTGACAAAAAACTGACCTGGAAAACCAATATTGAGGAAAGAGTAAATAAAGCCAACGTTGCACTCTTCTCCTGTAAAAAAGCCATTGGCGGGAAATGGGGTTTCTCCCCCCAAATCACCCATTGGCTGTTTACATCGGTAATTAGACCGATACTCACATACGGGGTGATAGTCTGGTGGACAGCACTAGACAAGATGATCAACTACAACAAGCTGGCCAAAGTTCAAAGAACGGCTAGTCTGTGTATTAGTGGTGCACTGAGGACAACTCCATCGGACGCCCTCAATGTACTACTAGATCTCACACCCCTAGATATCTTCAGCAAACAAGTCGCAGCTAGCTCAGCTACTCGACTCAGAGCTACATCACAGTGGACCAATAATCAAATCGGCCACACTACCATTCTAGATAACTTTAGATTCTTACCGAATCGATGCGACTACACCACCCCCAAGTTGGTGTTTGACAATAATTTCCAAGTAACCATACCTTCAAGAGAAGCTTGGGAAAATGGCGCTCTTTTGGAAAATGAAGCAATACACTTCTACACCGATGGTTCAAAAACCAGCGAAGGTGTGGGAAGTGGAATCTACTCAGAAAAACTGAATCTCAGTCTTTTCTTCCGCCTACCCGATCATTGTAGTGTGTTCCAAGCGGAAATTCTGGCGATTAAGGAGGTGCTGTCTTGGCTCAAAGAAAACGTCATATCCTCCACGGATATTCGGATCTTCTCAGACAGCCAAGCTGCCCTTAAATCTCTTGCCTCTGTCTCTACAAAATCCATCACGGTCCAAAATTGTCAGATGTCTCTGAGGGAGATGTCAAATCAGTTTAACATTCACCTTTCATGGGTGCCAGGGCACAGGGACATACCAGGCAACTGTATGGCAGACGAACTAGCCAAAAAGGGCACGACCACTTCCCCACGCTCAGAATGGAACAACATAGGTGTACCTATCGCTACATGTAAACTCCTACTTAGACAAGACGCTTCAAGGATAACAAACACTAGATGGACTGAGAGTAACAACTGCCTTGCAACCAAAAAAGTTTGGCCGTGTGTTGACTCAAAACGCTCGAAGAGTTTGTTGGCCCTGAACCGTCTGTATCTAGGTTCTACCATAGGTGTTCTTACGGGACACTGTCTAATAGGGAGACACGCCAAAAGACTTGGTGTGTTTTCCAATGATTTCTGCAGAAGCTGCATGGACGAGGAGGAGGAAGAAACCGTTCAACACCTTCTTTGCTCATGCCCTGCACTACTTCATAGGAGGAAAACTCATCTCGGTGAATTCTTCTTCGATGATACTAGCGACATAGCTTACATAGACCCTAAAAGTCTTTCAAAATACATTAAAAGTTCCACGTGGTTCGACTAGCAGGTGAATAACCGGCTAGTCCCGTAATGGAAGATTAATAAGTGATCAACTCGTTAATCTTACATCGGGTTTCTGAGATCAGTAGGTGATTAACTTGCTGATCTCTGTGGTATCACAATGGGCCCTTGCGGCCTAAGTGTGTTAGGCAATGTACTCATTGACTGACAGCCACTTCCACCTAACCTAACCTTCCTTTGAAGCTTACCGCAACGACACAAGTTCTGGAGTAAGACCCTCATCTCAGCCAAGTTTTGTTCGGCATTGAAAACCTTACGTGCAGAGCTAAGTAACCGGAATTCGGCATTTGACGTCAGAAGCAGACTTGAACCAATGCAAAGGTAAAGAAAATCCTGCAGACCTTCTAACAAGGGGTGTCACCGCCTTTCACCTTCGTAACTTATTTATGTGGGCTCAAGGGCCAATCTGGCTCAAGGGTGTTGCAAAGTTTGACGATGATAACAATAAGAGTTTCCGACAAAACTAATCACCGGTTGCGCCGTTGTCGCCTATTCCTATTCCGGATGAAGCCACACATGAACCTTTGTTGCCGCTTACAAATTTTGGGACTTGGGATAGTTTGTTTAGACGCACAACTTTCGTAGAACGTTTCGTAAACCAATTCAAAAAGAAGAAGGATTTCCAAAACGAAGTCTCATCCGAGTTTGTGTTTGCTGAGTTTTCTGTAATTGAATTAGAAGACGCTGAAAATTATTGGCTTAGGTACTAACAAATAATTTGTTTTTTTTTAACGAAATTTTCTATCCATCCTATTCCATCCAAGGAACTGTCTCCCTGTACCCTCGAACTGAAATTGTCATTACGGGCGATTTCAATACACACAATTCTTCTTGGCTTCGCTTTTCTGGCCTGACAACACCCGAAGGAAAGGAACCAGCTAACTCAGCTGGTTGACGTGCCGACTCGAATATCTGACGTTGATGATCGAGCTGAGAATACCCTCGACTTGTTTCGTTATCAGGGTTAGAGAAGTAAGCTTCCGACGATACAAAGCCAACCCAACTGAGGAAAACCGGAAAAAGTTTAAACAAGCCAGGAAAGCCAGCAACGTTCATATTCGACGAACGAAATTTTTGCATGATCAAAAATTAAGGCAAAAAATACTACAATGTCCCAAAGGTAGTAAAAATTTGTTCGTTTGTTAAAAACATCCGGAACAACAACATCTTCGGTTCCAACGCTCGTTTCCATCGACACACCTTTTGTTAGCCCTCTTGAAAAAATTAACCTTTTTGCGAAGCAGTTCGCCGCCAACTCAACGCTTCCAGAAAGTGTTATGGCTCCTCCAGTACTTGAGCGCGTGAACGATTCCATGGGACCAATCTACTTTCGCATTCGTACAGTGGCAAGAGTCTTGAAAGATCTCGACATCTCGACGAAATCCGCTGGCCCGGATAGTATCCCTGCTATAGTTCTGAATAGGTGTTCTTCCACGCTGTCAAAACCACTGCGTAAGCTTTTCCATCTGTCCTGCTCTACAGGTCTCTTCCCGAGTGGATGGAAAACAGCATTTGTCCAGCCAGTCCCTAATAAAGCCAAATCTTACACACCCTCGAACTACCGTCCAATTGCACTTACTTCCCTTCTTTCTAAGGTCATGGAAACGCTGATCAATTATCAGCTTAAGAAATATCTCGAAGAACGAAAGCTTCTTAATGACCGACAGTATGGCTTTCGTTGCAATAGGTCCACTGGTGATTTGATGGTATATCTCACCGAACAGTGGCACAAGTCTTTACATCGATTTGGTGAAAGTAAGATTATTGCGCTTGATATTTCAAAAGCATTCGACAGAGTTTGGCATCAAGCTCTTTTATCTAAAATGCGTGCATTTGGTTTCGATGAGTTTCTTCTTCGCTGGATTAGTAGCTACCTTTCTAACCGTTCATTACAAGTTGTTTTGGACGGCTACAAATCTGAAACCTACAAAATAAATGCTGGTGTGCCCCAGGGCTCCGTTTTGTCTCCGACACTTTTTCTTATTTTCAATAACGATCTTCTGTCTGAAACTACTAATCCACTAAATTGTTTTGCCGACGACAGTACCCTCAGCTTTTCATATTCGTTCTTAAGTTCACATCCCTCATCTTCGGACGTGGAATTAGGGCGGCAACGTATGTTAGGTTCATTAAATTCTGATCTAGACAGCATTGTCCAGTGGGGAATAAGAAACCGATGCTAAAAAAAAGCTCAATACTGTCTCATTGTTGAAACAGATCAGCTTTCAATCCTCGGTATGTGCATTACCAACCACCTCTTGTGGAATAACCATATACTTGAAATCGCCAAAAACGCTGCAAAGTGCTTAGGCTTTCTTCGACGATGCAAGAAACTTTTTTCACCCAATGACCTGGCAGTCATCTACAAAACGTACATTCGTTCTAAGATGGAGTATAATTCCCATATTTGGGCAGGTGCTCCTTCAACCCACCTCAATCTTTTGGACAGTGTTCAGAGAAGAGCCTGTAAAATGATTGGAGATACGAACATCATCAAAAATTTCACGAAATTTCGAACATCGTCGTAATGTTTCTTGTCTCTCCTAATTTTATGGTTTTTTTTTACAGACAGTGCTCTTATGAGATTGCCAGATGCATTCCTCCCCTTAAACAATTCAACCGTAATACTCGCGCTTCCAGGAATGCCCATCAGTTTACCCTTGAGTCCAATTTCGGACGTACTGTTAAATACAGAGATTCCTTCTTCAGCCGTATCACACGAATGTAGAATGTATTGCCCAGCTCAATTTTTTTCTCTCATTACAATCTTCAGAAATTTAAAACTAATGTGCATCGGTATCTCCTTTTAAACTCTCTCCCTTTTTCGTAACGCTCGTACTGTGTTACTTAACATGTTAAGGGTAGTCACAACCCCTTGAGTGCGCGCAAATTATAAAAAAAAAAAAAAAAAATTGAAGTTTTATTTCCATGCCCGCAAAAGATATTCCACCCGGTAGAAAATCTACCAGGCCATCGAGAAATAATGAAAATAGAAGCGGACTGAGTAGGCAACCCTGCTTCACTCCTGTTTCCGTAGGAAACCATTCGGATAATATGTTTCCATCCCAGACCGCGGTCATGTTTTCGTTATAAAACGCTTTAAGTACTCTTAGCAGTTTCGTTGACACTCCCAGATTACTAAGTTTATATATTAGGGCTTTCCTGTCAATGGAGTCGAAAGCAGCCTTGAAATCTACGAAGAAAGCGTAGAGCTTTTTTCCATTGTCTAGGTATCCTTGTGCCATGCTTGTGAGGGCGAAGATGTTGTCAACCGTAGAGTATCCCTTCCAAAAACCGTCCTGATATTCGCTAAGAAGATTTTTTCGTGTACCCAATCAGTGAGTCTTTCTAGTAAAATACCTGTGAAGATTACTCATAGGGGATACGGTCTTCCCCAGGGGCTTTGTTTGCATTGCAGCGGTTAGTTATTCTTGTTATGTCTACATGTGTTATCAGCCGATCTAGAAACTCGTCTTTCAACAGAGGCAAAGCGTACTGTATGTCATTTTCGAAAGATGATGTATTCAGCAGATTTTCGAAATATTCAGCTAGGATGTGTACTTCCGCTGTTATGCCTCGCCTAAAGGATTGCCCATTGAGAGTTTTTGCAATTTTCCAAAATGATCTACTATCCTTTGATGAATGATCTCTATCCTTTGTACCTTTGTACTTTGAGCATTGCAACAAGTTCTAGCGAATATGCTTTAGGTTTTTCCAGGCAGGTAATTTTGTACATTTTGTTCGCCTCTCTGTACCTATTTTTTGCCTCATCCGTGTTTTCTTTTCTAAGAAGTCGCAGGAATGTGAATGATTTTTTGTCTGGCTGTTTCACATGCCCAATCTTACCATGGTTGTATAGCTTTCCTTTTTGTCTGTGACTGGAGTGCCTCAGCAGCTTTGGATATGCAGGTGGTGAGAATATCTATTCCATTTACTGTTTCGACGCAGCTTAGGTTTGCCAAGTCGAGTTAATTTTTTAGATTTTGAGTGAACCAGAACTTAGAGAGCTAAGTTCTGGTTCTTCCACTGCAGTTCTGGCAGCAAACATCTTTTTGCCTCGGTTGAGGTGCTTCGTAGATTGTCTAGTTTGATGGTTACGGATATTGGTAGGTGATCCGAATACGGCAGTTCCTTGACTTCGAAATCGTGAAAACCTTGAAGACATTTTCCTTTAAGAAAGCAGTAGTCTATGGTTGAGCATGCAGTGCCCCTTATAAAGGTAAGATGCCCTTCCTTATCACTTTTGGAGCGTCCGTTAAATAACTTTAATCCCATGGTTTCACACATTTCAATTAGTTTTTTTTACCGTTTCCATCGATTTTGTTGTCCATTGAGTTTCTCTTCTCTGCGGTTGACTCAGGTATGATATCCGTTTCAATGTTTAGAACTTATGTGTCTCTAAATCTTCCGTTGAAATTGTATAAATCACAGGTACATGAAAACAAAAAAACAAAAATATAAACAAAAACTCTCCTCGCAGTGTTTTGGATATTTTTTTTCCAAGTTGTGTTGATTCATCTCGTAAGCTCGGCCGTGACTTTTAAAGGATTACTTTGCTAAAGCCCCCGTAAATCCTTGTCGTCCCATTGTCGCATTTAATTTCCGGCTTTATCCTCGAAAGAGCCTATGGTTTTTTTTTTTTGAAAGCCTTACAACTCTTAAGGCTGACGCTGCGGTCCTATATTTGTATTCATCGAACTGACTTAAAAGCCGATACCAATAAATAACCGTATTTGCATTTAGATTGCAATATTTTAGAATTAACGTAATTGCCACCTTGTATCCACTTGAGCCATTCATCTGTGAATTCCATTTTGATTGATAACGAGCCATACACATTTCTTCTGTGAGGTTGACATTTATACGAGTATCTACCAACACCCCACCTGACCCACTCACATGCCACTACTCTCAAATCTCACTTATCCTAAAACCCTTAATGCCATTTTGATTAACAACTCTACCCACACATAAACAACAATAACAACTAAACATCTCTCTCATCAATACAACCGATATTCTCAGCAGCAGCAGCAACATTTCCCAAATCATATCTTCCAAATTGATGACGATAGTTTGACGATAGCAAAGTAGTGTAACTATAGGTCTAGGCGAAGGCAATAGATCGATGTGTGTATTTAGGAAGGAAGCAGCTTTAAGTTGATGTGGCGGTTCGATTTGTTTTGATGATGGAACATTATACTCGCATTGATTTTCATATATATTATTTGTGTAGTTGAATTGAATAATCTTGTATGTCTGGTTATGGGATCATTTATGTGTGATGCAAACCCTATACGAGTTAGGGGTTGTGGCAGGGTATTCCTTAATCTATTCTATTCAGCAACATAGGGACTTAGTTGGTTGTGTGTCTTTAATTACATTAGACTGAAGTATTTATTGAGATTATTGAGCATGCCCTAGTTACGCGAGCGGATGGCATTCAACTTGCATAAAGTATTTGGTAAGGGAGAGAGTGGGTATATTGCAAAGACGCCAGCTGATGTTTTGTGCTGGAAATGGAATGGAAAACAACGAAATAATGGGAAATATAGCATTTTTAACAGTCAACCCTTTTAGGCAATACTCGACACAGTTCTTGAGATTTTTCTTGATGAAAATGATAAAGGTCTTGAGTTTTTCAAGGATGGAAACCAGCAATTGACCATTTCGAGACTGGAAAGAAACGAGTGAAAGTGTTTTTTGTTTTCTAAACAAATAGCCAACAGCAAGAACACAGTGGGAATCTCATTCCTTATTAAAATTTACAGATTCTTCTAGCGGAAATTGAGACTGATGGACGAAGGTCACTTCTTCCCTGTGGTGCCGTTGGCAGAGTACTGATTTTCTGTTTGTAGAGACTAAAGATTGTCCTGTGACTACAGAAGAGTCACTTGGAAGGAATCTGAGGATTTCTCGAAAGACCGAGATACAGAATGAGACTCCATGCTTTATTTTTGGTAAAGTTTCACATATTTTTAAGGTTTGTGTGCCTGGTCATGAAACGTTTTACGACACTGCCAAAAGTTTTTAATGATTCGTTTAGAATTCTAGAAACATAAAGCCTTTTCATAAGAACCATACCACCTCTCTGGGTTTTGTTAAAGTGCTCTGGAAATTTTCGTTGGTACAAAGATCAGACTTCTTGTTCAGGTTTTGCTAAGAACAGAATGCAGTTAGCTGGAATACCTTCTTATGCTTGTTTTGAAGGTAATCCCTATAAAGGAGAAGGAGATCTCTGGTAACACGGGTTTCGCCACCAGATACCGGCGGGCGGGTCCTTCTCTATACCTTGAAGAATATATGGTCTCCGCCATAAGATTCCAAAGATTGATTCTCTAGACTAAGGATTCACAACGCTTGTGTGAATCTCGCCATTTTAAAAACTAGTACTCGAAAGAGCGGACACTCAAAGTGTGTTTGGGTTTTCCCACTAGTTCCTCGAGACTCGTTCTCTGGACATTGGCACGACTGCGCAACTGTGGGCTTCTGCTGGAGGCTTTGGCTTGACCTACTCGTTCCCTCGCTATAAGACACATGTGTGGTTTTTGCCGCTGACTATGCGAAGCTCGTTCACTAGGTATTGAGACCATTTCGCTGTTTTGAGCTTCGCCATTAGATTCCATTTCATTTCGTCTAGAGAAAGCGTCTCGAAAGTTGAAGTCTCAAGTTTGACATACGAGCAACACTGCGTGTGGTGTATGCGAACTGTGTCATAAAGTTCCCCGAACTCGTAGTCTATGCAAAGGAAACTTGACACGTATGTAGGTGATTCCACTTGTTTCTCGAGACTCGTTCTCTAGACATTGGGACTACTATGCAGCTGTTGACATAGGAACAAAACAACATGGTGTGTAGCGTAAGAGGATTGGGTAGGTAATTATGTTCCTCCAACTCGTTGTCTTGGCATAGGACACATGACACGTTTGTAGGTGTTGCCGCTTGTTTCTCGAGACTCGTTCTCTAGATATTGGAACTACTATGCAATTGTTGGCTTTGCCAATAGATTCTGGAAACTCTTTTTCTGGATATAGGAACATTGTTTTTCAGTTCACTATACTTGCTCTCTAGACATAGCAAAGTTCACAATTGTATGGGTTTTGCCACTGGTCTCCCGAGACTCATTCTTTGGACATTGTGCGTGTCTCGTCGTAAGATTGGAGAGGGTTTTCCAGTACATGGGATCGACACTGTGTTTGCGGGTTCTGTTATAAGGTGCTCCAAACTCGTTCCCTACAAATAGGTCACATTGCACTTGTGTATGTTTTGCCACCAGTTTCTCAAGACTCGTTCTCTAGACATTTGTACCACTTTGCAAATAATGGCTTCGCTATTAGATTCTGGAGACTTTTCCTTGACATAGGAACGACGCAGTGTATCTAGGTTCTGTTGTTGGGTTCCCGAAACTTGTTTTCTGGACAAACGACATGAATGTGATGAAAGTTAGAATTAGTTTCCCGAGACTCATTCTCTGGACATTAGGACAACTTTGCAACTGTGGGCTTCGTCATTAGATTTTAGGGGTTTTCACTTGAGTGGAGCTATGTGTTTGGGCTTTGTCATTAGGTTTCCAAAACTTGCCTCTAGAGATAGGATACATAGCGTGTGTATAGGTTGTGAGACTAGTTTCCCGAGACTCGTTCACTAACATAGGACACATGATACGTGCGTGGAACTTGTGACTCGTAGTCTGGTCATTGATACCACTTTCCAATTGTAGGCTTCGACATTAAAATCTGGAGGCTTTTCCTTGACATGTGAATGACACTGTGTGCCAATTTGTCGAGTCGACGCGACAAATCGGTGTAACAGAGAAGGAGAACAAGAAAACAGTCGCTTTTTTCGCACGAAGTTTCAACAAATAGACCAATGTGGGCTTCGTCATTAGGTTCCACAAATTCATTCTCCAGACAAAAGACACATGACACGTGTTTGGGCCTTGACATTTGCTTGCCGAAAATTGTTATCTGGACATTTTAACCAATTCGTAACTGTGGGCTTCACCATTCTAGAGACTTTTTCTTGTTATAGGAACGACGCTGTGTATGTGCGTTTTGTCGTTAGGTTCCCCGAAGTAGCCTCTAGAGATTTGACACTTGTGTGGTGTGTATGTGGGTCTTGTTCGTTATCTGGAAGGTGAAATCACTTTGCTTTTTTGCGCCTGGCCATTAAATTCTAGAGACTTCTCTAGACTTAGTTTGTTGGTTTTACCAAAACTCGTTCTCCAAATATTGATGATATCTACAGCGTTTGTTTGAGTTTTGAAATTAGTTTTTTGCAACTCTTTCTCTAGACAATGTAATCACTTTGCGAGTGAATGTTTCACCTTTGAATTTCGGAGACTCAGGAAGACTCAGGAACAACACTACGTGCACTGGCTTCATCTTCGGGTTCTATAGTCGAAAGTATGCGCTGTCCTGGTCTTCAGGTTCTCTAGACGAAAACCTAGTACATGCATGTTTCGTCTTAATATTCCGGAATTTTTTTCTATGGATTTGGTCACCTAACACGGAGACCCATCAAAAGTTTTTGGAGATTCGAACTCCGTGTGTGGGGTTCTAGCCATTGAATTTCTGAGACTCTTTTTTTTTACATGAGAACCATTAGCAATTCGTTTCCAGAACAAAAAAATCAGACTTCTGCGTTCTGGCATATAAAGCTTGCTCATACAAATTTCTTCGAAATCGGCATGAAATCATAGGTCCTTAAAATGTATCAGGTCTCAAGGCACCCCGAGCTTTGTTACGCCACGAAATTTACGTGCTCATTTTTATTTAAGGCTCTGCCGTTTCATTTAATACGACTTCACCAGAAAAACACCTCAAGACAAGGAAAGAATGTCCATTGTGAAGTTTTGTCTTAAATGGCGCCCAATCCGGTATCGAATTGTCCTAACCTACCAATTATATTGATTTGGCCAATTTTTGTTGATCTTCTTAGAGCTTATGATAATCTATTTGCTTTTGCTCTAGCTGAAGAAATCAGCTTTTCACTTCCTTGAACAGTAAATTTGATGGATGTCTTCAAAACTCATTGCTGGTTCTGTGTCTCATCTTTCCATGCAAATACGGCAAAAACATTTCTCCAACGACATCTTTCTCAATGTGTGCAAACATATCGCTTTATCTCTTTAAGGAAGAGAGGAACGAAATTTTCCTTTCCTTTCAAATTGCCTAGGGCCGACTGTCTTTGCCTTAGGAGGAAAATAAAGTGGAACACAGTTGACCGTTCATCTTGAAGAAGAACTCATAAGTATCTTTGGGATTTTCAATATTTGCACTTGTTCTGCCAAGAAAAACTTGAATATAATGGTTGTTGTTCAAAATTTGTCTTAATTGGCGCCCAATATTGGAGAGTTTTTTTTTGTTGATGTTCATAGAACTATCGGTCATTGGTGTCGAACTGTTTCAAGAGCGGTGTCTACTTTTTGTATAATGCTGTTGATTGATTTGGAACTCATATTCAATCACTGTCTTCTTCTTTTTCCTTTTCGACGTTCCCAGCATCTTAATCTCGAAGGGATCACAGCTCTCCCACTCAACTGCTTCACACTAATGATCCGCTCGTATGGAATGGCGCGCAGTCTAATAGCGTTAACTATTCAAAAGATGGAACGTACCGCAAAGCTTAAGGGAACATGGACCACAGGTTTTCAATTTTCTCTCAATCGAGTAGAGCGCCATTGACTCTATTCATACGATACATGAAACGTTATTTAGTGGGTTGATAGTCATATGTACTTTAATTGACTGAGGGTAGGCATTTATATTCTTTCCTCTCAAAATAAGAGCTTTTCGCTGGCATTTTATCGTACGATAAATTTTTCTACTCACCCAACAAAAACCTAGATACCTCTTTTTGCATCGTTGTCACGCTCTGTTGCCTCTTCCTCCCTTGATTGGGTCTGCTGCTTGAGCATAAACGTACTAACCATTCAGATAAAAATCTTCATCGGCTGTCTTTTAAGTTCTTCTCCTTCTCATAAAGACAAGTTAAAGGCAAACATATACACAAAACTGGCCATTAAACCAGCTATGTGCGTTCGTTTTTAGTATCCCATGGTGTTGTAGTGCGCTACTAGCATCTGCTCGCTATATCTATGTGCGGTGTCCAAACATAAGTGCCTTGCTTGCCTATTGAGTCTTGATAAATGAACTAAGAATGTCATCATCAACGACACCACACCAATGACAAGAACAGCAGTTGTGGAACCACCACCAGCAGCATCACCATCATTTCCATCATCTTATGGTTGCTACTGTCAGTTAAGGAATGGAATTGAGAACACCATCACCATGCATGCCAGCCATTCTAGATGGACCGTTATTGTATAACAAAAATTCCCTTCTGCCGTCTCTCTAGCTCTTAGTCCTTATGGTGTTTTTTTCCCGCGAAATGAATATCACAGATTTCTTGTGCACGTTCCAGTCATTGTTCTTCCCAACCATCACGTTTCAAGGAATGAAAAAAAAAAAAAAAAAAAATACATATCGCATCTTCTATGTGCTCCACTCCTGTAGAGAAGAGAATGAATGGTGGGCGGATATCTCTGGCATGGTAGGGAATTTTTGTGGAATCCATTAGAGAGTGCAGCGGGATATCAAAAGAATTTGCGACATTTAAGTGCACTTTTGTGCACCTATCTCATTTGTCTGTTTGATTTAGTGAATGAGTGGCTGGGCGGTTGTTGGTTTTAAGAGGAAAATAGAACCCCCTCCAAGTTGTATTATCTTCATTTTCTGTTTTTTTTTTTGTTTTCCTTCGTTTTTCTACAGAAAATTATACAGGAAAAAAAATGTGAAGAAATTTTGGTATTTAGGTTAACCAGGGGAGTCTATCGTTGTGTACAAAATTCGCCCGCCTAATGGATATGCATGCTCTTAGTTTAAACGATTATATGGTTCTTAGAATGTTGGCTTTTTAAAAGAACTTAAAAAGCAACTACCAATAAAAGGAAAAATGACTGGCTTCTAACAGCTTTGTCTTTGGACAGATGAGTTATACCAGAGCCTGATGAAAATCGATTGGTTCATAGGTAAGCTTAGTAGGTTTTGATTCTCGGAGGTGGTATTTGCCTGTTACACTTTGTTGTTGGCGAAATGTCTATGTACCACTCTTCTATAGTAACACAGTCAGTGTTGGCAATCTTCTGTAGGAACATTTGTGTCGTTAAACAGAAAAATAACAGAAAAGGTACGCCCCTATAGTCGAACTCTGCAGTGGTTCTTCTTCTGTGATTTGGTTGGCAGCGGGCGTGTGGAATAACAGCCGCGCCGTTGCTTGTTTTAGCCTTAGCAATCTATAGAAGGAATATTTGTGTTCGTAAAGTAGAGTAAATATGAAAGAAGTACGCTCTCATAAGGGAACCCACGGGGTTCTTTTTCTGTGATTTGACTGACAGCGGACGTGTGGAATGATCACCATTACTTACAGCTTAAACAGATGCTTTGGGAACCTCAGTCTTCGTTGCTTTATTAAAAAGTAAATGAAAAATGTGATTTGAAATTCTCTACAATCTCTTTTCTTCCACCTTTTCGGCGTTACGACGATCGTGTTTTCGAATGGTTCAAAACTCTCCCACTTTTATTTTTCATACTAATGACCCAGCTATTGGTATATCGCGTTGACCTCAGAAAGCGTCGACCAGCCTCCCGATTTCATATTCAGAACCCTATCACAGATTCCATCATAGAAAACTTCCACACGGAAAGCTAGGTTAGGTTAGGTTAGGTTGCATGGGGGGTGCAGCCACAAGTGGCAGCACCTCACTCGGATCTCAAGGATTCGTTGTGCTGCCCGGGAAAATCAGAGGATGAGGAGATGGGCGGATTGGAGAGGTAGAGGGTTGGGTTGGTGTAGGGAGCACCCACTGAACCATTTGGAGCCTTGAATAAATTTCAGGACGTTGATCAATGGGAGATTAGAGATGTCGCCCAGTTCGTCGAAGAAGTATTCTCCGAGGATTTTTTTCCGAGTGTGGGCCAAGCTAGGACACTCACAGAGGAAGTGGAATGATCCTTCCTCTGCCTCTTCATCTTGGCATCCTCTACATAAGTCGGATGTGCTAATGTCCATTCTCATCATATGGGTACCCAACGAGTTGTGGCCCGTGAGATTGCCATTCAACAGAGAGAGCCGAGGTCTGCTTAGCTGGAGTAGAAATTCTGTTTTTTTTTTCTTGGAAATATCTGGCCAAAGGTTTCTGGAGACTCAGCATGACGGAAAGTTAAGTTACGAACTACGAAAATGTGTCTTCACAAAATCCAAATGGAATCGAAGAAAGCATTGCCAGTTGCCACACTAAATTCCGTCATGCTGGTTTTCGAAATCAGCTGTTTTACGCCAAACGTTCAAGAGATCATTCACATTTTTCTTCAAACACAACTTCTTTCGTATATTTACATTCCACTCGGATCTACCAAATGTACGATTTCCGAAATTCGTTCCACTCCGAATGGATTATGTGATATATAGACTTTTTTCGATTACGATGGAATCTGTGATAGGGCTGATTGCTTTGTGTAGGAGGGCCACTCATTGTGGATATTGTTGCTTTTATCTGTACCAGGAATATTTTGGTTTGCCCTTCTTTGTGTTTATTCGCGGTCGTGTCTGAACGTTGTTTGATATTCCGCTTTTGTCGGTATTCTCTGGATTTCTTCTTTCTTGTTCTTGTTCTTGTTCTTGTTCTTGTTCTTGTTCATTATCTTGTTCTTGTTCTTGTCCTTGTTCCTATTCCATATCCTGTTCTTCTACTTGTTGTTTATTTGTTCTTTTTTTTCTTGTTCTCGGTCTTGTTCTTGTTCTTATATTTCTTCCTTCTTCTTTTTTGTTCTTATTCTTCCCCTTTCATCTTCTTTCTCTTCTTCTAGTTTTTATTATTTTTCTTCTTTTTCCTTTAGTGACTTTACGAACATCGTGATCTCGAAGGGATCACTGGTCTCCCTCTATCCGCTTCACATTATTGATCCACTCGTGTAGTACGCCGCTCTCTTTGTATCTCTTCTTCTTCTTATTCTTCCTTCGTTGCAAATTTCGAAGGAATCTCAGCTTTTTCTGTTTATCTGTTTTTCACTAGTGGGGTATGCCGCTCTCTCTCTCTCTCTCTGGATCTGTTCTTTATCTTCTTTCTCTTCTTTTTCTTCGTGTTTTACTTCTTCTACTACTACTTTTTCTTCTGCTTCTTCCTTTTTTATCGTTATCAATCTGGAAAGGATCACAGCTCTTCCACTTATCTGTTTTTCAATAGTGATCCGTTCGTGTTGTATGCCGCTCTCTCTTTGTCTTCTTTTTTTGCTTCTTCTTCTTCTTCTTCTTCTTCTTCTGCTTCTTCTTCTTCTTCTTCTTCTTCTTCTTCTTCTTCTTCTTCTTCTTCTTCTTCTTCTTCTTTTTCTTCTTCTTCTTCTTCATCTTCTTCTTCTTCATCTTCTTCTTCTTCCTTTTACGACGTTACGAACATCGTTATCTCTAAGGGATCACTGGTCTCCCTCTACCCGCCTCACGTTATTGATCCACTTGTGTTGTACGCCGCTCTCTTTTGATCTCTTCTTCTTTTCTTTCTTTTTCAACGTTACAAATTTTGAAAGGATCTCAGCTTTTGCATTTATCTGTTTCTCACTAGTGATCCGCTCGTGGGGTAAGCCGCTCTTTCTTTGGATCTGTTCTTCATGTTTACTTCTTTCTTCTTCTTCGTCGTCGTGGTCTTGGTCGTCTTTTTCTTCTTCTTCTTTCTTTTGACGCTACGAGCATCGTATCCTCAATGGAATCACAGCTCTCTCACTTATGTGCCTCACACTAGTGATCCGCTCTTTGGATCTCTCCTTTGAACATGACCATACAGAGTGAGCTCTTCAATCAATTGTGGTATCTAAAGTCTCTCGGTTTCCGTTAAACTCGACCCACTTTACGTTACGTCAAGCTAACATCTCCAGTCGACGTGATACCCTCTCACAAGTTGTCACAATCATTTTTCAATTTCAAAAAGAAAGTAAAGGCCAAAGTGAATAACCTTGTGTCACACCATTCTTGATCATTAATTTAAGTGGGTTAAATGCGCTCCATGGCATTTACACCATTACCTTTCTCACTGACTGACCTTTATCTATAAAAAATACCATGTGATTGTAATACTGCATAATCCACCCACTTCGCTCAATGACAAACTACGTGCCATTCACAAACACACACAAAATAAACATCTTACAAATCACCTTGTTGAGCCAATCATAGAAGTTCCGCGTGAATATTTGTAGAGTCATTACTCATGACTACACCACCTTAACCCCCTATAGCATTTTGCAAATGGTAGATAGGTAACCGAACCAACAAAACTTAGCCAACTTCCAAATGTCAGATATAATCTTGAGTAATTTCTACAGCTTCCATCTTTACCCTGCCATAGCAAACAATCATTATCGTATAGTCACGACAAACTAACGACGACGACGGCGACTTCGGCTTCTATAGAGCGAGCTAACTGTAACTTGATCATTAGAATAGAGATTTATAAATGTCTTGTCGGACAAAGGCCACACAAATAAATACGGAACTAACCACACTAAGTCGCCGAGTTATTGTTACTCTTGTATAGCTGTACGATAGTAATATGCATGCACCACGGACGCGGACGGTGATATACCGTTTGTTATATGGCGCAATCCTTTCCCCATCAGGCAATGAAATAGCATATCGCGTTTGAAATTCAAGACCAGAAATGTGTACAATTGGCATAAAGCTATGGTAGCGCAGGTCTCTTCTGTGCGGGCTCCATTTCTTGGTCAAAGGAATGCCGGCTGAATGCACTGAGAATCTCTTTCAAAATTAACCACCATTAAATGAATCTTTCCCTTTTTTGTTTGTTTGTTTTGGATGTTGCTTGAAGGGGGGAGTGGAGGGTAAGGTAGAGCTGTTTTAATGCAGCAGCGGCACCCACAAAATTACGCGGTCGAGTTGTCTGTCAGTAGTGAGGAAAGAATTTGTCGCTCTTATTATGTGTTTCCTAGATTTGGTATCGCTATCGTTTGTGTGCACAACTGACTGTGTTCAACGATGCTTGGCAGTTGGTGGCGTCATTGGAATTCGTTTAGTATTTCAGGAACTCAGTAGATGGTTGTTGGGTAAAGTTTAAAGTAGATGCTAGAAGGAGAGTGTCATAAAGCATTCAAACAAACCACAAGTTAATCGAGAGTTAAGCAACACAAAACGTGTTTCGAATGCAAAGTTAGCGTTGGTTTAAGTGTTAACGACACGTGTAAATAAGACGTACAGTGAGTGCAAGAGCATTTCAGTATAAAATTTAATGAATCCAAGTTGTAGCTTTCTATTAAACTTCGTTGAACAAGGGTGATACACAACATATTTTTATAAAAGAGAATGCGAAGAGGATAAATGTAAACATGTATTTTAGCCCAAGACTTATAGATAGGAAGCAGTTGCATCGGAATTTCCTTATTTCGACGAAGCTCTTTTACAAGCGTTGTTGGGGTACAAATGGTTGGGATCATCGATGTCTAGGGCATTTCTCCATTTTATCTGAGGTATGAAGAGGACTTCGAGGAATTGGCACTTGCTTCAAAAGTAAAACACTGCCATGGAAAGCGTCAATTAGTCCTTCGGTATCTGCATACCGAAGTAGGTCCTTGATATGCGTTAGGCCCCGAGTTTGTTGCGGTTTGAATTCTCCCTAGTTAGATAGTCGTTGCATCGCCGTAAAGTCCGTGCAGGAGGTTTAATCGTTGTGGCTTGTTTCCAGCCGGGCGTTTAGACTTTCCTTGTTTGGTCTTTTTAGACATTGCGTTTCCGTGAAGGAAATTCATTTATTTATTTGTTTTATTTTCCCTGACAATGAATTCCAAGGTTTCCGGATCAGTGCAGAATTAACTAAAATAGATAAACCGTCTTCCTACAAAAAACGAAACTTCTTTGATTGTGTTGGCTTCGATGGCATGGGTTACACAGTTTTTTTTTCTGTTTGCAACAATTGTTTGAAAAATCATCGAACGGTGAGTCATTCTGAGGGATTGATCTTCTTTATGTTTGCCGACTTTGACAGCGAGATGGCAGGTAAAGTGTTGGCGGTGAAACTTTCACTGCTCGACGATCCATTTCCAATGCTTGTTGTGGTGCCATCGTGGATTTGATTCCTTGACCGTGGATAAAATTCCTTCAAATGTTTCATGTTGGTTTTTCATTCTTCCGAAAGTTCAATTGTAGTTTTAGCGCTGAATGTATCCATCACCAAATTCGGCAAAAGAAAGGGGAGGCAATTCATTCCAAGCACACAAAGTTGTAGGGTTGCAAAGAGATACTTCCAGAAAGTCAGAGGAACGTAGTGGTGGAACTATGAAGCTAAAGCCATGTTAAATAAGATGAAGAATGCTTTGAAAGCGCATTCAATGTGCTCCTCAAAACATAGACATGAATTCGCTTGTCCCGAGTGAATACAGGAAGCTGCAAGAAAGAAACGAAGAGAAAGTGCCGCCAACTCTAAGCAAAGATTAAAAAGGGCATGTTTCGGGAGCTGGAAGAATTGTTTGCCCCGGCTGATGATGCAAGCCAAGCTATTTAAGAACCATCTTCAAAACATTCGCTCGTAGAGGGACAAAGGCCCATAAGACTCGTTCGTCGAAATTCATTAACGATGGTCAAGGACAGCTTCTTTTGGATAGCTACAAAATTCAGCACAGGTGACGACAGTATTGCGATGGCATTTTGAACAGACCATTTTCTTCGAAAGCCATTTTCGGAAGCTATCGGAAATACCAGAAGTCAAAGTTAAGAAGTTAGTTAGGTAGTTAAGAGCCCCAAAAAAGACAAAAGTGCTGTGCCAGATTTGATACGATATGAGTTTTGGAGAAGAGAAAGATGGGAGACATCGGGCTCAGATGGTTCTCGATTTTCATTTCATAGGAGGGGATGGTCTGCCTAAGCAATGAAAGGAAAGTTACTTTCACCAATGGACAAAGAGAATGTCTCTGTTCTACTACCGATTGATGAAGCTGATGTTCTTCACTTCGAACGTCGCTTTGCTAAGCGGGTTGGGTAGCTGACTATGGAAATTAATAGCGCTATCTGTTGAACCAGGCGGGTTTGTTGTGGGCAAGTCAATACTGAGCCTTGCAATAAGGACTTGATTGATAAAAAAGACCTCAACCGACTTAGAGTGCAAAACTGGAGAGAGCTGGCACAAAATCTAAGTCGTTATAGAAGGATTTTGGTTAAGGCCCAGGTTCACTCCGAACTGTAATGCCCACCTAAGTAAATAAATAAGGTGATGGTTCTTGAAGCACAAGTTGTTTTTCATCCGACCATTATCGCATATTTTCCATCGAACCCAAAATGAGCTTTCCCATTGAAGATGATTTTGCGATGAAAATCATCGTCTTGGTACATCTTCTCCAGAACCCAATCGGAGAACGTACTTTGCGTCGGCGTCGTTTCAAATGGTCCATCGGCTTCGATTCTTGAGTCAGCTTGATCTTGAATAGGTGTATAAACCGAGATCCGTACACAGAATACGTCATAATGTAGCCTGAGCGATGCCCACTTCTTGAGAACTGCCTGGTATTGTCTGATTTGGACCTTTTGCCACTTACTCCTGAACGGCAGCGATATCTTCGTAACTTCAACCAACCCGTTGCCTCACTGATACGACAAAATCACACAGCAAATATGCAGACTCAAATTTTTGTGCTAAACTTGCTATTGCCTGTCTACTAGGGCGACAATTTCGACCGGAAATTAGAGTTGAAGCCCTTAAAGTTGCCGAAGACAATTTTAATAATTTGCGGACATACCTCTTTCGTGTATTTTACCAATATGAAAATGTTGAGTTTACTGAATAAGTTGACAATGACATTTTGATGATTAGTCCGTTCACAAATCAAATTCAAAGTTGTCAATTCGCTATTGAGGATCCTCGTGGAGGTACATCGTGATCCCTTTTGACTTCGGGTTGAATTCGAAAAGCATTCTATCAACAACAACGAAATCTAAAAGAGGTGGCTCTCACAGTGCGAGGAGTTCCAGAGACCCAAGAGAGGTTGATCAAGGATATGTATGAAGCAGCAGTGTAGAAGATAAGATGTCCAGCTGGAGGCACTGAAGCATTCCTAGTAGCTGAAAGTGGACATCAAGAAGGCGTCGTGAGTCATTTGTTCTTTATTACACTAAAGGTAAAGTAGAGATTACCAAATCTATCCTTTTGCTGGATCTTAATTGCCCTTGTTTTTCTTTTTTGGTGATCTTGTCTAAACGAGGGTTTCTCTGGATCTCTCCTTTTAACATGACAATAGCAATTGAACTGGTCCTGCTCTATTTTGTTCCATGACGGCATTTTTGACGTGAATGCCTTCACGGATTTCTTATATGATCGTAATTTGTTTTTCTGGGGTGTGTAACACTAAGTTACAAGTCAACAAGTTAAGAGCCACTTGTTAATTAATGACTATTACACTTGTTGAAGAGCAAACAAATTTGCAGCTTTGTATTTAAGAAATATTTTATACTTTTCTAAATCCACTTGTAAATATTACAAGTACTTGTAAGTTTATGTTACAGGCCCCTGCTGTCATGCGAAGCATTTTCATCACAGCTGACATGAGCTCTGATACTTTTTGTACATTGTCCGATACGTGGAACCGTCGCGTCAGTGAGATTTAGGGCCTGTAATACAAAACTACAGTTACTTGTAATACTAGTGAATTATGATAAGTGTAAAAACTTTCTAAAGCACGAAAATAAAAGCTTACTAGCTTTTTTCGAGTTCAATGTTTGTAGACTTGTTGCTTTGTGCTTAAGCCATCGAATCGCACAAGCGTTTTTCTGTCAAAGAAGATGGTTGGTTTTTCCCACTTTATCCAACCATCGCTTATGCGATTTTGGGGCCTGTAACACAAACCTACAAGTACTTGTAATATTGGTGAATTATGACAATTGTAAAATATTTCAATAGTACGAAAATACAAGTTTATTTGCTCTTTTTCCAGTACAATGTGTATAATATCGCAAGTAGCTGTTGACTTTTACACTTGTAGTTTTGTGTTACAGGCCTCTGGAAGAGGTGTCTTCAGCTTACCCAGCGTTTTTCTGTCATAGAAGATGGTTGGTTTCTCTTACTTTTTTCACCCTTCGATTATGCTCTCTGGGGCCTGTAACACAAACCTACAAGTACTTGTGATACAAGTGAATTATGACAAGTGCAAGAACTTTCTGTAACACAAAGCTTCAAGTTTGCTTGATCTTCTACATGTTCAATGGTCATACTCCTAGAAGTGGCTCTTGACCCCAGATGCTTGTAAGACAAAGCTACAAGTACTTGTAATAGAAGTGAATAATGACAAGTGTAAAAAATTTCTTTTTTACTAGTCTGGTGATCTTCTACACGTTTAATGGACTTAATCGCACTAGTGGCTTTTGGCTTGTAGATTTGTAGTTTGGGATTACAAGCCCCTGATACAGGAGTTTGAGATCTACGAAATTTTCACAGAAAAGTAAAAAAGAACCACAATGAACTGGGCTCAATATTGACAAACAACCAATCCACAGGCTGTGGTGCAGTGGTGGAGTGTTCAGTATATAGGCTGGACTCGTGGGTTCGGATCCCGCTCTGGGCATCTACTTTTTTTTCAGCCTCCCAGTTTCATATGGACGCCGCCCTTGAGGTTATATGTGAAATTACTAACACCTTATTTCCAACTACTGCAGCACAAAAAAAGGGAAAGCTGCTATCCTGGTAGTACAATGGACCGCAAATTAGGTCTGAGTTCTCCAAATTAGCAATCCTCATTTTATTATAAAAAAAAACCACTCCACACAAATCGTCGTCATTGTGGAAGAAAAGATTGTACTTAAAAGCGTTTTACAGAATATATAATTTTGGCTTTCTAATTTCAGTCATATATCACATCAACCCACCTAAGTGTTCCTTAAAATTCATTGAAGCATCGAGCAAGCGTTGCAGCAATTCAAAATGTCCTGAAAACTCACATTAAAGGACTCTTACTTAAAGTGGATTCCATTCAGTTCATTCCATGTCTCTAAGCTCTCAGTTCAAATTGCTTTTAATTTTTCCAAATATCACGTAAACTCTCTGATAATAATAACACTTCTTGTTCAATGCTCTAGTTGATCGCAAACCTTAAACTTAAACTTAATTCGAGCCAATTAGTTTCAACTACTTATACTCACTGCACTCTCTTCTACACCAATGTGTACTGAGACAACATGCAATTCCGAAGAGACAAGCAAAAACCTTTCACTTAGAATAACAGCTATGAGTTTTTAACAAGGAGGAATGGCCATGTCGTGACTCTTTGCCATTTACTTACTTCGAGTGCGCATCGAACCAAAGCTATCATCATTGTTGTTCCACCTTTCTACTCGTATGTCTGTTATAGATACCTACTCAATAGCTTAAGCGACTATGATTTTTATTTTTGTATTTGTACACTAAGGCAGGTGTAGACGGGGATGGACAGTGAAATTTTATATTGTGTGTTATTTGATGTAGAATCTGCACTTAGAATCTTGTTATTGAATAATTGATTGTTGACAAATGGGCGAGTTCTTCTAAACGATCTGGAATCTATTCTAATTATTTATTAAATTATGGTAATGGCCGTCTTTTGTGTATTGAACGGGTCATTTAAATATTAAATCACGGATAAGTGGACGGTATTTAAGATCATTTTGAGGTTTCAATAGTCAACATTTACATAGTATTTATCTAGTGTGGAACGTTGTGGAACGTATTGATGTGAGATGTGACAACAAAGTTGTTTTAAAATTTATACAAAATTTTGTAGCTTTGAACTTTTGATGTAATTTAGGATGAGTTTAGTTAATTTTTAAGTTTAACTGTAATTGATTTTCCTTCATGACAATTTATGTGACTAAATCCTTTTTTGGCGATAGTAAGCCTTGCGTCGTACACCACATGATGATCAGAAGTGAAGCAGGCAAGTGAGACAGCTTTGATTCCTTCGACATCACAATGTTCGCTACACCGGTGGTCATGAAGAGAAAAGGCAGAAGACTGAACCTGCGTTTGTGAATCAGGCATTGATATTCTGCAGCCTTTCAACTTCGCAATCACTATGACACTTCGATGGGGTTTTTTTTGTCGAAGGTTTTTTAAAATACTAGCTGTAGAACTCGGACCTTAATACTGGGCTACTGTACTACTTGATAACAACCTTCTCTTGTAATTGCTTTCCAGATGTTCGTAGAAGAGCCCGAAGATGCTGCGTTATAAGGAGTCTAGGTTAGCATCCCTCACCATTCATGCGTCGAGAAGTGAAGAAGAGAAAGTGCTCAGCGGCGTTTCACAGAGTGTTTTATCGCTTAGGCCTAAAACGTTAAATGCTTGGCGAAAACGAAAGCCCTCCGTGGCAAAGCCAATAGCCTTTCTGCAGTCTTTTCTAGTACGGGGTACCAAAAATGTTTCAGTTTTCTTATTAACGTTGGGGAGCATCGGTCTGTCTGTCTGCAATGGAGGCATGCCATCTACAGTTGTGTTCTTGACAGATTCAATTGTTGATTGAAGCCTTCATTGACGGTTCCGGCAGACCAAGCGCAGGTCTTCAGGTTCTGAGAAAGCTGTCTGAGATCCTCTCCTTGCAAATTTAGCGGCGATCTCGTTTCCAGTTATACCATGGTGGCCTGAAACCCAAACGAGACTCGAAGAAGTAAGTCTTCCGACCGCATTCAGAGAGGTCTTCCATTTAAGGATCACTTCGAAGTTGGAGGGTTGAGGAGAGCTTTAAGCACAGCTTGGCTATCGCTGCAGACAAAATATTTCTCCTGTGCCTAATGAGGCGTGCAGTCGTATGTTTCACTCTCCAAAAAGGCAACACTCTGTAAAGATCACATGACAATCTCTGCCCAGATTTTAGAGTGGACCAGTGCTTAGCCGACGAAAGTTGAGCGTGTATTTTTGACGCAGTTTGAGCCTTGATATCCTCGTATCATCACAAACTCTTCGAAAGGGAAATGGTCTGGAGAGTACATCCCATGTATCAAGTGGAAGAAGATTCAGTTGTGCGTTGAGAGTAGACCCTCTAGAACTGGGGAAGCAGCAGTCACAGATTCTTTTCTGAAATTCGGTGAACGAGGCATTGACGGTCATTATGTGAGAGCTTGTTCCAGCAAATTACTGACGAATTTGGAGATGATTGGTCTTATTTTAGCAGTGTATAGACAGATCCAAAGGACCCTTTTCATTGATGGACCTCATGTCTTGCCAAAGGCTCCATACGTTACAATCAGAAGACTGACAGTGCATTAGCTAGACAAGTTTGAGTCAAAGAAGCTTCCAATCAATTATTTTACTCACTTACTTAAGTGAGCACTACATTTCGGGGTGAACATGAGCTTCAACCAACATCTTTCGGTAACAATTTCGATTTTGGGAGTGCTCTCTTCAGCTTCGCATATGTAGTCGGTTGAGGTCCTCTTCTACTGGATTGCGCTATCTCATAGGTCAATAGGTCTTCACCTTCCTCGACTTTTTTGAAATGCGCTTTCTAAAAAAAAAAAGAGTCGGAACGTTCATATCCATCCCCTAGACATGTCCCAGAGACATCGTAGTCTTGCGATGCTCTACTCTTCTAGCTTTGTCCATGTAGCTGTACATCTCTACAGTTTGTGGTTGAATCCTCACATTGTCTTCACATAAGCGACCAAAGACAATTTCTTTCGAAACCCCTAAGGGTTTTTTTTTCACCCGCTTTCGATAAGATCCATGCTTCCCTGCCGTATAGCAGGATTGAGATCATCCATTTCTTATAAAAGGACACTCTGGCATTTCTAAAAGGGTTTTGTGTCTCCATTGCCTTCTTAACCCAAAGAAGCAGCAATTGGAAAGAGTGATTCTCCGTTTGGTCTCCGCACTGATGTAATTTTCCATGTCTGCAGCGGATCCTAGGCGATCACTAGTGTGAAGCAGTAAGTGGAAGGGCTATAATCCCTTCGAAATCACATTGCTGACTTCATATTCCTGTATTTTTTCTTCCTTTAAAGAACATCATACAGCTCTAACGATAGCTTAGCAAGTCTCCCCAGGGAACACATTCGTTCCAAAACAGAACTTCATCAGCAAAAGAAAACTACAATGTTGCCAACAATGAGATTGCAAATTCCACTTCAAAACTGAGCAAGAAGTCACAATAAAACGTTAGCGACTCCCATGGACTAATTGGGGCCAACGAAAAACACTTATCGTCCACATAAAGCTCAAATGAGAGCTCAAACTTACACCACAGCGCCCACAAAAATACGAAATGATTAAACCAAACATCTACAGTTTGCCTCTAATTGACTCTCCGCCATTCGATACGCAGAGCATAACAATAATTGAATTCCCATCATAATGAACAACAACAACAACAATAAAACCAGCAAAAAAAAAAAACACCGCACTTTACAATGAACTTCTGCTCCCCCCCTTGTTTGTTGATCAATTGTTGAATTTCCCACAATTTACTCAAATTACTCCTTCAACTTGAGCCCATCCAAACATACCACCGAGCCTATTCCCTCGTCCAATAGCATGCACTACAGCAACCAGTACAACAACAACAACAACAGCACAACAAAAATATTCCCAAGGAAAAATTTTGTTCCAATAAAAATGTGCAGTCCAAGGGAATTCGTTATTCGTGCCGCGGCATAATTATGGTTTCAGTTTGTTATTTTCCGTTGGTTTTGTTGTGTTCAACTTCCTCCACCACCACCCCCACCATTTCATTCAAATTTTCTCGCCCATTCAACATTGTAAACACTTTTAACCACCACCATTCCGCTATCCATTGCAATTGAGAATTTATTTTATGTACGTTCTGCACGGAAATTTAATTACCCACTAGTCACAACGAACAACATCCCTGTTTTTTTTCTGTGTACGTTGCAATCGTTTTTTCCTCTCCTTAGCCTGAGCCCTTAACCTCACAATGAGTGTGTCGAATTCAATTAGTTCTTGGTATGGTATCTTTAAGGAAAGTGATTAAGCATTTGATGCACTTTCAAAGATTGCACTCACACACAAATACAAAAATCCCAAATAAATTCTATTTGGGGAATTGCGATTGGGAAAGTATGTTGCCTAACGCCATCGCCACTGGCAGACTTACGAACAAAAAAAAAACAAAAAAGGAGGAACAGGACGACCAAACACACACGAGGTAAGTGTGACCAAAAGATGAAGATTGCCAACAGAGATACCGAGCTGGGCGCCCAAATGAATTCAATAAATTCGTTCATTGGCGTAAAGGTTTGTCTCATGAGATTTTTCAATGGGAATGTGAAAAGCCATCGGATGAAAAGAGTTGGTCACGGTCAGGTCTTCAATTCAATGAATTAAGGTCACCGGAAGAGTTTAAGGGCGACGGTTCTTATTTTGGCAAGTCGTAGAATATTTTGAGTAACTTTTCACTTCAAATATTTACGCTTGCTATTTTTAATGAGAGAAACTGGAACGAATCACGGTGTGAAGAGGTTGGAGTAGTCTTTATGGCGAATCTACACTGGACTATGTATTTGAAACCTTAGAGTCAAACACGATGGTCTTGTATGTTATTAAGAGCTTTGATTTCCCGTAAAAGGGTACCCGTGGCGTGATATTTGGCATGCCTGCTGTCAACCCAGAGGTTCGATGTTTGAATTCCAACAGACGAAAAAATGTTTTTCCACGGGGGAAATGGCGAGTCCTCCGTTAGTAAATTCATTGCCATGAAGAGCGCCTTCTCGATTAGTCATTCGATACAGGCAGAACATCGTAGATCCCTTCCATTCCCTCACAAGGCATGGTTGTGAGAAATACGCTGGGCCCTGAGGTTCCTCGCTCTGTTGCGCAACTCTATTTATTTTTTGACTTCCCTTGAATCAGTGAAATATTTTTGAACATCTCCTTCTTCTTTGGCCGTGTGTAGACTCAAAACGCTCGAAGAGTTTGTTAGCCCTGAACCTCCTGTATCTAGGTTCTACCATAGGTGTTCTTACAGGACACTTACTAATAGGGAGACACGCCAAAAGACTTGGTGTGTTTTCCAATGATCTCTGCAGGAGCTGCATGGACGAAGAGGAGGAGGAAACCGTTCAATACCTTCTTTGCTCATGCCCTGCACTACTTTATAGGAGGAAAACTCATCTCGGTGAATTCTTCTTCGATGATACTAGCGACTTAGCTTACATAGACCCTAAAAGTTTTTCGAAATACATTAAAAGTTCCGCGTGGTTCGACTAGCAGGTGATTAACCGGCTAGTCCCGTAATGGAAGATTAATAAGTGATCAACTCGTTAATCTTACATCGGGTTCTGAGATCAGTAGGTGATTAACTTGCTGATCTCTGTGGTATCACAATGGGCCCTTGCGGCCTCATTGTGTCAGGCAATGTACTCATTGGCTGACAGTCACTTCCACCTAACCTAACCTTCTTCTTCCTTTTTCCGGAGTTACGAGCATCATGATATCGAAGGGATCACAGCTCTCCAAGTTAACTGCTTCACACTAGTGATCCGCTTATGCCGAAACATATTCCACAAAAAATTTTAGAGAAAAATTGCATACAAGACAAAATGGTACTTGTAGGGTAGTAGTTATTAATTTTTGGAAGTTTACACACATAGGTTCCACAAGTCCCACTTACGTCCCACAGGCTCCAAATAGAGCATATATACAAAAAAAGTGTATTTCAAATAAGATTGTTTTTAGCACAAATCTTAAGCCATTGTTTTTTTCGTGGATTGCGTTCCACATGATCCACCTTCATGACAAACTGAATGAAATGGTTTGATTATGGCAAACTAGTTCCAAGTGTTCATCATTTGCCACGAATGTGGAACACATGGAACCGAATGAATAGAATACGGAAAACAAGTAAAAATAATCATATTTGTAATACAAATCGAGTGCACTTCAATGCCTTTTGTCACAAGTTTGAGCCTTACAAGCTGTTTAGATAGGACAGTTCTTGGGTATGGGATCCACATCCAGCCTCTAAGCTGTCTGTTCCAGGGCACAGACTACAATACACTTGACAGACACCTGGGGTATTAAAAAAGGTGTCTCTCTCAATACTCTTAAGACTAAGGCTGTCCTCTTTACAAGACGTAGAAAATTCACTGATTTGACCCAACTTACACATAAAGGTATGCCAGCTCCCTCGATCTCAGATATGAGTTTTGTTAAAAAATCACAATTCTTCTTTTTATATTAAAGATATCGTCGACTTCGATTCACTATGAGAAGTTAATTTTTTTGACTTTTCCTTGGAACCAAGTGGTGATCGCGGCATAAACGTTAGTATATCCGCTTGTGACTTCGGAGTTCGAGGTTCGAGTCAAAGAAACCTACTATTGGTTTTCTTTGTCTTTACATAAAGGTAACGGCGTCTGGCTGTTTCGTGGGAATTTCGAGAATGGAACCTGAGAAACATCGAGGAAAATGTTTTACAAGAGTATCGCCTTTCTCGGCGGATTGCGCTTTTCTCCGATAGTAATTGCAATGTATTGAAAGCACCATCTTTATTAAACGTTAGAAATCTGCAAAAAAATTTAGGTTCCTTTCAATTCTCAACAAGGAATGATTGAGAGAAATGCGCTAGACCTCGTTGCTCCACACTGTGTTGCAACACCCTGTTTCCCTACTTTGTTCAATGCCATTTGCGAGCAGTTACCAATGCTCAAAGAGCACTTACACTGCCATGAAAAGCAACTCCACATTTACCTGTGCGAGATTGCCAAACATTGGTAGGCCTCTCCATTCCTCAATATGGAGTGTTTCAGAGAAATGTGCGACTCTCCCGCGGTCTCCGCGAGTTCTGTTTTGACACCCAAATTTTATTTCTGGCTTCTAGTGTCGTGCGTTACTTTGTGGTCAGACGACAGCACCATGAATCGTTCCAATCGATCGTAAATAATAATTTTCAAGTCTTTGTGTGGTTTATGTGATAGTTTTTCTTCCAGCAAAGCTATGCGAACACGAAGTTCTCTGTCTTGAATTTCACCTCCTAGTCGTTGATTTAAAACACCTGCCACAACAAAATTATCTGACGGAGAAGTCCAAAAACTTTGGTGCGTTCTTTCTTGGCAAACAAAATGATAAAAGAGTCAAGACACAATTTGAGTGAACTTTCAGGGACTCATTGAACTATCCTAGCATAATCAACATCGTCATTTCCAGGGACACACTATCGATGATCGTCCTGCAATTTCACAAAATATTCAACACTTCTCCCAATTAGAGAAACGTCCTTCCAAAAACCTAGCTCCAGCCCTGCTTTACGAACAGGCGTAACTGCTTCGGAGGAGGATTACAAAATATCTCGTTTCCTTTTCTCGTACGAAGTTATCAATCACTTCAAAATCTCTTGGAGTGACATCCTTTATCCCCAATCCTCTATCTGACAGCCTGTCTGTTTTTCCTAAGACAACCGAATGTTGCGAAAACTGCGTTTTCCGTTTTCCAAGATGGACCAGCTTTCGACACTACAATAGCAACCCTTAACAGTGTCATAAGCAAATGCCATAGTTGACCCAAAAAAAATATGAAACGACTGTTAACAAGCCCCAAAGGTTAATAGAGGCCAACCCAGAACACAAAAACCACAATAGCCGAAGAAGAAAAAAAACAAAATCAAATGATATCCACATCCAAAGCCATCCGCTCTCCGACAATAAATCCTAAATCCCTGCCAAGGATATAACGAGTGATGATGAAAAGCCGAAAATAAAACTAAATCAACTTTTGCTCCAACGAATCAATGGACTCCGAGACATTGTGCTTCGTAGCAAAATGAAGGATTTCTAACTAAGGCCACATATGCGAAGGATACATAATTTCATTGCCATGGTAAGGTTGTTTGTCCTCCTTCTATTAACCGAAGGCAAACTTTTTGGTGGGCTTGTTCGACTCTAAATGTATCTAAGAGAGGCGTATAAATTCAATGGCGCCTTTAGGGACCACCCCATACGATACACTCGATTTGATTCGGTTAAATAAATGCCCCCATTGGTCTTGTCCTCTGCCTCAGTCGACAAGTGCGTAAATAATACCCCCATCGGGATTAAATTACACTCACCAAACGAGTAGCTTTATCGCCGCTAAAATCAACACAATGAAATAAAAAATAATTAATTTGAAGCTGCTGGAAAGTAGCACATAACTCAACCTTCTCCTACCCAGGAAGCGGGCAGTGTTGTGTGGCAACACGACCAGCAGCAGCGTATACCTCGAACATCTGGACACAAACGAACGAACCTATTAGTCTACTTGCATTGTTTGCCACTGATCAATTTTAAAATTTAATCAATTAGCACTCAGTTAAACAGTTAAATAGTAAAATGGTGTGCATTGGTGAAAGTAATTTAGCCTTTGCGTATTTAATTGAATCGGGAGAGAGATAGGCCCAACCAGCAGCATACGGTGGTGGTCGTGCGGTCATAAAATAAATAAAATAAAGCAATTTAATTATGGCGACGCATCTGTCAACTGTCAGTTTGTTGACAGCTGCCGCTGGTGCTGCTTTTATGTTTATGTTAGGCTTCCTTTTTAAATTGATTATTGTTTAATTTGTTTGTATTTTTTGGATTTTATTGATTTATTTTGCACACTATTACTCCTTGATTCATTTCGTACACGAAGGACAATCATAAAGTAAAAAAGAAAACATTTAATTGCTTTCACGCGTTGGCAATAATAATGATGCCCGATTATCTCCACAATGACAAAGCTCCTCTGGCATCACTCATGTCAAATATTTTGAGTTTAATTGGACACTTTCAAAAGACAAACGGGGAAAGTTAATGCGTTTGATTCGATATAAAAACAAACAAATGTCAAATAAAATGTTTTGGAGTGAAGTTTGTGTATGCGTGTATGTGTGTGTGTGTGTGTTGTCAGTGCGGGGATTGTCATTTTAAGATTAGTTGACATGTGTCAATGGATGTCAAGACAAAATTGATGGCAATCTTCAAATGATGGAAATGAAAAAAAAAAGAAAAAAAGAAGCGAAGTGAAGGACAGCTCTTGACACACTCCACGATTTTCCGTAAAACATGAAGAAGGTACTTACGCCAGACAATTGATGGTCAACAATATCAGATGTACACTTGTTTGAAGTTTTGTAATTGAGAAAATGCATTGGTATTTAACTTGATATACGAGATGGCAGAGGAGTCAGGATATATTTGGAAAGAAAAAGTCTACAATCGTGATATTCGACTGAGAGTTCGCTCAAAGAACTACACCGTTTTTAAAATGAAAAGCCTTCGAAAAGAGCTTCGACCTCGAACAATGTTTCCATAAATTTAAAACATCGCAGATTGTAGGGTGCACGACGACGTAGGCGTAACTGGAAGAAAATATGAGTCGTTAGATAATGATGGTTTGGACATTTAGAGCAAATGAACACCAACTCTCCTGATCGACTAGTTTTTAGGAACACCTTGAGGCGAAGAGCGATGTTCGCAGGGAAGACCTTCTTATGAAGAAACAACAACAGGCTCTCAAACGGTTCCACTGCACTGGTGAAAATGTCAAAACCTTTCGACAACCAAAATTAAACACTTTCGTAGATGCATGAGATGAGTTGAGTGAGATCGTCGGCACAGAGCACTGGATCGATTCTTAGTCGACTTGAAGCAAAAGTGGCCGCTTCTGGTTAAAAAAATACCACGGCGCAAAAGTTCGCAAGTCGTTGTGATCAAATTGCTACGAACCTCTTCCGTACCCTGAATATTCCTCAGATTAAGCCTTCTGCGACTATTTCCAAATATGAAGAATTAGTTTGTAGTCAAGAGATTCGTTTCGAAGGAAGAGGTCATCGCTGCAGCGAACTTTTATTTTGAGGAGCTTGAGAATTCGTATTACTTGGAGGGCATCAGCCACATGTGACGAAATAACTTCGTCCCACTTTTCCCTTGTAGACCACTGTTGCAACCTCATAGCTACAGGCTATTGAGAATGATCCGGTCAGCAGTAAAGAGAAGGATGTCCCAGCTCCTCGGGGTGTGTACTTGAGATCGTGGCTCTGGACAATCGTCACGAATTCCAAAATCAAAATTCATATAAAAATGTAAAAACGATGTCTGAAAAATTTAGAGGAGGCTTGTTTGTCCAGTAGAAGTAGGGTCCAGATGTTTTTGACCTTTTAGTTGTGGTTAAACTAAGAGACCTTTAAGTTAAAGAAAAGCCTCATAAAATGTTTCATTTAGAGTTGTATAAGATTACTCATCGTCTAAAATTTACCTATTGATGCTCGTAGGTAAGCCTTATGAGTGAAGGGGGTGAGCTTGGAAGACTGTTTCTTTTTCAATATTGTAAGATTCTCCAAGTGTTTACAATCCCGACGAGCCGCTGTGAAGCAGTTGAGTGTGAGACCTGTGATTCCTTCGAGATCACGATGCTTGTAGCGTTGAAAAAGCAGAAGAAGAACTTACGTATTTAAAAAAGAACTTCAACTCAGACTTGGGATGAGTTTGAGGTCTCCTTTGGTAGTGAAGAATCAGTGAAGTGAGTCTGAAAAAACGTTTCCCTAAGGAACACAACCGTCTGAACGATTGTTTTTTAATAATCTTTTTTATAGAAACTGAAGCATTTATTGAAATCAGGAAAATTACATACATTGACGTCATAAGGTATCAGTACAATTGTGAGGGTGATCAACCTTCTGGTCTGAGTGGTATCACAATGTCAATCACCCTCTGTAAGTGTGTCGGTCTCCGTATACTGACAGCCAGATCTTACCTTACCAATCTAGGTGTGACGAGTTTGAAAAAAGTCTTTGATTTGTCTACAACGAAAAGAATGAGTTGAAGGGAAAATCTGTTATAGCTCAAACAATGGTATACGATGACTTTTTTGTTGCCAAAAACCCAAAAAGACTGCAAAAAATGTAATTGAATTCTTGAAATGAAATCTGAGCCTGTAGATAAGACTTAGTCTTGCTTTGTTGCATTTGTGCAACAGGTTATCAATTTCATCATTCATGAACTGGTTTTAGACCTTGAAACTGTCTGTGCTTTCTAGCAAAGTAGAATTAAGAATTGGGATGAGTTTGAAGCCTTGGTTTTGCTCTACTGACGTCATTGATCTTCTAACAATGAGTAAGGAATAAGATTTATTTTAAGGCATAAGCGTGCAGCTAAGTGGATTGAATTTTTGTTAAAGAAACTGTCCAGAAGAAAACAGTATAAACATATAAACAAGTTTTGCATTATGTTCTTTTTGTAGCGTAAATCGATCTGTTTGAAAGACCACAGTCATCTGTCCAAGGCACATGCCTGTTAATGGTTGACATTAAAGAGAATGAGCTTTGAAGATATGTTTCTTAGCTTCAAAAATGTAAATGAGGTTGATCCTGCTTAGAATCGAAAATAACTGGACGCTTTTGCGTTACTACAAACTGTGAAAAGCCAGTGGGATGAGTTTATAAATCTCGGTTTAGTAATTTGAAGAAATAAACAATGTTGAATAATTGATTTGATTCTTCTATCAGCCACGCTAGCAAACTCTTATCATCCTTCTAGTCGTCGTTTATTTATACGCCTGTGTGGGATGAGTTTAATGTCACTGATTTGGAACTAGTGAAGTAGTGATTTTAGTTATTTCTCGGAAAGTTTAAAAAAATCGTAGAAAAAGCTCCAATTAATGCAGTCCTTGTTTTATAAATGTTTTGATTCTTCTACAAACAACATAAAAAAATTCTAATGATCATTTTAGTCATCGTTCAACTATATACCTAAGTGGGATGACTTTCAAGTCATTGCTTTGGTGTCAGTGAAGCACCAGTGAAGTGCGGTTTGGTATTTTAAAGAAATAAGCAACGTTTTATAATTGATTTGATTCTTCTTTAAACAACGCAAACACATTTTTGAAATCCTTTAGCTACCATTTATCTGCATACCTCAGTGGGATGAGTTTAAAATCAATGTTTTGACTCCAGGGACGCAGCGATCTTATATTCTTTTTCGAAGAGATGCTTAAAAACCGTACAATGAGTTCGAATCAAAGAAGCTAAGATCCTTCCTGTCATCACCGTTTTACTATTTACCCAAGTGGGATGAGTTTAAAATCAATGTTTTAGTACCAGAGAAGCAGTGATTTTCAATTCTTTTTCAAAAGAGATACTTAAAAACCGTTAAATGAGTTCGAATCAAAGCTCTTAAGATCCTCCTTGTCATCATCGTTTAACTATTTACCTAAGTGGGATGAGTTTAAAGTCATTGCTTTTTCATCAGTCGAGTAGTAAGTTTATGTTATTTCGAAGAGGTTTTTAAACAGCAGTCCTTAGAAAAATGCATGGTTGACATTGCCATTGTATGAATAAGCTGTGCTTAGAGTAAACAATCCAAGTGAGCGGTATGAGTCAAAAGATGTGCATTGATGTACTTCGCTTATCCAGCTCATATACAAATGAATAGCTATGGAATGAAAAATCTCCTTAAATTCATAAATTTGCTGGCACAACAAACCTCGTTGACCCTCGAGGTTTCAATTCATTTCAAAGACTTACTAGATATTATTCTGCCCATTTTGAACAACTAAGAGAGAAAGCGCTTTCCATGGCAGTAGAGCTACCCTCGAAGGACTTGTCAATATCTGTGATAAAATATGGCGTGCTTTTAAGATTCGAACCTCGATCTCCTAATAAGCAGTCATGCTTACCATTATACACCATGGAATCCACCTCTCCTTAACCTCAATTCAAATAAATAGTAGCCCTGAAGACCGACCGTTCATTATACACTACCTACCCTCCTATGGCATCCTTATGGCATCCTTTAAAGGTTTAAACACAATCGTGTCCCGATCGTTATCTAAATGTGATTGAAGTCTTAACTATTCCTGTTAAGTTGAATGTGTCTTTCCAAAATTAATATCTTGTAGATGATTGCTTTAGTGTGGTTTGTGGTCTTGTGGCTTTGATCGATGTGCACAAACCCGAAAATTCTTATTTCACTTATCAAACAAGTAGATAGATAGAGACAGAGAGAGTGAGACAGAAATAATATTATTCCATGAATTGAATTGATATCCGCATGGAATGCGGTTGACGTTCTCAGCATGAAGAGCATCCACGAAAACATATCTTACATTTTCACATGGCAGACCAACAAGCAGCCCAGGTAACCAAATATTATATCTACGTATCTAATATTCCTTTCATCGATTTTTGAAATTAAACTGATGGCTCTACATATCGATGAATATTTGGGTTGAGCGCATGCCACTTGCATGCTCATCACTGAGTAGGTAAAGTCAATTTAGTAAACGAATTCCATAGGTTTGCGAGTAGAGCATAAAGGCGCATCCGAACAAAAAACGAGATCTGCACGATGATATAGGGAAACTGCATGAACGACTCGGAATGTCAATTAAATTTAATTGAGATTTTGTTGCAACAAGCAGCAGACTCATCTGACTTCTCTAGTGCAGTTTAGAGTTGAACCATCCGATTGGCATATTGTGCCAACCAAAATATGAACAAATGTGATTAAAAGCTGTTTGTCCAGCAACTCACCGCACCGGAATGACCACTTCATCATTCAAGTATATATTGAACTCCATATTGTTGTGTATCAACACAACACATACAAACACACAACCCCCTACATTATCCTGTCTGAGTCCTTGTGATTGATTGACGTCCTTAAGATGATAATATTCAAGAGGAAATTAGGTTATTTACTGTAATACTTCTATGCTGGCGTGATAAGCAAGTCAGTTTTCTGATTAATATCAAGGTTCTTGAACTGAACCTTTTGTATGATCTCCGCCGACGACGTCGCCACCGCCACCACTATTATGCCTTGACAAATGGGTGTGTGTGTGTCAACTTAGTCTTTATTCCAGCTTTGAGGTATTAATATGATATTTTTGTGTGTGAAGGGCCAAATACTCAACCCAGATAAGAAATGAAGAATCATCGGGTGGGAAAATTCGTGTGTGTGCCTTGGATTCTTTCAAGGATTGAATGGACCAACAAAGTTTGTTTTTTTATTTACCAGAGTTTTTCTTCGTGAGGGCACATCATAATCACCGAAATGTGTGGTGCGCCCAGGGCTAATGATGATGTTGGGCTTGGAATATGCTTTCGTATGGAACTTGGCATGTAGGTTGGTGATGCACTGAACGATGGATATGGATAGGCATTCAGAGGCATAGGTTTTCATTTAAATGGTGAAGCGGTGTTGGTACGAAGAATTGAAACTTTTCTTTAAATTGATAAGTAACAATTTCTTCCGCTCCGCTGCTGCTTGTAATGGCCCACTGATTTAAAAAGAAACTTCCGTGAGCCACGGAGCGCATTGCTCTTAACCATGCCTTCCTTTAAAGGGAATGGAAAAGACCTGCATTTTTGGCCGATTCCGAACTATATTTTAAAAAGGTGCTTTTCATGGCATGGAACTACTATCGGAGAAATGGCCAAATCCTGGCGAAAGATGATACCCATGGAAAAATACTTTTTTGTCTTGATGTATCTCGGATTTGAATGCCGAATCTCCCACGGAACAGGCAGACTCACTCGCAATCGCACCATGGACACCAATATTTATAGTTATAAGGTTTTTTAATTGAAGCTTACTTAGGCTTGACCCATATTTCCTTGACAACCCCATGAGTTGTTAAAATAAGCAAACCCAGGCTTTCAATTTCTACAAATGCTTTAATCTCGAAATCACCCACTTACCTGTCATTTGGAGATAAGAACATGCCATTTGTTGCTTGAACTCAGCCTGTCAAAATCTAGTGCTTCGTTGAGTCAGCCTGTTGTCCGGGAGGTTAGTGGATCGAATCCGAACTAAAGTAAAAAATGTTTTTTCAAGGATATTTTGATAGGAATTGACATGCCCTCCGATAGTAAATTCATTGCCGGCAGAAAAATGTAGGTCGCCTTACAAGGAATGGTTGTGAAAAATGCGCTAGGCCCTGGGGCTCCTCGCTCTGGGTAGTTAACAGGTAAATTGGTATGGGGATTTTTCACGACCTGTGATCTGTGTATTTACATACTGCTTTACCTGTACTCGGACAATCAATAACAACAAACTTTTTACTGTCTATGTTTGTATTAGAAAAGAGGTGGTAGGTGCCGTTTGGATAAAGATTCTGACAACGGCTTTGTCACTCGATGGTATCAGTTGCCTCAACTAAATTGAGTTGAGCGCTTAATTGAACCGCTGTTAGTAACTAGACCAAAGTACAAAGAACAGCCTGTATTTGCGTAACTGGTGCAATGAGAACTACACCAACCGCGAGCTTTCAAGTAATTCTCAATCACACACCCCTTGATCTCTATGTTCAAAAATCGGCAGCAAACATCGCATACTAAGTCGTAATCAGTGTAATGTCTGGAAAACCACCCAAAAAGGACATGCACAGCTTGTATTACGATACCCAGACAACAATATCTGCAAGGATTACATAACTTCATAGCTGGACTCTTAGAAATCCTTCTCAACCAGCTTCCCCAATAGACAGGATTGGGAGAATGAAAATCCTCATATGAACGAGTCGTCTATATCAATTTATATGGAAGTTGGAACAGGTGCAGGTTTGTTTTCAGAAAGCCTGAACCTAGCCAATTCCTTCAAACTTCCAAATCACTGCAGTGTCTTCCAAGCCGAGATCTTGGCAGTTACAAACGCTCCAAAACAGGTGTCCATGATGGCGCTTTCAAATGCTGATGTCACTTTTTGTCATTGATAGCCAAGCAGCAATACATAAAAGCGATTTCTGCCACTCTTGTCAGATCAAAGCTTATTTCTTGCTGTCGCGAAGAGCTAAGGGCTCTTGGCACACAACATAATTTTAAACTCTGCTGGGTTCCCGGTCACAGTGGCATACCGGGAGACGTTAAAGCGGACGAACTAGCGAGAAAAGGATTAGCACTTGACTCTTCTCTCATTGATCAATCAATCAGGATTCCAACCCGGTAAAATTAAACAGATCATTGGTAACAAAATAATACGAAAATCCAATGAAAGATGGGAGTGCCTAGATTCCTATGTCACTTCCAGGAAACTATGACCAAAGACTCAGCGTTCCCTCTAATGACTTCTGCAGAAGTTGCTTAGATGAGGAGGAGGAAGAGACTATTCCACATCTCCTCTGCTCATGTCCTGCACTCTCCTTTAAAGGAAAACGGTATCTAGGAAAATATTTCCTTGATGATCTAAACGATCTGGCGAACACAGATGTCCTCCATCTCTTTCGCTTTATCAAAAGCTCCAAATGGTTTTGTTAAGTGTGGTTCTTCCTCGCTTAACTCTTATGGTATCACAATGGACGTAATACTGGTCTAAGTGTGTCAGTTGTTTTCCTGACAGCCATTTCAACCTAACCAAAATACGATAAGAACGGATCTTAAAGGCTACTATCCCTGAATAGGCCTTCAGAACAGGACACAACGTACTAGGCCACCATCGATCGGTGCAAAGAATGCAATGACGAAGATGAACATGAGGATACCACTCACTTCCATTGTCACTGCCCACCAATCTGCCACACCAGGAAACAATTTCTGGACATTTACTTCTTCAACGAAGACAAAAGAATTATCAGACACTCCAAGAAACAGCCTGTTGTACTTCATTAAGGCCACAAAATGGTTAAAATTTGACTAACCATGCAGTCATAGATTTATAGGACGTTACAATTCTCCAGAGAATCACAATGGATCTACATTGATCTAAGTGTGGCAGTAATAAGATCAACCGTCAGCCCATACCACCTAACCTAACCTAGTGACTAGGTAGAGACCCGTCTGTACGCTTAACCGTGTGCTGTATTCTTTTGTTACTTGTTCTGTTAAGTTTCTGTCTTACAAAGCTGTCTCTTGTGGTGTATCAGTCGATGGCTTTTGAGTTCACCAGTGCTGCAAACCCTCCTAGATCGTAGACTTATAAAAAAAAAACACTAATTTCCCATCCATTTGCTCAAACGGAATGGTTGAGAGAAATCGCCCGGTCTTCCCCGTTCTGTTGCGTCTCTGTATTCATTTTATTTACTTATTAAGAAGATGCCGATGCACATTATTCTTGAATTTGTCTGCATTGTAAAATCGTGTTGAGTAAAGCGTTCCACATGGCGTTCCATAATGCTGTAAAAATAGCGATGATAAAGAGAGACATAAAATGTTCTAGAGAGTCAATTGAATCTATTAATTTTAATGCTCTATTTTGAGCCCTGTCAAGCAGGCGCAATGATGTTTAAGAAGCACCTGCACAAACATGGGCATTATACTCTTGTTTTGGCTTTATAAATTGTAGCCCCATCTGAGGGGATGAAAAACTTCCTGGATCGTTTTAAAAAGCCTAAACATTTTGCAGCATTTTTTGTGACTACAAATGTGTGGTCATTCCTACGAAGATTCTCGTTTGCACACATACCAAGTATGTGGTTTTGAAGACTCTCTGAACAGGAGCATCAATGCGCTCAAGATGTCCAAGTTATCATTGCGCCGTAGGCTGTTTTAGCTTAGCTCATTATATGAAAATTAGAGACTCTTGAAGTAACGAACTTGGACTGGTTAAGTGAAGTGGGAGAGCTTTGATCCACTGACAAAAAAAAAACGCGCGGCACAACAAATTTGATGGGGAGAGCCCCAAAACCCAATGCCTTTCTCGCAACCATTTCTTGATGAGAAAAGGAAGGAGTCTACACATTTTTTGCTGTTTCCGAACGGCCAAGTAAAATAGCGTCATCTCAATGTAATTATTCTTTTCGGAGTTGTCGAAACCTGAAAAAGCAATTGGATTTTTCTGCGATTCGAACCCCGAACTTTCAGGTAGTAGGCAGACAAGGTAATTGTCACGCCCCAGGCACCGCAGGTCCAACGTTTGGCAACAGGATATATCTTAAACTCCGCATGACACAGCAGGGCTCCGTGAGGCTTTTATTACCCTCTGGCTGCAAAACAACTCATACGTCATGGATAACATAACACCAAATTGCATCTCTTAGCTTGATGAACTTCTGCGTTTTTTTGAGAGATCCTATCCAATTTCTCTGTAATTGATTAAGCCGTTAAGCCGCCTGATGCTATCGTATTTGGTTTAGGAAATGAGGACAACTGAGCGAATGGTCCTTCATGCTCTGCATGTGTCCAAAAAACACGAAGTAGGTTATACTGACATGACAGACTTTCCTTTATCTCAAAACCTTCTAAAACCATTGTTCAATGCAATAAAAGTTCAAGCAAACGGGCTTTCGTTTTCAAAACCACACTCAGTTCATTTATCTTCAATAGTTCTTTTTATTATAAAAAAAAAAAATACCAACCAAATGTACAACCCGCTTTGTGGTTACTCTGCGTCTTCCTTGTCATCGTCATTGGAACATATTCTGAAGTATCGGAGCTCGTAGGAGTTCTTCTCATTGGTAACCACACGGATCCAATTACGCAAGTTGTTGTTCTTCAAATACTTCTTGGTCAAATACTTGAGGTAGCGCTTGGCGAAGTGCACGTCAGAGTTTACAAAGACTTTCATCTTATTGCGCTCCAAGGTGACGTTGTTGCCCAAGTTGTTCACTTCGCTGTTAATCTTAAGGCGAGCCTTGATGTGTTTTTTAAATTCAGCCACATCCATGATGTTGTCTTCTGCGATGTTGGTGCAGTCGATTCCAAAACGAAGGGAAACCTTCTTTTTCTTCAGACCTTTTCCGCGAAGAACTTGTTTATTGACTACACGACTCTTGTCAGTTGCAGCAGCGGCAACTACTCCAGTCTTCTTGGTGGTCATAGCTGCAGCTGGCTTAGCTGCGACTGCCTTGAGTGTCTTCTCAACCTTTGGGGCAGCAGAATCAGCTGGCTTCTTGGCAGGTGCGGCAGCAGCGGCCTTGGCGGCTGGTTTATCAGCAGCGGGCTTCTTTGCGTCTTTGGGTGAATCAGCCTTGTTTGCGTCCTTCTTAGCTGGAGCAGCAGCCTTCTTTAGCACTGCCTTAGGGGCAGCAGCAGCTGCCTTAACTTCTTTGGCTGCTCCTGGCGCCTTCTTCACGGTCTTAGCAGCCGCTGGCCTAGCGTCGGCTGGTTTCTTTCCCACTTTGCCTTTAGCAGTTTTGTCTCCACCAGCAGCAGCGGTTTTGGGTTTATCACCTGCAGCCTTTGCGGCTTTCTTTTCACCTTTACTAGTTTTAGCTGTAGGTGTCATGTTAAATCGTTAACACCACAATAGAAAAAGTTCTCTTTGGTCTTCTTGGAAGGCTTTTTTGTATACACCAAACAAGGTATTTTGTTTATTTTTAGAAGACTTGGCTATAAACTGAGGCCAGGAGCCTGTAACACAAAGTTACAAGTTTACAAGTGAAGAGCTATTTGTAGGTCAATGTCCGTTGTCGCTTTATTTTACAAAAATTCGTAACATTTGTCATAACTAACTTTTATTGCAAGAACTTGTAGTTTTATGTTACAGGCCCCAGCTACTGTCACTTAAGTCTCAATTGAGGGCTTTTCGATCGTAGATTTCCTAAATCCACGAGAGAACTGGAAAATTTTTTTTCAATTCCACTACTTATTGGAAATACAAGGCAAACTTGGCAAATATCGATACCAAGGACTTGTAAAACAAACTTACAAGTACTTGGAATACAAGTGAATTAAGAAAAGTGTAAAAATTGTCTATAACAAAGATCTGCAAATTTGCTTGCTCTTCTTCAAGTACAATGGACATAATCCTTCAAGTAACTCGTAAACTTGTAGACTTGTATCTTTGTGTTACATACCATCAACGTAATCATTGTAAGGATCAACTTGTTTCTGTGACAAAATAGCGACGAACCCCCATATTAGTGATGAACAAAAGCCGAATCCATTTTATCCCAAGGCGAAAGTACTTGTTTTTTGATCGAGAACTTTGTTAGTGAAATCACAAACAACAGAGGACTTAGTCACTTTGAATTGTAAGAAGCCATTTGGTTTGCATTTCCATCAAAAAGGTGCAGCTCCTTCTGAAATTTCACCATAGCAAGTGGAAAAAAGCACTCACATGGCAAAACTTCTTCAAAAACATCAAAGTTCAACTTGCTCTTCACTTGCAGACAAAAACATAACCCCGCACATCTTTCTACCTCCAAAACACACTCCTAAATGTTGGTACAAAAAAGAAGAAGAAGAAGAAACGACAAAAGAAGACGAAATCCATTGAAACGTCACATCTTTTTATGCTTTAAAGATGTTGGAACAACATTTATTCACTCTTAATCCTGCTGTCTCGATGCACAAATCTCACAATAAGCTGCATCCAAAACTCCAACCTACAACTCCTTCTTTTCATTCAATGGAAGAGCTGTAATTTGTACCAACGAAACGGTCCTTGTTTGGTTTTTATTTTTCTTCTTCTTCTTTTTTTTTGGTCTTCTTCCCTTAAGGATTTCCGATCCTTTAGTTGAACCAGGGATAAACATTAATCATGAAGAACTCCGACTTTGACTATCCGCAGCAACTTACTTCTTCGCTAGCTAACATTTGAACAAATTTCAATCCAAAAGCCGCTGTACCACACTCCACAAAAAATGGGTGGAAGAAGGAACGCGCCAACACTCACCCTCGCATCCACAAGGACTTTTAGTCGCTCGCTCGTGTTTTATTCTTCCTCGTTTGTATATTTTGTTGTTATCGTTCTTGTTACAGGGAATGAAGCGTGGGAGGGGGGGACTTACATCAGCTCTAATATTATGCTTTGTACTTGATGTAGTGTAGTGTAAAAACTCTGTTAACTGATCTCTATTTTAACCTTTTTTTGTGGTCTTTTTTATGGATGAGTGGGTAAATAAAAGTTCGACATCGGCAACGACCTCCGCATGAGAGAAAATGGAAACATACCCCAAAACAAATATACAAAAAGCTTAACGGGTATCCTTTATTTCCTCCCAATCTTCCCTTGGCCCCCAAGATCTGAAAACACTTAGACAATTTATATCAATAAAAAGTTCAAGCCACAGAAAAAAGGAAAACAGTTTCAAAGTTGGGAAATGGTGCAATGAACAAAATGTAGTGAAGGTACAATTTACAGTCGTCTGCTTTGTGTTCAAAAGGAGTAGGCATTAAATAGCTTGTAAATAAAGTTGTACCCGAGGATTCCCAATACATAATCGTTTGGTTTCTTTTTTTTTTTATTTGCAGATTGACGTAAAAAAAGGAAGTGAACGTGAACTTGAACGTGTTAGTCTTTAATTTTGTAAAGAGAAAGAAAAAAAAACCAACCCAAAAAAAGGATAACTTGCAGCCCGCATATCAAATTGGACTTGCACACTGCCATTTGTATTTAAATTTATTTCGCACATCAATCGGAATTGTTCACATGTAAGTGTTTGATTGTATTAGATTAGATCCTTTTTTCTGTTGTTGTTGTTGTTGTTGTATTTTCTGTATATTCTCCATTCCTCGTTATTGTCGTTTGAATGCAAATAAGAATTATTTGAGTAAATAAAGCGATGGGATTCTATTGGAATTTCTAACCAATTTGATTGATTCGCAGACGTTTGCTTTAAGTAACGAATTAAGCAGAATCTTTGAGCAGCTCTCTGTTCTCGATTCCGAATTGAATATGCCTGGCACGTATCATGGCAGATACGAGATGATAATTTGTATTGAAGCTCTATAAATGGAAATCGAATAAAAAAATAGATATCTGAAGGTTATGATACCGAAGCAGAAGCTAAAAAGGCATTGGATATATTTGCTTGAGAGGTTTTATTTCCTTTAATCTATTTCTCTTTTTTTCTATGGGAAATATTAAGGCCACTTAGTTTTTATCGCTTCACACAGGATACCTACATTAACTTCGGGGAAAGCGGGCTTTTGAAAACATGACCGTGGAAATAAAGTGTGGCGAATTCAGGAGGAGGAATGAATTTCTGGCTCAATGTTTAAAGTTGAGCTCGATGGTTGATTGTGGGACATTTGGTACCTGTACCTACGGCGTCTTTTCCGCTTTTTGAAATCATACTGTGATTATCAAATGGCGTGTGTGCCCCACAGGAGGATCACTAGGGGGATTGAGAGTAGGGATTCCCTTGTGACCTCAGTGCTCGTTTAGCAGTGAAAAACGAAGGCGAGAAATGTAGCCTTCAAACTGAAGATCGTGTATTTGAGCGAAACGAACCATTTGATGTAGATTTTTGCGAAGAATATGACGGTTTTTTTTAAATTTTTTATAAGAGGAGGTTTATGCTAATCTGGAGCACTCAGACCTAATTGCCGATCTATTGTACTACCAGGGTAGCAGCCTTCTCTTTTTTGTGGTGCAGTTGATTGAAATAAGGTAGATTTAATTTCGTATATAACCTCAAGGAGGGCGCGGCTTCCAGATAAAACTGGGAGGTTGGAAGAAAAGTTGATGCCCAGAGCGATGATGATGCCCCACACGTCCGGTCTTCTGAACACTCTACCACTGCACCACAGCAGCCCTTTAAAATATGAAGGTACAAAAGTAAGGAATATGAAGGTAAAAAACACAAAACAAACAGTTCTGTGAAGTGCTTCAACCAACCAAGAGAGATACGATAAAGAATCAATAACTCCGAAAAAGAATTAATCACTCCGAAAAAAACAATAAACTACTCCCATGAGAGAATGAATAGCTCTGAAAAGAGAATTGCTTTCTCTAAACACAGAACGAACCACTCTGAAAAAAAGTCGGATCGCTCCTATTAGAGAATTAATCACTTCGAAAGGAGAATGAATCAACCCAAGAAGAGAATGATTCGCTGTGAATAGATGATAACTTTACATCACTTTGTTCACTAAAACGTGTTCAAAAGTACGCTGGTCAACTTCGGAGTGGAAATGATAAAGGTGGAAATTTTTAGTCGAAAAGACCGAAACCCATATCATCATCGAACTCCTCTGGTTCTTCCTCCTTAGCCAGCTGCGGCAGCAGCTGCACCGGCATCGACGGAAGCTCCAGCAGCTGGGGCGGCACCAACTCCGGACCCAATGTTTGTGATCAAATCCTCAGTGTTCATTCCTTCCAATGTCTTGGCGAAAAGTCCTGGCCAGTAAGGCTCAATGTCAACATTGGCGGCCTTCAAGATGGCGTTGATTTTGTCAGCAGTAACTGCAACATCGTCATCGACCAAAATGACTGAGGAGGACACACAAGTGATGATATTCTGCTATTTATTTATAGTGGAAGTTGCCAAAATAAGTATAAAACCGGCCTTGGCTCGAATCGAGCTCAAGCACACTTTGCGAGATTTTAAGCGGAATAAGAGTGAATTACTCCGAAAAAAGTTGAATCAATTTGAAAAAAGATTGATCACTCCGAACATATAATGAAACACTCCGAAAAAAACTGAAAGAAGGTGAATGGCTGTCAAGAAAGAGAATGACTCACAACAAAAAGAGAACGAATCACTTTGAAAAAAAAAAAATAAGAATCACTCCAAGAATAGAATGAATCACTTTGAAAAAAATGATCTGATCTCAAAAGAGACTGACTCATTCCGAAAAGAGAACGAATTACTCTGAAAAATATCGAGTCACTACGATTAGAGAATTAATCCCTTCAAAAAGAGAATCACACCTTAACTTGAATGAATCACTCCGAAAATATAATGATTCGCTGTGAATAGATAATGACTCACTCCAAAAAGAGAATGAATCGCTCTGAAAAATAGTTGAATCACTATGAAATGAGATTGAACAACTACAAACAAAGAATGGAACACTCCGAAAAGAACACACTGAAGGAGAATGAGTCGCTGTGAAGTGAGAATCATTCACTTCGAAAAAAGAACGAATCACATTAAAAAAAAAATAAGAATCACTGCAAGAAGAAAATGAATCACTCCGAAAAGAATGAACGGCTCCCAAAAAAGATTCTGATTATTATTTATTTGTTCGGAAAAGGGAATGAATCACTGAATTGCTCTCATAGCAAAATGGCTCACTTTAAAAAGAGAGCGAGTCAATGTCCAAAAAAAATGTATCAGCTCTAATAAAAGATTGAATAACTCCAAAAAGTGTTGTAAACGCTCCGAAAAGGTAATCAAGCAATCCGAAAGAAAGTTTCCAAAAGAAAACCCATTCACCTCAAAAAGAAGCAACAATTCAATGCTATGCTGAATGTGGACTTGAGGATTTGAAAAAGACTGTGAATTACTCCGAAAATAGAGCGAAAAGCTACGAAAGAGATTCAGTTACTCCGAAAATATTAAACTATCGTTTAAGAATGTGAATTTCTTATTTCTTACTTACTTTTGTGAGAACATTGATTCGATTGCTTTGGAAACTATCGCCTCTTTGTTGCTTGTGTTTCACCATTCAACCCCTAAAGCTCTTATACAAGAATCATCTATGGTTTTAGCCGAACCAATAAGACAAACTGAAAGACAAGCTGGAAAACCATAGTCATCATCTGTCTGCCCGGAAAAATTGAAAAGAACTGGACATATGGAAAAGATTTCTCGAGCGTAGAAGAGCGCTTCTTTCTAATAAACCCTGCGATACCATGAATTGCCTCTAAGTATATTGAGATCTTTAAGGACACTCACAACTCAGCAAGTACGAAGTAATATCTGCTTCTTGTCAAAATTTGCACTTCGAGGCGCTTTAATCTTTCTCCCACTCTCAAATTCAAATTCAAAATTAATTCGTATTTTTCGCCACTTATATTTTGCTTCCACTCGTCGTTTCGTGTCGGTTTATGAAATGAAATTTTTCATATTCTCAAGAACGAGACTCCATTTATTGAAATTTTCTCTCTTTTTTCTTCAAACGTGTTAACCAAATTCATCACTTACTTCATTCGCACGTGTTGGAAGAAGGTTCTTATGAAAAATTGAAACTAATGCATCATGTTATCTACCTTATCCTTCACAATTCCTTCCACTCGGCTTGAACGTTGTTCCCACTTGAATGGCAATTTGATGAATCCTCAAAAAAAGAAGAAGACAAAAATGAAAAAAAAATATGGAAAATAAAAAGAAATTCCCATTCTTCAATAGATTCCGAATGAGAAGATAGAAAAACGCACAGGGAGACACATTATACGATTTTTGAAAGGACGATGACGACCCACTCCAGTAAAAACAGATCCATTCTTAAAGTAGCTGTGCATTTTTATTCTTTTATTTAAATGTTTTGCAAAAAACTCCCGTCATGTCGGCCTGCATTTTTTTCTTTACGATGCCAATGTAGAGACTTATGTAGGCCATTTTCATTTCTAAATTGGTTGCGATATTTAAATTCCTTTTCCATTTCGCTTGCTTGTGTTTATAATTTTTTTTTTTGTCTTCCTTTTTGTACTGCTTCAGTGAGATGCAAAATGCCTAGAATGTCTCGCTGCTACCTACCTACACAGGTGCATTGTTACTGCGACGACGACGGGCGCAAGTTATCCCATTTAATTTGCATACCCCTGCCTCCACTCATGCAAAATGCTTAATTCAAGGACTTATTATTGCCAAAGAGCTTTTCTGCTTGGTTATGGTAATTTCTTTTTTCTTTTACGTTTTTTTGTATATTTTGGTTCTTCTTTCGTTTTATTCAGCGATTTTCTAAGAACCAGTAACAATGTATTTATTGTGCATGCAACATTGCATTGAAGCGTGTAGTGAAAAGTGCTGTTTTAGGAGATGTGCATTGAGAACAGTATAATCATTCAGGATAGATTTTGCTGCGTGCTTGGGAATGGTTGTTTGAGTATAGCAGATCATCGCATAAAATGGGAAAGTAAGATTGGCATGGAAACCGAAGCCCGATTAGTAAAATTCTTGCTTGTTCCTAAAAAGAGGAAGCATAATGGAGTTTGAAATATCTGCCATTTGAAGAAGCAGAGCACGTTTGATGTTTTTGACTTTACTCTCAGTACTTTGATTGAATTGATGTTCTGAGGCAACCGAATTTGCCTCTATTATATCCAAGGACTCAGTGTATCCATTTTGTGTCTAGTTCTGTACTACAAAAGCAGGCGGCAATTCTTAAACCTGTTAAGTGAAGAATTAAGACGATCTCTTTGTCGATACTGTTTCTCTGCAAGCCAACCTCTTTGAATGAAACGAGCTTGCCAAAGGCATATTTTAATTAAGCAGGTTCACTTTAACTAACTTCTCAATAATCTTTTTTCGAAGGGTGTTTGACAACAACAACATGATTCAATAAAACGGTTTAGTTTGAAGACAACCCTATAAAGAAACACCTTAGCTAAAGGACAGCTTCCTTTAAATAAGATCCAAGACATCCTCTTGAGCCAGAGAATTCCGTCAAAAGGGCGATTTCATACAACTTTCAAGTCACAATCGCCAAGAAAGAAAAATAAAGGCAGACCAAAACACTCCTGGGGACGGCAAATGCAAAGACATCTGCACTTGGTTGGCCTGCGCAACATGGAAGAATCCAAAATCGGGAAATTTGCAGGCCCTTTCGAAAGTTAACGTGGCGTACTTCATGAGCAAGCGACTATAGTGTGAAGCAATTAAATGGAAGGGATGTGATCCCTTCGAGATAATGATGCTCGTAACGTTCAAAAGGATGAAGAAAAAGACAACCTCTTCAAAAGCAAAGTAACGCCAAGATAGTTTTATTTGATAAGATTGTTTATTTGCTGCATTTTTTTTTCTGAGAGGCTTAATTAAAAACGACTTCTTTCAATGAAACCTATTAGTCAATTTTAAATTTTTTGCATTGAACCAGGTTAACCTTTTTTTTGAAGCAGGTTCTGTGAAACTACTTTTAGTTGATTCTGATTTTGGCTGCCTGAGAGTATGAGACCACATCTTTCAATCAGACAGGTTAGCTAAACAGACTGAGCTGATGACAATTTCACTCCATGAGAACCTCTTTTGATAATCTGAATTTAACTCAAGTCTTCATTCTCTTTAGTGAAGAGCTCACTTTGATTCAAGTTCAAATACAACTTTCAACTTCACTGCAAGACACTTCAAGTCAACTCCCTTTAATGTGTGAAGTTGACACTATTCAATAACGTCTTGGTTCAGAACACTGTTTCATTCTTAAGAGTCGAAACCTTTTTTGATATGATTATCTTGCCCTTCGAAAATATCTGACACATCCTTTCTTTTTTGAGGCAAATGCATTCCAGACAATCTTTGTTGTTGAAACTTTTTGACCAGAGACAACCTCTCATTGAGGCGAAAATGATGTAACGAACTTCAGTTTTCCTGGAGAATAGGGGACTCAACTACTGAAATTCTTTCAATAAAACCAACCAACTGCTAGCCAATAGAACTTTTTCTTATGAGACTGTTTTATGCCAAGATGATTTTATGATATAGTTTCATAGCAAGCCAACCCTTGTAATTGAAAGATGTTGACAAGGAGACAACTTCTCATTAAGGCGAATTGGACTTAAAGAACTTCTTGTTTGTTAGAAAATGAAAGACTGAACTACTGAACTTTTTTCAATGAAACAACTAAAATAAAAGACAACTTCTTCTGATGAAATTCAAGTTTTTGTCTATTTAAGGGGAAAGCTCACCTTTAAACCTTTTCTTAAACAGCAGAAGTTCACTGTCTCCAATTCATCGTCTTAAAGTGCAACTGGTTCACTTCAAATGAACTTTTTTTTGTATTGAACACATTTCTTGCTCATTTAAGAACCTCTTTTCATTGTACTGTCTTATGCCAAGACAATTATGTGACAACTAAACACGTAAAAACCAACACTACCTTTGTTCTTGAAACGTGTTGACCCTAGACAATATCTCATTGAGGTGGATCTGTGAAACGAGCTTCAATTTTCTTCCAGTAGGGACTTTGTTACTGAGCTTTTCTTGATAAAACTAATCATCAGCAAGACAACCTCTTTTGATGAATTTAGTTTCTATCAAGTCTTTATCCTTTTAGGTAGAAAGCTCATTTTGAGACCCTTTCCAAGACAATATAAGCTTACAGCAGGACATGTTTTGTAATAAAAATGAGTTGGTCCAAGTCAACTTCTGTTAGTGCCACAGATTCACTTCGAATGAATATTTTTTGTAGCTTACACATTTTTATAACGAACACCAATTTTGATTTCTTAAGAACCTCTTGTTATCAGACTGTCCTACGCCAAGTCAATCTGCAACGCTTCAAAATCTTTGCATGAAGCAGTTTTATACCAAGACAACCTCTGTAATTGAAGCTTGTTGACTCGAGACAAGTTCTCATTGAGATGGGTCCAGTGCAACGTACTTAAATTTCGTTTGAAAATCGGAGACTGGACTGCTAAACTTCTTTCAATGAAACCGATCATTTACAGGACAACTTCTTTTCGTGTTCAAAAACAATCTTTGTAATTGGAACATTTTGGCTGGAAAGACAATTTTCTATTAAGGTTGGTTTGGTGGAACGAACTTTAATTTCATTGAAGAATGGGAAACTGAACTACTGACCTTCTTTCAAAAAATCAATCATCTACAAGACAACCTCTTTTGATGAAATTTTTACTGCAATTAATCCTTTTTTGATGAGATTTATTTCAACCAAGCGTTTGACCTTTTAAGTGGAGAGCTCATTTTGATACCTCTACCGAGCCAACATTAGTTTTGTAATAAAAATTTAGTGCTCCAAGTCAACCTCTTTTGATGATTCAGGTTCACTCTGTATGCACATTTTTGTAGCGAAAACTTTTTTGAATTCGAAAGAACATTTTTAATGAGAATGTTTTACGCCAAAGCAATCAGCTACGCAGCTTCTTTTCATGAGACATTTTCGTACCAAGATCACCTTTTAAATTGAAACGAGTTCTCAGGAGACAACTTCTCATTGAAGCGGATTCGGTGTAAAGAATGGGAGACTAGACTACTGAACTTTCTATAAACTATCATCTACAAGACAAACTCTATAAATGGCACTTTTACTGATACACAACCTCTTCAGATGAGACTAATTTCAATCAAGTCCTTAGCTATTTATGTTAAGTAAAAGCTTGATTTGGGAACCCTTTCAAGACAAAATAAGTTCAGTGCAATACATATTTCGTAATGAGAATGTAATGCTTCAAGTCAACTTCTTTTTATGCAACAAGTTCACTCCAAAGCACATTTTTTTGTAGAAAACATATTTTTCTATTCTTTCAAGATTCTCTTTCTATGAGACTTTTACATCAAGGCAATCTGCTACGCAGCTTCTTTTCATGTGTCAGTTCATGCAAAGAAACATGTTCATCCGAGACAGCCTTTCATTGCGGCGGATTTGATCTAAAGTTCTTCAATTTTCTTAGATAATGGGGCACTGAACTACTGAACTTCTTACAATAAAGCCAATCATCTGTAAGACAACTGCTTTTGATGACATATTCACTGCAACACAACCTCTCTTGATGAATCTAATTTTAATAATTCATTGTCCTTTTCAGTTGGGATCCATAAGACTGTGTAGGTTCACTAGGCGACATATTTGGTAATGAACACGTAGTGTTTCAAGTCAACTTCTTTTACTGCACCTGTTTCATTCACCTCCAAATGAATCTCTGTATTTAACACTTTTTACTCCTAAGAACCTCTTTGCAGATTCTTTTCATGAAACAGTTTCATATTAAGACAACTTTTGCTATTAAAACATGGTCCCGAGACAACTTCTCATTGAGGCTGATTTGATGAAACGAACTTAATTTTTTTTTTTAGAAAACGGGAACTCAACAGCTGTACTTCCTTCAATGACACCAATCATTTACAAGACCACTTCTTTTCATGAAATTTTCAATGCAAGACAACCTCTTCTGATGAAGTTAATTTGAATTAAGTCCTTGTCCTTTCCTGAGTAGAGCTCATTTTAAAACCTCTTCTGAGATATCATTTGGTTACAGCATGGTCTGTAATTTAAATGTAGAGCTTCAAATCAACAACGTCTTCCGACGACTGTCTGTTTCCAAATGAACATCTAAGTGCTGAACAATTTTTTATTCTCAGAAACCTTTTTTTATGGAAGTATTTTGATCCAAAACGTTACGCAATTTCTTTTTATGAGATAAACTTATACCAAGACAACCTTCGCAATTGAAACAAAATGTCATGAGACAACCTCTCATTGAGGCAAATCTTACTTACTTACTTCTTTCAATTAGATAGATTATCTGTGATATAAGATAACGTTTTTTGGTGCCATTTTCAATTCAAGACAACCTCTTTTGATGAGTCTAATGCAAAGATCTACTCAATGAGATCACGATCAAAAATGGTGACTCTTAGTCGATTGCTCCTAATGACACAACCTTTTTGTCATGAGTTTCGGAGGCTTACATTTAATTCTGTCAAAGACTTTCATGAACTTTCACTGCTGTTTGATGCTTAATGATGGACATGCCGTGACAAAGTCTATAAGTATTTGGGATTGGGCTTTGTTCGCTCAATTATGTCGACTTCTTGTTATGTTCGTACTTAGTTGTATTTTACAATCTTCATGACTTTTTTCTCCTATTTTGTAACAATTCCAGTGTCGATCATCAACAACGCTTTTATAACTTTCGCCATTCTTCGTTTAGGTGCATCTTGTTGTCTACTTTAACACCCAACAATTTACGCACCAAAACTTCAAATTACTTTTCCTCAATAAATCCCCCATAAAACTAAACTTGCCTGATGAAACTTTATTCGCTGCAGGACCCAACAATCTTTTATCACATTGATTTTTTTACACTCTGGACCAACTTCTACGAAATAGTTTATTGCTGTTGGAACTTTCCTCTCCAACATCTACCGCAAAAGTCAGATGCATGCTGGGAACTGGGAAACAACTTTCAATATCACTCATTTGGGTGCAAAATTTTTGATTAAACGGAAACTTTCCATGACGATGTACGTTGTTGACTTTTTAAAAGATTCTTCCTGAGATAACGAACTTAACTCGTATTCTTTCAAATGCAAAAGTCTTAAAGCAGCAAACACAGTATCCATGGTGTTGGTATGGGATTATTTCTTTGAAAGAAAAGTTGCTAAACATTCTTTGAAGTTTTTCCATTGCACCTTCGCTACTCCTCCCATATACAAAAACTGCAGCAGATATTCTGTGAAAGCCAAAGCACTCTCTTCCCTTCCCACATAGTCCATGAGTTGTGTGCATGGTTGCTTCACTGGCCTCAAATTAGTGTGCCAAAGAATTCCGAAATGCATTGCTACCAGCAGCCGAGGTTGAGGTATTCCCGGCGGTTTTTCTGGAATGCACACGTGGTTGCTTTGAAGGCTAGGCTGGGGTTTTTCTTCTGTTTTTTTTTTTTTTGCTTTTGCCAGTCACATAGACGCTTTTTGTGTTGACCAAAAAATCCAGCAGCAGCTGCATCCGCATGTAAACAGACACAAAGAAAAGTAATAAATCTGGCGCGCAAATGAGCGCGGGTAATTTCTCATCGACCTTAATTTGCTTATAAACACGAAGCCGCTCCAACACACACAATAAAACAAAACAAATGCAAATGAAAAGCTTCCATTAGCGATTGAGATACTCCACGATATAAGCGAAATGAGACTTCACACACAAAATTACAGAGACAGAGCGGTGGGGGGTGGGCGTATAATAACGCAAGGGCACCAACGGGTTGGTTGGTGGCAACACTGTTATTAAGGCCGAAAGCACCATTAAGGTGCTTTCACAGGCCATTACGGGAAAAAACAATTACAGCGCGAAGCAGTTATATTTTTATGCCGTAATTGTTATTGCAAGTGAAAAATCCTTTTGTCGACTCTCGACGACTGTATAGACTCGTATACAGCGCAGTCAACGAGCGACACGGCGCGATGAAAAAAAAAAATAAAAATAAACAAAAACAAAAAACCGGAGCAAAGGGAGGCACGTCATTCCGCCGCGTACAATTGCGCGAGAGTCCCCAAACCGTCGAGGAGTTATCCTGGCGCAACAATAACATTCGCTCCGCCAAATGAATTGTGTATAAAGGTACTACGGTCGGTATATTGTTGTTGGATTCTAAATGAAATGATGGTTTGGGCTATATGCGCGGGTATCATGAGGAGGACTACAGTGGGGTGGACTATAGCTCACTATGCTATTTCCGCGCGCACAATCACAATGAACAGAATGTGTTCAATTTGGCAGTACGATTTTAGTTTGGAGATTTATTAATCAGGAACGTTTAGTGCAACACCATTGCTGTTTAAGTGGCTTGACAGTGTTGTTGATGTTGTTGTAGTTATTCCAATGGGGCTTGTGCTTTATTGGTAATAGCAGAACGGTTATTGTGTCGTTTGTTCCTTATTATGGTTAAAACTAAGTAACCATATGGCAGTTAATTGTATTTCTTCATTGATATTGGTGGTTGTTCTGGGTGAAATAAAGTGGATTACTCTGAAACAATTTGGCTTTTAGAAATGCCACCTTGAATAAATAATATGACTGTTATACCTTTCCTTATCATGTAATTGGATTAAGAAACGATGGGTTGGTTGCCCTACACGATGCGATGGTAGGTATTACGATATTTATGTGCTTGTGTTTTGCTCCTTGTTTTCTTAATACTGCAGGCACGGATTGGTTTCACGAAAACAATTACTACCGCAGTTTTATTATTCTGGAGCTTTATAACGGTCATTACACATAATCACTTCCTGTAGCAAAATTATTATTAAGCGGGGCATGATGGCCGCGGCAGGAAATTTTATTTGCTTGCGTGTATTTTTACAATGATTTAGTGGTTGTTTTGAGAATACGTTCACAGGTATGTGTTCTCACGGAATAGCTGTCAAAATTACAGTCATTCCACTACAGTCTTAATATTTCTAGGGCGTTTGATTGAGAATGGCCATTAGCACATCTGACTTATGTCGGGAATGCCAAGACGAAGAGGCAGAGTAGGGATATTTCCAATTCCTCTGTGAGTGTCCTACCTTAGTTCATTCTGGAAAAAAAAGTCCTCGGAGAATACTTCTTCGACAACTTGGCCGACATTCCTAACATCCCACTAAACAGCATCCTTAAATTCATGCAGAGCTCCAAATGGTTCAGTGGGGGCTATCCCAGTCACAAACCCAATCCTCTGCCGCTTCTCTCCTCTACCTCCTCATTCTCTGTAATGCGGGAGCCCAGTGGATCCTTGAGATCCGAGTGAAGTGTTGCCGCTGGCAGCTGCACTCCCCATCCAATACTACCTAACCTAATTCAGGGCGTTTGAAGGTATTTGAAATCCTCTTATTGAAAGTGCGTGCTTTTGGTGTCGATGAGTCTCTTCTTCGTTGTACTGGAAATCATCTTTCCAATTAAATTGTGTTGAATGGTTTTAAGTAGCTGACTTCTCGTATTTCAATTATGGTGTGCCCCAGGGTTCCGTTTTGTCTACGACACTCTTCCTCATTTTCAATTTCATAAACGATCTCTTGTCTGAGACTTCTAATCTTCTAAGTTGTTCTGATGATGACTCAACCCTCAGCTTTTCATATTCGTTTTCAACTTCACGATCCGTTTCTTTGGATGTGGAATTAGAACGGTTGCGTGTGATTAGCTCATTGAATTCTCTGCCCTCTACAGCGTTGTTACATGGGATAAAAAAAATAGAATTCAATGTTCGAAAATTTACTTCTGTTTTTTGTCCCTTAAGCTAAACGTGCCCCAACTGCTACTATTGATTAATGTTACGTTTATCTACGAAAACGTAAAGCTGTCAGTACTGGGTATGTGTGTAAACGATGACTTTCGTTGAAACGACCACATATTTAAAGTTGCTCAAAAGTGCTGTTTAAGTTTCTTAAAACGATGCAGAAAGGATCTTACTCCTTTCTGGTCTGGTTACAGTCTATAAATCCAACTTTCCCCAGCATTTAACCCTCGAGCTTGTTCCACTGCTTTTCAAATATCCTTGCGCCTCCTTGATAGGATTCGAAACAGAGCTTTTGAAACTGATAAATGGTAGTTCAGTTGCAGGATCGATAAATTATCTTGAGCATCGTCGAAACCTTACTTACCTCACACTCGTTTATCGCTTTTTTCACAAAACAATGCTCACGCAAACGTCACGCTAAAAAGGCTCATCAAGCAAAGTACAGCTTCGGAGCACATTTAAGTATAGAGACTAATATATTAGCCGCTCACTCCCAATGTTGAATGCTTTGCCTAACTCTGTTTTTTTTCTGCTCTACGATCTACAAGGATATCCAATCAATGTACATCGGTGTCTCCTTTTTATCCTTTCCAAACATTGGAGCGGTACCCTTGGCATGATGGTTAGCATGTCTGCTGTTAACCCAGTGGTTCGTGGTTCGAATCCCGAGGCAAAAATGTTTTTTCACGGGTATCGTCTTTCGCGGCGAATCGGCAAGTCCTCCGTTATGAAAAAGTCCCCCGGTGTCCCCTCCGCGGGGTACGCTGCGTTGACCTCAGAATGCATTGCCAAGACTCCAGGTTCTGGATTTGCTCCATGGCTCTAGCCAACGATATCCAGCTGTTGTTGCACTTTTACCGTGAGCGTTTTGAACTGCCTTTCCTGATGTACCGTTTTGTACCAGATGCACCACCTAGAGTCCCATCATTGACCTAAAGCCGAAGTCATAATTTTTCCTGAAGTTCGACTTGCTTTGTATAGTATCGTACTCTGCTGATAGCACCTTTCCGTCACCGTCTTTGACCAATTTTCACATGCTCTATCTGGGCTACATGCTTAGTCAATTATTCAACCTAGTGTCACTTGTTGTGCATAATATCATATGCACTTCGTAGTGTCAAACTTTCTTAATATTGTCAAATGCTTCTTTTAGTGTCATATGCTTCATCTAGTGCCAAATGTTCCCCTTAATATCAGATGCTTCAAGTAGTGTCCTCAACACCACCTAGTGTCACATCCTATATCTAGTCTCACATACTGCTCCACATACTGTCACATACTTCCATGCTCTACTTATTGTAACATGTTTCACCTAATGCTCCACCTATTATCATATGCTCCACCTAGTGTCATATGCTACACCTAGTGTCACATGCTTCAGCTTATGCTTCATCGTATTATCTGCCTTATGTAACATGCTCCACCTAGTCGCACATGCTCCACCTAGTCGCACATGCTTCATTCAGTGTCACATGCTCCAGCTATTTGCTCTACCTAGTCTCACCTGGTGGCTGTTGTGTGATATGCTCCACCTAGTGTCACATGCTTCAACTAGTGTCACATGCTTCAACTAGTGTCACGTGCTTCACCTAGTGTCACATGCTCCACCTAGTTTCTCATGCTCCACCTAGTATCATATTATGGTCCACCTAGTGTCATATGATCCAGCTAGTCTCACATGCTTCACCTTGTATCACATGCTCCACCTAGTATCAAACGCTCCAGCTTGTGTCACACGTTACAACTTGGTGTATATTGTACACCTAGTGTCACATGCTTTGCCTGGTGTCAGATGGGTCGTATTTCGCTCCTGGGTATCTCAGGTTCTACATAGTTGTCCATATCCCTTATAGTGTCGCATACTTGATCCAATGTCACATTGTCACACCCTTTTCTGATCTAGTTTCCTAAATCTTCAATCATATGCTCTTCAAGAACATTGTGATATTGTGATTTGCTCGAGGGACTCGAAAGTGGAAATAGTTTTTCAAAGTGGTGACACTAAGCAAAAAACCAAGAAACAGTGTCATGTGATGATTTGTATTAAAACTCAAACACAATTTCAAAACCGCTGCCATGACGTTGCGGCACTCGCCTAAGCCATAAATAAATCCTGATGAAGTGGAGATATTCTGCAGGGCTTTTGGACTAAAAATTTTGTCTCCTCAGCAAATCAAAGAGCTTGGTATCAAATGCTTACCCGTAAAGTAGAGCGTCTTTCATGTTAAAAATGGCGGAACGATTTTCTGACGGCTGAGTTTGTGTCTGTGTTGAGGTAAATTCACTCTAACAGTGCCTCTAGATTACAAATTAGGCTTTTTGGTTTCAACTAAACTGTCTCGACACTTGACACCCCACAAATCCACTCGTTCCTTTTGCAGAAGAGGTCAACCACTTCAAATTAAATTTATAACCCTGCCACATTCATACAGCGGCACGACAAAATCCACTTACAACCCTAGTGTCATTTTTCAGCCAAGTTGTGTATAGACCAGCCAGCATCTGCTACATGTCCACAAATAATATTCTCTCTTCGTAATCCTGCCACATTTATCCTCCCTCTGTGTGCTTTAGAAATTGCACTTAATCATCTGTCGCTGACGTTTGTAATTAAAAGGTTCACAGCATCGCAGGAAACAATGCGCGACGTGACAATGCGTTAGCACAACCGTTCGTTGCTTAAATAAGGTAAAGCTAAGGTTGTCTCCCTTTCTCACATAACCAACCTCATCTTCATATACGTGTTTGTATATTTTGTGTCAAGAAGAACAAGTCCCGCATTTTAATTTCCACAACTTCTTTTACCCTATGGCCCTATGGTAGAGGTACCTTCTTAAAGGCAAACAAAGGACCACTGTAGAAATTGAAGTATTGTCTACCCAACTTGACAGACGTTCCCGCTGTCAAGAGCACTTCTCTCCAGGTCTAAAGTAGGTGAGTGGATATGGCGTTGGCGGCACTTTGCACACAAATCATAGGTCACGCGATGTTGTTCCCATTCATCTACAACCACCCAACCACCAATCCACCCAGAGCATATATAATGCAACCACTTTCGTTAGAACCTTTTTGCAGGTTGATCCCTTTCCTGTGGTAAATCCTTCCTCTGAGGTTAATTTGTATGCTACGAAGAGAAGTCCTCGCGCTAAATCCCAAAGCAACGGCACTTGTGTGGCTGCCTTCCTTAGGCGAACATATCACCGAAGCATAAACATCATACTCGTAGAAGTAGGTGGTATAGTCCTCAAGCAAGCCTCTCCTGTGTCTGACGGTCGGTCGGACGGGACGGTCGGTTTTGTCGGTAAAGCATCATACAAATAAATAAACCTCAGCACAACGGAACTCACTACTTTCGTTTGCTTACAAACCAACAATCCTACTTATACCTCTTGCATCTCTCTATTCCCAGCGTTGGATTTGTTTGAGTGTATGTGAAGTGGAGGTACCTCACTACCTCTCTTGTCGCTTGAATTGATCATCTTTAAGCTGGGCTGTTGATAGATGGGATCCCATATAACCTTCACATGGAGGTCCTTTTTGGGAATTTTTGGCAATGTTCCATGTGTGCGACGACAAAACAATCCAACCGTTCAGCTTAGCCAACCACGCGGTAAGTCTCTTATCCGTGAAACGATGGCGGCGGTAGTAATCATGTGTCAAGGATGAAGACATAAATTCGTCAGTTGCAGGTCTTGATTTTGGACATCCACGTCAGCCACCACCATCGAGCTGTAATTTTGTATGAACACAAACTCTCAAACACACGCACGAACAGATTACGTACCCAGATTCACTGACTATGGGCTGTTTAATGTCGATACGTATGGAAAAATCTCGTTTGTTCGAACCGAAGGAAGGACATGCCTTGGCTTGGCTTGAATATCATTCAAAATGCAACGTTTGCTTCGATTGAATGGATGACGTTGAATATAAATCATGGAAAACGTTCGATCACTGAGCCAGCATCGGAGAAACGTACGTACGTAGTCCGCGTGCATCAATTCTTTTGCAAGTCCCTCTTTTTTGGGTTAAATCGAGCGATGCAATGATTTTGCAATTGGTGTTGTTTTGTATGTTTCTTTCTTTTTTTTGTTCTCTCTTCACTTTCGTGTATGGTGCCAGTGGATGAACACGATGGTGTTTTGTTGGTATTTTTCTGTAGCAACGGATTACCTTTTGGTTGCATAAATAGGAGATAATCATTAGTTCATCTGCAGAATGGCAGATTGAGTCTGGGAAATTTGAATGCGAATTTGGGTAAACGTTTGCATTGCAGTTACATTGAAAGAGGTGTTGTTTTGAGTTTGGTAGTTGGTACGTTTTAGCAGGAATTGCTAAGATTTTGTTTGCAGTCAAGGTGGTGCATACATACCACAGATTTTTTGAATGCCGTAAGCAATTGAGGCCTAGTCAGGAGTATGATTGCGCTCATAAATGACTCACTGACACTGTAACGCTTCACTTTTCTAGAATGAAGTGAAGTAGTCTGAGTATGCGTCTCTCAGGATTTTATGTTTTGTATTTAGGAGCTGTTTCTAACTACCGCTTAGTTAGCCAAACCATGATTCTTTTGAAATTAATCATTAACCTACTTTCACTTTCCAAGCGATCTTTTTTCAGTGGATTGTCGGTAAAGCTGATTAATTACCGTGAAAATGTTGGTGTCCAAGTAGAAAGTCTCTCCCATTTAACAACTCTTAGCAGCATAAGCTCAAGGCCTTTCTGTGAGTCTTACTTTATATAAAAACCGGCTGAATGACGTTTAATTCTGACATAATTGTTCTTCTGATTTTTTCTAAAGCTGATAGTCGATTACAGATGACTTCTGTACATACAATTCAGGTCTCTTAAGGCCAACTACCTCGAGGAAAAATTTGAAGAAGAGAAAGTACAAAGTGGTTTTCCTGGGTCATCGTTTCAGTGGAATGTCCCTTGAGACAACAAATCGGCTATGGCAGGAAATAGTTTGTTGGTGCATTGGAAGTCCTTTTGTCCTTGCCAATGCTTTCCAAAACTATAGTTTCGACTAAAGTCCTTTGAGTCACTAAATAGATGTTGACAGCGAAAAATCGATGGTTGCTATACAGAGCCTCTTTCCTCGAAAATCGGCGATTTCTCGAAAATCCGTCGAGCTGGAGCGTTGATGTCCATCTGCTCAGTCCCGCGATGCGTACTCTTTTAGTTATGCCCTTGCCGCCGCTTACAGCTCGCACTGTTCGTTTTTGAATCTTCATCTCCAGACATTCACCCTTATTGCGATAGGCGTTGTTTTCATAAAAATATAAGTTCAGCCCTTTATCTGTTCCTCATTGCTCTTACCATCCCCTCAGAAGTTATTTTATTTAAACGGCAATTATGACACCTAGAGATAAGTCATCTTATTGGCGTTTTATTAAAACGCCATTCGTAATAAGGGTGATTGTCTTCAGATACGGGACCAGAGATCATTAGGAGTACCTACTTTTCTTTCCATGCTACCGCTCCTGGACTGGGATGCTCAAAGTCTTATAATGGTTAAGTACTGAAGATGTTAATGTAAGCCTAAAAGACCCATTCGAACCAAGGGTCTGTTGTCCCAATGCCTGTACAAAGTTGAAGGGTGTTGTACTGGGCCCCTCTCCTCTGCAAACTCACCTTTAAATAGTTCGTTCCGATCAAAGTGTCGTTAGAGCTGCAGATGGCAATGGCTGCCTAAGAAGCTCATTCTTAGGGCTCATAAAAACTGCATTAGTCCTGTCCTGCACGTTCGAACTAAAGGTTTAGTGTCCCAAAAGCCACTAGGTGTCTATCATGCCTGGGCAAAGGTGAAGGTTACTGTACAGGGCCGTTAGAGCTGCAGCATGCAGATGGTAATGGCTGCCTAAGTTGACTAGTCTGTTAATAAGCTCTTTCAAACCAAAATCTCGTTGGTGCAGAGGATGTAAGCCTAAGAAGCTCATTCGAACCAAATTTCTGGTGTTTCAGGAGGCACTAGGAAGGTATCGTGCCTGGGAAAAGTCAAAGGGTGCTATACAATGCCCCTTGTCCTTGGCAGAATAGTCTTAGAAAACTCGTTCCGATCAAAATCTCGTCAGTTAGTTGCAAATGGTAATATCTGCCTAAGAAGCTCATTCTAGGCGCTCCCAACAACTCTCTGCAGGTGCTGTAAAAAGCATTGGCTGTCTTAAAGGCCCGGTCGAACGAAAGGTCTTGTGTCCCAAGAGCCACCAGATTGATTGATTATACAAACGAAAAGACGGCTATAATCGAAAGGCCGATATCTGCGATTCGTCTGATTAGTTTGGTGATTACGTTTCAAATTCCTTTGTCACGTCGCGTCGCGTTTAGCTTAACGTCATGTCATCTTATTTAAATTAAAACTAAATAAATACGCCAATTGGCCTAGCGCATTTCTATCAACTATATTTCGATGAAGAATGAAGGGGGCCTACAACTTGCTGCCGACTCCCAACCGCTAAGCACTTTCGGCTTTTCATGGTAGTGCCAAATCCTTGCAAGAAGTTTTTATGTTACAACCCTGCAATAAAAAATAATTAAAAAAATAGGCGTCATTACGTTCCACTGCTCTTAGACGAGCATTCTTTCCGTGAAGTGGTCAATGCTTCGCAACACTTTGAAGTATTTGATACCACAAAAGGAACGGCTGTTCCGGCTAAAAACCCACGCTTCTTTGATCCTTGGCTGCATACCAAATAACGTTAAGTTAGTTGCATTAAAAGTTTTTTTTGTTCGCCATTTGGAATTGTAAACAGAATCGATTTTGAATTCTTCTTTTTGATCATTCATCCAAGCCATTGAAGTTAACCTTCTTTAATAATTTAAGACCTTGACTGGCTTAGGCAAGCAGCAAAGTGTCATTGGATGAGTTTTATAATGTTGCCCGTCTTTGCAGCTTCCGCAGTCCTTTTCTTGTTGCTTTTTGATGTGACGAGCATCGTGATCTTCGAAAGATCACAGCTATCCCACCGCTTCGGGCATCGTGATCTTTAAGGGATAACAGCTCTCCCACTTAACTGCTCCACACTAGTGATTCTCTCGTGGGTACGCTCTTTGGCAGTAATTATACTCAACCATCCTGCATTCTCTTTAACCGATCAGTGTTAGGTTGCTATTGCAACGATCCTTGTTATGTCAAACTGAGTCAGTCTTCAATAGCAGTTCGTTTGATTAGGATGTATCATCGGTTGGTTATGACTTTCTAGCTGACCTTTAGTTTCACAAACTTTTGCAACTATGATTGGTTTGGTGTACGTTGTACCTCACCGAGAAATTACAAGTGTGGAGCAGGTAGGCGTGTACCACTATTCCTTGCTAATAGTATACCACTTTACCAGTGGCCTATTTCGCTAAAACAGAAGCTACTACATACCTCTAATCTTCACTTGTAATTTACAGTTACAAGTTTGTAATCCGGTTTTTGTTCCACCAACTACAAGTTTCTTATACACAATTTAGTGATCAAGGCGAACAAAATTGAAGAAAAAACTACTGTAGATTGCTGCGCTTTTGCATCAAGAACAACTTGTAAGTTGTAATTTGAAACTGTATTTACAAAATATTGTTTAACGATGTGCTGAAAACGTCAATATGAACAAACAAAACATGGTATATCCGCTTGACTGCCATCGCTGCTTCGCAAAAACATTTTTGTGATAAAAGTGAAAAAGAGCAAACTTGTAAAAAAAATTTCACGTAGCTAAAGGTGTACTTTCATACTTGTCTGTTAGCTCCAGCGATTGGATAAGGCAAGACCACCTGTTAACAACTTTGCTTCCTGGAATTTCTTGAAATTATTCACTTCAGGAACCTCAACAGCAGAATTAGATACAATTTCACAAAGAGCTTTCCATGGATAGATGACATCAAGATTCCTAAGAAGGGAGGATCTTGATGTCATCTATCAGTCGAAGATTTTCACGAAATCAAATCAGATTCTGCAGCTGAGGTTCCAGAAGTGAACCATCCCAAAAAATTCCAGGAAGTAGAGCTGTCGACAAAGTCTATGTAGTGAACTATCAACTTGGTGTGTTTTTTGATGCGTCTACCGCGGCCTAAGCTACCGTCACTTATTTGCGAGTCAATCCAGTTAATGGTGAAGTAAAAGTTTCCATTCTCAAGGCCGAAACAAGAGTCGCATCTTTAAAGAAAATTGCCCGCTCATGTTTGAAACTCAAAGGAGCAATTCTTACTTCTTAACTTGATTCCAAAATTCAAATCTGTAACAACCTTCCCCTGGTCTGACTCGAAGAAACCTCTCAGTTAGATTCGATTCAATCCTGAACAGCGTAAACAGTACGTCGCCAAACCGGACTACAAAAATCCATGAGCTTGCCGATATTAACTGCTGAAGATATGTATCCACTAACAATAACCTGGCCGACACTTAGCTTCTCGTAGCTTGTACCCTTTCCATCTAGGGAGGCTTGACCTATGGTGAACTGATTCAGAGTAGCTTAAGGAAGCGGAGAACGAATACCCAAAAAAAAATCAAAGAGGTGGCTACGGTAACCTTACTACAACTTTACAACTTTTCCGAAAATGGCGAAGGACGTTGAAGCATTAGGGCTCCAATAAATATACATACACTGATTCTTAAGTTAATGCGACTTGAACCTTGAACCTCTCACGTAACAGACACACACGCTAACCATCACGCCACGGGCACCGCGATTCTTTAGTCGCAGTTACAAGTTGGGCCTATCGTTAAACTAAATCGACCAGGGGCCTGTAACACAAACCTACAAGTTCTTGTAATACAAGTGATTTGGAACAAATGTTAAAAGTTCTGTAACACAAAGCTGCAAAATTTCTTGCTTTTTTACAAGTGTAATTGACTAATCCTACAAGTAGCTCTTTCCTGGAGCCTGTTAAAGAATGCTTCAAGTCTACAAATTCAAAGGCGCTTATAGGATAATATAAATTACACTTGTAGAAGAAAAAGTAGACTTGTAGCTTTGTGGCATAGAGATTTCTTACAATTGTCATAATTCAATTGCACTGCAAATACTTGTACTTGTGGTACAGGCTCGAGTAGTAGAGCCATCTTTCTCGAGCTCGTAAGCGATATGCCAATCGAAATTTGCTTGCCGCTTTGAAACTTTTTTTTTTACAGCAAGAGTGTGCAGTTCTAGGATCTCCAGTGATTGTACCTAAAAATTTGTTGCCACAGACATGGATTTGAAAGCGGATGTCGAGGTTTTTCGAAACCAGCTGGAAAGATGTGCGCTGTCCGATTTCTGCCGCGGTCCTTCGTAGCTTTTTACTCCACCTAGATTCTCTATTCTCTGAACTTTGGCGGCATTTGAAGCGATACATCGGCAGTGGGTCGTCCCATCACTGCCGCTTCAGAACAGACTTTCTCGTAGCGAACGGTTAAAGTTTCAGCAAACGCCGCAAAATTTTTTGAAAAGGTGGAACTGTGAATATCTATACACGAGCCTTACGTGAGAAGCAAATGGAAGCAAGTCGAAGTCAAAATCAAACCACGCACAAGATCGCCAGACCCAGAGAGACCCCCAAAGACTCGACCCAATAGGCATTGCATGCACGTGTCCTACAATCCTCCTAAATGGTTCGAGTCTTGGAGGTACATTCTGGACAGGATGATCTTGTGCCTTTTGCGACAATTTGAACGCAGTCGTAAAAATTGAAATGGCCTTTCTCCAAATTAGTAGTAGGTACTCAAAATAGACAACCCTTCAATAAATGAACAAGATGGGCGGCTCGAGGTTTTGTCGCAATCACTGTACACCTCGTTCAGTCGTAGAATGTTGAGAACTCGCAACCATTCTACGTACTAAAGGTAGTCAAAGGTAGGTAAACAAGCACAAGTGAATGGGAAGTGTCATGTCGTAGAAAATGCCAAACTCTTCTCGAAAGATAACTCATTCTTAAACGAAACGCGGTTGTCGTCTTTCCTTTTTTTTTTTTGAATTTTTAGGATCCAAGTTTCTCCCATCTTCTCGAGTCCTTTTTATAAAAAATCTTTTTCATCCATGGTATTGGAATATTCAAACATTCGAAGCAAATTTTTTTGGTTCCTTTTTTTCTGCACAACTTTCAAAATTTTCAACTCAGTTATACTTTTGTTGCTCTTTTCAACGACCGCAGCTTTCCACGAATTTGCTTCTCAAAGCCAAATCCTTTTGATCTTTCATGCTCAAAGTCACGCGACATCCTCAAACGCTTTTGTTCTTTTGTCGACCTCATTGTACACATTTGTATACAGGGTGGCCCAAAAGCAACTTTGTTTTTAGATTTGCAATCAATTCAACAAAATTAATTTTTTTCCATTGGGATTTAATAGTAAGAGCAAACATTCCCATTGGAAGTGGCTGCCTCGTCTGCCTTCGCAGGAGCGCATTCTCAGCTAAGGCCTTGTTGTCTTCGGCCTTAGTTCACGGATTACTTTGATAATATTTGCCTTAAATTCTTGAATCGTATCCGGATTGTTGACATAACGTCTTCAATCCTTCATAGCTCGCCACAGAAGAAAGTTCAAAGAAGTCAAATTGCAGCTCCGAGGCGGCCTATCATCGCCAGGACGCCTGTTATAACACGGTTTTGGAATTCGGTGATCAAAGGATTGATTATGGCATGGGTTGTGTCCTGTGTGTCATGGCGTCAAAATTCATGTCATCAATTTAAAAAAAAAAAAACGTCGATCAATCGTTGATCATATTTTTTTGTAGGAAAGTGGTCCAATGATGCAACCCTTCGGTAATCCAAACTGTTAATCTTTGTAGATACATGGGCTTTCCGAGACCTGGATTCGACTACTCGTACTATGTTCGTTTGAGTAGCCACCGAGATGAATATGCGCCCCGGGGGCCCACATCTCCCACCTTCCCATCAAGCGTAAGTTCACGGCCGGCAAAATTAGATGGAAATTGAAAGCTGAGCGAAGTCGATTGATTTTAAGTCCTGTTCTAATTTTGCCACTTTGCCGCTCCTTGAGTTCCCGTGCCGTAAAGCGACTAACTTTACTCCGCAGAGCTACGATCCTGATTTTCTGTGAAGATCTCGAGCAGGAAACAGCTGTCAGTTTCAAAATAGTCTATGATTTAAAAAGAAAAGCCCACCCTATTCAACATTTAACTTCAGTTTAGCACCATCGAGTAAGAATTTTATTTCTTTTGACACAGATACATTGCTCTTCAATGACCGTGTAAACGTCCATGAAAACGGAATACAAAAAGAAACCTCTTGACCGGATATTGACACGGTTTTTCTTTTGCCTCCCCTCAATTCACATTACATAGAGATAAATCATTGAAGCATCTTACAAAGAAGCCCTGCTCGTGCATCACTCGTGGGTGTTATATCGCCAAAGCTTTTTCCCTAACGCCATTCATTTGCCATATGCCATGCGGGTTAAGAAAGAACGTAAGTGGGTACGCGCGGGTGAATGGATAGCAAAGAATAAATCTTAAAGAGCGCATTCTATCGCTGTAATAGGACGAGTCAACTCATTTTCACAGTTGTCCTGACGGTGAAAAGAATCACAGATAGAGATGCATGCAAACAAAATGAAAAAGGAAAAGAAAAACGACCCGAAGTAGAATTACAGGAAAAAGAAAAAGGAGCAATTGTAGAGATGCTTTCTAATGAGATGGTTCCTCCATCCCTTTTGGCTTGATTCAGGAAATCTTCATCATCATCATATGTGTGTCTGTGTTGGAGTGCATGTTGAAGTGTGTGTGTGTGCATGCACATTGAGAAAAGGAAATGCATCTGTCAACTGTAAACGCAAAGTGCAAGCGGCGACAATCGTTGAAAAGAACTCGCAGCAGCACATTCAAAGTGAATTTACCTTGTAAAGTGTATATAGATACGAGGACGATGAGCCTTACCAATGTAAACACAAAAGGATGAAGAGAAATAATGAAGTAAAAAAAAATAAAAGAGGACATCAAAAAGGAGGAAATACGGGATAAAGATTGGATTCCTTGCTTTTGTGCTATATAATCCTATTCACATTTAAATCCAAATTAAGGAGCTCAAGGATGTGCGCTTTTAAAGGGTTCATAAGAATGTGAATTGCTGTGGCATAGAAGTGGGGACATTTATCTGGGCTACTTCAGATTGGCTTTTTTTTACCCCAATGAGGAGAGTCTGGAGATTTATTTGATGGCAAAACTCAAGTCTGACAAAAAACTATTTGAAATTTTGACTGGCATTACTGCGTTTGTCAATCAGTTCAACTATTTATGTACCTAGTCATTTGATAGTTTTTCTTACTCGTCGTTTATCACGGCGAAGACCTTTCGTTGAAAATGCGTGTGACTTCGCAATTTCTGTGCGTTTTGTTGCAAGATATCTCGCAACGGAGTTGCTGTCTGCGTTCAGAGTATTGGGAGTGTTTTTTTACCGAGATCTGTTTGGAAAAGTAAACGACGCAATCTGACTCAGAAATAGAAACAAATTTCATGCTCGTAAAATGGCGCCCAACGTGGAAATAAACTTGTTTCATAACTGGCAGCCTAAAAGTGAATTCCATTGTGATAGAGAGAACCAAACGTGGCTCCAAAATAAGGTCAAGACAAGCTGACGTTTTTCTTTTCAACTGCAGCAAGATCGAGTCAATTTAGTACTTCTACCCCTCGACACAGAAGAGAGAGCTTCGAATGGGAGGGCTTGTTTTTTTCAATCTGTTCGTAGAAAGCGTCCGAGGTGCTTGCGGTCTTTTAAGGTCGAAGTTCAAATTCCATATCCAATTGTTTTTCCGGTGTACCTTCAGAATATTGTGAGACCTCTTTGCGGAAGTAAATGACGTAGTCAAACAAAACAACAAAAATTAAGGTGCGCCACTAAGCTCCTGGAACGTCGGAGCGCACTCTTTTCAAGGACCTTAAATTGTATTCTGATTCTGGATTGCTTAGTGAGAAAGCGTTTTTCTGGCAATGTTATTACTGTCATAGGTCTTCTTAATTTCTCTCGAAAATCAATACTGATATGGAAAAACTATGGTTGTTTTTGGAATTTGAGCCAAATCAACACAATAGGCCACAGGCGTAAGGAACGCTTTCTATGAGCATATTGAAGAACAGCCTTTCCCAATACATTGAAGCTCCCTCTTTTTTGTGCAGATGAGGTAGACGTACGTACGTAAATTAGCTCGATGATTTATTTTCTGTAGTGAATAGTTTCAGCTTGTGTTGCCTTAAATTTGACGTCATGTTATCATTATCGTAGAGGAATATATTTTTTGAGGTAGCTGATGTGAAACAAGTTTGTCCTCACATTGGGCGCCAATTAACGATCATGAAGAGGAAAAGTAGAACCAGGCTTAGTACAACCAAATGCAGCAACACCGGCGATTTCTAATCTTCATGAAAGGAACTGTGTTCGCCTGCTGCTCAAAGTAACAGTAAAAACAAACTTCTTTAATGTTTTTTCAAAGTATTTTGATTTTTGGGCAGTTTTTGGTTGGTAAGCGGACGCACCCTGTGTTGTCTTACTCCCACGTAAGAGGTTTGAAGCTCGAATTCCAGAAACTCCAGAAGATAAAATGTTTTTCACAAGATATCGCATTTCGCGAGGAACTGGCGATCCTCTGATATTTAAATGCACTGTAATGAAAAGCGCTTTCTAACTTAGCCGTTGGATATCGGCATCAAATTGATTGTAGATCTTTGAAATGCTTTTTTTCCCAATGTTTCCATAGCTTCAGTGCGCTACCCTATCTTTTTATTTATCTATTCAATCAAACACTCAGAATGCTTTCCGAAGCTTTCTTCGATCAAAGCCAACTTCACATGTAGATCACTCATTTGAAGTTTTGATCGCTAAGAGATCACAGCGCTATTACAGCCGGTGAGGGATAAGAAAAGAGTTGAAGGGTTGTATTTTACTCCTACTTCTTCTCCTTCTCTTTCTCTCTTTTTTCCTTTCGACGTTACGAGCATCGTGACCAGTGGTACCTGTGGCGCGATGGTTAGCTTGTCTGGCTGTGAACCGGGAGGTTCGAGGTTCGAATCCCAACAAAATCAAAATTGTGTTTTCAGGGGTATAGCCTTTTGCGATTAATTGGCATTGGCATGTGTTTTCACGGGTATAGCCTTTTGCGATTAATTGGCATCCTCCGTTCATAGATTCATTGCCTTGAAAAGTGCTTTCTCGATTAGCCATTCGGAATCGGCAGGAAATGGTAGGTCCCCTTCATTCCCTCACAAAGGCAATATTTGTGAAAAATGCGCTTTGCCCAGGGGCTCTTCGACCTGTTGCGTCACCCTATTTATTTTATTTTGAGCATCTTGATCCCGAAAGGATCACAGCTCTCCCATTCATTTCTTCACATCAGTAATCAGTTAGTGGGGTGCGCCACGTTGAACTAGAAGGCGTCTGTATACTTCTCGGCTTTGGTTCTATGTCTGAGCCCAACCAAATACAGATGCCCGGGCATTTCTACAAGAGCCAAGCTATACCTATTCGTATTTGAGAAGATATCAAGATCTAGATTCGCGTTGGGCGCCAGTGGTTTCACTATCCGATTAGCAATTACTTTATTTTGTTCCCAGAACAAGGAAAAGTGCTTTTACTACGTTGATCGACAATACTTACTTCTTTTGCTATTGTCGGTAAGTAGAAGAGCTGACCTATATTCGTGTTCGTGAAAGTGGATCGGTAGCGTATCAATCTCTAGGTGTTTGAGACTCACGTTGGGCGCCAGAGGTCTCACTATTAGATCAGCAATCACTTTGGTTTCCGGACACGAAAAGCTTGAGTACTACGTTGGGCGACAGTTCCTGCTCTTTTGTTTGTCTTAATTTAATTGAGTTTCTTTGCTGTCACTATGCATTTGACCCCGCGTTGGGCGCCAGCTGTTGACTTTTTTTTTACTAACTAAATCCGGTTTTTCTTTTCTTTTTAATAACACCAAACATTGCTCGACGCTCAACGAACTGTTTGATGTATTCTTTCACTGTTACCGACATACAGAAATTAATCGTCGCACCACACGAGCGGATCGTTATTGTGAAGCAGTTAAGCGGGAGATGCCTTCACGACGGCGACGCTCGCAACATCAGAAGAAGGAACTAAAAAAGAAAGCGTAAAAACATTAAACCCGTGACTGAGCCTACGTTCTAATTAATTGAAAAGTGCTCACCATACTCTGCTTAGAAGCACCGCGATTATCGCTTGCAACCGCCCGTATCTCTAGATACACCTTGGTCTGAAGTCATTTCTGACTTATGTCGCTCTAAATCCCGCAAGCAGCATCGAGTCAGAAGCTGACTTGAATTCTATGCGGCCACGACTGAAATGCCCTCAGTTATCAAATTCCAAAGAAATCACAAACTGTCCTGCAACCTGGCATATGGAACATACGACTTGATAACCATTTAGTCAATTATGAAAATTTACATCTAAATGCATTACATGATAGTGGTACGGCTACAGCCCAATTGTTATTTTACTTCTAATTAAGTTTGGTACTTTAATAGTGGCTATATTACCAGAAACAAAGTACTATCAAATCAAACACAAATCGTAGTAAAGGGTGACTTGACTCTGTGTACGGTTGACGGCATCAAGGACGTACCTACTTTGCACTAAAGGAGAATTGAATGGTGCACACTGATCGAACTGCAAACTAATAGTTGCAAATGAGTAAATTAGAAGGCAGTCAACGAAAATGCAGAACACCAAACTTTCATGTGCCACGGAAATGGCTCCACATTGCTGCTCTACGTCCGGAAGAGGCCTGCATCTGCATCACATACAAACTAACTATGTCAAGCCAGGGTATGGTGGCCCTACGCAGGCAATGGTGGCCACTGGATAATCATTGAAGCGCGAAGGTTGTCCAATTTGTTATCCAGTACCAAAGTAGTTACAATATTCGCATTGAACTGACAAAACCCAACCACCATCGACCGCCTCATGTGCGATTCAATAACTTTCCATTTTGGTGAGCTTTGCAAAGCCCGTTTTATCGTCGGGACGCTCTCCTTTCAAAGTTTGTACGCAACGGAGCGTATCCGGAACGTATCCGATGCAGTGCTTAACACGGTGCGGCGCTACAATCGTTCGGCTATATAAATTCTCTGAAAGAAATTAATCCAACCCTTGAAGCTATGTCTATCTTTTTGCATGTGTGTCAATGCATTTGTGTGTGTGTGTGTGTTGGCCTTTAGAATTGTTACCAAGAGATGGAATGTGGCAGCCCAACAAAAGGTAATTTTAAGGTCATGTGTGTGAGTGCATACACAACTACACACTCTATAGCCATACTCCGAACACACAACAACGGTAGCCTAATGGTTTCCGTTGCCGTTCGAAATAATACGGTGTAAATCAACGAGGTTCATTGAATGTTAACCACTGTGCACCACTGCTTATTGCCAATCGCACAAATCGCATCCCTTAGTCGGCCTCCATTGCTTGGTATTGGGACAGCTCGACTCGACTCAGTACTTTTTGATTCGAAAAACAAAATATTACCAAACATAATTTAAAAGGATTTGTGTACCTATATGGTGGTGGCTGCGATGGTCAGTGAACCGTTTTCCGGCCAAAGCGATATAAATCTGTGTGTGATAAGCTATGGTAGCGGATGGAATTTTCCAACTACTAAGCGTCCAATTTGGTCATGTTGCGAAGTATTTATTTGAAATTAGGTTATTTTGGCATGTTTGTGGTAGAATTTGTGTTCAAAGTCAAATGGAATGCTTTTTGGCATTTCTAATTGTCAATTAAGCGTATCTAAAATACCTGACTTTTTTTGCTTTGCCTTTTACCTTTAACCTATGTAAAGTTTATGAATGTGTAAAGGGTGGGTTCTCCCTTTGAAAATGCCTTAAAATGAACAAACTTAAGGTTTTTCCATCTTTTACGGCTAAATCAGCAAGAGCAAACATTCCTATTGGTTATGGAACACAATGTAGTTAAGGCAGGCTTCGCAATATCTCCTGTCACTGGATTGTTCAAAGACCTTGTTGATAGTTTGGGGCAGCAGCACATAGCTTGCTTTGATGATATTGGCCTTAAGTGTGGAAAAAAGTTCAGAGGACTCACACTATAGCTCTGAGGTGGCCCTTTAACATCAGCCCGACCGACTTCTGATATTGGTTTTGGAAATTTGGTGCGCAATTGATCGATTTATGAGCTGTGTTATATGGCGCTTTATACTGCATGCGCCAGTGGTCGGTCGCCCAAAACTATACCGTCGATTCCAGTGAAAAGAAGTAGCTCTGTAACGCTCACCGTTAACCGAAACATTGCTACTGTCCCTTTTTTCGAAAAAAGGGTCCCATGATGCCACCACTTGACATTTAACAATCCGCACCAAACTGTAACTATCTGTGGTTGTATTGTATGAGGATGCTTTTTATCTGAGACTGAGGTAAGATCGGTTCCAAGGTGAACTAAAGAGTTCCAACTTCAATGGTGATAATTCTGAGTTTGAAGTCTGAGTTTTAAAAATCGAATTATGGCGACGGTGATTTTCGGCTTCGCGGTTTGGTTCCTCTCACTGAAGTGAGTATCTCAATGAAGTGAGCCCTTCACAGAAGTGAACCCATTCACTGAAGTGAACCTCTCACTATAGTGAATTTCTTACGGAAGTGAACCTCTTACTGGAGTGAACGTCTTACTGACGGGAGCCTCTTACTGAAGAAAGAAGAGATCCTAGCTGACCTCGTTGAGGAACACAAGAGCAGGCATCAAAAGGGTAACAAGAAGCAACATCATCAACGCAAAAGAAAAAACCCGGTTCCAGCTAACTTCATTCAGGAACACCAGAGTTGGCATTAAAATGGTAACAGGAAGCAGCATCACCAATGGCAGGAAAGAATAGAAGAGGCCCTAGCTGGCTTCTTTGAGGAGTACCAGAGCTGGCATTAAAAATGTAACAGCAAGTAACATTTTTAATGACAGAAAAATAGTACGAGGTCCCAGCTGACTACGTCGAGGTTCACGAGAGCTGGCATTAAAAGAGTAACAAGAAGCAGCATCATCAATTGGAGGAAAAAATAGAAGAAGACCTAGGTGACTTCTTTGAGGAATACCAGAGTTGGCAACAAAAGGAAAACAAGAAGCAGTATTTTCAATGACAGAAAAGAACAAACATGGTTCCAGCTGACTACGTTGAGGTACGCCAAAGCTGGCATTAAAAGGGTTACAAGAAGCAGTATCACCAACGGCAGGAAAGAATAGAAGACTTCGTTGGGAAACACCAGAGCTGGCGTTGAAACAGTAACGAGAAGCAACATTGTTAATGGCAGGAAAGAATAGAAGACAGTGAACTTCTTACTGAAGTGAACCTCTGACTGAAGTGAACGTTTCTTTAAAATGAAGGTTTGGTTTTACCGAGGTGAACATAACTCTGAAGTGAATTTTTCTCTAAGATGAAAATTTTACCGAAGTTTATCTGAATGAACCTTTCGCGGAAGTAATTTGAGGGCGACACTTTTAGCGGAAGTGAACTTTTTCTGGAATCATTCTTTTTTTCTACTGAAACCATTCTTTTCATTGAAGCGATCCTTTGATTAATGAAGGGTTCTCAATAAGTGCAATGAAGCTTTTTAGTAGCTTAACTGATAACAGTGTAGTTTGTATTGTATATTCAAAAAAATAGCTTCAACCTCGTCTCCTTTTACCATGTTATCGTTTTATGCTTGCGCCGATGGAAAATGTTATGATTGAAAGTTCATATTAAAGTCAAAGTGTTCAAAAAAAACCTGTTTTATTTGAAGAACCCAATCCGTTTAATTTCTTGTTAATTGATTAGCTCTAATGTTGGAAAAGAAGCAAAATTCTAAGAGTCTAATGCTTACATCAGTAGCCTTTTGTGTTGCTTTTGCACTTAAGTCAAAATAAAAGCTAATAAACTATCTCTCTTCTCCAGAGATTCATTTTGTTAATGATTATTTTATAAGTTCCAAAACGGTTCATAGAGTTAAAGCTGAAAATATCTTTAAAGTCAACCAAGTAGTGTTTTAACTAACCCAGAAACTGTTTTTACCAGACACAGTTTCTCTAACATGGCCCTTGTTGATTTCGGTTGTCCTAGAACAACACATCTCCATTTCATTGGTTTTTGCCAGAAATCATTTTAAATGATAACAGGCCATGTTTTCTTGTATGCTGTAGCCTTCCCACACTCAAACTTACATACCTACACTCATGTGTTCCTCAAGCAATCAAAGTCATATTCCCAGATACGAAGAATTTTCACACAAATCATCATTTCTCCTCCGGGATGGGGATAATTAAGAAATGCTCATCTCCTACTACAACGCCAATGCCGCTGCCGCTGAGCCGTTTCAGCTGGCTGTTCCATAGCCATTATCAGTCCGGAGAACAAATATCTACCAGCTTTCATTTCTCGAGTCAAGTGTCGTTGGTTGTTTGTTCCTCCGGTTCGGCTGAGAATGTGCATCCGCATGATGCACGAACAGATAAAACGCACAAGTCTGCCACACTATCGTAGCAAAACCATGACATAATCAGACATCAGACATTATGGACTTAAAATTTTCGTGTCGAGCTCAGTAGATAGAGATTCATAAACTTCATAGAGAAACAACGTTGCATCCAAGAAAAGGGAGTCATCGGTTGGTCGGTCCGCAGGATGGGAGTCAAAACACAATGCATTTGAGCCTGGTCGAGAGTTATGTAGGTCAGTCATCCCTATCGTGTTCAAAACTTGCACACAATATCCTCAAGGCTGATGGGGGAAGTAGATAAGTCTATCTGGCATCGCATCATTCGAAATTTGAAACGCAAAAGGGTGTGTTTGTGAAAGCGTCTTCTGCTTGTTTGTGTTTTTGATGTAAATTTGTGCAGTCGAATGATATCAAATAGCTTTGAAGAAAAGGAGTCGATTGTTAGCCAAGGGAAAACATTCAAAATTTACTCTCGCACTTATGCGAGTTATGAGTTGTTCTTATGGAGCCCAAGGGACTGAAATGCGGTGGTTTTGGGTTTTGTACTTTTGTAGTTGAACGAAGATGCGCGTTTAGTTGGCAGCACTATACACAGCTGTGAGGAAATGAAATGAAATGTTTATTTTTCTGAAAGAAGTTTTCTATGCCCGATTTTGAAGGGAAACTTTCATGTGGAGGGACTTCGTGTTGAAGGCAAAGTTTTCAAGTCAGATTTTCATATTTTACGATAAATTCTTGTTGAAAGAACAAGTTGCAAGTTTTGTAGGCAAAAGAAATGGAAAATCATAGTTAGCAAATGTGTAGAAGTTTGAAATAACATTTTTTTCTTTGTGTGATGATGCGTTTTTTGAATGTGAAATGTTGGCTTCAGTAGAGAAGAAATATTTCTGTTCTGTGAGATTTCAAAGTTGAAACTTCTTTTGACAGGCTCAACCTTGCGTGTAGAGCATGTAATTTAATGCTTTGGAGGAGTCTTATTTTCCTCCGTCAGCGTTAGGACCTCTTCTATTCTTTTCTGTCATTGGTGATGCTGCTTCTTGTAACCATTTTTGCGCCAGCTCTGATGTTCCCCAACGAAGTCAGAGGGGACCTCTTTTATTTTTTGCTGTTATTAATGATGCTCCTTCTTGCTACTTTTGTAATGACAGCACTGGTATTCCTCAAAGAAGTCAGCTAGGACCTCTTCTATTCTTTCTTGCCATTGGTGATGCTGTTTCTTGTTACCCTTTTAATGCCAACTCTGGTGTTCCTGAATGAAGTTAGCTGGAACACAGCTTTTTCTATTGCGTTGATGATGTTGCTTCTTGTTACCCTTTTAATGCCTGCTCTTGTGTTCCTCAACGCGGTCAGCTAGGTCCTCTTCTTTCTCCAGTAAGAGGTTCCCATCAGTAAGAGGTTCACCCCAGTAAGCTGTTGATCTCAGTAAGAGGTTCACTTCAATAAGAGGCTTCAATTCAGAAAGAGGCTCACTTCAGTAAGAAATTGACTACAGTGAGAGGTTCACTTCAGTAAGAGGTTCACTCCAGTAAGAGGTTCACTTCAGTAAGAGGTCCACTTCAGTAAGAGGTTCACTTCATTAAGAGACTTACTTCAGTAAGAGGTTCACTTCAGTAAGAGGCTCACAGCTCACTTCAGTAAGAGGCTCACAGCTTACTTCAGTAAGAGGTTCACTTAAGTTAGAGGCTCACTTCACTAAGAGGCTCACTTCAGTGAGAGGTTCACTTCAGTAAGAGGTTTACTTCAGTAAGAGGCTCACTTCAGTAAGAGGTTTACTTCAGTAAGAGGCTCACTTCAGTAAGAGGCTCACAGCTCACTTCAGTAAGAGGCTCACTTCAGTAAGAGGTTCACTTCAGTTAGAATCTCACTTCAGTTAGAGGCTCACTTCATTAAGAGGCTCACTTCAGTGAGAGGTTCACTTCAGTAAGTGGTTCACTTCAGTAAGAGGCTTGCTTCAGTGAGAGGCTTACTTCAGTAAGAGGCTTACTTCAGTAAGAGGCTTACTTCAGTAAGAGGTTCACTTCAGTTTGAGGCTCACTTTATTAAGAGGCTCACTTCAGTGAGAGGTTTACTTCAGTAAAGGTTTACTTCAGAAAGAGGCTCACTTTAGTAAGAGGCTCACTTCAGTAAGAGGTTCACTTCAGTAAAATGTTCACTTCAGTGAGAAGTTCACTGTCTTCTATTCATATAATAATGTTGCTTCTTATTAATTTTTCAACGCCAGCTCTGGTGTTTCGCAACGAAGTCAGATGGGACCTCTTCTATTCTTTCCTGTTGTTGGTGATACTGCTTCTTGCTACCCTTTTAATGCCAGGTTTGGCGTACCTCAATGTAGTCAGATTGGACCTCGTTTGTTCTTTTCTGTCATTGAAAACGCTTTGTTACCCCTTTGTTGCCAACTCTTGTGTACCTTAACGTAGTCAGCTGGGGCCTTATTTGTTCTTTTTTGTCATTAATGATGCTGCTTTTTGTTACCCTCTTAATACCAGCTCTTGTGATCCTCAACGAAAATAGCTAAGACTTCTTCTATTCTTTCCTGCCATTGGTGATGTTACTTCTTGTTACCCTTTAACTGCCAGCTCCGGTATTCCTGAACGAAGTTAGCTGAAACCTGGTCTTTTCTTTTGTGTCATTAAACATGCTGCTCCTTGTTTTCCTTTTGTTGCCAACTCTGGTGTTCCTTAACGTAGTCACCCGGGACCTCCTTTGTTCTTTTCTGTCATTAAAAGCTGCTTTTTGTTACCGTTTTAATGCCAGCTCTCGTGAACCTCGACGTAGTCAGCTTGGACCTCGTACTTTTTTTCTGTCATTAAAAATGTTGCTTGCTGTGACATTTTTAATGTCAGCTCTGGTACTCCTCAAAGAAGCCAGCTAGGGCCTCTACTTTTCTTTACTGTAATAATTTTTCTTCTTGTTATCCTTTTGATGCCAGCTTTGTTGTTCCTCAGCGAAGTTAGCTAGGACCTTATTTTCTGTCATTAATGACGGTGCTTCTTGTTACTTATTTAATGCCAGTTCTGGTGTACCTCAAAATAGTCTGCTGGGACCTCGCCTATCCTTTCCTGTTATTGATGAAGTTGCTTCTTGTTACTTTGATGCCAGCTCTGGTGTACCTCAACGTAGTCAACTAGGACCTCGTCTGTTCTTTCCTGTCATTGATGACGGTGCTTTTTGTTACTTATTTAATGCCAGCTCTGGTGTTTCTCAACGTAGTTAACTAAGACCTCATCTATTCTTTCCTGCCATTGATGAAGTTGCTTCTTGTTATATTTTTAATGCCAGCTCTGGTGTACCTCAACGAAGTCAGCTGTGACTTCGTGTGTTCTTTTCTGACATTAATGATCCTACCATTTTAACGCCAGGTCTTGTCAGCTAGGACGCCTCGTCTATTCTTTTCTGTTTTAAGTAGAAGAGTTGGGAGAACTAAAAACCAGGTCGACTTGAAGCTGAACCACAAAGACCTGTATAAAAATGCTAAAGATTCCTTTCATCTGGTGATCTTAAAAAACCCCTCTTCTTGGTACATTCTCGACCTGAAGTGTTGATGAAATGATATGATCAACAGCTGCTGCGATAAGTGTGACTGAAAGATCGGATATAAAACAGTCCAGCAGAGTTTCTCAAAGCAGAAAAGCCTAAATTAGACTCAAAATGCGAACTTGTACCCTTATCGTGTATTTTATGTATCAGTGCAGAGGTGAATTTTACTTCCCGCAGGTCGTAGTTGGTATACGAAGCACACCTTAAGTGTCAACTTATCAGGTGCGTCCGAAAAAAAAAACAAAATCCAATTCCTCCACCCAATCATTTTCTCCGTCCTCGAGTTCTACCAAACATTACTTAAAATAAACAAAATTTCTTCCAGCATCTGAATGAACAACCCCAACATCGACACACAAAAACAAATTAGGGATTCAACTAACGTCTCCATAACGATAAACACAGCATCTCATTAGACCTCGCTCTCTCTCCTTATTAGTGCAGTATAACAACCGCAAATTTCCTTCCACTATTTTACATTCAATGTTTACGTTAACAACTCAATTACCACGTCCCTAATATTTTGGTAGGTAGCCGTTGTGCTCTCATTAAATCAACCAAAAACAGGCCCACACAAATGGAAAACTTGTGTTCCTCATCATTCAGTACAACAAAGCCATTAACTTGCTTCTTGCTGTGTTGTTGTATTTAGGACAGAGCACGGGTGATGGTGATGCTATAGTGGCAGCGACTTGTGACCTTCGAGATTCGGATAGGTATATATACACTTAGCCTATTTTACTCTCCTAATGTTTGTGTTTATAGTCGTCATCTTAAAATGGCTAACGCGTAAAACAACAGTAATCAGTATTCGAAACAATTTTCATCTGGCGGCTATTAATATTGATGGACCTGTTTTGATGTTTTGCCTAAAATAATATTAATCGTTAAACACAACAACACAACAAAGTGGAATGATCAAAATGGCTGCGCCAAAGTGATAATGAGTAATGAAAGTGATGGTCTCCTCAAACACCACCCATTATCATCATCGCAACTTTGGAACAAGCAGAATACTGCCCGTGTCCGTGCCTCAGCATCTAAACCGATTAGGAGCAGTTCTATTTATTGTCCTTAAAAGATAAATACTAATGTACTTTGCTCTAAAACAAACTGCACAAGGATATTCCTTGTGATCCTTGTTTTTTGTGTTGGAACAATCATTAATCATGCTATTTATGAGAATTTTGATGGATGTTCTGTTCTCTGCGCCCGGTAGTTGGGGAGAAAGGACATAGTCCTGAATAACTTTTTGACTTCACAGAAATAAATTAACAACAAATTTGTTTAGTGCTAAATTATTTGCTCAAACATCAGAGAGAGAGAGGAAGTACAGGGATGGAGCTCCGCCCGCTTTTGATAGGAATTCAAAGAACATTCCTAATGCTTTACTAAATGGAATTCTTTTTGTTCATTTTGGCTTTTCAGGTTGCGCAAGCAACAAACTGTGTGTTGGTTGCACAAGAGGAGAAAGGATAGAAATGAGGGAAAATAGTTCGTGTGGATTTTTCAGCGAATTAATTGCAGTGGGTTGCCCTAATGCAAATGCATGGTTTCCGTAGGAAGCTCACTCAGCTTGTTTTCTCACAAAACAAAGGTTTTTCTAAAAAGTTTGTGCTGATTTTGTGTGTGCTGTGCACTGGCTGTGCTCACACAGAAAACTGTTTGGAAATTGTTAATGTTTCCGCGCTTTTAAAGAACTTTTGAAAAAGAAGAACATTCACACACACGAACACAAATTAAAAGCAGTTGCTCTTGAATGATGGACGGTTTTGTTAGTCAGAGTACTTAAATCAGTTGACTTGGTTGGGGAATGTGCTTTGATATACCTACCAGCGAATTGAGCTATGCCAACGATTTTTTGTTTATTTTTTTTGGGTTTGTGGTGGAATTTGTCAGAGACTTAAAGCTGATTTCTACAATGCAACTGAGGGTTGCCTCAAAATAAACGAATTCTACGACTGCCAACTTCAACTTTGGGGGTTTGAATCTCACAAAAGACTTCAAAAAGCCAGAGACCTCATACTTGGACTTAACGGAATAGGTGCTGAAGTCACGAAAACTGTATCTTTTCGGTTGTCAACTCAAAAAAATTACACGATTGAAAAGATGTTGATGCTACGAAGATTTTTGCTCTTAATTTCTCGCTTCTAGAGAATGTCTCGGTGTGAAAAGGATTACAGCTTCCATTGAACACGGTACGCATCTGAATATTTACTTACTTAGGCTGGCATTACAATTCGGGATGTACATGGGCCTCAACCAACATCCTTCTTCGATTTCAGGTGAGCTCTCTCCGGTTTTGGACTCTAAGTCGGTTGAGGTCTTCTTCCACTTAATTGCGCCACCTAAGACGAGGTCTTCCCCTTCCGCGATTTCCCTGCAATGTGCTTTCGAAAACCCGTCGAGCCGGAGCGTTTGGGTCCATCCGCTCTACATGACCCAACCATCGTAGCCTCGCGATGCATACTCTTCTGGCTATGCCCATGTCGCGGTACAGCTCATACATTTCGTTGTTGTATCTTCTTCTCCACACATTGTCTTCGCATACGGGACCAAAGATCATTCGGAGAATTTTTCTTTCGAAACGACCAAGAGTTTCCTCATCCGCTTTCGATAAGGTCCATGCTTCCGCGCCGTTCAGCAGGACTGGGATGATTAAGGTCTTATACAAGGTCACCTTGGTTTTTCTAGAGAGGGTTTTGTTTCTCAATTGCCTTCTTAGCCCAAAGAAGCAACGGTTGGCAGGAGTTATTCTCCGTTTGATCTCCGCACTGATGTTGTTGTCCGTGTCTACAGCGGATCCTAGGTAGACGAAGTCCTGTACTACCTCGAAGTTATGTCTGTCTATTGTGACTTTTTGTCCAGTTCGTCGACGTTCTTTGTCCTTGTTTGATGACAGCATATACTTCGTTTTGCCCTCATTAACCAACAAACCCATTTTTGCCGCTTCTGTTTCAATACTCGCAAAAGCACCTATGACATCACGCTTTTTCTTCCTATTACTTCAATATCGTCTTCGTAGGCGAGTAATTGTACAGACCTTTTAAAGATTGTTCCTCTGGTGTTGACGTTTGAGTTTCTTACAATCCTTTCAAGTATGATGTTTTAGAAATCGCATGACAGTTTGTTGCCTTGTCGAAAGCGTTTTTCAACATCAAATGTCTCGGTGAGTTCTTTACCGACCTTGACGGAGCAGCGTAATTTCTCCAAAGCCATCGTGCATAGTCGTACGAGTTTTGCAGGGATGCCGAAACTAGGCATGGCTCTGTACAGCTAGTCTCTGTAAATACTGTCATACGCGGCCTTGAAATCGATAAAGAGATGGTGTATATCGATACTATGTTCTCGGGTTTTTTCCAAGATCTGCCGTAATGTGAAAATTTGGTCTATTGTGGACTTCTCTGGTCTAAAACCACATTGATAAGGACCTATCAAGTTGTTGACGTTGACGTTCACATATAACAGCAGACAAGATCTTATAAGCGACGTTAAGGAGGCTTATCCCTCTGTAATTGGCGCAATTGTGAGGGTCTCCCTTCTCTACGATCGGGCATACGATACTGAGGTTCCATTCATCGGGCATTGCTTTCTTCCGACCATATCATGCAGATCACCTGGTGCATGCTCTTTTCCAACTGGTCTCCAGCTGCCTTGAAAAGTTCGGCATCAAGGCCATCTGCAACTGCAGTCTTATTTGATTTAAGTTTGCATATGGCAAGCTTAACTTCCTCTAGGTCGGGAGGACGGCATTCTTGATCATCGTCCAAGCTGAATGGACCAATCTGCCTGACAGCGGAATTTGTGTCTTCATCGCCGTTAAGCAGTCTGCAGATCCTCAGTAACGACTGTGACTCTACAACTATGTTTCCCTGCTGGTCTTTACAGGCTTGAGTTCGGGGCTTGCCACCCTGGCAGGATCTTTTTACTTTTTGGTAAAACTTCCGAATCTCGTTCCTGTCATGGCACCTCTCTATTTCCTCAAACGAGCGCTTCTCATGCTGCTTCTTTTTCTTTTTGAAAAGTCGGTGTTCTTCCCTTCTTTTCTCCTTGTAGATCTCGTTATACTGATCGTAAGCAGCCCTCGTTCGTTTTTGCATCAGCATTTGACGTGCTTTTTGTTAGGCTGCATTTGCCTGCCTGCATCGAACCATGGGTTTCGTTTTGGTGGCCGAGTGAGACCCAGAACCTCAGAGGCTGCGGTTCTGATGGCTTCTTGGCATTGCTGCCACTGGTCTTCAATGCTTAATGCTGGCGGCATGGGATTCAAGGATAATTGAAGGGACACTCGATTGGAAAAGGCATTGGCAATCTCTTGCGATTGTAGCTTTCCGACGTCATATCTCTTCACAGCGTTAGTTCGTGCTATTCGTCAACAAGATATCCTCATTCGTACCTTGGCTACAACAAGGTAGTGGTCCGATTCAAAGTTGGCCCGTCGGAAAGTTCGGACATCCATCACACTGGAAGAGTGCCTTGCGTCGATCGCAACATGATCAATTTGGTTGACGGTTGATTGATCTGGGGATCGCCATGTACCTTTATGAATTTTGAGATGCGGGAAGCGTATACTACTTACAACAAGTTTTAGCTCCGCAGCAAAATCGATTAGCCTTAGTACGTTTTCGGAGGTTTTGTCGTGCAGGCTATGCTTACCCATTGTATTTCCAAAGATGTCCTCCTTCCCTAGTTTTGCGTTGAAATCGCCAAGAACGATTTTCACGTTGTGTTTAGGGCACTGCTCATATGTTTCTTCGAGGAGCTCGTAGAAACAGTCTTTGGAATTGTCGTCTTTCTCTTCTGTGGGGGCGTGGGCGCATATTAGGCTAATGTTGGCGAATTTAGCCCTGATGCGGATGGTCATTATACGCTCATTGACTGGATTTTGGCTAACCACCTTATCCCTGAGTCTTCCTCTAACGACAAATCCGCACCCAAATAAGCTCTGTTTCTGTTGTCTGTAGCAGTGGCCATAGTAGATGTCACAGTTTTTCATCTTCTTTATGCCCGGTCCACTCCATCTCACTTCTTGGATGGCGGTTATGTCTGCTTTGCAGCAGTCCAGGGCGTCCGCTAATTCTCCAGCTGCACGTAATCCATTAAGAGATCTTACGTTCCACGTGCAGATCTGAAGGTCGTTGTCCGTTATCCGAGGCTATTTGTTGTTTCGGAACTAGATCTACGTGTTTGGGTAGTTAACCCTACGCACAACCCTTAACCTGGAATTCCAGGTCCTTTTGGATCCTTTCGAACACAAAGGGCTGGAATATCCAGTGTCAGTACCCTGCTGCAGGGGTGTGAGTGCTGCCGTTGGCTCACCAGGAGCTCATCCGCCACCATCTCTACTTCAATACCCTGGCCTAGTATTGAAAAACCCTGAAAGACCTTAAAACCAAATATGTCGGAGTAGCTCATTCATGTCGACTGCTGAAGTTCACCGTTGATTCTGTCATTCGAATTCATCCGCTGGGACATTTCCGATAAGCTCTGGTAGACCACTGAGATTCGGGCAGTGTATTATAGTATTGATCACGATTCTTTTCTTCCGCATTCCTTTGTCATCACTCGTACTTACTGGCTTAGCAGGTCAGCAATTGACGTGTACTTTAAGTTGCAACATCTGGTCGCGTCCAAGTTGACACCAATCAGAGCCTTCCCGAATAGTGCACTCCCAACCGCCATAGACATGCCCAACCACCTGCATCCAAAAAACCCAAAAAGCTGTCAGTACTTGGTATGTGTGTAAACGCTGACCATTGTTGGAATGGCCATTTATTTGAAGTCGCAAAAATGCTGCTAGGTGCACAGGTATCTCAAGACGATACAAGAAATTCTTCAACCCTTCTGATCTGGCTTCAATTAATAAGGCTTACATCTGCTCCAAACTGGAGAATAACTCCCATATCTGGTCATGTGCTCTTCAAACATCTTTGCGCCTTCTTGTTAGGATACAAAACAGAGCGTTTAGACCGATAGGAGAAAGTTCAATGGTAAAATCGATTCATTTTCTTGAACATCGTCGAAACGTTACCTGTCTCAGTCTCTTTTATGGCTTTTTCTACAAACAGTGCTCTAGTGAATTAGCCAGCTGCATTCCTCCCCTCAAACAATTTGTGAGCAACTCCCGCCGTCCTAGGAATGCTCATCAGTTTTACTTTAGGCCCACATCTTAGCCGCCCTATCCGTATGTGGAATGCTTTACCTGACTCTGTTTTTCCACTGCATTACCTTTCTCAAAAATTTAAAAGCAAAGTTTACTGATACCAAGGAGCTTTGAAGTGCTCTCGAATTTGATTTCAAATGACTCATTCAGTTTCTTAAGATCACAGAGAGTGTTGGTAGTTTCTTGTGATTTTTTCTTGGATTTTCGTCATATTCCTTTTTAAAGAATCGATCAAAAGAGATATCGACAGATTTTGGAATTAAAATATTTTCATGGATGTTTTAAGTGACTCTTGGAAGTTCGAGCCATCAAAAGCTCCTTTTTAATCGAAAAGCAAGCCCCTGAATATTCTCTGGAATCTAATCCAAGAAGATTTCCAAGTTATACCAATCGCATGTAACCCCCTGTTTAACCAGAATATCTTATCCCCTCTCATCGACGTTACCATATTCCGGATTGTGTCTAGATTGGGTCAAGTAGCAGGATCAGTGTTCTGTTGAAAAAATGTCCAGCAGTACCTACTTTGTCTATTCCTTTCCTGTTTCGCATTCACTTAATTTAAATTGCAGACTCAACAACCGCTTAACATTAACAGAATCAAGCGAAGTTCAAATAGCACAATACAACACTTCACACCTTTTCATTTGCTTATCTACCCTTCCCTAGGGCAAATGCAAGGACAATAAATACTTTCCCATTTAGAAAGCCGCACTGACTTAACGTTTGGCTCATCAAATTTCTCATCAAACCACAGCGCCACGCTGCGTTGACTCGTCTTTATTAATCGTCTCAATTATAATCGCACTGTTCCTGCGAAGGGTATATTCATGAAAATGCTCTTTCTTTAGGTTAATTACAAAATAATTTCTTTTTGCTGCGCAACCTCTTCATCAAAGTGAACCCCGCAGTGTATTAAATCTCTTTTGTTGCTGTGGTATCCCTCAACAAGTAAGGAAGCTAAAAAGGCTCACTCTTTACTTTCATTCGTCGTCTTGCATAGGGCAGGGCAGGAACTTTGTGATAGCCCTTGCCGCACTTGCCCACTATTCCTATAGCAGCTTTTCATCTTTCTCGTTTCCTGTCCGACCTGATTTAAATTGATTGCATTTTAATTGAACCCATTCGTATAGCACTTTCCTTTTTCCTTTTGAATTTCTGGTTGAAAGTTTATGGGGTTTAGTACAAGAAAAAATGCGACATGCTGTAAAAATTGCGCAGAGATCCTTGTAATCGAGTTATATATCCTCCCAGCGAGAATAAATTGAATTTCAGCTGTTTTATTTTTCTTCCTCATTCAATCATAACTTATCCTTGATTTTTTTTGTATCCTTTTTTCTTTCTAGATTCAACTCGCATACATATATTGATGATCGGAGCCATCACAGTGGGTGAAAATAAAAATAACCGACTCAAGACATTGGACTTCCTAGGCAGCTCATATCGTCGTAGATAGAAAACCGATTCAATTAAGTAGGAGTTTTTTTTTTTTTTTAGTTTGGTGTTTTTGTTATTTTGGAAGGACGAAGGAGGAACATATTAAATCCAAACAAAATGAAGAACGACGTTGTTCGATGGACTTCGTCCTTATCATCACATGCGGTGGAAAGGAGAATGGCAGCAACGGGGACAGTGTCAGATTGTAGCAGCTCGATATTCAAGCATCACAAAAGTCTTTATAGAGGGACATTATCATCGTTATGCACCCTAACCCCAACCCCAACCCCATCAACCACCACCACTACTACAGATAGAAAAATCTTAACCAAATGTGATAGTAAGCAGCAAGTTGAATGTGTCCAAAGTAAAATGACTAAAAGTGGAAAAATTTCAAAGCAGCGTTTGAAGTCGAGGTCGACAGTATCGTTATTGCTGAGGCCGCGAGCATTTTTCGTAGATAGACGGACTGATTTCACACAATTCTTAGTTTTATGTCTACAAATTAGTGTCGTGTTGTGTTTGTGTAGCTCGAATGTGGGTGTTGTCGCCGATGATAGTGAATTGGAGGCGAATCCTTCGACGCTGGGTGGACATTATACGCATACATGGGCTGTGCATGTGCCGAATGGCGAGGAGCAGGGATTAGCTGAGCGGGTGGCCCGTGATCATGGTTTCATCAATTTGGGAAAGGTGAGTGTTTTATTTTATTTTAAACTTTTTTTAAAAAATTTTCATGTTTGCTTAAAGTTTATCAAGATAAATTGATTGATGTTGAGGAAAAATTTAAGGCTCGGCCACATACTGAGAAGAAAAGTAGAACAAAATTGAGAACTAAACGACATCGCTCTGCAACTCAGCTTTAAATTTTGTTCTTTATTTGCCGCTCTGCCGGCTTGTAGCTCAGTACGTGGCCTTGTCCTTGCTCAGTAAATGGTCGTGTTCTTAGTCAGCACTTTATATTTGGTTTAATTTTACTGTAATCGCTGTATGTTAGTCGCTAGGATGTGTTATCGAAGTCATATGTTTCGAGACTAGCAAAACGTTCAATTTGTTTAACTTGTCGTACTTCCCTCATTGATTTGGACCCCAGTTACAGACAACAAATCAACTGAGCTGGTTTGTGTGTCTGTTTTATGAATAGTGACCGACAACACAACATTCACTTCTAATACAAAAGAGATATTTGTCTCAGTACCTATCTGTTCTTGAGCACTTGGAGAAACTTGACAAAGTGTTGCTCTTACCGAGGGTTCACATTTAAAAACTTGCCAACTCTTTGTTTCTTTCTAAAAAGTGTTCAAACGCTGAAAGACCTAGTTTTTTCTATTTGTGTAGGAACTAGTTTAATTTATCTGCAAGGAGTTAACAATCAGTTGCAAATCAACTGAGAGTGGGCTTCACAACTGACTTGCAACTGATTTGCAACTAAATAGCAACTATTTACAAACTAGTTGCATTGAAGCTTCAAAAGCCCCGCAACTGACTTTCAACTAAAGAACAGTTCATTCTCAACTAGTTTGCATTTAGTTGCAAATCAATTGTTTTGCAACTGAAAAGCAACTCGTTTACCTAAAGCCTAACACAAAGTGGCGCAATAGATATTTTCCCATCACCAAATGTCAATGTATGAATATGAATGGGTATGTATTTTTCTATGAACTACAAACTTTCGTTCTGCTTTTGGATAGTGCTTATATGCTATATACTTTGTGACTTAAAGTCACCAAAATTTATGAACATTCAGACTCGATTCGCAGCATTTTCTACCATTCTTGTACAGAGCCTCCGACGATACATCCTCATATTCTTTAAAATCATTCTCTTTAAGAGCTTTAAGAATGATGCGATTTTTGATATCGAGTCGTAACTTTAGAAGTTTCGCAAAAGCGGTTGGACCGGGCTATCTTGCCGAAGGTACAAATCAAGAAAACGGGTTACTAGGTGTTTATGGAAATGCAGCAATTAGATGTTCCTTTGGTCGGAGGATGTGTGTTGTGACTCGTGAATTATGGGTCATTCCTTCATTTTGTTGGACGTATTTTCCAGTTCTTATGTAGTTGAGCATGGCTCTGTAGTGATCGCCGTCCACGATGTTAATTTGGTTCGTCCACGAGTTTAATTTGGTTCTGACGTTCCAAAAAGATGACCGGGGAAGGCCAACACCCACCGTAAGCGAGGATTATCGGTTGTGGCTCGTGTAGTATCGCCGATCATCCATCTAATAAAAAATGTGTTCTTTCTGCCCCAATCCATTCTATTATGAAAGAAGAAGCTCGTTGGGTATGCTCGCCGTTCATGGTAGTCATTTAGACGGTTACGAAAAAATAGTGAACGATGACGCCTTCAGCGTAAACTCTTTGGGTATATGTGAATTTTAAGATTCTGACTCGTGCAGTAAACGACGCATCTTGTTGGTAAGGAGTTCCTTCTTTCCCAATACATAAGCCCGATGACAACTTCCATCAGTCCAAATGTCATTGAGCATGGCTCCGTAGTGATCGCCGTCAACGGTGGTAATTTGACCTGTGCTGTGACGTTACAAAAAATTAGGCCCAATGACACCATCAGTGTGTACTCTTGAGGTATATGCGTCATTTCGGTTGTGACTCGTGCAGTATACAACGTTCATTCACCTTTTAGGAAATAAGCTCCTCCTGTTCCCAATCATCAGCACGATGACGCCTTCAGCGCAAGCAGTACAAGTATATAAGATGCTGCTGTTTGAAAGAAATTAACTACTCTTCTGTTATCAAAAAAAAAAACGTCTCAATTTTCTATAAAAAGTAGCTCTTAAGCTGAGGTGCATGATGTCGCTTGTCGGTAAAAATCTAAGAGCAGATGCACTGACTGCATTTTGTGAGGGAAGATCTTCAAGAGGCAAAGGCCTACGTTTGATGTTCAATTGCGTGTCACATCACGTCATTTTGAAGGTACTTCTGGTTCATATTCTTTTTGCATATCTTTAATTTTAATGGAGCTTCTGCTATGGCTCCGGCTAGACATGGCAGCATTTCGTGTCGCTCTTAGTCTCCTAAGTGAATGACTAAATATCGAAAAGCTTTCCCAGTTACCATATAATGGGGATATCAGAGCCCAAGCTGTGCCAATATCACGCACACATTCGATAACGGTGGAAATCAGTACTAAATTTTTTGGTATTACAAATGATTTGATTTAAAATGTAGCTAAATTGCAAGAAGTTTGTGATTAGTTGCGAAATAGTTGCGAGTAAGTTGTGAACTAGTTTCATTACAGTTGCAAATTAGTTTTTATTAAAAGTCTTTTAGATTTCTTTTTAAACTTAATTTGATCATGGAAATGGAAATGCAGAAAAGCAGCCTTTTACTTTACAGCAATGACCAATAGTTCTTGAATGCATCATGATGGTTGTGCGAATTAATAATCAGGCACTGAGCTCCGATCTTCATTGCTAAAATGTAGCTGTAAGCTGCTTTACTTTTGATTTCTTTACTGAAAGGTATATAAAGAAGTGCGTATACCTGATTTACAGGCCTTTCGAAAACCAAGCTCTAGCGAAAACCACTTACTTTTTTCCATTTACCAAATTGATATTGGGTTGAAATTGAACACCAAACAATCAAACGGAAAACCCTTAGAAGACAATGTACATTTTCAGCTGCGCTTATTTTTTCCTTACGTCACGTCGGCGTCGGTTGTCGTTGTCAGTTGTTTCTTGTGTAAACAATAAAAACTTTCAATTCAAAATCAGTATCGTCTGCTCTGGGTCGGTATTACAAATTACGAAACGAGATTCAAGAAAACGTAACTCAATCCACGACATACACTTATTATGAGAACGGTTCATAAAAATGTCAGAACGATAACAAAACGATCGCCGAAAGCAGTTGCAAATGAGAGCGAGTATTTGCAACGTAACGATAACGAAGGCACTGTTCTCGATCCAAATATTTCTTTTTTTTGATAAAGAATTTACTAAGAATAGAATATGAGGATGCTTTTTATCTAAGGCAGAGGTAAGCTCATCGGATCCAGGGTCTTAAGTTTGTTTTATTCCCGATGTTCAAGAGATAGTTTTTTATAAAATGTTTTTTACATTTAATTCAGCTTCATAATTCCAATGTATTCCAAAGCTCTAAGTAGCTCTGGATAGGTTATAGTGAGGCTTCTTTCGGGGAGAGGTTCCACTCTGACGTCTGGCTGGGATGGGGATGATTCCGGGTCTCACGACTGGGTTTTCAATTGATGACCTGTTGGGGTCTCAGGCCATGGGTTTTGGGAATCAAATGATGATAATGGTTCTAACCCAGTGTCAGCGTAAAACGAGATAGATCCCTCGTTGTCCTTGATGATATAGGTCTCCATCACACTGTACCTATATCATCACCTCACACTGTACCTATATCGGTACCTCCGTTTCGGATGTCGTTGCTCTGTGGTCATCTTTCTCATTAGCTGATTCGGGTTGGTGACGTTTTGGATTAGCTTCTTTGTGAAGAGCACCAGGTATCTGTCCAGAGGTATGATGTTGGCTTCTTGGTACAGTTGCTCATTCCTGTAGTGCTTTCGTCGCCGTAGGTCAAAGTAGAGGCCGGTGCAGATCCTGAGTATCTTCCTTTCATAGAGCTGGAGTTCTTTCATGGCTGTCTTCGAAATGGAGAACCAGACTGGGAAGGAGTAGCTAATTACAGGTCGCAGAAGTTGCTTGTAAACCAGTTGCTTTGTTAATTGGCTTATGAATTAAGTCGGTTGAAAGACCAACTGGCTTTTTTGAAGACTCCTTTTCGTACATTTCGGTCGCTGCCTTATACACCATTTGGTGTCGCGTCCTGGTAGTGATCTCTAATAGTCAACGAAATCCAGAAGTGGAAAATTCCACTGCTCCTTACCTGTGTGCCTCCACGTAGAGTCGGTGGTTTGATGATGTCAAACTGTTGGTGGTATTGTTCTTATACGCTATCGTCACTGGATACCATTATCATCGGTGCCTAGGTCATTGCATGTATTGTTAAATGGAAAATTTCACTGGCAGTGGTGTTGTTGGTATAGTTAGTTAGTAAGCAACTGCTTACTAACAACATCGAAATTTTCAATGTTCCCAACACAAACAATATCTCCGATACCGAAATTGCCATGAAAGTGTTCCGCGAAGGTATGAACTTGGATGTGAGCGAGAAAGACATTGATTACTGTCAGATGAAAAAAATAACAACGAAACCGTTTAACGGCTCTCCAAAAAAAATCAACATACTGCAAGTAAGACTTCTCTCGCGCTTTTGCAAAGAGAAGATATTAAAGGCGAAAAACGAGCACAAACCCAAGCTGATGACAACGATAATCAACAAGAATGCTGTTCCACAAAATATGTATGTAAATGAAAGCAGATCATACCACACTCGTCAATTGTTTAAGGCTGCAGCATCGATGAAAATTACAAAGGGATACAAATATGTGTGGACGAGGAATGGTACGGTGTTTATGCGAAAGAATGAAGGTGATATTTCAATAAAAATAAACAATATTGCTGACCTTGATAAGCTATGAATTCTGCTAGCTTGAATAGTTCTATCACCTGTCCCAACATAACACAAATCACCCCCTCTCTTTCCCCTTCTATAAATGATTTTGAAACCTTCTGTTTACATCAGAATATTCGTAGTCTAAGAAAAAATTTTCAAACATTGTTAGCACACATCGAAAGTTTCGTGAATCTACCTACTATAATTGTTTTAAGTGAGATTTGGATTTACCAAAATGAGTTAGATTTTTATAATATTCCGGGTTATATACTTTATGGAAAATGCAATGATTCTTACGCAGCCGGTGGTGTAGCAGTTTATGTCAAGTTTGGTTTTATGTGTGATTGTTCATTGATCAACATTCCCAGTGCCGATATAGTGAAGTTGTCTATTGCATATGCTAATGAAACCTATGTGATACTATGCATTTACAGATTGCATGAATATTGTAAAAGTGTCTTCATCGAAGAACTCAATTCAATTTTGTGTGAAACAAAAGCTAAAAACTTAATTGTGCTAGGTGATATTAATATTGACATTTTAAATGAGTCTGATAGAGACACTGAGAGCTATCTATTATTAATGGCTTCATATGGTCTCAAAAGTATTATCAATGAACCAACTCGTGTAACTAATTCAACGGCGACCTGCATTGATCATATTTTCATGCGAATGCACAAAAATAATCAAGTTTGTTTTCATGGTAATGTTTATGACTATAGACTGACTGATCATCATATGGTTACTTTAAACATTGAAAGCACACTAATACCTGCTAATGCTTCTCCGTCCGTAGGTGACAGCCTTCGTATAAATTATAGCATATTAAATGAGTGTTTAAAATATGAGTTTTGGGAACCCGTCTTCTCTGAAGACGATCCTTCGGTTGCATATGACGTTTTTTTATCTATTTTAAGGAAACACGTCGATGACTGCACTTCTGTGTCCATGCCTGATACAAATGGTAAAAATTTCAAAACAATTAAACCATGGATGACAACCGCTTTATTAAAAAAAATAGAAAAGAAAAAGAAAATAGGAATTCAGTGCGCTAAGCAATCTTCAAACTTGAGACTAAAGGAATACTATAAAAAAATGTGTAAGGCTTTAAACAAAGAAATCATTGATACACGCGATTGTTTTTATATCAATAAGATGAATTGTGCCAAAGGTAATAGTAAGGAAGAATGGAGAATTGTCGATAGTATTTTAGGAAAAAATCGTCAGCAAAAAGCAATTGATGTTTTGGAAGTAGATGAAGTTATTTTATCTGATTCAGGCAGCATAGCAAAAAAATTTAACGAATACTTCATTGAAGTTTCAGAGAGCCTCAAGCCCTCTACTGAGTCTAATTACTCTTGCCAGTGCAACAATATTTCACCAATCAATGCAGATAGCAGGTCAATGAACAGTTTTGTTTTTAATACTATCACTTCAGAAGAAATATTTAAACTTATAATGTCTTTAAAAAATAAAAGTTCGTGTACTAGCGACGGAGTTACAAATATGCTTTTAAAAAAAATTGCTTTCAATATAAGTGACATTTTGTGTTACTTGTATAACTACTGTATAAGCAAGGGATGCTTTCCACAGGCATTAAAATGTGCAGAAGTTATACCGCTATATAAAAAAGGTAATCGTAAAGATGTTCAAAACTACAGACCTATTTCTCTACTTCCGACTTTTTCAAAACTATTTGAAAAACTTGTGAAATGTCGAATGATTTCTTTTTTGGATGGTCAGAATTTTTTCTCCAACAATCAGTTTGGCTTTCGATCTGGTATGTCTACAGAAGATGCTATACTTAAATTATGTACCACATTATATTAAGGTTTTAATAACTCAAAATCTACCATGGCGCTTTTCATAGATATGTCAAAAGCATTTGATTTAGTAGATCACAATTTGCTTCTAGATAAACTGTATAACTCTGGCTTCAGAGGTGATGTTCATAAATGGTTCTGCTCTTATCTCAAAGGTAGAAAGCAAATTGTTAAAATCAACGGAAATTTTAGCAGTTCACTGACAATATTGAATGGTGTTCCACAAGGTTCTGTCCTTGGTCCACTTTTGTTTTTAATTTATATTAACTCACTTTTCGATCAAACCTTCAATGGACTACCCACAGCATTTGCGGATGATATAGCTTTTGCATATAATGAAAACACTTTGGTAGACTGCATAGTTAAAATCGAGGAAGATCTGCAGAAACTAAGGCAATGGTTTGCTTTTCACAAGCTGATTATTAGTGAGAAAACTAAATTAATGGCTTTCAAAATGAAAGGAAGTGATCTAATTGATTTTAACATAATTTTTCATTCTCACGACTGTGATAGATTTTGTTTACCTGTGCATACCTGTGGTATCAAAAACTTTGATGATAATTTTCGATGCTCGAATAAATGTTTTAATATAGATTCAGTAAAGGAATTTAAATATTTGGGGGTAACAATTGATTTTAATTTGAATTGGATCGCTCATGTACAAACAATTAAATCTGGTTTGTTACTGGTCGCAAGAAAAATGTTCCTTCTGAGACCGTATTGTTCTCGTAAGGTACTATCTATGTTTTACTACGCACTTGCTAACTCCAAACTGCAGTATGGTATAACTGCTTGGGGAAGTTCTTATGAGAGTACTTTTGATTCCTTATTCAAAGCTCAAAAATTTTTAATAAGAATCATTTGTGGTAGAAATCGCTTTGCACACTGTTGGCCGCTTTTTAGAGAATTGAGAATTCTTCCATTAAGGCATCTCTATATTTTTAAAGTTCTTAGAGAATTCTTCAAACAAAGTGGAAACACTATAAATAGAAACTCCGTTTGTTATAACTTACGTGTAAATAATCAAGCGTTAGTTAATGTCCCAGTTGCTCATAAAACCAAATTTTGTCGTTTTTTTACCATTACTGGTCCTAAATGTTTTAATAAACTACCGATTGCTGTAAGACAAACTTCCAATTTCCATTCATTTCTCAATAAGGTCAAACAATGGTTATTTAATATCGACTATATAAGTATTGAATCAATTTTTCGATGTGTGTCTTAAAAATATTTTCTAGAGTAGCTTCATTTTGCATTCTTATTATAAATGATGTAATCTTTTTCTAATTGCTTTTTCTCTCTTATTTCTTTTCTATATATATTTTTCTACCCCACTACAATCCCGTGAATTCTTAAAATTGTAAACTTTATGAATCATTCAACACTAACTTTAAATAGTTACTGAATGATTATTTCTTCCACTTGATGTAGGTACTTAATTATTTATTACTAATATTTAAATTGTTAAGCTTTAACTTTAAGTTGGAATGAACAAAATGAAATGAAAATGAAAGTTTATTCTGTTGTTGACGTCGGGTTGTATGGGCGAAAATGTAAAGATTCATTACAAGAGATCGACTCAAGTAGTCACGCTTAGCTGACGGTCTTATCTCATATTCATTCTTTAGAGCTCAAAATAAATTAGCTGAGTCAAACGAGACTTCCTAAATGCTCCATCTTGGAGATATTCCAAGTATAGGTTGGCCAAATGTTCATACAACTTAAACATACAGCTTGAGGAACTGAACTGTAGTTCAGTTTTTGGATCTTACATTTAAAGATGTTCAAAAAATGCCTGAATTTAATTCTGGAAAAAGGAATAAATGTTTTAAGTCCTTAATACTTTTGGCAATGGTTGTCGTTCAGAAATTAGATCGTGAATATTCTTGTAGTATACCTACAGCTCAGTTAACTTGGCCTCCTAATTCCAGTTATGAACACTTTTTTAGCTTTGCTAATGTCTTAGTTCAACGAAGAGACGTTGAAGTGGTTTTTTACGAAACAAATTCAAAAGGGCTCTGAAGTTTTTACCTTTCCCATTCTATGAAACATAACACCGTTCAAGTGGCTGCCTAGGCTGGCTTTGCAGTAGCGCATTTTTCACTCCTATCTTTCAAGACCTCGTTGATGATTCCGAGCTGAAGCTCACAGGTTGGTTGGATGCTATTGGCGTGAGTGCTACAATAGCTTCCGGATTCCGTTTTGGTCCTTCACAGTTGCAGCTTCGAATGGGTAATTTCGGTAGGTCACTGCTTTTGGTTTCATAGAGAACCAGTTTGGAAACAAGTTTTCAATATTTCCCCAAGACGTTCAAGCCTAAAGCCACTCATTTCGTTTCGCGGAGGAATAACACTGACTTTCTGTTAAGATTTCGGTCGGAAAAACGGCTGTCAATTGTCAAAATTACCTTTGATTAAAAAGAAGCCAGTAGATGGCGCACCTTGTTTGTCGTTTCTTCTTTGATACCCATTTCACTTATGGCACCATAGAAACATTGGCAACATCGCCCAAAAACTCGCAATTATCGGAAGCTGTTCATAAATTGTTCTTTTGCAAACAAATTTGCCAAATTTCATTTAAAACTTTTTTTAAACCGAAATTTAGAAGCATAATAAATAAAAAATAAAATAAATCCCTCAGCACTCCACCTAACTACAGGAGAAAATGAAAAAAAAAAAAGACGGAAAACAAAGAAGAGAAAACACAGCAGTGTACGGAGTAGTAGCAGCAGCAGCAGTAAGTGAAATCGTTTAGAAAATTAATCACTAGACTTGAAAAGATATTACAAAAGTTTTTATGTTATCATTGAGGAAAACGCAGCTACAGCATCAACACCAGTAGCTAAAATGTCCTAAAACAAATACAACAAGAGCTTCTTCTTCTACTTCGTCTCATCACCAGCTTCAGTCCCCACCCCAAATTCATTCTACGAAAACACAAAAGCGTAAAAGACTATGAGAGAAAAATAATTTAAAAATAATACGCATATACCCCTTGTGAAATGGAGGGGTGGCGAAGGGTGATGGGAAAATGCCTTACCATAGAGTTGGTTAAAACATATTGCACAAGCAAACAGAACGCGATCTTAATTGTAATTTTCGCGCAACACACTCTCAGGAGATGTGGCAACGTTCAAGGCAGTTTAAAAGCCTTCATTTTACGCCACAACTTTCAGTAATGGCGGCTGTTTAAGTAGAACATGGTAGTTGATGTAGCAACGAAAAGTTTTTCTTTCTTCTTTGTTTTGGTTTTACTTTTGACTTCGCGGAATTGCACCGTACCGAGGGTGGGGAGGGGGAGGTTTTTTTTTATTTCTTTTCATGAAGCTTTAAAAGAGCTTCAAAAGTTAAGAAGTAGAAAAAGTTAAAAATAGCAACACGAAATTCCTAAAGATGGAAAAAACAGCGTCCTTAAAGTGGAGCCTTTATGTCAATCTTGAAAAATGAACGCTCACAAGCGCCAAAGTCACCGAAAATGGAAAGGGGAAAAGGGAGTTAATTGAACAAATTAGGCAGCCATTAAACAAACAATTTCGAAAAACTTCGAAACGGCACGCGGGGATTACTCTTGGTAGTTTTCATTTCATTTTTTCTTATTTTGTCCTGTTCAATTGGTAGAACGCTTAATTGACTTGCGTTTAACCTGAAAATAAGAAGTGAACGGGTATATTGGACATTTGGGTCTCTTGTCGTTGAAATCGGTTAAGCAACTCTTTAACAGAAGCCATGAAAGAATATTTTATGCCCTTGCCGCAATCTTCTACACTTAAGGATTTTCTCATTATTGCCTCTCGGGATGGACAGTCATTTTGCCATTGTCTTTTATGGAAAGGATGAAGAAAAAAAACCGTTGACATCAACTATTTTACCCGAAAGCTTCTTTTAAAAGTGCCAATAAAGGTGGCTGAAGTTTGTCATGAGGCTGTAGTAGGTGTAATAACCCAACTTGAAAGGGTTTACCTTTTATATCAGCAAATTGGGTTTGGTTAGATTTGCATGTTTTCTTTTCTTTCTTTCTTTTTTTTCAAAGAAACCCTGCAGGGAACTGAGTAATTTCTATTCGACACAAGAAAAAAAGATGTAATTGCGTTGAGTACATCAAGGCTTAGTTTTGAGGGAATTTTTTTTAAGCTAATAGGACCCCTATTCCTTGGTGATGGGCCTTAAGCTTTTTGGGCATAAAATTGCTTTTAGATTTTGTGTTATTTTTGTAACTCTTTTTACTTAATGGAAATGAGCTCATTCAATGGAAAGATGACATTGACCTTTAAGAAGTTTCAAAAGTGTCATCGAGAGATGGTAATTAATGAAGGGAATTATTAAAATGGGGTTCATTGTCTTGAGAGAAACATGTCAGATGAAGTTGGGTGTTCATTGAAGGGCTTAAGCGTGGGACTTTGGGTGGTGGTGGTAGATTTTTATGGGAGAATCACTCGCAATGTTCGGAATTTGCTTTGATACGCCTTTCTGCTTTCACACACTGAGTGTCTACGTTGCTTTTTTTCAATGGATTTGAGGGTAAAGACTCTCTGATGCGATTATTTTGTCTTCGAAGCAAATTTCTATAAGATTTTATTACCAGATGGAGGATAACTACGTCTGAGAAGTTTCTTAGCTATCCCACGGTTGATCTAAGAAAAACCCCAGAAGCTCCAATGGACATCCAGATTGTATATAAAATGGCTTTTCAGTTATATTTGATGCTTTCAGCGGTGCGTTTGTTATGGTGCTCATGACAGGTTAAATATGGCGTAGAAATAAAAAGACATCGTCCTTGTGCGTTGGTGAACCAAACCGTCATGCGACTGCGAAATTGGTTAACAGGGACTTCGCTCCATTTAAACGAGTCACATTGGGTTCTACAAAAAAAAAAAAAAATTGGAAGGATTAATGAGACCCATATAAAGCAAATACCATTTTTTTTTTTCTGTCAAAATACCAGCTGGAGCACTCAGACCTAAATACCGGTCCATTGTACTACCAGATAGCAACCTTCTATTTGTTATAGCTTTCCAGATGTTCGGAGAAAAGCCAAAAGACGCAGCCATGATAAGGAGCCTAAGTTACCAGCTCTCACCATGTCTGCGCCGAGTATCCTCATGCGAGAAAAAGCAGGACATTCACAGAGGAAGTGCTCTGCGGTGTCCTCATCTTCTCTACAAGATTCACAGAGTGTGGTATCACTTAAGTCTTACACGTTTAAGTGCTTGGCAAAAGAGAAGCTCCCGCTGGCAACGCCAATAAGCTTTCTACAGTATTTTCTGCTACGAGATAGGAAAAATGTTGCAGTCTTGCTATTTACGTAGGGGAGCATACTGTAACGTGCGCTTAGTTCGCAAAAATAAAACTTCACTTTTCAATTTATTTCTACCACTTTTATTCAGTATCAATACTTTATTCGAACTCAACTCGACTTTTGGACTATCACTTGTTCACAACAATTCACTCTTAACTTTATCACTCTATAATCAGAACTGCCCTCTGGTTGCCTCGGGCGGGCTATTTATATCGAATGACATTTCATCTAGAACTCTCCAGTAGCTTCCACATGGTCTGCAACTCTCCACTGTTTTGGCTATCAAACATTTTCTCTCCTAGAATTTCTACACTTACACTAGTGCTCCCAGATGTGTTTTTCGGTTGAACGTTTTCGATTAGGAAATTGGTATTAAATGTTGGGTTCACGTTACACTGCCCCCTCCTTAAGATTGTTCGTCCCGAATAATTCCATCTGCAGCCTCGCCACTATATCGATGCAGCCGGTCACAATGAACTACTTTTAACTTGCCTCTTAGTCCTCTTTGGATGCGGTAAACCACGTCGTTAATCCTCGTGACAACAGTATAAGGACCTTCCCAGTTTTGCTGAAGTTTCGGTGACAATCCCTTTTGACGATGAGGATTATAAAGCCACACACGATCTCCTGCTTGGAATCCTGACGTTGTCGCTTTTGTGTCGTACCGTGTCTTCATCCGGTCGCTGTAGGTTTTCATCCGTTCCCTTGTTCTTTTATGGATGTCAGCGAGTCTCTCCTTGAGGTCGTCCACATACTCGTTTGTGTCCTGTGGCTCCTCTGTGGGGCATCCAAATTTAAGTTCGCTGGGCAGCCGCATGGTTTTCCCGAACAGGATGTCAGATGGTGTTTGCCCTGTCGAGCTATGTACTGCACTTCTATAGGCCATCAGGAATAGCGGTACGTGCCTATCCCAGTCTCTTTGGTAGTCGCCTACGACCTTGGTGAGGTGTTCTTTCAAGGTCCGGTTGAATCTTTCAACCATCCCATCAGATTGTGGATGAAGCGGTGTGGTTCTCGTCTTCTTAATGCCAAGTAGTCCACACACTCCTTGGAAGATGTTTGACTCAAAGTTCCTCCCTTGGTCGGAATGGAGTTCCATAGGCACGCCAAACCTACTCACCCAGTTGAACACAATCTGGTCGACCACCGTTTTGGCTTCTTGATTTGGGATGGCATACGCCTCAGGCCACTTGCTTAAATAGTCCATTACAACCAGAATGTACTTGTTTCCAGCATTGGTTTCTGGAAAAGGCCCAGCCACATCTACTGCAATCCTCTCAAAAGGCGATCCAACGTTGTACTGATGCATCTTACCTTGAATCTTCCTACCAGGTCCTTTGGTTGCAGCACACTTGTCACATGTTCGGCACCACTTCTCCACGTCATCTCTAGCGTGTAACCAGTAGAACCGATGTCGCACCTTCTCCAGTGTTTTGTTGACTCCCAGGTGGCCTCCAGAAGGTCCGTCGTGCATCTCCCGAAGAACTTCACTGACTTTCGATTGCGGTACGATCAGCTGCATCACATATGACTTACCGTCAGCGGATTCCCATCTTCGCCTGAGGACACCTTCTTGCACATATAGTGAGTCCCACTGTGCCCAATAGGCTTTGAGAACTGGACTCCTGTCAGAAATGTCTCCCCATTCAGGTTTCTCTTCATTTTCTTTCCATGCGAGAATGGGTTCGATATCTGGATCCTCCTGTTGAGCAGTCCTCACTTCCTCATTGCTCCATCCGCTTATTGGGTCAGCTCTTAGTCGCTGAGCGGTAATATTTTCTTTGTCTTCTTGCCGCCTACAATGCTTACAATCCACTTTGCAAGGTCTTCGGGATAATGCGTCAGCGTTTGAGTGCAACTTTCCTCTGCGGTGTTGAATCTGGTAATCATAAGTCTGCAGTCTTTCTATCCACCTTGCGACTTGACCTTCTGGATTTTTGAAGTTCAACAGCCAGTTCAGAGCACCATGGTCTGTCCGCAGAAGGAATTTCTGTCCATAGATGTACTTATGGAAGTGCTTTGTTGCCAAGATCAGAGCTAGCAGTTCCCTTCTGGTCACGCAGTAGTTTCTTTCGGGTTTCGAGAGGACCTTGCTGTAGTATGCCACCACTTTCTCTTCGCCATCATGCACTTGGGATAGTACCGCCCCGATTCCAACGTTGCTTGCATCTGCGTCGATGATGAATGTTTTGCCAGGTGTTGGATGTGCCAGCACTGGAGCGTTACAGAGGCGGTATTTGAGTTCCTGAAAAGATTTTTCACACTCACCTGACCATTTGAACTGCTTCCCTTTTTCGGTGAGCTGATGCAAACTCTTTGCAACTCCAGCAAAGTTCTTAACGAAACGTCGGTAATATGTGGCAAGACCAAGAAAGCTTCGGAGTTGATGTTTGTCCTGTGGTGTTGGCCAATTTTTGACGGAGTCAACTTTTTCAGGATCAGTCTTCACTCCTTGGGAAGAGATGATGTGTCCCAAATACTTAACTTCGGTTTTGAAAAGTGCACATTTTTCTGGATTCAGTTTAAGGTTAGCCTCTCGAAGTCTCTGAAACACGGCTTTTAGATTCTTGCAATGTTGGTCAAATGTTTTCCCGTAAACAATGACATCGTCCAAGTAGACAAGGCACGCTTTCCACGTCAGTCCTTGAAGAACGCACTCCATCAAACGCTCGAATGTTGCCGGAGCGTTGCATAGCCCAAACGGCATAACTTTAAACTGCCAGAGCCCATTACCTGTAGAAAACGCCGTCTTTTCCCGATCATCAGGGTGGATGTCAACTTGCCAATATCCACTCTTCAAGTCCAGCGTCGAAAACCACTGGGCTCCCTCCATGGCATCCAGGGTATCACTGATTCTCGGCAGGGGATAGCTGTCCTTCTTAGTCACATCGTTCAGCCTTCGGTAGTCCACACAAAAACGAGTGCTTCCGTCTTTCTTTTTCACTAGAACCACTGGTGACGCCCAAGGACTTTTGGAATTTTCGATAAGACCGTCCTTCTTCATTGTTGTTATCATTTCCTCAACCTCACCTTGTTTGGCCAGTGGGAGACGTCTTGCGGGTTGACGAATCGGTCTTGCATCTCCTGTGTTGATGCGATGCTGCACCAACTGTGTCCTACCGTATTGTCCCTTTTGCGATGCGAAGATGTCAGTGTACTCTTGTAGGAGATTTTCAGCCATCCTTGTTTGTTGGTGATCAAGGTTGGATGAACTCAGTATTTTAGCTCTGATGGTTATGAGCTCCTCCGGGGTTAACGTTTTTCTCGGGGCCTCGTCTGTGATCTTCGTAATTGCTGCAACCGATTCGCAACGTCCAACGACTTCTCCTTTCTTCAACTTTACATCGTACGGTCTGGTGTTTAGTAATCGTACGGGGACCATTTTGTTTTTCGGTGCTACCAGTGTTTTCCCAATGATGACGCTTTGGGAGGAACACTCTGGGTCTGGTTCCACCATGAGGTATCGAAGGCTTCCAAACTCACCTTCCAGTTTTGTCCAAACGAACACTTCAGAAGAAGGAGGCAGAATCAGATCTTCCGTGATGACAGTTCTCAGTGTTGACGTATTTTCATTCGAATAGGTCATTGGAATTTCTTTATTTTGGTATTTCAAAACTTGATTACCGATATCCAAAATAACTCCGTGCTGTTTCATAAAGTCGATTCCAATGATGCACTCGTCACATATATCTGCCACCAGGAATTGATGAGTAAACACTAGATCGGCCAGTCGGATCTTGAGACACACTTCTCCATATACTCTTGCTGCTTCCCCCGTTGCGGTTCTTAGACGGTAGCTATTGGTGTTATGGAGCCACGTCATCTTTACCAGGTCTCGACGTACTATGGATGCTGTGGCACCGGTGTCAATGGTAGCCACATGTTTGTTCCCGTTAATAGTAGTCTCCACAGTCAGACTTTTGTTGTTGCGTTTGGTCTGGGAGACCTGGATGGTGGTTTTGGGGCCATCGATACAAGAAACCAGCCTCTGCCCCTCGAAGTTGGTTCTTACTCGTTTCCCTGATGGGAAACGGGCTGATAGGCAACGCTGGTGTTGTTGTTACCTTGCTCTGGGTTGGATCTCTTGCTTCCACAATGTTGACAACCGGTTTTATTTGGTGGTAGCCGGCATTGACGCTGTAAGTGCCCGGTCTTGTTGCAGTTCCAACATCTTACTGGTCTACTCCGCTGGTTCTTTTGTATTTCTGATCTTTGGCACGAGCATTCTTCGACTATGGCCTCTCTAAGTCGATGTACTCCATGAGAAGCCTGTTCTGCTGCTTCAATTGTCAATGCGAATGCTAAAGTTTCAGAAAGAGTACGTGTTCTAGCAGTTCGCACAGACCTCTGAAGATGTATGTCGGAAATGGCACGAACGAAGGACTCAACAGCAAGCTGGTTGATGATTTCTTCTCCAGCATCCGGGTATGCCAGGTGAACCAGTCTTTCGACGTCTGCTTGGAGCTGCTGTAGACTTTCACCCCTTTTCTGGACTCTGTTATTGAGTTGGACTCGGAAGACTTCTTTCAAGTGGCTATCTCCAAAGCGTTTATCTATAGCTGCCACGAGAGAACAGAAATCGCCGCTCGTACCAGCTGGAACTGTTTGAAGTAATTCAGCTGCTGGTCCTCTAAGAGCAAGAGTCAGTGCAATGTACTTGTCTTCGTCATCCCAGCCATTTGTTGTCGCGGCTGCCTCAAATTGTCTCTTGTAGACTGGCCAAGAAGACTGCCCATCAAATGTTGGGGGTTTCATCTCCTTTTTCCTTGCAAACTCTCCAGCAGATTCTCGAATTTTTATTTTCCGTATTTGGTCTAATTCCTTGGACAGAACAGAGAACTGGTTATCGCATCGGCTTTCCAAACGATTCTCTACAACAGAAAGCTGTTTTTCCACACCTTCAACTCGTTCGTCAAGGGCACATACATTTTTCTCAATGTTACCCAATTTTCCTTCTAGAATGTTTTTCTGACCTTCTAAAACATTCTGTTGCGCCTCAAGTCTTTCGAGAATATTCTGTTGTTCCTTCTTTTGTTCGCTTCGTTGTGCTTCAAGTTGTTCGAGAACATTCTGCTGTTCCTTCTTTTGCTCGTTTCGTTGTGCTTCAAGTTCTTCGAGAACATTCTGCTGTTCTTTCTTTTGCTCGTTTCGTTGTGTTTCAAGTTGTTCGAGAACATTCAGCTGTTCCTTCTTTTGATCGTTTCGTTGCTCTTTCAGACGTCCGAGAATATTCTGCTGTTGCTCTTCAATCAGCTTCTTTTGTTGTTCTAATAAAAGCTTCATCATACTAGAAAAATCTACACTTTCACTTTCTTCCTCTTTTTCCACTTCTGTTTCAAAAACAAAAGTGCTTACGTCTTCCCCTTGCTGTTCCAAATAGTTGCGCAAGCGCAGGACGAGCTCATTCTTCGATCCCGCTCTAGAAAGATTTCGCTTACCTAACTCACTTTTAAGCTCAGTGCAGTTGAGCTCTTCCAACAACTTACCCATTTTCACTGTATTTAACTTTTTTTTTTTTTTTTTTTGCACTTAACTAGTTTTTTTTTTTCTTCTTTTTTTTTTATCAAATAAGTTTTATTTACACTTCTGACACCAATGTAACGTGCGCTTAGTTCGCAAAAATAAAACTTCACTTTTCAATTTATTTCTACCACTTTTATTCAGTATCAATACTTTATTCGAACTCAACTCGACTTTTGGACTATCACTTGTTCACAACAATTCACTCTTAACTTTATCACTCTATAATCAGAACTGCCCTCTGGTTGCCTCGGGCGGGCTATTTATATCGAATGACATTTCATCTAGAACTCTCCAGTAGCTTCCACATGGTCTGCAACAGAGATTAAAATGAACTAAGTCTGCTTGTGAACTATGAGTATTTACTTGAAAAAAACGAGTTTGAACAAACTGAGTCAACCCACAAGCAAGTAAATTTGAACAATCTTATTTGTGAACCAAGCAACTCTGAACAACCCCTATTTTCAAACGAACCAAACAAGTAGACTTGCTTGCAAGTCAAAATGAGTTTGAATAACATTGAGTTAAACTGCTTGTGAGCAAAGTGCTTGTGAATAAAAGTGATCACAAGTAATTTGATCGTAAGCAAGCAATAAGTTCATGAGCAAGCAGTGTGCTTGTGAATAAGCAGTGTGTTCATAAAGCAAGCAATGTGATCATACCAAAAAGGGTAGTTTGATGGCGTGATCGTTTTAAGTAAAATAAAAATCTAGGTATACCTAGGTGAGAAGTACGTTTATTTAATTGCTTGGTTTTTTCTTCTTTTCTTTTATATGAAGAAAACGGTTATTATACAGTAGATATGGAAACAATTTATTGTATTCATTGAAGTAGATAGTACAGGTTTGTAAGTATATAGAAACAAAAAATTTCAAGTAAACAGAAAACTCAACTAGAAGTTAAAAAAAGCAAAACATTAAAAAAAATATGCAACTATAAAATAGGTATTTATACCTACATGTTTATAACTCTTCCTAATTCATTGATGACCTTTAATTTTTGTACCTACCTAAGCTTAAACCCAAACATTTGCATGCCATAAATCGAAAGGATAATAAGCAATCACTTGTCATAAAAAAATGATAAGCAAAATCCATTTCCGCAATAAAGGCATGTAAGTTTATTATACTGTAAAATTTATTATTATATTAAAAAGGGAAATTTTGGAATCAGAAATTAAAATATTTTATCATCCAGCAATGCAACCAATCCGTTCTTTCTTATATCCAAAGCCAACCATTTGTATGCCTTTCTTTGTTTTTCAATAGAATTATAGTTAGGTATAAATGTTCAGTGCATTGCTTTCCGATGGACACACTGCCTGCTTATAAACACACTGTTTGCTTGTAAGCACGCTACCTGCTTGTGAACACACTGTCTGCTTGTGAACACACTACCTGCTTGTGAACATTTTGCGTGCTCATGAGTATTTGAATATATTCAAGTAAGTTCAAACAAGTCAATCTGCTTGCAAGTCATTTGCTTGTGAGTGCAATACAGAAAAAATTACTTGTGAGCATCCTTACTGATTTAGTTTGTTCAGAAGAATTTTTGCTTGTGAGTAAATATGCTTGCGAGCTATTTGCTTGTGAATAGGGGTGGAAAATGATCAAGTCTGAGCGATCGTTGAGAAATTTTTGATGTGTTTGAACAGATTTGAACATACTCATTTTGATCTCTGGTCTGCAACTCTCCACTGTTTTGGCTGTCAAACATTTTCTCTCCTAGAATTTCTACACTTACACTAGTGCTCCCAGATGTGTTTTTCGGTTGAACGTTTTCGATTAGGAAATTGGTATTAAATGTTGGGTTCACGTTACAATACGTTTGGTCTGTCTGCATCCAATGGAGGTATGCCATCTACGGTTTTGCTCTTGACCGTTAATTGGAGCCCTCACTGAGGACGCTGGCAGACCTATCGACGGTTCAGACCCTGAGAAAGCTGTCTCAGATCCTTGCCTAGCAAATTCATCGGCGATCTCATTTCTAGTTAGGTATGCCGTGATGGCCTGGAACCCAAATGAGACTCCAGGAATTTAGTCTTCCTACCGCATTCAGAGAGCTCTGGCATTCCTGGATCACTTTCGAAGTGATTAGAGAGTTGAGAAGCGTATTTCGCTGCAAAGGAAATACCATAGTTGGGTTAGATTGGATTGAGTGTGGGTGCAAAGGCAAGCTAGTGTGGGCCAAGCTTGGGCACTCACAGACGAAGTGGAATGATCCTTCCTCTTAGTCTTGGTCTTCGCATCCTTTGCATAATTCGGAAGTGCTAATGCCAATTCTCGTTGAGCACACAATTAGTTAAGGCCTGTGAGGATGCCAATTAATACAGAGAATCGAGGCCTTCTATATTGGAGCAGAAATCCTGTTTTTCTTGAAAATGTCAGGCGTCAGGCCATGGGTTTCTGGAGATCCGGAATGTTTCTGAAAATGTCTACGTGTCATTGGCGGCTTTTAGATAGTTTCGTTGGATTCCGTTTTTTTCTTGCCACTTGAGGTGTTCGTTTCACTTGATTCGAGTGCTAACCCGGTTTTGCCCAGCTTTCCAGCCGCTTATGTGACGATGTCCTGAGACACAAATTAAAGTTACGGTGTTCGTTGAGCTGAGCAGTCTTAGATTACTGAATTTTGTGACAATGGATGAGATAGCTTTAATGGCCGCCTGACCGCCTGACTGTCTATGAAGATATCAATATATTGTCAATCAATTTTTGGGTAGCCAAATGTTCTGCGGCTTCACTGATTGTAAGTACTTGTGCTTGGAAAACACTGCAAATGTTGGGGAGTTTATGGGAAAATAGCCTTCCCTTGTCGAAGTGTTGGTTAGGACCACTGCATTGAAATCAGTATGCAGTCAATGAATCCATTTGAAGGTTTTAACAAATCGTTTCGAATCCCAAAAAAGACATACCAGTTTTTCCACGGGCATCGCATTTCGCGGTTAATTAGCAATGAAGTAAATTCATTGCCATGAAAAGCGCTTTCTCGATTAGCTGTGCGGAGTCGGCAGAAAATTTTAGGTCCCCTCCATTCCCTTACAGGGTCCTTACAGGGTAAGGTTGTGAAAAAACGCTAGGCCCTGTAGTTCCTCCCTCTATTTATTTATTTATTTGGCCAGGATCGGTTTTGTGGCTAAACAAGAAGTGGTGGTGATCATAGCTTTCTAGGATCTCCTGTGCCCCGAGACCCAAAAAACTTGAATGTTAAACTGTTCAGACTTCTCCATGAGAGATAGTCGACAATTCAGGGCGGTTACTGTGTTCGTGGAAACAGCGCCGAGTCATTTGAGGGCTGCTTGGTTGTCTGGCGTCTGAGAAGATGCGGCTATTCACTGAGGACTTCACGTTTTCTATTAGCCGCGATATGACCTTCTTGTTCATCAGAACTTCCGCTTGGAACGCATTACAGTGGTTTGGAAGACGAAATGAGAGACCTACGTTTAGTCTGTCTGAATACAACCCGCAACCAACAGCTTCTTTGGTCTTTGAAACTGCATAGAAATGAATTGATTCATCCCTTAAAAATTCTTCGTTATTCTCTCGCTAAAGGGGAGACTTGGAACTTGTTTTTAAAAGTCAGTCACTTGTAATATAAGGCTACAAGTCTACAAGTCAAGAGTCATTTGTAGGATTATGTCCATTGAACTTATAGAAGAGCAACCAAACTTATATCTTTGTGCTAAAGAATTTTGTCTATATTTGTATTACAAGTACTTGTAGTTTTGTGTTGTAGAACCCTGGGGTTGCAAGGTTAAGGAGTACACTGAAGGTGTTGATCGGAGAGCTCGGCTTACGTAGATGCAGGCTGAACTGATGGCTAGACTTTGTTTGGATTATCAGATAAAACCACTTTGTTTAGAGTGGTTCACTATACTACTGCTCCGCAATTAAGTATCCGTCCAATGACCACCGTGTATAGCCAGTGACCATATGGGAATAAAAAAAATTCCAATGACTTTTTTATAGGAAAAGAGGGCTACTTGTGGCTTTCCTGATTCCTTTCTTTTTTAGGACTTCTAGCCTAGCTTTTTTTCGAGGATAAAACCCTCATATTTGGAAACCATAAATTGATGCATTTATTAGTTGTGTAATTTTGAATCACCATGATCACCATTTTCCGCAAATGTTAAGAGCGGTTTGCATCAGCTTGGCAAGGATATGAGATGTACTCTTATGCCGCAATGGCTATCATTTTGAATCCCTCAACTTCCAATCTAACTAGAAGTTCGTCAAAGATTATGTTCCATAGAAGAGTTGAGTTGATTCTTCTACTTTTTAACATAACATTTATCAGCTCAACAAGTTTACTATCCATTTTACGGTTTATCAGTGGCGTTGAAATCTCCTGGTTACTAAAAGCATTTTTCGGGATCAAAGGTTTCGGTGAGGATTTTACCTCCTTGGTCTTGATGGAACAGCGTGAGTTCTCCAAAGCCATCCTGCGAATTCGTACGAGTCTTGCGATGATGCCAAAGCTTGACATGGCTCTCTACAGAGCTGGTGTCTAAAAAAAGTGAACGTCTTCGCAACTGCGTAAAGACCACAGGCCCTACAATGTACTCCGGCGGCGGGCGGTACGCCTTTTCAACTGGCGAATTCATTGAGTCTCTGTTTGACTGTCCTTCTAATGTTCCGATTAGTTTTGAAGAATCAATAACTATCAGCTTGGTGACAACCTTGACTGCTCTTTATCTACTTCTCACTTGTAGGTAGTTAAACCCTGAATTCAATTTGAGTACTTTTGAGAGTTCTTGACTTTTTGCATCGACGCCAAAAGAATTATTTCAGCTAACACTGAAAACCTCTACAGCAGAAAAAAGTGTTTCTTCAACTCGATTTAAATTAAAGTCAAATTGCAAATACTCCCTCGATAAAGGCCAATAACGAAGACACCTTGTGTATGAAAAAAAAAGTAGAAGAAAAAGTAATTGCCTCCAGAGACACGTGGCAGTGCAACGCGATGTGCATTTTAATTAAACAGTTTGCCGTAGTTGCCATTCATTTACACTCACACCGACAAACCTTAAGGTTTCCTCTTAGGAAAAGATTCATATTTCATTTGCTGCAAGTGTAGGAGACGTTCGTTTCATACAAAGCACCAAGGCAGCTCCTGGTGTATTGACATAAAAACGAACTATGACGGCGTTGGTATATAAGATTGTGGAAAGAGGGATGAAAGGCCACCTGAAGTATAATATTTTCCACTTAATGAGGTTTGCTTAAGGTGTGCAAATTCCAATTTAGAACGAAGAGTGTAGTGTAAGTTCTTTGGTTGCATACAGCGACGACGAGGCTTCGTCGTCATCGCCCCTTCTCAGTTCCTTAACATAAACTAAAGAGAACTACTGAGTCACGTGGGCTAAAGCGATGTCCCTGACTTCATCTTCTTTTCATAATTGAATTCCGAATATGTTTTCGTGTTTGAATGTTCCCGTTTTAATCCTTTGGCAAAAGAGGATTATAATTTTAAATTTATAAACCCAACGACGATGCCACACCGACTACGACTCGCATGCACTATTAGGCGAAGGAGCTAGAGTAAAACGGCGGCACATGGTTGTAGTTAAAAGCTTTGCAAAAATTCAATTAGGAATGGTTAGTTGGAACCACAATTAATTTTGAATTAATTAAAGCGCATTTAACTCACAACCATGCTTTTTGGATTGTGTTCATTCAAAAAGGACTAAAAGGGCTGGGTTCGAGTGAAATGGTATTTGATGATGTGGAATGTTCTTAGAACTGCTTTAAAGCAGCTACTTTAAAGGAGCCTCTGAGGTTGTTTTGAGCTAAATAGTTTTTTCAGTGCTGTCGAGTTCAATTCTTAAACAATAAGGACTTACTTTTCAATCAAACGATTTCTTAAACTGTTTTCACAATGGGTAACTGTCGAAGAAATTTTTGGAAAAAAACAGTTTTTTCATGTGCTCCATATGCTCCATGTGCTCCATATACTCCATGTACTTCATATGCTTCATGCTTTATATGCTCCATGCTCCATGGTTCATGCTCCATGCTCCATGCTCCATGCTCCATGCTCCATGCTCCATGCTCTATGGTCCATGGTCCATTGTCCATGGTCCATGGTCCATTCTCCATGGTCCATGGTCCATTCTCCTAGTCCATGGTTCATTATCCATGGTCCATTCTCCATTCTCCATGGTCCATTCTCCATGGTCCATTCTCCATGGTCCATGGTCTATGCTCCATGCTCAATGCTCAATACTCTATGGTCCATTCTCCATGGTCAATTCTTTATGGTTCATGATCCATTCTCCCTGGTCCATGGTCCATTCTCCATGGTCCATGGTCCATTCTCCATGGTCCATGGTCCATTCTCCATGGTCCATGGTCCATTTTCCATGGTCCATGGTCCATTCTCCATGGTCCATTCTCCATGGCCCATGGTCCATGGTCCATTCTCCATGGTCCATGGTCCATTCTCCATGGTCCATGGTCCATTCTCCATGGTCCATGGTCCATTCTCCATGGTCCATGGTCCATGGTCCATGGTCCATGGTCCATGGTCCATTCTCCATGGTCCATGGTCCATTCTCCATGGTCCATTCTCCATTGTCCATGGTCCATTCTCCATGCTCCATGCTTCATGCTCCATGCTCTATGCTCCCTGCTCCATGCTCCATGCTACATGCTCCATGCTCCATGCTCTATGCTCCATGCTCTATGCTCCATGCTCCATGCTCCATGCTCCATGCTCCATGCTCCATGCTCCATGCTCCATGCTCCATGCTCCATGCTCCATGCTCCATGCTCCATGCTCCATGCGCCATGCTCCATGCTCCTTGCTCCATGCTCCATGCTCCATGCTCCATGCTCCATGCTCCATGCTCCATGCGCCATGCTCCATGCTCCATGCTCCATGCTCCATGCTCCATGCTCCTTGCTCCTTGCTCCATGCTCCTTGCTCCTTGCTCCTTGCTCCTTGCTCCATGCTCCATGCTCCTTTTTTCATGCTCCATTACCATATGATCCATCCTATAACTTCCATTTACTTCCTCCTTCTTTTTCTCTCTGCTCCTTTTTCCTTTTTCTCGCCTTTCAGGTTCCATCAAGCCTTCAATTGTAAAAAATTCTCTGTTACTTGAGCTTAATTACTCTGCCTCAACTCCCTACCCTCTCAAGGATACCAACATCAGTCATGGCATGGTTGAAAGGCATCAATCTGCTAGCTAGACATGAGACAAAGGAAACGAAAAAGATCATCACCCATTTGTTCCTTATTAAGAATCCTTTTGTTTATGACCAACTCTAATTAGAAATTTCATCTCCTCACTATCAACGACATATGTGTGTGTATGGCTGGCTGCACTGGCACCCATATGTTTTTGTTTGTTCATTCTTCCACTCGATTTAAAACAAAAGGTTCCAGTATTTTGGTATAAGCCTAACCAGTTTTCCCAACTCCATTATCCTATAGGCTATTTGAAGGCCTATTTTCATACGATTTAATGGATGAATGAAAGTCGAGTTGATTAATTAATGAAAACATTTTTGGGATTAGTTTCAAACATTTGTAGGATCACAGACAAACATGCCAACCCAACACGACTACGACGACGACGACGACGACTACCAACCGAACGAACGACGTGGTGGTAACAAAGTTAAGGAATCATTCTGTGTTGTTGGAAAATCCTTTGGACTCTGGAGGTACTATCAATAATCCCGGGATAAGCTGACTGGGATTACCCAAATATGCGTATAGTTTTATACAAAAGGTGGATGCCAACTGTTGTTATACTCTCGTACATAGTTGAAGAGCAAATTAGTTGATGTTGTTGTTGTTGTTAGACAATGAACCAGTTATGCGGCAGTAATAATGGCATACACAACTCTTTTCTGTGGTTAACAGAAGGATAACAATTGAAGTTTGGTTAGCTATAACATTTTTGTTGAATTAATGAAGAGGTCTGCTGCAGGCAACATATGTTAGATTCGGTCAGTTGATGGGAGTTCAACCGCACGCTTAATTAATTAACATTTTGATTTAACACATTGTGGTTGGATTTTGGTTAAACGTAAAGCAAGAAAACATTTGCAAAGAGAGAAACGAAAAATAAAATAGAAAACACTTTTCGTTTCTAGTTCGAACGTAGGTTGAGGGAAGATATTCAGAAATTGGCTACAATGGGCTTTTGGTTTTTAAAAAAAAAACTTGAAAACAGTTCTTACGACTTTTAGAGACACTTATTAAATAAATAACTATAGGTGACATTGTTTGCGCGGTGGTACCTTTGTATAGTTTGATTTAAGAATCCATCGATATCCAACAGAAGGCTCTTCGTGACTTGATTGAGATGTGATGGGTCATGTTTAGAACTCTTTGAAGAGGAGCCTTAGAAGAGCATCATTCTCAGTGATCAACCTCCTTTCTGAACCTCCTTTCTCTAAAGTTGTCCACCTTGCTTATGTACGAGATGTCAATGCACAGTGTGTTGACGTGGTGTAAGTCCTTAGTCTTCATTAAAACTATTACTTACTTTACGTTTCTCACGACCAGCCGGGCTAACTTCGCGCTCACCTGGACGTACTTCACAAGAACTTCAAGAGCATTTGGACGTCCAAAGAATCGTGAAGTACGTTAAATTACTAGTGGAGTATGCAAAATACTGTCACGCAATCGTGAAATACCCTCAAGATATTGTAAATTACCCTCACGTAATCGTAAAATACCATACCGCCATTAAAAAAACTCACAAAACTAAAAAAATTGGAAAATTTTGACTTTTTTTCGTCAGGAATTTTAACATTTTGGTTAGAAAACTTATAGATAGATATTTATTTTTTCGTATTCACATTTACATTTGGTAAGCTACCGCACAGTATATAATACAGAGATTTGAAATATTTATATCTTTCTACTGAAGTATTATCTATAATTAAGAAGAAATTTGGAAAACAATGGAAAAAATGACTTTGAAGGAAAATACAAATAAAACCTTCAATACAAAAAAAAAAAATTCCCATATTTAAATAGTAATAAACGAAGGCAGGTACATTTCTACTTAAGGACTATGATTAAACTTGAAGCTAATAATAACTTGAAATAAATAAATTAATTAATTAATAAATAAATAAACAAATAAATAAACAAACAAATAAATAAATAAGTAAATAATTCTGTAACTAAACTAATTTGTAAATAAATAAATAAGTATTTGAATTAATAAATTGAATTAAATCAGATGTGTTGAAATAACTTTAAAGATAGTTAAAGGAAAAGGATAATAGATAAATAAATAAATAAATAAATTAATAACTGAATAAATAAATCAATAAATCAATAAATCAATAAATAAATAAATAAATAGCAAACAAATTAGTAAATAACAAATAAATAAATTTGTAAATAAATAAAGAAACTTATAATAAGAATGTTAACCAAGAAAAACAAATACATACTTCAATCACTAAGTAATTAATAGACATTTAATATACATAAAAGTCGATACGCAAAGACATAGGTAAATTATAATATCATTCAGAAACTATTCAATTCATATTTAAAGAAATGGTTAGGATATCAGCTGATTTATAAGTGGATTGTCACAACTATCACAGTTTTCTAAGAATTTGTTTGTAAGTTTATGAATTCTTTCAGTGATAATTTCAACATTTGCTCTTGAATGCAAATCAATCGTAGAGTGGTAGCGAGAAAGGTTAAGCATAATTTTTAGTAATTTGTTCTGCGATACTTGTAATTTATAAATATGACATTTAGCACAACTTCCCCACACCTGACATCCATACAAAAGGATAGCCTGGAAGACAACTTTATGGACAATAATTTTGTTGGCGTTGCTCAACATTGATTTTCTATTTATAAATGGGTACAGCATCTTGGTTGCTATGCTTACTTTTTGTAAGGTTTTGGCAACATGCACATTAAATGTTAATTTTTGGTCTAAGTGAATCCCCAGATACTTTACGGTCGAATCCCAGTTGACTCTTACACCGTTTATGCAAAGCTGATTGGTTGGGAGGTAGCAAGGTTTTCTTTTTCTGCTAAAAAAGATTTCTTGCACCTTTTCAACATTAAGTTTAATTTTCCATTTATTGTAATACTGGATCATCCTTTCAACCGCATATTGTAAATTTGTCTCAACACCGAGACCGAATTCATGAGATGAAAAGATGCCAGTATCATCAGCGAAGATAGCTATTTCACATTCAGGCAATCTGGGAATATCAGATGTAAAAATGTTATACAAAAATGGACCCAGGACTGATCCTTGTGGAACACCTTGATTGACAACATTACAGTTCGATGAACTACTATTAACAAAAACACGAAAACATCTATTGGACAGAAAACTTTGGGTAATTTTTACCAGGAACGCAGGGAACCCAAGATTTACCATTTTGTGCATAATCCTATCATGCCATACTGTGTCGAAAGCTTTTTCAATGTCAAGCAGGACTAGACCCGTTGATTTGCCAAGAAGGCGATTTTTTTTAATATGGTTACACAGCCTTAAAACTTAATGAGATGTGCTATGAAACTTTCTGAACCCAAATTGTTCATTTGGTATTATTTTATTATCATCAATTATTTTTAATATCTTAATTTTAAGAATCTTTTCGAGCACTTTACTCAGACAACTAAGTAAGCTTATTGGTCGATAGCTACATGGATGTTTCGAGGGCTTTCCTGGTTTTAAGATTGGCACAACCTTAGCACATTTCCACGTCATTGGAAAGTATTGAATTTTAAGACATGCATTTATCAAAAATGCAAGAAATTGAATCCCTTCTTTAGGTAGTGCTTTTATATAAATATTTTTAATGCCTTCAAGTCCACCGGACTTTCTTGACTTTAGGTAACTCACAATATCTTCCACATCTGTCCTTGAAACATACTGATTGATAGGTGTATCAACGATCTGTTCATTGAATGAAGTTACTGTGTTGTTAACGAGGTTATTTGTAGTACTATCACCAAGGTTTTGGGACACAGTGTGATTATTCAGAAACGTTGAGGCAAAAACGTTGGCTTTACTGCTATCTTCGTAAACTACCTCACTATCATTTTCAAGGTTTGGTATTTGTCTGTTCTTATTTTTAATTATTGTTGCGATATTCCAGAAGGGTTTAGAATTTTTATCTAATTCGCTTAGTTTTTCGTTCCACTTTCTGTTCCGATAGTTTCTTATCTCCTCAACAATCTTTTTGTTGTAGAATTTAAGTTGAATTCTATATTCTGGCAATCGGTAGCGTTGCCATTGCCTTTTAAAGGAGTTCCTTATGCCAACATTTTCAAAAATTAACTCCGGCATTTTGTTAAAAAATGGCTTTTTAAGTTTTTTTGGTTAGAAAACTTTTTTTTACAATTATTCAAAAGGTGTTTTTTGATGGGAAGATTTACTTTCTACAAAAAACGTCCTGGAATTGCATCAAAATTTTGCTTGTTTTTGAGTCATATTGATAAAACCAATGAAGATGGTTTCGAACCTATATCTCCGATTTGCACCCTCTACTTTAATAGCACTTTCGGTTTTTTCTCCAAAATTAGCCCATTAAGCCTAGTACGCTGCTGAAACGAAAAGAAAAATCTCATACAAAAATGACAGGACGGAATCGTAAACGAAAAATTTCGCTCACCTTTTCGTCGTGCAGTACGCTGCTGCTCTGCAAAAAGGGTTTTATAGGTGGATAATTGTAGTAGATCTTTTTACTACAATTTTAAAATTCTCCACACTTTTCCGTCCATCATTTATCTCCCGGGACAATAAATGCTTGCGAAATTTTGACAGTTCTATTTTTTTTTTTTTTGTTTTGTGTATTTATAGTGCCATTTGTATAGAATTTCAGAAAATAGAAGATGGAAGAATTTTATTTAGATAGTGTTTGAAATAAATCGATAAAAGCAGTGAACATTGGCTTTAAAAAAGTAATTGAGAATATTTTAACTACACGGAATTAAATCAATGCCAGCTACCGAATTGCTATTCCAACCAAGTATGATAGGAAGCTTTGAACCTGGCCTTGTTGAATTGATTGACTACGTTTTCAAAATGTTTCACCCCGATGAGCAGCTTCTATTAGCACAGAATGTATTTATGACCGGTGGATGCGCTCAATTGCCAGGTACACTTACTAATATAGTTAACTTCCAAGTTACAATTTAAAAAAAAAAAAATCATTTTCCAGGACTCAAAGAGCGGATCTCTAAAGAATTACTAGAGATGAGGCTTTTCCCACCACTGCAAGCTGATTCATCAAGTTCGAATGCCTGGTTTGGAGTAAGCGACATCGCAGTGAGAATCTGGACAAGATTGTTACAACAAAAACCGACAATCAAGAACAAGGTGGCGAATATTTCAAGGGACAACCAAGGGACACCCATCCAAACACACCAACACCCATTGTAGTCAAAAATCGACCAAATTAATAAAAACTGAATAAAAATTTTAATTTACTTTTGGATTTTTATATCTTTTATTTAAAAAATAGTTGAAAACTGGGAAATTTTCTTCTTGCTGTTGAAGATGATTCCGTCGTATTTTGTTGGAACCACTTCCTTTGTCAAACGATGTTGGAATCCAACGTTGATACCCAAATCGATATGTTCCTGGATACCGAAACCGAAGTTTCCTGTGGATAAGAAGTTGTCCCTCCCCAACTCGTATTCACGGACTTTAAGGCCTAGCTCCAAAATCTCTTCGGCCTTAGCGCCACGAACTGTGCAGTGAACAGTGATTTTTCATTACGTCTGATGCCGAAAGATCGTACGGTATAAAGAGTCTTTGAAAACACTGGTTGTTGACCAGTCAATTGTTCCGATACCTGAAAGTTGACAAAAAATGTTTATTCGTTGAGTATTCAACTAATGCAGTTTATAGTCCTGAGCTTACCTTAGCGGCACGGGTCAACCTATCACCGGATTCACCAACACAAATGTTCAAGCAGAGTTTTCGAAAGTGTAGTTCCGGATATGGTTCTTAGTTAGTTTTGTTAACACATTTTATGATAACAATATTAATTTGTTTTATTGCTTCTTGTGAGACTTTTGAATTGACTTTGATTGTCACTTTTTCTAAACAGCTGATGTAGAGTATACACAAATATTTTCCGCTGAGTGTTCGTTCACGATTTCGACGTGCTCGTGGAGATCAACGAAAAATTCCGTTTCGCATCAGCAGCGTACTAGGCTTTAATCGATTCATGCAATAAAAATCCGCCCTTTTTAACAAACTTCTGCTTAGTCAACTACTACTAACTCCCTATTGCTCCTCAGTTGAGTAACGGTGTCATCTTAAGATTAAACGGAGCTGTTATCATCCTGGCGTTTGGCAACATGTTCAACATTTCAAAGTCGGTGAGGCAAGGAAAGATGTGGAATATTGTCAGTGGATAAGTTTCAACAACGACACGTATGAGCTGTACTACGACATGAAAATAGTAAGAACAGTATGCATCGCGAGGCTACGATGGCTGGAATGAAAATCAACGCTCCGGTTCGACTGGTTTTCGAAAGACTTTGCAGGGAAATCGCGGAAGATCTCGTCTTAAGGAAATGCAATGAATTGCAAGGAAATTGCGGAAGTAGAAGACCTCATCTGAGGAAGTGCAATGAAGTGGAAGAAGACCTCAACCGACTTAGAATGCAAAACTAGAGAGAACTCGCCCGAAATCTAAATCGTTATCGGAAGATGTTGGCTGAGACTCAGGCACAGTAAGTAAGTAAGTTTATCCTAGGGGAACTCCGGTATGCGGCAGAAGTGCTACAGCGTGTCGTAACCCAGAACGTTGGTATCGACACTATCAAGTGGAAATTTCACTCTCAGCGGGAAGGTAGGAATCAAAAGACCAAGAGATGCCATCCAAAAGGCAAATGTCACGATCACAAAGGAAAAGAAAGGGACACCAAAACACTCCTAGTAGAAGCAAATGCAACAAAATATGCATTTAGTGGGTATCAGACAAGGAACAATTCTAAACGGGAGGTTTAACGACGCTTTCTGAAGTTGACGCCACGTATTTAATAAGCGAATCACTATTTTAAAGAAGAAAAGTGGAAGAGCTGTGGTACCTTCAAGAACACGAAGCTCGTAACGCCGTAAGAAGAAAGTAGAGATGAGGCTCTTAGTTTGAATTAGGGAACCAGTGAGCTTACAATCTTTTAAGATATTCACTCAACAGGTCTTCCTTTAATCACTTAAGGCATTAAGACCCATAGCCATCTGGTATAACAAACAAATATGACAAAATCTGTGAAAGTTTTAGACTCATACTTTTAGTTTCACAATTGGGCTCATTTCCGTCATCTCCACATTAAAGTCTCATCACACCTTCTGTCTTTGTGTGATTCTGAAACCAAGCCTGAGGCGATCTGATCATCTTCAAGGACATTGTCATTTATACTTCCTCTCTTTTTCGATAAGACGATGTCCCCATCACGACCAAATCATAAACAACTCATTTCGAAAACGTTTAATCTTTGTCGATTGGAAAATACCAAAACCAATATGCTATATCCAAAATGCAATCCCTCCGGTAGAATAAAAGCTGCCTTATCCCAACGATTTGTCAACTCTTGACTTTTATTTGCACACGCATATCCTGGCCGCCAAATACCCGTGGGATAGTCCGCAAACCGAATACCATTCATCACTCTACAAAAATGGATCTCGAGAAAAGCACATTAATATCACCCGCTCATAAAACCGAAAATTTTCCCCTTGAGGAACTCCCTAATACTCTCTTTTCCTTATTCAATACACTCCTTTACCCTCATCCAATCACAATCCCTCAAAAGGAAAAGCGAACAAAGAAAAAAAAAAAAAAAAACTTCTCTCCTCGACGATGTGTGTCGGAAGGAAAACTTTATATGAATTCCTGGAAATGTTCTCGTAGACCATAAGATAGTCAACTGAATTTAACCGAAAACTCAACTACTACACTCACCTAACCAAACTTTTGCGGCAACATGACATCATCATCATCATCATCAGCATCATCATCATCGTCCCCATCATCTCGAGTAGCCTCGAAAACTCATAAAACTTCACATCCTTATGATGTTATACCAATACCCATCATCATCACTGCTATCCTTGCACTCTCATCGGGATAAGTTTATTTTTTTCTTTTCGGATACAAATATCCTATGTGTCCTTTGAAAGAGTGGAAAATAAAGTAAAACTTTTACTAACAAGATATGGTAAAATGTCACCACCCCACTACACTTTCTTTCTTACTTATTTTTTTTCAATTTGTTCCAAACACCTTTCACAGTGTGCCATCAGTAAAAGTCCCTCAGGATCTTTATCCTAAGATCTAGAGATCCATATAGACCACTCAACTTTACTCCTACGTATTCTTTTGTAAGTTTTTTATGTTCATTAGAGATTCGTTGTCTTTTTGCTTTTTTTTTGTGATTTTTCTTTTTTTAAGGAAAAGTAAAACGCAATTCTCTTGCCATTTGAAGAGAGGGTTGTCTCTCTGGAGGAACTGGAAGCACTTTAATCTGATTTAGTTCTCTCCAATGAATCGAAATGGGTATTAAATTGGGTGTAACTGTGAGCTTTCTCAGTCATAAGTTTTATGGTTTAGCCTTGGGAATTTGATGTAAGGACATAGAGAGTTTGAAAATTCATTTACAAGTTTTGAATCTTCCGTGTACACGTTTATAAAATACGGGTGAGTTTTTCTGATTTATAAAGAACGATTATGTGTTCTAATTTAATTTGGAATATAACATTACTGAGATCGAATCGAAAAAGCACTTCAAGGATTATTTGAAATAGAGTCTCGACGTAACACGTAACAAACCGGTCAACCTACGAAGCCCTTATGTTACGGTTGTTAAAAGAAGCATAAAAAAAATAAATAGGGTGGCGCTACAGAGCGAGAAGTCCCTGGGCCTAACGCATTTCTCACAACCATGCCTTGTGAGGGAATGGAGGGGACCTACAATTTTCTGCCGGTTCCGAACGGCTAATCGAGAAAGCGCTTTTCATGGCAATGAATTTACTAACTTGCCAATTCCTCGCGAAAGGCGATACCCGTGGAAAAACATTTTTGCCTTTGTTGGGATTCGAACTCGAACCTCTGGATTAACAGGCGGACATGCTATCCATCACATCACGAGTATATAGGAGTATGACTGGGTATGTTAAGTGAAGGTATTTCACGATTACGTGAGCCGTGAGGGTACTTTACAATATCTTGAGGGTATTTCACGATTGCGTGACAGTATTTTACATACTCCACTAGTAATTTAACGTACTTCACGATTCTTTGGACGTCCAAATGCTCTTGAAGTTCTTGTGAAGTACGTCCAGGTGAGCGCGAAGTTAGTCCGGCTGGTCGTGAGAAACGTAAAGTAAGTCCTTTATGCACCCTCTAATTAAATAGCACTTTCGGTTTTTACTTAGTAACTAACCCATTAATTGATTCATGCAATAAAAATCCGCCCTTTAACTCGAAAAAGGACTTTATATGCCATTTTTTACGACATTATCAATAGAATAAAAGTAGAGTTCGGTAAACCGTAGTTCGTTAAACCGGGGTTCGTTAAATCAGGACTTTGACGAAATTTTATGTGCACCATTTAACTGACCCACAATAAGGAAAAAACCATAATTCCCTGTCTTGTGAGTTTAGAGGCCTGTAACTCAATACTACAAGTAAAGGGTGTTTTTTTTTTTCTAGGGGAATAGAACTTCGAATTGAAATAAAACAAAACTAAATTCGTTTTAGTGTCCATCAATTTGGCTTTATTAGAAGGATAATTTTATGCCATTAATGTTTAAATATGGTTTCGGGCATGTGGCCGCCGCGGCTGGCTCGAATAAAGCCAAGTCAAGAAACCCATTTCTTATCTTCGATCATTTGAACCCGTATGCCGGCAATAACGCCACGAATGCTTTTAAAGGACTTAAGTCTATTGTAAAAGATACTGAAATAAAATAAAAAAAAAAAAAAAAAGAATGTTGGCTTTCAAGCCCCCTAACGTTTCTGGTTTGCTGACGTAGACAAGCGATTTCACATATCTCCTAAGAAAATATGGTGGCCAATTGACAGGTCCATTCCGTGAAATTATGCGCTCATCGAATGTTTCTTCAATAAATCGATTGTGAAGTGCGCTGTGTGGCATGTATCGCCGCGCCGCGCCGGCCGTCTTGTTGGAACCACATCTCATCCACATTCATGCCATCCTAGTTGGGAACTAAATAGTCGGTTATTTTTAGTATTTTTTTTTTAGTATTTATTTCAATCGGAAACGCTGTACAGTAAGAATAAATTCTTATAATAATACAGGTAGTGTTTTAAGTTACAATTAGTATTAAAAGTAATGTCTTATTAAAAATCATTATGCAAAATTAAAGGGATGGGAAGAAAAGAGAGAAAGAATCAAAGTCTTTCAAAATCATGAATTTTCTTATATTATTATATATATATGCAAATTAAAATTAAGTTTAGTGAGAAGATTCCAGTGATAGATATGAAAATAGTAACGAATAAAACTGTTTGTGTCCAATCTTGTTCCTAAGTGACAAAGGGAGATGATTCCAAACTTCCACAGCATGAATGAAAAACTGGCGACGTGAGGTGACGCAACTATGTGTTTTGGGTCGTATCGTTAAGCTTCGAGCAGAAGCCGACAGGTTTAACTCAGCAAAAAGATAACCCGGCGATCTATTTTTCATTATTTTGACGAGTAGAGACAAACTTTTGAATCGAAAGAAGCAGCGAAGGTTACATCCCAGAATTTGACGCGCATAACTTGAAACGTGATCATATTTACGTAGATTATACACAAACCTAGTTATAGAGTTAAACACCATATTGACTTTTCGGAGTGATTCAGAGTCCATGTCAGCAAAGATTTCACAACCAAAGGTAAGGATTGGTAAGATTAGAGACTTGGCCAATTTCATTTTAACTTCGATGGGTAAGAAGAATCTAGAACTCGATAAGCTACGAAGTGAGGCATATACTTTTGAGGCTGTTTTATTGATATGGTCACTCCAAGTAAGAGTATTATTAAAAATGATTCCAAGGTTCCTTACTTTCGAGACCATTTCGACCACCTGACCATTCAGGACTATGTCTGGGAAATCATCAAAATCTAGTTGTTGGGTGCTTATCGGTATACACTTAGTTTTAGTCGGATTAAGTAATAGCCGGTTTTCAACTGACCATTGGTAAACTGAAGCAAGATCTTCATTAGTTCTTGCTATTGCGTCTTCGACAAGCCCCAGACGGAAACTGCGATAAATTTGAACATCATCCGCATAGATATGATAGGAGGAGTGATTCAGAACAGATGGCAGATCGTTTATAAATAATGAAAAAAGTAAGGGTCCCAGTATCGAACCTTGTGGCACACCTCTTTTTAAGTCAAGGAATGATGACAGTTTATCTTTGTTGAATACTGCTTGTGATCGATGATACAAGTAAGAGAAAATAAGTTCGGTTGCAGCAGACGAGAAATTAAAAAGCTTGCACAGCTTATTACATAGCAAAGTTGGTTCAACCGAATCGAAAGCTTTTGAAAAATCCAAAAGAGTTAAAATTGTTATTTTACTTTCCTCTGAAGCTTGCCGAACATCTTCGCTGACTTTCAATAAGGCGGTTACACAACTGTGACTTCGGCTGACGGCATAAGCCAATGTCTTTTTGTGAAAATTGTTAAAAATGAACTTTGTAACTATAAAACTATTTTTATTTTTATCTCAATAAAATCACTTTACTACTACTACTACTACTACTACACAACTGTGACTTTTCCTGAAGCCAGATTGCAAAGGGTTAAGTAAATTTAAGCTATTCATATACGCTTTAGTTTGGTTATCATGGCTCTTTATCGGTCTCCATTAACGGTAACTGGTTCGCCAGCATCATTACGGAAGAAGTATGGCCCAATGACTCCACCAGCCCATAGAACACACCGAAGAGTCAGTTTTTGTGGATGTAATGGCGTCTCAAGGTACTCATGTGGATGATCTTCACTCCAAATGCGGCAATTTTACTTGTTGACGTAACCATTCAACAAAAAATAAGCCTCATCACTGAAAATTTTGCTATGAAAATCAGCATCGAGATCAATCTCATTTTCGGCCCTTACACCAAAATCACGATGCATTGCATGGTCTCGCGGCTTGCGGCTTTAATTCTTGGACAAGCTGAATCTTGTAAGGTCGTAAGCCAAGATCTTTGCCCAAAATCTTTCATAAATTTGATGGACAAAGCTCCAATTGCTATGCAAGGTGGCGAATTCAACCATTCGGGTCCTCTTCAACACTTTGCTCTACAGCGGCAATTGTTGCTTCGGTGCGCACTGTTCGACGTCTCTGCGGATGCGTATTATCACATAAAGTAAACGTAGTGCGAAAACGATCCATGGTTAACCGAAATAATTGCTCTGATGGACGGAGCTTGCGGTAAACTTTGAGAACTGAACCATTATTTTCGAAATAAATTTGCACGATTTGCAAGTGTTGTTCTTACGTCAACCTGTTCATGATGAAATGGCAAACCAAACTGAAGTTAAATGATACTAGAGTTGACCGATTTGACCACAAAATGTCAATTTTATCCCTATTCGAAAACCCAACCTCTAAAAACACTCGACACAAGTGTAATGTACATAGGCCTGCAAGTGTCTCTTGACTTTTAGACTTGCAGCTTTTTGTTACAGGCATCTAGGGTTGAATTGCACATTTGTGGGAAAGATCAAAAGTCTTGCAGGCTTGTACAGTAACCTTTCGACGAAGCCCTGGTGCTACAGTGATGTCTATGCCTTCATCACTACACAGCGAATGGTTCCGAATAATTTTGTCTCGTTTCCGTCCTCACTTCCAACAAAATGAGTTGCTCCTTACACTTCTTTTCGTTTAAGCAGGATTATGCATTAATTTAAACTACTTGGCAAAAGATTCCATTGTTTTTTTACGACTACAACCCAACTAATGTCAACTGAAACAACTTAATAACCCTTCGTTTGTGCATAAATCGAAAAGAAAAACTCTTTTGTTTTTCCATCTAAAGCGAATGTCATAAACTACAAGTTTCTTAACAACTCGTTGTTCTTATTTCCACAACTCTTTTCCTCATCATATAGAAAAAGTTTTCACCCACTTTCACCCCACTGCACTTTTCTATTTAAAAAATTCAAAGTGACAAAGCGATAAAGTGAACTTACTTCACGAAATAATTCGAAACAAAAATATTTAAATAAAAAAAGAAAAAGAAAAAGAAAAACACTCACACGCAAGAGTGCAAAGTTTTATCGCAAATTTGCATTGCAGCTAGGGACAACTTTTTTCGACTATCGTCCCCGTTGCAGAGTTCTTCTTCGAAATATGAATTTTCAGAACAACGCAAAAAATATAAAAATAAAAACGAAAAGCAAATGGAAGCTTAAAAAACAAAATAACTCGCTGATTGATGCTTTGACGAATAAACTTTTCATTTTTGTAGTTTTTTTTTACCATAGCTGACTAAATCTTTTTTTAAATTTTTTTTCTGAACTCTTTGTTGGGACACATTTTAAGCGATTATGCTATGTGCAGTTCAGTGAACTCTCACCACAACACACAATTCTATTTATGTTCACGATGACGATGATTCGTGGCAACGATTTATTTGTGTCACATTATTTTTTGGTGTGTAAACAAATCACATGAGTATGGTGGGTAAACAATTTTAAGTGTGTTGTTAATTATGAGAGAGTAAACAATTCAGCTGTGACTTCGGGAAATATTTAGAATTGTTGACACAATGTTTCTGTTTGCTGCTGGTGCTGGTGTGTTTTTCAAAAAGGGGAACTCTGTGATTCGGTAGCAGCAGCGTTGGAATGATATAAATGCTTTGGGTGTCCAGTGGGAATTTGTGATGCATGAATCTTGTTTTTGAAGAGTCCACAGCTCGGATGACTCAGAGCTGAAAAAGAAGTATTGCTGGAATTCAGAAAATGACTGAAAGAAGAGGCTTCATTAGGCAAACAGGCTTTAATCTAAAAAATAAACTGGACAAAAGAACGCATCACAAAATAAAAATGAAACCACAATCCAATCAGCAAAAGAATCACCGTCGATGAGAGACCACAGCACAGGTATAGAATCAGTCGTTCAATGGAATTTTTCATTACAAATTCACTCAACACTGAACAACGCACATTGAGTTTATACCAAAAGGTCTTAGCATGTGAATGGATGCAAAAAAGAGTGCGCGCCGACCGTGGCTAATAATCAAATATAGGTGATAGGTGTGAACCTTGTAGCATCCTATGCTATCTCGTTATCTGCCTGGTGGTGCTAAGTTCCTGTAAATTTGCTTGTTAGTTTGATGTCTAGTGCTAGCTCCCTTTGAACTTGGCTTCAAGTGCTACCTCACTGTGAACTTAGGGGCCAGTGGTATCTCGTTGTGAGTTTAGTGTCCAGTGCTACCTCACTGCGAACAAAGTGTCCAGTGCTCTCTATTTTATTTATTGCGATTTAAGTGGCTTCTGATGTCTCGGAGCAAAACAGCTCATATCGACTATCTTGTCTCATTAGAGGAACTTTCGGAAGAACCAACCCAGAAGAGACCTTTGATAGCAGTAAAAATTTTTCCAACCACGATTTTTAAAACCACGCCTTGAAATTAAGAATCATCATCGCCTCAGCTTGAGTCCTAGAGATAAGACTTGAAACCCACACTTGTGATCACCTCAAAGCTCAACTTCCAGAGCCAGGCCATGAAACCCAGAATCATCATCATTTCGTTTCAAATCCCAGAGTCGAGCCTTAACTAGTCATGCCTGACGAACCTACCTCAGCCATAGTGATAAGCATCTTCACAGTGAATTGGAAATTGACATTGCAGCTTTTAATGAACTTTGTGAAGTAGAAGAACACATCATAGGAAAATCAACTTTAATGGTGGAACCGCAAAGTATTTTATGCGGGAAATATTGGCTATGGTTGGATCACCACTTGGTTATCGTTTTGTTTCAATAGAAGCTAAAAACGTCAAAGGCACCATCGTTACAGGACTATTTATTGGTGTGGACTAACTGCGTTAAAAACTCCCACAGGTAGAAAATTGCGGCACTGAGAACAATTATGTATTCCGAATCATTGGTGGAGCTTTATATACCTCGACATCGGAAAATTGTAGCCTTTCACAATGATTCAAGTTATCTACCATTTTACGCTCTCTTACAGCCAATCAGATACAGATTGACAGTTAGGGAGAGCTTTGAGATGTGCGGAGTATTGCCGACCTCGAGAAATAAATTTGACAGAGGTATAAAGACGAGTATGTAATTCAGCGCAACTACCTCAAGACCCAAATAACTAGCTCGAGATGACCCCTATAAGCCTGTGAATAAGTCTCGAAAATGTTTATGAGGCATTGAAAGGATCTTAAATATTTGCCTAATCCGAAAGATTCAGGATTTCATAGAAATGTAAACCTCGACCGTTAGTGTAATAGTCCGCTCTTACACTTTGGTGCCACCACATAAGTTCAGGAAAGCCATCATTCGAAAACAACAGCATATAAAGGTGCTTGCAGCCAACTAGTAGCATATGACACAGGCTGTGACGGCTGACATCTATGACGCCCAAAGTGACGAGATCTGGCAATTCCACGTTGACTTCAGACGCTTTATGCACACGGATTTTACATACAATTATCCTAGAAAAAAGTATGTGGTGAGATCATAGTCAATCTGAAGGTCAATAACTAAGAATTCGTTGTATCAAGCAACTGCCACTGTGAGGACCACACAGGGGTAACTTTAAAGTGTACCGTCAGATTTCAAGCTTGATTCAAGGCTGACAACCTTGGAAATATATTTGTACATGATTATCATAAAGTGCCATTACTTAAAAGGCTACATTGAAATAAATTACAGTGGAGTTACTTTTTTTAACGGCTGCTACCTACAGGACGATATAAGTATGACTTCCTTAAAGCTAAAAACTGTTGCGTGAAATTTCAAAAATGAGCTTAACGGGCAGGTATAACAACTTCGGATACTGTCGGTTCCTATCGCATTTACCTCAAACATAACTTGTGAGCATTGGAAAGGACCTAAAATTTTATGCCGATTCCGAACCTCTAAGTGAGAGAGCGGTCTTCCTGTCAGTGTTTTACTCTCGAAGGAACTACCAATTACTCATTTTTTCTTCTTTCGGTGCGTTTGGGAGTACAGTTTTTACAATAAGCCTACATACCTACAGTTAAAAATTGACATGATGAAGGCATACCAACAGCCGAAAAGCAACATGACCAAGGCACATTGGCAGCCAAAAAGCGATTTGATGAAGGCATACCAACAGCTGAAGAGCGACATGATTGAGGCACATCGACAGCTAAAAAGTGACATGATACTCACCAACAGCCGAAATGCGTAATGGTGATGGCACGTCAACAGCCTAAAAGTGACATAATGAAGGCACACTAACAGTCGAAGAAGCGATATGACGAAGACACGACAACCGAAAATCGAGATTAGGAGGGCACATCGTCAGTCGTAAAGCGACATTGTGAAAGCACAATGACAGTCAAGGTGCTGCAGGGTGGAGATAAATCAACATAAAAAAATGACATGATGAAGACACACTAACAGCTGCGAAGCAACATGATGAAGTCATATCGATAGTCAAAAAGCGACATAATGAAGGCACACCATCAGCCAAAAAAAAACGATATGATGAAGGCGAAACGACAACCGAAAAATGACATCATGAGGGCACACCGTTACCTGTAAATCACACTGACAGCCAAAATGAAGCATGGTGCAGGTATATGCTTACAAACAGCTGCAAAGTGACATGGTAAAGGCACACTAACAGTTGCAAAGCGACGTGATGTAGACATATCGACAATCAAAATTGACATAGTGAAGGCACACCAACAGCCGCCAAAAATATCAGAAAGGCAGAACGACATCCGAAAAATGACATTATGAGCTGTAAAGGAAACCCAGATCAAAATGAAACATGGCGGAGGTACATCAACGGCCCAAAAAAACCTGATAAAAGCTTACAAACAGCTGCAAAGTAGTATGATGAAGGCATACCGACAGCCGAAAGACGACATGATGAAGGCACACCAACAAAGAAATAACAATATGAGGAAGGTACAATGCGAGCCGAGAAAGACATTATTAGGGCACAGTGTCTGTCGTAAACGGACATAATGACCAAGGCAAATCGGCAGCCAAAAAGAAACTTGATGAATGTCTACCAACAGCCGAAAAGCCATATGGTGAAGTCGTGATGAGACAAACCGACAACTAAAAAGCGACATGAAAAGGCACTCGGCAGCTGACAAATTTTAACATGGTGAAAACACATCGACAGCCAAAAAGCGACATGAAGGAGTAAGCTGTGATTTTAGATTGATGATGGTGAATGGAGGGGTGGCAGGACTGAAGTGGTGCAGTGTTTAGTGTATAAGCCAGACACCTCGGCTCGAATCTTGAGGCATCTTCTTTATCGCAGAGTTACATCGGAGATTGTAAGTGAAATTACAACCACTTTTTCTCCATCTACTACGCGATGACGAAGTAAAGTTTGTTACTCTGGTACTGCAATGGACTGGCGAATGGTCTCAGCTGATTATGAGACTCCTCTTTCAGGAAGAATGTTATGTCGAATGATTTTGAAAAAATTGTAAAGCCCTAAAAAACCAATAGTCAAAGGTTTAAAGCGATCTTCTTCGTCGTCTACCCTTTTCCGACGTTACAAGCATCGTTATCTCAAAGGGATCACAGATCCCCCACTTTGTTGCTTCAAACTAGTAATCTGCCCTGCCCATGTGATACGTCATTTTCACTTCTGAATGCGGCGGCACACCTCCCGGTCTTGGATTATTTTATGTCTGAGGCTAACCAAATTCAGATTTCGTTACATTTGTCTTTACTAGGAATGTTTTGCCTTCCTTTTTTTTCCTTCTTGCACGGGTGTGACAGTTGTATGATGTTGCTTTTTTTCACTCTAGGTCTCTCCTTTGAACATGCCAACCAACCAACTGAAACAGTCGTGATCTATTTTTGCCCAGATGGTATTTTTGACGTGAAGGCTTCCATGGTTAGTCGTTATAGTTATGAAACTTAAAGTAATAAAGTTAGGTTCTGCATTCTGATTATCTCGATTTCTAATATCGTTTCTTGTTTGACTAATTCATTAATCCTGCTCAAGATAACAAATCTCTGATCAAAGACAATAATTAAGTGCCAAAGCTAACAAACCACTCCCCAACTCTCTGTCCGATTATAAATTATGTCAACTGTCTTCAAATGTCATAACGAATTTCGCTTTCAATTCTTTTATAATTCGTAACAAAAAATCTATTGCCACATTATACACACCCTTGGGAGGAAAATGGTCATCAAAGCACAAAACCTCAGGAAGCATAAATGTTTGACAACACTGCCAGGCATGCTTCGACGATGACAACAACGACGAAGACGACCACGACGACGTTATGAATATAAATTTTAATAAATTTTGATTACCATTCATTGCTATTGCCTTCCTTCCTTCCTTCCTTTTGTCTTATTCCCGATTCCGCAAATCTCTCCCTCCTCCACCCATTCCTACATCACTTCATCAAATAGCCCAAAATTCAAAGACTTCCTTAGCCTCAAACTCGATTAGAATGGAGTCCAACGCTGCTCCTGTCATGAGGTCGTTAGGCAATGATGTTGTTGACATTTTCATTCTTCATTTTTTTTTTTGTGATTTTTTGACCTGAAACAGGACACGAAACGTGAACTCGAATGAGAATTCCTTCAACTTCCTAACCTATACCAGCCATCCCATCAATGTCACCATCACCGCACCATCTCTCCATTCAGGATTCAAAACTTTGTTGTTTACAATTTGACTACCCCGAGAGACTACGTGACCAGAGTATACCATTTTGCTTGTCAATTGTTGTGAGAGGATGGTGTTTGAAGTTGGCTTGCAGTTGTTTTATTAGTCAAAACCCAACAATACTCTCTCTCTCTCTATCTCTCTATCATCATCAAGGCATCTATAACTGTCTGCAGTGTTTTGTCAATTTAACATTAGTATGCGTTGCTTGTCCTTTTGGTTCTCTTCAATTGGAATGCCATAACACCTGAGTGGTATTGATTTTGGAATCCGTTTTCTGCACTAAGTGTTTGGTGTTGCTTTAATTAACACAAACTGTAAAATATGGGCTTATTGATTTTACACCTGTGGAATAAGTTTACATATTTTGCTTTTAGAATTCAAATGTCACGAGTACGTACTTTGGACATTATTGGATTTCTCATCACAGATTCATGGAGTCGTAAATTATGAATTTGGAACAGGTTGCTTGGTTTTAAGGGGTGAGGGAGTTTGTTGGGCGGAGAACCCCACAGGAGAACCACTAGTGTAAAGCAGATGAGCCGGAGAGCTGTGATCCTTTCGAGATTACTATGCACACACCGAATCTAGTTATTAAAATTTCTATTGAAGAAGCAGGCTCACTTAATAGGGCCATATCCGAACCATTTGTGCTTTTTGAGTGTCTTGCTTAGTTTAGTTGTTGATAGAATGTCGCTGAAGTATTTACCTACCAAAATTGGGTCAGAAGTCACATACGATTATTCTGCAAGGAGCACCATTTAGTTGGCATAATCCTTGATTTTATTGGTTAAGCTTCGAGAAGAATAACTTGAGTGTTGCAAGATATCTTGTTGTACTGCCCAACGAGTTGAGAAAGCACCACCACTATCCTACTCACATATCTGCTTCACAGGAATGATGTGTGTATAGGAAACGTGTCTATATGCACCCGACACGAGCCTAGAAGAGGTCGTATAGACTAGTTCTTGTTTTTTCACGAACTGAAAGGAAAAAAATCAAACCGTGTGGATCGTGTTGGTTCGTTCCAAACGAAATTACTTCATCATTTCTGAAGAAAAAGTTTTGTATTTTGTCTTGGTCAAGCTTAAACAAGCTAATTTCATCCGTTTGACTTGAAAACCTCATGGTGTGGCTCGATTTGCTTCTTTTTAAACGAAATCACTCAGTCTTTTCTGATGAAAAGGGTTTGCCAATGGCAAATCTAAAATTAGCTCAATGAAGTCGTTTGAGTTAAAAATCTGTTGGTGTTGCTTGAAGCCATTTTTTTTCTATTTTAACTGAAAATTGTCTAATTCAAAAATAAAATCATCTTAACCTTGCAATTCAATCACAAAACTAAAATTTGCTCAAATTCTTGCCACAGGACAAGATTTTCATCCCAAACGATTGCAATAAACTCAGTTTTAATAGACCAACAGGAAATCTTTTTAATTAGAAATGACTGAATAATTTCGTTCTAAACGAAACTACACGAATCGCACGATATATAAATATTGAGTCCATTATGGTTGTGTCACATAACCTATCTCGACTCACACTATAGTTATGTCTTCTTCCATCCGTGAGGCTACACCGATTTCGGGGTACGGGTAGCCTTCGACTATAAGATGCACCACCAACATATCAGCTCTTAACAAAAATTCAGCATTAACAGAAGGTTGCAGCGACGAGGTTTGTTTTGGCGTTTTGAAGTGATAAGTTGTTTTGGGAGGGTAAGACGCTTCGTTACGGTGCCGCTAGTCTTTCTGGTTTACTCAGCTAGTTTCATACTCTTTTACTATATTCCACAGCGTTTAGCTTTTCTCAAGTTAAACAATTTCAATATGAAGTTGTTCATTTAAGATTATCTTAAGCTATCCCTTCTGTCGGGCGTTTTGAAAACAACCTTGACTTTCCTCCCCCGCCTATTGAATGAACGATTTATCACTGCGTTAATTATCTTTAATCAGTGCTTAATTTTATCTACCGACAATCGCTTCTCACCAGAAGTGAGCCGGAAATCTTTTATAGAAATTAACTGTGGCAATAAATCTTTTGAAGGCCAAAGTGAATTTAACCTTTTCCGTTAAGTGCTTGTTTTAATCGGAGTTAAGGCAATTGATTAAGAGGCATACTTATTGCTTACCCAGTTGGCATTTTGAAGTATTTACAAGGAGATTTAGTTTTCTGAGTTGTAGGAACACCACACGTTCGTTTTAAATGCTGTGTTCTGTACAGCACTTCATATGAGTTGTGTCCTTTTAAAGGAAAAGGCGAAACAATCGATTTTGATTTGATAAAAGTGTCTTTCCAATAAAAGGTTTCATTTGGAAAATAAAGATAATACAATAATTAGGGTGGTGCAAAAAAGCTCAAGGAACCTTGGGGACCGCCGCATTTCCAGGACCTACAATATTAATGCCAATTCTAAACGTCAAAAATAGAAAGTGCTGTGATGATATGACTTTCCAATTCCTCGCGTGAGTCGATTCTCGTAGAAAAGCTCTAATGTTTGTTGAGTATCGAACCTTGAATTCCCAGGTAACAGACGTAGCAGACGTCCTATTCATTAAACCACTGCATCACTTTTGAATTCCCCGCTTTTATATTACTGCTGTCAGGGCTGAAGCTGTTTTATGTACGTACCTGAAGTCACGTTACATTGTACACGAACCAACGTAACATCGAAGACAATGAAACATTGTGACGTACTGATTTCTTGTAATTGAACTCGTAAAGGTCAGATAAAACTGAAACTAAAGCCTGATGTTTATGAGTTCAATTAATAGGAAACTAATATTATCACAATTTCGCTTTGATGTTACATTGGTTCGTTTACACGATAACGTAACTTGACTTCAATTCAATAACTGAGATATAATGCCTGAATCAAAAGCAAGTTTGTCTTCGCTTTGAATTGACTTTTTGGTTTGAGTTGGAATCACGTTACGTTATCTTGTACACGAACCAACGTAACATCGAAGTCAGAGAGACATTGTGACCCACTGGTTTCCAATGATTGAACTCGTAAATCAGACAAAACCGAAACTAAAGCCTGACGCTTATAAGTTCAATGACATGAAACCAGTACATCAGAATTTTGCTTTGATGTTACTTTGGTTTATATACACGATAACGTAACGTGACTTCAATTCAGAAAACGGAGATATGATGCCTTAATCACAGTCCAGCTTTGGATCCTGCTTCAAACCCGTTACGCGCAAGTGCCTTATGTTCGCTTTAATTTTACTTTTTGGTTTGGGTTGAAATCACGTTACGTTGTATTGTACACGAACCAACGTAACATCGAAGTCAGAGAGACATTGTGATCCACTGGTTTCCAATGATTGAACTCGTAAACGTCAGACAAAACCGAAACTAAAGCCTGACGTTTATGAGTTCCATGACATGAAACCTTACTTACTTACTTAGGTGGGCATTACAGTTCGGGGTGAACCTGGGCCTCAACCAACATCCTTCGATAACGAGTTCTATTTCGGGCGAGCTCTCTCCAGTTTCGCACTCCAAGTCGGTTGAGGTCTTCTTCCACTTGATTGCGCCACCTAAGACGAGGTCTTCCCCTTCCGCGATTTCCCTGCAATGTGCTTTCGAACACCCGATGAGCCGGAGCGTTTGGGTCCATCCGCTCAACATGGCCCAACCATCGTAGCCTCGCGATGCGTACTCTTGTGGCTATGCCCATGTCGCGGTACAGCTCATACAGCTCGTTGTTGTATCTTCTTCTCCACACATTGTCTTCGCATACGGGACCAAAGATCATTCGGAGAATTTTTCTTTCGAAACGACCAAGGGTTTCCTCATCCGCTTTCGATAAGGTCCATGCTTCCGCGCCGTAAAGCAGGACTGGGATGATTAAGGTCTTATATAAGGTTACCTTGGTTTTTCTGGAGAGGGTTTTGTTTCTCAATTGCCTTCTTAACCCAAAGAAGCAACGGTTGGCAAGAGTTATTCTCCGTTTGATCTCCGCACTGATGTTGTTGTCCGTGTCTACAGCGGATCCTAGGTAGACGAAGTCCTGTACTACCTCGAAGTTATGTCTGTCTATTGTGACGTTTTGTCCAATTCGTCGATGTTCTGTGTCCTTATTTGATGACAGCATATACTTTGTTTTGCCCTCATTAACCATCAAACCCATTTTTGCCGCCTCTGTTTCAATACTCGCAAAAGCACCTATGACATCACGCTTTTTTCTTCCCATTACGTCAATATCGTCTGCATAGGCGAGTAATTGCACAGACTTTTGAAAGATTGTTCCTCTGGTGTTGACGTTTGAGTTTCTTACAATCTGTTCAAGTATGATGTTGAAGAAATCGCATGACAGTTTATCGCCTTGCCTAAAACCTTTTTCGACATCAAAGGTCTCGGTGAGTTCTTTACCGACCTTGACGGAGCAGCGTGAATTCTCCAAAGTCATCCTGCATAGTCGTACGAGTTTTGCAGGGATGCCGAAACTTGACATGGCTCTGTACAGCTCGTCTCTGTAGATACTGTCATACGCGGCCTTGAAATCGATAAAGAGATGGTGAATATCGATATTATGTTCACGGGTTTTTTCCAAGATCTGCCGTAATGTGAAAATTTGGTCTATTGTGGACTTCTCCGGTCTAAAACCACATTGATAAGGACCTATCAAGTTGTTGACGTGGGGTTTCAGACGTTCACATATTACAGCAGACAAGATCTTGTACGCGACGTTAAGGAGGCTTATCCCTCTGTAATTGGTGCAATTGTGAGGGTCTCCCTTCTTCAGGATCGGGCATACGATACTGAGGTTCCATTCATCGGGCATGCTTTCTTCCGACCATATCATGCAGATCAGCTGGTGCATGCTCCTTTCCAACTGATCTCCAGCTGCCTTGAAAAGTTCGGCATCAAGGCCATCTGCACCTGCAGTCTTATTTGATTTAAGTTTGCATATTGCAAGCTTAACCTCTTCTTGGTCGGGAGGACGGCATTCTTGATCATCGTCCAAGCTGAATGGGGCAATCTGCCTGACAGCGGAATTTGTGTCCTCATCGCCGTTAAGCAGTCTGCAGAAATGATCTTTCCAGATCCTCAGTAGCGACTGTGACTCTATAACTATGTTTCCCTGCTGGTCTTTACAGGCTTGAGTTCGGGGTTTGCCACCCTGGCATGATCTTTTTACCTTTTGGTAAAACTTCCGAATCTCGTTTCTGTCATGGCACCTCTCTATTTCCTCAAACGAGCGCTTCTCATGCTGCTTCTTTTTCTTTTTGAGAAGTCGGTGTTCTTCCCTTCTTCTCTCCTTGTAAATCTCGTTATACTGATCGTAAGCAGCCCTTGTTCGTGTTTGCATAAGCATTTGTCGTGCTCTTTGCTTGGCTGCATTTGCCTGCCTACATTCTTCATCGAACCATGGGTTTCGTTTTGGTGGCCGAGTGAAACCCAGAACCTCAGAGGCAGCGGTTCTGATGGCTTCTTGGCATTGCTGCCACTGGTCTTCAATGTTTAATGCTTGCGGCATGGGATTCAAGGATAATTGAAGGGACACTCGATTGGAAAAGGCATTGGCAATCTCTTGCGATTGTAGCTTTCCGACGTCATATCTCTTCACAGCGTTAGTTCGTGCTGGTCGTGAACAAGATATCCTCATTCGTACCTTGGCTACAACAAGGTAGTGGTCCGAGTCAAAGTTGGCCCCTCGGAAAGTTCGGACATCTAGCACACTGGAAGAGTGCCTTGCGTCGATCGCAACATGGTCAATTTGGTTGACGGTTAATTGATCTGGGGATCGCCATGTGCCTTTATGAATTTTGAGATGCGGGAAGCGTGTACTACTTACAACAAGATTTAGCCCCGCAGCAAAATCGATTAGCCTCAATCCGTTTTCGGAGGTTTTGTCGTGGAGGCTATGCTTACCGATTGTGTTTCCAAAGATGTCCTCCTTCCCTAGTTTTGCGTTCAAATCGCCAAGGACGATTTTCACGTCGTATCTAGGGCATTGCTCATATGTTTCTTCGAGGAGCTCGTAGAAACAGTCTTTGGAATCGTCGTCTTTCTCTTCTGTGGGGGCGTGGGTGCATATAAGGCTAATGTTGGCGAATTTAGCCCTGATGCGGATGGTCATTATACGCTCATTGATTGGATTTTGGCTAATCACCTTATCCCTGAGTTTTCCTCTAACGACAAATCCGCACCCAAATAAACGCTTTTTCTGTTGTCTGTAGCAGTCGCCATAGTATATGTCACAGTTTTTCATCTTCTTTATGCCCGGCCCACTCCATCGCACTTCTTGGATGGCGGTTATGTCTGCTTTGCAGCAGTCCAGGGCGTCCGCTAATTCTCCAGCTGCACCTAGTCCGTTAAGAGATCTTACGTTCCAAGTGCAGATCCGGAGGTCGTTGTCCTTTTTTCGTTTGCATGGGTCGTCAACTTTGAAATCATTATCGTTATCCGAGGCTGTTAATTGTTTCGGAACTGGGCTTTTTTTACGTGGTTGGGTAGTTAACCCTACGCACAACCCCCAACCTGGAGGGCCAGGTCCTTTTGGATCCCTTCGGACACAAAGGGCTGGAGTATCCAGAGTCAGTACCCTGCTGCAGGGGTGTGAGTGCTGCCGTTGGCTCACTAGGAGCTCGTCCGCCACCATCTCTACTTCAATACCCTGTCCTCGTATTGAAAGACCCCAAAAGACCTTTAAACCAAATATGTTGGAGTAGCTCTTTCAGGGGTTTCTGCTTTTATGGCTGCTGAAGTCCACCGTTGATTCTGTCCTTCGAATTCATCCGCTGGGACATTTACACGAAAGCTCTCGTAGACCACTGAGATTCGTGCAGTCAGTCATTGTTCGCAGAGCAATTATAGTGTTGATCGATCACAATTCTTTGTTCCGGATTCCCTTATCAACACTCGCACTTACTAGTTTAGCAGGTCAGCTCTGGACGGAGCATCCCAGGTCCCATGACATGAAACCAGTACACCACAATTTCGCGTTGACTTCGATATTACGTTGGTGCGTGTACACGATAACGTAATGTGACTTAAATTCAAAAGCGGGAATATATTGCTTGAAACAAAGTCAAGCTTTGGCCTCACCTTCAAAATCAATACGTACGAGTGCCTTGCGTTCACTTTGAACTGACTTTTTGGTTTGAGCTCGAATCACGTTGCGTTGTCTTATACACGAACCAACGTAACATCGAAATGAAAGCGATATTTTGATAGGATGTCGTGATTTCCTATATAATCAAACTTCATAAGCCGCAGGCTTAACCCCCAGCGGCACGACAGCACTCGGTTCTCAATGGTTCCATTGTGCTCCCTGGGATATCAAACGATGAGGAGGTCAGTAGGGGATACGAAACTAAAAAGGGTGTTTAGATTCTGGCATTACTCCTTTACAGATGACGCCAATTAAATCAGTTAAAGTGATTAAGATCGCTGCCAATCGTTCGCAAAATTAAAGTATTTCTGTGTCGTCGTGAAACAAGCAATTTTAAAAACTGTTGGAGAAATTTGAGTTGAGAAATTTGAGATACTCGTCCACGTCGCTCCAGAACAACTGAAAACATTGCCGTTGTAGCCCATATAATTGAGAAATTGCCAGGTTTTTCAATTTCTTGTCGATTTTTGAAGTTGGACAATCCACAAAGTAACATTGAATCGAGTTTTGCATAGAAAAACTTAGGTTTTAAGGCTTTTGAAGTTTAGTGAACGAAAGAGCTCAAGCCTCCTCACCATCCGCAAAGTCGCGGCTCCTCCGATTCAGTCTTTGAAGTTGATGTATGCTAATTACTACCCCACGCGCACTACTCCCAAATGAGTCAAGTTATCTCAAGGGGCGTCCCAACTATGTGGAACGGCACTAACGAACATGCCAATCGGCAATACCGAACTAGTGTGGGCGTCCCGATCGACATTCCTCCTTACCGATAGCTGACCCGAATTCGAGCTAAACGAAAAAGATCCGACTGCCAGTCGGCATAATGTGGACGGACGTTTACACCATCAACTTTGCCCTACCAACCGAGGACTTGTAACACAAAACTACAAGTCCAAAAGTCAAGAGCCACTCGTAGGACTATGTCGATTACGCTTGTAGATGAGCAAGCGAACTTGTAGCTTTGTGACACCGAAATTTCTTACACATGTTATAGTTCACTTATATTACAAGTATACTTGTAGTTTCGTGTTACAAGTCCCGTATTTTCAAATAACGAATAAATTGTCTCTTACTAGTTTTCATATTTGTTTACTTTAAAGAAGAAAACTTCCATCATCTGTAGCTTAAGTCCTCTACCGTGTTTACCAACTTCAATGAAGAGTCTTATTTGCATGTCCTTTACCAGAAATTCCACCGAATTGAAAACACATCCTGAATAACCGAGATTTTTTACAATTTTCTTGGTTCGAATGTCTTGCACTTGCACTACTTCCAATCGATCGAATGGGCAATCTGTTTCAAACTAGGCCCTAAATTGTTCCACCCAAATTCTGTTTGTGTCGGTTGCATTTACCGAACACAATGCCATCAATTGTTGGCCACGAAATTGCTAACGAAACCTACAGGCTACATAGGCAGCCTTCCTTCTATTCATGTATCTATTTCGTACCGCACCTACATTCTATCCTTATTTCTTGAACTGTATTGTGTTGTATAACCTGAAACGCGAGAAGAAAAAAAAACCCAATTCACTTCCTTTTTGCACAAATGAATGGGTTCTCTGGGCTGTGCCCTATTTTCCTTTCTTAAACAGTCGACTCCCCATTTGTCTCTCTACTTCTTCTATCTACAGCGATATTGTTTGTCTTCTTTTTTTCTTCTATTTTCATTTTACTCTCGTTGCCTTCTCAACAAAAGCAATCAAGTGGTGCAGAAAATTCAAAGATTCAAGGTAAGTGATTCCTCGTTTTTCCACACCAACGGACGGACTGGTGCTTGGCTTCGGCTCGCTGAGATAGGTACTCCCAGTTATATTCTTCCATTTGGAATGGCTTTTCTATACACACACACCACCACCACCACCACCACCACTAACCGTATCTTCAATTTTTATTTTTAAATAATTTCATCCCATCCAAGCCTGAATCTTTTACAATTTCCTTTTAAATATACTTTTTTTGTTTGCCTTTAGTAAGTGGCGCGCGGGGGAGTTGAGTGGATTGAGAAGGCTGCAGATAGATGGAATATTTCTGATAACAATGAACGGTTTAAAATGAGACTCCATAGTAATGTGGGTACCTTCAGCGGCCGGTCTCCATTCTCCATTTATACTCGTATAGCATTTGCATCAAAAATTAAAATGGAAGATGGACTACTGCCAGTGGCTGTCCGTTGTCCGTTGTCCGTTGTCCGTCTTTTCTTTCTCATCCACCAGCCAAACTCCTGTCCGTTCTTTGAGATGAAGATATTTCACTTCCTTATTATCCTTTCATCTGCTTGTCAGGCCGTTCGTCTTTACTTTTCTTTGAGCTTTCTCTTTTTTTTCTTTTCTTTCTTTTTTAATTTACTTAAAGGTTCTTTCCTCGTCTTTGCACAAAGCCTTGATAATGACGATAGTGTGTACTGTGAATCCAGGTACATTAAGTTCTGTTTCGGATCCTTTTGAATGGTTTATCTTGAATTGCTGACCTCTCTCCCACTATCTGTGCCTGTGTGACATTTATTCTTGTTGTAAAAGTCCATAGCGAGCGAGGAAGGCTTTAAGCTTGTGAATGCTGCACAAAATACACAAATAAACAAATAAACACAGGGACCTTGCCCTGAGCGAATAAAAGGCAAAAGGGGGTGGATGGAGAAGCGAGGAAGAACGGGTGTGGATCACGTTCCAAAAACCTCCTTTTTTTGCTTTATATTATAGAAGAGGAATCCATTAATGACGGCCGTGTGTTGTATTCAATATTTAACCTCACGAATGATAAACAAAACAGATGCTCTTGTGTGGCAGTATATTTTTAATGTGGAGTCAAGTGTGTGTATACGGAGTGTGTCGGCCTTCACCTTATTTGTTTTTCTTCTTCCTTTTTTTTCATACATCGACAACATAAACATCGTATATCTTTTTTGAATGGCAAACCATCACGATGTCAATGCGAGTGGCACCTCAGGCTTCGTTTTTTGTCTTTCGCTGCTTGAATGAATCATGAGGAAGATTGACTTTGGAAAAGACTATACAATATACAAGCACATGGTTTTGCGTTCGCAGCACGCAAAGAAGTTTTTTGTTGTGAAGGACTTCGACGGTAGAAGGGGGTTGATATTTCGTCAACATTTAATGTGGGACTGGTGTTGTTCTAATACCTACGTCGTGTATCAGAGCCTGCTTAAGGATTTAAGACAGCGAATTTGGCTCTATTGCTTGTCCTCCAGATGGGTGATATTGTTTTTGCTGGTAAAAAATAAGGGAAACTGAACTTCAAAGGGTTTGGCTTTGCTTGAGTTTATATTGGCCCAAGGAGAGGTTTGTAAAGTTTTCAACGTTTTGAGGGACTTTATTCCTCTAAAGGGTTAGAAGTGGTAAACGAGGGAAGAGCAGGTAATTTTATATGCCTTTTTAACGTTAAGAAACGGTATAAGCCGATTCCCATCACTTCGCACAATGCTCTTTAAACTTAAGAGAGGATAAAGTAGTCTCTGGTGCTTTGACATTTCCCAAGGCAAAAATCGGTTATCCGCACTCAACTAACTTCGTTCGTAACATCAATTATTCAAAAGATTCCCCCAATGCCTTCGAAAATCATTGATGCGTCCTTCAAAGTTGTGACAATAATCTACAGTTTCTATTCACTTGAGTGCTCTCAAGCAAACTCACACAATATCCACATTACGACTTGAAATAAATGACCGAATTGTTACATAATCTTATTTAAGGATTTGTTTCTGAAGGACCCGATGAGATTCTAACAATTTTAAAACAGAAGAGTTGTTTCTTTAAGGAACTTCCTCTCGAATACATCAAGCTTTTTCAAGAATGTGTAAGATTCCCATGTTTTTAGAAGAGTTATTTGATTTCTTAATGAACTAATGAATGAATTCATGAGCAAACTGATGAATAAATGTCTGATTGAATGACTGAATGAACTGATGAATGTACAGATGAAAGAAATGATAAAAAAATGTCTGAATGTATGACTGAATGAGTTAATGAATGAACTGATGATCAACTAATGAATAAAATTCTGTATAATGAATAAAATGATGAACATAATGACCGAGCTGATGACTGAACTCATGAACGAAGTGATGAATAAATATCTGAATGAATGAACTGACGCATGTATCGGGTGTTTTTTTAGAGGTTTGTTTTTCGAATATAGGGATAAAACTGACATCTTGTAGTAAAAATGGGCGAACTCTAATGTCATTTATGTTCAGTTTGGTTTGCCATTTCATCATTAACAAGTTTTCGTTTGTCAACTTGTTAATGATAAAACGCTTGTAAAATCGTGGTAATATTTTCGAAAATAATGGTTCAGTTCTCAAAGCTTACCGCAAGCTCCGTCCATTGTATGGTCGACATAATCGTCCATCAGAGCAATTAATTCGGTTAATCATGCATCGTTTTCGCACTACGTTTACTTTATGTGATAATACGCATCCGCAGAGACGTCGAACAGCGGGCACCGAAGAAACAATTGCCGCTGTAGAGCAAAGTGTTGAAGAGGACCTGAATGAATCAATTAGCCACCGTGCACAGCAACTGAATTTTTGTCCATCAACTTTATGAAAGATTTTTCGCAAAGATTTTGGCTTGCAACTTTACAAGATTAAAGCCGCGAGACCATGCAATGCGTCGTGATTTTGGTGTATGGGCCGAAAGTGTGATTGATCTCGATGCTGATTTTCATCGCAAAATTTTGTTCAGTGATAAGGTTAATTTTTGGTTGAACCATTAAATACATCACCAAGCAAAATGGAGACCGGTATAGAGCCACGATAACCGACTATTTTGTTCCCGAATTGGATGGCATGAATGTGGATGAGATGTAGTTCCAACAAGACGGCGCTACATGCCACACAGCTCACATCAAAATCGATTTATTGAAGAAGTGGGCTATCAATTGGCCACCAAGATCGTGTGATTTGATTATTTTCTTTGGAGATATGTGAATCGCTTGGAAGCCAAGACGGGACGTTATTGCCGACATACGGCCTCAAATACTCGAAAAAGTGTTTTAAAATTGTACCTCTAGGCTTGGCTTTAATCGTAGCCGTGGCGGCCACATGCCCGAAGTCATATTTAAACAATGGCATAAAATTATCCTTTTTTATTTTATTTTATTTTAGTCTCAGAAGGCCTACAAGAACCTTTCAGTATAAGAATATCGACAGCCATACTCTGGAGCTTGAGTTAAGAAGAATTGATTGGGAGTATACATGCTTAATCAACCAGATGAGCAAGTTGAGTTTCTTCAAAGCAACCTACGTTATTTGTTTGACCGCCACGTTCCGTTAAAAACTGTATCTGTCAAGCATGGTGAAAGTCCTTGGTTCAATCAAGAAATTAGACGGAACCTTAACCAAAGAAATTTAGCGTTTAAGAAATGGAAGCGTTTATCGGATATATCGGATGATTTCCAAAAGTACCGTCGGCGTCGTCTTCGTAATATTACTGTTCGCCTCATACGTTCTGCAAAAATCGTTTGGTATCAACGCCGTCTGAACTTATCTCTAAACGGACGTAAATTGTGGGAAAACCTCAAAGAAATTGTCAGCAAACGAGATTGCATTGACAACATGGATGTCAATTGCAACGAAATTAACTCCTACTATTTCATTTCATCGATTCCATCAACACATAACATATGCCAAAATCTTTCGGGTGAAGAGTTTACCCCTGTGTTTAGAGGAACAGAGTTTGGTTTTTCGGGAGTCAGTGCCAATGAGGTTGGTTTCCTATGCCTAAAATCAAACGCTACTGGATTTGACAATCTTCACCCAATGTTTGTTAAAGCAACACTTCCAATTATCTTACCCTACATTACGCATATCTATAACACAATTCTCACCAAAAGCATTTTTCCGATGCAATGGAAGTACTCTAAAGTTATACCGATTCTCAAAAATAGTACAAATACAGAATTCCGACCCATTTCTATTCTACCAATCCTATCTAAAGTCCTTGAAAAACTAATGCTTAACCAATTACAAGCGTTCCTTGTTCGCAATAGTCTTTTAACATCAAAGCAATCAGGCTTTCGTGCATGTCATAGTAGTACTACGGCCCTACTCGACGTTATTGAACGTACAAGAAATGCAATTGATGATGAAAACAATATTATTTGTAACAAGCTCTCGAAAATGTACAACTTTTCTCCAAAGTCAGTGAAGCTGATTTTTTCATCTCACTGGTAGACGCCAAGCTGTCGTAGTGGGAGATCAGGTTTCTGACTTTTTATCACTTTCATGTCGAGTTCCGCAAGGATCGATACTGGGTCCAACTCTTTTCTCCATTTATGTTAACGAAGCTCCTAAACTAATACGTCACTGCGGTGAGCACTTATTTGCAGACGACCTCCAATTGATGAAAAGCTGCCGTATTGATATGATTGAAGATTGTGTAAGAAAGATTAATGAGGACCTGTCATCAATACTAGATTGGTCTGTTAAATGTGGCCTAACTCTTAATCCACAAAAAACGAAGTGCATTGTAATTTCGCGAAGAGCAATAGATCTATCGAATTTTCCAGCTATGGAACTAAGTAACAGTCGAGTGAGCTTCGTAGATACTGCTGAGAATTTAGGTATTTGTTTTAATCGGACTCTAAACTGGGACAACCATATCACACAGGCAGTCGGGAAAGTGTATGGGGCCCTTCGACTTCTTTGGCCCACCAGGAATTTTATCCCTTTTGGAAACCAGAAAAAAACTCTACGTAGCGTTTAATAATGTGGCGCGTTACATTTATGATCTGAATCGCTTTGACCACGTATCACATTACTCAAAAAAAATATATGGTATTTCGTTAGAAAATCTTATAAAGCTCCGTACTCTTGCACTGCTTTTTAACATTATTAAATCGCATTAACCCACGTACCTCTATAATAGAGTTCAATTCTCGTTGTCCACAAGAACAAACCAAATCATAATTCCACGTTTTTCATGTTTAACTTCACAGCGGTAGGTCTTCGTCAACGCTTCTCGGTTATGGAATTCTTTGCCGCGCCGCGCCGCCGCCGCCGGTTGGGAGACACAAATGACAAAAGTATTTTCAAAAGGAAGGTCTTTGACTACTTTTCCACTTTATAGCCCATTATTCCCCTGTTTCCTGTTGGGTTTGCTATACGCTACATATCGATGTAAATTGTACATATCTTTGCATATTGTTCTACTTTTGCCTTACCTCTTTTTATTTTAAATACTTTCTCTATCTTTCTTATATTTTATTTGTTTTTGAAGTGAAACTTCTTATGCGACTTGCAAACATCCAGCGTTACTTTTCCATGTTACATGCAGCGTTACACTTCCGTGTTAAACATATTCAGTCGTAAAATGAAAAAGTCGATCAGTGTTGAGTTTTACTCTTTTCTCCAATGAAACGATAGAAAATATCTAAAGTTGAAGTGAAACTTCTTATGCGACTTGCAAACATCCAGCGTTACACTTCCGTGTTACATGCAGCGTTACACTTCCGTGTTAAACATATTCAGTCGTAAAATGAAAAGTCGATCAGTGTTGAGTTTTACTCTTTTCTCCAATGAAACGATAGAAAATATCTAAAGCAGTTTCTTTTAATTTGTATAATATACATTAATGTATGTAAATATGTACATATATGTTGATAAGTGCTTACTAAATGTGTAAATCGATTGAGTTAAATTATTCTAACAAAAAAACCAATTGTTAAGTTTCTCCTCGAATGTGCTGACTGCGGAATTTTATTAGGAAGACAATATACATATGTATGTATGTATGTACAAATCAGAGCTTTTGGTGAGTGGTAACTGTAAGATTTTATTAGAATTTTGATATATGTAATAATGAGTATGTAGTAGTTAGCGGAGGCATAATCATGTATATATAAGCAATTTCCATTTAAGCCCGGCCCAAAAATGTTCGATCATGTCTAAACATGTTTGATCATGTCTAAACGTGCTTGATCATGTCTAAACATGTTTGATCATGTCTAAACATGTTTGATCATGTCTAAACATGTTTGATCATGTCTAAACATGTTTGATCATGTCTAAACATGTTTGATCATGTCTAAACATGTTTGATCATGTCTAAACATGTTTGATCATGTCTAAACATGTTTGATCATGTCTAAACATGTTTGATTTTCCAAGTCTCATAAAATGATCAAATTTGTGCAATTTATAAGTGGAATTGTTGAAAGTAGTATTTTTGCACCTCAAACTACTTAATTTTTTCGGTCTTAACACCCTCAACAGTGTTTTATAACATGTTCAACAAAATTGTTTTTTGCTGTATCAATGGTCACTTTAGCCATAGTTTAGACAACCAATTTCGGTGTCTAAAGTTAGACATTTCTTAGACAGCGATGAAAGTGTTTATAAATACGATTTGGACTTGGACACTGTTCTAATTCTTTTTCTTTTAAAGAAACAATACGAGTTCACTCAAAATAAATTTCTACCCCTTCCTATTTTCATTTTCATATTAGGAAGTTTCACTTCTTCCGCGCGGGGGGACTGCACGCACTATTTTTTTTCCAATATTTTTTATTTAATTTATAAATTTATAATTTATATATTATCAAGTTAGAATGTTACCACTAATAAGTCCATTACGAAGCTTAATTGTAAACTAGCAGCCGTATTTATTAGATTTTCTTAAGACGTCTCTTAGACGTTGATTAGTTAAGTTTCAATTAAAATTTAATTGGAACTTAAGAGAGGTTGATTAAATTCTTATCGATAATCGATTCTGCGCTGATGCTAAATTAATTGATAGTTGTGTCAAAATAAAGTAGTAAAAACAGAAATCTAGTCCAATTTAAACTGAGTTTTGACAACCATTCGTTTGTAAAGAAAAAAATTACAAAGGCAAAGCAAATGGCCTGAAAATGTTTTATCCAAACAAAACGTGAGAAAAATTCATTAATCCCAAAGTGCTTAATATTTCAACCAAGAGTTTTGATTTCCGATAACCTAACACTTTGTTCCACCGCCTTCGTCGTCTGAAAATTTCCTGTTTTTCTCAATAATTCTTCTAATCTAAAAGACCATGTTGCGAGCAATTCTACTTGTTCAACCTGGAGTGTGAACGATTGTATGGAAGGAGTTTGTTAGACCTACGAGGAGCACCTTAAGTGGTGCAATCCAAACACCCCAACAATAACCTATGACATCAGCCAGTTATTCGATTTAGTTGACAAACTAGCCGATATCAGTTGTCTAGTGACTACGAAAGCGAGGAACACTGGAATCTCCGTTAAGCGTTTCATGCAAGTACACAAAGACAAGTTCAGCGAAGATGAACTAGTTTGCCTAGCGCAAGTATTCACAAGTGTTGAATTCAGAGGATGCAAATATCCAGACGAGACAATGGGAATGGTTGGTGAATTGTCACAAGAAGTCGCTGAATTTAATTTAATTATAGAGTAATCGCAAAGGAATTCCGTGCCCAACGAGCGAAGAGACTTCAAAGGACATTTGTCAAAGCTTCTGATGCAGCTGAAGCACGGGCCAAAGGTAGACGAAAGAATTGAATTGTAGTGAGTGCACCCATAACATTTTGTTCTTAAAAATGCTTCTTTTTCATCCATCGTGTGCTTTTAGTGAGAATAACACAACCAGTAGCAGGTGGAAGAGATGACAGAAGCAGAGGAATGACCAATAGACCGACATTAGGTCAAAGCTCTAGTGTTGACCCGGCTATCGAAAAAGCAAAACGACAGGAAGCCAATCTAATGACTGGTCTGAAATATGGGAGTCTTGTTGTCTATCTTATTGGGGGAAGAAACTGCCTACAAGTATCAGCAACCAGATGTTCAATATATGTCTATGTATATAAGGTAAGACAATCGCATTGAGCCTTAGACTTACTTGAAACTGCAAGGGATCTTTTGCAGATACCTTTTGAAGACCAATTGCTCCGGCTTGGGAACAAGCTCTACCAAGGTGGACAAACAATATTTCAAACAAATTTTCTACAACTAGGTACTTGGAGTCTGATGACTTTCGTGATCTCCACTTCGAGTCTACGTTCACAAAGGAAGAGCGAGCACTTCTTCATGAATAAGTTTAGAATATTTGTGTTTTTTGTCGAGACAGCGCTTAAAGAGGTTCACCGTTCTTACAGAATTGCAGGGAACATGCCACTCAAGTCAGAGAAGTCCTCATCGACCAGCGCCCAAGCTACTGCAACAAATACTTCGTTCAAGTACCGCTAAGCATAGTAAAAGACTTCCCTCTGCACACAACTCAGCTAGAACTTTAAACTCTTTTCAAAATCTTATCGTCCTCTGCGCAATTGCTCCACACCTGCTGCTGTAACATTTTCTTTTTTTTATTAAATAAAAACATTTGAAAATACTAAAAAGATATTTTATTTGATTTCATTTGTCTACTTGGTCTACTTTTTCACTGTTCCTAACCGTGACGGATCCTGACTGGGGTAGTGCATCGGAGTCCCTGGTGGAGGGGGAATAGACTCCACTGCCGATGCACTTGTCGACGGAACAGGTATCGAAGAGTAAGGGCAGCAAAAGCCGCCGCTTAAGAGTACATCTGAAACGAGGACTGTGGAATGAGACTTGGGGGTATCTGGTGTAGCTTCATTCCAGGCGGGAGCACGGTCTTCTGTTTCGCCTTCAGAGTGTATTCTCTTCCGGCCGACTGCTACATGACTGCTATACCCTGAATGTATCTGATGATTGTCAAACGACGAAGACCGCGGTGTTTGGTTTGCAAGTAAACAGGAACCATAAAGTTTTTGGTGCGTGCAACAAAATAATAGTGTTTTAATTTCGCTGCCGGCTGTGGTGGTTTCCATCCAGATGGGTACTCAGCTTTTGCGATAGGCCTTGGAACGATTGGACTTTGCAGTAGTCGCTCGACAAATTTCCATTCAGGAGGATTTTTAATGATCTCGACTTCGGGGTTTTCTGAGATATCAGCAACTGGGTTGGATGATCTAAAGCTGGAATAACGATGTGGAACTTGTGTAAGAGTTGCCGGAAAAATAATCTGTAAAGACAAATCGTTAATAGCAGAGGTTAGGAATTGTGTACATAAACCGAGATTACTTTAAAATATTCAGCAAGAAATATACAAAGAAGTTTAAAGAATAAAGAATTCAGCAGCAGGAAAATATGACTTGAAAAATGCAATTTAACCTTTCAGAACCGTACTCACAAGAATGGATGTTGTTGACTTTGGCCAGAATTTTTGCTGTACGACGAAGGTTGCTTTTCCACTGAAATAATAAATATGATAAATTGATAAATAAGAAACAAATATATCTTTACTTACTTTCGTACGTACGTGTATAAATATCATTCCAGAACGATACAACCAACTTTTCTTTTTTAGAAATTAATTACCAAAACAACAGATCAAAATTGACACCGATTTTCCCGAAACGTCAGAATGAATTTTTAATTTGGATTTAACAGACCTTTAAACGCCATTATTGGCATTTAAGTTAAGAGGCCTCTTAGCAAGGTTACTTAAATGTGAAATTTGATTATCGATTCGGATTCGTTACTTAAGTGTAACTTAAAGGGCAATTAAATCTAATCGATGATTAAAAGTTCTTTATAAATACGGCTGTAGATGTTAATCTTAAGATCAAGCTATATAAATAAATAAATTGAATTGAATTGAATTGAACTGATGAATGAACCAATGAATAAAATGATGAACATTTGACTGACTGAGCGGATAAAAATACTGTTGAATGAACTCATGAATGAAATTATGTATACTATTATTAAAAATGTCAAAATGAATGACTGAATGAGTGTCTTAATGAACTGATGAATGAGCTAATGAATTAGATGACGGTTAACCTAATGAATAAGCTGATGAATGAAATGATGAACGAACTAACTGAATGAATGACTGAGTAAATGACTTAATGAATTTTCGAATGAACTGATAAATATAACGATAAATGAAAGGTGGGCTTTCCAACAGTTTGCTGTTTCACATTTCACCTAATCGTTTGACAATAGACGCAGCTTATTACTCAACCACACTCTCCAGGTTCTAATTTAAATTTATATTTCCGCAAAATAGTTTCGCCTAAAAAAAGAACTCATTATAATAATACAAATTGCTAATTAGTTCCCAACTAACATAAAATAATGGCTACATCAAACTTAATACCCTAACTAATCCCATAACGCAATGCAAAATACCCACATACCTCCGTAAGCTCTTAATCTCTTGATGATATATTGCTGCCGTGCATGGAGTCTGTTTGGCCCAGTCCATCCTCAAGCCGGATTTTTTTTTTGTTGTAAAAACTTTAAACAAACTGTGATCTCATTTCAATAGGAAAGAGAGAAAACTCGGTAGACATAGAGGAGACACACCTAAAGGTCACCCACACGTCCAATCTTAACCTCAAGTAAGGGTTTCAGAAAAAGGATTCGTTTTGTTTTTTTGCTAACACTCAACCAGACATAGAATTACAAACAAAATATCGAACTAATAAGTAAGACGAAAAACTTTATACTTCACAAGAAGAACCGAAAAGTAGACGAAACCCCATGCTGAGAAAAAAAACTTCTCCAAATGAAGCACGTCAATTGAATGAAAGGATTCAAGGAAATCTTCTATCGGACGCTAAGACCAGTATTAGTCTGTGCATTTTAAAGGATATCTTTTAATTGCCCTTATCCTCAACACAAAAACGAGGATTAAATGATAAGAAAGTTGAATTTGCACTGCAGAATTTAATTTCCAGGGTACGACACGTACGTAAACTGTACAAGCACATATATGAATTCAGGATAGACGAATGCATTTTCATGTCAACACAAACACAACTAGCTCGCGAGTGGTGTCAAAAAGTCTCGTGGCGTTTTCCAGGACAAGGAGAAGTGTTGCACTTAGGACTTAGGTGTACGTTTATATTTTATGTGCAGATTATTTAACTAGGGGGAGCTATACCATACCTATTACCTGGTACTACCTAGTAAACGTACGTGTTTCAACACTCCTGACATTTTGAGAGTCATGGTCGAAGTTTTGTTGTTTTTATTTTTTTTTCCCTTGTGCCAGAAACTCATTGGCCTGTGTGTTGTGCAAACAGAGATTGAATAAACTATACTCGTGTGGGCATTACATATTAGGTTAAGATTGGATGTTTTGAGGCTTAGACCTTTGAGGTTAATTTGATTTCCAAGTCACTGATTTGTGTTTGTTTGTGTGTGGTTGTTAATCGTAAACAAATTATGATTATTTCATTCGATTTGTCGGTCAACTGGTTGCAGAATACCTAATTCCTTCAAGCAGGATGCATGGAAAAGGTGATATTGACAGGAGTGGAATTACTTTTCTTTTCGGTGATATTGGGTGTCACACAAACGATGGAATTATACTCTTCTTTTCTATGGTAGGGGGTGTTGTTTTTCCACTTTGCTGCACCAAGCATCAAACGGAATGTATGGTTGAGATTCTGACTTACAGCGACGAATGAATTTAAGGGCATGGCCACGTCCTTAGCGGCGAGATTAGAACAAATTTGACTACTACAGCTACCGCTCAGTCTTCTAGTTTTGTTCTATTTTTGCCGCTTTGTCGTTTTACTGCTCAGTAGGTACTTGGTCGTTTCCTTAGACTGTTTGGATGTTTTCGCCACGATGCGGGGTTGGAAGGAAGGTATCTGAAAAGATAGAGATTTGAGAAGAAAACAATAATGTTTTTCCATGGGTACACTTTTTGCGAGAAAATGGCAATCCACCGATGCTAAATACATTGCCGTTAAAGGCGCTTTCTCGATGAGACGTCGCTCCTCCATTCCCTCACAAGGTATGGTTGTGAGAAATGTGCAAGGCTCTTCACACTTCACCTCTCCGTTGTGTTGCGTGACCTTATTAGTATTTACGTCGCCACAGCATTGTTAACTTACTTTTTTTCTACTCATTGTTGAAAGTGCACCAATATTTCCCTACCACTGGTGAGGGGGTAGTAGCAGCAACGCGTGTACTAAAATTTCAAATAGAACGGTTTGCTTACTTTCTTTTTTGCCGTTTTTTTTTTTTTTTTGCTATCTCCTAAAATCGACTCTTATGGCCCCAAACAAGGGTGGCGCAGCAAAGTTATAGAAGCCTCGGGCTTAAATCTGTTCAAGGACGGACCTATATGCCGATTCCGAACGGCTTTGGTCAAAAGCTCCTTTTCATGGCAGAGTTTAAATAACTTTTGGAAGATTTGCCATTTCCTCACAAAAGGCAGTACTCGTGAAAAAACATTTTTCTAATGTTACTGAGATTTGAACCACGAAATTCCTTCGTAACAGGCACACATGCTTAGTATAATGCCCCAGAAACCACCTTTATAGCTTACATTTTTTTTTTTAACTAAGGATCGCTCTTCAGTTTTGTTCGTTAATTCCGTTGACGTCATTTTCCACTTTGCGCCACCTAATGCAAACATTCCTCATTTTGTGATGTCTCTAAAAAATCACTGAGCTGGAGCATGGTTCTACACCCACTCTTCATACTTCAGCTTGCAATGCGTACTTTTCTAGTTGTGGTCATGTTAGGGTATTGCTCACTCAGTTCTTCTATGAATCTTAGTCTTCATCGTTCTAATAAAATGCACAAAAGACCACTTGGAGTTTTGTTTTCCTCATCAGCTTTAGATAAGACGTTGGACTGGGAAGTACAGGACAACTGGACTTTATATGTGCAGGCCACATCCGGTTGAAGGAGGACGAGACTAGAACGACCCAAAAGCTAACTCGAATGACAGTTGACGAGTAGGGATTTTCAGTTTGAAAACTGCGCCGTACCAAGTTAACACCAATCAGAGCCTAAATAAAAATAAATAGGGAGGCGCAACAGAGCGAGGAGCCCTGTTCCTATCGCATTTCTGGCAACCACTGCCTTTGTGAGGGAATGGAGGGGACCAACAATTTTCACAAAGCACTTTTCATGGCAATGAATTTTCTAACGGAGGACTTGCCAAATCTTCGCAATAGGCGATACCCGTGGTTAACAGCAGACAAGCTAATCATCACGGATCGGGTGGCGTTCTATCTCCTCTTCATGCTGAGACTTTCTCTTTATGAAATCCTGAATGAATCTAACGTGCACGTCAAGCATATCCCGAAGAAGTTGCCTTGCTCGCGATTTGATTCAAGCTGTTTGTTTCAAAGCACAGTCTATGCTAAGCTTCATTAACACCTGGGGCTTTAGGAAAGGTCACCTGGTCCAATCCTCTTAAAACTGAAGTAGTTCTTTTACGAGTAGCAGAAAATTAACTGATTGACTGACCGAACATAAACTTTAGGACGTCAACACTAACTTCTCAGACGAAGTCAAACATCTTGGAGTAATTTTAAGTAACAAGCTTCTTTATTCCAAACTTTTTGAGTCGAAAACTGCTAGGACACCGTCAATCTTCTGGCATAGTATGAGAGCGATTGGCAAGACATGCGTCACCGAAAGGGTCCTTTGTATCTTCACGGCTATGAATAGACCAAACATCTCCTTTGCGTCAGTTGTTGGGTGTACCAAGCTCTCATGTAAACATGTCATCTTCAAAGAAAAATATGTCTTGGCTGTACTGGGGTCTTCCCTAGCACTCCAGGGACTGCTTCATACGCACGGCTGAATTTTCTTGCCCTTGATACATCATTCGACGTACTTTCAAGATCTTCCTTATTTCCGGCGTTAAGGGCAATGTGATCTGGAAGAGATCACAGGACTCCCACCTAACTGCTTCACACTATCAATCCGCTCGTGGGATATGCCGTACTTTCAAGTCTACTTCCCGTTTAATGAGATGTTGTCTCTGGCATATTTCGCACTGGAGCTTTGAAGTACTCGCACGCAGCATGTCTTTTGAATTACGGCTCAAGTATATGCATTCCGACACATAGCCCCAACTGCGTAAAAAATACACGGTGGACTTTCCGTCCGTTCAGGACTGGTCCACTCTAGAATCTGAACCCGAAAAGGCTTGTTATCGGATCTTCGGAGGTCGTTCCAAAACCGATGATGGATCTGGTTTTGGTGCCTTTGTGGACAGCGATGACATCAGACTGCACGCCTCAATAGGAACATAAGCTTCCGTCTTTTATTTGGAGCTATGTTATCCAAATGGCTATACACTAAGCTACAAGGAGTGGCTAGATTGTGAGAAGTATTTGTGCTTGCAGACACAGCCACGTGGTGCTTTAAGCTCTACTCAATTTTCTTATAACTTCAAAAGTGATCCAGTAACAAAAGACCTCTCTGAATGCGTTCGGGAGACTAAATACTTCTTGTCTCGTTTGGTTTCCTCCCCATCGCTGTATAACTGGAAACGAGATCACCGATGAAGACAGCTTTCTCAGGACTTGAACCAGCGCTTGGTCTGCCTGGGACCTCAGTGAGTGCTTCAATCAATTGGATTGGATCTGTCAAGATCTGAACCGTAGATGCCATGCCTCCATTGGATGCAGATAAACACACAGATGGAAAGAAAACTGAAACACTTTTGCTATACCGTATCAGAAAAGACTGCAGAAAGCTTTTTAGCGTTGACAAGGGGCACTGCTTATTTGCCAAGCACTTGGCCCAAGTGATACCACACTCTGTGAACCCCGTGGAGATGGATGGACGAAAGGGTGACGACAACTCGGCACGCTTCCTCTGTGAAAGTCCTGCTTGTCATCTACAGTGTACGCAATTCGTAGAAACATAGATAAAATGCACCGGGTGGAACGTGTTAAATCGGGTTACAGTCACTCGACACAGACATAGTTAGAGTTGGCACCCTTTTCACGGCAGTGCCCTTTAGCTTTTCTACTACAATCTGAAAAGCTACAAACAACAAAAGAAGGTTGCAAATGCGGCTGCAAACGACTGGTATTTATGTTCGCGCTAGTACTATGAAGACCTCCGACAGAAAACAGCGAAAAAATTAGTATCTAAACGCTTGCGTGTTACGGTAAAAAGAAGGAAGACTTTCAAAAGTGAATTTTATGACCCACATCTTTCCCACGTCCCAGAGCGAAAAAAAGTTGGTGGTTGTATGATGTGTTGGACCACCCACAGAAGATCGTAGTCATGATTAATGCACTCGACTGCCACCCCAGTTACTAAATGAAGCACAAGAGTATACCTTCCAGTCAGTTTATATTATCAAAAATCTTTGAGCTCCAAACTGCAGCTTGCCAGTCAACAACGCTTCTATAATTTGTCTAAGTTGTCTCTCCTTCATATTCTGTAAATGAAAACAAATTTCCCCAAGGAGGTCCTTGAATGCGCAAAGAGACTATTTCCCATTTTAATCAAAGCTGGAGGAGTTTTAAAAAATTTACATCGTTTTTCCTTACTACTTATTCATCTTCTTCATTCTTGGCGTTATTTAAATAATTCAACAGGACTTCACTAAAAAGTGGAAAGAGCAGATATTTGCTATGAAAAGACGGTGCTGTTTTAAATGCCCATAGGCCTTATACCGAGAAACAACTCACCTCATTCGTTCTCAAAGGGACTTACATGCATGCTCGTTTACGTAAAAAAACAACGAAGCCCATGTTCTGTGTCCTTACAAATCCAGCCTCACTCACTTTAACTTGTATTCAGCAGTCTCTAGGCCCCTTTGTTCCTTACCAATGCATAAGCTGCTTAAACATCCATTTAAATTCTGACAATTTTGCGGAGTGAAATGAAAGTCATCCAGCACTAACGGAACAGCTAATGTTTATTTCATTAATACGACAGACTCGTTGTCGTATATAAGCCGAGCCGAGCCGAACCGGGCCGCCCTTACGCAGTTCTAAAAATCCAACTCGGGGCATAGTCAAAGCAGACGTGGAATAGTGGCGGAAGTTGACATGAATTTAATTTAGCCAAAGTACACAAAACTTGAACTTAGGCACACATTATACGACACAAGACTCAGAGACAACATTCAACACAACCACCCACCACCACCAGTACCACCCCCAAATCTCATCGAAGCGGTACAATGAACAAACCATGTTATAAGTAAGCGGAAGCAGCGGCAGGCGGGTTGTGTCATTTGTTTTTTTTGTTTGCAGGAAATTATACAAAAAGCCATTTGTTATGCAATCAAGTTAAAGCGTGTGTACAATTAAACTAAGCAACAAAAGCAAGCGTGCGCGCAGGGACAACACACATCGGCACAACACACAGAAGAATACAAAAAGTAAAGCCGCCGTTGTCGCTATATCGGCATTTTGGCGGCAACAAGGACAAACGAGACAACACAACGCAACACAACGACGCTACGACCCGACCACCGCATAAAGTAGAGTTATGTGCACAAGGGAAATTTAGCTGTCAGCGCCAGGCATTGAATTTTATTACATAAGGAAGCCGAACGTGCTTAAATGATTTATCGTGTACAAAATAGAGAAGAAAAAACAAGTAACCGTATTGAGGAGTATTTTATAGACCCTTTGGCAAAGCGACTTTTAGACTTTTAGGTAAAAAGGTGTGCTTCACATGTGAGTAAGGGCCCTTTCAAATCAAATTCAAGTACCTCAATAATGCAAAAGAGACCTAGGACTAGGATGTTCATGTTCACGATAAAAGCGAAAGCAACAGCCGTATAAATTGTTGGAAATTGATACGCAGCGAGAATCTACGGCGGAATACAGAGTCAGTCAGTATAGAGAGAGATAGGAGTCTTTTATGCATTGCAATGGGCTGGGTGGTTCGAGTGCTTGTGAATTACTCAATGGGATTCGAAGGTACTTCAATGAATTATAGCGAAGCAGTTTAAGAAGAAATTTATTTCTAAATTGATTGTGTTGCTAGGATAGGGATCCTGAGTATTGCTATGAATACAAAAGAAAAAATCCTTTGAAACCGAGAGGGGATTCTTTACAATTCATAATTTTTAACATGGCAAGCTAACTCTGGGTATGCTCTTCTTTTTCTAGAGCTTCGAATGAAATATTTTAACTTGGAATAGACTAAACCACATTCGTTGGCGAACTTAAAAACTGTAAGGAGTGCGCCATCTAGTGGTTTCCTTCTAAAGGGTGTTTTTTTCTAGAGGTACCTACCTATAGAACTTCGAATTGAAATAGAACACAAGGAAATCGTTTTTATGTCCATCAATTTGGATTTATTGGAACGATAATTTTATGCCATTAATGTGGCTCAAATGAAGCCAAGTCTAGAGTCCGATTTTCAACCACTTTTTCGAGCATTTGCGGCCGTATGTCGGCAATAACGCCACGAATGTTGGCTTCCAAGCCCCCTGATGTTTCTGGTTTGTTGGCGTAGACGAGTACCTTCACATATCCCCAATAATCCAATGGTGTCAGTCAATTCACACGATCTTGGTGGCGGATTGACAGGTCCATTCCGCGAAATTATGCGCTCATTGAATGTTTCCTTCAATAAATCGATTTTGATGTGCGCCATGTGGCCGCGCCGCCGTCTTGTTGGAACCACATCTCATCCACGTTCATCCCATCCTAGTCGGGAACAAAATAGTCGGTCTCCATTACGGGAACTGGCTCGCCAACATCATTTCGGAAGAGGTGTGACCCAATGATTCCACCATAGAACACACAAAAGAGAGTTTTTTTTGGATGTAATGGCGTCTCAAGGTACTCATGTGGATTCTCTTCACTTAAAATTGGGTTGCGATATCTTAAGGTGGGCTTTCACATAACCGTATAACGCAGTCCACTCTTGGCCGTTTAGAGCTTCAACAGCTTCACTCAAAGCTAAGGTAGATTTTCCCCAATAGGCAAGTCTCACGACAAATGCTGATGCAAAAACGAACTAGGACTGCTTACGACCAGTATAACGAGATTTACAAGGAGAAAAGAAGGGAAGAACACCGAATTCTCAAAAAGAAAAAGAAGCAGCATAAGAAGCGCTCGTTTGAGGAAATTGAGAGGTGCCATGAGAGCAACGAGATTCGGAAATTTTACCAAAAGGTAAAAAGATCCTGCCAGTGTGGCAAGTCCCGAGCTCAAGCCTGTAAAGACCAGCAGGGAAACATAGTAATAGAGACGGAGTCGCTACTGAGGATCTGGAAAGATCACTTCTGCAGACTGCTTAACGGCGATGAAGACACAAATTCCGCTGTCAGGCAGATTGCCCCATTCAGCTTGGACGATGATCAAGAATGCTGTCCTCCCGACCTAGAGGAAGTTAAGCTTGCCATATGCAAACTTAAATCAAATAAGACTGCAGGTGCAGATGGCCTTGATGCCGAACTTTTCAAGGCAGCTGGAGACCAGTTGGAAAGGAGCATGCACCAGCTGATCTGCATGATATGGTCGGAAGAAACCATGCCCCATGAATGGAATCTCAGTATCGTATGCCCGATCCTAAAAAGGGAGACCCTCACAATTGCGCCAATTATAGAGGGATAAACCTCTTTAACGTGGTTTATAAGATCTTGTCTGTTGCAATATGTGAACGTCTGAAACCCCACGTCAACAACTTGATAGGTCCTTATCAATTTGGTTTTAAACTTCTTTGGTTTTGGTCCACAATAGACCAAATTTTCACATTACGGCGACCTTGGAAAAACCCGGGAATATAATATCGATATTCACCATCTCTTTATCGATTTCAAGGCCGCGTATGACAGTATTTACAGAGACGAGCTGTACAGAGCCATGTCTAGTTTCGGCATCCCTGCAAAACTCGTACCACTATGCAGGATGACTTTGGATAATTCACACTGCTCCGTCAAGGTCGTTAGAGAACTCACCGAGACCTTTGATGTCGAAAAAGGCTTTAGGCAAGGCGAGAAACTGTCATGCGATTTTTTCAACATCATACTTGAAAAGATTGTACAAAACTCAAACGTCAACACCAGAGGAACAATCTTTCAAAAGTCTGTACAATTACTCGCCTATGGAGACGATATTGACGTAATGGGAAGAAATAAGCGTGATGTCATAGGTGCTTTTGCGAGTATTGAAACAGAAGCGCAAAGATGGTTTTAATGGTTAATGAGGACAAAACGAAGTATATGTTGTCATCAAACAAGGACACAGAACATCGACGAATTGGACCAAACGTCACAATACACAGACATAACTTCGAGGTAGTACAGGACTTCGTCTACCTAGGATCCGCTGTAGACACGGACAACAACATCAGTGCGGAGATCAAGCGGAGAATAACTCTTGCCAACCGTTGCTTCTTTGGGTTAAGAAGGCAATTGAGAAACAAAACCCTCTCTAGAAAAACCAAGGTGACCTTGTATAAGACCTTGATCATCCCAGTCCTGTTTTACGGCGCGGAAGCATGTACTTTATCGAAAGCGGATGAGGAAACACTTGGTCGTTTCGAAAGAAAAATTCTCCGAATGATATTTGGTCCCGTAAGCGAAGACAATGTGTGGAGAAGAAGATACAACAACGAGCTGTATGAGCTGTACCGCAACATGGGCATAGCCAGAAGAGTACGCATCGCGAGGCTACGATGTTTGGGTCATGTAGAGCGGATGGACCCAAACGCTCCGGCTCGACAGGTGTTCGAAAGCACATTGCATTGAAATCGCGGAAGGGGAAGACCTTGTCTTATGTGGCGCAATCAAGTGGATGAAGACCTAACCGACTTAGAGTGCGAAACTTGAGAGAGCCCGAAATCGAAGTCGTTATAGAAGGATGTTGGTTGAGGCCCAGGTTCACCCCGAACTGTAATGCCCGCCTAAGTAAGTAAGTAAGTAAGTAAAGAGTCCTGAATTTGTAAAAGGAGTCCGATTTCGATGATTTTTAAATAGTGGCGTCCTGGACCTTAAAAAAGAGTCAAAAGGACGCAAAAGAGTCCCAAAGGTAACCCTGCCGTAGAGCACACCAAAGAGTCATTTTTTTTTTTGGATGTAATGTCGTCTCAAGCTACTCATGTGGATGTAAAATGTCTCTGAGGGAGATGTCAAATCAGTTCAACATTTACCTTTCATGGGTGCCGGGGCACAAGGACATACCAGACAACTGTATGGCGGACGAACTAGCCAAAAAGGACACAACCACTTCCCTACGCTCAGAATGGAACAACATAGGTGTACCTATCGCTGCAAGTAAACTCCTACTTAGACAAGACGCTTCAGGGATAACAAACACTAGATGGACTGAGAGTAACAACTGCCTTGCAACCAAAAAAGTTTGGCCGTGTGTAGACTCAAAACGCTCGAAGAGTTTGTTAGCCCTGGACCGCTTGTATCTTGGTTCTACCATAGGTGTTCTTACGGGACACTGTCTAATAGGAAGACACGCCAAAAGACTTGGTGTGTTTTCCAATGATTTCTGCAGAAGCTGCATGAACGAAGAAGAGGAAGAAACCGTTCAACACCTTCTTTATTCATGCCCTGCACAACTTCATTGGAGGAAAACTCATTTCGGTGAATTCTTCTTCGATGATACTAGCGACTTAGCTTACATAGACCCTAAAAGTCTTTCGACCTAACTTAACCTATGGGTGCACTAAACGTATAAATCCACGCAATGTTGACGCTATTTGAATAACCAGACTTAGAAACATGTCCTGGGAAAAACACATTGTCAATGAAAAAAAAAGAGAAACATTTATATAACAAAAACCTGTCTCGAAATTGACCTTTGTAACTTGATGTTGACACAAGACATTCTAGGAAAACGAGGATGTAATTCATAAGTTATGATGATTTACATAAGCTTCCATATTCTAGGAATTGTATTTTTTGATTCCTTGGCTGTCAATCTCAACTCTTAAACGCAAAGTGCTCAAGTGTTCTGGTTCTAGAAGAGCTTAGGCTCCATATTCCATAGAATCTTCCTTTTTATGCATTAAGAGCAATAAATAATTCAGTTTTGATAAACCTGCGTTTTAAGTCCGTTTAGTCAAAGTTTTTGTGTGACAAACCATCTAAAGAACGAATCCATACACATGATGATTTACATAAGCTTCCATATTCTAGGAATTGTATTTTTTGATTCCTTGGCTGTCAATCTCAACTCTTAAACGCAAAGTGCTCAAGTGTTCTGGTTCTAGAAGAGCTTAGGCTCCATATTCCATAGAATCTTCCTTTTTATGCATTAAGAGCAATAAATAATTCAGTTTTGATAAACCTGCGTTTTAAGTCCGTTTAGTCAAAGTTTTTGTGTGACAAACCATCTAAAGAACGAATCCATACAAAAGAACATCACGAGCGCTACTCCTTAAAAGTCCTTCTCCATCCTTCTTAATATCAAAAATTTAAACATTCAAACCAAAGAAGACGAATTTAAAAACAAATTCTCTTTGAGTGCTTTTCGCTACTGCATAAAACGTCTACACAATCCCCGAATATCATCGAATCAAGCTCCGAAAAACGAAGCTGCCGACGCCCGCCGACGACGACTCTCCAAGGCCACAATCTTATAGGAGCACAGCCCAAGGATATTAAATAAACATTTTATAGCTCGAACGCAACCTCAATTTTTACCTATAAGCTACTTCTTGGGAAGCCATAAAATGTTTCCAATAAAAACATTCGCCCACCTAACATATTTACCACCTCCTCAAACTCCGCACCACCCCCAACCAGAGGCTCCTTCTTCCACCGATGCTTTTATCATTTAATTCTGATTAAAGAAAAGTACACCAAACATAAAAGCCAGCCCCGACAAAGATACAAAAAAAAAGAAGAAGAAAAGAACAAAAAGAAAACGCAACAGAGAAACAGCTGTCTTGCGAGGGGACTTTATGGCGTTTTGGCATCTTAGATGGCAAGCACGCCCACACATCACCGCACTTCTAATGGCATTGAAACACGACTTTAGTAAAGCTCTTTGGGTAAATTACGTTTCTTTGCTAGCGTTTGCCTATGGCTCTTTTCTTTCTTTTTTTTTGTCTTATTTCGTCAAAAGGAAGACGACAAAAAACAAATAGGCACATAATCCATAGACTGGATGACAAAACTCAATAACGAAATGGTTCGTATAAATTCACGTTCCCTTTCCTCGATACTCGCATCATCGAGCAGCGAGCAAGGAGGACATGCTCTTCTTGATTTAGGTTTATTTAGTTTTGACTTTGAAGATATGACAGGAATCACTTGCTCGTCGTACGAATCTATTTGTAAGACACCAATTTCAGGTAGGGATTATTTTTCGGTATCAAAAATACATTTGTCACGAATGACATACAAAAGCTACTAACAGTTGGGCGGTTAGCGTGGTGGGTCGGTGTAATGAGGGACTCAGTCGAGGAGGGCATAGGCAGGGCAACTTGTTGCTTTACTATGGTGATTGCTTTGACTGTAAGCATAAAATTTGGTGAATTAACATCACACGGCCAGAGTCGTAAAATTGGTCGAAGGATTTGTTGTTGTTCGTGTGATTTATTGCACACCTCGTAAACGATCACTGATGGTGAAGTTAGATTGTTTTAATTTTCCTTTTGTTGGGGAATAGATTGAGTTGGCATTCAACTGTTATTAGGTAGAAACGCACTTTTTTGAGTGGAGTTTATTGCGTACTAATTTACTGATAGTTTTTTTATTTATTTTATTTTTTATTATAAATTCTTTATTAAAGTTCTCGATATTTTACAAGATTTTATATTTTTCTAAGAATGATTGCATGGCAAAATTTGCCGTCTGCCTCGATTGACTTATTTCGAGATTTGTTACAAAATGGAAAAAGTTAAAGTTAAAGAAAACATAATTTTAGAAAAATTAGAATAAAAAATAGATTGTTGTGTGAATTCATTTAAACAATAAAAAAATATAAAATTAAAAAATTGAATTTCATAATATACAGAGCCTACACTTACGATCTCATTAATCAGTCTAAAAAACTGCTACGATACCCTAAGGCATGATTAATATAAAAACAAGGAATTTTCCAACCAAAATCCCCGTTCAAAATCTGTTTTGTATCTTCAAATGTAAGAAAGCTCTTCGAAAAATAAAGCCTGCGGATTTCTTGTAATATTGGGCATACAGCTATAAAGTGATACGTATTTTCAGTTTCATTAAGGTTGCACAAAGTACATAACGGGTGAAGGTCACTTCTGTGTGGTTTATAATTTAGATTGAGCATCTCAGTTCTTGCTTTGAAAATGATACTAATTTGGTTAAATGAAAGCTTATCATTAAAATAATTATTTTGGTACAGTACGTGGTTTAAATCTTTGTAAATTAATCTTGTTGTAGATGTTTGAGCTCTATTCAAACATTCAAGATAAAGTGAGTCATCCACCTTAGCTATACATCTATAGAATGCGTCTTGCCAATTGGTCAGGGGTGTATTCAAGAGATCAAGATTCAGGCAGTGGCGATTAGCCAACTCTTGCCATTCTTTGAAAGGTGATAACTGTTTCCTGAGAGCATATTGCATAATTTGTTTGTGAAGGTTTGTGTCGTGTCTATTCATTACTCTTATTAAATAATCCGCATTTGATTTTAAATTCTTTAAGAATATTTGAGGTATACCGGATTCAACGTAGATAGCATAGTTGGGTGTAGTACTGGCAAGCTTAAAAATGCGTTTAAAAAAAAAACGTTGAATAACTTCAAAACCCTCAATATTTTGATAGCCAAATACCTGATTTGCATAGCAAAGGCATGTACTTATGGTTGCCTCAAACACTCTAAACTTGGTAGATCCATCAACATATTTATTGCAAAAAAACTTTTTCCACATAAGATTAATTGCTGTTTTTGCGGCAACACATTTATCTTTAACATGTGGTTGAAGATCAAGATTGTATGTTATAAGGAAACCCAAGTATCTATACTCGCTGACAATTTCTAATGCTTCACCCTCTAGAAACCACTTTTCTTGGGGAAGTCTTCTACGCTGAGAGCTTTCAAATATCATTATTTTGGACTTTGTGACATTAATTGAAAGCTCCCATAAGTCGCAAAATCGCTTCAGTTTGTTTATTTGAAGTTGTAGAGTTATAGGATTATCTGCCAATATGACTATATCGTCCGCATATAGAAGCATCTTTATAACAGTTTCACCACACTTAATTCCTCCCGAGAAATCTTTTGATACATCATCAATAAACAAAGCAAACATAATCGGACTTAACCCACAACCTTGAGGAACACCGGCTTTAGTATTAAAAAAATCGGACATTGATATTCCATTCCAAATAGCCGCAGAAGTATCGGTTATAAGTAGCTTATATACATTGAGGAACTTTGTCGATAAACCTAAGGTTGAAAGCTTATAAATCAAAGAAGCTCTATTTACAGTGTCAAAAGCTGCCCTAAAATCGACAAAAAAAGCATACACTTTCTTCTTTTTGTCCAAAAACATTTTGACTACACTTGTTAGCGCATATATATGATCAACCGTGGATAGTCCCGCTCTAAAACCAGCTTGAAAAACACTAAGGAGTTTGTTCTCTTCAACCCATCTCGTCAACCTATGGTATAAGAGATGGGTGAATATTTTTCTAAGACAAGGTAGGATCGATATACCCCTATAATTACTGGGAAGGCTTACATTACCTTTTTTAAAAATAGCGCAAATCCAAGCTTTTAAAAACGATTTTGGGATTGTTTCCCCTTCAAGAAGACTATTAAAAAAAGAGTTAATTAATTCCAAAAAACTCGGTGTTGAATTCTTATAGAATTCAACGGGATACTGATAGTATAATCATTGTGATGATTGTAGCGAGCGGGAATCGCTTAACACAGAACACAATTGCCTAATAAAAGGACAAACATATTTTGTATCAGGAGGTATTCCTGCGTTAAAAGTTGGTTCTCAAATTTGTGATGTACTTTTTTCTCTAGAGCTCGAGTACCTAATGTCCGTCGGCGCGGCGTTGGGTACATATTCGACCAAAGAAAATACACCGAAGAAAAACTTAATTTGTGAAGGTCCTTTCCTTTTGTTAGTCTTTTAAGTATAGTACAATATTTATGAGCTCTAAATAATCTTCTACTAATGACGATCTATTGGTCCAACGCTGGCAAATCCACTGTCAATCGTTTTTTTAGCATGTCGTCTAGTATAGACTTTAAAATTCAAATATCGTCATCAACATCTCAATCGATTGCAAATTAATAGTCAAATACTGGCAACTTTGAATTCAACTTTAAAATTCACTTTAAATTTAAATTTAGCTCTAAATTTAACTTAAAATTCAACGTTAAATTCAACTTTAAATTTAACTTTAAATTTAACTTTAAATTCAACTTTAAATTTTACTTTAAATTTAACTTTAAATTCAACTTTAAATTCAACTTTAAATTTAACTTTAAATTTAACTTTAAATTCAACTTTAAATTTAACTTTAAATTTAACTTTAAATTTAACTTTAAATTTAACTTTAAATTCTACTTTAAATTCAACTTTAAATTTTACTTTAAATTTAACTTTAAATTCAACTTTAAATTCAACTTTAAATTTAACTTTAAATTTAACTTTAAATTTAACTTTAAATTCAACTTTAAATTTAACTTTAAATTTAACTTTAAATTCAACTTTAAATTTAACTTTAAATTTAACTTTAAATTTAACTTTAAATTTAACTTTAAATTCAACTTTAAATTTTACTTTAAATTTAACTTTAAATTCAACTTTAAATTCAACTTTAAATTTAACTTTAAATTTAACTTTAAATTCAACTTTAAATTAAACTTTAAATTTAACTTTAAATTTAACTTTAAATTTAACTTTAAATTCTACTTTAAATTCAACTTTAAATTTTACTTTAAATTTAACTTTAAATTCAACTTTAAATTCAACTTTAAATTTAACTTTAAATTTAACTTTAAATTTAACTTTAAACTCAACTTTAAATTTAACTTTAAATTTAACTTTAAATTTAACTTTTAATTCAACTTTAAATTTAACTTTAAATTTAACTTTAAATTCTACTTTAAATTCAACTTTAAATTTAACTTTAAATTCAACTTTAAATTTAACTTTAAATTCAACTTTAAATTTAACTTTAAATTTAACTTTAAATTTAACTTTAAACTCAACTTTAAATTTAACTTTAAATTTAACTTTAAATTCAACTTTAAATTTAACTTTAAATTTAACTTTAAATTTAACTTTAAATTCTACTTTAAATTCAACTTTAAATTTTACTTTAAATTTAACTTTAAATTTAACTTTAAATTCAACTTTAAATTCAACTTTAAATTTAACTTTAAATTTAACTTTAAATTTAACTTTAAACTCAACTTTAAATTTAACTTTAAATTTAACTTTAAATTTAACTTTTAATTCAACTTTAAATTTAACTTTAAATTTAACTTTAAATTCTACTTTAAATTCAACTTTAAATTTAACTTTAAATTCAACTTTAAATTTAACTTTAAATTCAACTTTAAATTTAACTTTAAATTTAACTTTAAATTTAACTTTAAACTCAACTTTAAATTTAACTTTAAATTTAACTTTAAACTCAACTTTAAATTTAACTTTAAATTTAACTTTAAACTCAACTTTAAATTTAACTTTAAATTTAACTTTAAATTCAACTTTAAATTTAACTTTAAATTTAACTTTAAATTTAACTTTAAATTTAACTTTAAATTCTACTTTAAATTCAACTTTAAATTTAACTTTAAATTTAACTTTAAACTCAACTTTAAATTTAACTTTAAATTTAACTTTAAATTCAACTTTAAATTTAACTTTAAATTTAACTTTAAATTTAACTTTAAATTCTACTTTAAATTCAACTTTAAATTTTACTTTAAATTTAACTTTAAATTCAACTTTAAATTTAACTTTAAATTTAACTTTAAACTCAACTTTAAATTTAACTTTAAATTTAACTTTAAATTCAACTTTAAATTTAACTTTAAATTTAACTTTAAACTCAACTTTAAATTTAACTTTAAATTTAACTTTAAATTCAACTTTAAATTTAACTTTAAATTTAACTTTAAACTCAACTTTAAATTTAACTTTAAATTTAACTTTAAATTCAACTTTAAATTTAACTTTAAATTTAACTTTAAATTCAACTTTAAATTTAACTTTAAATTCAACTTTAAATTTAACTTTAAATTTAACTTTAAATTTAACTTTAAACTCAACTTTAAATTTAACTTTAAATTTAACTCTAAATTCAACTTTAAATTTAACTTTAAATTTAACTTTAAATTTAACTTTAAATTTAACTTTAAATTCAACTTTAAATTCAACTTTAAATTTAACTTTAAATTTAACTTTAAATTTAACTTTAAACTCAACTTTAAATTTAACTTTAAATTTAACTTTAAATTCAACTTTAAATTTAACTTTAAATTTAACTTTAAATTTAACTTTAAATTCTACTTTAAATTCAACTTTAAATTTTACTTTAAATTTAACTTTAAATTTAACTTTTAATTCAACTTTAAATTTAACTTTAAATTCAACTTTAAATTTAACTTTAAATTCAACTTTAAATTTAACTTTAAATTTAACTTTAAATTTAACTTTAAACTCAACTTTAAATTTAACTTTAAATTTAACTTTAAATTCAACTTTAAATTTAACTTTAAATTTAACTTTAAATTCAACTTTAAATTTAACTTTAAATTTAACTTTTAATTCAACTTTAAATTTAACTTTAAATTCAACTTTAAATTTAACTTTAAATTCAACTTTAAATTCAACTTTAAATTTAACTTTAAATTTAACTTTAAACTCAACTTTAAATTCAACTTTAAATTCAACTTTAAATTTAACTTTAAATTTAACTTAAAAAAAAAAAAAAATACTCAAGAAGCCTTTAGTCGCTGGAGCAGGGATTTACGCCTCGTACTCCAAGAAGACTTGGTTCAAGAAACGGCATCATCTTCGGTGATTATTTCGTTGTCCACCGATGGACATCGATGTTCCTTGGGTCTGTCTTTTTCTGCTATACTTCTCATTAAAGGGTTCGTATGGTTGGCCTGGTTTTCCAGTAAGAATCTTCCAGATTGTACCATAAACTCCTCCATAGGGATGATTCCAAATTCTTCATCTGTTGCTGAAGTTTTCTCTGCGTATCTGACTGTAACCTATCTGTAAGATTCACCTACTTGTATGATTCGCCGGCTCACCAACGCCCGCAGCGCTCTGAATGAGATCTAAATATCGACTGCCGTGCCTGGCTCTCTCCACTCCTGTTGTTGTCTGTACACTGTATTCTTGTTCGCTCGAGATGGTAATCTTGGTTGTACTCGATGAGATTATGAAGTACATGTAAATCTTACCTTTCTTTTTTTCTTCGCACTTTCTTTTTTTCTCTTACTACACTAGCCTTTTGCAGATGCGCAGAGCCTGTTTCTTCAAAGCAGCAAGTTTTCGCATTCCAGTCTTTGAAATTGTGTACCAGACATTAGAGCAGTACGTGGACGAAAAGGTCGTATTAGCTGCTCATAAGAAATCAGTACATCCAATCACAATGTCGCTTTGCCTTCGATGCTGCGTTGGTTCGTGTACAAGATGACGTAACGTGTAACGTGTTACGTGTCACACTTTGACAGTAAAAAAACACTATACTTATAATGTTATTTCAAAGGTCTCGTAACGTAACGGTGTTTGAAGCCAAAGCGTGGTTGTGATAGGTGGATAGACACGATCGAAAGCGTCCATCCGCTTTTTGAAGAAGTGCAGTGAAGTACGCGGTCAAAAGCATCAGATCGTTGAAATGGACTCCTATACACACTTGGCCTGCTCTTTGGAGCAGTGTTCCGTCGCGTCGCGTCGGCATGTCGAGAAGGTTGATTCGGATGCTGTGACAAAGTGCCGAACAACTCTCTAAAATTTTATTCATTTATTTCGCAACATTCAGCTACTGGCACTGATCTTGCTGGAACATCAACTGTCATAAGTTATTATGCATTTTTTCTTTTGCATAATAAAATCGCGAGTTGACCCCATTGCAGTGGCAATTTGTGGCTGATCGCGAACGCTTCTGTCCTTATGTTGGTCTTCGTATGCAAATTACTCATATCTCAGACTTGGCTGAATTCATTTTGATCATGGGGAAGAGCTCGAAGAGCTTCTGTGTGTGGTCTTCAAGCCTACGACAGCAATCTTGGGTGACATTGAGAGTGCTTACTTCCCTTATGTCAAAAGCTTCCCTCAGTTGAACGAAAAAGTTCCTGCTGATTTTACTTTCCACTTTTTTTGCCTTGAACGGAGTGACCCTAATCATCGGAAGCACCGAATTGTTGTTGGCGTTAAGTGTTATCGCTTGATTAATATCTTGAGGTTTGAACCCATAAATATTGGCTCTTTTTCCAATTGTATTGCATTTTTCGTGAAGTTGGCTAGTCTTTCGAGAGTAATTTCAATTTTCAATATTAAATTGATCAAGTCGATCGGACGGCTTTTCAAGAGTAAAGTAACTGAACTTCCATTAATAAAATACGTCTGATTATCAACTACATATTTGCATATGCTTTTATTTTGGCGTTAAATAACTTCTTTTTTTTTTTTGTTTCATTTTAGGTGAGTCAAAAGTGCAAAAAATACTGAACGAAATTTTAATCAAGTAAGTAAGCTTTTTTTTTAAAACTTTCATGTTATCGGAGAGATTTGAAAATAAACACCTCCTGTCAATGGTGAAAGTGCTGCCAATATAAGGTTCTGTAGTGCCAATGGTTAGGATGTTTGTCTGTTACTTGGGAGGGTCGTGGTTTGAATCTCAGAAACATCATAGAAGAAAGAAGAACGTTTTTCACAGGTGTAGCGGCTGTAGCCTTTTGCGAGGAATTGGCAAGTCTTCCAAGTCCTCTATACGTTTAAAAACGCACCTTTGATAACCTGTTATTTTATATCTTTTTAGCTTCAATCTTGCTAAGCTAATTTTGTGAAATGAGCACAGCACAAGCGTAAGGAACATAAGAGGGTTATTGAAAAGAGTAACTGATGGACATTTGTTCAAACAGAAAATAAGTCTTTTCTGAAAATAGTAGTCAGAAGATAAATTGAGTTGGATAATGCGATCTACATTCGTGTAGTACGTCTAAGGAGGAATCTAATTATTTGTCATTGCGTTCGCAGTTGGGCTTGAATGGTTAACTGATGAGCATTCCAAAAATATTTGTAAAAAAAAAATCACTAGATATGAGGAAACGAGAAATATTTTCACGATTTTGTAGGGACCCCTATATCAAACAAAAAAACAAAAAATTTTATCTAATTAACCAGAGTACGGAATTCCACGCAAAATCCAAAAATTATAAAAGTAGCGCCCTGTAAAGAATCTTATTCGAAAAACCTATCAGCTGTGTCTTTCGTTAAGTACCAAAAAGGAAATAGTCGACATTTTCTTGCTGAGCCTTTGATTATCGATAAGTACAATCCATAAGTCTATTCGATTTTGCTGCTGGCCGTGAGTGGACGTTCCTCGTGCGTGAGAAGTGGTAGCCAACAGTTTATTAAAGGTTCACAGAGAAAGGACCGAGAAGAAATTCTCCCCTACGTGCGGAATCTCGGGCTCATTCCCGAGAAATCCCAAAAATAACATTCCCAGATTCCCACTAGTGCAGGAAAGTCTTGAAACAAGGGGATTGAACGTCGAGCGGAGACACGGTTAGTAGCGAGAATTCTCTCCATTCCAGACGATTAACTCGGTCATTGAAACTACCAACAAAAGTCGTCCGCTCCGCTACAAAATCAACTCGAGCTTCTTTTTTATCGAAACAGCTTACCTGTGGCTACAATCTCCAGTTCATGTGATTGGAGCCCGCAGCATCAATTACCTACATTCGTTCTTCCACTATCAGTCGACCGACTACGTCACCGACGTGCGTTTTATTAGTGGAGCAAGAACACTGGTTGTATGCAATGTACCTGCATCACACAATTTTTTCAAGCCCAAACAACACGACGTCTGTCGAGATCACCATCTACGTAGCAATCACTTACAGCAGCAACCCATCGAACACCTACTCCTCCAACCTGTCCGCCCCCGAAAGCCCTAAAACTTACACTTGCGCTCTACAATGCTCAACCATTACGTATGATCACACCGATTGTACACAGGTATCGATTAAGATAGGCTTAATAATCATATTGTAAGCTCTTCCGTGGTCAGTGGTAAATTTTTACATTGCATAACGAAGGTAAAATCCCTTTTTTAAAGAAAACAAAAAATGTCAAGTGTCGTTAAGGATTCTTTTCTAAATACAGTACAAAGGATTCAAGTAATTTAAAGGAGTAACGAACATCATAATCTCGAGGGAATCACAACTTTCTGACTTATTTTTTTCCCACTAGTGACCCTCCCCGGGGGTACTCCGCGTTGACCTTAGAAAACGTCGGCTCACATTAAGACGTCAGACTCACTAGTTCCTCAATTTGAACTTAAGAGCCTTACCCCCTCTTTATTCATCTTTTTTGGCGTTGCGATCATTGTGGTCTTGGTGGAATCACAATTTTCCTACTTATCAGCTTCACACTAGCCGCCCGAGAGGTACGCCGCGTTGACTTCAAAGAACGTCGGCAAACCTCCTTGTTTTGGATTGTTCCATGTCTGAATTTGACCAAGTGCAGATGTCGTTGCATTTGACTGAATCGGGAATGCTTTGGTCCGCCTTTCTTTTTTTTTCGTCGTGGTCGCGTCTGAACTTTGCTCTTTTTGATGGCACTCTCTGGACCTCTCCTTTGAACATGTCAATTCGAATACTCGTCGTCCTCTATTTTTTCTAATGTGGTTTTTTTTGTAAACCGTATATGAGTGCTGGACGCACAGTAAAGAGCGCTTAATTTTCGGTCACAGAAGATGGCAGATTTTTCTCGTCAGGCTAACTCAGTGATTAATCGCGTCATCACAAGTTTGCTTCACTATTCATCATTGACTCGAGATATTAAAAAGCTTACCTACTTATGAAGCATATTTCTATTCAAATAAGTGTCTGGAGTAAGTATTTCTAGATCGGTCAAATAGACAACACAATTACTCAGACCAGTACAGTGCTCAATACCTTCTTAAAATTCTACCGATGCGTCAAGTGCTTTTGGGATAAAGGATCCTCGCTTTTTATGGCTCCTTCGTCAGGAAAGAATAGTTGATGAACTTTTGTGTTCTTTCCCCTTATCTTTCAACAGGTAGTCAATTTCTATACTCTAAAAAAGAGCAGAGGACTCAAGGCGCTTTTATTATTTTATCGCAGTCTTCCTTCCCATATCTCCCATCTTTTTCCAATGCTGCTTTTGAGGTCAGAATTTAGAGAGCCTGAACATACGTTGCGGTTCTAATTGTTCGTCCGAAGAGGAAAGATGTCATTTTAGAAACGAATATGAAAAGGTGACGCAAAACAATTAAGTGGACTATTAGTGTGGGTCAGAAGACTTTCAATGAAAATGTAAACAGATTCGGTGTCAAAACGGAACCCTGTGGCACCCCAACTTTTATTTTGTTAGATCAGATTGGCAGACAAACGTTTCAGAAGCTTGCTATTCATTCATCTCATGACAGGACTTATTCTGATTTATTCTCCACCAAATATGAATTCTCATTCAGTCCCAAGAACCTATGCATAAAATGTTCTCCATGAAATCGGTTCAAAGATAACAATGCGACAATGCCTCATGGATTTCCTTCAAAATATGAAATAGTTTTCAAAGAAATTATTATTCCCCACTGCATTTTATTGTTCGCACACACAAAAAAGAACTTAAACCGAGTACCGCACAACTCCATACAAAATGCACCTCCTTTAAAAAAAAAGGATATTTTAAATTCTTCCTTCCAATCGGATTTTCGCAATTTGTCGTGAGTGTACCTTGTACAATGTGGAATGAAAAACAGACCAAAGCAGTAAAACTTCTGAAAGGATAAAATTCCATACTTGTCTCCTTTGAAAAAATAAAATAGAACTCTGGTTTGCAGAATCGATCTTCCAAATCTTATATACTCGTATGTAGGTAAGCCTCTTTATTTTTTATTATTTAATATAGTTCACCTTTTGGAAGAAGGATAACGCGTGCTACTGCATCCGACTGGCCAGCATGTTTTTTTTTTTGTTATTGCGAAAATCTCTTTGAATTTTTCGCCCTTCCTTGTTCTGGAATGCCGATGTTTCAGTTGATGGAGCAGCTCATAAACTTTACGAAATGCTTAAAAAACCTATAAATTCCATAAAAACATGCTCTTGCTGCATGTGCCTGTACTTGTCAGTCCTGCTGGAATATACAAAGCTGCTGTATATTGTAAGGGAGATTTACTAAAAATTTTTTTTAAAGCAAGAACATCGGAAGGACCTTCCCCAACCTACAATGTATGTGTATAAACTCCCATTTCAGGAGGTTCGTAAAAAGTCTCGTTTATCGGGAATATTCAAAAGAGCCAGTCTTCCAAGTTGAAGTCCTACACGTCAGAGAACAAAAAAGAAAAAAAGAAGAATTTTCACACAGGACCAAAACGTATCCATTGAAAATTGAATTTTACACAATGGAATTTCATGTCAACTCAACACCAATTAGAAATGTTCTTGTGGGCTCTGATGTGAGCTATAGAGCGTCGTCGGCGTCGGCCTGATACGGTGGTGGTGTTTGGTGGTGGGAAATTGCAAAATGCACTCTGGTTTACTTAAGCACCGTATAACAGCCTCAGTATGGGAGTGTGTGTTGTGTGGCGAACAAAAGTTGCCGCGGAGCTGCACTTTGAGTATTCAAAGGACGACGATGAGGACGTGTTAATGTACCTGCGGATTGACTTTGCTAGCGCACACCCCACACCAGAGGTGATTCTGTTGTATGCATACTATGTAAAGGGTTGGGATGCTGTTCATTCTCGTTGTCGAGTAGCTCATCACCTTGAGGCAAAATGCACTTGACACAAAGGAGAATAGCTCGTTTGATAAACCCCCTCTGTCATATGACACTTTGTGTGAAGTGCTTGACAGTGGTGTCAAACAGTGGCAGTAAGTTATTCTTGAACGTGAAATTTTGTATCAAATTAGCTTTTGTAGAGATCTATTGCATTTGAAATGTGTGCTGTTGAAGGGAAGGCTGCATGGTTTGAGATGCGAAATCAGTGAGTGGTTCAGCGGAAGTGTTGTTGATGATTTTTTTTTGTCTCATAGACTTTGTTACTGCAATCGAAAATATCAAAGGAATTGTTCTTTGTGCCTAATTCTATTCCCTGCAACGTAGAACTTGCGAAGACATCAAAGAAACACGAGTGTGGCAGCTGCTATCGTGAAGTCCTAGATCATCTACCTGGCACTGGCCTCCTTCCATAGCTGAAAGGCCTGTTTACCTCAAACCGTGTTCAACAGGACATGTAATTATGACATTTGGCTTTTTTTTTGTTTTCTTTTGAATATTTTGCTTTTCTTGTGTGGTTCGCCTTGCCTTGCAACAAAATCAAATGGTTTTAAGATAAACAAGTGGGCGAGTGAAATCTGACAAGTGCCATGTGCCATGTGCCATGTGCCATGTGTCATGTGCCATGTGCAATGTGCCATGTGCCATGTGCCATGTGCTATGTGCCATGTGCCATGTGCCATGTGGCATGCGCCATGAGACGTGTGTTTTTTTCAATGTGCCATATGCCATGTGCTATGTGCCATGTGCAATGAGCCATGAGCCATGTGCCATGTGCCTTGTGCCAGTGTTCCATGTGCCATGTTTAATATGCCATGTGCCGTGTGCCATGCGCTATGAGCCAGTGTCATGTGCTTCACGACTTCCGAAAGATCTTTGCAGAGAGACTACATCATATGTAATCTCGAACATTCTATTTCTAGTCATTCCAACCGTCCTCTCTGACATCTGCGATGCTTTTGTCCTTAAAACGAAGCCTGTGTCTTCTCAATAGTCTCGTTTCGAATCTTGGGGCTAGAGCTCAAAGTCTTATGCGTATGCTTCGCATTTACTCAAGTTTATAATTGTTTATTCTGTTCTATCTGATGAATCGACATCTGTGAGAGAACTTTTAGTTCTAAAGAGCGTCTGTTAGTTCTGAAGAGCATCTGTTTTTACTAATCGTTGAACATTTTTTGAAGCAGTTGATTGAGAAGGTTCGTGGGCCGAATTACCACAAACGTGATCGAGTAATACGGGACTGAATTATGTGTTTTTGGTACTGCTTCTCGCGGTATCGAGCACTTAAGTAACACAATTTGACATTCTTTCATCAGAATTTGAATGAATTGAAGTCCATAACTGAACAGCAGACTGATGTTGTGCAAAATGGACCGAATTTTGAAAGAAAAATAGTACTCAGTCACTCGATTATTGATGCGGTAATTCAGACCCTGATCCCACCGAGTTCACGATACTCGAAGCGTTCTTAGTGGTAAAGGAGAGGAAGAACACTTGGTTCCTTTTAGGCAAGAACCCACGTCTTGGATTGCTCATCCATCGCATTTTAAAATACTTTGACTTTTGTTGGCTTGATTGAAAGTGTCTTTGGTTGCTTACATTTCCCCGATTTGCTCTTTGTCGACAGCCTTCATCATATATATGGATGGACAACCTACAACACAGTCCTTGCTTCGAAGCTAAGTTACATTTCTAAAGATTGGCGCCCCAAATTGGACCCGAACGGCTTTCATTTTAGAAATCACTGAAATGAAATCAAGTCTTTGATTTCTTTGCTGTCATCGAAATATTCCTCGTTTTCATTTCAAAATTTTAATTTATAACAAAATAATTCAAATAGTCCTAAAACATCGATTATGAACCAGTCACAAGAATGGCGCTCTTTGTGGGAGCCGAACTGCGTCAGTATACATTGACCTTCCAATACTCCCTCCATGCTTAGACCAGCCGCTCGGACGAACTGAGACTCTAAACTATGAAAATTGGTGACATTCCAGAGAGATGGTTTTCTTCTTAAAGTCAGCGTCTGGAACAGTCTTTATAAGACGCGAAGTAGAATATTTGCGTACCCACTCTCAACGAATTGGCAAGCAACTTATTCACGAAGTGCTTTAACACTCCAATGAAATTAATTTGTTTTTAAGATCAGCCTACTAAGCAAAATAAGACTCTCAACCTCCTACAGTAGTGTTTTCACTACTCAGTTAGCATTGATTCATCTCAAGACCAAGCCTGCTGTGCTTGAAAATCAAAGGTCACATCAATAAGATTATTTTTCTCTTGAAATCGTTCTGTTTAAATGAGCAAGAGGGTAGAGGATAAAACTCAAAGATGGCGCCCAACATAGAGCCCGAGCTGTTTTATGATAAAAAGAAAGCCCGCAGAGATGATTTCCACTTCAACATCAGCGTTTTAAGCGAAATTATCCTCAAAGAATCTCGAACAATGTCTTAACATCAGTGTTCAACTATATTTTCCCACAATGATGGCGCTTAACTCGACCGTTTACAGACCAAAAGGCACTGTATTAAGACGATTTCACTTCTCATATCAGTTGAGTGCTTGGAAAAATCTTTAAATAACTGTCTTTTTTACTTACTAAGGTTTACATTACAAGTCGGGGTGAACCTGGGCCTCAACCAACATCGTTCTATAACGACCTCGATTTCGGGCGAGCTCTCTCCAGTTTTGCACTCTAAGTCGGTTGAGGTCTTCTTCCACTTGATTGCGCCACCTAAGATGGGGTCTTCCCCTTCCGCGATTTCCCTGCAATGTGCTTTCGAATACCCGTCGAACCGGAGCGTTTGGGTCTATCCGCTCTACATGGCCCAACCATCGTAGCCTCGTGATGCGTACTCTTCTGGCTATGCCCATGTCGCAGTACAGCTCATACAGCTCGTTGCTGTATCTTAAATAACTGTCAACTGTGCTTTTTACATTGAAATTCAACTAAGTTACTAAGTTGCACCTACCAAAAGGCTTGATCTGCGTATAGACCAAAAGAATCTCAAATGAGTTTAATTTTACTTCGCAATCTGTGCTTTGAACAAAGCAAACCTAAAGGGATAGGTTACATTATCGCTCAACTGCAACTGGGACCCAAACTGCTTGAAGATCGATGGGAACTCCAATCAGACGAATCTTCTTTTGAAGTAAGTTCATGGAATGAGTTTTAAACGATAGTCAAAAGTTGATTTATGTCGACTTTCAAGTATTATTTCATGAAAATGACGCCCATCGCAGTACCCAAACTACTTTTTGATCAACTGTAGACACTTCAACTAATCAAACACCCTTTTGAGGTCAGCCTTTTAACAATTTAAAGAAATACACGGTGTCTATATCGACGCTCAACTACAATTTGCCATAATGGCTTTCAACTTGAAACCAGAATTATTTAGATTTTTTTACTTTCTTAAGTCTGATGACTTTCTTTTACGGATCAGCCTCTTGGGTGAATTTGACTTCAGACGACGAACAAAACTGTTAAACAATCGAAAGACATTTCAACGAGAAAGTTCTTTTCTTAAAGTCAGTCTTTAAAACGATCTTTGAATGATCCACTAACGTAAATAAGCTGTGGCGCCAATCGTGGGACGCAAACAGCTTACAGATCAGTAAAAGCATTAGTGATATTATTCTCCAATTGAAAGCAAACCGTGGAAGGGTGCTATCTACAACACAGTTTTCAGATACGTGCTCAATGACAAACAACAACAATGGCGCCCAATTCGGAGCAAATACTTTTTGATGAGTATGAGAATGTTACATACTTGAAACGGTTTTTCCATCTGAGGTCTGACCCCGGAATGGCTTCTTCCCATCAAATTCTTCAGATACGTGCTAAGCGATTTTTTACAGTAATGGCGGCCAACACAGAGCCCGCACTGCCTCATGATCGTGCAACAATCCCTGAAGTGATTGTTTATTTGAAATCAGACCCTTGAAGAGTTTTGGAACTTCCTAAAACAAGAACTTTTAGATACGCGCTTAGTGATAAATTAAAGCAATGACGTCCAACGTTAGGCGCGCACTGTTTCATGGTCATAGATCAGTCCCGACATTCCCATGAGATTGTTTTTTACCTAGAATCGGAACCTTGAAGGTGTTTTAAACTGTGAACTGAACAAGGAGAACACATTGCTTTTTGATGACTAGTCAAACCCTCGGGGTGATTTACCATATAAAGTCCTTAAATACGCGCTCAGCGAAAAGCTTTGAGAAAGGCGCCCAACATGGATCATGGATTGTTTCATTCCATGAAACAGTCTCATGAAGCGATTTTCCATTTGTAATCAGAGCACTGAATTGTTTTTAAGCTATTCACAAAAGAGTCTTCAAATACACGCTCAGTGACAAACTCCAGCAATCGCGCCCAGCACGTAACACGCACTGCTTCATGATCATGAGACAGTCCCATGAGATTATGTTTCATTTGAAATCAGTGCCCTGAAGGCTTTTTGACCTATTTACAACATAGTCTTCAGATACGCGCTTAATGACAAACTCCAGCAATGGCGCCCAACATGAAGCACGATCTGCTTCATTTTCATTTGACAGTCCCTTGACATGATTTTTCATTTGAAGTCAGGGCCTTGAGAGTTTTGAAACAATTCACAAAAAGCTCTTTAGATACGCGCCCAAAGACAAACTCCAGCAGTGGCGCCCAACATGGAGCACACACTGCCTTATGATTTTAAAGCAATTTTGACAGTCTCATGAGATTATTTGGCATCTAGAATCAGGGGCTTCAAAAAGCTTTAAGCTATCGATATTTGAGTCCTTAGATTCGCACTCAATGACGAATTTCAGAAATGGCGCCTAACATGGAGCACGCAATTTCGGAGGAAGTATTAACGCCTTTGGGTAAATTGTCTTGTTCTTCAACTAATCTACAGAAAAGAAATAGTTTTACAACTCTTTCAATAAAATCACTTTTGTCCTTAATGGCGCCCCTGTTATCCTACTAATGGCTGTTAAATATCCCAGCAAAGGACTGTGAAGAACCCACACAGACTGTAACCCTTTGCTCGAGAGTATATTGACACAGGAACAATTATGACGAACCACAAACGACCAAGCCCCGGACTTTTTGACGCTGTTGCACTGACAAAAGTGGGAAAATTTAATTAACTCAAATATGCGGTGCAAGTTCATTAAAACTTTTCTCCTCTCTCAGCTCCTAAAGTTTTATACTTTTTCTTTTATGTCCTTTTCAAATTTTATTCATAAAAAGAGAATCTCAATTTAAAGTTCCTCCCAGTTTCTATGGGGACCAAATTCGCTAAACTGAAAGTCATTCCTGGCTCGCCATTGTATTCTAAAAGAGTCGCTCCAAGTTCATACACATAATTGCCATCGCATTGATTCAGTTCTGTGCCGGGACCTTTGTCCTTCGATATGCTTCCGCCATGAGAAAGTCGTGGGTCAGAGGTGCGGTGCAATTAATGCTCGAACATCGAAAGAGGTCCTGGGCCAACTTCTATTCAATTGACTGCTAGTGGCCAAAAATTCAAATTCTATGATTGGATATTACTTTCGGTTCTATTTGGCGTGGCGTGAATTTTGATTGAATTTCAAGCCAAACAGAAAGAATCTATTGTGCCAATGGGACTTTCATCGTTTCTCTATGAAAAAAAAAATTGTTGAACAGCAATTTCCATTATCCTTGGAATAATATGCCCAAGGAGGGATTGCACAGAATTAACATCATCACACAAAGCATCTATCTCGAGATGATACGAGCTTCTTTGCCAACTTCTTGCAGGGATTGAAGAATAGCTTGAGATGTAACGTCGTCGTTGTTTTGGAGGAGAATAGTCAAACACATACTGTTGGCGAGAATGAATGCTCATCATCATCCACTTGGTCTTTTAAAATGGAAACGATGAGGTGTTCCAAACTGCATTCTCCTTCTATACAAGTCGATCGGAATAAATTGCTGCCATTTTCTCCTTATGCTCTCCTCGTCATCGCATCGAGTCGAGTGATGGATTTTCTTCAAGTTGTCTACTTGTGTGGCTGTGTGTTCTCAGTTTCTGGATCTGAAGTTAATATGAAAAGGATTTCGAATTCAATTGGATAAATCGATGGCGACATCAAGAACAATGAATTGTTCAAGATGGCACGAAATACAAAGTAGTCAATTCTTTAGCTCTGTCTCTGGTTCTGTTTTGTTGTTCCACCATTATTAAGATTCTGTGATCGTTGAAGTTAAAGCAAACATGGCAGACGAAATGGAGTTTATCACCCATCGTTCTCCTTCTTTCTTTTCTTTCATTGTGTTTTGTGTGTGTTGTGTGTATTTTGAGTTGAATGAGTAGCAGTAGGAAGGTAAAGATGCTTTATCTATCGTAGAGGGAATGTGATGAATCAACCTTTCATCGAGCTCACCGTATAACAGTAGTTAGATTGTGGCAGTCTTTCGATATCATTTGAAAGAAAGGTGGACAATTTGATGGCATTTCTCCATTGATGGTTAGGTAGGCTATTGTGTTGTACTTGGCCGAGAGGAAGCTTATTTGAGAGAGTTTCATTTTGAATTTTCGCTTGAAAGGAAAATCGATGCAGAGTGATTTTATCGGGCAGGAAATTTCGATGATGGCCTCTGGGAGTACGATTCAATGGAAGTTATGTAATGGAGGATGCACATGTACGTTGTCTGTTCCGGCAAGTAAAATAACCTTTACAGATCGATACAATGTATACAATCTTCTTCGGTTACAAGTTTCAACCTACTGAAAGTTGGATTCCCCTAAAGGAACAATGGAAGGGTGCAATTATGATGAGCTAGTCAAGATCTTCCATGGCCATCAATACTATTTTACAGAATTCTTTTCTTCAACTTACTTCTTCATCTTTTCATATCGGAAATGTTCTGCATTTCCACAGATGTGCACCTTCAAGTCGATATTGAAACTTTTTTCAGATATCTCGAGATATCATTCGTAAGTACTCGAATGACTATTCTTAAATGTTGCACTTTATTTAATGTAGAAATTATTAAAGTCTCAAATAGGAGAATAGAGAACATTTGAATGTTTCAAAGAGAAAAATATTAGACTAGGTTAGCTTGAGGTAAATGCCACATGCACCAGACTATTCGAATTATCACTCGAATAATAATGTCTCGGTTATTGAAGATAAGTAGTGCTTCTACTTATCCTTCTCACCAAGTGATTCGGGTGGTTGTTGATATCTGCAGCCGTTTTCTGTGATATCAATAACACGTATTGATCCAAGGGCATCATACTGGTTTCATCGCTAGTTTTCGAAAGTGAGGTCGGTGCAGAGTCTCAGAGTCTTGCTTTCGAAAGTAGGAGCTCCTTCATCGCTGTCTGGAGATGTACCATACTGGGCTGACGTTTGTTGATGACGGGTCTCAGCAGTTGCTTCTGCATCAGAAGATTCGTTGACTGACTTAGTCCTGTTTTTCTTTTCATCAAAGGGTGAATTCGGTGGAAAGCGAATGTGGCCTTCTGCAGTACAGCGTGTGAGTGCGGGTTGAATCTAAGCACCTAGTTAAAGCTGATGCCTAGGTACTTCGCGTTCAGTTGCGCTGTCAGTCTGGTTCCATCGGATAGCGATAGTGATGTTGCTCTGCATCTTCCAGCCGTACGGCAGCCTCCATAGACTCCAAACTTTCTGAAGCAGACGAGCTCTGATTTGGTTGAGTTGACCCAAATACCCCACTTGCTATAAAAGGCATATAGGTAGTCTATGGATGTGAGTTTCCACTCTCCGGACAGCTATGGATAGGGACAAAGATGTGCACTATGTTAGAGAGTCGTCAGCTTAAAGCAAGTTTTCGCAGTCCCTTGGGGTAGACTGGTCCGACGTCATTATGTTGAAGAGGAATGGCCCTAGCTTCGATCCTTGAGTAACTCCTGCTCTAATGCTTTTGGTGGCTGATTTTGCGCTTCCGACTTGAACGAAAAAGTTCCTGCGGAGCTGAAAAATTTAGTAGGTGGAGTTTATGGATAGAAACATCAGTCCATACGCTGTCGAATGCTTTTTCGACATCAAAAAGGCTGTTGAGGGCTGCGGTGACGTCTTTGTGCAGTTTCATCAACGGATGTGGGGTTTAATGCTGTTCTCGGAAACCGAACTGGATGTCTGGAATGATGTTATTTTCTCTGCAGTACTTCTTCAACTTTCTAAGTATTAGCTCCTCCAGGAGCTTACCTAGGTTTTTCGGTAGGGAGATGGGCCTGTAGTTGGAGATGAGATTCCGATCGCCTTTTTTCGAAATCGTCACTATCTTGGCCGTTTTCTATTTCCCGGGAAGAAAGCTGTTGTTGACGCAATTATTCATTATGATCGCCAGGAAGATCTTCACTCGTTAGGACGAAATTAGAAACACCGTCTGGTCCTTTCGACTTCTTGGACTTGAAGCTGTTGATTATTTCCGCAATTTCTTCCATACCCAACAGGTCTGGACAGTTGACTGGGTCCCTCGACAGATTGGTGTTGCTAAAAATGGATTCATCAGTGTTGGGACAAAGTTGCTGTATGGACGTTTCGATTTCGTCCCGAAAGTCAGGGTCATCGGTTGGTGTGGGCACAAAGTCGCCTTCAAAGTGTTTTGGGAACGATTCCCCTTTCTCCCTTCGTTGGTGTTGATGACTTCTGAGATTGAATTTTAACAACCAACTATCCTGTCGATTTTTTTGAACACAACTAGTCCGGGTTTAATATCTTCTAGCCTCTTCTGGAGTTGAGCATCGTTGTAGTGACTAATCGCATTTCGGAACATTTGGCTGGAACTCGCCCCAAACAGTCCGGTAGCTGACATTGGTCGTGTTGAGTTCCCTTTGGTGGATTCGCTGTAGCCTCTTACGCAGTACTTGCCTGTGCTTGCACAGGTTGTTCATGTAGTCAGGAAGATGCTGGTATCTATCACTGCTCTTCTTCGGTTGCTTTTGGAGGGAAAGTGCGCTGGTAATTGCGTGATCTAGAGTCTCAACAGCAGCGTCAATTTCCGAGTTGAGCAGGTTCCTGTTTTGGTCAGGCAGTATCAAAGTTTGCTTAACGTCCCTTTTTAGCTTCTCTAGATCGAGTTTCTTGTAATTGATATAATGTCAATGTCGTCAGTTCCGCGTCTGGAAGAAGTGGCTGGCCTGGCTTTATGTTTACTGGAACTCCTTCGTGGTCCGTGTCACTGTGCAGATTGAGCAGGTGTAGTTCTGCAACTCTAGAACGAGAAAAATAAAATTTGCTATTATTTAAAAGAAATCAAATGTTGATGGCGTCCTCGGGAATGTAGGTGTTTATTGGGAAACAACTGCCAGTGAATGTTGATAGCCAAACGTATCCAGCCAGTTTGTTACCGCCCTGCCTGCTGGACTTATGACCTGGTCGTGCCAGTGAGTCTGTCTGGCATTAAAATTGCCGCCGCACCGATGAGCCCATACGTGCTTGTGGAGATCATTCTGGATATTTTTTCTTGTTGAGTAACATTTGGAGTATACTCCGAGTAGTGCTTGAAGCTTTGTTTACTTCGGTAAAAGGTGTCAATTTCTATATGTAAATAGCATAAGTTAGTGGGTGACCGAATTTTCTCCTCAGATTGTAGTAGGTATACAAACGTCACTACCTTTTTTGGCATAATTACTTACTATACAGAAATTGGCTTCTTTGGATCTTCGCAATGTGGCGGTTATGGTGACGAAATTCATGAATACGACATTTTTTCTTATTTTCGGCAATTCTTAGAATGATTAGGTGTTTTAGTAGGCGAGCAATCGAATATTTCCTGTTTTCTTTTTTAAACTCTCCACAACAGAGTTCTTGGGTACGCGCTCAATGACAAATATCAGCAATGGTGCCCAACACGAAGCACGCACATCTTCAAGATCATGGGAAGGTCTCTGAAGTGCCTTTTTACTTCGAACCAGATCCTTGAAAGACTTCAAAACTTTCAACGACAGAGTTTTTAGATACGCGCTCAAAGACGAACTACAGATATGGCGCCCAACATGAAACGCACACAACTTGAAGATCATGAGACAGTCCCTGAAGTGGTTTTTCACTTGAAATCAGACCCTTGAAGAAGTTTGAAATTCTTCCCAAGAGAGTTTTGGGATACGCGATCAACGTCAAATGAAGCAATGGCGCCCAACTTGAAGTACCCACCGCTTCCAGATCATGAAACAATTTTTGGAGTGATTTTTCATTTGATATCAGGCCTTGAAGGGTTTTTGAACCATCCACAACAGAGTTCTTAGGTATGCTCTCAACGATAAACTACTACAATGGTGCCCAACATGGAGCACTCACAGCTTCAAGGTCATGAGACAGTCCCTGAAGTTATTTTTCACTTGAAATCAGACCCTTGAAGGGGTTTGAAATTCTTCATAAGAAAGTCTTGAGATGTGCGATCAAAGACAAACTACAGCGATGGCGGTCATCATGAATTACCCACAGCTTTGATATTAGGCCTTGAAGGGATTTTGACTTATCCACAACAAAGTTCTGATTCGTCGCTGAGCGCGTATCTACTCAGCGACGAATTACAAAAAAGGCGCCCAACATGGAAACATGCACGCAAAACTTCAAGATTGTGAAAAAGTTACTGAAGTGATTTTTCAGTTGAAATCAGAGCCTTGGAGGGTTTTAAAAGTATCCGCGACAAAGTTCTTAGATACGCGCTCAACGACGAACTACAGATATGGCGCCCAACATGGAGCACTCAAAGCTTGAAAATCATAAGACAATTCTTGGAATGATTTTTCATTTGATATGAAGCCTTAAAGTGTTTTAAAACCATCCACAACAAAGTCTTCAGATATGTGCTGAACTACATTCGGTGTTTGAATCACACAAGTTCGTCCAAAGCGAACTATTTTTTCGAGTTCATATGACATAATTATCTACGCTCTTCTCTTCATAATTAATGCAAGTTTAAGCGGTTAGTTACTAAGGCCAACTCAAGTTCAAGTGACCGAAAAAAGGACATTCAATTTAACACAAATTTAGGATAACAGAATAAACAAACCAATGCTCGAAAGCAGTCCTTTTTTTAGCTCAAGCATCGTAAGAAATGTAAACCATGAATTTTTTGAGCTCTAATTGGGGACTTTGCTTCTTCCCTGATGATGACCCAAGGTCTACTTTCGAAATGACGAACAGTAAACACGACGTCTTTCAAACGAACGCACGAGGATTCACCAATCCAGAACCTCCTCCATGTAGCCCTACATCAAATTCCTTGACCGCTCATTCTTCCTATCTCTACATAAACTGCCTCCACTTCCCCAGAAAAAGGACATCCCCTTCCTTCGTCATCGCCAATATTCGGAATTTCAATGCATACACATGATGCAGTGAAACAAACCACGCAAACTATATTTCCTCATCCATTCTCGAACTAATCTAAGAAATTCGAAATAAACATAACAATTTGCCAGAACATGAAATCCTTTTTATTGCCAATATCATGATGATGAACAGTTGTTGCCAATTCGAATCGAAGCCAATCTTTATACAACGTAGACCGATATAGGGTCTCTGCCTTCATTCGTTTTTGGGTTAACTTCCAGTTTGTCTTCGATTGCTCTGTATATGCCATTATATCGAATGAGGTTACATCTCCATCTGTTATCCTCCTCCTTCTCTTTCCTCCTTCAACTTTCATTCAGACATTGGATTTTAATTGAAAATTCCTCAATAAAGAGCTGCAGTATAGGTACAGGGATATGTTTGAAATTCGAATTTGAAATTTTACCTCCCTTTTGTTTAGCCTGCCCTTGCCTTGTGTCTTCATCGTTTCATTGTTCATATGCACCAGAAAAAGAACAAGAAAACGAAGACAAAGCTATTTATTTTCATCACACCCGCCCACTTTAAGTATTCCTAAGGCCGATGAAAAGGATCTTTATGATTAAGTGAAGGATTCCTTTCTACTCTGGTGGCGTATTTGAAAATCTCAAAGAACAAGAAAGGAATTATCTGAGAGATCAAAACGAGGAAACAATATTTGAGTAATAAAAAGAAATCGGAGGTCACTTTGAAATACCAACCACCCCGATTTCTATTTGAAATTTACCGACTTATCGTCCTTTATGATCTCTATGCGTTTGCAAATCTCTTCATTCATCCACTTTATGACAGTGCCAATCGAAATCTAATTACTGCAGCAAGTCGAGTAGGTTCGTTCGGAAAGTGTTTGATTTTAGCCAAACAGCATTAGGAAGTATCTTCCTTACACCAAAACTTTCTCTCTTTCTGCTGAACAACTCACTCAGCCAAGAGCAGAAAAGCATCTCATAAATTAAGGTTTGTTGTGGCTCAAATAAGATTAAACCCTTGTGTTTCGTTTGCAACATTAGGCTGCCCCTGTCGATGTGAGGAAAAGAGGAGAACAGAGCAAGGAACAAGGAACTCAAACTTAAAGTGATTATAAAACTGGAAATTCGATAAAACTGAAAAGTTACCGTGTATAACATCGAGCAGGTGAAGTATAAAGTTTTTTGAGAGATGGAATAATGAGGGACGGTTAGCAGCAAAGTTAAACTGAATTTACCTTGTTGGAAGGTGTGAGCTAGGTTATATGGTTGTTGCGATGGCGAAACTAACCATTTTAAGTTCGTTGGAATGTCTTCGGCAGCATAATAATGATGATAAGAGGTTTTGATGGTATATTTTGTGGGGCTGTGAAGAAGAGGAATGGTCCCATGTGGGACACTTCAGGTACGCCACACCAAGTAAAAGTTTTACATCCCACAACGATATCAAAAAATTTCACTGGCAGTTCATGAGAAGGTGAGCACATTTTTAAGGATATTTTACGTATTTATGTTCTTATGAGAAACTCTTGCGGGTATACACCGTACACAACGAGTTAATGACTTTCAGAATCTACGTCAAGTTTACATACCCAATTAAAGCAACTTATTTTGTAAATGCAACTAATCAGGTACTTGTATTTATTTTATTTTTTTTTATCTATAAACATAAAATGAAGACTCCCACTTATGAATGTGACAAATACAAAAGATATGTTAAAATACTGGCACCTGGCTAAGAAGTATCCTTACTTCTTAGCCAAGAGTGTGGATTGTGGTGTACAAATAGCAAAGTTTAAGTCGTCATTAAGAAGAAAGCGGCTATCAAAAGATGGTGGAAGTGGGCCTTAAATGAAACAGTTGATAAACCTCAATCCGGATGCATTAAAAAGGAAGCGAATAGGAGAGTGCGACCAACTTAAAAACTAAGAACACCTTTGGGATGTATCGGGAGCAGGAAGAAGTTTTTAGCTCAACTGATGAAATCGAATGAAGTGCTGCAAGACAAATTGAACAAGAGAGCTATGAACTTCGAAATAAAAGCTGAACCTTACTTAAATTTGGTGGAGACGAAGCTACACCGCTACACTCTAATCCAACTTAAATGCTTAGCAATTTATGGTTAAGATAAGCGAAACAGAAGGTACTGAGGTTCTATAGGTAGATAAATAGGGTGGTGCAATAGAAAAACGAGCTCCGCGGCACATTTAGTACATTTCATACATACTAGCACAATTCTCACAACCATACCTTCGGAGAATGCAGGACGACCTAACATTTTTAGCGATTTTGAACGGCGCGGCGCTTTTCATAATTGAATTTACAATCGCAGAACTTGCATTTCCTCTCGAAGGAGTTACCGATGAAAAAAAAGTTTTGGTTTTCTGTTGGGAGTAGAACCTCGAACCTCCCAAGCAAGGGGGAGACAGAGGTTGAAGTCGAAACAATCCAAAAATTCGTATTAGTCGGCACTCGGGAAGTTGGTTCATTTGGGCCATGTACGTAGTACATAAACGGTGGATGGATAGAAAAAAGAAACGAGGGTTTCGTACGTTGCGAGGAGAAGTGTTGAGGAAGACAGAGTTTTTAAAGGTAGTTCAATCAGCGGTTCCTGAAAAAACTCGATAAATGAAGAGATTGCGAAATATTTCTGTTTGATCTTTCAACGTTTTTCTGATGAGAAATGTGATGTGATCTTGATAAGAAAAGAGAATCAAAGGACACCTCCAAAAGAAACCTCTTAGGACAAATCGAGAGAATCATGAACTTGGTTTGCAAGAGGACCACACTTGACACTTGACAAGGAGCGGGCGAATAATGATAATGTACAGAGATCGGGTAATTTATTGGTCGGAGAATTCCTTGGGCCATCGCTTAACGAAGCCAAGCGCTAAATTGACTTTTAGAATTAAATCATCGATATGTGAAAGGAAAACTGAGTTCCTGACCGCAAATAAGTCCACGAATTGCCTAAACTGGTACAATGGTGTGACTGAAGAAATAAGAAATAGCACGGAGTGAAGATTTGATGTGATAGCGAGAGAAGGAACTTTATTGACACTTGGCAATGTTAACTCCCAAGCAGTTTTTAGAGTGGGGATAGAAAAGTTGTCAATATCCTGTTAAAAATAAGAAGAATCAGTAGCTGAAGAAATGGTAGGTATTGTAAAACTTCGTATCATCGACGTATTTTGAAATTAGGGACTGATGTATGACTAATTCGAGGTCATTAAAAGTAAGAATGAAAAGAAGACGACTTAAATGACTACCCTGTGGGACGCCGGAGGCAATTTAAAATGGTCTTGATATGGAAGATTCAACAATGAATTGTATATGAAGTGTTCAGCGAAGTGGGCATAAGCAGCAGATTAAAAATCGCAAGATGGCCGGGATGTGTAGAATTGATAAATATCAACTCTTCGGCTCGAGGAGTTTTCGAAAGCATATGCAAGGGAAATCACGGCAAGGTAAGACCTCGTCTTAGGTGGCGCAATCAAGTTGAAGAGGATCTCATCCGACTTAGGACACGGCCAGGTACTGAGCGGCCAAGTCGCAGACCGGTAAAATTAGAACAAAATTTAAAGTTAAGCCTCATCGTTTTGACTTTCAGTTTTGTCCTAAATTTACCGTTCTGTTGCTTTACAGCTCAGTACGTGGCCGTGACATTAGAGTGGAGAGAGCTCGCCCGGAGTCGGAATTGCTGACGAAAGGTGTTTGTTGAGGGCTAGGTTCATCCCGAACTTTAGTGCCCACCACCTAAAAAAAGGGAGATCTAAAACGAACACTCTAATAACGGCTTTCCAAATAAAAAAAAAATGATATGAATGTAATCGGTTCAAAGCTGATGGTGGAAAGGCTTAAAGTCTTGAGTCGATGGGAAATTTAATTTAAGACTTTACTAAAACTAAATTAAATAAGATCAGCTTCTTTGCCTTCTTCTAAAGGCTGGATGAGTGAATGAGAGAAATTCAAAGAAATAAAGGGTTGTGGATCTGCCACGAAACAGCCATGTTGTCGAAAGGAAATGGGAGAAGAAGTTACAATGAAAACTTAAAATTTCATACAAAATGCTATCGAAGAATTTGGGTAGGATATACGAAAAGTTTGCAATCGGACAATATCTCTCCCATTATTGGTCTTTTTGTGTACAAAGGGCCTAAAGAGGGTCTCCATTCCCGATGAAATTCCCTGTGACGTAAAGATGTGGTTATGATTCTTAAGAGGGCTAGAGAAAGAAAGGAAGAACATTTTTTATAGAATAAGGTTGCGATATCATCAGGACCGGGAATGAAATCATCATTGAGTTGATTTAACTTTCTCACAATAAGAGACTACGCTAAGAAATGAACCAACGGAGAAATTCGGCTAAAACTCGAAATATCTATCTACCAAATAAAAAAGGCAATAGAAAGTGGATGAGAAGATGGTTGGTTATAAGCAGGATGGGTGCTCGTCAGATTGCTTCTCTTGTTTTTCTCGTTCTCGAAGTTCATAGCCTATGATTATACCAATTGAAGAAGTCTGTGAGGCAGTTAAGAACACTAAAAAAGGTAAAGGTGCTGAGCCAGATGATATACCACATGAGTTTTAGAAAGAGAAGGGAGGCATTTCGTTAAAATGGTTCAATATTATGATCCCCAATAATCAGGGCTCAAAATGGACCAGCGAAGCTGTCCGAAACCAAGAACATAGTCATCATTTCTTAACAAGGTAAGCCGCTCCTGAGAAAGCTATCTGGTGAACAGAATGGATCCTTGAGATCCGAGTGAGGTATTAGGTACCGCTTGCAGCTGCACAGTTTGCTCAGAAATGGAAAGAAGGTAACCTCTCCCCACTTAACCAATTTAAAGAAGATACACAATTCAGGGATAGTTTCCGTTCTATCAAGCTGATGTCCCACATTTTGAAATCGGGCAATGGATATTGGAGAGCCGACTGCGAAAAGTGATAAGATAGTTGTGGCTTGTTCCAGGTAAATCAACAATAGATGGAATACAAAATATTTGCACGGATGATAGCGCCGGAAAAAGTAAATAATGTCTTCTCCATACTTTAGTAGTCGCTGGAGAACCTCAGCCGAAGCCTTTATGGAGTGCTGGAGGTTAATCTGTACTAACTGCAGCATTTTTGCAACAATCAGGTGCCTCCACCCCCGCTTGTATCTATATCTGATTCCGGAGCGAAAAACTCATCTTCGCTCAGCAGGATGTTGTTGAGGAACCACTCGTCTTCAATATTAATATCATCAAACTGGATTTGCGAAGAGGGGGTCGGATGTGCGGTCTCTTGTTTAGTGACCTGGTCTGTATTCTCTCGAGAGTGAAGGGTAGCAAAATCCATTCTTCCATTCTTGTACACATGAAGTGTAATCGCTTTGAAGGCGTAATTATCACTCGTTCGCATTTAGCCAGAGGAGCAAGGGACTCTTTGTTTATTACCAGAAGTACATTTATATGGAGTCCCTTGGGTTCTTTCAGCTTGGCGACCTTCCAGTTGTGAGTTGGAAGATATTGGGTTGCTCATTTTTATGATGCGGAAAATATTTTCTCCGTTCCTTAGGCCCGTTGGAACTCTAGTTCGAGCTCTCGGTCTGCAAGGGATTTCATCCGTTGCAGTGACCTCGAGTTTTGTACAAGGCCAAAGCTCTCCTAGTTTATTGACCGCGATCTTTAGTAGTTCCAATGATCTTTGGTCGGCTCAGGAGAGCATTTTTATCCTACTTTGATGCCATCCAGCCCCACTAATAGTCGGGGGTGGAGCGGGATTCTCTCCCATGAGATCTAAAAATCTGCTGGCAAGATGTGAATCGATGAGCGGCCATCTCTCTACTGAAATGGTACCGTCATCGTCGCTTTTGCCTATTACTGCAAAACCACTTCATCTTTAAGCATTTGGCTATAAGATTTCGCTTAAGAGCCAGGACTGGTGATGCAAGGGTTTTCTTAGCCCACTTGAGTTGGTCATCGTGCACCTTGGTTCTTTTAGTTTCAGGGATACCTCCAAAAACTTTCAGAGTCCTTAATGCACTTCGACGTAACTTGTACCTTTTGTTGGAAGGAAACTCAGGTTTGGTTTTCACCTTGATTTTGGGGGCAGTCTCATTTTCACTATACTACATGCCCGATTTTATCGGCTTGATGCCTTTGCTGGTTGAGGGTTGTTCCAGGTTTCCCATGATCTTGCTTGTCCCCAGCGTGGCAGGAGCTTTAGCAACAGTCTGCGCAGTTGCCGAAATGTTGCCCGGTTTAAAAAGACCTAAATAGCGGTCCATTGTACTACCAATTAGCAACCTTCTATTTGTTATAGCTTTCCAGATGTTCGGAGAAAAGCCAAAAGACGCGGCCATGATAAGTAGCCTAAGTTACCAGCTCTCACCAAGTTTGCGCCGAGTATCTGTAATCGCATGCGAAAACAGCAAGACATTCTCAGAAGAAGTGCCTATACACTTTGTATAGGGTTCTTGTTTCAGCTGTGGCCCAATATCGTGGACGTATTTACACCTTAGAAGCAATTGTTTCCGCTTTCTTTTGTTTTTTCCCCCTACACCTGCTCTTTTTTTTGCTAAGTGTGACAAATTTTACAGGCCCAAAATACACCTTAACTCCTTGAAGAGACATGCTAATTCAAACCCATGGCCATTGAAAGTCGGAATGTTTTTAAGACAACTCGACGAGGTCTTAAAATCACTTAAGGTCATTTAAAAAACCGCGCACCTTCCTTGACCATGTCCGATACGGTCCTCTTCTCTGACTACCACGAAGAGTTAGTCAAAAAAAACCGACCAAGCTCTCAGACAAACCAACACAATAATTTTAATAAAAACGATACCAAAGTGTGCCAAATTTTATTTCTCTCAAAGTGGTGTCACCCAAAAAGACAATTTTTAAATGAAAACAAAAACAACACATCAGGAGTTTTATTTGTTTTTATTCTTTGCTAGGAACACTGAAAAACACAGCCCAACTCATTATACATCTCAAACACGACTCTTAATCTCATCTAACAAACGAAATATCTTCACAAACTTTTTATCGACCGTCTCTACAAACGCCTTGATGTCATTCCGTATGATTGCCAATTCCAACACAGACTCACCATCTTCTGAGCACTTTTTCGAAGTTTTATTATTTTCATACCAACAAGCAACACCATCAACAAAATCATCAACTAAATCTGGTTCCAAATCATCCTCGGCAAATGCAATCTCACGCCGTTTCACAAACGAAGTCATCAACAACTGCAAAAAGTCACAATTCCAATTGTTCAAATGGAAATAGAAATACTCCAACGACTTGAGGCTATCGAAAACGCTAACTTTGAGATTGTACAAAGAATTATTCGAAATGTCCAATATTTTCAATTTTGTTTGCTTCTTGAAAAGACCCTCGGGGAAATCATGGATATTCGTGCGACTAAAGTTCAATTTGGTCAAGCCGATTAGTCGTTTAAGGGATGTGGCCTCGAGGCTGGCAATCGGATTGATTGACAGATCCAATATGGTGACATTAGCGGAATGAGGGAAATTTGGTATGTCCTGCAGTGAGTTGTTACGAAGTTCAACCTCCTTAACGTAGCCATAGATTGTCAGTTTATGTAGGTCACAGTCGTTGGCCAGTAAAGTGTCTAAGATGTCAAAATTGATGATGGTATCGACCAGGGGATTACCTGAGATGTCAAGTAGCGTAAGTTTCTGGTGATTCTTGAAGTATTCCGATTCGAATTTCATGAATTTGTTATGCGACAGATGGATTTTGGTGAGGTTTGGAGTCTTGTCGAATATTCGTTCGGGCAGAGATGTCAGTTTGTTGTGTGACAGATTGAGCTCCATCAGTTTCCGCAAGGGGGTGAACACTGCAACAGGTAGATTTTCCAATTTATTACCTGACAGATCGAGTGACTTGAGCTCTTTGAGGGCGTTGAAACTCTGGTTGTTCAGCTGTCGCAGTTGATTACCAGCCAGCGAAAGAGTATTAAGGTTGTCCGCACCGAGGAAGATGTTCTTTGGGATGTCTCGTATTAGATTGTTGGCCAAAAACAAGCCCATCAGATTGCTGGCTCCCTCGAATTGTGGCTTCTCAAATGTTTCCACCGAACAGTTTTCCATGCGGAGAACTTGGAGATCGGGAAATGTGTCAAACATGAGATGGGGGATTTTGGCAATTGTTGAGTTGATAAATGTCAGGATTATTTGCTTGGTGATGGGTATGTTTGAGAGGATGACGTAGTCATCACGTGAGATGAGCACTCCCTGGCACAGGCCATTGGTGCAGTGATCCTTCATCCAGACGCGTTTTAACTGCCCCGCATCCACGGTACACAACACGAGAATGAGAACGACAATTGTGGACTTCATCGTTTCGACCGAATGCCATTGAAAATAAAATTGAACTGAATTCTGGAACCTGCTGGAACGAGTATGACTGCAATCTGTCAGATTGGTTTTTTGTGTTATAAGCGGCGACCAATGGTTTATGTGCGATGACACAAGACGGAGGGAAATTAGCGATTATAATGTGCAGTGGGGGACTTTTTTTGCTATGCTATTCCGGATGAAGGGTTGACGTGAGCGTCATCTTCATCACGCAAAAATGCGTTGTTGTCGTTGGCTTGAATTAATTTTGTTTGGCACACCAAATACACTCCTGTGGCTAATCCAGTATGACTGTGACTGATGTGAGTGATTTATTGGCTCCATTACCATATAGAACTTAATTGACCGACCGTCAATTGAATTGAATTCGTCAGCCGCAAAAAATAATCCGCATCGGCCTCATTTGACGAGGGAATCAGATAAAAAGGGAATCAAATTTAGTTGCAGAGCTACAATTGATGTCAATACTGACCATTGGCGCTATTTATCTCTCAAATCACACTTCTCTGGCTTTGTGATGCGAGATGTCATACATCAATGCATAAAATATGCAACAATGTTGATTGACGACGCTGTACTGCGTGTCTATTTGTAATTAGCAAAGCTGTCAGTCTTGGTTTTTTTTTTTTTTTTTTGCTTTCGTTGTCTACATCGGATTGAGGCGAAACATGGATTAGGAGACGCACTCATGACTTAGTTGTGGTGTATGAATTGTTCATATGTGTCGGGTGGTTGTGGTTGATGTTGTGCATAATGAAAGGTTAACACGGAGGGGTTAACCATGTGCTGGATGAGTATTGTGGTGAATTAGTATTGAGGAAGTGGTTTGTTGGCATCAATTTCAAACGCTGAATGATTGGGACTATGTGCGACGACTGTGAATCAGTAAAAATAAACACTCGTTTGAGATTGTAAGTGAAGGGGTTTTTTTTTCGGGGGGGTGGATAAAGGAACAGCGCAAATAGACGGAGTGACGACATTGAGGTTAAAATGAGGGATAGTTGGCTGGTGGTTCTTAAGCTTTCTTTTTTGTTTGGAGTGATGAATGTTCACTTTGTGGAAAAAATTCCTAATTCATTTGTTACTCCAACCACTGGTGTCACTGTATCCCCCCGACAAGATTGGTCGTACTGCATGTCTTTAGATGCTGGGTGAGATTTCTTCTTTCTACTCATTTGTTCTACGGTTGACAATCCTTTCTACTGATGGCCCATTGAACACTTTGCTTGTCAGCTTACTTAGTTTCTAGGAAAACTTTTGCACCATTGGGCCTTATCAACCCCTATGTGCCATTCTTCGAAGTTCTGCAACCCACTTGAGGTCTCAAAATTTTTTTTTTATGGCGACCTCCGTTTCATTTTGAGGAAGAGGATTTGATCGCAATGGAAATTGGAGTTTGAATTCACTTTAGGCCTTGAGGTGTGATGAATTCACTGGCATTTGCTTCCTCGTATAGTTGATTGCGATCTCTCCTCTTCGCGTGTAGAGCTCTGACTTCAAAATTAGTTTCTCAAAGTTTAACTTGGGGCGCAGCGTATCCCCACGAACTGGTAATTATTGTGAAGCAGTTAAATAGAGGAGCTGTGATCCGAAGAAGGAATAAGAAAAAAGAGAAAAGAAGAATCAGAACATTGTACGCAAACGTCTATTTACATCTCCCAAGCATCAATCTTCTGAATGTTGGTTTAAGTGCTGATGTCAAGGCATAGCGTTTCCACTCTTTTTGTCTTTCGGGCTTTTTTTTTTTTACTAGATAGAGGTGGATCACCTTTACTAGCACGTCGACCTGAAAGATCTTTTGTGCTTAGGTTTAAACACGTAAAGTGCGAAGTTGTTCATTCGAAGTTGAGGTCATGTTGTAAGAACCCAAGAATATTCGAAGAAGGGGTGTTTCTTATATCAAGAGGACTAGTGAATCCTTTATTGAGTATCTTTAGCCTGGATATGGCTATGGCAGGGCATCCACATAAAATGTCTTCAACCGTTTTTGCGTCTTCGAAACAGTGACGGCGGGTGTCATCTTGGCTGATGCCCATGTTTTTAAGATGATATTTGGGAGAGCAGTGTCCAGTGAGGAAGTCCGTAAGTAACTTTCGTCCCGTTTGCTCATCTCAAGAATTTCTTTCATACGTCTTTGAGATAAGTCGATGAATAATTTTGACTGGCATGGCGGTGGCCAGTAGAGTTTTCCCTGGTGTAGATCATGTGCCCAATTGATTTGGAGACCGCAGTAGAGTTTCGGGCCTTTGAATTGAGATTGAGAGCCAATTCTAGCTAGGCGGTCAGCCCTTTCGTTACGTTTCATTTTCGTTGTGGTAGCCACCCACAATAAAATAACTTTTTCCTGGGTGCGTGGACATAAAGGTGTAATTGAGATAGACATGTCAGGTAGTTCCAAATTAATTAGGATTAGATTTTGATTTGTGGTACCCGTGGCGCGATGGTTAGCATGTCCACCTACTAACCCAGAGGTTTGAGGTTCGAATCCCAGCAGAGGCAAAGCAAAAATGTTTTTTCCACGGGTATCGCCTTTCGCGAGGAATTCGCAAGTCATCCGTTAGTAAATTCATTGCCATGAAAAGCGCTTTCTCATTTCCTCACAAGGCATGGTTGTGAGAAATGCGCTAGGCCCAGGGGCTCCTCGCTCTGTTGCGCCACCCTATTATTTTTTTTTATTATAGATTTTTATTGCGGACAGGGTCTTTAGGGCTGCCTGACTATCAAAGCAAATTAGAATGCGTGATATTCGGAGGTTTCTTCTAATCTATTCCCTAACACAGAATTCTATAGCTATTACCTCTGCTTGAAAGGTTGTTTTTGTGCTACCAAGGGATTTGGATGATTTGAAGTTGGGACCGAAAATCCCTGCAAATACACCGTTGTTAGTTTTTGAACTGCCAGTTTACCGGGTTCTTCCATGCTGAGCGGTTAGGAAAGATCACTTCGAAGGGATGGTGTAACATTATGCGTCTAGCCATAAAGGCCGAAGAGTGAGCTGCTGGCGATTGTGAGTACCTGCGGAAAGGTCATATGTCCCTGTAAGTTTTCTTCACTTAAATTGTTTGTGAGATGAATCTTTAGTCCGCTTAGTGCGGCAGCCTTCTTTACTCTTTGGTTTAGCGGAGGGAAATTTAATAAACTTTCTAGCGCTAAAGTTGGGGAAGTGCACATTGCACATGTAGTACCTACACAGGCTTAACTTTGTAGCTTTTGCAAAGCTTTGCGGGCATAACTTTGTTCTGTTTTTTGCCACCAGACCAGCTAAGCATATAAGTCATGATGGGTGTGATAAAAGTGAGGGTGCAGTGCAATAAGGCCCACGGCAATAAGAACCGCGGGTCTTATTTCCTCTTTGTTTTGGAAGTAAGGCCCACAAGGACCTGGCCCTCCAGGTTGGGGGTTGTGCGTAGGGTTAACTACCCAACCACGTTAAAAAAGGACAGTTCCGAAACAACTAATAGCCTCGGATAACGATAATGATTTCAAAGTTGACGACCCAAGCAAACGAAAAAAGGACAATGACCTCCGGATCTGCACGTGGAACGTAAGGTCTCTTAACGGACTAGGTGCAGTTGGAGAATTAGCGGACGCCCTGGACTGCTGCAAAGCAGACATAACCGCCATCCAAGAAGTGCGATGGAGTGGACCGGGCATAAAGAAGATGAAAAACTGTGACATCTACTATGGCGACTGCTACAGACAAAAGAAACAACGCTTATTTGGGTGCGGATTTGTCGTTAGAGGAAGACTCAGGGATAAGGTGATTAGCCAAAATCCAGTCAATGAGCGTATAATGACCATCCGCATCAGGGCTAAATTCGCCAACATTAGCCTTATATGCGCCCACGCCCCCACAGAAGAGAAAGACGACGATTCCAAAGACTGCTTCTACGAGCTCCTCGAAGAAACGTATGAGCAGTGCCCTAGACACGACGTGAAAATCGTTCTTGGCGATTTTAACGCAAAGCTAGGGAAGGAGGACATCTTTGGAAACACAATCGGAAAGCATAGCCTCCATGACAAAACCTCCGAAAACGGACTGAGGCTAATCGATTTTGCTGCGGGGCTGAATCTTGTTGTAAGTAGTACGCGCTTCCCGCATCTCAAAATTCATAAAGGTACATGGTGATCAATTAACCGTCAACCAAATTGACCATGTTGCGATCGACGCAAGGCACTCTTCCAGTGTTCTAGATGTCCGAACTTTCCGAGGGGCCAACTTTGACTCGGACCACTACCTTGTTGTAGCCAAGGTACGAATGAGGATATCTTGTTCACGACCAGCGCGAACTAACGCTGTGAAGAGATATGACGTCGGTAAGCTACAATCGCAAGAGATTGCCAATGCCTTTTCCAATCGAGTGTCCCTTCAATTATCCTTGAATCCCATGCCGCCAGCATTAAACATTGAAGACCAGTGGCAGCAATGCCAAGAAGCCATCAGAACCGCTGCCTCTGAGGTTCTGGGTTTCACTCGGCCACCAAAACGAAACCCATGGTTCGATGAAGAATGCAGGCAGGCAAATGCAGCCAAACAAAGAGCACGACAAATGCTTATGCAAACACGAACAAGGGCTGCTTTCGATCAGTATAACGAGATTTACAAGGAGAGAAGAAGGGAAGAACACCGACTTCTCAAAAAGAAAAAGAAGCAGCATGAGAAGCGCTCGTTTGAGGAAATAGAGAGGTGCCATGACAGGAACGAGATTCGGAAGTTTTACCAAAAGGTAAAAAGATCCTGCCAGGGTGGCAAACCCCGAACTCAAGCCTGTAAAGACCAGCAGGGAAACATAGTAACAGAGACGCAGTCTCTACTGAGGATCTGGAAAGATGATTTCTGCAGACCGCTTAACGGCGATGAAGACACAAATTCCGCTGTCAGGCAGATTGCCCCATTCAGCTTGGACGATGATCAAGAATGCCGTCCTCCCGACCTAGAAGAGGTTAAGCTTGCCATATGCAAACTTAAATCAAATAAGACTGCAGGTGCAGATGGCCTTGATGCCGAACTTTTCAAGGCAGCTGGAGATCAGTTGGAAAGGAGCATGCACCAGCTGATCTGCATGATATGGTCGAAAGAAAGCATGCCCTATGAATGGAACCTCAGTATCGTATGCCCGATCCTAAAGAAGGGAGACCCTCACAATTGCGCCAATTACAGAGGGATAAGCCTCCTTAACGTCGCTTATAAGATCTTGTCTGCTGTAATATGTGAACGTCTGAAACCCCACGTCAACAACTTGATAGGTCCTTATCAATGTGGTTTTAGACCAGAGAAGTCCACAATAGACCAAATTTTCACATTACGGCAGATCTGGGAAAAAACCCGAGAACATAATATCGATATTCACCACCTCTTTATCGATTTCAAGGCCTCGTATGACAGTATTTACAGATACGAGCTGTATAGAGCCATGTCTAGTTTCGGCATCCCTGCAAAGCTCGTACGACTATGCAGGATGACTTTGGAGAATTCACGCTGCTCCGTCAAGGTCGGAAAAGAACTCACCGAGACCTTTGATGTCGAAAAAGGCTTTAGGCAAGGCGACAAACTGTCATGCGATTTCTTCAACATCATACTTGAACAGATTGTAAGAAACTCAAACGTCAACACCAGAGGAACAATCTTTCAAAAGTCTGTACAATTACTCGCCTATGCAGACGATATTGACGTAATGGGAAGAAAAAAGCGTGATGTCATAGGTGCTTTTGCGAGTATTGAAACAGAAGCGGCAAAAATGGGTTTGATGGTTAATGAGGGCAAAACGAAGTATATGCTGTCATCAAACAAGGACACAGAACATCGACGAATTGGACAAAACGTCACAATAGACAGACATAACTTCGAGGTAGTACAGGACTTCGTCTACCTAGGATCCGCTGTAGACACGGAAAACAACATCAGTGCGGAGATCAAACGGAGAATAACTCTTGCCAACCGTTGCTTCTTTGGGTTAAGAAGGCAATTGAGAAACAAAACCCTCTCTAGAAAAACCAAGGTGACCTTGTATAAGACCTTAATCATCCCAGTCCTGCTGTACGGCGCGGAAGCATGGACCTTATCGAAAGCGGATGAGGAAACTCTTGGTCGTTTCGAAAGAAAAATTCTCCGAATGATCTTTGGTCCCGTATGCGAAGACAATGTGTGGAGAAGAAGATACAACAACGAGCTGTATGAGCTGTACCGCGACATGGGCATAGCCAGAAGAGTACGCATCGCGAGGCTACGATGGTTGGGCCATGTAGAGCGGATAGACCCAAACGCTCCGGCTCGTCGGGTGTTCGAAAGCACATTGCAGGGAAATCGCGGAAGGGGAAGACCTCGTCTTAGGTGGCGCAATCAAGTGGATGAAGACCTCAACCGACTTGGAGTGCGAAACTGGAGAGAGCTCGCCCAAGATCGAAATCGTTATAGAAGGATGTTGGTTGAGGCCCAGGTTCACCCCGAACTGTAATGCCCACCTAAGTAAGTAAGTAAGCCCACGGGGTTTATTTCCATGATGAAATGGCAGTAACAGCCGCGGGCCTTAGTTCCTTTTACTGCGAACTTAAATACCATTTCGTAATGGAAAGAAGTCTCACTGTTTGCACTTAAACTTATTTTCAATGTGAATAAACTTGCACAGGGACGTAACTCCACTTGACATAAGTCCATGCTCTGATTGTGGGTTATGACATACCAAAGAGGAACACGCGTACATAATAAATATCTATGGAACTATGAATCATACTATGTGTTTACTGCGGTCAATTCGCGCGTATTTCTTAAGTTCAACCGCAGGCACGTATTACACTACACGTAGGCAAATTTTGTTCGCTTTGCTTTTTACTCACGGATAGAATAATGAAGCTAAAAGCGAAGCGGAAAAAATTTTCTCAAGATAATATGGATGTGTGGTGTAAAAATAAAAATTCGCGCGAATTTTGGTGTGGTGGAGATGATTGTGCCACTTCGCATTGAGTAAATCCATTTAATGGTGAGTGTGTCAATTCGCCTTTGGCAATTGCTGCGGTTTGAATTGATAAGTACGTGGTATTATCAAAAAAATGTCAAGACAAAAGCAGAGTATGATGCCTTTCTTAGCAAACGCAATCTCGAGCTGAAGGAGAGCTGTGACGGTGGGTTTGCCAGTCTGATAAGCGAATTGGTTAGCATTAAGAGGATTGACTACTAAGGCTATATTGCAAGTATGTGTCTAAGTCAGTTACTTATTCCATGACCTTTAGAAAGAAAGACCATCTTCCCCGGGGATTGTTGAGAGGAAATTGCCATCTAATCGAGTCTTCGTAAATTTTTTTTTTCGGGCTTAGATGCGCTAATCAAGCCTATAATCGTCTTGAGATGAGATAATGCTCCCAAATAAGGAAAGCATCAAACTTTCTCGGCCTTTGATGCAGAAATGTTTAATTGAGTTGAATATTCTCTGCTGATTCATTGCGCTGGCTTCAAGGTTCAAGCCCAAGAAGATTATAATAGCTTCGACAAGTCTTTCCCATTTCCTCATGACTATACTGCGCTAAAAACTTCCCTTACGATCCCTGGTTAAAGGATCGGTGATAATTTACAACCCTTACGAGCTCTACTTCGGATTTCAAAAGCTTTAATTTATATAAGACACTATATTGTCCAACTACGTACATAGACAACATCAGCGATGATTTTTTGAGGAATACGCCTCTTCCTTTCCATAAAGGAACTTTCAGGCTTGCGAAGCATCATAAAAGTCAATGAATACAGGTAAATTGGTTATATCTACTAATTCTCTGGCCCTCAAAAGAGTTAAGTGGGGTGTTGTAGAAGGACCCAGAGACTCAGAGACTTTGAATTCGCCGTCGATCCAGAGACTCAGACACTTTGAACTCGTTGTCGACTATTTGACAACCATTGGGAAACTCATTTTCCCATCTTCTGACTATTATGGGACTTAATAGCACTTCCGATGTATTTAACGCAGTTTAGAACAATTCCGTATGAAACTCCATTGTACTGTTACTACATGGGGATGTACTGAGCACATTGGCATGGTTGCTAGAAGTGAGTTCACCCCGAAGGTATATTTTGGATTCTGAAGGTGAGCTTCCTGTTTTGACCAGCGAAATCTGCTATCTTATGTAGATGATCTTATGGACCCAAATCTTGTGGCAGGTCAGGTACTCAAACGGGGTGCCTCTCTTGACTCTTTTTTCCACCCATGCACTTCGCCATTTCATCATTGTTCCTATGGCATCAGCGTCCGCAATGTGTTTGAACGTGGATTTGTTGCTTTAGTTTAAATCTCTCTATCAAGTGTTAAAATGTGGGCAATACCTTACTGGCTATACCTTTTTCGCTAAGTTGTGTTTTTCAGGTTTTTTCTATTTTAATCTCAATTCAGTTCTTTGAAAAGAGAATGCCCTTTGTTATGAACGCTTCACAGTAGCCTTCAAAAAAATCCCGAAGCATTCCATTAAAATTAAGTGGCTGTGCTCCCGATTGAAGAAGACTTCTTAAGACTCCAATAACTTCCACTGAATGAATTCATTTGATCCGACTTCTTCGATTGGAAGCCTTAAACTTAGCAGAGTGAAGGTTTGAAATAGAGAAATACTTTTAGCGAACTCAGTTAAAACCATTTCAAACGCGCAAAACGTTAGCTCAAGGTTATTTGGAAAAATGTAAGATCACTAGATTCATCCCAGTAACAAAATCGATAGGGTTCCCTCTAAAAAATTAATGTAGTTTCATTACCAACAATTTAAAGTATTCCTGTTTCTTTCTGGCAGTATTTCATCGATGAGACTACATCGGCAGCTAAGTCTTTGAAGCGAAAATTCCTAGTAAAACGTATCGTATATTATGTGCTCAACAATATTGGTCCCAGATCTTACCCTTGAGGTACATCTTCTGTTTTTACTGCGCCAGAAAGTGGGAAGACAATTCAAGATCTGTTAACCTTTAAAGGCTATTTTATGTACACTTAAGTCGGCTTTTCTCTGAGTTGAACTGTGGACGTCCTTACAGAAAACTGCTTCACACTAGTGATCAGAATGTCTCAGCCAGCCTCCCGGTTTTAAACTGTTCCAGCATGTCTGAGGACAACCAACTGCAGATTTCGTTGCATTTGTCTGTACCTGGAGTGTTTTGTTCTGCATTCCTTTCCCCTCTTTCGTCTGAACGTGGTATGACGTTACTTTTCTGAAGGGGCCTCCTTTGGACATGACCAAATAAAGCACGACTTTCTCAGTCTCTATTTGATATTTCTGACGAGAAGGTTTTGACGGATTATGTTACCTGTGTTGTCATACGGTCATACGGATCATCTTCATCTTCGCTGTCGTCAACTTACTCTCATACTTTTTGTACATTGTCCAACATTGTGATTTGTGAACCGAATGTGTATGCTGGACGCACAACCGCAGTGTAGAGCCGTCTCTTCCGCTTAAATAGCATTTTTCTATCGCAGAAGATGGCACAGTTTTCTCGCCACTTCATCCGCCCTACGCGCTTGTTCGATGATTGATATCGTTATCAGAAGTCATTACAATAGATCATTGATCCTAGATATTTAAACTTTTCACACTTGGGAAGTACATTTCCTTTCAAATAAATGTCTGGAATAGGCACTTCTGGATCAGCAACTGGGCAGCAAAAATATTCAGTCTTCTTTTAAACTAATATGATATCCAGGGGTTGAGGATCCACACTTATGATGGCTCCATCTTTAACAAAAAATAATTGATGTACTTTGGTGCTGTGTATTTTGTCTTCCAGTAGTAATCAACGGATGTACTAAAGAGTATAGGACTCAAAACGCTACCTTGATGTAGACCAATTGACTCCAACTGGTCACCTGACCTTCCTTACCGCTCCTCATACATATCCTTAGTCATCCGCACAAGGGTCTCTGGAATTCTGTTTGAGGGCCACTTATATTCGATCTCGTGGTTTCTTAAAGTCAACCAGGACAACATGCGAATCTTCTAAGGAATGACAATGTTTTTCCATTAAGATCCTTAAACTTTGAAGTGCATCTGTTGTTGAAGTCAGATCTAAATAAACAAACGGCACAAGAGAACTCAAGGAGTCCCAGAGCCTAGCACATATCTCTCAACCATGGCTTATGAGGATTGAAGTGAATCTACAAATGTTTGTTCGTCGATTGTGGACCGCTTCTTCTTCTTCTTTTTCTTCCTATTGTTTTTCTTGTTTTTCTTCTTCTTTTTTTTCTTATTCTTCATATTCTTATTCTTCATATTCTTATTCTTCTTCTTTTCTTCTTCTTTTTTTTCTACTCTTTTTTCTTCTACTCCTTCTTCTTCTTCTTCTTCTTCTTCTTCTTCTTCTTCTTCTTCTTCTTCTTCTTCTTCTTATTCTTCTTCTTGTTTTTCTTCTTCTTCTACTTCTGATCTTTCTTCTTCTCCATCTTCTTCTTCTTCTTCTTCTTCTTCTTCTTCTTCTTCTTCTTCTTCTTCTTCTTCTTCTTTTTCTTCTTCTTCTTATCCCTTTTCTTCTACTCCTTCTTATTATTTTTCTCCTTTTCCTTGTAGTTATCGTTCTTCTCCTTGTGCCTCTGCTCCTTCTTTTTCTGGTCTTTTTCCTCCTTCTTGTTCTCTTTGTTATTGTTCTTCTTCCTCTGCTTTTGCTCTTTTTTCTTTGTTAATTCTTCTTCTCCATCGTGCTCTCCTTACTTTTCTTCTCTCACGGCATCATGATCTCAAATGGATCACAGCTCTCACACTTATCTGCATCACACTAGTGATCCGCCAGTGGCGTACTCTGCGTTGACATCAGAAAGCTTCAGCTATCCTCCCGCTCGAGTTTTGAACTCCTGCCCATTTGACTACAATGCCAATGTGGTTGTCAACTCACAGATAAAAGTTTCGTTGAAACTCAGAGTAATCCTTGATATCTTTGATGTTGCAGCGTAAGAAGCGCCTTGAAACTAATTGTACATTCAAGTAAAGGATCATCTCTTTATCAACTGGGAACTAACATTCCTTAAGTTATTGCTGCTATCTCCGTCCTAATTCCATCAACTTCGTTTGGAGACTTAAGTTCTCGAGGTTTTTGAAACTCGTTATCGTTGGATCCTAGTTTTTATGCTCTTTATTTAGAAAAAGGATATACTTCTTGTCCAATAACTAAAACTCTTAAAATGTATTTATTGAGCTTCTAGTTAAATTCAGCAATGCGTTAGATTTGGTGGCGGAAGCGGCGTACCCCACAGGTGGGTCACTAAAACTGTTTCAAAACCTTGCATTGAAGATGGGCAAGTGTTGAGTTTAGTATTTCTTTCAGGGTCTCTTAGAATTGTCCATTCGTTAAACAGTTTTAAAGAATTTCAGGAATATGTTTGACTCAAGCAAAACTATCAGGAACTATTAATATACAAATTCCATTCCTCTAAGCTAAGCTGCCTCAATTGCTCCTCAAAGAAATGAAATTGCTTTGCCTTCTATTTCCATCTTTACATTAAACTTTATGCTCACACAACTTACAAGAGACAAGGACTTCTTCTTGGACGTGCTTTTAACCCCAGAATTCTTTTTACCTGCTCCTTGTGAAATATATTTATTGCATGCTGTGCATCCTTTCTGCATTTGAATGTTTCGCGATGCTATTTGTTTGAATATTTAAAGAGGTTTTACAGATGCAAAGCCGCCTCAGCATCAACATGGCACAAAACTGGAAAATAAAAATAAAATTGCAAAGTTTATCCCTGGAGTGTGTTGGAAGGGAAGCCCTGCTCTAAGGGAAATTGAAAAATAAAATAAGGAAAGAAAAAAAAAACCTATTCATGTATGCTCGTGTGCATATGGAGAAGAGCGAAAGGACGACCTCAACAGGTAATAAAATTCCAACATTCTTGCAGTGGTTGTCGGTGCTTTGTTCGAAATAAATGTTCACATTCACCCCTAAACTGCCCTCTCAACTACTGTCATCCTATGGCAATATGCAATGCCAAAGCTTTCCCGAGTAGAAATGCAGAAGGATCTCGCTGCCGCCGCCAGAGAAGAGAGAGACTATTAGCGGTTCAAGGAACGACTATACGACTGTTCATGTTTGTTCACTACAACTGTGTCCTTCTGCAATGGGCTACCATTGCATTCTCATATCGCGGAGAACCAATAAAACCTCGTGGAAAACTTCACCCTTTTCGGGTGCAATTTAATGGTGTGCGAGAGTGCGAAAAGCCACGTTTACACCGTCGTGCTTTTATTAGTGTTAGGAAATTGTACATCCTGTGTGCAGGTGCAAAGCAGAAAATACTTCTCTTATTTCAGAAGACAGGTGTTTATTTGTTCAAATTGCGATATATATTAAATTTTGAAATTTATTTTTTACTCCAGGACATTGCACATTTCTGCTCATATTTTACTTTTATCTTCCTCTACAACGAAGTCCATGGCGACAAATGTAACGAAGATTATTGCGTGAAATTTGAATAAAACTACTTTTTGTGGATTCAGGAGAAATGAGTTTGGGAATAATGAAAAAAAGTCCTTTATTGTGTACAGAAAAGGATTTGCAGCTTGGTCTTCTGTCGTTGTGTGTTTTTTTTTTTTAATTTGAACTTAAAACAGTGAAATTTTTCGTAGCGGTGAAATTAATTTATGAAATGTCATTTGAGTGCCTAAAACTGAATTCCTAGACTATGGGCACATTCCTCACAACTCATCGCTCATCACGATAAAGGAACGAGCATGCCTCGCGTATTTTCCCAAGGATGCACTACGTGAGACATCAGTAGGAAGTGTTGCACGTTTATTTGCCAAGCTCTCAAAGTCAGTGAAAAATTTTGAAACTGCCTACCCCCAGCGACTTTAGCTTTGGTATGGTTGATGTTCCTGTTAGGAACACGACAGATGTAGTTGTGTAGTTCAGTTGAGATAGCACATACAGATGCGAAGGACTGTTCCCTAAACAAACTATATTTGGAGCCTTCTGTTAAGCAATAACGGCAGCAAGTGTATATTTTTCTTAGACAGCTCTCTTCTTCGGAGAGGTCAGCGCATGAGCGGAGATGGTTTGGGAGATTGTCTTTTCTTCCTACTTGTCCATGTTACTTTTGCAGAACTCTGGAATATCTGTATATATAAGCCAATATTTAGTATTGACACCGATTACGGAGCTAAGATCGAATCTGCCTAAAGATAAATATCATTTGGAGATGCAACTTTGGACAGATCTATATGATCGCCAGTGATGCTTAACATGTCTGCCTGTTACGTGTGAGTTCGAGTTTCGAATCCCAGAAATTGTCTTTGTACGGATTTTGCCTTCCGCGATGAACTGGAAAGTTCTTTAAGAATAAATCCACTGCCTTAAAAAGCGCTTTCTAACTTACCCGATCTGAATCGGCATGAAATTAGAGGTTCTTTGTTTGGATTTCGTCCTCGAGGTTCTCCTTCTTTTATTTCTGTTATTTATTTTTGGAACAATCGCCAGACTGCATGGCTTTGTACTAAATGTCCATCCTATTGAGTGTGGTTGGTGTGATAGTTCCAATTTTTGGAGAGTTTATCGGTTTTGCAGTCCCTTTGATATCTTTGTGCTCTGGAACCCAGAAAAGGTGAATGTTTAAGTATTATACAATCGCCATGAGCTATAATTTTCTCGGTAAGTGAGTTTGTGGAATCGGCTTCAACTGATTCAAGGGCTGCTTGGCTGTCTGAGATGATTCGGGTATTTGACGCGTGTATCACCTTTTTTAACGGTGATAGAACCTCTTTGATCGCTAGAATTTCCGCTTGAAATACTCTGCAGTGGCCTGGGAAGAAAAAAGAGATACTTTTAAGATTTTAAGATTTATTTCATCGATTTTGATGCCAGAGGAGATTTCTCTCATATTTGGCTGTACATTGTGTGTGTTTACATAGTTGATTCTGCTTTTACAATAGTTTTAAATTTTAATAGGCATAGCAATGAATAAGTAAATTAACCAGACAAAAACGTAACTTATGACAATTAATGTAACAATAAGAAAAAGAAAACGATATTGAAAATTTAAAGGGTTGAACGTAAGACTTTACCTTTTACATTTAAAGAGCATTAGCAATTAGAAAAAAGAGACAAAATCAAACAAAAACATGTTTCAGCAGACCAATGAATCATAACATGACAAAAAACTTGAGAATATTTAATTTTAGTTAATAGTTATTTTGTATACTTTTTATTAAGTTTTCTTTGAATTTGGATGGTGATAGTTCTTTTAAGTTGTCTTCAAGATTGTTGTATAGCTGGACCGATTTGTATAACAGTGAGTTGGTTCCATACTTTGAAGTTCTTGGCTTAGGTTGATGAATTTTGTTCCGATTTCGAGTATTGAGGTTGTGTTGTTGTGCTCTGGTTCTTAGTTCGACGGTTGAGTGTGATGCCATACATCTTATGTTATGCAAGTTGCACAATAGATGGAGTTCGATGAAATCGCGTACGAGTAGAAGCTTAAGTTTTTTATGCATTTCTATAGTTCGTGTGTACCAGCTGTAGCCAAATAGATTTTTTAGAGCCTTATTCTGAATAGTCTGAATTTCTTTGATTCTTTGGGTTCCACAGCAACGCCATACATTTATACCATATGCTATATGGCTTTGGAACAAGCTAAAGTAGAGTTGTCTTTTGATGTTGTCGGGAATATGATGGGCGATTCTTCTAAATACACCGCTGATTGATGAGAGCTTTTTAGCTGTTTTGTCGACATGTACATCGAAACTACACGACGAGTCCATCCATAGTCCCAAGTATTTAAATTCGTTTACTTTTTCTATGGTTTCGTTTTTACATTTCAAATCAATGCTTACTTCTTTCTTGTCAATTATCATGTACTTTGTTTTTTTAAGATTCATGCACAATTTTTGTCTTTCCATCCAGTTTTGAAGTTTTTCGAGGTCGTTTTTCATCATTTCTTGCATAAGATTGGAATGTTTTACGCCATACACCAGACATATGTCATCCGCAAACATAAAGATTTCTCCTTTCAGCTTGAGTTCTTTTATATCGTTGACGTATAAGCAATAAAGTGTCGGACCAAGTACACTACCCTGTGGTACTCCAAATTCTACTTCACAGTACGAACTTTTAATTGTATCTACTTCAGCTACTTGCTTTCTTTGACTGAGGTAGGATTTAAACCAGTTGAACGATGTGCCTCTAGCTCCGATCGATACCAATTTTCTGAGAAGTGTTTTGTGATGAACCGTGTCAAATGCTTTAGTAAGATCGATAAATACCAAACCAACAATATTCCCTGCATCTTTTTCTTGCTGTATAAATGTTATCATGTCAGTTAGTGCGGCATTTGTGCTTGACTTTTTTCTTAAACCATATTGTCGTTTGAATCCAAGTTCGTATTTATTTATGTGGTCTGTTAATTGTTGATTTACTACTTTTTCGAGTATTTTCGAGATTACAGGCAGAATTGATATCGGCCTATAGTTGTTTATGTCTTTAGGGATGTTTATGTCTCGTAGGGATTTGTTTACTATTGTAGTAATAGGGGTATGTAAATATACTGATAAAGTTTTTATAATGTCGGTTGAGAGCCCGGAGATGTCGGTGGCCTTGGAGGATTTCATGGTGCTTATAATTTTTCGTATGTGCCATTCAGATACCTCTTGATATTTGAAACTTGAAACTTCTCTGTTTTGATTCACCAGTGCGAAGTTTGTGTTTTTAAATTGATAGGCGAGTTGCGTTCCTACATTTGCCAGGTGGTTATTTATACCTTCGATCTTTTTCTTCTTCTCGTCTTCTGAACAATTTTTAAGAAGAGCACAGTTGCTATGTTGCTTACTACCATTGTAGATAACATCATTTATACATTTCCAGGTTTTTGCGTTGCTATTTGTACTTTTAGAAAAAATTCTACCATAATATTCCTGCTTTTTCTTTCGTTTTTCTGTCGTTAGAAGGTTTCTGAAGTATTTGTACTGTCTTAAGAGTAGTTCATTGTTTTGATCTTTACACAGTTTTCCATACCAGAAATTTTTAGTTCTAATAAATTAAAGTTAATTGCTTATCAATCCAAGGTACATTTGATTTATTTGTATTTTTCGATTTGTGTGTTGCTTTGTTAACCATTTCAAGCAATTGTTTTTGAATGCGTTTGTAATCTTCAATACAAGATGTATGTGATGATGATGTAAAAGTTGTATTTTCCATCATACGCTTTAAAATATCGTTGTTTATTTTATTAAAAACTGTTGGACTCGGGTCAATGTGCTGCATCTTAGATATGTAGTTGGTTTTAAGCTCTGTAACTATCAGCTTGTGGTCGAAGCAGTCAAGCCTTCCAAAGTGGGAGTGGACCTCTAAAGTTGGATTATTGACAAATAAGTGATCAATGTTTTTTTCTAGTCTGGTGTTTACAGTTTCATTACAAATGTAATATCCAAGCGAGCTCATTGTGTTTAAGTATATATTTTTAAAGTTATCATTGTTTTGAGATATGTTAATATTAAAATCTCCAACTATGAAGGTATTGCCCGACGAATTTTGTTCTAAGCATTTTTCGATTTTTTTTAAAACTCAACTTTAGCTGGCAATGCTCTGATAGGAGGCCTGTAGACACATATAACATTGAGAGTTAAACTATTGCTCACAACAATTTTTGATGCACAAATGCTATTTGTATCGTCACTCTCGTTAAAGACTTCGGAGTATTCGTGTTTTTTGTTGATAAATATTGCACACCCTCCACCTATTTTTGATGGCCTGCATGAGCATACTTTTTCAAAGGTACGTATGTTGAAAAAGTGTTGGTCATAATCAGAGAGCCACGTTTCACTTACACATATGACATCAATATCACCGCTGAGTTGAGCTAAGAGCATCTCCACCTCTTATAATTAGTTCGCTGAGTATCCGCTACCACCAACTCCGCCTTTAGTTTTCTAGTCGTTGGCATTGGTGTTCAAATTTACTGAATTATCTGTCAAAAAACCTTGTCGTCCCATGTTAAATTCGAAAAAATGGTGACTTCGAAGTTGTTGTCTTAGAAATGATCCGAATGAATTCAGAATGATGGGAGATTGGTTTTTTATATCAGTCCAGTTTCCCAAGGCATTGTTGATGCTTTCGGGATGTAGCTCTCGGATTACTTGGATAAGATTAGATTCGAGTGCTTGAATTGTTTCCGGATTGTTGGCATAGCATCGGTTCAACACGATTGCCCACAAAAAATGTCCAAAGTGATGAAATCACTTCTATGAGGCGGCGAAATAATATCGCTAGGCGGCTGATAACATTTTTTGGGAATCAGGTTACAAAAGATCGATTGTGGCATGAGCTGTGTGGTATGGAACACAATTTTAAATAGTGTTTTTTTTTTTTTGACGTGTGGTTTTCAATCTGGCAATACTCTTTTCAGAGCTGGTATTTTTGAGAGCTGTCTCTTGATTTACAATTTGCCGTTTCATCGTGGAAGAATTGAAGCCGCACGACAACTGAGCACTGCATACTTTCGGAAAATTGTCCCGATCGCTATTGACCCCAATTTTACAAAATTCCGAGTTTTAAACCTATGCCCAGATTCCGTAACTTTTCAGACGATTATCGTTCAATCGTCTATCGTAGATTGTGTCGTCAAAAAATTGTTCCATATAATCTTGCTTTAAGTGGTTTTTTTTTTTTTTTTTTTTTTTTTTTTTTAAATAAAAGAGGAGGCTTATATGCTAATCTGGAGAACTCAGACCTAATATCCAGTCCATTGTACTACCAGAGTAGCAGCCTTCCCTTTTTTTGTGTTGCAGTAGTTGGAAATAAGTTGTTAGTAATTTCACATATATAACCTCAGGGGCGGCGTCCATATGAAACTGGGAGGCTGAAAGAAAAGTAGATGCCCAGAGCGGGATTCGAACCCATGCATCCGGCCTCTCTACCAAACACTCTACCACTGCACCACGGCCGCCCTATAAGTGGTTGGTGGAAAGTGATTTTACTATAGTCCACCTTTTTTAGGATCGGGCATACGATACTGAGGTTCCATTCATCGGGCATGCTTTCGGAGTGCCCACCATATCATGCAGCTCAACTGGTGCATACTCCTTTCCAACCGATCTCCAGCTGCCTTGAAAAATTCGGCATCCAGGCCATCTGCACCTGCAGTCTTATTTGATTTAAGTTTGCATATGGCAAGTTGAACTTCTTCTAGGTAGGGAGGACGGCATTCTTGATCATCGTCCAAGTTGAATGGGGCAATCTGCCTCACAGCGGAATTTGTGTCCTCATCGCCGTTAATCAGTCTGCAGAAGTGATCTTTCCAGATCTTCAGTAGCGACTGTGACTCTATTATTATGTTTTTCTGCTGGTCTTTACTGGCTTGAGTTCGGGGCTTACCACCCTGGCAGGATCTTTTTACCTTTTGACAAAACTACCGAATCTCGTTCCTGTCATGGCACCTCTCAATTTCCTCAAACGAGCGCTTCTCATGCTGCTTCTTTTTCTTTTTGAGAATTCGGTGTTCCTCTCTTCTTTTCTCCTTGTAAATCTCGTTATACTGATCGTAAGCAACCCTCGTTCGTTTTTGCATCAGCGTTTGTGGTGCTTTTTTTTCGGCAGCACATTGCAGGGAATTCGCAGAACAGGAAGAATTTGCCTTAGGTGTTGCAATGAAGCGGAAGAAAACCAATCGAATTTGAGTGCAAACCTAAAGAGACCTCGAAAAATGTTGGTTGCAGCCCAGATTCACCCCGAACTCTAATGTACACTTAAGTAACTGAGTAAGGATCTAGTAAATGTGAAATTTTAAGCTGTTGAGAGTGATGCAGACTTCATTTAGTCCCCCACTTTCGGCTACAGCAGTCTTATTGTTTTCTATGGTCATCACACGAAGTCGAGTAAATCGAGTATGTCGTTCATAAACCCTCCAGTTTTGCACTGTAAGTCGGTTGTACCGATATACGCAGTGACAGTGAAACTATTCAAATAGCGGAAAAGTGTAAGATTTAAAAAAAAAAAAAAAACAAAATCAAATTGCTTCAGTGAGTCACAGGTGAGTATAATAATCGTTTTTGTTTCTAACTTTTTTATTTTTGGTAAACAGTGTTAGCTCGAAATCCGAGATTTTTTTAAACAAATTGGGTTCAGGGTCGGTACCTGATCAACGCAACGTTTAAAATTAAATTGTTGGAGTAGGTCTACTGTTTGTATGCGAAAGCAAAAACGGTTCTGATTTCAACATGTCGTTTGAAAACATCAGCAAAGTAGTGTCAAGGTTAGTCCCAATTTTCTCTGGAGAATGTAGTCAAGAGCTTTCAAAAAGAGTTCATGAATTTGTCAATGCTTGCGATTTGGCATTAAAAAGCGTCAAATCAGAGGAAGAAGAGACTCTAGATGCTTTGATCTCCACACGCTTGGTGGATGGTGGGAGATGCCTTTGAACTGATTCGTTCAAACACGGTAAAATAATATCAGATTTGACAAAACTATTTAAGGATAGTTATTTAGTGCCAAAAACACTGGATAACGTCATGAATGAGTTGAAACTGTCTCACCAACTGCTAGGGGAAGAAGTTAAAACGTTCGCCAGACGTTTAGGCAAATTGCAAGCTACGGCGAACAAAATCATTGACTCATGGTATGAGGCAAATGAATCGGTAGGTCTCAAAAACGAAGTTGCTAACACAGTGATAACAACTTTCAAAATAGGACTAGCTGATCCAGCTCTCCGCCAGTTCATGCTGGGCAGGAAAATTACTGAACTCAATGAAATAGCGGAAGAAGCCCGAAAGGAATGTTGCGCGTGCATTTGGGTCGCCAAACATTCAGCGTGTTCCCCAATTCAACAAGTCATTGCCATTGATGATGTCGCAATAAAGAATTGGGCAACACCAAAATGCTTGGCGAGCTAGTTTCTGCATTGCAATTGGCACAACAGACAAACAACCTCTAAATGCTTCATGGACATTTCGGTCATCGGCAAGTTTCAATTGGAAAACGCACAATGATCAGGGAATTCAATTGTGTTCACCAACGTAAGCGGTCGTTTCTGTTTTGAAGTCAGTACTAATCAATAAAAGGTACAACACCGGCGTTACGAGTATCGTGATCTTGAAGGGATCACAGCTCTCCAAAATCTGGACACCAGTTATTTTCTTTTGGCGTACGCCGCCGCCGCAATCAATTTGACTGAAATTGAAGACAAATTAGTTAGATCTGGACACAGATCCTGTAACTTTTTAGAATCCAGGGCCTGATCCAATGGCGCACTTTACCGAATCTTCTGGATTTTGGAAATGGCTTCTTACATCGTAAGTGCGGCCCTTATTTTCAATTGCTGGGGTTTTTGTTAAGCAAATGAAGGACCAGAACCGATTTCCTTTTCTTTCTTTGAAATTTTACACAAATCATCTTGTTTAGATATTTAAGGCAACTTAGAGGCATTCGAACTCAAAAGTGACTTCGAAATCGCCTGTAGTGATTTTATGTAGGAAAAGTCTTACGTTTCTAATTTAACTCATCGTTGTTTTCTTGAAATACTTTCACAAAAGTTGTTTCAAATTTTACCAACACCAATTTGTGGGGAGGACGGCATTTTCCCGTCGGCACATTCCATCGCACATCCTTTAAATTGTACTGAAATCTGAAACTGAAATAAGATATTTTGGAACAGGTGAAAAGAGACGAAAACAACTGCCCCGTTGTGTATAAAATATCGATCGATAATTCTTTCGACAAACCTTACCCGGAAATACTTTCTAATCAAAAACTTATCACTATGCCATGCATAAGCAAACAACAATCCATAAATGTACATAATTCCACCCTCTCTCTCTCTCTCTCTCTCACTCTGTGCTTCTGTGAAAAAGTATCATTTTTTCGTCAACAAATTGGAAGGTTTAATGTTAAGTTGAATGAATGAATGAATAAATAAGGTTAATCCGCAGTGTGTTAACCAATTTTTGTCGTCGTCGTCCTCGTCGTCATCATCATCCTCCTTGTCGGGACTTGGGGAAGGGGCAACTTGAATATTTTATCTAAAGGCACACAGGATAAACCTGTTCACCGAAATTATTCATAGTTTGTCACATTTCAAAGTGCCAGGGCAAGTTAAATTAGAATTGCAAGTGATACACCACTCAGACTCCAGCAGATTATCCTTGGAAAAGAGATTTTGTGTTGTTAATAAAGAATTCCACTCGCACTTTCTCTCTGCTCCTTTTACATATAACTTTGATGGGTTTGTAATCATTAAACAAAACAAAAATTAAATCATCATAAACAACAATTAAAATTCGCTAAAAGTACGGTCGGCATGGCGCGCTTGCTGCCTGCAATCCAATCCATTTAAGGAAATTACGGCCACGGCCAACAGTTTAATTTGCATTCCTAAGAGCTCCCCTTCCACTTAACTGAATTTAAATGGCGTTATCCTTGGAATTCGGCGGTATGTTTATTTATTTCTCCTTTTTTTGTGTTTTGTTTTCGTTGTCATAATGAGACGACAATAATAATTGTCAACGTTCAAAAATCGTTTACCGAACCATCGTTTTTTTTTGAGTATTCACCGGCAACGCAATAAAAAGGAAATGGGTAAACATACGTTTTGAAGCTTTTGGCTGGAGGTTTGTGTGGTTTCTTGTTTTTTTTTTTTTTTCGTTCTGTTTGTCATGTCCTGTGATTGTCATCCACACAGAGATACACACATATATCAGTCAGCCACACCACGGAATATAAACAGATGCTTCATCCATCCCCAAAAAGCGGGGGTGGATGAATGTGGATGGCAATAAAATGAAAAAAAATTAAAGAATACGCTTAAACGAGGGTGGGTGCGACACCGACACGTCAGGCCCAGAGAGCTGCGCTAGCTGTGACAATTCCCAATAACGACGACCGAGCACAAAAAAGGGCTACGAGGTAAATGAGAGGTACGAGGCGATCCTTAAGAATGAAAGGATGAATTTTTCAATATTACCCCGATTTATCATCATCCATTCATCTATCGCCCACTTGGCTTTTACTTTTCAAATGAGAAAAAAAAGGAGATCAGCACTTGGAGGGAGGAGTTGAGGATGGCCAGGCATGTACAGCACACCATAGCTTTGGCACCATGGCAGCAATAAAGGAAAAATACTCATTCTGTCATTGTGGATTTAAATTTACCTCGCTCAAGGCGTTAGAAATAAGAAGGGCTGATGTGCCGTTTCTATCATTTGCCGTATAATATACGCAGGGATTCTTTTGAAGGGTGGCATCAGCATTAGCATCAGCATCAGCATCAACATCAGCATCATGCATCAGCCAGAGCGAAAGTAGATGTGTGTATAGTGAGCCAGCACCCGCATTAAGGTGATGCAGGGCGACGGTTCAATTATGTTTGGGTTTTCCTGTATTTTCTTTTTTTTTTTCTGCAGAGAAAAGGATTTGCAAGAAAAATCAGCAAATACTGGAAATGGAAAATGAAAAATTGGAATTCTCATTTATATACACGCTTGAGGTGAATCTGAAGAAGGATACGATGCTAGGTATACGAAAAGAAGCAATAAGGACTAACTGGTGGGTGGGCACGTGCTTGTGCTCTACGCGGCACACTCACACTTCATTAACTTGGTGATATTGCGTTTTCGTCCTTTTTTTTTGTATTTGTTCGTTGTGTTGGTTGAAAATTAATAACATTTCTCGCTAAAGTCAACCAACCGAGTGGAATAAGAAGTCAAGTCTAGTCGAGGGATTAGCTTTAAGGAATCACCGCGCCGCAAAGTGAAACGCAAAATGGTCCGGGAGAAAGAAAAATATTAGCTTGATTTTGTAAAAGTTTGAAACTTTTAATAAAAAAGTCATCAGAAAAAAGAAAATAAGAAGAGAAAAGAAAGGAAAACAGTTGACTGCCTGGGAGGACGCAAAACTGTGGTGTGGTAGGACAACGTCGCCGTCGAGCAGGGAGTACCCATAAACGACTGCTGTTGCTGCTGTGCGATTTGGGGTTTTCGCAGAAAGTTTAGCTTGAGGGTGTTTCTTTTTTGTTTTTTTTTTTTTTTCATGCGCCCATAAGAACGAAAGTCCATTTCAATTTTGAAAGTTTAGCTGTTGCTGTACACTGAGTGAGGACTCAAACCTGATGCTGTGTAATTTTGTATTCAATTTTGATTCTCTACTTATGACTTCCAGCTGTTGGTTTTGTTGGGTTTTTGGGAAGTTTAAGTTGTTTTTGAAAGGTAAACAAGCGGATTTTATGATTGAGGTTTGCAGTGCGATGCGGTGCTGCGGGATGATCCCACAACAGGTGTTTTTAAGGACTTGTGAATAGCTTTGTGAAAAGACATTATTAGAAGCTGTTGGAGTTCAATAAAAGTTGTATATTGGTATTTTCTTTACATTGGATGTTTTTTAAAGCTGGTTTTTGACATTGAAGAAGATTGTTTTTTGTTTAAACCTGGGGGGAAAAACTTCATCGTTCATTTTAGACGTTTTAAGTTCGTTCTAAGAACTTAAGAGCATAATGACAAAGGATTCGGCTTTGGAGTGTACCTTGGGTTCTTAAAGACGATTTGAAACGCAAACATACTCGACATCTTTCCCACATCTTACATATCACAAACCTTTGGGGAAAAGCTTTACTAGCTCTCCTTAAAAACTGGGTATCAGTGAGGAAATTTCATCGTCTGTTTCGTCGTCTCTGGAGGTGAAAATTTCGAGGATTGTATTTATTTTGTTGGGCTTAAATAAATACTATCCCAGTAAAAGCATTGCGCTTAAATAGTCTTACCGCTAACTTTAAATTTTATGACTCTTGTTGTTTACGGAAGAGAGTTGTACAATACCCTTGATTGTAGGTTCTGAAAAATTTTGAGGAAACGCAAATTCAAAGAATTTCATAACCAGGCTCAAATGAGCATAGGAGACCCTATCAAATAATCGAAGGTCTGACAACAGAATCTTAACACTTACGATGCTTTAAAGAGGCTATACTAAGACCAAATAGGCTTAGAGGAATTGAAGCTCATGCTTAGACAGCAAAATTTTTGGGAACTTGTAATTTGTTAAAGCTCTAGAAGCAATGACGATAAATTCACTTCGTTAAAACGATGGATGAGATCAAGGTTCTGCGAAAACACTTAGAAGAACAAGGGTCCGGTGCCCTAGTACCAAAAAAGGGGCTTTAAAAGCATCCCTAATGTGCTGCTCAAGTAATACAACAAGAAGAAGGCGAAAAAGTTCGATCATTCTAAACCACCGTAGCGTATATCAGGTGCTCAACGAAATGCCTGCCTCCGCTCCTGATCTGTACCCGAACTTTGAGGACCTACGACAAAGCAAACTGACCATTGGGGCAACAATCCTAAAAATGGTCGCTTAAAGAAGGGGTAATTCTCTAGGTAATCATTCGCTAAGTAAATAAATAGAGTGGCGTAACAAAGCCATGGGAACCTTGGTGCCTAAAGCATTTCAGAGACCTGCAATTGGATGCCGATTCCGAACAGCCTGATGAGAAACCACTTTTGATGGTAGTGTGTTTTTTTCTTGTCAATTGCAATACGCTTGAAAACATATTTTTACTGAAGTTTCTAAGATTCAAACAGCCAACTTTCCATGTAACAGGCAGACATGCCTAGAAGTACGCCATAGGCACCTCTTCGTTTCCCGAAGCTCATGAAAGATGCTCGAGGGCAGTTTCATGGCTCTAACGACAAAATTCTGCAAAGTTGGCGACGGTATTGTGATATTCTTTTGGAAGAACAGGCACAACCCTCCAACACCTGCATCCAAATTTATGGTCCGAATCCACAGTCGAAAGAGATAAGATTTCCTATCCGTTTTGGAGGAAGATGGCTGATATTTGTGTTCTCTTTTGTCAAGAAAATGTTTATCGCTAAGGTCTTCTTTTTCTCCTTCTTCTTTTCTTTTTCTCCGTTGTCTTCTTCTTCTTCTTCTCCTTCTTTTTCTTCTGCTTATTATTTTTTTTATTTTCCCGGCGTTACGAGCATCGAATCCTAACAGAGACAAAATGTTTTTCCACTTGTATCGCCTTTCGCGATAGGAATTGGCAAGTCCTCTGTTAGTAAATTCATTGCCATAAAAAGCTCTTTCACGATTAGCTGTTCGGAGCCGGCCGAAAATTACTCGTCCCCTCAATTCCCTCACAAGTTATGGTTGCAAGAAATGCGCTGCCTCTCGGCTCCGTTGCGCCACCCTTATTAACTTACTTTTATTTTCTATCGCTAAAAGTTATCCCTATCGTCTTCTTTGCATTCAAACCTACTTTGTCCTTCTCTAGCTTCCATAAACTCTTTCGAAAGCTCTTTAACTTGTTTCTCGTAAGGTTGACTTTTCTTGCGGCTTTCGTTCACTGTCCAAAGTCGCGTAATTTATTTTTTATAATCAGTTATTCGCTAAACGATTTAAAAAATAAAATTGTACCAAAGTTCTACAATGTCTACCTGGTACATGGAAATTCGAGTTCCGAATCTCAGAAATATCCAGATCCTTTTTCCATGGGTATCGCCTCTCGCGAGGAATTGTTAAGAACGATAAAACCTTTTCTAGATTCGCCCGTCGGAATAGGTATAAAATTGTATGTCCTTGAATTGCGTTAGGCCCCAAAAGTGCACAATCTTTGTTAGGCTTTCGTCACCCTATTTATTCCTTATTCATGTATTTTTATTAAATATCCCAAGAGAAAATTCACACCGGCCTGGCGTATGTAGAAGAGTCCAAGCACCAAAAAAACAAACCTTAAACGTTTTAGGCAGTTTATAATGAGGTTTAAATGATATTTGAATCTGTTTCCTTGCTAAGCTACAAAACGTACTTGTTTCATTAACCTAAACAAGAATCAATCACTGCCTTTTATTTAAACCGTAACTTAACCACACAAAAGAATCTAATTATATTTTTCTTTTTTTTTTGCAGGTGAGTGAAGCTAACTGTTTATCTGTTTTGGAAAAGATGTAAGTTTTTCTTAAATTTTATGGACTATGGATATTTGCAAGGATTTGTAGATTCAACTGTAAACAAAAAATCTCAGTTAATAAGAGAAAAGGTTGATGAAATTTGTAGTTTCTATTGTGCGACTTGATCGCACTCCTTGCTGTTGGTGTCCTCTTGTGGTATAAAGTTTCCAATCATGCTAACCAAGAATTCAAAGCTGCATTAACTTCGTTAATCAGTTGATTCAACGTAAATTACCAAAAGTTGATTGTTGGAAAAATACTATTAAATCCATACCAATGGTAGGGGTAGTAGCATGGATTCAATAAATTAATTATAAGACGTTCTTGCTCGCAACTTCCATCGTAATGAGCTCTGTTTTATTTATAATTGTTTCATTTATTGGATGAAAAACATGGTGGTCGATGGATAGGCATAAGTGAACCAATTCACTGGCATGCACGAACTCCCGATCTCACTGTACTGGATTTTTTTTTTTTGTATGGGGACGAATGAAAGAAATTTTTTACTCATCTGAAATAAAAACCTTAACTGAATTAGAACAATGTGTTTCCGAAGGATCACTACAAGTAAGACAAGAGTTATCGAGAGCAAACATCCACAATGAAATCCAAAAACGGGCTCTGGCACTAAAAAACATAGAGGGCATTTTGAGCACTTGTTATAATTGCATTTGTATAAAATACATAAAAAACTACTAAAAGAACCCAAATTAATGTTTTATTCAAACAAACCTCATGACTAAAAATCTTTGTCTTTTTAAAAAAAATTTTACCCATTTTGTATTTTTTCAAGTATCATAAAATGTATGGGTTTTTTAGTGTACCTACTTATTAATGGGTTTTTTTTTTATTTTTGTTTTGTTCATATGTAAAAAATAAAGAAACTATATGTTTAACTGGCATTTTCAGAAAAAAAATTACCTCAAACCGAAACTTTGCTGGAGGAAGAAAATTTGAACACCATTTAAAATTGAAAATCTGGCAACCCTAAGCCTATAGAAGCTCAATTTAAATACAGTTTTCAAGATTATTATTTCTACAAAAAATTAAGTTTTAAATTAGATTTCTACCATCAGTATTGACAGAGAAATCGAATTTTACACAGGTCAGGGTATACCAAAGTTAACTTTTTTTTTTAATTGTCTTGAAGTGCTGACAAAGTTGAGAAACGGACTTTACTGTAGAACAATTTTTTTCTTAGAATATGACCCAGAATCACATCCACGACACGAATTACGGGACACTCTGTATAAAATATACTGCCATAGTTCATACACTAGTTTTCATGGCCACGATAGAATGTATAGAAATGTATGTATAGAATGTAAACACACACCAAAATACTCTGTGCTTTTTTTGTGGCACATAGCGAAGAACAGCTAAAAGCCCAGACTGAGAATCAGCATGTTAGCGAACTACATATTTATTGATTTTTTCATGACCAATTTGGTCTTGTTCTTGTATGAAATTAAACTCCACATTAGCTTTTAAGCCAATCAACAAACAGTTTGGTTCGTCTTTACATTCTAAAGTTTGGCCCATCTCGATATCTTGTATATGCACTTCAGTGATGATGATTTGATCAAGTGTTACTTGTTTATAAAATTCGGCAGCAGCTTAGGTTAATTTGAATCGGTTTCGATTCTACGGAAATTTCTTCGCTTTAAGCTTTAGGCGCATAATATTATTTAGTCACTCTTCACTTTTTGTTCCCTCAGTAGCCCTTTTGCTGGTATGGGCAAAAATTGGGTTATTGATAAGTAATGTTGGCTTTTGGAACCGATAACCCTCAAAGTTCCACACTTGGTCCTCTTCTATTTGCAATCCGTGTAAAAGAAATCTCATCTTTTGTGGTAGGAGCAGCCTTTACGATATTAATAAGTTATGTTGCCTTTGGAACTGATGTCCCTCAAGGTTCCGCACCTGGGCCTCTACTATTTTCAATCCGCGTAAAAGAGATCTCATTTTAGATCAGGCGACAATCGCCTTTACAGTTTTTTCGGGCGAAGGTCAATGGAACTTTAACTATCTTCTTGGTCCATTAAGGATGGGCTTTTAACTGTTTACAAAGGTCTAGAGTGTAAAGTAAATGCAATGGTTTAATGTCATTGCTCTCTTTCAAACCATCAATCAAAACCGTTTTCAAGCTTACAATAAAAATTGATCGGTGTGTTTATTAAAATCAACATAGCAAAGTTTGCTAAAATATTTCACTTTGTCTCTAAAGCTAGCCATGAACTTTGCTTATCCTCTGCACGATTAACATATTTAACGAACATTCACTTCTGTTAATGATTCTTCAGATTGTAAACATGTGCGATAAAGAGGCTCAAGTAGTTGAGCTTCTTCTAAACACAACGAACACTCGAAAATTCAAACTTTTCGCCAACAGCCAGCGGCCTGCAAACCAAACCATATACGAGAAACTACAAGTTCTTGTAATACTAGTAAATTATTCAAAGCTACAAGTTTGCGTGCTAGTAGTGGACATAATCCCGGGCCTGTAATACAAAGCTACAAGTCAAGGGTAACTTGAAGGATTATTTCCATAACACTTGTAGAAGAACAGGAAAACTTTTGTTACAGAAATTTCTTACACTTGTCAAATTTCACTTGTATTGCAAGTACTTGTAGTTTTGTATTACAGACCCCTATATTCGTCGTTTAGGAGAAGCTTAAGGCAGAGACAAAAGACTTGAGGCTTGTAACATAAAACTACAGGTACTTGTAATACTTTTAAATTATGACAAGTTTAAGAAATTTCTGTAACAAGAAACCTCAAATTTGCTGGTTCGTATACAAGAGCAGTGGACATAGTCTTACTAGTAACTAGTGGCTCTTAACTTGTAGACTTATAGCTTTGGCCCCTCTTAGTGTCAAGTCTAGCATTCGAAAAAGGCTCGCACGTGCTTTTGACAGCATCTTCTTATATTTTCACATTCCTTGGTGGACACAATGTTCCCAAATTTATCAACATCACGTACTTTTTGTCAAACAAAAACCAAGCGTATACAAATACCACGTGACCTATTCCACTGAAAGCCTTCCGTCTTTCAAAAAGCCACTCATAACAACCCTTCCGTATAAGGACTCCCATTTATTACGATTTCAATCACCATTTAAATGAATTTAAGGACGTAAAATGTTTACGTAAAATTTTTATTCTCACTGAAATTATAAAGTAGGCTCTCAAGCATCCTTGTACACTGTACACTTCATCGCTCCCTCTACTGATGCTACTGCTGGTGGTGTTGCTGCTGCCTGGGCACTTTGGCGCGCAATCATTGCAACGAATGGATTTCAAATTGTCAATTGCACCTATGTAAGTGGTATCACATGGCCATGCAGAATGTATTTCATTGTTAACTTGACAAGGATGAGCTGGTGCACCGGTTGGCACTGGCAAGGATATAAAGTTTGCATTCTACTTCTTGGGAACTAAAGCGCCTTGCTGCCCCATCACACACAACCATCTCACTCATATTACTTGTAAATTTGTGTGCAGTTGCTTAAGTGAAGGTAATGCTGCTTCTATAGTTATATAGTGAGTCCCATTCAAGCGCAACGCACCTGGAATGTTTGGTTGTGATTTATGCTTACCTTATCGCCATTTACCCCCAACATCCTTCGTATAGATCCGGTTTCTTTGAATATCGTTGGCGTAGAATATTCGAATGGGATGGCGGATGGGATGTGAGTTGGATCGAGGCGATGTATTCTCTTTCTCCTCTGGTCCAGCATTTATTGAAATACATTGAAGCTTTTGGATAGTTGTGCTCATTCGTTCGGTGCGAACTATGGTGCAAACGACACATCCTGGATTTTCTCCGTTGTACAAGGATATCTCGCATTCATGTCGAGATAATAAATTGCATGTACCTATACGACACACGAATGGACGATTATATATTTACGAGTGCATCCTTGGCGTGTTTTACCTGATGCAGAGAAATTTTCTCTGCGCGTTATGACCTCTTTGGTGTTTTTGAATTATTTGCGCACAATGTTGCGATGAATTTATTTCTATTTTTTTTTTATTTTTATTTCATATTTTGTTTTGCTTTGTTCGAACACGTCCCAAGGACGAGGGACGAGAAAATGTAATTTAATCACCAAGCATGGGACTAATACATTTTTCTTCCATCACTGAAATAATTACTGACAGGGGTGCCGTTACAGGACACAGTAGTTGATAAATAAATACACGAGTCATGTTCAATTACGAGTTTTCTCTTGGAAAGTGAATGTTGGTCGGTGTGGACTGTGCGTCGGAAGTTGTTTTAATTGAAAACTTCATTTTGTCTGCAAGAAATAAAGTGCAACTAACAGAAGGACGAATATATGAACGCTGTGCGTGGCTTTGGGGCAATGCATTATTGATTTCATGGATTAGTTATGAAGTTAAGAGCTGGAGAAAGTGAGAGAACGATGCGACGTTTTCGCTAGATGGACTTGCCAATTCCTCGCGAAAGGCGATACCCATGGAAAACCATTTTTGCCCCTGTTAGGATTCGAACCACGAACCTCTGGGTTAACAGGCTGACATGCTAAACATCGCACAATGGGTTCCACACCATGTTGAAAGCACCTGAGATGAAGATGGTTCCTATGTCAGCTGGAGTAACAAAAGGTAAAATTCAAATTTGCCGCGCCAGCTTCAAAGGAGGGAGCCCTCATATACATTTTCGTTTCTTTGGTGCTTCTTAAGCATCACCATCCACCAAAAAATTTACTATCGAAGTAAACATAAACAAATTTTGAAACAAGTCCATCAAATTTAATAAACTTTTCCATCTGAAGTCGAGAAAATTCTTTGAAACTGAAATTGAAATTATGAAGCAACTTTTATTTAGTTTCACAAAAACACTGCAACTGGTCATTCACAGGTCCAACGAAAAACAAAAGCAACAATTTATTGCTGCCAGTAATCATTGCAATGGGCGGAAGTTGAAGGACTTCCTTACTCTCAATTGAGAGAAAAACTCCGGGTTGAGAGATGGGTAACGAAGTTTGAAGTTACTTTAGATTAATTCTGCAAAACTGTTTTTATACTTTGGGTCGGATGAGAAATGTCCATCGTTTGTTTTATTTAAAAAACGGAAAATGACTGCTCTAAGGAGACTTCTTCACAACAATCTGTTCAAAGGCACCCTGTCAAGGTTTCATGGAATTTAGTCTCCTTGTTAATTGGAGGTCCAAAAATTTATTAATGTTCTGGAAAAGGGGGGTATTTTGGCATCGTCCTTCAAATTTGTTTGATTCCCCTCGACCCTATGAAGAGTTTCACTGGAAAAAGATGTCCGACTAATAAGAAACGAATTAAATTATTCGACAGTGATTTGAATGGCGCCTAACTTTGTGCGAAATGAGAAAGCGGGAGGCATGTGAAGTGCAGGCAGACTGCGATGGGGAAGACCATTCAAAAATATTCAAGTCCTTCGTCAAACTTAAGCAGGTAGTCCTGAAGCATCATTGGCTGAGTTTTGATATATTTCAATAAGTCGGGTGGCCGAATTCGCACGGCAAAAAATTGTTTAAAAGTCGTAATAGTTCAAAGTTTTCGGTTGGATCCAGCCTATAAGACGTTTGTTCCAGAGCACAGGTTACGCTTAACTCGATAGCCGCCTGCTTAGTGTTCTGAAAACGGTCTCTCCGTCAATCCTCTTGAAACCGAGCTTGCTCTTTTCTCGAGACGTAGTAAATTGACTACTTTGACCTAAGTCTTCGGCATTGCCTTTTCAAACGAAGTCAAACATCTTCCAGTAAGCCTAGATAACAAGCTTCTTTGGTTTAAACAGAAATGAAATAAATAAGGGTATGGATATCTTGCCACGTGGCTGTCCACTTAAGAGAAATTTCACTATATTTTTTTATTTTATATACATTCTTAATAAATAAATAAAATAAATAGGGTGGCGCAACAGAGCAAAGAGCCCCTGTGCCTGGCGCATTTCTCACAGCCATGCCTTGTGAAGGAATGGAGAGGACCAACAATTGTCTGCCGGTTCCGAACGGCTAATTGAGAAAGCGCTTTTCATGGCAATGAATTTACTAACGGAGGACTTGCCAGTTCCTCGCGAAAGGCGATACCCGAGGAAAAACATTTTTGCCTCTGCTGGGATTCGAAACTCGAACCTCTGGGTTAGCAGGTGGACATGCTAACCATCACACCACGGGTTCTGAATGCAACCGGTAAAAAAGTATTTTGCACCGTGTTTGTATATAAAACTTTGACATTCCAGCTGCAACTGAATTCAAATAACCATTCGCTATTAGATGACTATTAGATTGTCACTCACAATTAATGCCATGCATTACGTTACGTGTTTATCGTACTTCTTCTTATATGTGCAAGCAGCTCTGGCCCCGTGGCTGTCCACTTGAGAGAAATTTCAGTCTACTCAAAAATTTTTTACTCAAGTTGTAAACACAACCAATTCCTTGAATTTACTAGGGATTTCACTTTTTTTCTGTTGGAGGTTTTTAAAGTACCAGCTGGAGCACTCAGACCTAAATACCGGTCCATTGTACTACCAGTTAGCAACCTTCTATTTGTTATAGCTTTCCAGATGTTCGGAGAAAAGCCAAAAGACGCTGCCATAATAAGGAGCCTAAGTTACCAGCTCTCACCATGCTTGCGCCGAGTATCTGTAACCTCATGCGAGAAAAAGCAGGACATTCACAGAGGAAGTGCTCTGTGGTGTCCTCATCTTCTCCACAAGATTCACAGAGTGTGGTATCACTTAAGCCTAACACATTTAAATGCTTGGCAAAAGAGAAGTTCCCGCTGGCAACGCCAGTAAGCTTTCTACAGTCTTTTCTGCTACGAGCTAGCAAAAATGTTGCAGTCTTCTTACTAACGTTGGGGAGCATACGCTTGGTTTGTCTGCATCCAATGGAGGCATGCCATCTACGGTTGTGCTCTTCACAGATCCAATCGTTGATTGAAGCCCTCACTGAGGACGCTGGCAGACCAAGCGACGGTTCAGGTCCTGAGAAAGCTGTCTGAGATCCTTGCCAAGCAAGTTCATCGGCGATCTCATTTCCAGTTATGCCGTAATGGCCCGGAACCCAAATGAGACTCAAGGAATTTAATCTTCCACCCCATGATGTAGGTATCAAGGGGAGGAAGATTCAGCAGTGCGTCGAGAGCAGCTCCCGGTGTGCTCGGGAAGGCCCTAGAAACACAAAGACAAATTGTTCTTTGAAGTTTGGCAAACGAGGCAATGGCGTATTTACGCGAGAGCTTATTCCACCAAACAACTGACGCATAGGAGATGATTGGTCTTATCATAGCCGTATAGATCCAAAGGACCCTTTTCGGTGAAAGACCCCATGTCTTGCCAAAGGCTCCTTTACATTGCCAGAAGATGTCCGTCTTTAGTAGTCACTACTTTAGTAGTTTTAGACTCGACATGTTTAGACCAAAGAAGTTTGTTATCCAGGATCACTCCAAGATGTTTGACTTCATTTGAAAAGGGGATGTTGACGCCTTTAAGCGTAAGTTGGGTCAGACCAGTCAATTTTCTAAGTCTCGTGAAGAGGACAACCTCGGTTTTAAGAAGATTGACGGAGAGACCGTTTCTGACACACCAGGTGTCAATCATAAAAATCGCAGCCTGTGCTCGGGAACATAGAGCTTGAAGGCTGGAACCAACCGAGAGCACGGCGACGTCGCCGTCGTCTGCATATGCTTGGGCATGAACGTTAGAACCATTGAGCATTACAAGTAGAGAGTCGATCAACATGCACCACAGAAGAGGAGATAAAACGCCACCTTGTGGACAGCCCTTATTTACTCCCGTTGTAACATATTGTCCACAGTCCGCCTCAGCGATTACGGTTCTCTTCATTAGCATTGCTTTAATCCACAACACTAATGACTCGTCCACACCGTGTTCTCTGGCAGCATTGCACATACCATCGAAGCTAGCATTGTCAAAAGCACCTTGAATGTCGATGAAAATGCCTACCGCAAATTCTTTCCTGTCAAGCGCGCATTCAATCCTGCTAACAAGATTTTGAAGTGCGGTCTCGTAAGATTTTCCTCTTTGGTAAGCATGTTGCATCTGAGACAGAGGGTGTAATTGGAGTGAGGTTTTACGAATGTAAATCTCAACCATTCTTTCCAGCGTCTTAAGCAGGAAGGAGGTAAGACTAATGGGTCTAAAGCTCTTGGCGAGTGAGTAGTCTTGTTTACCAATTTTTGGTATGAAGGCGACTTTAACACTTTGCCAAGGAGTTGGTATATACGCTAGGGCTAAACTACCAGTGAAAATATTTTTCAAAGTAGGTAGCAAAACGTTTATACTTTCCTGCAACATAGCTGGGTAAACAGCGTCAGTGCCAGGTGACTTGAAACTGTCAAAAGATGCAACGGCATATTTGATGGCTTCGTCGGTAACAACTAACGATGACGTGTACCAGCTAAGTCGAATGGATTTATCGGATTCACCTGATCTAAGGGAAATAGATTGCTGTGGTCCGATTGATATCTGGTTTCCTGGAAAATGAGTTTCCAGCATAAGACTGAGTTTCTCTGCTTTGGACTCGGTATAGGAACCGTCTGATTTCCTGAGCGTTTCTAGTTTGTTTACCTTTCTTCTTTTAAGGGCTTTGGCAAGTCGACTAGTCTCACTGAGTGTTTCTATACTTTCACAGAATTCTTTATAAGAGGCATTCTTTAATCTTCGAATTAACCTTTTAAAATCCTTCTGTTTAGATCGATACAGGTTCTAGTCGACCTCTGATTTGGTCTTAAGGGACCTATTCAGAATACTTCTGGTTGTCCTGGGATTTCACTTCCTATTTTAGATTAGCATATAAAATATTTTTCATCATATTTCCTAATAAGACTACGACATTTCAGCTGAGTTCAAATTAACACCCGCTTTTTAAACACTGGTTTAATGTTAGTTTTATCCAAAGATTGTCATTCACAATTGCTGCAAAGCAGGACATTACCTACGTCCTTATCAAACACTCTCTTATGTGGACATGAATTTCCTATCCCGTGGCTATCCACTAAAAGCACATCTCACAATGTTTTACTTTTTTTTATTAGAATTCTAAATTCAGCGTTAGTGTCCAGGATTTTACTCTACGGCCATTTTCAGATTGACATATAAAGTATTTTACATCGTGTTTCCTAACAAAACTACAACATTCCACCTGAGTTCAAATAACCATCCGCTTTTAAGCACTGGTTTCATGTGAGCTGTTTTCCAAAGATTGTCACTCACAATTGATGTCAAGCATTACGTTTTAAGATTATGAATAACAAGAAAAACCAAACTCAAGATACCTCAATCTTCGAGTTTTCAAGTAAAATTTCAGATCACGTTTTCATTTTATCAGCAGCAATTCCTTTTATAACTCTGTCTTGTGTAGTGTCTTAAAATGTTCATCTCTTTTCTCCCCCATCAGAGAGTCTTTATCTTTGCCACCATGTGGGTTTGCGCATTGCACATATATCTCACACCCCCTCACAATAAACCAGCAACACACACATTACGTGCCACCCTCTAGTGTATTAAATTCTCTTCCATAAAAAAAACATCATCCACCCTACAAAGTTGCCGTGAATCTTCCCGTAAAGGTTCACAAAGGGCCCTCATTTACTAAAGAGAACGCTGCTCGCTCTCTGCATTATTAAAGAATTACAAAATGTATTGCTGCTCAGGGCGTAGCGGTACCGTAAACCCCGTAATAATGTTAATGGTATAGATACCTCCAACCTCCACTATATTACACAACGCAGCTTCAGGTTTGACTATTATCCCGCAACAACGAGGGTTAAATGGTCACAGTGCGTACCAAATAATTGAGAAATTTGTATCTCTCCTAGGAGAGGAATGAAATTGAAAAAAAAAAAGAAGTGAATGTACAATCCATCCCAAGGATTTACCAGAGATGAATTTATTTTTGTCAGATGAACCAACACGAATGAGAAGAAATGAAGAAAAAAAAGAAGAGATTTGTGAGTTTTATTATGAAAATTGTTGTAATGCTATTTCCACCCCTGAGGGATGGTGTCTTAATTATCTTTCACATCAGTCACATTCTACCGTAATAAAATATCAACCAACAGCAACAACGAAAAAAAAGGATAAAAAGGATGAACAGAATAAATATATCAAATTTAGCCTTCGTCCTCTCACACACATGACGTAGACGGATACGATTACATTCCTTTTATTGTGTTTTTTTTTCTCCCAACAAAAGGCAAAAAAAAGTTAATCAAAAAAGATGAAAACACATCAGCGTAAGGATAAAAATGTGGCAAAAGTATTAATAAAATGTTTCACTTTACACTTTTCCCTCCTAGGTGCGTAGTTTTCATTTTTATTTTCATTTTTTTATTTTTTATTTTCTTGATTGCATCCATGTTTATGTGGAATTTCATTTCCTGTTTCGTGGGTGAAGTGAAAAGTCGTTTTCATATTTTTTTTTGTATGAAGCCATCTCTCTATGGCACAGGAATGAATCTTCACGAATAGCAATGAGCGCTGCTTATTAATACGAATGACGGCAATTTGAGTGTTTGTGTGATATGGGGATAGAATTATGGAGGTTGAAGATGATGGGTCTATGCGTGGAATGTACCCCGATGTAATGTCATGTGTGGTATACTAGGTTAGGTTTAAATGTTTAGGAGAAGAATACGACGGAATTGGAAGGATAAGTGCTGTGTTCTAGGACCTTTGAGAGGAATTTATGTAATGCTTATGGTGGATTTTATTTGAAATGAGCCGGGTTGTGTTTGGTGTATGACTTATGCCATTCCACGGCGGATGGTGCGGTTTAAAAGGCGTATCCTGTGAGAGTAATTGTGGTTTATTGTCCCTGAAGCGATGGAGGGACATATTCTCTATTCTGTAGCTATACAGTAAACCCGGTTCTATCAATTGAAAGCCTTACTGTAGTGTTGATGTGCATTTTGTTCGACCTGGACGTTGAGATCGAAGGATCGGTCGACGGGATCAGTCAGGGAGCACATGGTGTAGGTGCACCTACCTGCTCTTATTTTTCTATCAAAAGTAGCACTCAGTTGATGTGCATTTTGCTCGATATGCACCTTCATCGATCGATGGGATCACGCAGGGAGCACATTGTGTAGAAAAAGATAGCAGCTCTTCCTTTTCTATCGGAGGTAGCCCTCAGTTGACGTGCATTTTGCTCGATCTGTACGTCCGTCCGTCGGTGTCGGAGGATCGATCGACGGGAGCGCTCAGGAGGTAGCACTCATTCTTAAATACCGGTCCGTTGAACTCCCAGATGTTCACAGAAAAGTTAGAAGATACGGCCACGATAAGGAGCCAATGTTACCAGATTTTGTCATGTCTGCTTCAAATGTCAGCGAACTGATTCGAGAAATTGCAGTCCATTCACAGCGGAAGCGCTCCGCGTTGTCGTCATCCTCTCCACAGGATTCACAGAGTGTGGCATCACTTACACATTTGAATGCTTGACAAAAAAGAAGTGCCCCATGCTCTTCTCTGATACAAAACTATTGCAGTTTTCGTAATAACGTTGGGAAGCATAAGTTTGGGCTATCTGCATTCAATGGAGGCCTTTTATTTTATATAAAAAAGAGGAGGCTCATGCTAATCTGGAGCACTCAAACCCAATTGAAGGTTATCCTTTGTACTACTGGAGTAGGAGGCCTCTCCTTTTATTTTTGTTTGCAGATGGAAATAAGGTGGTTGTTAATTCAAATTCAACCTCAAAGGCAGCGTCCAGATGAAACTGGAAGGCTTGAAAAAAAGAGTATGCCCAGAGCGGAGGCATGCCATCTATGATTGTGCTCTTGACAGATCCAATCGTTGATTGGAGCTTTCATTGAAGTCCTTGGCAGACCTAGTGACGATTCAGGTCATGAGAAAGTAGTCTGAGATCCTTGCCTTGCAAGTTCATCGGCGATCTTGTTGTCAGTTATGCCATGATGGCCTGGAAACCCAACGAAACTAGAAGAATTTAATCTTTTAAGTATATCTTAGCAAAAATTGATCCCCCTTCGATGAACGCTAAAGGTGTGCTGACTGCTGGAATTTGGTGATTGTGCGGTTTGATTCCCGATTTAAGGTTGATTTGTAGTCTCCACAGATCCGGATTGAGCCATCTTTCTTAACGACAGACACTGTCGGAGTAGCCCAGTCGGAATATTCTACAGGCACTAGAATGCCTTGACTGCATAACCGATTGATTTCTTCTTCATAAGCCCCTTGAATTGCAAAAGGTATTCGTCGTGGTGCCTGGTGCTAGTCTCATCGGCGCCATGGTTGAATCGATGTGTAATGACACTGGCGGTCCCGTATAGCGACCAAGAACGTTAGAGAATAAGTGCTTAAACTTCTGAGTTATTGAATCAATGTTGATTCCACTATTGATGTCGTAAATGCCTTCGATGCGCATACCAAGTGCGTCAAACCAGTTGCACCTAACCAAGTTTGAGCCGCTGCCAGCGACGATGATGAGTGGCATATTGTCAATTTTACGATTGTTGTATTGAATTGACACATCGATGACTCCGTTCACTGGAATCGGGTTGCGCTGGAAGTCATTAAGATCCAAATCACATTTGAATAGGTCTGGGATTCCCTTAGGTCAGATATTATTGCACGTTGCTTCTTTTATGATCGTCACTGGTGAACCAGAATCCACTTCGACTGTGCACGTTCGGCCGTTGATGACGATTTTTTTTTTTTTTTGTTGGAGGTTTTTAAAATACCAGCTGGAGCACTCAGACCTAAATACCGGTCCATTGTACTACCAGATAGCAACCTTCTATTTGTTATAGCTTTTCAGATGTTCGGAGAAAAGCCAAAAGATGCTGCCATGGTAAGGAGCCTAAGTTACCAGCTCTCACCATGTCTGCGCCGAGTATCTGTAACCTCTTGCGAGAAAAGCAGGACATTCACAGAGGAAGTGCTCTGCGGTGTCCTCATCCTCTCCACAAGATTCACAGAGTGTGGTATCACTTAAGCCTAACACGTTTAAAAGCTTTCCAAAGAGAAGTGCCCGCTGGCAACGCCAACAAGTTTTCTACAGTCCTTTCTGCTACGAGCTAGCAAAAATGTTGTAGTCTTCTTACTAACGTTGGGGAGCATACGTTTGGTGTGTCTGCATCCAATGGAGGCATGCCATCTACGGTTGTGCTCTTCACAGATCCAATCGTTGATTGAAGCCCTCACTGAGGACGCTGGCAGACCTAGCGACGGTTCAGGTCCTGAGAAAGCTGTCTGAGATCCCTGCCTAGCGAGTTCATCGGCGATCTCATTTCCAGTTATGCCGTGATGGCCTGGAACCCAAATGAGACTCAAGGAATTTAATCTTCCGATCGCTTTCAGAGAGCTCTTGCATTCCTGGATAACTTTCGAAGTGGTTAGAGTATTGAGAAGGGCCTTAAGCACAGCTTGGCTGTCGCTGCAAACAAAGATACTTCTCCCCGTCCATCCATTGTTCGTTACGTGGCTCAGGGCCAATAGGATAGCATACGCCTCCGCTTGGAAATCGGAAGCGTATGATCCCAAAGATGAGTGCAGTCGTATGTCGTCGTTCTCAACAAAGGCACCAGCACCAGAACCCTCGTCGGTTTTGGAGCCATCTGTGAAGATACGATAACAGTTCTTTCCAGGCTCAGATTCTGGAGCGAACCAGTCCTGAACCGAAGGAAAGTTGACTGAGTAATTTTGACGCAGTTTGAGCCTTGGGATCATCGTGTCAGACGGCATATCCATTAGACGTGAGCCAAAAGATATGCTGCTTGCGAGTTCCTCAAAGCTCCAGTGCGAATTGTGCCAGAGACCACATCGCTTTAAACGAGAAATGGTCTTGAGAGTACACCCCATGATGTAGGTATCAAGGGGAGGAAGATTCAACAGTGCGTCGAGAGCAGCTCCCGGTGTGCTGGGGAAGGCCCCCGTAACACCCAGACAAATTGTTCTTTGAAGTTTGGCAAACGAGGCAATAACGTATTTACGCGAGAGCTTATTCCACCAAACAACTGACGCATAGGAGATGATTGGTCTTATCATAGCCGTATAGATCCAAAGGACCCTTTTCGGTGAAAGACCCCATGTCTTGCCAAAGGCTCCTTTACATTGCCAGAAGACGGACAGTGTCACTACTTTAGTAGTTTTAGACTCGACATGTTTAGACCAAAGAAGTTTGTTATCCAGGATCACTCCAAGATGTTTGACTTCATTTGAAAAGGGGATGTTGACGCCTTTAAGCGTAAGTTGGGTCAGACCAGTCAATTTTCTAAGTCTCGTGAAGAGGACAACCTCGGTTTTAAGAGGATTGACGGAGAGACCGTTTCTAACACACCAGGTGTCAATCATACAAAGCGCAGCCTGTGCTCGGGAACAGACAGCTTGGAGGCTGGAACCAACCGAGAGCACGGCGACGTCGTCTGCATATGCTTGGGCATGAACGTTAGAACCATTGAGCATTACAAGTAGAGAGTCGATCAACATGCACCACAGAAGAGGAGATAAAACGCCACCTTGTGGACAGCCCTTATTTACTCCCGTTGTAACATATTGTCCACAGTCCGCCTCAGCGATTACGGTTCTCTTCATTAGCATTGCTTTAATCCACAACACTAATGACTCGTCCACACCGTGTTCTCTGGCAGCATTGCACATACCATCGAAGCTAGCATTGTCAAAAGCACCTTGAATGTCGATGAAAATGCCTACCGCAAATTCTTTCCTGTCAAGCGCGCATTCAATCCTGCTAACAAGATTTTGAAGTGCGGTCTCGTAAGATTTTCCTCTTTGGTAAGCAGGTTGCATCTGAGACAGAGGGTGTAATTGGAGTGAGGTTTTACGAATGTAAATCTCAACCATTCTTTCCAGCGTCTTAAGCAGGAAGGAGGTAAGACTAATGGGTCTAAAGCTCTTGGCGAGTGAGTAGTCTTGTTTACCAATTTTTGGTATGAAGGCGACTCTAACACTCTGCCATGGAGTTGGTATATACGCTAGGGCTAAACTACCAGTGAAAATATTTTTCAAAGTAGGTAGCAAAACGTTTATACTTTCCTGCAAGCTGCAACATAGCTGGGTAAACACCGTCAGTGCCAGGTGACTTGAAACTGTCAAAAGATGCCAAGGCATATTTGATGGCTTCAAATCGTCGTTGATGACGATAGAGATGGATTTTTTTTGGTTGTCCAATGGAATGACTGGTTGATCGAAGATTCTCCACGGAATTTGCCTTGTGTTGTCTCTTGACGTGCCGATGTAGCGAACGATGCAGTTGTGGACGATTCTGTTGCCTTAGCGTTACGGTAGACGCCCTGTAGATGACCCTTTTGCCCGCAGGAATGGCAAACGGCTTCACGATATGGACACTGTTTTCGAGGATGTTCGCCTCCACATCCAGCACATGATCCGTGATTGTTGCCAAGGTTACGCTGCTGTGCACGTGAGTTTGCTCTGACTTCGTGAATTGGTTCACTACTATGAAGCTCTTCTTGGGTGGCCTTATGATAGAGTGCCTCATAGCCAGTGCACTTATTGCGGCAGCCTCACTTGCAGTGGCGCGCTCCATGTCGAGTTTCACCGTTAGAGTTTGATCACTCTCCGCCAGAAGACTTTTTTGCAAACCTTCATCTTTCAAACCGCACACAAATCGGTCACGTAACATGCGGTCCAGCTCTGTGTCAAACTTGCAGTCCACTGCTAGAGTTCGTAGCGCCGCCATGTAGCTGCTGACAGACTCGTCCGGACGTTGATCACGTTTATGGAAGTGGTAGACGAAGTTATTTGCGAAGGTTTTGGGGATAAATGATCGGTTAATGATTTGTCGATTTCGGCTAATGTTAATTCGCTTACCTGTTTCGGGGATGCCAATGATGTCAACAGATCGTAGAGTGGAGCTCCAGCTAACGTGAGGAACGCTGCTTTTTTGCGACTTCCTTCTTTGGTCAGGACGAATAATTTGAATTGCTCCATGTATGTAGTCCATTTACTTGGCTGAGCCAAATCGAAGGGTTCTAAATTACCCACTCCAGCCATCACTCGTGTTGTCGGATTATTGTTAAATGTGATCGACTCAGCACCTGATGCTTCAGTACTTTTTTTTTTTTTTGAAATACTGTCTTTTCTTCTGTCATGCGGACAGGAAAAAAATATAGCATATGAGATAATTGGTGTTATCAGAGGCGTATAGATCCAATAAGGCCCCTTTTCGGTAACAGACCCATGCCCTGCCAAAGGCTCCCTTACATAATAAGAGAACTGACAGTGCCTTAGCAGTTTTCGACTCGACATGTTTGAACCATGGTAATATCCGTGGCGTGATGGTTAGCATATCTGCTATTAACCCAGAGGTTTGTAGTTCGAGTCCCAACAGAGGCAAAAATGTTTTTTCCACGGGTATCGCCTTTCGCGAGGAACTGACAAGTCCTCCGTTAGTAAATTCATTGCCATGAAAAGCGCTTTCTCGATTAGCCGTTCGGAACCGGCAGAAAATTGTAGGTCCCCTCCATTCCCTCACAAAGGCAATGGTTGTGAGAAATTTCTTAGACCTCCTCACTCTGTTGCGCCACCCTATTTATTTATTTATTTTAAATTGAAATGTTCTCCTCGGCTTGAGCAGTGCTGACGGTCGTTGGCTATAATGATGATAAGGAGGAAGATTAGTTTGATGGAGGCTTCGATCCTGGAAGTCGTTGTAGATGCGTGTTGTTAGATTGGTCTCTTGGTGGCTTCAACCTCTGTTCTGCTGCGATTCTCTTCCTGCATCAACGTCAAAGTCTCTAAAGCTGTCTTCTAACGATATTCGGAAAGTTGCATTCATCACGGACAGCACCTGTAGATATGCTAGATACATTTATTTCAAAACATAAAAATATATTATTTAAGAAATAAGGTAGTGACATTAGATGTTAAAATTTAAACAGTTTTAAATGTCACTTCAGTATTAAAGAAACAAAATATAAATTGGGTGGGGTGACCCTTATTTTAAAAATTCAATTATTGATATTGATATTTACAATTAGAAAAGAATCAAAAGAATTACAATGAGTTTTATTAGCCAAGTGCCAGAAGAAATTTAATTCAGTGAAATTTAAATATTGCTTTATAAAATCAAAAAGGAATAAAAAAAGAGTTACTTTTTGTTTTGTTAGCCAAGTGCAAGAAAAATTAATTCAGTTTAAAATGAGATTGATCAGATATTCTAATAACTCACCAGAACATTAAGGAAGTAAAATAGCTCAAGAAAACACAACTATTTCCAAAACACCACAATCAAAATCAAACAACCAAGATTTTAAATGTATCTGAAAAAGATTTGGTGATATAAGTGACCTTAACGCAGTAGGAAGTTTATTAAATAATCTACAAGACATTACTGTGTAAAAATTACGAAAAGTAGTCGTCCGAAATCTGGGAACAGGTACAAGATATTGCAAGTTGTTTCGTAGATTATGATTATCTAGGATTCTGAAATTCAGATTTCCTGAGCGCAAAAAGAAAGTTTTAAGGACCTTGAAACAATATAAATGTCGAACTGGTAGAATTTTCAATCTTACAAATAATGGAAAACTATGATGTAGTCTTCCCTTCCTACTAATTATCCTAATTACATATTTTTGTAAAGTTAAAATAGGTTTCACTTTGTTAAGGTGCGTTCCACCCCAACAAGCTATTCCATATTGCAATTTGGAATGGAAAATTCCATAATAAATTTTTTTAAGAAGATCATTGGAGCATACTTTTTGGAGATAGAAGAAGTGCCGCAGTGTAGAACGAAAATATTTTTTTAGACTCTCGGTTTGATTGCTAAAAGTCATCTTTGAGTCGATTAAGAGTCCCAGATACTGAAAAACATCCACTTTTTCAATTTGGAAACAAGACTCACTACAGATTTGGTGGTCAAGGTAAGTGATCGCACTCGACTCAGAAGCACAAAAGCAACTTAAAAGTTTATATTTCTTGCACATTGGTTCATGGAAAAAGATATCTGGTTCAAAAACGTTCGGAGAAGAAAGACTAAAGAACATAATTTTTGTCTTAGAACTAATGACTAACTTATGTTCTGCGAACCACGACCTAAAGAGATTCAAATCCCAATTAATATCAGCCACTAGATCAAGGGGACTATCAGCACCAAACGCACAACCAACATCATCTGCAAAGGCAGTAATTTTAGACTTAAATGGTAATTTAAACAAAGAGTTAATATACAATAAGAAAAGTATAGGACCAAGTACTGAGCCTTGAGGTACTCCTATATTCAGAAATTTGAAGTCACTTCTAATATTATTAATTTTTACACGCAATGATCTATTTTCAAGGTAGGATCTGAACCAGTTACTCATAAAACTCCTTATACCAGCATTTTCCAGTTTAGATAACAGGATTTCGTGGTTAACCATATCAAATGCCTTAGTGATATCGACAAAGAGACCAGCTGTACACTTTTTGTTGTCAAGATTATTAAAAATGTCGGAGCAAAATTTTAGGAGAGCGTCTTCAGTGGATTTACCTTTCCGAAACCCAAATTGTAGAGCGCTAAAAAAGTTGTTTTTATTTAAAAAGTGCAATAGTCTTATTTTAATACTTTTTTCAAAAATTTTACTAATTGACGAGAGGATAGAAATAGGTCTATAATTGCTTCTTTCATTCGCTGATCCTTTTTTAAAAATAGGAACAATATCGGCACACTTCAAAGCATCCGGAAATTTTCCTGAGAAGATGCTTTGGTTAAATAAATGCGCCAGAACATCAACCAAGAAAAAAGATAAATTTTTTAGTAAATTATTTGAGACACCATCAGCTCCACAAGTGTTTGAATTTTTTAGAGACCCAATACTTTTCAAAACTTCGAATGCCGTTACGGGTTCAAAAAAGAAGGTGTTTTGATTCAAAGAATCACCACGAATAATTGAATAACTACAAGATGCACAGGAGGAACGGAAAGAAGACTGCAAGGAATCAGAAACATTTGCAAAGTAATTAATGAATTCATTTGCAACAGTATTTTCATCAGAAACTACATCACCATTTATATTTAGATAGATATCCTTTTTATTACAAGTATGTTTATTCAGAAGACTATTTACTAATTTCCATTCATTTTTAATATTCCCCTTAACCTGCACAAATTGGTTACCATAGTATCTATCTTTACACAAAGAAATTTCTCTTTTAAGTTGAGAGCACATATCTTTGTAACGCGTATTTAAATTGTGATTAAGCGGATGTTTAGCACACTTGATTCTTAATTTGTTCTTAAGATTGATTTTTTTTTAGAATATAACTGTTTATCCATGGCTTGAGTCTAATCTCTTTACTTTTCTGCTTGACAACTTTACTGCATTGGGTAATAATTTTTTTTAGTATATCCAAAAAGATATTAAAAGCCTTAGAGACATTGCTTTCCAGGTAAACCGACTGCCAATCTTCAAAAAAAAGTTTTCGTTTCAGTGTAACGTAATCAATTTTAGTTATTTCAAAACTTGAAGGAGGAGTTTCAGTTACATTATTACTGGGAGAACTCATCAAAACACCAGTCATGGCATGGTCAGTTATACCAAAATCAAAAACGCATTTTTCAATAGTGTCCAATGAGCAATTGGAAAAACGTCCATATATGTGGTCCAAACATGTTCCGGAAGCTGGCCTTGTTGGTTCATTAATAAAGGAAACTAAACCATGAGATGCAAGTAAAGACAAATAGACTGAAACAGCATCAGAATTTTCCAAAATGTCGAAGTTTATATCTCCCATTATAAATAAATTTTTTGATTTTTCTTTTTGCAAAAGATTTGAAAATTCATCCATAAAAACCGAAAAACTGAATTTATGCAACCTGTAAACGCAAAGAATAACAAAATCTCTTTTGTCTAATTTAAAAGTAATTTTCAATATGTCGGCGCTCAAAAAATCTAATTCAGTTGGTACACAATCATACGTATCTCTAACAAAGCAACCTACACCTCCAGCACAATAGTCTTCATTTGTTTTAGCAAAAAATTTATAATCTGGTAGAGAGTAATCATTCAATTCGAACTTATATATCCAAATCTCAGAAACACATAAAATGTCAGGGATACGCGCGAATGAAGTTAAGTGGGAAACAAGATAAGCGAAATTCTCATCGGTCGTCGGGGGCTCCACGCTCTTTGCTTGACGTTCGACACACTTCTTCTTCACGTTCACTTCTTTCTGTATTCCCTTTCGAGACGAGCCTTTTCACCTCTTTTTGTGTGAGAGGCAATTTGTAATGCTTTGAAAGCCACACTGCTTTTCAGTGCTTTAAATTCATCATTCCACCACTATGCTTCTTTGGCTTGTTGCTGGTGTTCCTCTGAAATCCTTGTTGTTTGTTTGCTGTTACGTGGCTTTCTACAGTTTTTTCTGGACTGATGACATTTGCCCGCATTGGACGGAAATATACTAAAATTGTAGGTAGTTACTTTAAAAAATCATTCCAATTCCCTTTGATTTGCGGACAATACAAAAAACAAATAAACTAAAGGCTGTGACTGGTCGATACTTCCATCAAAACCGCCTCCACTTTGTTTTTCTCGAATGTCAGCTGCAGCGAAGGTTTCTTTGTCAAAATATTTCGAACAAAATATTTGTTTTTGATTGGTTTTAATATTTTATAAAATGAAAAATGGTAAAACAAATTAACCAAATACGGAGTTGACTGCTGTGCAACCTCCCGTTACCAACCTTCACATCCTTTCAATATTGTTTTTGTAGGTATGTTTTTCCACATATCTGAATTCTTTCATATAAGCAATTCTCTTTCCCTTTTAACGTTAACTGTATCCACAAAAAAAAAAAATGTAGGTATCCAATTAATAGCTCTCTCTGGCTGTCTGTATCGATGTTTGGATGCGGGAGTAGGTGGCGATCCACTTCATATCCTACTCGACTACACACTTTTTTGTGTGACTTTCCTTTTGTTTTTTTGGACGATTTCAAAAACTACCGCCAGCTGTTGTCATACCTACGAACTTCACCACACACCAACTCTCATTTCATGTGAAGGCCGAAGCGGCATCGGCACAAACAACGAAAATCACTTTATTTTTACAACCGCATCCGACTCGATGTTTGCTATTTTCTTTTCTTTTCCCATTCCGTTCGCAATAAATTTTCAAAAAAAAAAATAAAGGAAGTCACACAAAAATAGTTTCCAACAAAATAAAATATGAAATGTCCTTTTTTTCACTGAAATTTTTATGCAAATTGAAATATTGACGCTTTGCTAAAAGTTATTGAAATTTTCATCTTCGTTTTTTTTTTTCAATCAAAATAAAGTGCCCGCCATTGGATATACATTTTTTTTTGGATGTTTTAATCCTTTTTTTTTATTTTGTTTTTCTTTTCATATTTTAAAAGCCATCACAACCGAATTAACAGCATCATGGAGCTTTTTCAAGTCTTAAATCAAATGAGTGCATTAAAGCTGTCTGTCCAATAGTGGGCTGTTGAGGTATTAGTGGTCGGATGAAGAGTCCTTTGTTTATTTATTTTGTTTTTAAATGGTCTGAACTCGAATATCTTTTTATATAAGAGATTCTTTTATGCAGATTTATATATTTTGTCGAAACTTTATTCATGGCACTGAAATGCGTGGGTATATGGGAAATCGCCTTTTTTTTGTTGAGAAAATCGTAAGTGGTTAATGCGAATTAAGAGTTTGTTGCTTCAATCGGAAAAGCCATTGGGAGTTGTATGAAATTCGAACAGAAATAAAAACAAATTAAAATCAAGGGCTTGGGATTTATTCGTGTGTGGCTTAAACTCACTTTAAATGTATTAATCTGTCAACTGTGGTTGAAGAGTCAGCGGAAAAGTCACTTAAGGGACCACTTTCTGTAGCTTATTGAATGAGTTACGCTACGGTGGACGAGATGGTTGTGAAGATGTAAATTATATACTCGTTTTCTTTTATCGGCTACGTACTAAGCGACAAAGCGGCAAAGCATCACTCTGCCGCTCAGCTTTCAAATTTGTTTTAATTTTGCCCCTCAGTAGGTAAGTAAGGCTGTAAGTGCGGTTATGGTCCGAATCAACCATTGGAATATGAATGTGCGTCCACCTGAAATTGAGCATGGAACACTTCGCCAAACAAGCCAGAGGCAGAGATTAATAAATAAATAGGGTGGCGCAATAGAGCGAGGAACACCAGGGCCTAGCACATTTCTCACAACCATGCGTGAGGCAGCTCTGGAAACCTTCCTTTCGCTAGCCCCCCTAGATCTTTTTACTAAAGAGATGGCGGCCAAAAGCGCACTGCGACTCAAACAATGCAACAATTGGAAAACAGGCATATCAGGCCATAGAACCATCATGAACCATACAGATATAGACATTCAAATAGACTATACCCCCCCGCATATTGACTTCAATCCAGTGGCCCTAACAGTCTTTCCGACAAGAGAAAGTTGGGAGGAAAACAGGGTTATAAAAGAAAATCACATTTCCGTCTTCACAGATGGTTCCAAAACGGACGAAGGGGTATGATCAGGTATCTTCTCAGATTACCTACCCTACCATGAATAGATCAGTAAAGCTTCCCAACTTCTGCAGTGTCTTTCAAGCAGAAGTACTCGCAGTGTGCGAAGCCGCAAAACACCTAGCTACGCAAAACTTGATCAACAAAAATATTGACTTCTTCATAAACAGCCAGGCGGCCATTAAAGCTATCTCATCCATTACAACAAAATCCAGGCTAAGTAGACAGCTGTCGCAGTAACCTTAGACTGCTCAGCGAAACAAACACAGTAAGTTTAACCTGGGTTCCAGGACATCGTGACATAATCGGTAATGAAATGGCGAATAAGCTGGCTAAAATCGGTTCAGCACTCGAATCCAGCGAAACGAACACCTCAGTTCTAACGCCACTAGAACAAAAAAAAAAAAACAGAATCTAACACAATTTTCTAAAAACCGCCAATGACAGGTGGTCATCTTTAGAAACATGACGAGTCTCCAGAAACCTTTGGCCAGATATTTCCAAGAAAAAAGCAGAATTTCTAGTCCAGCTAAGCAGACCTCGGCTCTCTCTGTTGATTGGCATTCTCACGGGCCACAACTCGTTGGGTACCCACATGATGAGAATGGGCATTAGCTCTGTGAGTGTCCTAGCTTGGCCCACACTCGGAAAAAAACCCTCAGAGAACCCTTCTTCGACGAACTGGGCGACATCTCTAGCCTCCCATTGAGCAACGTCCTGAAATTTACTCAGGGCTCCAAATGGTTCAGTGGGGGTTCCCTACCCCAATAAACCAATTACCAACCCAACCCTCTACCTCTCCAATCCTCCCATTTCCTCATCCTCTGATTTCCCGGGGAGCACAATGGATCCTTGAGATCCGAGTGAGGTGCTGTCACTTGTGGCTGCACGCCCCATGCAACCTAACCTAACCTATGCCTTGTGAGGGAATGGAGAGGACCTACAATCTTCTGCCGGTTCCGAACGGTTAATTAAGAAAAAGCTTTTTATGGCTTTGACAGAGGCAGAGATAAGCATTGTAAATTGTAATGTACATCCAATGAACATCTCACACACAGGAGTTTTTTGTGAGCGAGTGTGTGTGCGCCTAATTGAAGAGTTTTCCAGAAGAAGACAGTGTGCTAATTTCCTCGAATAGGTGTTTTTTGCTATGGTACACACACAATAATTGGGGAAAAGTTAGAACACAAACTGTTCGAAACTTTTTTCCATGGTTGTTGTCTTATCTAGTGGTTCAGCTCGCGAAGTTTACCGCAAGCTGTGTCCATTTTATGGTGCGCACCGGAGAAACAATTGCCGCTGTAGAGCAAAGTGTTGAAGAGGACCCGAATGAATCGATTCCCCACCGTGCACAGCAATTGGAGCTTTGACCATCAACTTTATGGAAGACTTTGCACAAAGATTTTGGCTTACGACCTTACAAGATCCAGTTATTGCAAGAATTAAAGCCACGAGACTACGCAATGCGTCGTGGTTTTGGTATATGGGCCGAAAATGAGATTGATATCGATGCTGATTTCCATCGCAAGATTTTATTCAGTGTTGAGGCTCATTTTTGAATGGTTACGTCAACAAGCAAAATTGCCGCATTTGGAGTGAAGAGAATCCACATGAGTACCTTCAGACGCCATTACATCCACAAAAACTGCTCAATAGGCTGTTGGAGTCATTGGGCCATACTCCTTCCGAAATGATGCTGGGGAGGCAGTTACCGTAAATGACGACCAATATAGAGCCATGATAACCGACTATTTTTTCCCCGAATTGGATGGCATGAATGTGAATGAGATGTGGTTCCAATAAGACGGCGCTACATGCCACACAGCGCACGTCACAATCGATTTATTGAAGGAAACATTCCATGAGCGCATAATTTCGCGGAATGGACCTGTCAATTGGCCACCAAGATCGTGTGATTTGACACAATCGGGTTATTTTCTTTGGGGATATGTGAAGTCGCTCATTTACGTCAATAAACCAAAAACGTTAGGTGGCTTGGAAGTTAACATTCGTTGCGTTATTACGGCCTCAAATGCTCGAAAAAGTGGTTGAAAATTGAACCTCTAACCTTACCTTTATTCGAGCCAGCCCCGGGGGCGGCCACATACCCGAAATTTTATTTAAACACTAATGGTATAAAATTATCCTTCCAATAAAGCCAAATTTATTGACATTTAAACGATTTTCTTGGGTTTTATTCCAATTCGAAGTTTTATGCCTCTAAAAGACAGCCTTTAGTTTTGAAGTAGAGATTGAAGTAAACAGTTGCCATGAGGCAACTCCGAATGAAATGGTTGTGTTTTAGAGTATGCCTGTAGAGTTGCAGTATATTTTTCATAACAGAAGTAGTTGCGCATACACCGAGTGGTTTTGTGAAGCTTTCAATTACATTACAGTTTGGTTTGTGTCACCGTATGATTGTTGCATATGCATAGACTCGTTTCGAGTCACCATATGAGTGTTGCACGTGTAAAGATTCTATGGCTGAGAATATGCCCGATAAATTCGTAAAAACTAATCCATTTTGTTTTAAGCAGCGCCTCCATATCCAAAAAATCTAACATGTGCTGTAGCTTCTTTGGAAATGTTATAGCGATCGTACTATGCTCAGTTCTCATTTCTTATCCAGCAACAAGCACAACCAAATTCTAAGCCACCAACTTCACTTCCCATTGATTTCAATTTACACGCTCAAATAAAGACGTTGTTTTTGTAAAAAAGTGCCTTATACCAAGCTCTTCTATCCTACGAAAAATGTACATCTAACAGGCAGCCCCAAACAACTACTCTACCGGCATATCACCATATGGGAGCCACATGTCGTCAAATGGATGCCGTATATGCAGTGATGGATCATATTACGGCATTGTACTACCCATTCAAGTCAAAACTGCATGAAAGATTACTTAAGAGATTACATTAACCTCTGCTGTGTAGGCCGAGCACCACCATATGGGTGCCACATGTGTACTGAGGGATCATTTGACCGTATTTGGCCATGATTTTATATGCAGTTTGTTAACAATTTAATGTTTCTCTTTAATTCATAGAAGTTCTCTATCTTAGAACCACACTCAATCTGAGCCCAAGTCATACGTCACCATGTATGTGTTGCATATATAGCGATGTAGTCCACCAAATGGGTGCCGCATATGTAGTGATGGATCATACAATGGCCGTATTTGACCATAATACCACTTCGTGCTTTATTCCCAATTTTATGCTGCTCTTTAAGTCATAGAAGATTTTCCCCTGAGAATTCCACTAAAAATTTTTCCTGCTCACATGTCACCATATAGAAGCAACATATGAAGTAATGGATCATATGGTGGCTGCATTTTACCCTAATTCTGTTTTTGGGTTGTTTTCATTTTATGCTTCTCTTTATTTCATAGAAGTTTTACTTCGTAGAACCCTACCTTGCTCACATGTCACCATACAAGTGTTGCATATATAGCGAGCGATGGAAGCCACCAAATGGGTGCCGCATATGTAGTGATGGATCATATAATGGCCGCATTTGACTAAAATGCCATATTTTATGGGTTATTTCTATTTCATTCTTCTCTTTGATTCTTAGAAGTGTTTTACCTTAGAACCTTACTCTCATGTCACCATATAGGTGTTGCATGTAAATCATTGGAATGCCATCATTGCAGTATTCGATTGTCATTCTGGTCTTAGGCTAGTTGAGAAGTTCTAGTTTCTCGTCAAGTGAGACAAATGCTAAGATCCGGCAAGCTTTGATCTGAACTCTTTTTACCCCAACTCAATCCTTGTCCTAGTCACATGTCACCATGTAGGTGTTACATATATAAAAATAGATCACACGATCATAGTTCCATTTTTGGGTTAGTTCACAAGTTCTAGTTTCTTGTTTGATAAGACAAATACTCAGTTCCACTAAGTTTAAATCTGAACTCTTCAGAACCCCACTCAACCTTTACCAGGCACACTTATCACCATATAGGTGTTGCATACATAGCAATGGAACACACCATTGCAGTATTAGATCAAAGTCTCGTTTTAGGGTGTGTTTAAAAGTTAAGGTTTTTAGTCAAATAAGACAAATGCTGTGTTCTGATAAGTTGAGAATCTGAACACTTTCATATATCAAGGCATGTGAGTGTTCCATGCTAAGTCCTAAATCAAAGAAATAGTCGACAAAACAACGACGAAACTAACTTGGTTCTTCAAGCACCACTAGAGTCCAAGAACAGTGATCCCAAATGTTTGAACCCAACAAAACCAGCAGCCTCTGTTTCCCTTACATTCACATGTTCAAACAACATTCAAGCTCCTATTACGAACAAATAGCTCAATTTAAGTACAATAATATCCTTAAAAGTTTCTCCATCCCTCTTTTATAAAACCATAAAAAAAGATAAGCACAAAAAAACCAACCATAAACTTTCAAGGGTTGCATAAAGCAGTTTGCCTGGTTAGGACACCCTAACAACATCAGTATGTTGTCATAACATGTAAACGACATCAAAACCATAATTTTTCAAAAAATCATTTTCCCGGAAGGACATTAGTGTCAATAAATTTCTCACTCCATTTGGTATGCATATACCACAACTCCATCTATATCCACCCAATCACCACACCACCCTTGTCATGACCATGGAGCATAGGTATGCGAAGGAGCAAAGAAAATCGAAGAGTATTATGCAGACATCCCGATACGATAACTCATATGCCAAAGAAATAGCTGCTGCTGTTGCTGATGCTGCTGCTTCATCTTATTTCACAGCCCCGCACACATTCTCCTCTTTTTTTTTTTTTTTGGATTGTACATTTCAAGGACATTTATCAATTTCCGGATTTCAGCAATTTTGTTAAAAAAATATTTTATAGAAATTGGCCTTCTGCCCATGCAAAGATATATTTTCAACCATCGCTGCTTCAAATATCAGGTCAGCATATACACAAACACACAGAAGAAGAAGCAAGACTATATATGCGGCAGCAGAGGGTGTATTTGGTTTAGTATAAAGAGGTTATCCCTTTGATATGGGAAAACAAGCAAATTGCTTCCAGCTGCTGTTTGTACAAGGTGTTGGGCCAAATCGCCTAACCACCCACACACACACAGGATAAATGATATTATTAAAATGTTCCCATTTTACAAAATGGATTATGTCCGGTGGATTCATCAATCTCTGGCGATAAGAAAACAAACCAACAGATGCACACATTCACAAAGTCCTGTGTCATGTATTTTTATTAAATTTGTTTAGAAAATATACACGCAAAGCAAGACTTAAACGGGAGATTAAACATTTAACATGCATGGTTTGTATGAGTGTTGTGTGGCGGCACCTTGCAAGCAAAGCCCTCTAAAATGAAAATCCCCATGTAATTCTTGAACAACGAAGGACTTAATTCCATTTCGAGAGACACATACAAAGAACGAGTGAACACTGAACAAGGAACGATAGACAATTGTGATGATAAGGATGACGTCCGTCGACGTCGACAGAAACGATGCAATAGTTTAGTTTGTTTCTAACGTAACTAGGACCTAGTATGTGAAAATATCCCACACACAAAAGGGTCATGCAGTTCTCGCACTGATATCCTGAAGACTTCCTGTTTTACTGAATATTTTGTACTTTAGGGATATGAAGCTGTTCGTCCATCGACATTGACAAAGAGAAAGAGAGTAAAAAACAGTACAGGGGAGAGGTGATGAGTTGAGTATCCTTTATTCCCTTTGCATCGACACTCCTTCTGAAACACACTTAACCTTAGGTTTCAAATGGGGAGAAGGACAACTTTAAAAATGAAGTTCTTTACAACTTTGTTGAGCGTATAAAACTTCTATTGTATCTTAGATCAAAAGGTTTAGTCTAGTAACACTTTGTGGACATTCCTAGGCATGGTAATCTCCTCAGGGAAGGACTATTTTATTTTTTGTTATTTTAACTGAATTTTGTGGGGATTCTGTCAAATCAATCGTCTGGTGTTTGATGTCGTATAAGATAGACCAACTAAAAGGTGTCCTTTTACATGTGAGGATTGATATGGAGTGTTTCTTATGCAAACTCTTCTGTCTTGGTCGTCAGACAAAATCTGAAAAATCATTTTAGGTAAGTTTTTGATATTCTTGAGTGGTGTTTCGAAATTTCCTGATTACTTTGGGTAAATATGGAACTTTGTGTCTGTCCTGATAAAGGGAAATGTCACTTTTATTCGAGTTATTTTAAGTTTTACAGGAAGAGAACTTGATTTGCCATAAACTTTGTTACACTCAATTAAAAAGATGGCATTCGAAAGTAAAATAAAGTTGGAAAGGTTACTGCTCGCATGTCATTTCATTTAGGACGAGTTCAGAGTTCAGTTACGGAACAAATGGAAATATCTGAGCAGGGGCTTATAATACAAAACTACAAATACATGTACTACAAGCGACTTGTGACAAATGTAGGAGGCAACTTTAGTTACACAGAGCTACTAGTTTGCTTTGTTCGTCTACAAGTGTAATGGTCGTAATCCTACAAATGGCTCTTGACTTGTAGACTAGCTTGCAGTTTTATAGGCCCTAGAAAGTTTTGAATTGACGCCTGGGGCCAGTTACACAAAACTACAAGTACTTGTAATACTAGTGTATAGTGGAGAAGTGAAAGAAATCATTGATACACAGAGCTATAAGCTTGCTGTACTCGTCTACAAGTGTAATGGTCACAATCTTACAAGCGACACTTGACTTGTAAACCTGTAGCTTTGTGTTACAGGCCCAGACGGTTTTGGGTAGCATAAAACAACAAGTAATGCAAGTGAAAAAAAACGGGTGTAAAAAACTGTGGAGCAACACACTTGCAGAAGAGCAAGCGAACTTGTAGCTTTATTTCAAGTTCGCTTGCTCTTCTGCAAGTGTAATGGTCACTTGTACGATAAGTTGCTCTTGATTTGTAGACTTGCAGCTTTGTGTTACAGACCCCAGAAGTTTTTGTCTAACTGCCTAGGGTCTGTTAAAGAAAACTACGAATACTTGTACAATACAAGTGTGAATTGTGACAAGTGTAAGAAATTATTGATACACAAAGCTACAAGTTTGGCTTGTTCTTCTACATGTGTAATGGTAAAAATCTCACAGGCATTGGACTTGTAGACTTGCAGCTTTGTATTATAGGTTCCAAAAGATTTTGGGCTTACCGCCTAAGACCTGTTAATAAGAAACTATAGTACTTGTAAAACAAGTGATTTTTGCCAATATAAAATAAAATAAATAAACACATGAGCGAGGAGCCCCAGGGCCTAGCTCATTTCTCACAACCATGCCTTGTGAGGGAATGAAGGGGACCTACATTTTTCTGCCGGTTCCGAACGGCTAATCGAAAAAGAACTTTTCGTGGCTATGAATTTACAAACGGAGGTCTTGCCAATTCTTCGCGAAAAGCAATACCAGTGGAAAACATTTCCTCTGTTTGGATTCGAACCACGAACCTTTGGGGTAATAGGCAGACATGCTAACCATTGCACCACGGGTACCACTTGGCCACTAAATAGTTGTCACCCTCGTCCTTACTGACGGTGATGCTCGTGCCGTAATAGTTAACGTATCTACATGTTACGTGAACGGTTTAAGGTTGGAGTCCCAGAAACACTAAGGGATATAGTTGCTGTGGCATCACTTAGCTTCGCCAAGCAAGAGCTTCTCGTTATCTTTTTTTGCTCTTGGCGATATCATTTTATTCTTCTATTCTGTGTGCAAAGCTCATTAGCATCCCTGGTTTTCCCTTTCCATCCACTTTTGGCTTGTTTTTGGTTTGGCTATCCGCATTCTTCATCGAAACTCAGAAATTCAAGGCTGTAGCTCTGATGACTTGTTGTCATTGATCTTCAGCAATTGGTGCTGATGGAATATGATTCAGAGTAATAGCGGCCTCAGTGGTTATTGAACAACTAGCCAGAGCTATACAACACCATAAAGTTTAGGTTATGTTAGTGTAGGTTATAATATCAATTTGAGATATTGCGCAAAAGAGAATCTTACCAGTTAAGGAGTTGTCCCTTTGCCCCCACAGTGTAAGACTACCCCAGTAGCGCTGCTACTGGGCGGACAAAGATGTTCAGTGCTTTACAAATCACAAAGCCGATTTCGACATTCTCATTTTCTTCATCTTCCAATGAGATGAAAAAGTCTACGTTACAGATGGTGCTTCTAGATTTATTGGCACCACCATTCCACAGACTTTCGAATTGCAAGTCAATTCGGGTGAGTTATAGTAGCTTTTAATCTATGCCAATTGAACAAACGCCATTAGCGAAATTCGACTCAAAAAGTCCCTCACCCTTGCCATTTTATTGAAGTCGTCAGCAAAAATTATCGATAAGCCTCCAGCATTGACTGTCATTTATAAAGTTTATACGACTTAGCCAAGTAATAGCAGCCTCTAAGAAAAGAACACAAAAAAAAAACGGCATTGAACATCTATACAATCAGCAAAGCAACGTGCTTGGGCAATCAAAGTGCCTCATTTGGAATGTCCTTACAGAGCAAATCTTCATAAGCTTCGTGACAATTTACGATACAAATATGTACTTCCTGGCAGTTCGTTAAGATTTGTTTTTTTTTTCTCTTCGTATTATTGTTGTGTTTTGTTGGCATGCCAAGGGTAATGTCTTTTCAAGGGTATCAGCGCTTCCCTTAAATCACTAATTAATCCGAAAATGTCCTCCAGCCAAACAACACAAGGGAAAGAGAACTCAACTATAGAACCAAGAAGCAAGAGACCGCCTCTCATTAGAATCCTTTCCAAATGTTACTTCGAACACCACAATTTTCCGAATCGATTTGTTAACAAATTTCTTTTCCTCCTATGCTATGACACCCTTCTGCTAAAGACACACCATCATTGTTTTCAAAAGGAAGAACTACATACAAAAAAAAGGACAGCAAAAACAAAATAAGCAAAGCAAAGCACCACAAATATCTACTGTAGTGTGGAATGGAAGTACAATTGAATAAGGAATCCCATCCGCCCACGAAATGGACGGGACGAGACATACAGATAGAAGAAGAAAAAGAAGAAGAAGAAGTAGAAAACGACGGAGATAATGATGAAGAAGAACCACCATCTTGGCCGACTTGGAAGAAAGTCCTTTTGGATGTTCTCTCTTTTGAACAGAGGGATGAGCAAGCATTGCCTACGTGACTTTCGTGCAACAATAGGGCTTTACACTTGATTTCCTTTTTTCATCTCAAGGTGGTAGATGTTTTAATCGTACCGGAACGTGCGTTTTCTTTTGAATATACATCTTGTCTTGTCGTCTCTCTTGTTTGTTTCTTTCAAAGAAAATAATAATCGAACTTTTCACAAAAAAAAAAAAAAACAAAATGAAAAACTTTTGAAATCATAATAGGGAAGCGTGTTCGCAAAAGTAGATACTAGATGTTGTTATGTGTGTTTGTACTCTCTCTCGTGTAGCAAAGTAGGAATCAATAATCGGAAACGAGATATATTTTTGCATGTGCCTTTGAGATTCTTTAAACTTGTGTAGGAGCAATCGAAGACAAAATAGACAGACAAACCTAGGAAAATCTGGTTGAAAAGCATCACAGAATATTTAGAATAGGCTCTGGAGCATTGTGTGCTCACGAGGAAATGAATTTCATTATTTTATTGCGATTCAATGAAAAAACTAGCAACAGCTTCAAGTCCGCACGAGTTCTGACAACTCCACAAGATTTTTAGCTCAAACGACTGCAACTCATTTAAAGGTGCGACAAACTTTGCCTTGGAAGACGTACAAGAACCTTACAATGAACTCTTTGGCTAAAGGAACAAATTTTTCAAAAGCCTCAGCTGGTTTCTTTTAAAATTGTTAATAAAATCGATCGCTAAAAATTTGAAGAGTATCGAGTTTGCAATCAGAATCATTCAACTTGCAGAAAGGCTGCCGTAAGGTTCCATCTTGGGACCGATTCTTTTTATAAATTTAGTTGTTTTACATTTTTACATCATTCAAAATATTTGAACTCGAGAACGTCGTAATGCCGTAAGGTTGCATCTTGCTTTTATTGTTATAATTAATTTGGATGTGAATTAATCATTCATTTAACGCCGAAGATTTGAATGGAGTTGCATGTAAAGGGTTTATTTTGTAGATATGGGGTTTTCAATCTGGCAATCCTTTTTTCGGAGTTGGTCTTTTTGACAGCTGTCACTTGATTTGTAATCAATTTGGTTTGCCATTTCATCGTGGAAAAATTAAAGCCGCACGGCCACTGGGTACTGCGTATGTTCGATAAATTGTATCGGAATGAAATGGCTATTGTCACCGATTTTTATATAATTTGGGGTCTTATACTTTTTAGTTACCTCCAAGTCTCCAAGACTCGATTTAATACCGCTGGGCTATTTTTTGTGGGGTTGTGTGAAGTTGCTTGTCTCCGCCGATAAAGACAAAACGATCAACGTTTTGGAAGAGAGTATTTCGTAAGTTTTTGCTGACATACGGGTCCAAATACTGTAAAAAGTTGTAGAAAAATGGGGTTCTAGGCTGGAATTTATTCTATCCGGTGACCATTTGCCAGAAGTTTTGGAAATATTATTAAAAATGGCAAAGCCTTATTTTTTTATGGACCTCAGTTCGTGGTACCTGTGGCGTGATGGTTAGCATGACTGCTTGTTAACCCAGAGGTTCGTGGTTCGAATCCAAACAGAGGTAAAATGTTTTCCACGGGTATTGCTTTTCGCGAAGAATTGGCAAGTCTTCCGATAGTAAATTCATTGCCATGAAAAGCGCTTTCTCGATTAGCCGTTCGGAACCGAAAGAAAAGTTTAGGTTCCTCCATTCCCTGACAAGGCATGGTTGTGAGAAATACACTCAGCCCCGGGGGTTCACCGCTCTATTGCGCCACCCTACTTACTTTATTTATTTAAATTCTTAGCTATGGCCTAGAATTATGTATATGCGTTTTATTCCTTCTTAAAAACCACACGTCTAAAAGAAACACTCTTTAAATGCAGGGGTACCCCTAATTGTCATTACTATCCCCTCGTTGTGACCGATCTTTTTTTCGAGCCTAGGTGACTTGCCGAGGCAAAAAGTGCGATCGTTGACAAAGAGAAATAAATTGCAACACCAGCTTTTATGTGTGTCCAAGTGTCCAAGTCACTTTGGTTTACCAGAGCCAGGATTTCACGAGTTTGAAATGTAAGGAGATATTCCGAAATACTTGAGCCTTAGGGTCATCACAAGTTCTTCAATGCTTCTTCTTCTCTTTCCTTTTCAACGTTACGAGCATCGTAATCTCGGAAGCATCACAGCTCTCCCATTTAACTGTTCACACAAGTGATCCATAAATAGGGTTCGCCGGTTTTTTAACCTGATCCGTTCGATAGTAAAACATCTTGTAGCCATTTCGTTTCTTGGATACACAAGAAGACATAAATAAATAATTAAATAAATAGGATGGCGCAACAAAGCGAGGAGCCCCAGGGCCTAGCCCATTTCTTACAACTATGCCTTGTGAGAGAATGGAAACATACGACTTCTCATATTCTCTTCCACTTCGAACCAATCATACTTCCAACGTTTCATGTTAGTCTTTCATTATGTGTCTCTTTTCCTTTCCTTTTGTGGCTATCTCCGGTGTACCCCAAGGTAACCATTTCAGACCCCTCTTTTTCATCCTTGCCATTAATGATGTCGAAAAAATCATCCATCCTTACGCTGATTATGCAAAAAAAAATGAAAAGTAATCTTCTCTGATTGCGTGATTCTCTCCAGCTTCAAAACGACCTCAATTCATTCGTCACTTGGTGTAGTAAAAGTTTCCTTGAATCACACATTGCCAAATGTGAGGCAATAACTTTTCCTCGAGAAAGTAAATGCAAAAGACGCAAGACTCTTCTTTGGTTTAAACCTGCTGCGACTTGGAATGCTAGTACAACCTTCTTTCGTCACTGCTTCTTCAGACACACTCTCAATGATCCTCACAAAGATTTTTTGTTCCCCTTGCTGTCTAATGGCACTGCACGTACTGAGCGTTAAAGCAGCAAAATTAATTAGTAACTAATTTGAAAACCAAGCGCCATCGATCGGTCATCAGGTCAACTTTTAATTTCGTTCTTATTTTTCCACTTTGCCGCTCATTATGAGGCCGTGCCGTAATGGCCTCTCATATTCGATCTTTCTGTGGCCGATCGGATGCTTCTTCGGAACCAACCAGTATATTTAGCTGATCCTCTAAGGACAACGATTTTTCTAAATCAGGATTTTTACACTTCGGGTTGTATATGTTGCTGATTTATCTGTGACAAGCCCGCAGTAGTGTCAACAAAAACCCGCTCTACAATCTTCAAAGTGTGGAATTACCGTTTCATAGAACGGTAGCTGCCGTGTATTCCGTGTATCTCTCTCTTCGCTTTACACACTGGAAGAAGCTGACTTTCCCTCCATTACTTCGACATACTCACCTTCTGAATGCTTGAAAATAAAGATTGTGAGCCGCCTAAGCCCGATGTCTCCCATCTTTTCCCAAAACTAATTTGTTATCTTGTCCGGGTAGCGCCATTGCCTTTTTCGGATTTTTTAACTGACTTCATTAACTATATGATGTTGGGTATTTTCGTTCAGTTAAGTTCAGCTTCTGGCAAGTTCTCTCGGTTAAACTGTTCGTTCAACCATCACAATACTCTCACCACCAGTGCAGAGTTTCGTCCGCATTCACAAGAAGATGTCCTTGAGCTTCGTTTATGAACTTCGACGAACGAATCTCCTGAGCATTTCTCCTTCTTTAAAAGGATATAGGGTTGCCCCTTATTCAAATTGTTTTGTCGTATTTCTTGAATAGCTTGATTTGCATCATTCTCTTCCATCAAATGAGCATATAATTGAATTAATACTCAAAGTACGTTTTCGTTTCCTAATTTTCAGTCCCTCTTCTTAATCGATCAACCAAAACACAGACAGTGGAGGTAGTCGGTCATTCGAAGTCCTTTTTGTTTACTTTTTCAGTAAGAAGTGAACAAACTAAAACAGAAAAAATAAAAACAAACATCAAAATTACTGGACATGTCCGCACTAAGAAGAATGATGCCCAATAGGCATTTGCTTTTCCAGATGCTCTCCTATCTTCACATGCTTAAGCCTAAACTGTTATAAGAGAGAAGTGTACGTCATCCATTTGCTGTCAAAATAATTGGAAAATTCAAGGCTTCCTCCTGCCTGCCATCGAATATCAAAATGACTCCCCATGTACCGATATACACACACACATACACACTCGGGAATAGTACCTATAAGCTTATTATAATGCCCTCCTCTGTTTCAATTTCATGTCACGAAAACTTAATTTAGATGTGTCCCGTTATATCAACACGCTCTATCGCGTCCTTATACAAAATATAATCCAAAATAGAACAGCCAACATAAAAACATATTACAAGCTCATGAAACAGATTTCTATCTCGTTAATCCGGAACTCTGTCAAAACGACTTTTTCTTCTTTTCTTTTTTTTTGTTGCTGGAAAGGACACGTCGTCTAGTAGGAGTAACATCTTCGATTCAACCGCACCCTAATCCAACCCCCCAATCCACCTCCGAAAGGAAAAGCAAGTTCAATCGATTACATTCATTTTAAGATGCCAAAGTAGAACATTCATAATAAGAAAAGAAGACTTCACTCGGCCTTATTCCTTCCGCTTGTGTAGGTACTTTCTTCTATCACCACTGTGAGGTTCTCTGTATGCGTGACGTTCTTCATTTTCGGTTGGAGTTCTTTTCTTTTTCCTGCACTCATCCTTACCACAGATAAAAACAAGAATATGGGAACACATCAAATCTGTTGTCCTACAATCTTCCCCCACCTTCTTTATGACCTACATAACAACAGTGTCAAGTTTTCTTTTTTTTTTTTTGTTTTATTTTTCGACATTTTGCCGTCGGTCGGTGTGGTCGGTGGATCGTCTCTCCCACCACACACTCCGTTACAACGAACAACAAATAAAAAAAAAACACAGAAAGTCCTTGGCGCTGTATATAGTTGCTTAAAGCCAGAGAAAGTAGTATCACTCCTATAACAACCAACGCAACGGTAGAAGGGCTATTTCGGGTGACAGAAACTTTGTTAAATGGTTTTCCTTACCATCTAACAGGATTATTTATATTATTTGGTTTTTATTTGTATTTTGATTGGCTTGTTTCCTTTCGGTTGATCGTTGTTGTTAGTTCTTGGACTCATACCGCCATGCCACTGAGACGCCCCAACACAGTGTTTGTGTTGACGGTCGAACTAAACATGAAGTGATTTGCATAATAAGCCAAGAAAAGAAGCCTATACGGACCTCGAAGGATAGAAGACGTTACAATAATGTTGTCTTATAAATTCACAGGCAGATGAATATCTTGTTTTTATTTGCGAGGGTTTGGCTTTCGAGTGTATGTATAGTGACTTCTTTTTCTTAAGTGAACAATACAATCGCTGAACTAAGTCAAGTAGAAGAGAAAGACTCGTATAGATAGACTTGCCAAAGACATACTCGTATAGACTTAACAAATTGTGGGACTGATTTGCGATGCGGAGATATGTTTTCTCCGGAGAATTTATATTATATTCATTGCGATATTGCGGTTATATATACGAGGCAAGATGTCTGCCTCTGAGTTCGAGTGGCAGGATGTATGCTAATGCGACTTATTGCCTATAGTCGAAGTTTTCTTTTGCTTTTAAGTCGGTTCATCAATGGAGGTATTTTCCCTATAAGAGACATTCACATTCAATTTTGGAGTTTTTTTTTTTTCTCGTGGGAACTGATGCAGATTTACACAAAATTCCTCTTGTCTTTGGCACAAAATAAATAACAGAAAAAAAAAGAGGTTAAGAGTTGAGGTTCTTTTCATAAAATTATTCAGCTCTTTGACTAGGAAGAATAAGGAGTCGTGGCAGTAGCACTCATGGGAATTGTCTCATCTAAAGAAAGTTTATGTCGGGGAAGGCTTCTCTGGTGTTCGTTTGTTTTATTTCTGTGTGTTTATGCTCTGAACCGGAGGAGTCGTTTGCAATTCACAATATTTTACAAATTGGAATTGTTCCTCGAAAAGGGGTTCTTTTCAAAGAGAGTTTCTTCCGAGAGCTAAACTTCAAAGACTGACAAAGACAAATATAATTGAAGCCTGTGTAGAGTGTAGGTGATGAAGTTTGCGGATCCGATGGAAATTCCCTGGCGGTAGTTTGTCTAAAAGTGCAGAGTTAAAGCGTCAAGCTATTGCATAACGTATTCCAAATTGGTAAATCATCTCAAACAATTTACTTAGGAGTGGCTTCACCAGAACAGCTTATGGATGGTTTCTCCCGTTTAAGGACACTCAATCGAGATTTTGTAAGGAAGTGAAAAACCTTATTCAACTTCAAATTCTCAAACGATTATTTACCACGACACAGAGCTATTCAAAAGCAGTCTCACATCGGTAAGGTTAAATTAGTTTTGGTTAAGATAGGTTAGTGATTGAAGCACTTAATATCAAATTGAGATTTTGCATCAAAGAGCGAAGTTTACCAGTTAAGAACGCGTCTTTTGAAAATTCATATCAAACGAGTCACTTGAGCTCCTCGAAGGATCATATGAGCAGTTCCCTAGACACGACGTGAAAATTGTTCTTGGTGATTTGAATGCAAAACTAGGGAAGGAGGACAACTTTGGAAACACAATCGGTAAGCATAGTCTGCATGACAATGACAAACCCTCCGAAAACGGACTCAGGCTAATCGATTTTGCTGGGGGGCTAAATCTTGTGGTTAGGATCGCACCTCCCGCATCTCAAAATTCATAAAGGTACATGGCGATTCCCAGATCATTCCGCCGTCAACCAAATTGACCATAGAGACGCAGTCGCTACTGAGGATCTGGAAAGACCACTTCTGCAGATTGCTTAGCTGCGAAGAAAACTCTAATTCCGCTGTCTAGCAGAATGCCAGCATTCAACTTCGACGATGAATGGCGTCCACCCGACCTAGAAGAATTTAAGCCATATGCAATCTTGAATCAAATAAGACTGCAGGTGTAGATAGCCTTTGTGCCGAACTTTTCACGTGGAAGTGGAAAAAGACCTCAACCGACTTAGAGTATCAAACTAGAGAGAGCTCGCCCGAAATCGAAGTCGTTCCAGTAGGATGTTGGTTGAGGCTCAGGTTCACCCCGAACTGTAATGCCCACTTAAGTAAGTAAGTAAGCCGCGGAGCAGGATTGAATGCGCGCTTGACAGGAAAGAATTCGCGGTAGGCATTTTCATCGACATTCAAGGTGCTTTTGACAATGCTAGTTTCGATGGTATGTGCAATGCTGCCAGAGAACACGGGGTGGACGAGTCATTAGTGTTGTGGATTAAAGCAATGTTAGTGAATAGAACCGTAATCGCTGAGGCGGAGTGTGGACAATATGTTGCAACGGGAGTGAATTAGGGCTGTCAACAAGGTGGCGTTTTATCTCCTCTTCTGTGGTGCATATTGATCGACTCTCTACTTGTAATGCTCAATGGTTCTAACGTACCATGGTTCTAACGCCCAAGTATATGCAGACGACGTCGCCGTGCTCTCGGTTGGTCCAGCCTCCAAGCTGTCTGTTCCCGAGCACAGGCTGTGCTTTTTATGATTGACACCCGGTCTGTCAGAAACGGTCTCTCCGTCAATCCTCTCAAAACCGAGGTTGTTCTCTTCACGAGACGTAAAAAATTGAAAGAAAATTGACTGGTCAGACACTACTTACGCTTAAAGGCGTCAACATCCCCTTTTCAAATGAAGTCAAACATCTTGGAGTGATCCTGGATTCCAAACTTCTTTGGTCTAAACATGTCGAATCTAAAACTACCAAAGCACTGTCAGTCTTCTGGCAATGTAAAGGAGCCTTTGGCAAGACATGGGGTCTTTCACCCAAAAGGGTCCTTTAGATCTATACGGCTATGATAAGACTAATCATCTCCTATGCGTCAGTTGTTTGATGGAATAAGCTCTCGCGTAAATACGCCATTGCCTCGTTTGCCAAACTTCAAAGAACAATTTGTCTTTGTGTTACTAGGGCCTTCCCCAGCACACCGGGAGCTGCTCTCGACGTACTGCTGAATCTTCCTCCCCTTGATACATAGATCATGGGGTGGAAGATTAAATTCCTTGAGTCTCATTTGGGTTCTGGGCCATTACGGCATAACTGGAAATGAGATCGCCGATGAACTTGCTTGGCAAGGATCTCAGACAGCTTTCTCAGGACCTGAACCGTCGCTTGGTCAGCCAGCGTCCTCAGTGAGGGTTTCAATCAACGATCGGATTGGTGAAGAGCACAACCGTAGATGGCACGACTCCATTGGATGCAAACAGACCAAACGTATGCTCCCCAACGTTAGTAAGAAGACTGCAACATTTTTGCTAGCTCGTAGCAGAAAAGACTGTAGAAAGCTTACTGGCGTTGCCAGCGGGAACTTCTCTTTTGCCAAGCATTTAAATGTGTTAGGCTTAAGTGATACTTCGCTCTGTGAATCTTGTGGAGAAGATGAGGACACCGCAGAGCACTTCCTCTGTGAATGTGCTGCTTTTTCTCGCATGAGGTTACAGATACCTGGCACAGACATTTTGAGAGCTGGTTCTTTGGCTCTTTATCATGGCAGCGTCTTTTGGCTTTTCTCCGAACATCTGGAAAGCTATAACAAATAGAAGGTTGCTAACTGGTAGTACAATGGACCGGTATTTTGGTCTGAGTGCTCCAGCTGGTATTTTAAAAACCTCCAACAGAAAAAAAAGCCGCGGTGGCCACTTGCCCGAGATCATTTTCGAAGTAGAATGGCAAAACCCTTTTCCTTATGATTCCTGTTTTATTTCCTCTTGTAAACCACACGCCAAAAAAACACCCTTTCTTTACCTACATTGCTGAAAACGTAACTGACACTTATGGCTTAGTGCTGATTTGTGTTCACTGGCAAAGTGCATTACTGAGCTGATTATAGAATCGCTGAGTTCTGACAAAAACGCTCCTGTAATAAAAGGCAACTACCACTTGCCAACAAGACAACATCAACATCCATGTCCTGCATCGGTCTAAGGAGTCATTTTCTACACAGAAGCTATTTGAATAAATGGCGTTAAAGCTTTTGATTGTAGAAGACGAAGAAGGTATCTTCTTCCTTTTTCCGGGTGTGGTGCCCGTGGCGTAAATGGTTAGCATGTCTGCCTGTTACGCGGAAGGTCCATGGTTCGAATTCCAACAGAAACCAAAAATGTTTTTCCACGGGCTTCGTCTTTCGCGAGGCATTGGCAAGTCCTCCGTTAATAAATTCCTTGCCATGAAAATTGCTTTCTCAATTTGCCTTTCGGAATTAGCAGACAATTGTAGGTTCCCTCCATTCCCTCACAAGGCACGGTTGTGAGAAATACGCTTAGCCCTGAGGCTCCCGCTCTGTTGCGCCACTCTATGTATGCATGTATGTTCTTCTATCGTTACGAGCATCGTGATCTGGAAAAAATCTTAGTTCTCCCACCAAACTGTTTCACACTAGTGATTGTGTAATACGCCAAAGACGAAAAAGGTATAGTTTCTTCCTTTAACGTGATTCTCTTAGTTCAATTACGTAAATACGAGACAATAGGGTCCCTTTTCCGAGCAGTCTTTTCGGCACATGGGAATTAATCCTTTTCAATTGGAAGGATAACCTCTGGAAGCAGCCTTGAATATCAATTTTGTGCACCTAAAACACAACACATAAAACAACGAATCCCAATTTTGGAAACGACAATATTTTACCTTACAAAGTCTTTCAACGAACAAAAGATGTCCAAAGCATGATTCTCTCATCTTCCAACTTTCCAAAAACCATAATTTTGGTTTACTGCACAAATGAATTGAATCAACCAATTGTTCCAATCTATCAAGCTGCTGGCGTCAGTAAATGAAGCATGAATTTGCACTTACTAAGTTATTCAAACCGCAAACCTGCATATGGAATTTATCTAACGTGGCTGATATGGAAGACAATTTAAATATAAACCCAGGTGCTACCAAAACTGTTTCTATTTTACCATCTAATGAAGTTAATCAGGAATGTTACGAAAGTTTCTCATGTGAACATCAATACCTGGCTGAGTGTAGGTGTAGTAAGGTAAGACGTTGCTCTCGTGTGTCTTTCACTCCCAGAAGTGATATAGAAGCTTGCCTATACGAACGAATCAATAACTTAGAGATGTAATTTCAAACCAAACGTAGGTGTAGCTAAGATGTGTGTTGTCTGTATATACAAATTTAACTTAATTACAATTCAATCAATCTGCAACAGACGGATGCACAGTCACAATAACACACATACGCACGTCCTGGTGCACATTCTTGATTAAGTAACCATAAAGGCTAAGGTAAATTTAATTTGAATTTGTCGCTCAAAGTTAACTTGCAAAACAGCCCAAGGAACTACTCTACTGAAGGATGTGGCAATTTTAATTGTCATTCCAAACCACTGTGTGCCTGCGATCGATGGTCTCCTGGTTTCTCCTAACAATGCTCGTGTAGCCACACCGAGAATCATGATACAACAAAAGGCGTGTCCACCCAAACTAGGAATACAATAAATTGCTTTAGAATGCTCATAATTAATTTACAGCCTCTTTTGGTGTGGACGGGAATGTGTGTGACTTTGTCCCTGTCATCACATCAACCGAAACAGAGTGTGCCATATTTGTGTGGGACTTAGCATGCACCACACTCCGCACACTCCGTGCTAAGGATGCGAGAGAACAAAAGTTTATCCTATAAATTGTTCAAAGTATCTATTGAAATGGGTTTTTTCCTCTTCTTCCTGGCATCTTTTGGGTGTTTGTCAATTTTGGTGTACATCTTTCTCCTGCATAAGCGATCAGATACACATGTGTGTGGGATACTTTAACGCATCCCTGACTTGATGCCGCTCTAAAACGGAATATTCAACACGCTAACTGACATTTAGTGTGGTAATGCTGTTATAAGAACGTTTTCCTTTCCTTTTTTTTCCGAAACAACACTTCTTGGCGTACGAGTATATGAAAGGAAGCATATCGTTTGCAACAGGATAACACCCAAGGATAAGAACTTTTACTTCCGAGAGAAGATTAAAACTCAAATTATGTTCTAAACTGGTTGGCTTTATTAATTCATTTTGCTGCAAATGTGGCTAAGGAGTTGAGGTTGGTTGCAGGAGGGAGCAAGAGATGAAAGAAGTAAGTCTTGACTTATGAGTGGGATTTTCTCTGGCTTTACTTGAGGTGCTGGATGGTTTAAAAGTTATGTGAGAGGTAGGAGACATGGAAGTCATTAGGACGAAAGCATCTCTGTATAGGTAGGTACCTAAAGTTTAATTTGTTGATAAAGTAATTTAGTCGGGATGTTGTGTTCTATTAAAGTTGGTTATTTTGTTCTTTTTTATATTCCTGTTCCACGATAAAATGTATACAAATATGTTACCTAAGAGGTAAAGTTTGCCGCATGCAATAGCAATTTGGTTTAATCTCTAAACTCGAAATGTTTAATCGCTCCTACATGCGACGATGCTGCGTATAGACCAAGTGTTGTGTTCTTAAACGTTTATGGACTTGGGTTTATGTCGAAAGTAATGGCAAATTAGGAATTAAAATGTGATTAAGGTTGGAAGGAGGAGTGGCAAACGGGAGGGAGTGATCAGGAATTTCTTAAGTAACGTAATGAACCAGTTGTTAAATTACGAGTACTTTACGGTGGGGAGTTTTTCTAGAAATTTGAGTGCGGGCACAAACTTTGATGATGTACGAGTACTTTTCTAGTTTATTGCCTTGTTTTACCCGAATTCTTCACAATGAGTGAATGATTTATTTGTTTTTAAAAACCGCTGGCATCTTGTTGCTTAGCCAACTGTGACTTCCTTTGCGGCGTGGTTTGAACACATTCTTCATATTTGGGTTCCCACTTTGGAATTAGGTTCATTAGTTAAAAATGTCATGAACAGTGTTTGCATGAAGATTGTAAGATAACTGATGGTTTTCTTACCAAACTTTTGGTGGTGCAAATAGAGTGGGTGAAAAGTTCTGTTCTGAGAAGTGGAGATTTAGGTAGCAATGGGTCTTCACTTTCCAAAACAGCCTTACCAATATCCTTTTCGGAAAAATGTTTTCTTTGACTAGCCTATATCTCAATCTACTGGCGAACTTGTTCGTGTAACTCTCATACCAAAAACTATTAAGCAACACTTCTCATTTTTCAAGTGGCGTGTATAAATGAACGGTAGGCGAGCTTACACGAGTCATTCGAGGGTTTAAAACAGTTTGTGTAGTTTTTCTTCATTCGTCTAACATGACTTTCTTGAGTAATTTGAGAAGAAAATAACAAATCGTGTGATTCGTGTTTGTTCGTTTCAAACGAAACCGCTCAGTCATTTCGGATGAAAAGATGATTGTGTTTCCAATTTTTCAATTTTAAACGAGTATATTACAGTAGTTTGATTAGGAAGCCTCATAGTTTGGTTCTTTTTGGTTCGTGTAAAATGGAATTTCAGTGATTTCTGATGAAAAAGTTTCGAGTTAGTCAATCAACGATATCATTGCAGTGTTTTGAGTTGAAAATATTATGACTTTACCCAAATTCGTACAAAGTCAAAATAATTCTGTTTTTGGTCACACAACTTGAAGACGAACATAGAATGCAAAATGCAAAAACAAAAAGAAGAAAGGAAAAGAAGAAGAAAGAAAAAACAACAAAAACAACATCTAAAACAAAGCTCAGACACCAAAGATCAAACAGTTGAAAGCGCCAGACGAGAACTTGGTTCCGAAAACGCGTCGAATCCTCAAAAAAAACATAAGTCGCCAAACGCTAAAAATAAAATTTAGTTAACTATTTATTTAAATAAAGATTTACATATTTAAGAACTATTTCTTTTTATATTTATTTTTACACAACTTGTAAGAAAAAAAATGATTTAAAATGAGCTGTTCGTTCGAACTTACACGATTTACACGATATGTTTTTTTCCACTCAAATAACTCGATTGCTGTCGTTTTCACAACCTAACACGACCTGCAACGTGGGAGCATTTAGGCACTTCCTTTTCCAAGAGCTTTAAGCGACCTCACCTTCTTCCTGCATCGAACGTTGGAAAGACTGATCGTGGTTCACATACGCAAAACATTTCTGTCCCATAAGCAACATGCCCAACAGTGTGGAAATTATTGTGAGACTGCACTTAAGAATCGTCTTAATGGACAAAAGCAAGGACATCATCGACACAAGGGAACTTGCGGCATTGCAAGTTTTTATGAAATGGGTGTTCTACCCGGCCATTGCAGAACTTTTTTTTATAATTAACACGCACATTAAGGGGCTATGACTACTCCTATAATGTTATAGAACACAGTGCGAGCATTTAGGAAAATAGGTGAGGATTTGAAAGGAGCCACCGATGCACGTTGCTTTTGAACTTTTGTGAATGGGAAACCGGGTCAAGTAGAGCATTCCACATTCGGGTGGTGCGACTAATAAATGAATTTCTGTACTTGACTTTACGTCCGAAGTTAGCCTCAAGGTGAAACTGATGAGCATTCCTAGCGAGGTGGGTGTTCAAACATATTTGAACATGAAACTAATCTTTCGGCACACAACATATTATAATACACTTGAACAGGAAACTCGATCTTGTTCGGTGTAAATATATTTATTGCCTACAGATGCTAGGCCAAATAAAACATTTTATTACAAACATCCCTATTCAGTATCTATGGGCTGTAGAATAAATAGTTTTATGACCTGTATCCTTTGCATGAGTATTTTTAGTTTATGACCCTAAGATAAGAAAAAGAAAGAAAAGAAGGGTCTTCCCAATTTTTGTATTAGCATATGTATAGAGATAAGAAACTGTATAGTAATTAGAAAACGTGTATATAAAGAACAATTTGAGAGAAAATAAATTTAGTACCTTACAACTACTCATCGTGTACGTTTTTATTCGTACAGTGGGTGTTGCGGCTAAATTGTTTCAGGGGAGGAATGCAGCTGTCTATTTCACTAGAGCACTGTTTGTAGAAAAACCGATAAAAGAGAGTGAGAGACAGGTGACATTTCGACGATATCCAAGAGAATCAAACGATTCTACAATTGAACTATCACCTATTAATTTTAACGCTCTATTTTGTACCCTATCAAGTAGGCGCAAATATGATTGAGGAGCACCTGACCAGATATGGGAGTTATACTCCAGTTTTGGGCGGATGAAGGCTTTATCAATTGTAGCCAGATCAGAAGGGGTGAAGAACTTCCTGCATCGTCTCAAGAAGCCTAAGTATTTAGCAGCGTTTTTGGCGACTTCAAATATGTGGTCATTCCAACGAAGATCATCTTTTACGCACATACCAAGTACTGACAGCTTTTCGGGTTCTTCGATGCAGGTACCATTCATGAATAATGGCAATGGGGGAATGTTAAGCTTCAACGACAAGAGACAGCATTGAGTTTTCGAAGCATTGAATTGTACTCGGTTTTTATGACCCCATGTAACAAAGCTGACAAGGTCAGAATTCAATGAGCTTATCATACGCAACCGTTCCAGTTCCACATTCGAAGAGCAGGGACGTGAATTCGGAAACGAATATGAAAAGCTGAGGGTCGAGTCGTCAGCAAAACAGTTGAGAGGATTAGAAGTTTCAGACAAGAGATCATTAATGAAAATGAGGAAGAGAGTCGGAGACAAAACGGAGCCCTGGGGCACACCAGCATTTATTAAGTGGGTATCAGACTTGAAGCCATCCAACACAACTTGTATTGAACGGTCGGAAAGGTAGTAACGAAGAAGAGACTCATCGATACCAAAAGCACGCATTTTCGATAAGAGAGCTTGATGCCGAACTGTGCCAAATGCTTTAGAAATATCAAGCGCAATAATCTTTCTTTCTCCAAAATAATGTAAAGATTGGTTCCACTTTTCAGTGAGATAAGCCATCAAATCACCAGTGGACCGTTTGCTACGAAAGCCGTACTGACGGTCATTAAGAAGCTTGCGTTCTTCAAGATATTTCATGAGTTGACGGTTTATCAACGTTTCCATGACCTTGGAAAGAAGGGAAGTTAGTGCAATTGGCCGGTAATTGGAAGGGGAGGAAGATTCGCCTTTTTAGGGACCGGCTGGACAAAAGCAGTTTTCCATCTGCTCGAAAAAAACCCAGCAGAATAGGAGAGATGGAAAAGTTTACGCAGTGGTTTTGCCAACGTAGACGACCACCTCTTTAGAATAACGGTGGGGTTACCATCTTGACCAGCGGATTAAAGTATATTGAGATCTTTGAGGACTCTCGCAACCGAGCGAGTTCGAAAAAATATCTGTTTCATCACAGAATTTGCAGACTCAAGCTCAGGTGGAGCCAATATGCTACGCTATCAGGAAGTTTCGAGTCAGGGCTAAATTGAGCTGCCAGCAAATTGGCTTTGTCGATGGAACTGACATACGGAGAGTCATTGAAGACTAGCGTTGGGACCGATGACGTGGTCGAGTTCTTAATGTTCTTGACAAGAGACCAACAGTGTTTGCTTCCTTTTAGACACAACAATATTTTTTGCCTTACTTTTTGGTCATGCAAAAACTTGGCCTTTCGCATATGAGCGTTACAGATATTTCTGATCTGATGAAGGGTTGTCTTTAAATGTTCGAAAACTTCTTTCGCCTCTTCATCGTGTTACTGAGTCATTGTTGGTGATGTTAATAAGATGATGCAGAGAACTGTGATTGCGAATGTGAATTGCTTACAGTATGTTATAACAATAGGGAAAAGGGCTGCCCACAAGGCGGCGTTGTATCACCTTTTCTGTAATGCACGCTGGTTGATTCTCTGATCGAAGTGTTTATTGTACTACGCAAACATATTCCGTGCTTTTTGTTGAATTAAGCCTTTCAGGTGTTTGCTTAAGGGCACTGCCCTCCCTGAATGGGATTGACTGTTGATGTACTACTGATGGGTTCTTCGTCAGTCCTCTTAAAGCCGTTTTTATTTGCAATAATAGATTTCCTATTCTCTTTTTTTTTTTTTGTTTTTTTTTTACGAAGGGATAACAGCTCTTCCACTTATCTACTTTAAACTAGTAATCTACGTGTAGGCTACGCGACGTCTTCGGACAGTATTCGGAAATGTCAAAGCGAACAACCGAAGAGTGCGCAAACTTGTGCAAGTCCTTGCTTGGGCGCCAATTTTCGATGGAAAACGCTTTTTTATTATTTATAGAAGACTGTCGTAGAACTTTTTTGCTTGTTTGGAATTTCACATAAGAAGATAATTTAAGTCCTTAATTCACTGTACAACCATCATCAATAACTGTACATCAACTCTACCTCTCAATTGATGCCAGTGTCCATCTTCTCATAGAAATCCACTAAACAAAAACGTCCTGTTGTCCATGTTCTCCCTATCCACGAGTTCAAATTGAACATTAAAACATTTTTCTTTCTTTAATCGCTGCCAATATCATCCTCTAACATGACGTGTTAATTACATCATTTGAATCATAATCTCTACCGCCTTTCAAGCTTCAAACACCTCAACAACGGAAGCAATCAACGCCAAGCAACTTGTCCTTTGACAGGTTGGTTGGCAACACTTAAGAAGTAAAAAAACAAAAAAACAAAATTCAAAAAATTCAACTCATGTAACCGCGCGTTTATTCAAAAGGATAATAGATTTCCTCCTCCATCCTGCCGAGTGGCACACCACACACATGTTAAGTACTTCCTTGGGGCGTCACGCAGATTTTGCTTTTCCTTTTAACCGGAACTTTATGGTTGTCGTTTTTCTTTTCTGGGTTCTTTTTTTTCAATTTTCATTCGTTTCTTGCTTTTTTTAAAGACGGAGAAAAACCTACACTTCCAGTACAATAGCACCGCAAAATAATTCATTAACTCCGTTTATGTTTTTTCTGTTTTCAAAGAGGCGAACGAACTTGCAGGTTGGAGTGAAATAAAAATAAAATTAATTACATGCTACCAGTATAGGGAATTGTAGGCACCTCTCATCATACCATCCGTGGAATGAAGAGGTTTGAAAATCATGACGAGAAGCAAACTCAGGAAATGTTTCCTTTGTACGACGATGCTGCTCCTTGTATCTGTATATTGAAACACTGAGGATCAACATTTCTGTTGTGGGAAAAAAGGCTCTTACGAGGAGCTTCTCGGATATAGGCATTTAAATTTGCCAATTAATAGACTTTGCTCTGTGCTTATTATACGAGTATTCCTAGAGGCATTTCCTCTATTGACCCACTTAAAGAGTCAAGCAAAAGTTTAAGAGTTCACCACTGCAAAACTGTTCCAAGTTCCATCGTGTACACACAACAATCCGCACAAGGAAAGCTAAATAGCATTTTGCAAAGCTGTGTCCTTCGGTGAATATCAAGTCATCATCCGTGCGGAAAGTAATCGGAGAGGAAAAGAGAGTGGGCAACACAAGAAACAAAAAAAAAGAATACCTCTGAAGTTGAGGAAATTTAACGTCTCACTTTAAGTGCCCACGAGTGGATTAGAAACTCAAGGTTTCGTTTGTCTGTGGTGTGGCACATTTAAGGTTCCCCAAGCCAATTGATATGCCAATGTAGTAGTGAACTTGTTTATATATTAAACAATGTTTGAATGTATGCAGATATTTGTAGAAAATTACCAAAATGTACACTTACAGTTGACTGGTTTAAGCAAAGCCAATAGCCGTGATTACTATAAAACGTGTGTGAGGCATTTATTTATTGATTGGTATAAATTAATCAAAAAAAAAGATATATAATTGGCAGGCTCTTTGACATCGAGTTCAATTTGATCATCCAGTAGTAATGTAATTAACTCAAAATAAATTGACTTTGCTGCAGATGTACTCCCATACTTCGCCATTCCTAAACATCACATAAAGCTAGAGGTGATTAAAGAGGAGATTTTGATGTGGAGGTTGTCCTTAACCGCACTTTGATGATGTTAATTCGATGAAGTGTCCCATATGATTAATTTTTACAGTTCATTTCTCATTTCCTCTGATGGCTCTCATTGTTACATTAACCTCGTAGTTGTTATTATTATTGATTCAACAAATAAAGATACCTCATTAAAAGCATTTGAAAATTTTTATTCGTGTGAACAAATGATGCGGAAGTGTTGCTGATAAATTATTTGCTCACAATTAAGGCCGTGGTGTAACTAATTGTGGAAGTTCCTATACAAATACGGCCGTGATAAAAGGGGCTTACAAAGTGCTGAATAGCTGAATTAAAAAATTTAAACACCATAACAAAAGGCAAGACCCGTGAAAGTTGATTGATTGGATTCCCAGATACCGAGGTCGAAAATTTTGTACTTGATGGTTTCTGCACTGGTATAAGAACTTTATTTTGTAAAGAACACATAAACAAGGACTAGGTTAGGTTAGGTTGGATGGGGAGGGTGTAGCAGCAAGCGGCAACACCTCACTCGGGTCTCAAAAATCTGTTGTGCTTCGCGGGATAACAGAGAGGATAGGAGAGTAGTGAGGTGGGGGAGGGGTTCTGGGCAGGAGAAGAAGGGGGATTGTGTTGTGACAAAGCTAATGGGGTTATCGAACCTCAATAAACAATTTGCGGACCTTAATGAACTTGAGTGCTGTTCAGCGGAAGGTTAGAAATGTCACCCAGTTCGTCGAAGAAGTATTCCCCGAAGCTTTTTTTTCAATAGTGGGCCAAGCATGGGCACTCGCAGAGGAAGTGGAGTGTTTGTTTTTCGTATTATAGTATATATACTATCCTCTAAATAAGTCTGGTGTGCTAATGTTCATTCTCATCATGTGAGTACACAATGAGTTGGGACCCCCTTAAAATGCCAATCAATGAAGAGCTTAGGCCTGCTAATTTGGAATAGAAATTCTGTTTTTTCGGGAAATGTCTGGAAACTCTGCAATTTTTTTTAAGATGATCACCTGTGAAAAAGCTTTTTTAATAAATGGGTTTCTCCCCCCAAATCACTCACTGGCTCTACACCGCGGTCATCAGACCAATACTCACATATGGAGTAGTGGTATGGTGGACCGCTCTTGATAAAAGGACCTACTGCGATAATCTAACCAAGGTCCGACGAACAGCCTATTTTGTATAAACGGAGCACTCCTTAATCTCACAGCACTAGGTATCTTCAGCAAACAAATGGCCGCCAGTACAGCCTTTCGTATAAGAGCTATCTCCCAATGGACCGATAACAACATCGGTCACGCTACAATCCTGAATTTATTCAGATCATTCCCCAGCCACTCCGACTACACCATCCCCCAATTCGTTTTTGATAATAAGTTCCAAGTCTCAATCTCACCGAGAAATATCTGGGCAGATGAAGAATTCTTGAGAGATGATTCAATTCATTTCTATACAAATGGTTCATAAATCGAAGAAGAGGTCGGCTGCGGGGTTTACTCAGACAGACTCAATGTAAGTCTCTCATTCCGCCTTCCAAACCACTGTAGCATGTTCCAAGCGGAAATTCTGGCGATCAAAGAGGTCCTACCATGGCTAATAGAAAACGTGATATCCTCAACGAATATCCGGACTTTCTCAGACAGTCAAGCAGCCCTTAAAGCACTCGGGGCTGTTTCCACGAACTCAGTAACCGCAGTTAACTGTCGCCTATCTCTTAGGGAGATGGCTGAACAGTTCAAAAGTCACCTTATTTGGGTGCCGGTGCACAGAGATATCGTGGGTAACTGCAAAGCCGATGAACTCGCCATCAGAGAAGGAACCGTTCTACCGATCTCAACCAGCAGGTTGAATATTGGTATACCAATCGCTACATGTAAACTCATGCTAAAGCAAGAGGCAATGGATAGAACAAATTATAGGTGATATAATATCACCAGGTGTGTGGCAACAAAACGTATATGGCCAGGACTAGATCCAAAACGCACAAGACATTTGTTAGCCATAACCAGATTGCACGTTAGCTCCGTAATCAATGTCATTACCGGACATTGTCTGATAGGAAGACACGCCATAAGACTTGGCGTTTCCTCTAATGACTTCTGCAGAAGTTGCTTAGATGAGGAGGAGGAGGAGACAATCCCACACCTCCTCTGCTCATGTCCTGCACTCTCTTCTAAAATAAAACGGCATCTAGGGAGATATTTTCTTGATGATCCAAGCGATGATCCAGGCGAACACAGATCCCCTGCATCTCCTTCGCTTTATTAAAAGCTCCAAATGGTTTTGTTAAGTGAGGTACTCCCTTGCATAATTTCTATGGTATCACAATCGACCTAATATTGGTCTAAGTGTGTCAGTTTGTTTTCCTAGGTCTTGACTCATGAGACACCATCCACGAACATCAAATCGTCATCGATCTCACTCGCTAGCCTGAGGAAAACTCAGCACAAATGTCTCATTTTATTCGCAATGTTCAACAAGGCAATCCGCTTCGATCTCCAGTTCAGAACAGTGATTTGATTGAATTAAACAACGATGCTCTCTGAAAAACCATCTCTTCTGTCGGAGCGGCTTAACAAACAAAATTAGAGCATTTAAGATACAACAAAACGCTCACGTTGTCATCGAGAAACCAATGCAGCATGCACAGAGAGAGACAATTTGGTGCGAATCTTAGAGTGGTCGCATTGTTGGACCATTCTTCTTCAAAAATGAGGCTGGAACAACTTTTCGGTCAAAGGTACAGATCCGTGTTAGCCGACTTCGTTTTCTTGAAATGAAAATTTACATAGGTTTTGACGATTTCTTGTTCGTGGCAGGATAGGGCGCCAAGACTAAATCGATCTTTTGTGCTCCAAATTCTTAAATCGTGTTATCACCCGTCTTTTTTATTTCAGTTGACATCCTTGGAGCTGCGATTTTAACCCCTTTCTCTAGGCTGACTTGAACGACCGATGTCTTGGCAACAATCCGAAAACGATTCATACACTCAAGGCCAATATCATCGAAGCAATCCGTCGAACTATGTACATCAAAAAACCATCAGCAAGGTTTTGACTCCAACGCTAAAAACTAGATGTTTGCATTTATAGCCATTTTGTCTTACTCACAACACTACACTTCTGTTGCTTGCTACGGCTTTCACTAGGAGAAGCAGCTTTCAATTCTGAGAATCATGCGAAGCGATCTTCTTGCACCAATCGAACGGCTTGCGATTGCTCCCGAAACGGTCCTGTGCACCTTTTTCGTCGAAAGGAAAACGGCATTCAAATTTAAGTCTAATGGTTCGTGGTAATACACAGACCAAAAAGCCGATTCTGAATCACTTTTCGGTTTAGGCCTTAGAGCTGGATTCCTATTAACGTGGACGCTTCTCTTCGTCGAATGGAAAGCGACATTAAAATTTAAGCCAAAAGAGCCGTGGTAATGATCCACATATATGTCAAAAAATTTGTCATAGTTGGATACTTTTTAAGTTCTTCTCCTTCCACAGCTTAAGTGCGGATATTTCGCCCATTTCTAGAAATGGTTCTCGTTCTACTTTCTCTGAAGGAGTGGTACCCGTGGTGTGATGGATAGCATGTCCGCCTGTTAATCCAGAGGTTCGAGTTCGAATCCCACCAGAGGCAAAAATGTTTTTTCTACGGGTATCGCCTTTCGCGAGGAATTGGCAAGTCCTCCGTTAGTATTCATTGCCATGAAAAGCGCTGTTGGCGTTGCAACGGGCCACACAAACCACCATCAGTGGATTCAATCCACAAAGCGAAGCATTTTCTCTGTGACTCTTGTGCAGTTTCTCGAGTTGGATTACAAACATTTGGCGCGGACATGATGAGAGTTGGTAACCTAGGCTCAATATCATTTCCGCTTCTGTTGATTGAAAAATATTAAACTGAGACCCCTTCAATTTGAACCTCTCAAGCTCCTGCTTTAAGAAACGATCCTTAAGCACTACTTTTCATCCTTGCTTATAGATTTTTATCGCTGATAGTTTGAATAACCCTTCCTAGCCGAACTATCGTCTTCAAGCCAAATCTTTTCCTAAACATTTCCACTTTGCAATAAAAACAAATCAAGTAGCCTCTTCTGCATACGCTGAAAAGTGAAACACAAACTTCAATTCTTTCCAACTATTCTCAAGCAAATATGAGGTACAAGTTTGTGTGAAGTAAAATGTCGTTCGTCAAAACAATTTTCCAAAAGTACTGCACACCTTTTATCAATGAACAAGTTTTGTCCGTCAAAGCCTCACTCGCTCAAATTGCTATCCAAACTCTTTTTCATCGCTGTAAAGGTTGACAGTGTAGATTTGTATTTGCAAAGTCCTCTGACATTTTTTCATTTCCAGAAGTGATTCCGATAGCGGAAAGAAAGACAAAGGACAAACCTCCTGTCCCAATACAAACAGGAAATGTTTGGTACCCTGACCCGGAGTTTATGGCCCAGAGTGCCGGAGCTGTGTTTTACCCTGATGCCAACACAGCGGATTGCAAACGGACTCCATACAACGGACAAATGTCTGGATTAGTAGAAAAATCCGTTCGCAATAATTTCATCAATTTTGGGCCCACTCATCCTGCGGCACATGGCGTTTTGCGATTACTCCTCGAATTAGAAGGTGAAACTATCAAAAGTGCTGACCCTCACATCGGACTTCTTCATAGAGGCACTGAGAAATTAATCGAACATAAGACGTATCTGCAGGCTCTTCCGTATTTCGATCGTTTGGACTACACTTCGTGTATGTCCTGTGAAAATTGTTACTCACTGGCTGTTGAAAAGCTGCTCAACATCGAGATTCCTTTAAGAGCTAAGTTCATTCGAACGATGTTTGGGGAAGTGATGCGACTAACGAATCATATTGTGGTGGTGACAACTCAGGTGTTGGATTGTGGTGGCATTACGCCATTCTTCTGGCAATTCGAAGAGCGTGAAAAGCTTTATGAAATTTGTGAGCGAGTGTCGGGTGGTCGAATGCATAGTGCGTACATTCGTCCAGGTGGGGTGTCAGTAGATCTACCACTTGGTCTTTTGGACGACCTCTACGAGTTTTGTTCGAAATATCCGCAAAGATTGGACGAACTTGAGGATCTTGTAACGTCAAATCGAATTTTCCTGGCAAGAACAGTTGGTGTTGGTAAAATATCAGCACAGGAGGCCATCAATCGGGGATGTTCAGGAGCAGTGCTACGCGCCACTGGTGTCAAGTGGGATCTTCGCAAGACTCAACCCTATGACGCCTATGATCAAGTTGAGTTTGACGTTCCAGTAGGACTCAATGGCGACTGCTATGACCGATATCTCTGCCGGTTGGAGGAAATGCGGCAATCTGTTCGGATCATCGAGCAGTGTCTCAATAAAATGCCCGAAGGTGAGATCAAAGTCGACGACTATAAAATCTGTCCACCAAAACGAACTGAAATGAAGTCATCAATGGAGGAACTGATTCATCACTTCAAATACTTCAGCTCGGGGTTTCCTGTACCACCTGGTCAGACGTACACAGCAATCGAGTCCCCAAAAGGAGAGTTTGGGGTATATCTTGTGTCGAATGGAACTTCTCGTCCTTATAGGTGCAAGATTCGAGCAGCCAGCTACCCACATTTAGCCTTAATGACTTCCATGTCACCAAATCACTTCCTTGCTGACATTCCTGCCATTTTGGGTTCATTGGATATAGTTTTTGGTGAAATAGACCGTTAGTTGTGTTGTTTTGTGGTTGTGTTTTTCGTAAATAAACTAAATACGATAATTATCTTTGACTTCATCTTGAATCCCTATTAAGCTTTGTGTGTGTTTTTTTTTCTTCGTCTTCTTTTTTCCTTCTGTCGTCTCCTTTAGCTGGACTAAGGAAGTAACATCCTCATCAAGAAGTCTATTTATTGCTACCCTAGCAATTTATTTCTATCAAAAAATTAATTTCAAAGCAGAGCAGGAGGAGATAATGAGTGGGTGTAGATTGTTCGAGATTTAAGAGGAGGCGAAAAGTTAATTAATCAATTCGAAGGAGACTTATTAATTGAATTGGACCTTTGGGGACTAATTTCTTGTATGAATGAATGTGAGTGTGTGGGTGTAGGTTGAGGGCGGTCTAACAAGGAGCGAAGACACTTTTGATTGAAAAGGTTGTGTAAAAAGGAAGTAATTATAAAGACGAATTGAGTTACGTGTAGGAGCTTAAGTAGGTGAGATTAAATTGCATATCTGGACATTAGATTGATTGGCAATTAGGTGAAGCAAATGATGGTTTGTATATCGCCAGGTAAGAGCTATGTCAGTTGTTTTTGTATACGAAGGTAATTGAAAGTTATTTTGCACCAGGTAATGACACTGTTAATTTGAAAGATTGGAAAGTGATTCCAATGTAGAGGGTGGTCTAAATACCTTTTGAGAATGCAATAAAATGTAGAAAGTTATTTATTTTCCATGAACTATGGCTTCATTAGTGAGAGCAAACATTCCAATTGCTTGTGGAGGACAACGTTACTCAAGTATCTGCCTCGAGGGCATCACCTTGCATCGCAGTGGCGAGTTCTGTCACTCACATTTTCCAAAACTTTGTTGATGGTTTCGAGATAAAGCTCACTGATTGCTTGGATTATATCGGCCTTAAGTGCTTGAATCGTTTTTCGATTGTTGTCATAATCACGGCTCCCAAGAAAAAGTCCAAAGTGCTCAAATTGTAGCTCCGAGACGGCAAATTGACATCGACAAGCCTGAAAACAAGATTTGTGCAATTTGGTGCGCAAAAGATCGTGTGTAGCATAATCTCCTTTGCATGGTTCGCCATTTTGTCATGTACAAGAGGACGTCCAAATCCATTTCATCAGTTTCATTAAAACGAAGTTAGTTAACTAGGCTCGATTGAGCCACCGTTGACCTTAGTGTTAATTCCAGCTTCATTTGCGAAGAAAAATGGTTCAATGATATTGCACTACTCCAGAATCCGCACCAATGTGTCACCCTTTGGGAAAGCATTGCTTTCTGGGCGATAACGTGAGGATTTTCTAAAGTCCAGATGAGGAAGTTTGTTTGTTAACGTGGCCGCCCGTCGATATAAAAACTCGCCTCGTCAGAAAAAATGATACGCTTAACATGTTGTCCAATTGAAGCTGAACTAACGCCCAAACTGCGAAGTCATAGCTTAGTCGATGGTCGTGCGTCTTTCAATTGCTGAGTCGATTGGACCTTGTAGGTGATGATGCAAAAAATTTGTGCAGAATTGTCCTCACGCTAGAAAGTGAAGTTGGAGCTGTTAAAGTCAATGGCAAATTGATGTTCGTGGTTTGAGTCTTGGCCACATCAGCCACCTTCTCGTATGTGCGAATCGTACGGAGACGGAAACTATCAGTCTTCTCTACTAGCATTTTAAACTCTAGAACTTTTTGGGCAGATTGCCGTACAGCAGGTGTGATGAGTGCTTCATTTCTTTTAAAAAAATCGCACTGTTTTTGCTACACAGCACTTACTTTGGAATTAAGGTTTCAATATTTTTGAATGTTGCTTACTCGTTAAGTGAGTCATTACGATCAACGGAAGTAATCTTTTGCTTTTCTGGCATTACGAGAACCGTAGTATCGGATTTTCACAGCCCTACCACTTATCTGCTTCACACTAGTGATCTGCCCGTGGCCGCGTAGACTTCAGAATGTGTCGGCAAACCTTCCAATTTTGGATAGTTCCATGTCTGAAGTCAAGCAAATGCAGATTTCCTTGCATTTGTCTGTTCCAGAAGTGTTTTGGTCTGCATTTTCTTTTGCTTCTTCGTTATTCTGTCTGAACGTTGTGTTGTTGCCTTTTTGAATAGGTTTTTTCTGAATCCTCCCTTTGAACATGAGAATACCAACTGAGCTGGTCTTACTCTAATTTTTTCTAGATGGTATTTTTGACGCGAAGGCTGATCACAGTACTTCTAATACGATCTAGCTTTGTTACTCCTGCTGCCATATGGAGCATCTTCATCTCAGTTGCTGTAAACTAACTCTCATACTTTTTGTATACATTGTCCTACAGTGTATAGTGTATGTACAGCACAACCGCTATGTAGAGTGTTCTCTTTTGCTTGCAAGCACAGATGATGGCGGAGTCTTCCCACCATCCTAGGCTTAAGAAATGATTAGTGTTGTCTTTTTCAAGTGGCTTCATTAGTGTTCATAGACACCAGCTGTTAAAACCTTTCCACTCGGGTAGCACGTTTCCATTCAAGTAAATATCTGGAATTTTCATGTCTTTATTAGAAAACGGGCAGACGGTACCCACTACCTACTTAATCTTTACCCATAGTTAAGTGCTTCTTGGTAGGATGTAAAATAAATAAATAAATAGGGTGGCGCAACAGAGCGTGGAGCCCCTGGGCCTAGCGCATTTCTCACAACCATGCCTTGTGAGGGAATGGAGGGGACCTACAATTTTCTGCCGATTCCGAACGGCTAATCGAGAAAGCGCTTTTCATGGCAATGAGTACTAACGGAGGACTTGCCAATTCCTCGCGAAAGGCGATACCTGTGGAAAAAACCATTTTGCCTCTGTTGGGATTCGAACTCGAATCTCTGGATTAACAGGCGGACATGCTATCCATCACACCAGGATGTAGGATCTTCATTTATGATGGCTCAATGGACATCGCCAGCAAAAAATAGATGATGTAGTTTATTGTAGTTTTCTGTTTTTTATCGTCCAGCAGTAAGTCAGAGTTTGTAATAAAGAGCAAAGGACTCAAGACGCTTCCTTGGTACACACTGTGACTTGGAATGCTTCGGTGACTCCAGTTGGACACTTTATCTTCGTCACTGCTCTTTCATGCATATCCTCAATCATCCACCAGAGGTCTCTGAAACTTCTCGGTATCTGAGGGTCACTCATATTAGATCTCGTTGTTGTCGATCGAATTTTTTTTATAGCAAACCAGCACAACATGCAAATCCTCTAAGGAAAAACGATGTTTTTTCATTAGAATCCTTATTCTTTTGATTGCATTGGTTGTTGACTTGCTCGCGACAAACCAGCATTGTTTCGTCCAAAAGAATATCGCAGTATTGTCGCCATTTGTCCAGTATTTTGTCGTCTTTAAGCTTTCCTTGCGCATTGTTAACCCTTTGCTTCCCAGTGGTTTTGTGGGGTAACCACACAGTAAATAACTTGTCTCTATGTTCCTAGGGGTTCCTTAATGAATTTTTTTCAAACTTTTATGCAATCATTTTAAAAAAATGTACAACTTTCAGAACAGAGGATCAATGAAATTATTCGAACAAATCTCCTGAGCACTTCTCATTCTTGGGCCGGCTGTTTTGAAGATTGGTGCTTTCTTATCCAAACTATTGTGAATAATTTCTTGAAAAGATTGCTTTGTATCAACAGTTGGCTCAGAAACATCTTCCAGCTCCCAATAGATTCCCTCCATTGTCTTTGCTTGGGAGTTGGACTTCTTCTTCTTTTTTGTAGCTTCTGTAGTCTTTTTCGATGCGAACCCGTCTTTATTATTTGATTGGCATTCTTGCCGTGCCTGGAAAGCCAATTTTTTTCTTGCCTATCACTAGTTTAGCTTCATCGCAATCCACTACCATGTTTCTTTGACTTGTTGGCGGAGTCTCTTTGATATCCCTAGCAATGGTTTCGAACTGTGTCGTTTGTGTTGCACAGATTTATTTGCAAAATAAATTAATTTCCTTCGCCCTTGTCCAATCTGAAATACTTGATTCCCTTCTTAGCCCTTATTTGTTTGATTTGCTTCACCGCTTCCATAAAAAATGTTGTCACTACAAGGACGAATTGTTTCGCGAAGATATGATACTTGGTTCGTTCGCTGAACTTTACACAGGGTTGACCCAGGTTTTCTTGATAGATTTTCCCAAATGTTTTCACAGTCCTCAAAAAACGCTAAGCTACAAAATCACTAAAATCAAAATCAATAAAAATACATTCCATTTGACAGCCCTCAACTCGCCCTAGGTTTTTGCAAACCCAAGTCAACTCCAGGGCTCATAAACACTCAGTTTGACATTCAGGGCGGCTTTAGGTTTCTCAAAAAACGCTTTGTGGTGACCCCAGGGCTTCAACGAACAAAACTACTAACTTACTATCATAATTTCGGGCGGCAACAGTTGTCAGTGTGGAAAAAACCTTTTCTTAAAAAAAGAAACTAGTAGATGGTGTACCAAGAGATAAGCAGTTTGTATAGCGTCCGCGTTGGTTCTTGTCTTTTATTTTGTTTTCTAATACCGAGTAATTTTCGGGCTGATTTCAGCAATATTCAAGCTCTAATATCGAGTTTACACCCACACTGTAAAATGCCGGCCGCGTTAAATGAAGCACATGAATGTGCTGATTCTGATGTTTCAGATTTCTATCTACTTAAGTATTGTTTTTTTGAAGTGAAAACTTCTTTAGGCGCGTTTGGCACTTTTGCGATGGGGGTAAATCAATGAATTCGCGACCGCCACCATTTTTTGATTGGCTCATCGTAATTCGTATGTAAAGTCGTCACAGCCCAGCGTCTCAGGTTCGTTTCCCAGCCATGACTTGCATTTTTTTGTTTATTTAAAGTGAAAACATAAATAAAAATTGATCGCCACGGCTTGGATTCGAACATGAGACCCTTAGTTTAATAGCCAACGACTCTACCATTGAGCCAAGAGACACCTTAATTTTTGTTTTGCTAAATGACTTAAAAGAATGCAATAGCATTATTACATAGTAATTGTACTTACCAACTCGGAGAAATACAGAGAAAGAAATCAATTGAAGAAACGGAGAAAAATTTATGCAACGCAGAAAAAATAAAAAGCACCAAATATTTTACTGCCATTACAATGAAGAGTGGCTGGATAAGTGAAGCTGGAAATTTCATCATGACAGAGTAGGAGACGCTTTTTACAACAAATTAGAAGAGATCAACAACTCATCGCGATGATTTATCGATGGAATTGAAACGGTTGCATGAAAATAGCTTGAAAACCATTACTCAATAGACACTATCGCTAAGAAAATTAACGTATTAATTTTAACAGAGACTCACATGGGTGAAGAAGAAATATATGATATTCCTGATTTCAATTTAGTTGCAAGTTTCAGAAGGCACGATCGTCCAGCAGCAGGAGTAGCTATCTATAAATGGTTGTCAGATACAACTGCCATTTTTTGTGCAAATCATATGAATTTGCATACGAGGTACACTAGTATGTCTAGTACTATTTTGATATCGGCGATCTATCTATTTGTCGTTGCAACTGTGAAAATGAACAGCAAGGTATAATAGCTGGCGTTTATATTTCACCGAATACGTTTTTAAGTGTAATACGACAGTTTTTATATAAAAATTTATTTATTTATTCTGAATACGCTTCTGCACACCTTCACGGCAAAATTGGGGAGAGATTTGATGACTTGCCAATGATTTTGAATGGTGACTTTAAACATCAACTCCGCCGATGCTACAAATTTTAATTTTTAAAAGAAGAATATAATTTAACAATGACGAATGACCGCAGCCTTAGTACAACGAAATATAAATCGACAGTTGGTGCAGTCTTTGCGATATATTTCGTTTCCTATTTTAGTTACCATAGGCCTTACTTACTTACTTAGGTGGGCATTACAGTTCGGGGTGAACCTGGGCCTCAACCAACATCCTTCTATAACGATTTCGATCTCGGGCGAGCTCTCTCCAGTTTCGCACTCCAAGTCGGTTGAGGTCTTCATCCACTTGATTGCGCCACCTAAGACGAGGTCTTCCCCTTCCGCGATTTCCCTGCAATGTGTTTTCGAACACCCGACGAGCCGGAGCGTTTGGGTCCATCCGCTCTGCATGGCCCAACCATCCATCGTAGCCTCGCGAAGCGTACTCTTCTGGCTATGCCCATGTCGCGGTACAGCTCATACAGCTCGTTGTTGTATCTTCTTCTCCACACATTGTCTTCGCATACGGGACCAAAGATCATTCGGAGAATTTTTCTTTCGAAACGACCAAGAGTTTCCTCATCCGCTTTCGATAAGGTCCATGCTTCCGCGCCGTAAAGCAGGACTGGGATGATTAAGGTCTTATACAAGGTCACCTTGGTTTTTCTAGAGAGGGTTTTGTTTCTCAATTGCCTTCTTAACCCAAAGAAGCAACGGTTGGCAAGAGTTATTCTCCGTTTGATCTCCGCACTGATGTTGTTGTCCGTGTCTACAGCGGATCCTAGGTAGACGAAGTCCTGTACTACCTCGAAGTTATGTCTGTCTATTGTGACGTTTTGTCCAATTCGCCGATGTTCTGTGTCCTTGTTTGATGACAGCATATACTTCGTTTTGCCCTCATTAACCATCAAACCCATTTTTGCCGCTTCTGTTTCAATACTCGCAAAAGCACCTATGACATCACGCTTTTTTCTTCCCATTACGTCAATATCGTCTGCATAGGCGAGTAATTGTACAGACTTTTGAAAGATTGTTCCTCTGGTGTTGACGTTTGAGTTTCTTACAATCTGTTCAAGTATGATGTTGAAGAAATCGCATGACAGTTTGTCGCCTTGCCTAAAGCCTTTTTCGACATCAAAGGTCTCGGTGAGTTCTTTTCCGACCTTGACGGAGCAGCGTGAATTCTCCAAAGTCATCCTGCATAGTCGTACGAGTTTTGCAGGGATGCCGAAACTAGACATGGCTCTGTACAGCTCGTCTCTGTAAATACTGTCATACGCGGCCTTGAAATCGATAAAGAGGTGGTGAATATCGATATTATGTTCTCGGGTTTTTTCCAAGATCTGCCGTAATGTGAAAATTTGGTCTATTGTGGACTTCTCTGGTCTAAAACCACATTGATAAGGACCTATCAAGTTGTTGACGTGGGGTTTCAGACGTTCACATATTACAGCAGACAAGATCTTATAAGCGACGTTAAGGAGGCTTATCACTCTGTAATTGGCGCAATTGTGAGGGTCTCCCTTCTTCAGGATCGGGCATACGATACTGAGGTTCCATTCATCGGGCATGCTTTCTTTCGACCATATCATGCAGATCAGCTGGTGCATGCTCCTTTCCAACTGATCTCCAGCTGCCTTGAAAAGTTCGGCATCAAGGCCATCTGCACCTGCAGTCTTATTTGATTTAAGTTTGCATATGGCAAGCTTAACCTCTTCTAGGTCGGGAGGACGGCATTCTTGATCATCGTCCAAGCTGAATGGGGCAATCTGCCTGACAGCGGAATTTGTGTCTTCATCGCCGTTAAGCAGTCTGCAGAAATGATCTTTCCAGATCCTCAGTAGCGACTGTGACTCTATAACTATGTTTCCCTGCTGGTCTTTACAGGCTTGAGTTCGGGGCTTGCCACCCTGGCAGGATCTTTTTACCTTTTGGTAAAATCTCCGAATCTCGTTAGTAATAGGCCTCGTTAACCATAGGCCTATTACTTCATTATTAGAATACGATGATTGCATGAGATGATAATGGAAAAGCTGAAAATGTGAATGAAAACTCATAAGTTTCATTGATGTTCTTCCATATGTACAATGTACATGTACATATATTATAAAACATTGAATAAAATTTTGCCACTATTTATCTATTTTTATTATAAGCACTAAGAAGAAACATTTCAATGAAAAGATTTTCCTGTACATTAAAATATTTACTGAAAATTCAATTCTGTTTTCACTTCTGTCGGCACTCCCGGAGTGCTTTTTTTTACTAAAAAGAGGAGGCTTTGCAAATCTGGAGCACGCAGACTTATTGCCGGTCCATTCTTCGATCAGTGTAGCAGCCTTCCTTTTTTTGTGGTGCAGTAGATGGAGATAAGGTGGTTGTCATTTCACATATGTATAACCTCAAGGACGGTGAAAGAAAAGTAGATGTCCCGAGCAGATTTCGAAATCGAACCCACGCGTCCGGCAAGTCTACTGAAGGAAACGAAACGCACTAATATTACATAGTGCAGCAATGGCGTCGGCTGATCCTGATACACCTACAAGAGACAAAACAGAACAATCAACTAGTGACAACAGCACGCGGTTGTGCGTACAGACGGTAGCCCATCTAACCACTTACAGCTCTTAATTCGACTTAATTGGTGTGTTCTAAAAGAAACCGCTGATTTCGAGTGACATGGTCGTTGTCTGAACTCTACCACCGCACCAGACTGCCCTACTTGGGTATAGCTTGGTGTAATTGTTCATCAACTTTTATGGTCTTGCAGCATATATATATGTACATTACGAACAATGATGCTTATCAATTTCAAACAAAGTATGGCCTTGTTCGACCACAAACTTCAACTTCATATGGTTGAGATTCACCGTCCGTAAGCATTTATTGATAAGCCTTCTCCAGTTCCACATATATCTCTGGCCAAGCAGCCATCACTCTTAAACTATTTCTGATCGTGAAAAATCAAAAAAAGTATCATGAGAAAACCAATGGGGCGGTCTTACTAATTTCTTTAGAGATTTTAACTGGACCTTTAAACCTACATTTCTTTATTAGTCCTTTTTCCTCGTGTGTTTCCACATAAAGATTATGGGCCAACCTATCAGATCGTTCAGTCTTACTGATGATGGTTAAGGTCAAGGTTAGGTAGAACGGGCTGACGGTTGATCTTATTACCGTCACACTTAGATCAATGTAGACCCATTGTCATACCCTGGAGTATTGTAACGTCCTAGAAACCTATGAGTTTATATTTTTTTGTCCGTTTTTAACCATTTGTGGCCTTAATGAAGTTTAACAGACTGCTTCTTGAAGTGTCTGATAATTCTTCTGGTAATTGCCTAGAAATTTTTACCTAATGTGGCAGATTGCTGGGCATTGACAAAGGAAGTGAGTGGTATCCTAATGTTCATCTTCGTCATTGCATCCTCTGCACAGGTCATCGGTGCAAAGACCCATTTTCTTTTTGTGGTAACCTAGTAGGTTATGTCCAGTTATGATACTGATAAGCATTCGTAATGAAGGTCTATTCAATGATTGTAGCTTTTCAGTTCCGTTCTTAACGTATTTTGGCCATAGTTTCCTTTCCATTTCTGGAAGTAACACAGGAATCTAGGCATTCCCATCTCATACTGATGATGCAAGAGAAGAATTATAATTTTTGTATGGACTTTAATATTCCCTAACTTCAGTTCAGAACATTTTTGAAGACCTCTGTCTTTCCCTCTCTATCCCTTTATCTCTCCAAAGGATATGATTTGGGGACTTTATTAATAATTCCGGCCTTGCTGAAATAAGTGGAATTGAAAATAACATGTGTCGTCAACTCGATCTTATTTTTACCTCTAACGCAAATAGCTTATATGTACTTCCTCATTATCTTTTGTTCTTTGTTGTCCAATTTCATCCGCCTCTTATTCTCTCTTTTTCTGTAATCACACCCTCCCGTCTGTCCTTTATTTTCTACTATTTATGCAGCGATATGTGCTTGTCTTGACCATAAAGTTAGTAAGGTGTATGTATGTATGTATGCCGACCGGCATACGGATCCATTTTGGTTCGGCTTCGGTAAGGAGGAAGGCCGATCGGGACGTCCACACTAAGTCGGTATTGACGATCGGCATGTGCCGATTGATGCCGCTCGGCATAGTGTGGACGCACCTTTAAAGTTCTTACTCTTGTGTGATTTACGCAAGCGAATCAAATTATGGAGACAGTTCAAGCTCGCCTAGCTTATGACATGATACCGGCTGCAATAAACATCAATTGAAGCCTCATATCGATAAGCCCTCAGGGTATAAATTGACGAACTACAAAATTTTATTGATTTCATTTGGTTTTGATCATAAAACTGGGAAATGAATTGAATTGTTTTCTAAAACTTTTTGATTCTCTATTTCTTCTACTTAAGTATCAAACTTGTTCCAAGAGCTCCGAAAAAGCCTAATTCTTTCAAGAAAACCTGATTTTACAACTCAACTTTTCTTCTTCTTTCAGATCTTTGACGATCACTATCACTTCGCGCATAGTGGGCTATCAAAGCGTTCATTGCAACCCGCTCATCATCATCAGAAACGACTCGAGGATGACGATCGTGTGCATTGGGCGAAACAGCAAACTGCCAAAAGTCGACAAAAACGAGACTTCATTCGAATGCGACCATCGCGGACGTCATCGCGATCCTTGTCGCTGGTCGATAGCATGCAGTTTAGCGATCCAAAATGGTCACAAATGTGGTACTTGGTGAGTTGTCTATCGCTTTCTTCCTTTCAAACCAACTCATTTCCCATTTTTTTCATTCTTCATCTCATAGAACCGTGGTGGTGGCTTGGATATGAATGTGATACCAGCATGGAAGGAAGGTATTACCGGTAAAGGTGTGGTTGTGACAATTCTGGACGATGGACTGGAGTCCGATCATCCGGATATTGAAGCGAATTTTGTAAGTATTTCGCTGTAAAGTGTTTTGCTGAACGTAATTCGCAATGGTTTCCGTTTCTGTTTTAGGACCCGGATGCATCGTATGATGTGAATGGCCATGATACAGATCCAATGCCTCACTACGACATGACGGATTCAAATCGCCATGGGACCCGTTGTGCTGGTGAAGTCGCCGCAACAGCTAACAACTCCATCTGTGCAGTAGGAATAGCTTATGGCGCAAGTGTGGGTGGAGTTCGAATGTTAGATGGTGATGTAACGGATGCCGTCGAAGCTCGATCGCTGAGCTTGCACCCGCAGCACATTGACATCTATAGTGCCTCTTGGGGTCCCGACGATGATGGCAAGACCGTCGATGGTCCCGGCGAATTGGCTTCTCGTGCATTCATCGAAGGAGTGACGAAAGGTCGCAATGGCAAAGGAAGCATTTTCATTTGGGCATCAGGCAATGGAGGTCGTGAACTTGACAATTGCAATTGTGATGGTTATACAAACTCCATATGGACTTTGTCCATATCCAGTGCCACGGAGGAGGGTCATGTGCCGTGGTATTCGGAAAAGTGTAGTTCGACTCTGGCAACCACGTATAGCAGTGGTGGACAGAGTGAAAAACAGGTTGTGACCACTGACTTGCATCATTCCTGTACTGTTTCCCACACTGGAACATCAGCGTCAGCGCCATTGGCTGCTGGCATTGCTGCCTTAGTCTTAGAATCAAACTCAAACCTCACGTGGAGAGATCTGCAGCATATTGTTGTTCGAACAGCAAAACCTGCCAATTTAAAGGACCCGACATGGTCCAAGAACGGAGTTGGCCGTCGTATAAGCCATTCGTTCGGTTATGGGTTAATGGATGCTGCTGCTATGGTTACACTTGCACGTACTTGGAAAGCTGTGCCAGAACAGCAGAGGTGTGAAATAAATGCGCCACATGTGGACAAGTAAGTTGTTGTTGATGAAATCGACCAAACAAAAATAACTCTGGACTAATCTCATTTTCTTTTCTTTCATCAAGGATCATTCCAGCCCGTGGTTACATCACTTTGCAGCTAACTGTAAAGCATTGCTTATCGGTGAATTATTTGGAACATGTGCAGGCGAAAATCACACTGACATCTCATCGTCGAGGAGACATTCAACTTTATTTGAAATCGCCAGCTGGCACGAAAGTGACACTCCTGACATCGAGGTGAGTGCTGTTCTCGTTATTTTTTTTTCTTGCCCATTTTGTTGTTAGGGGGAGGAAGGGTCGGGTCTACTGTTCAAAAGAAAATTATTATTTTTTCGCTGTTGTTTTCCTTAGTCGAACGTGACCTTGCTGATGGGAATAACTAGTGGAGTGAAGCGTTGCAATGGTTGTACAGATTATGGAATCTAATTTTTGAATTATTACGTGCGTGGGCGACTGGCCACGTTTTCGTTCTATCTTTTCCGCCGTCGACTGGAGTAATTTGCTTTGCCAGACAAATTCACAGCAGTCCAAGAGTGTCTGTGGCACAACAACGGCCAAGGATAGAAACTTCCTTCGTTTGTTACAAAATTCGTGGTTGTTTTTGTTAGGAGTCCTCCTCTTGGGAGGAAGCAAAATTTATTTATTCAACTCAGGGGAGAAATGAATATTTTTTTCATTTGCCACTTCATTTCATTTGCTCATTATGTTGAACTGAAAATTCCTCTAAGTAGACAATAGCAACACTGAGATTTTGGACGTTGGACGTGTGGGGACGAAAATCATTGGTTTTTGAAATTCAAATGCCACTTCAATGATTTTGGCGGAAGCTTATAGAAGTTTTCAAAACCGTTTAAACAAGCGCCTAGAGGCCTCACGGATTTTGTTGCGAGTTTTGGGACCATATTCCGCGAGAGTGAGTTTTAATTGTGTTGACGAAAAAATGTGTACTCTCTAAGCAAGGGTAAAGGTTAGTTTTTTTTTATAGGAGAAGTGTACACAACCTTCGCGGTCTTTAAAGAGGGCTGTGAGTTTGAGCTTTTATGCTCATTCTGTCTCTGGTGACTGAAAAAGTGGAAAGCAATCTTAATACACGGGTTGGCACTGTGAAAAGTAACTGATTTTTATCATTGGTCGGCCAGAGCCAAGCAGGAATCCTCGGATTGAGCTCTTTCGAAAGGCCTCGATTTAGCGCCAACTGCAGCAGTTTTCATCCGTTGTCAAGAAATGAGCAGCGTGTGATGTCTTTCTTAGAGGTCAATCGAGTTCTCAAATCAAATGACCAACTTATGAAGTGCTATGAAAGTGAGTGGACTTTACCAGTTTGGAAGCCAAACTGGTTCGCATTGAGTGATCTTAACTAATCAGATCTCATTGCGAATTGCGAACTTACTTAGGTGGACCTTACAGTTCGGAGTGAACCTGGGCCTCAACCAACTTCCTTCGATTTCGGGTGAGCTCTCTCCTGTTTTTCACTCCAAGTCAGTTAAGGTCTTCTTCCACTTGATTGCGCCACATAAGACGTGGTCTTACGCTTCCCCTGCAATGTGCGTTGAGCCGGAGCGTTAACGCCTATTCGTTCTACATGGGCCAGCCATCGTAACCTCTTCTAGCTAAGCCAATGTCGCTGTGCAACACATAAGGTTCGTTGTTGAATCTTCTTCTTAACACATTGTCTTCACGTACGGGACCAAAGATCATTCGTCCTTTTTTTATATCCGTAGAAAAACATTTTTGCCTCTGTTGGGTTTCGAACCAAGAACCTATAGGTTAATAGGCAGACATGCAAGTCATCACACCACGGGTACCACATTGTATCAAAACACGATGTTCTAAATGCCGAAAAAAGAAGAATAATTAGAAGAAGATGTAACTACATTGATGATATGTGTTGCAAATAGCTTCGTTTAGCAATCGCGTTCAATTTAGTAAAATTTTTTTTTGTTCGGCTAGGCCCTAGTAAAAGTAATTGAGACTCGCATAGGTTCACGGGTTCCAGACTGTGGCTCCTCGATTCATAAATAACTAGGGTTCGTCGAAATAAAAATAGAATTAAGAAGGACTTTGTTTCGCCGCGGCGGGCGTTAAAAAAGCTTATTCCTCTATAAATGGCGCATTCTGAAGGTCTCCCTTTTTAGGATCGGACATACGATACTGACAGTGTGGCTTGTAGGGTTATCACTAACTCGTCAAAATTAGGTTGCTTACTACCGACATAGTTCACATTTCAAATTATGGTAGCGATTGTTAAAAAAAGTGAGAAAGTGAGGCTCATAATTTCGTCCTTTTTTATTGAATGTTTTCCAAAAGCCTGTTCGACTGTTTCGGTTTACAACTTTGTCGGCTGCGAATCAAAAAGATCTTTTCTCTTGGAAAAAAAACTATTTAGTGTGTCTCAACAATCATTATCAATTTCAGTCAGCTCTGAACACAGTGGTGCTCAGATGAAGGTCTCTCCGTCAACCCCCATAAGACAGTCAATGTCCCATTTACAAAAAGAATAAACCTTAATCTTCTAATCTTCCCTCCTCTCTCTATGGGAACACAATACCAATCAAAATACCTTGGGATCATCCTAGACAGCAAAATGTCATGGAACCTACAACTAGAACGCATTTCCAACAAAGCAACCAAGTCCCTATGGACTTGTCGCAGAATATGCAGGAAAAACCGGGGTCTAAAACCTTAAATGATGTACGACCTATATACGTTGCTGGTGGTCAAAAGCAAAGGTAAAAACGGCAATCCAAAAGCTACCTTTTCATAAAAACGGAAGCAAGACTGGCAATCTACCGTCTTCTCCATCAAGGACACATCAAATCATACCCAAAACCGAGAGGACATCTGACAACCGAGAGGATAATGAACAGTATAGAAAAACTTAATACTTTTAGTATGTGGCTTGGATGCTACTATTCCCATGCACAACTTCAAACTCACTTCTCCAGTGTCATCCCCCTAGGGAAGACTGGGAGAACATAAAGCCTCAACCTTCAAGGCAAGATATGGTCTGGTATACGGACAGCTCAAAAATGGAAACTGGTAGGTACAGGTTCCGGCATTTTCAGCGACTGTCCCAGAACAAATTTCTCAGTAAGTGTGGGTAGTCACTCGTCCATTTTCCAAGCTGAAGTCTTTGCCATTAACGAATGTTCGAGAATATATGTTCATCGAACACAAAAAACAAAACAATATTAATTTTTTCAGACAGCCAAGCTGCACTAAAGGCGTTAAGCTCACCTGTCATAAGATCCAAACTAGTCCAAGAGACAGTCATGTCACTCTCTGAACTAGCAAGGAAAAACTCTGTAATCCTCCACTGAATCCCAACACACAAAGGTTATGATGGTAACGAAAAGGCAGACATCTAAGCTAAAGACGGCGGCGGCGCATATAAACTATTTTTCGGACCAGAACCCTTCTGCTGTAGACTATGCCTCGAAAATGAAGAAACATATTATCACATTATTACAGAATGCCCAGCACTTTTCCGTCTTACAAAGCAAATACTTGCCTATGAGATAATCCCCCTAGATAAACCCAAACTCATTCACCCATAGAAGATTGCTAACTTCTGGTTCAACTCAGGAGCAGGAGAACTGCCCTGAACCCTCACACGGGTTGGTACAATAGGTTTAATTCAAACACCGCAGTGCCTAGAACTGCGCAAGCTCAACCCGCCATTAATCTAATCTCAAGAAAACTCGGGGAAACTTGGAGCCTAACTCATTTCCTTTCTTTCCTTTTTATTTTGACAAAAGTTCTTGTATTGCTTGCTGATGGCATTGTTAAGGTCCATTATATTGCAACAGCTCAGTTGAGAAGAAATACCCTCCAACAAATTTGTATTTTGCGGCCATCTTGGATATAATTTCTTATTGAATATCTCGATTACCGTTAGACCGTTACTAATAGCCCAATAAAGTCGATTTAAATTTTTGACACAACGGCGATTATCACGGAAGTACCTAATGACCTGAATTTCTAACGAGCTCAACAACAACTTTCCCTAATTTGCCAAAGCGGTTAGCAATAAAAATAAATTCGTTAAAGGTTCACTTTCTATCGACAATTTACCACATTTCTCCTTCAAAGACTCACTGCGACGACAAACAAAGATGTAATTAAAATTCTTCCGCAACAACTTTTTATTTTCACTTTTTTTTTTAAATATCCATTTTCATTATATTCAAATGCCTGTCAAGTATAACGAATCTTAAACACATAAATGACCAAAGTCTATAGCTCTTCAGTTTAGTTCAATTCTTTTTATTTTAAGGGGTTCCTTTTTGGATCGTTAATTACATAAAGTTTTACCGTGTGCTGCTCTGCAAAGTTTTCCTTTCAAATGAAAATCAAAAGAAACCAAACCAGGATCTTCCCCATTGCCATTTTCTTGTGGTTCATTGAACAAGTTTCCAAACATAAAAGGAAACTTTTGGTCTTCCGGAAGAAAGAAAGAAAAAAAAAACAAAAACAAGAGAAAATATTTCTACTTTTTGAAGATTTTCGTAGAGGAGTTTTTCTTTCTTCGCCAAAAAGAGAGGCATAGTAAACAAATAAGGAAAACGACTTGAGGGCTGAGAATGGGGTGGTCGCAGTAAAAAGTATAACCTCAATGGATATTAATAGCGGAATCAATGGCACCATTTAGTGGAAAAACAATTGGCAAAGTGCGGTAACAATTGCGGCAAAAGGACAAAGTCCAACCGAAGTCATGAGCACACTGGTCATGTCTCTTTTCTATTTTAAACTACAAACTCTTCTTAGTGAAACTTTGAATGGCAGCAAGATCCAGGCTATTCATTCCAAAAATTTCGACAAATTAAAGCGCTTCTTGCTCTTTTTTTGTATTCTACTCACTTTAGCACGGGGGGGTTCTTGTTCATGGTGTGAATTTCAATCGAAGGTGCGGAATAATCGAATAAACTTTTCCCTCACTCCTTCATTATTTTTAGATTTATTCTTTGTCAGCTTTTGGTGTGCTATAGGAGGTGTGTGTATAGATAACTTCGTGTAAGGACTCAGAACAAGGATACACATTGTAAATGTATTCCAAGACGACGGCTAAACGATGTTGGTACACGAAAAAACATCACTTTGCGATGATATATTGAAAATTTATTGTGTACTCGTCGAGATGATGATGGTGGAATGGCAATAGCAATGGCAATGGCAACATCCTGGGACAATGTATAGGAAATTTCTTGAGCTGCAGGTGGGTGATGTACATACTTTTATATTCTTTAAGATGATTTATGTTCTTTTCTGCCACAAGGACTTATGGGATAAATTGAATTTATAGGAAAACTATTGTGATAGACAACACAGCTCTGGTTGGCGTACTTAAATCGTTTTCTGAATGACCTTGGGGAAAACGGATTGGGGGAGGAAAATCTCGTGTGACTTAGTCGTGAAATATGGCATGGCAAGTCGAAAGCATGTTTCCTGGACTTACTTCCGTGAGACAAGTGTTTTTGACAGTTGGTCAGATTAGAAAACAGTTTCGCTGAATCTTGAGTGAGAAATAATCTACCCCACAGGCCACAGCCCCACTGAGTCGCCAGGCGGCGCGTTGCCACCGGTGGAACGAGACTATCGCTGATTCATTTTACTAAAGGCATTGTAAATGGGTATCTGGAGTAAAGAATTTAACTGATGAATCTGTTTACATTCGGAATCTGGTTTCTTGTTCATGCTTGATGGTCCTTGTCTTGGCTTAAGAAACTAAATTAAGTTCAATGAGCATTGAACACACTTCTAGGATGCCTTCTCAACAAATCAGGGTCGTGTAGTGTTTGCTAAACTGGAATGAGGCTGACGTCGCTTCCGATAGAACTTTTGAAACGAATTTTTCCAGGAAAGAGCGAAAACAGGAAAATTACAGGACTTCGTGAGACACCAACGTAAAATCGAGTAGTCGGTTTAGTATCGATTGGGAAACTTTAGAGATGAGGAAGAATAAGCAGAGCAGAGCAGAGAGCGGAGATGAATAGTGATGAGCAGAAATGAGTTGAGCTTAGAAGAAATGAGCAAAGATTAGCAGAGGTGAGCAAGGATAAGCAAAGCTGTGCAGAGAAGATGAGCAGATATGAGCAGAGTAGAGCTGAGAAGAGAAACGAGATTCTTTATTAAGCTTCAGCTAAACAGAGACAAGCAGAGGTGAGCAGAGATGATCAAAGATGAGCAGAGATTCAACTGTCCTGTCCCAACCAGGACAAGTGTTCAATTTTGTCAGGAACAGCCCTGTTAACAACTTGTTCAACTTTGCCAGCCGCTGCTAATTACTCGCCAGCTGGAAGCGAGGGTGGCGAATTTCGTGGTCACATACAAAGCAGCCGTGTGTGACCCGTGCGTCGTTCTTGATAAACTTTCAAAAAATTTAATTTCTTTTCTTGTCGTGAAAACCAGTCCCATGTCAATTTCCTTGCAAATAATCGCATTACCCGTATGTGGAATGCTTTACCAAACTCTGTATTTCCACTGCGTTACGATTCTCAAAAGTTCAGCAGTAACGTGCATAGGTGTCTTCTATCAAATCCTCTCCTATTTTCCTAAATGCTCGCACTGTTTTCCATAAAATTGAATGGGTAGTATGATGCAAGCTCGGTGATTTTTTCAGAGGAAGAAAAGGGAGGGTTGGTTGTTATGCTGACGGACGGACTTTGCGATAAGGAGTGGCTTATTACAGCCTCCTTTTCCGAGGTAAATGCGGCAGGTGTAAGGTAAGGGGGAGGAGTTAGGGATTTGGGAACTGTCAGCCTGTTTTTTTGATCCGTCTTAGGTTTAGGCTGTGAAGTACATTCACCAGCCGTCAGAATCATACTGGCTGCTTTGACAGAGGAGCTAGGTGTAGGTTGGATGGGGTGAAGCCTTACAAAGCTGCTTCGCTAAGAAGTTCCGCTTCCTTCAAAGATCCAATAGGTGGAAAGTCGTCGAGACCTGTCTCCATTGGAAAGGATGCACTTAGAGCACCATCATTCTCTTGAATATTTTTATTTAACTTATCTATTTTTGTACCCACGATTTAATTTGGACCTTGGTTAAGTTCAAGAGGGTTGAAGAAGGGTTGCATTCGCAAGCGGTGACATCTCACTCGGATCTAAAGGATTCATTGTGCTCCCCGGATTAATGACTGAGTTATTGGGGTTGGGATTTCCTACTGAATCATTTGGAGCCCTGAAAGAATATCAGGATGTTGTTCGGTGGGAGGCCAGAGATGACGCCCAATTCCTCTAAAAAGTATTCCCCTATGGCTTTTTTCCTAGTATGGACCTATAAGACCCACTCTTCTGGTATACACAGCACTCAGTGTGGTAATTGTTCAATTGAAATGCGACTTATTTTCATAGACTTTCTGATGACTTTCTCAACCAATGATTTAAAAAGAAACGACTATATTATCCACCCTGGAGTTCCTGCCCTCATCCTGATTTTCGAATGCCTTCAGCGTTGCATTTTTTTCAATCTATTTACTTTGTTATAAAGGGCTGTGAGGGGAGGACGAAGTGTTGTTTATTATAAAACGAAATTATGCTCAGGGCACTGGCACTTCAACGTGTAGACAAGCACATAGTCCTAGAGGACTAAAAATGTTCCTAAAACAATTAAAATGCTGGAATTTGAAAAGCTTTGCTGTAAAATTTATTTCTTTGTTTGATTACAATTTGGTGAGAAACCTGCGATGTGGGCTTTCATTGTTCTAATTTCTCTCCCTTGATACAAACTACAACAAAACAATCAGTAATCTCATCGTGGCAAGCGAGGAACAAACCAGAATAGAAACCATTCGGGCGATGTTAAAAACGGCGGAGTAGCTTATGACGGTGATCAAAACCCACGATGATGGTGCTGTTGTAGCACCATCTGTACGTTACGTCGTCAGTATTCTATAATAACCAGTGGCCATCGCTGTAATCCTTCCTATACTCGCAAAATCAAGAGAAAAGGAATTCGAAAACGAATAGAATTCCACATTCACGACATCAAGATATTTGAACAAATTCCACAATGTTGTCGAGTAACGTAGAAACAAAGAGTGAAATCCTTTATCGAGACTATAGTATATCGCCAGGCGTATATGGATGCAGTGAATATACTACCCTCAGCATCAACGTCGCCGTCCGTCGTCGTTGTTGTCGTCGTCGTTGTGGTTGTTGTCCTCCAATGCCTGCCAGAAGATTTGGACACAATAAAAAAAACAGCAGCATCACATCACAGCACCAACCACAAGAATATGTGAACGCCATTTGTCTGGAACCTTATTTGAACAATGTACCGGTGGTGACAATTTGCGGACATGTGTTTTGCAAGGACTGTATTTGTGCAACAATTCGCCGGGCAGGACAATGTGCTTTATGCAATCGTTTTTTAAGCCTTTTTCGTGTTTTTAGAAACATTTTTTTTTTATATAGTTTGAATGGGGGAACACGTACCTACAATTGTGCCGTGAAGGTTTCAGTCTTTTTTGATTAGCTAGTGTATTTAAGTTTCTTTTATAATTGTCTGTGGATAATAAGACATGAGGGTTTCGTTGAAGACTGAACTTACTTTAATTTCATTTGGTCTTGAACTAGAGCAAAGCTTTGTAAGTCCCTATGGTTCTTAGGTCTGCAGACTCTAATATTCTAATAATTTTTTTCTAATAATTTTTTTTCGAAATAGTATTAGGTGAACAGATCTTATTATTTAAGAGCCATGTAACCTTAAAAACCATAAGTTGCGCTCCTCACAACAAAACTTGGTTCGCAAATGACATATGTATGTGCGTTTTTTGATGAGAGAGAGAAGAAAATTTTTCGTCTGACAGCTCTCATTAAGAATTTATCACTTTTTCGCGACAAAACTGTTCGAAAATTTCGTAATGCAAAAGCCTCCCTGTATTCTACTCACTTCAACAAGTCTTTAGAAAGTAAGAAAAATTGGCAAACATTGAAAAATGTCGTTATATTGGTCAAAATATCTTGTGGTTTGCCTGAAGACATAGACATCAACGCTCTCAACAAATCTTTCGTTTCTAACCCAATTATTAACCACCATTCAATATTTTGAAGAAATTTTGTCAGCGTCAAACTCAAATTCGTTTATGTTTACTCCAATAACTGCGGAGGATGTATAGTACAATGTACAAACGCTCCTTCCTATCAAGTTCAATGCTATAGGACTTGACAACATGCAACCTTCGTTTTTAAAATTTATTTTACCAACGCTCTTGCCCTTTATCACTCATATATTTAATTCTATATTAATACAAAATGAATTCCCATCATAATGGAAAAGAGAAAAAGTATTACCCATTCCAAAAACTTTTAAAGAAGATGAGTTTAGGCCAATTTAATTTTAATATTGCCATTTTTGCCAAAGGTTTTGAGAAAATACTACAAAATCGAATGAGTGAATTTTTTTGCGAATTTTTTTCTTAAATATGGATTGAGTAATTTTGTTCGGACCTTTCGTACATAATTAAGCATACTTTCGACAATAAAGGGTAAAATTTTTTCATGCAGAAATATTGAAGCATAAGCCGGTAGCAGAGCTTCCGCCAGAACGTCTTTAGAAAAAAAATAATTTGCGGTGCTCACCACAACTCAGCTGGAAATTATTTGAAAATAAAAAACCAAGAAAAATTAGCCAAATTATTATCAAATCTTCCCTCCAACGTTCTCTGACAATTTCTTTTTTCATTAAAAAAATTTTTGGCGGCCATTTAAAGTATAAACTGTTGTTTTCCACTAAGAACTCCGCTATTTTGGGGGTAGAAAAAACCCTTAATGTAAATAAAAAAAAAAAATTTACTGAACGTTGCGGGCGGTATTTTATATGTCGAAAATGTGTACAAAGTTTGGAATAAATCGGTCAAGTAGTTTTGAAATGACAGTGAACACGGACTTTGAAAAAGTAGTTTTGAGAAAAGCGCGTCTAAAGTTTATGAACTAAAAAAGTGACAAAAAAATAATTTGTTCCAAATTACATAAAATCATCGATATACATATTATATAAAATATATTTTTATGGCTTTTTCTACCTGAATTCACCTACGGTCAGAACAATCAACCAGAAATCTCGTAATTTCAAAAAGCAAAATAGATGTGTCTTACTTTCCAGCATTCCTTTTAAATATCTGTCCTATTGCTTACGTTGATTCCGCTGAAAATTTAGGGGTGGTTTTTAAACGCAGCCTTACGTGGACACAACATGTAAACAACACAATTGGAAAATCGTATGTTGTCCGACGCATGCTATAGTCAACGCAGCACTTTATTCCTTTAAAAATTAGGATTCTGCTAGTGAAACAAGCTTGTCAAAGTTCAGCGAAAGGGAAGTATGTGCATCAGCGGCTCGTTAAGGACAACTCCTTCGGATGCCCTAGACATACTACTAACCCTTACACCCCTAGACATTTTCGGCAAACAGTCAGCAGCGACCACACCTACTCGACTAAAAGCTAACTCACAGTGGACCAACAATCAAATTGGTCACAATAATATTTTAAACAACTTAAGATTCATCCCGAATCGATTAGACTACACCACCCCTAAGTTGGTGTTTGAAAATATTTTTCAAATAACCATTCCCTCAAGAGAAGCTTGGGAGAATGGTACTCTCTTGGATAATGAAGCCTTACACTTCTATTTGACGGATCCAATACCTGTGATGGTGTAGGAAGTGGAATTTTTTCGAAAGGGCTGAATTCAAGCCTTTTCTTCCGCCTACCTTACTAAACTGTAGTTTGTTCCAAGCGGAAATTCTGGCGATAAAGAAGAACAGATTTCCGCATCTTTTCGGACAGTCCGGCTGCTCTCAAAGCTCTTGCTTCTGTCTCTTTTAAAATCTAATACGGTCGAAAACTGTCGAACGTCGCTAAAGCAGATGTCAGAAGAGTTCAGGTTACTCAAATGTCTACTCAAATGACTTCTGCAGAAGCTGCATGCATCTGCTTTGCTCATGTCCTGCATTTGCTAACAGACGGAAAACTCACCTAGGTGATTACTTTTTCGACGAAACCAGCGATTAAGCTAATAAAGACCCTAAAGTCACGGACTGCGACGTTGCGATAGAGTTTCGCATTATACAACTTCTTAGGATGTCTCTTGAAAATTTTATATAAATTCGCACTTTGCCTCATTTGTTTCCAGCGTCAAATTTATAGTTGAACTCAAGTTTAAACCAAAAGTAGGTATACTTTGAACTCCCTCTTTGGCCATAATTGTTTCAATTTCAACTCCCTTTATTCAAACTTTTTCTTCTAGTCTACCCTCTTCAATAACTCCAAAGCTTATGTATTTTTAGAAATAGATTGAAAGGTAGCCTGCCGTAAAAGAAAAAAACAATCTTGTCAAATTGGTTTTGCTTAAAGGCGGCCCAGCTGGGTCGCTCGTCTCGTCCAAATAGGCTCTCATTTGACTGTTTTCCGCCTCATTGTAAAAAAAAGATAACTTTCTCTTCGAAGTATAAACTGTTTGATTGTAGCCTCTGTTTTCTAATTTCCGTGCGTGACTGTTTCAATTGAATTCAAACCACAAATTCCTACTAAATACTCAAATTTTATTGACATTTCCTTATTTCACATTAACAATTTTCTTTTGTCCATTTCAGAGTGCACGACGTTTCTCGTTCCGGCTTCAGTCAGTGGCCCTTCATGTCCGTTCACACTTGGGGTGAAACCCCACATGGCAATTGGCAGCTGGAGATTCACAACGAAGGACGTTACATGGGTAAGTACAATTCAAGAATCACCGTCATTATACAAATCTTTTTGTCATACTATTCAACACATACAAATAAAATATAAAGCTTTACCATTTTCTAACATCCGACCTTTCCAATTTTCATGCTGCTTTTCGGAATCTTACATCTGAAAATCTCTTATGATGGCGGTCACAACATTATTTCTGTCTGTCCCTTTTCATTTCGTTGAAAACTAAAAAAAAAAAAAGTAAATCATGCCTTGTTGCGAGAATGGTCGCTTATATTTTATGGTACAACACTTCCAATCGATCCGAACGATCCGGTATCGATTCGCACAAATCCGTCCGAAGATACGACAACATCATCGTCCTCGTCATCCCAATCATCGTCGCAGTCGTCAACGTCAACCAATCTCCATCAAATCTACTCGCCTCAATATCCCAGAATGCCACCGTCCAATTTCAATTCATTTGCCACACAAAGCAAATTAAATGCGAAAATCAGCTCGATGAAGGGTGCCAACGGTACGACGATACTGATGGGACCTGGCAGCAAGAAACAGCAACAACAGCAGCAACAGCAACAATATCATCAGGTCTCGGCCACGTATGGTGTAATCCTTGGCTCTGCCAAAAACAAATCGAAAAACGGAAAGAACAATGGCAATTCTGGGGGTGGTGGTGCTGGTGGCAAGAATAAAGGCTCAAAGTCATCAAATCGCCCCGGTAATACTCAACAACAACAACAACAGCAATCGCCAGCTCCATCGAAAAACAACTTCTATCGAATTCCGGCCTCAAATGGCAAATCCGCTTCATCAAAGCAAACTTCTGGTTCGACGCAACGTCCCAAAATGTCCCAACAAGCGAATTACAATTCAAATGGGGCGGCTGTCCTTTCAAATAGTAAGTCTCCATCGGATAAGTCCATTCAAAGTGTTGGACAAGCGATGACAGCTGCTAAACTCCCAATCAAAGCACCAAAACAAGTGAAAGATAATAACGCCTACAATGGCGGCATTGGTAGAGGAGGAGGAGAAGGTGGTGGTGGCTCGGGTTCCTTAGCAATGTCGTCATCAAAAAACGGCGCAATATCGACATCTGGTGGTACATCATCCTCATCATCATCATCATCGTCCTCATCATCATCATTGTTGTCGATGCCAGAGAAGACAAATCATCGGATACCAAAACTTTTCGAACATTATGAAAAAATTCAGCAAATTTTCCCAGAGTTCCATCCGTACATGGGCGCTGCTGTTGGTTTAATTCCAGGACAAAAAGATGCAACATCATCATTGCCATCATTATCTTCATCGTCGGCATCGGCTGCGTCGGGCTCGTCGTCGGCATTGTCCTTGTCGTCTTCCATCACCAGGCAAGGACCAAATCGAAAGCAATTCCAATTCTATGATCCATCAGTTGGTGTTGGTATTGGGGGTAGCTCCTCATCCGGCCCATTATTGTCATCGTCGTCGTCGTCAAGTGTCGGCGGGAATGGCAGAGGTGGCAGTGCCATTGCAAATCCGAAACCATCCCGAGAGAATTCAAAAAAATCCTCTCCACCAACCAACAGCGGATATCAACTACAGCATCAGGATTTTCAACTAACTCAGAAGCAACTGTCATCGCAGCAGCAACAGCAACAACCACTGGCAAGACCGCCACCACCAGCACGTACGGCCACACAACGACCTGGTGAAAAGATTTATTTACCGAATCGGAAAAGCACTAACGGTAGAGAGAGAAATTTACCAGCGACATAATTTATTTGATGACATTTCTTTCTTTTTTCATTTTTGTATTATTTTTACTTCGAAAATCGTCCTTTTGTTGCTGTTGTCATTTTTAAATTCGCTGAATGTTTTAATTTTGTTCACTTTATTTATTAAGTTTAAAAAAAAATAAATTTTCATTTAGTTCTTTAAAAAAAATTCATTTTCAATTCCGTTTTCTTTGTTTGTGAATGTCCTTTGGTTATTGTTTCCTCTTTCGAGTGGGTTTTTGATCCTGTGATGTGTGAAACCAAGCCTATCGTCGTCCCAGGGACGTTTTATTTTGAACCTAAAGGAATTCTTAAATTTACGTAGGTGTGTTCCATTCGCTGGGGCACCATTTTGAATTTCATTGATGTACTCTGAAATTTAATTCTCTTTGCGTCCTTAAGTAAAAGCGAATGGGACTGTGAACCACCGCCTTTGCAATTGGCGGTATTCTTTGATGATTGGTAGACAGTGAAGGAAACTCTCTACCTGACTTTTAATTGAGGCTGTTGTTTCCATTTGTCAAAGTAATGTTTGTTGAGCTGAACCACTTAACTCAGCTTGTCGATGAGTCTAGTCAAATGCCTGATCTGAGTCTCCCAGCGGAAAATACATTAGACTTCTTTCTCAATTCGCACCCTGATTAGTGTCACCCTTAGGCACATCAGAGCTTTGATATCTGCAAATTTCTGGTACAAAAGAAAATCCAGCTAAAGAGAAATTCCCATGGGGAAGTGTCTGAGAATACGAGAAAGCCGACTCGGACGGTGCGGCGTCGATAGTTTCTTATTCTTTAGAAACTTTAACTAATCGCTATGCTTCTTCGACTGTGACTTAGAGAGTTCAGCGCTGATATATGCTAGCAAATCTAATTATTTTGCGAAAAGCAAATTTCATCTCGAACTGGGTGAAAAGTATCGAGTCCAAAATGTTTATGGTTTAGTTAGAGGTTTGAAGGGGCTTTCGATGCAGAGCCGGACCAACCACATGTGCATGATGTGCGAATGCACAGAGCGCCGAGTTCTGGGGACGCAGTTCTAAGAATAAAAAACTAAAATTGACAAATAAGCTGAATTTTTTTTTTTGTACACATCAACTCAGGTATTACTTTTAATTAATAAAAAAGCTGGACAAGAAAAATAGGGCTTTCTGTAAATCTTGCAGAAGTGGCAACTCTGGGACTAGTACTGTTATAATGTTACAACTCCAAACTTACTGCAGGAAATTGGAAATAGTTCAAGAAAAACGGGAAGGCCTGCGACGTCAACTTTCGACGAACAACTTATTTGATAGACAAAAAGTTGAGGCAAAAATACTGCTGTGTCGTCACAAAGGTAGGAAGCATTTTCGGTTATTGGAAAAGGCAGAATGGTGCCCGTGTTGTAATTATTGACTTATCAGCCTGTTATGTGGGATTTTAAGTCTCGAATCTCTGTGGCGTCAGTGCGGGTGATTGCAAAGAATTGGCAAGCCCATCAAGTGTACCTACAATGCCATAAAAAGCACTTTCTCACTTAGTCGTTGGGAATCGGCAAAAACTTGTCGGTCTCCTCCATTATTTACTGAGGTGTGGTTGAGAGAAATGCGCTATTTCCTGTGACTCCCCAGTACCCTGTAGGTTCACCTCATTTATTATTACTTTGAATTTTTTTTTGTCAAAATCTCTCAACGCTCTGTCCGTGGTATCTGCCCGCGGTACCCGTGGCGTGATGGTTAGCATGTCCACCTGCTAGTCCAGGAATCCCAACAGAGGCAAAAACATTTTTCCACGGATATCGCCTTTCGCGAGGAATTGGCAAGTCCTCCGTTAGTAAATCCATTGCCATGAAAAGCGCTTTCTCAATTAGCCATTCGGAACCGGCAGAAAATTGTAGGTTCCCTCCATTCCCTCACAAGGCATGGTTGTGAGAAATGCGCTAGGCCCAGGGGCTCCTCGCTCTGTTGCGCCACCCTATTTATTTATTTATTTATTTCCCATCTGTCATGGTACCCTTGGCGTATGGTTAGCATGTCTTCCTGTTAACCCAGAGGTTCGAGGTTCGAATCCCAACGGAAGCCAAAAATCTTTTTCCACTTGTATCACATTTCGCGAGGAATTGAGAAGTTCTCCGTTAGTAAATTTATTGTCATGAGAAACGCTTTCGCGATTAGCCGTTCGGAACCGGTAGAAACCGTAATGTCAAATGCCACACCAAATGGCACACACTTCAGCACCATAACCCACACTGCCACCAAAAATGAAAACTATTTCATTTTGTTCGCACCGTGTGGCACACTGAAAATTGGTGTGCAAACCACCCCACACACGTCCCACATTTATCCACACCGACACAAGTGTTCACACTCGTGTGGTGTGTATCGGCCGCTTTAGTCATTCGAATGTCAGCATTTTCTAGCTGAGCTCTATAACAAGTCGAATCTTCTCCTTCCTCCAACTATCGCTTTGTTGCACTTACGTCCCTTCTTGCTCAGGTCATGGAAACGCTGATTTAAGATCATCAAGTGTGGAAGTTTCTTATTGGACGACCACACCTAGCCCTGTGTAGGAAAAGCGATATTGAAACCTGATAGAATAAAAAAATTTAGAGTGAAACTTCCTTAAAATAGTACTTTGAGACTCCATGAAACGAAAATGCGTCACGATTAAGAAACGAACCAATAAATGTAAGGCATTAAGTCGGCGAGGGAATGAGATAGGGTATATTACACATTATTTTCTATTCTCAGTCTCCTCTTTGTTCGATGCTTCGTAGTGTCCCTACTGACGTCTATTAAGCATTGTCTTTACACCGTGTGCGACTAAAGCTCAGGACGGATAGGTTGGGTCCGTTTAGACGTGAGGGGCAATTTTATTAAAAATTGACATAATTTAAAAAAAAATTTATTAAAAATCAATTAAGCCACAAACTACATATACCTAAGTGTTTTGAAATGCTTTTTTCCTTGATTAACGTTTTAGTTCAAGTTTAAAGCATGTCCACCTACTAACCCAGAGGTTCGAGGTTCGAATCCCAGTTCCCAGCAGAGGCAAAAATGTTTTTTCACGGGTATTGCCTTTCGCCAAGAATTGGCAAGTCCTCCGTTAGTAAATCCATTGCCATGAAAAGCGCTTTCTCAATTAGCCATTCGGAACCGGCAGAAAATTGTAGGTTCCCTCCATTCCCTCACGAGGCATGGTTGTGAGAAATGCGCTAGGCCCAGGGGCTCCTCGCTCTGTTGCGCCACCCTATTTATCTTAAAGGTACTTTGGTCTGTATGGCACACGAACTACGAGACATCCTGTTTATACGCCTTGTATATTTAGGGTTGTTGGTATATCTTTCAAAATAGATAGCAAGTACCCCATGTGCTTGCGGCTGCAAATCACAAAACTTACGTATAAAGCAAGCGAGTTGTATTACTGAAACTTCCTTATCAACGTGTGATTTGAAAATTAGATGAAACGAAAGAACGTCACAAAAATGTTCATAAATATGATCTAGACTTCGAGAAAATGAGGTATAATGTAAGTTTTTCCAATGTTCTTCGTCTCCTCTTTCTTGTGGTTTTCGTAGTTGCCTTTTCTTTTCTGAAGTTTTACTTCTGTCTCACCCTCACTCTTGGTTCAAGAGCCCCACTCTTAGTTCAAGAGCCCCACTCTTGCTTCAAGAGCCCCACTCTTGCTTCAAGAGCCCCACTCTTGCTTCAAGAGCCCCACTCTTGCTTCAAGAGCCCCACTCTTGCTTCAAGAGCCCCACTCTTGCTTCAAGAGCCCCACTCTTGCTTCAAGAGCCCCACTCTTGCTTCAAGAGCAGATTTTCGACTTTTTAAAATTTGGGTTCTAGTTGACCCAAAAATGACTGCAAGGACACGTTCACTTTAGTTTCTGTCACTCTGAGATCATTTGGATATGATTTTCTTTCTTTATTTGAACAAGTTTACAAGATGGAAAAAGAACTGTTGTTGAACTTCGAATAACGATGTAAAAAAAATCCAACTATGTAACTCTATTCTGCTTTAGAATCTACTCCGCAGATAAATCAACGACCTAGGGGAGGTTACAGCACGGGTAAACATAGTTGTTTTGTGATCATGCTTTTAAATGTCAACAAGAATGACTGTGGAATCGCATTAGAATTCTTCCAACTCCTTCCGGAAGAATCTTCCGCGCTTCGTTCAATTATTCCACTTAATCTTACGTCCTTAAAAATTACGGAGAAGGAATTTTGTACATTTAAACACTTTTATTGGATAATCGAGGTCAATATTAGGCCCCCTTGCTCCTTAATTTAGCCTCAATAGTAATAAATAAAGCTTCACGAGACGAGATTTCATCAATTGTTACAGACCAGTATATGTTCATACAATTTTTCGCGTACGCGTACGTTGAACGAATTTGAGCTTCTATTCTCTTTCCCTCAGGTCTCAAGCTCATTTGAACTGTGTATGGCAACAGATCGGAACTATTTTCAGCTTCTGTTGCCTTTCCCTCAGGTCCTCAGGTTTCAAGCTGATGTGAGCTGCATTATGTCAGCAGATCGGTATTATTTTCTGCGCGAGGATTTCCTATTTTTTAGCTAACGTAATCGCAACGTAACGATAGCGAAGGAAGTATAGTTGTTTTTATTATTGGCCCAATTTTCTTAGCTGAATATTTGAAAGGTTGTGCCTTTTGCACGTGTAATGCTCAATTGATAGTTAATAAAGCCTTTTTAAATACTTAATTTGTAGCCATCTTTCACACAAACTAGGCCCAATTGTGGTGATAGTACGTATTTCGTGGCAATAGGCCCACTGGGTGATATGATGCGAATCCCTCCTAACAGAGGAAGAAGTTTTTAGAGAAACTAAGATCAAGTCGCTTGATATTTGAAAATTTTTTTTTTTGGTGGTGCAATAGAGCAGGAAGCCCCAAGGCTTGGCCCATATCTCTCGGTGCAGGGAACTAACTTCACGGGTACTACCTTCACATGGGAAATAACTTCACCTCAAGTGGGAAATAATTTCACTTTTTTGTGGTGAAGATATTTCTCACAGTAGGTGGGAAATAACTTCACCTGAAATTTGTGTGAAGTTATTTCCCACCTGCAGTTTGAAGATTGTAGACATTCAACAAAAGAGAAATTATAGCTTTTGGGCGGTTTATTTCAAACAAAAAAAGTTTTACAAAATAAACAAAGGTACAAAAATGTAAATAGTTCGCGTTTGTATATTAAAAAATATATAAAAGAACTCAATTCTGAAAAAAACATAACATTGTCAAACTATATTTTCAAAATAAAAGCGCTTTGAAACGAAGACTTGGAAAGTTAAAAATATGCTAAATAAATTTTTATGTAACACATTTTCAAAAACAAATTTCTCGTTTTTATGCATTTTGTCGCTTTAGTGCTATATACGAGGAAATAGTGAAAAATTCGCGCGATTTAGTTTTACATCTTGTGTCTAATTCCTTTTTTCATCTGCACTGGCAGATGCATGTAAGTCCAACATAAGGCTACTTAGCTGCGAATATGCGTAGCTAAGAACGTCAATTAAAAAAATGAACATATTCTCAAAAACAGATCTTTCACTGTATATTATTGGATGGCACTCATTTTATATATTAAATGAAAAATCTGTTTTTGAAATATGTTAAATAAATTTATATGTATTTCAAAAGCAAATTTTTCGTTTTTGTGTATCTTGTCGTTTTAGTGCTTTATTCAAGGAAATAATGAAAAATTCGCGCGAATTTTTCATTATTTCCTTGAATAAAGCACTAAAACGACAAGATACACAAAAACGAAAAATTTGCTTTTGAAATACATATAAATTTATTTAACATATTTCAAAAACAGATCTTGCAACCCTTAGCCTATAGAAGCCAATTTAAATACAGTTTTAAAGATTATCATTTCTCCAAAAAATTAAGTCTAAAATTAGGTCTCTACCATCAGTATTGACAGAGAAATCGAATTTAACACAGGTCAAGGTACACCAAAGATAGCCTTTTTTTGAAATGTCTAAAAGTGATGTCAAAGTTAAGAAACGGACTTTACTGTAGAACAATTTTTTTCTTGGAATACGACCAAGAATAATATCCCGAAATATGTAACACGAATTACGGGACACCCTGTATACATATTTTCAAAAACAGATCTGCACTGCAACGAAATGTATAAGTTTTTTTCCAAAACATAGCTTCACATAAAAGTGGAATTCGTTCCCACGAAAAAGTGAGGTTATTTCCCACCTTCAGTAGGAAATATCTTCACCACAAAAAAGTGAAATTATTTCCCACATGAGGTGAAGTTATTTCCCATGTGAAGGTAGTGCCCGTGAAGTTAATTCCCTGCACCATATCTCTCACCATAGCTTGTGAGGGCGTGGAAACACATTTTTTCTTGTTTTTGAGATTCGGATCTCTAACCTCCCACTTAACAGGCAGACACGTTGATCATTTCGCCATGGACACCACCATTTCAAAAGCTTCAGATTGTTTTTTTTTCACAGGCATCGTATTTTGTGAGGCATTTGGTAATCCTGTACCCTACAATAAAAAGAGCTTTTACACATAGCCGTTCGAAATCGGCAGAAAACTGTAGGTCCATCTCTTTTCTATTTCTCACAAGATATAGTTGAAAGAAGTGGTCTTAGCCCTGGCCCTAAACCATGGCACACAATCGATAAAGCTAATGAAAGTTGGCTGGGAGGTTCTCTTCGTGACTTCGTGAAGTACGATGGAAAACATACTTTGGTTTGACATTAACCGAAATGGTTCATTTAGAATCTCTAAATAAATAAAAAAAAAGTAGGGTGGCTCGGATAGCCCAAGGACCGTATTATAATTAACGGTAGGTACTCGCAAAAATCCTCTCGTTATAGTTACGTTGCGTATACGTTTGACGATAGGTTAGGTTAGGTGGAAGTGGCTGTCAGCCAATGAGTAATGCCTACGTACATTGCCTGACACACTTAGGCCACATGGGCCCATTGTGATACCAAAGAGATCAGCAAGTTAATCACCTACTGATCTCAGAAACCCGATGTAAGATTAACGAGTTGATCACTTATTAATCTTCCATTACGGGACTAGCCGGTTAATCACCTGCTAGTCGAACCTCGCGGAACTTTTAATGTATTTCGAAAGACTTTTAGGGTCTATGTAAGCTAAGTCGCTAGTATCATCGAAGAAGAATTCACCGAGATGAGTTTTCCTCCTATGATGTAGTGCAGGGCATGAGCAAAGAAGGTTTTGAACGGTTTCTTCCTCCTCCTCGTCCATGCAGCTTCTGCAGAAATCATTGGAAAACACACCAAGTCTTTTGGCGTGTCTCCCTATTAGACAGTGTCCCGTAAGAACACCTATGGTAGAACCTAGATACAGGCGGTTCAGGGCTAACAAACTCTTCGAGCGTTTTGAGTCTACACACGGCCAAACTTTTTTGGTTGCAAGGCAGTTGTTATTCTCAGTCCATCTAGTGTTTGTTATCCTCGAAGCGTCTTGTCTAAGTAGGAGTTTACATATAGCGATAGGTACACCAATGTTGTTCCATTCTGAGCGTAGGGAAGTGGTCGTGCCCTTTTTGGCTAGTTATTCTGTACGTTTGATGATACTCGTCGACTGCCGTCGTTTTGCTATCGTTCTAACATCTTCATGGGATCCTTTTTCGTAATTCATAATCTGTCTATGTCGTGACAATCGTTGTCTCGGGTTTCGTTTTTTTGTCTCACGTTTCGCAATTCGTTACAATGGTCTAGCATCTCAACCAAAAGAACGGAGGAGAAGACCTACAAAATCCTTTTCATCGCCTTGGTGAGGATTGGAGGAGATCTACAAATTTTTGCAATTTTCAACCGGGTAAATGTGAAAGTGCTTTTTATTTTTGTGTAATTACTCCCGGAGGACTTTCCAGCTCCTCCCGTGAACCTATGACAGAGAAATTACACGCTTGACCCACGATCGTCGTGTTGTATGCCATTCTTATTTCTACTCCTATAACATCGTAAATCTAAAATGTTTTTAAATTCGAGATAAAAGAAAGAAATTAACGAGGCTGGCAAGTATTTAGGCAGTGGCAGAAACGCTGCTTCCATCATTTTTACAGTCGCCGCGACAATACAAGTGTTTGAAAACGCTGCGTTTTTTGTTTCGTCGTTGTGGGAATTCTCATAATTCGCTGTATAACTTAATTTTGACAACTTCAATTGTCGCTGCCGCGATAGCAAAAACGCTTCGGCTTAGGAGATCCTTTATATCTATCAAGCTAGTTGAGGGCCTGGACTAAGTGCATAATGTAGAAAAACAATTTTACGTTTCCGGGGATTGGAACCTCAAAGTCCAAACACAATACACAGACAATCACTACGTCACGTCATTTCGAACCTCTGTATGGTGATTAAAATAACATTCCAAGACAAGTCCTCCGGTCAGGGGTGTAATCTACTAAAGTGCTCGTCAATCAACTAAATATCTGTCTTAAAACGAACTTCATGGCTCCAAGAAATGGCTTTTATTTTTATCGTCACTGTTTACTAAATTGCAATACAAAATTTCAAAGCAAAATTACCACCGGCAAGTACACAAAACCGATTGATTGGCTTTTATTCTATTTGGACAACACCACTAACACTTTCTTTCAGATACGACAAAAATGATGGCCAGTTTCTATAACAATCACTCACACAGCAGCTCGCACACGTGTCGAATTAGTAGTTCCATTCTATGAAGCAGGTATCCATAAATGTTGTTCATGTGCGTCTCGGTCATTACATCATTATTTCAAATTGCCTTTTACAACTGCGCCACACATACACACTCATATTCATTGAATGAATTGAATATCCTTAAAGCGATTAAGGATCAAATGAGATCACAACTCGTAATAATCTCGATTTATTTATAAGTTTCTATATCACTTTTTTGACAATCAATCATCTTCTTTTCGTTTATCTTCTTTTGGAATATTGATTTGAAGTACTGACTTCACAACAAAGCATCAACGTGTTTTAACATATTTTTTCCATCTCTCTTACATGTGCCATCGTTCTCGTCCACTTTCAAATGACCGACTTACAAAACAAAAATTTATATAACAACACAATACAATACAACACAACACAGCTCAAATCACACAATGGGACTTAATTTTCTATGGAACCGAGACACCCGCCCAACCAGATGATCCCGTTCAAATCAGCCCTGGACAATTTGGGTCGTCCTTTGGCAGTGATATGGAACACAATCTTCTTGAATACGACCCCGATACGGCCAGTGGTCAATGGAGAAATGTGCAGCAGGTATGTTTTTTTTTTTTTAATATATTTTTTTTAGTGGGTGGCTTGAGTGACTTTGAAAGCCTCGTCCAAGACTAAACGTATAACTCTTAGTTTTCAATTTAATGTTTTAATTTCTTTCCTATCAATAATCAATCGTGATTCGTGATGTTCTTTAGCCACAAAAAACAGTAGGACATACAAATTTTGTCAGATAGGCGAAATATAGGGGGGGGGGGGGGGGAGAAACTAGCTTGCACAGTTGGAATAAATTTGCATTCGAGAAAACTTTTTGTGCTGCAAAAGCGAATTTTTGCTGGGCTTGATTCTGTTGGATGTTTTTTCTTTTTCTTTTTTTTGTTTTATGATTTTTTAAATTATGTTCTTCAGGAGTCAACTTTTGTGTATAGTAGAATCAGCAGCAATGTGCCTGTTCATGTTTCATAAATGCCAATGGGCAATGTGCCAGGAATATTAAGCGAAATGTGTGCATGACTGGATTTGATTTCGAACAGAGCCCTGGTATGAGATCACATTTTTCCCCTTTGGAAGGGAACATCCAAGAAATTACTGTTTTTTTTTTTTAATTATCGAAGTTTTAATGCAGTTCACAGTTTTGATTTTATTGCTGTAATGCTTTTTTCTTCTAGCTCTGCCAGTGCCTCGGGCCTTTTCCAAGGTTGTAAATAAAACTTGGGATGCTTTTCCAACTATTAAGCAGGCGAAGCTATTAACATTTACAATTTTTATTGAAGCTTAAATTCGAAGTTCCAATGAAGGTTCTGATCTAGATCGTCACGGAACACGTTTCGGAGGTGCTATTTTTTGTCCTAGTGGATGGTAGTTCAGTGGTCTCTTTAGAAGACTTACTGTCTTGGGCAGGGTCTCAAATAGTACGGTCAGCTGCTGGGAGGCTACTTTTCTTTCAGCCTCCCAGTTTCATATGGACGCCGCCCTTGAGGTTATATGTATGTGAAATTACTAACACCTTATTTCCAACTACTGCAACACAAAAAAAGGGAAGGCTGCTACTCTGGTAGTACAATGGACCGGAAATTAGGTCTGAGTTCTCCAGATTAGCATATAAGCCTCCTCTTTTTTTTTTTTAAATAAAAAAATAACGGTCAGCTGCTCCGTGAGATTCAGAGGGACTGTTCTTTGTTTGGTAAGAATTTCTTTTGTGATTGTTCTCTAGTACCGGGTAAACGAAAGTAAATAAATAAATACGGTGGCGCAGCACAGTGGGGGAGAGTGGAGGGGACCTACTATTCCTCCGGTTGCAGCCAAAGAGCCAAATGATTGTTTGTTAAGAAAAACCAAGCGGTATCGCCCCACGCACCGGCTCCTTTTCAATGACAGGAATGCCCCAATCGTGAGTGAGCAGGTCCGGATTACTGATTTGTATGAGGCAGATAATCATCTACCGTGATTCGTGCAAGGTCGGGATCAGTGTGCGAGCTCTTGGTGATATCCTCCCTTGCCACAACCTCCAGCTTAGCACCTGAACAGTTCTCGCCCAAACCACTGACAGCAAGCTTATGCAGATGCAGCGATCTCTCGTCCTAGCAGGATAAAAATTTGACTCGATTCTGGATCCAAGCTGCGTCGCTTACCTTAGGGAGTGGTCCTGGGTTCGCTGCGAGAACAGGTTCAAACCTGGACTCAAGGTGTCCCTTACCGTCTGCCCACTGGTCAGTAGAAATGTTACCATCGATATTACTCCTGTCTACCACCGTAACAACAATCTTTTCCCTGACCACGTCACTGAACGTTTGGACATTAACTGGCGCTGATGGAGCGCTATCGCACATCCTAACTTTCTTAGCTTGAGATTTTTCAACCTCGAAAGACCTTTCCCGTCTCCACTTGGAGTCTTGACAGGTCTTTCCGGTTATGCAGGATTATCCGGACGAGACAAGGATTAGTCTTTGCCCGCGGAGACAGAATTGCTTATAGCATATCCACCCCCTCCGGGTGGAATAAATCTTCCCACGTCCTTCGACGAACGGGCTGGGGAGGTGGAGTTGGAGAGGTTGTTCCCCCATCCTTCTTTCCCTCTTATTTATTTATTTATCTACAAGCAAACAGTTTTTTTAGCACCGTTTTATCGTCCTTGTTTTTGTTGGTCAGGCTGACCAAAGTATGCGGCCAACGAGCATTTCTGTCCACTCCCAGGAGACACCGCTTTCAACTCACGGGTTTGAGTTAGGTTTGTAACCGTCTCAGAACCTGTGTCCGAAAGACTAGACCTCCCAGTAGCAGCAAGCTTTGACACCCCGCATCGCTCATCGTATTCGGCTTTGCAACCGATTCCGAGGGAGTGTGCGGCTTGCAAAGCCTTCTGCCAGTTATTTTTTGTTTTGTTTGTTTGTGTGTGTGTTTGTTTTTAAAGAGTGCATAAAGCTCCCACGAGTCGATCAGGAAGGGAACAGTCAGCCCCGGCAGAGCCGTTTACCAGGGCTAGACCCAGTCACGGCATCTAGAAGAGCTTGTTTGCGGTTGGTTTATCCCCCAACCTTTAATTCTATACGGTACGGATTATGTTAGGTTGAATGGGGGGTGCAGCCACAAGTGACAGCACCTCACTCGGATCTGAGGGATCCATTGTGCTCCCCGGGAAAATCAGAGGATGAGGAGATGGGAGGATAGGAGAGGTAGATGGTTATTGGGTCAGGGAACTCCCACTGAACCATTTACAGCCCTGAGTAAATTTCAGGACGTTTCTCAATGGGAGATTAGAGATGTCGCCCAGTTCGTCGAAGAAGTATTCTCCGACGGTTTTTCCGAGTGTGGGCCAAGCTAGGACACTCACAGAGGAAGTGGAATGATCCTTCCTCTGCCTCCTCGTCTTGGCATCCTCTGCATAAGTCGGATGTGCTAATGCCCATTCTCATCATGTGGGTACCCAACGAGTTGTGGCCCGTGAGAATGCCAATGAACAGAGAGAGCCGAGGTCTGCTTAGCTTTTTCTTGGAAATATCTGGCCAAAGGTTTCTGGAGAGTCGGCATGTTTCTAAAGATGACCACCTGTCATTGGCGATTTTTAGAAAATTGTGTTTGATTCTGTTTTTTTCTTGTTCTAGTGGCCTTAGAACTGAGGTGTTCGTTACGCTGGATTCGAGTGCTGACCCGATTTTAGCTAGCTTATCAGCCATTTTATTACCGATTATGTCACGATGTCCTGGAACCCAGGTTAAACTAACTGTGTTATAAAATTCACATCATGCCAATGTTGTGAATTTTATAGGTGTCGGTAGAATCCGACCAAAAATTTGCGTCTTAGAAGAGTACGACAGCATCTAACTGATGAGCCCACTGTCGTACCTGGGCGAAACGCTAACTTTCAGATTTGAGGTCAATGGATCTTTAGATCCTCCATGTCTTTATGACTTTTTTTTTAAATAACTGTGTTTGTCTCGCTGAGCAGTCTTAGGTTACTGCGACAGCTGTCTACTAGTCTGGATTTTGTGATAATGGATGAGATAGCTTTAATGGCCGCCTGACTATCTATAAAAAAGTAAATAATTTTGTTGATCAAGTTTTGCGTAGCTAGGTACTTCTGCGGATTATAGTTGCTCACACTCACACACAACGTCGGACCTATGGTGAGATTGGATTTCTGAGGGTTGTGCTATTGAAAAGTCAGAACCACTCAGCGAACCAGCCTTATCTTAGCTGCCACCATCTGACATCGTACAGACTATGGAGGGTTCGATTGAGGATTTTTGCCAGACGAGGTGCTATGTGCGTGCACAACGCGAAGACTGGTTTGGATTTCTGGAGACTAGCATTTTAAGGAATGGAAAATTAAATATAAAGTAGCGCAACAAAGTTATAAAAACTTAGGGCCTAACGCATTTCAAGGGCTACAATCTAATGCCAATTCCAAACGGGTAAGTTGGAAAGCTCTTTTGATGGCAGATCTCTTGGTGATGCCCTTGCCATAATGTTTAGCATATGTACCAGTTAAGAGGAAATTGAGGCTCAAATCCCAGAAACATGAAATGGATTTTCTACGCTTGTCATACCCTTTGGTAGGAATTGGAAAGCTCTCTGAAAGTTTTCAGTAATTACGCTGCCATAAAATACTTTCTAACTTAGGCGCTAATCGGCATAAAACTATAGGTGCTTGCAATGCGTTAGGCTCCTTGTTCGCCGAGTTTTGTTGCGACACTCTATTTTGTATTTATTTAGGTCTTCTTGTTGGCTTTGCCTATTTTAAAAAACAGATCTAGGATGGAAGTGTTGTGTTTCCACAGTAAATAGTTAGAAATAAAAGTGTGGAATGCTGGTGTTCATACGAACTGTTTCAGAGCCCTTTCCTTGGACGAATCGGAGAATCATACTAGTCTGAAAGCAAACTAAATTCGACCATCCAAAATCCATCAAACGAAATCTTGTATAACTAATTGTACAGTGTGAACTCTGCTATTGTCATTGTCATTGTCATTGTCATTGTCATTGTCATTGTCATTGTCATTGTCATTGTCACCGTCATTTTCATTGTCATTATCATTGTCATTGTCTATGTGACAATATTTGTCCTTTGCACTTACATTGGCAGACAAATAAAAAATAAAAAGGAAAAAAATCGTGTGAAAGAACAGAGCTCACGTAGACTCAGAGGCTGGCTCATTTCTCTCAGCCATGCCTTGTTGAGGAATGGAGAGGCCTACAGATTTGTTGCGAATCCAAGCGATTAAGTATTTATCTCACACCTCTTGATCTCTATGTTCAAGAAGCGGCAGCAAACAGTGCACTTAGAGTAAACCAGTGTAATGTCTGGAAAACCAGCCAAACAGGACACGCACAGATATTATCGCGATACGCAGAAAACAACATCTGCACGGATTACATAACTCCATACCTGGACTTTAAAAAATCCTTCACAACCAGCTTCCCCAATAGACAGGATTGGGAGAATGAAACACCTTACCTGGACGAGACGTCTATATCAATCTATACCGACGGTTCAAAAATGAAAGTTGGAACAGGGGCAGGTTTCTTTTCAGAAAGCCTAAAACTTGCCAGTTCTTTCAGACTTCCTAATCACAGCAGCGTCTTCCAAGCCGAGATCTTGGAAGTTACAAACGCTGCAAAACAGGTGTCCATGATGGCGCTATCACATGCTGATATCATTTTTTTCATTGATAGCCAAGCAGCAATAAAAGCGATTTCTGCCACTCTTGTCAAATCAAAGCTTGTTTCTTGCTGTCGCGAAGAGCTAAGGGTTCTTGGCACGCAGCATAGCGTTAGACTCTGCTGGGTTCCTGGTCATAGTGGTATACCGGGAAACGAAAAAGCGGACGAACTAGCGAGGAAAGGATCAGCACTTGACCCTTCTCTCATTGATAAATCAATCAGGATCCCACCCTGTGAAATGAAACAGATCATTGGTAACAAAATAATGCGAAAATCCAATGAAAGATGGGAATGCCTAGATTCCTGTGTTACTTCCAGGAAACTATGGCCGAAATATGATAAGAAAGAATCTGAAAAGCTGCTATCATTGAATAGACCTTCATTGCGAATGCTTATCAGTATCATAACTGGACATAACCTACTTGGTTATCACAAAAAGAAAATGGGTCTTAGCACCGATGACCTATGCAGAGGATGCAATGACGAAGATGAACATGAGGACACTAGTCACTTCCTTTGTCAATGCCCAGCACTCTGTCATACTAGGAAAAAATTTCTAGGAAATTACTTTTTAAATGAACTAGAAGAATTATCAGACGCTCCAAAAAGCAGCCTGTTAAACTTCACTAAGGCCACAAAATGGTTAAATACTGAACAGACATAAAATCATAGGTTTCTAGGACGTTACAATACGCCAGGGTATCACAATGGATCTACATTGATCTAAGTGTGATGGTAATAAGATCAACCGTCAGCCCATTTTACCTAACCTAACCTAAGCGATTAAGTAGAAAACGTTTTTTATGGGAATTACTCTCGAAGGACTTGCTAATTCTTCGCGAAAGCTGATACTCGTAACTGGCTTACATTTTAAACAAGTAACGATTCTTTTTTGGAAAAATAATTTAAAACGCTGTCGACTTTGATTGGCTTCCCAATAATCAAACACCAACAAGTTGTACAAAAATCTGCTTTAACTATGAATCTATTTTGAAAAACCACATCAGTTAAAGGGAAACTCAGAACCCAATCTAATGCAATATTCAAACGAATCCGCTCCTTTTAAAAATGGCTGATGGGCTCTAGTGAACATTGTGCGAACTACTGACATTAGTTTTGCCAAAACTTTTCAACTGTATCTAGTTTGTTTTTGTAGGTTGTGTTTGGATGTGTGTTCTTGTGTATGCAACAACAAGAGCAGTCTGTACGTAGAGTTTTGTTGAGAATAGAAGAGGATAAATTTCACATGGATTGTAAATGCTTTATATAATTTAATTTTTTTTTTTCTTGCTCTCTGATTTGATTTTTAGTGATACATTCTCTGAACAAAGAGAATTTCTATTTAATCCTGGCATATAGTTAATGCTGAGGGATGTACTCAAGCACTCTAGCTAAATTATAAACATGGATCATGGAGGGTTTTATTTGAAAGCAGTGCAGTGTTTTAAATTTATCATTTTCACTAGCGCTCTGTGGTATGGGGGATTTCTTTTTTTTGTTTATTTTAATAAATGTTTTCCTTTTGACAGTAATGATTGATGGATATGAATGAGTTTGTTCTATAGGTCAATTCGTTACTTCAAAAAAATTGTTGAACAAATGGACAGGAGTCATTTATTGGTGTGGAGCGAGCCTGAGTGTAAATTAAAGCGATTTTAAGTGAAGATATTTATGTTTTACTGTTTTGTGGAGGGAAACTTCTTTAAGCTTGTTGAGAATGAAATTAGTATAAAGGAAGGTCCTTGTATATAAATAAATTAAAAAAACGAGCCTAACAAAATCGTAAAATGTTCATTGAAAAAACGATTTTTATTTTAATGTTGTCTCTCTGAGGATTTACCAATTCCACACGTAGGACGATATCTGTGGGAAAGCAATTGTATGTTTCTGATCCCACGTAACAGTCGGGCATGCTTACCATTACAAACCAGAGGTAGGATCTATTTGATCGCCAGAATCTACCCTTGGAACATGCTACAGTGGTCGAAGCGACAGAAAGAAAGATTAAGACTTTGTCTGTCTGAGCTCAGGCTGCCAATCGTCTACACAATCTTCAGGTTCAGAAATGAATTGAATCATGCCCCAAGAATTACTTGTGGTCCCATGTGGATCTTGACGTTGGGTATTATTCGTATTTTTAAAACTTTGTTGGAAAGTAGTCAGAGTGACTTTACGTTGAACCGAATAAAAACAGAATTTGTGGATCCATTTCTTGGTTCATTTAGAAATGGCTCTGAGGCAAATGACAGCGCTTGCGGTGGATATAATGGTGCGGTTAAGGCCCTTTCATTTTCATTTTTTCATTTATTTCATATGTACCGTGCCCTTTTAGACGATCATTTCAGTTTTCATTTCAGTTGAACTTTCTAGTTAAGCTTTCAGTTAAACTGATGTCTAAACGCTTAAAAATGAACTGAAAACTGAACTGAAAGCTGAACTGACAACTGATCGTCTAAAAGGGCCTTTACACCCGACACTTGTAAGCGAGTAAGCTCTTCAACTCCGTTCCGTGCGCTAGTAAATCTAATTCAATGAAACTCGACCTTATAGTTATAGTGATAGACCATTTGTTCTTGCAGTAGTAAGAGAGTGTACGCTAGAATGGTAACGGTTTTGACAGCTCACACACAAGTTTCGTGTTTTGTGTCACTGTCAAACATCTTCTGTTTGTTCTATAAAATTTAACCATGAATCGTCTTACAAATGAACGACGCATGCAATTTATTGAATTTTACTATCAAAATGCGGACTCTGTTAAGAAAGTTCATCTTCCAGTTTATGGTCAGTCTAATCGACCGACCTACTGAGGCGGCTACTATTGTGACTTAAATTTAGACCAAATTTACATCTTTGGACTTAAGACCACCAACACGCTTATACATAAAATTCGAACTGAGGAAAATATCGTTGGTGCGCATCGTTGGTTATCGATTTGTCCTGTTCGCAGCAAGTAGGCCTGTGTTACTCCACTTTTTCTTTGTGCAAATAGTAACAGCTTGGCTTGCATTTGGGTTTCAACAGACGGTGCTGCATTCCACACAGCCCACTTAAAAATGGGCCAATTGAGAGGTGAGTTCGGTGAACAGATTGTTTTTGTCCGGCCAATTAGCCGCCTAGACCGTGAAATTTAACCATTCTACGGTATTTTTTTTATGTGAGGGTTAAGGCTCATGTCTATATTGATAAGCCGGCCTCGATTCACGCATTGGAACCAGGTTAGGTTAGATTGGATGGGGGGGAGTACAGCGGCAACTCACTCGAATCTCAACTATCCATTGTGTTCTCCGGATAACAGTAGAGGCAAGTAAAGGAGAAGTTTTGCAGAGGATTATGGGTTTTGTAAATGGGTTATTGTGGTTGGGAGCCCCCACTAAATCAATAGAGAAAGTGGAGGCCTGATAGGCTGGAGTAGAACTTATGTCTTTTTCTCTTAAATATCTGGCCATGGGTTTCTGGAATTCCGGAATGTTTCTGAAGATAACCACACCTGTCATTGGCGGTTTTTAGAAACTTTTGCTGGATTCTGTTTTTTTCTTGTTCTAGTGGCTTGAGAACTAAGTTGTTCGTTTCAGTGGATTCGAGTGCTGATCCGATTTTAGCCAGCTTACCCGCAATTTTGTTTCCTGTTATACCACGATGTCTTGGGACCCAAATTTAATTTCCGATTTTTGTTGAGCTGAGCCGTCTTAGATTGCTGCGATATTGCTGCGATACTCGTAGCTTTCTACTAATTTGGATTTTGTGACAATAGATGAGATAGTTTTAGTGGCCGCCTGGCTGTCTATGAAGATGTCAATATTTTTGTTGATCAAGTCTTACGTAGCCTGGTGTTTTGCGGCTTCACAGACTGCAAAGACTTTTGCTGCAGATGTCGGGAGCTTTATTGATCTGTTCATATGAGGGTTATCTAAGCATATGCCTGACCCTACCCCCTCGTCTGTTTCGGAACCGTCAGTTAAAACCGACACATGGTTTTCTTTCATAACCCTGTTTTCCTCCCAGCATTCTCTTGTCGGATTGAGTGTTAGGGCTACTGGATTGAAATCAGTGTACGAAGGGATGTAGTCTGTTTCAATGTCTGTATCAGTATGTTTCATAATGATTCTGTAGCCTGTTATGCGTGTTTTCCAATATTATTGCATTGTTTGAGTCGCAGTGCGCTTTTGACCGCCATCTCCTTAGTAAAACGATCTAGGGGAGCAAGCGACAGGAAAGTTTCCAGAGCTGCCTATGGTTTCATTTTCATGGCACTGGTTGAGCCAAAGCATGCAAGCCTTTGGATTTTGGTCATGGCCTTCTCTAATGATGGCCACTAAACCAAACAGGCGTATGTGAGGATTGGTCTTATTATGGATGTGTACATCCAGTGAATTGTTTTGGGACCAGGTCCCAACTTTTTCCCAAAAGTTCTACTGCAAGTCGAGAAGGTGATTTGAGCTATTCTTTCCCTTTTCTTTTAAATTTTCTTTCCAGCTCAGTTTACGATCTAGAACAATTCCGAGATACTTCGCCGTACCAGATAAGTTTAGGTATTGGTCTACCGTTTTCAGTGAGTGGAAGTATTTCTGGAATATTACGTTTTCTCGTTTAGGATTGACATTTAGACCGCAGTTTTTTTACCCAGTTGTTGAGTTTGTTAAGAGCTGTCTGGAGGAGTTCACATAGTATTGTTGTTGAACAACAAATGCTGGAACCAACATTGAAGCTTGTATTCTTGAGATACCTGCCGAAATGTTAGAAAGAATATTCCGAAATTGTACTAAAAGGTTGAGTCAATTGAGGCATAGCCGCAGCCAGTATTTGCATGAAATAATCTTCAAACATTGAATTATACGAAAAAACCTTCTTTATCGTAACGCTTCGATTTCGTTTCACGATACTCGTTGTCATTTACGATTGGTTGTGGTCTTCGGTTTTTATTGTTCTGACATCTTCAAGAATCCATTCTTGTTGTTCATATTCAGTCTACGTCATGGCTATCGTTATTTTGAGTTTCGTTTTCTTATCGCCCATATTACAATAAACGATACTCGTAAAAATACTCGTTACGTTGTGATTACCTACGTTTTTACGACACTCGCTTTAATTTATAATTTACGACTGCTTTTGGCGGTCGTTTTGTTATCTTTCTGACGTCTTCATAGACTCACTCTCGTTGTTCATTATCGATCTATCGTTGTTATGAGTCTGGTTTTTTACCTTATTACGTTGCGATCACGTTACACGATACATGTTGTCATTTACGACTGCTTTTGGTGGCCGTTTTGTTATCGTTCTGAGTTTTTTATGGATTTATTCTCGTAACCTATTATTAGTCTATGTCGTGGCTATCGTTTTTTGGCTCTCATTTTCTCATTTTCTTTTCTTACAAATAGCGACAATTTCAAAGACCCCTCTTTATGGTGCGATTATGTTTTACGATACTCTCTGCCACTCTCGTAATTCATGATCGATCTGTGTCATGGCTATCGTTGCTCTGGGTTTCTTTTTTTGCCTTTCATTTCGTAATACGTGCCATTCGTACAGATACAAAGTTCTCTTTACAAATCAATGCTTCAATTTAATATCATTTCGTTACTTACCTACTTATGTTTTTTTTTTTTTTATTTTCAGGTTGGCGAATCACTAGCTGATATTCAGCATGAAAACGATCAAACTAGCAGCGCATGCTTACGCATTACACTCGACCAAAGATGCATAGGTTTGTGTTTTATACTTTACGTTCTCTCCCAACTTTATTTAACACTATCGACAAGCAGACGCGTTCAATTCGAATTAACCAACAATAGAAAACCTTGTAGAGTAATAATTCCAACCAATAGACAATTACCAATAACAACAAGTATTTCATAACTATTCGCGAAATATCTGAACGCCAATGCCAAACACAAAATACAATAAAAACCAACAACAGAACGCAAAAATAAAAAGCTTAAAAAAAAATTAAAAGTATTTGTGTTTAACCGGGTTTCTTTGCCAAAACAATTAATCTTTTTCGTTCCAAGTGTATAAAAAGAAAATATTTAACAAAATGCTTTTAACTTCTTAATTCTATTCTATTTCTATATACAAACATCAAATTGTGTTGAACAAATAAATAAATAAATAAAATTAGTTAAATTTTTTTTAAACATGCAAAAACAAAATAGTAAAAAAAAAAAAACAAATAGGTGATATGTAAATTTTCTTTATTAACTGTTTTTATGTTTTATATTTAACACTCAATTTTTTTAATTATTTTTATTATCATAATTATTATTATTATTTGTACAAAACAAAATAGATCAATAAGATTCACATTTGACAAAAAATACAAATCGACGCAGAACAAAGAAATGTATAAATGAAAATGTATAAAAAGTTTAAGCATAGCATTATCTAGATATTGATGTAAGAATTTTAAGTGAAAAAAAAAAGAATTAATTATAAAAACAAAAAACAAAAACACTGTGCCAACAACACTTTTTGTAAGATGAAAAAAACACTCATTAAATACATACGAAAAAATAATATAAAAATAATGGAAAAAGGAAAAAAAAGCAAACATTTAGGGTTGAGGGTAATATTTAGGAACTAAATTACAGAAAAAAAAAACTTAGGCTTAGATTTCGGACTAGATAACAAACAATTGAAAAGAAAAAACAAAACATCAACAAAATAGGAATTTAAACAAAGTAAATAAACAAGAATTTAACTTAAACTTAAACGAAAACCCTTAAGGATAATAATTAAGTGCAATTACTTATACATTTTTCTCGGTATGATCACACGACATTCATAAATATGCACACGAAAAAGTAACCGAACAATGGCCTGGTCGTATAAATTGTATGAAATGGAAATGGTGGGGCCTTGAGGTGACTCTTAAGTTCGATTCACATGGTCAGAACCAACGAACAACGAATTAATCAAAAAGGGTGAGAAAGTTGCGAATCTAAACTCTTCACAAAATCTAAATAAATTGGTCGAAAAAGTGTTTATGTCGAAGTTCACAAGCATAAACCTGTTTTCAATTTAAACGATTTGGGAAAACGAATTCGTTCGTTGCGGATATACCATTCTTTACTTCGAAAAAAAAAAAATGTGTTTTCCCAGAAGAAATTAAAAGCCTTTAGTTTGATTTAGTGGCCTGCAATGCAGCTTTAACAAAGGGTGTTTTTTTTTTAGTGGTATAAAACTTCGAGTTGAAGTAAAACACAGGAAATCGTTTTAATGTCCATTAATTTGGCTTTATTGGAGGGATCATTTTATGCCATTAATATTAAGATATGATTTCGGGCATGTTTCGGGCCGCCTAGCTCGAATAAAGCCAAGTCTAGAGGTTCAATTTTCAACCAGTTTTTCGAGCATTTGAGGCCATATGTCGGTAATAACGCCACGAATGTTGGCTTCCAAGCCACTTAACGTTTTTGGTTTGTTGACATAGACGAGCGACTTCACATATCCACAAAGAAAATAATTCAATGGTGTCAAATCACACGATCTTGGTGGCCACTTGACAGGTCCATTCCGCGAAATTATGCGCTCATCGAATGTTTCCTTAAATAAATCGATTGTGACGTTCGCTGTGTGGCATTTAGCGCCGTGTTGTTGGAACCACATCTCATCCACATTCATGTCATCCAATTCGGGATCAAAATAGTCGGTTATCATGGCTCTGTATCGGTCTCCATTAACGGTAACTGGCTAGCCTGCATCATTTCGGAAGAAGTATGGCCCAATCACTCCACCTGCCTATAGAACACACCAAACAGTCAGTTTTTGTAAGTGTATTTGCGTCTCAAGGTACTCAACCTGATGATGAAATGGCATACCAAACTGAACTCTTAAAAAACATCCAATAAAAAGATATGTGTTTGCCATTTAAAAAATGACTTTTTGTAGCATTTGGAACCGTTTTTCACTGAATATTCTCTCCCAGTGTGTCAATCATCTGGGACTTATCTGCGTAGACAGGCAACTTTATAACCCCACAAAAAAGTCCAGCGGTTTTAAATCACCCGATCTTGGAGGTAACTCATAGTTTAAACCTATGAGTTACCTCCAAGATCGGGATCGAAAATATGTAAAAATCAGCATCAACAGCGATTTTGTAGAGAATTTTTCGAACGTAACGTACGCAGCGTTCATTGTTCGTGCGGCTTCAATTCTTCCACGATGAAATGGTAAACCTAACTGAGCTTAAATCAAGTGACAGGTGTCAAAAAGCCCAACGATTGAAAGCTTTTTAAAAAATACTCTTTATTTGTTTTCTAAAGTTTATTAAATTATGGTCAATAAACAAGCAAGGTTTGCATCTAAACTTTAAAATAAGCTACATTTCAGCATTCTCTTTAGATTTTGTAAAGAATCTAGTGACGAAAAGAGTTTACTTTTTTATTTATTCGTCGTTCGCTGATCGTTTTTCATGTGAATAGTCCTTTACTGTGAAAGATTATTATCAACCTGCGATAAGAATTTCATGTCCAAAAATCCTTTTCTGTCTGACGACTTCTAACATTTTGGTGAGCCAAAAGAAATGGTCACGTACTGAGCGGCAAGGGCAAAATTAGAACAAAATTGAAAACTAAAAGACATAACTATGCCGCTCAGCCTTCATCTTTGTTTTTTTTTTTTTCTGTTTGGTTTGATACTCAGTACGTGGCCCATCTGACAGCCCTGTTCGTTACCTGAAATCGTCCCAGCAAGAACCCAGGGCTAAAAACAAACTCAGTTTGACATTCAAGCCGATTTGAGGTTTTTCAACAAACGCTTTGTGGAGACCACAGCAAACCTTTCAACGAACAAGCCTTATGTTGAGAAAAGCTCTAGTTCTTTTTTATAGACTGGGTCATTGAGGATTTAACTGGCATAACAGCTTTCTGGTGCGCATCCTTGTATCCTTTTTTAGTCTTTTTTTATGAATGATTAGAATCGAGTTCGATGAAGCGACCCTTTGGATTGTAACTGGAACAAAAGCAGCATGTTTGGATAGAATTTTAGTATATTGAGGCCAAAATTCGCTCCTGTTGCTGTTTCCACTTCATCAATCTAGTGTCTGTAACACAATCCTTCAAGTCTGCAAGCCAAGGACCAATTGTAAGATAATATCCATTACATTTATAGTAGAGCAAGCAAACCTGGAGCTTTTTTTAAGTGGCTCTTGACTTGTAAAGTCATTGTTACAGGTGCCTGCTTGACGTTTTTCGGGTGTGCTTCGTCTTTTATTGGCGACTCCCCTTCTAGTTTTTTTTTATCTGTGTGAATAGGAACATTGCTTGACTACCTAATAAAGAGTCTCCGTTCTTTGATATACAGATCTTCAGAAACTATAGATGCTAGCGCGACTTTTTGTTATCCGTAACCTAAAATGAAGTACATTGATTTTTGCTTTAAGACACGCTCATACCCGGATAAGAGCAGAAAACTTGTCGCTTCACTGACCTAACGATGAGCTTGTTTATGGTCATTTGTCTCACGTGGTCGATAGCTGTGGAGTTGGGTGCTTAAGTACTTAGCTAGGCCGAAACAATTTGTGAGAGGTCATCTATTAAGCTGCAGCTTCTTAGAAGCTTGTCCGAACTTGTCCAATTCACTCGATTCTTCCAGGCTGAATCCGTATTACGAATTACGAAAGGCGAGATATAAAAACGAAAGACGAACCAACAATAGCCACGACATAGACCCATTATGAATTACGAGAATCGATCCATGAAAATGTTAGAACGATAACAAAACGCCTACCAAAAGCAGTCGTAAATGAAAGCGAGTATCGTGAAATGTAATCGTAACGTAACTGTAACGAGAGGTTTGTTGTGAGTATCGTTATTTGTAATATGGGCGATGGGTAGCTTTAAGTCTTTCAGTTGTTCTCAACCTAATCAAGTAGGGACTTCAACACATGGAAGAATGATATCGTGGTACCGTCAACCATTTCCTAACTTTTGTTGCGATGAGTTTGTCTGTGGAAGAGTTGCGTGATAAGGACACACCTCAAAACATGTAGACGAGCATTGGTTTTAAAACAAAACTCGGGAGCTAGCTCCCAATGAGGATTTTCTCTACTCTTACCGTCGGACTAAAAGTCTACTACCAAAAACTTTCATGACCTATGTCTGTTGAGAGCTGGAACACCCTGATTGTGGACTTTCAAGCTCCTCTCCTCTGCTCCGTGTGGTCTCCTGCATAGGTTTCCCTTTGGTAGTTCGTTGACATGGCCGCCATTCTGCATTTGATGTAAGGAACGAAATTCTGTTAGTTGCTTTGCTACCAATCTTGGAATAGATTTCTCCAAAAACTTTGATGGTTTAGATATTTTGAGAGCTGGAACATCCAAGAACTTTGAAGCTTCTCTACTTGATCAGTGGGGTCTTCTGCTTAGGTTTCCTTTAGATGGTTGGTTGGTATGACCGCCATTTCGTATGATGCAGAAAACACTATCTCGTTTGTGGCTTTGCTACCAATCTTGCAATAAATCTCTTTGGGGAAAAATCTAAGAAGTCTTTCAACTACATCCTCTGTGGTCTAAGTTCGTATACCGGCAGCCACATCTGACCTAACCTAATCTATCCTCCAACTACTAACTTTAACAGTTTAGTGGAAGTGGATTCCAACATGGTGACCTCTAATAATATCGATTCTGGTATCCATTCTGGTATTCTGGTCTGGGTTTGTCGAGTTTGTATAGACATCGTTGATGTATTCGATGAATCTTTCGAGAGCTGTAAAAGCACTTAAAGTTTCAAGGATCTCTGGCCTTGGAACCGGACAGAGTCAAACACCTGCTCGACACTGATGTGTCAGGTTAGCAAGTACCAGTAAACACACCACTTGTCAAAATTACCTCCAATTTCCATCTCACGGTTAACCTAAACACTCAATCATTTTCACTCCAGTACATCAACCAAAGTTCGATTGTTGTTTGTCAAATGAGCACTTGCATGAGTTGATTTACGAACTTCAAAAGGGCGCTACTCTATAACCGCTAAACAAAAATCCGCCTCTAATCGATTGGCAAATATGTTGAAATCGAATGATTGCAAATAGATTTTAACTTTCTTTTGTTGGTGATAGAATAGCTTATCAGCTTGTATCCCATGTGGCTATATCAACGCCTTTCATCGCGCAAACAACTAATTGCATTCAAAACAGTGCATTCAATTCTCGTTTACTCGTATGTGTGCTGTGCACACATTCATCACAATTAAAAGTGAATAAATATGACAGAGTTTCCGTGCACCAGTCACCATAGCCATTAATCAAATCCTAATTGAACTTCGAACGTAACCGCGTCAGTCAACCCCACCTCCTTTTGGCCATTTCAATCCGCGATGAAGCGATTCAATTTCGTTGGGTGCGATAGACGAACCGTATCATCAACCGAATTTATCAATGGACTTTACTGAACCACTTTTGTTTCGTTTTCAATACTTAAAACCCCAGCCATGCCACTAACCAACTTTTATCTCTCGAATGCCTTTTGCACATAAGCTTTGAACGACCGGCCATCAATTCCCTAACATAATGTGTGCTATTTTTTCCAGGATAGTGTTAGTTATCCTACTTTGTTTGAAATGATTCCAACAAAACCCAGTGGGGTTTGCTCTTTCATGTGTGCATATACCACCTCACTTGTCGGCCTTTCAAATGCAAACTAACGATGCCAAAAAAGAAGTGCACATAATCACATAACTTCTGGCCCAAAAGTGGATATGGAGAGGACATTGCTCCTGCATCTCCATCTGTCGGTTCACAGTACTGGTCGAGGGGTATACACGAGTTGTTCTATGCCCACCACTGCGTCCATGTTCATTTCAGACGACAAAAAAAGAAACACTCCACCCTTTTTCATTTGTTGGTTTGTGTGCAAAAGAGGAGTCGGGATTCTCCAGCTCCGTCATGAAATAAAAAAGAAATAATCAAATTAAAGTAAAAGGGAGGCTTTTTTTGCATTTAATGTCCATAACCTGAAAATTACTCGCGCCAGAATTGTGTCCTCTTTTTTTTGTGCCAGCTAAAGTCACTATCTGCCATCCAGAACTATGGGCGGAATAATACCCTGTCATGCATCTGTCGTTGGGTAGTAAATTGTTCGCGACTACAATGTGCTGCATTCAGCCTTGACAAAAAAAAAGTCGTCTTTGTATTTGCTGTCATCATTGTGCTATTTTTTCGATGACTTTAAGGTTAGGTAAGGCAGGAGAAAGTCGCCAGTGCATTTGTACACTTGCTGATTAGTTGGAACAGATCTTGAGACCACAAGTTGGACAGTGAAATCGATTTTCTATGACATCATTCAAATATCAATCTCGCTTCGACAATGCACCAAGCTAAGTCAGAGGTTTGAGTATTTGAATTTGATTGAATTCCTCTCATACACATCGCAAAGGACTCTTCAACCATTTTACTGTCCTTGTGAAATCCACCTGCCGCCGAGCTGTATAATGTATATGGTGCCAACAGTAAGAGTTCGAGTTTCAATGGTTCATCACAACGAAAAAAAAAAAAAGGGAAGGATATCACACACAAAATGGACTTTTGCCATTAGAAAGGATAGTTGATGATGGCGTTCGTCAGCATCATCATCATGTCCATCAAAGATAGTTGCCTTCGTCATCGTTGTTACAGCCATCAGCAGACACGAGAGTTTTACACCAAAAAGATGGAAAATTAGGAGGGAGGGGGGTTGTGTTTGGGATATGGTTGCTTCATCTTCATTCGTACTGCTCCTGGCTCTGCAAAATGGTTCCTTTATTATTATCACATTTTTTTTTTCTCATCATTTAGGTTTTGGTTCTCTTTTCAGTTTTCAATAAATCGGAGACAATTTGTCATGCGACTTATTTAGGGAGAATGGAACATTGAAGATTGAAAGGCAACACAAAATTTCCGTGATAAGGTTTAGCGACCGAAAGGAAAATTAGGGATTGGGTTTTGCTTCTTCGTCTTTTTCTTCTTTTAGGTATTTTTGTTTTGATAAAAGAGAAGGACGAAAAATTTAGGAAATGTAAAGCTATTTGAGGCGGAAAAGAAGGACCGGAAGACTTTTCTTTTGAAGAGAATTTCTTGGAGTTTTTTTATTGAAGAAATTTAATAACAACACGAACAAATTGAGGGCCCTGGAACATAATTGACTTTGTGACGAATTATTTCTTTTCCTTCTTATTTTTTTTATTTTTATTTGTTTGGAATAAGAGAAGTAAAATTAAAGTCCTTCTTTGGAATGCTGAAGTTTGGGGAATTTGATTTTTATTGGACTTTAATAAGCTTTCGTTAATAAGTCTTAACTTTAAAAAAAAAGTCTACTTTCAGCGATGAATGGACGCGTTGGCGTTCGTTTTCTTTGTAAAGAAATTCCAAAAAAAAAATGTTTGAAGTTCGGAATTGAGGGTACGGAGTTTAGGGTCTTCTTTTGTCTTTTGTTCAAAATCAAATTCAATTTAAATTTTCAGAAGTGAAACCATAAAAGTGGAGGAATGACTTTGGAGAACGTCATTGTCTTGAAGACCAAAGTCAGGAGCTCTATGCTAATCGTAATATCAAACGATTGAAGGGCTCTCATTTATATGCTTCCACCAGAAAGTCAATGGGCTAGTCACAGTGTGCTGTTCACTGACTACAAAGCCACCTTTGAATTCATAGTCAACAATATTAAATTCTAGTGCCTACATATCCCTTTTTCTAGTTCTCAAAGGCGATTCCTGCGTTAGTCTTAACATTTTGAGCAACATAAGGAACTGTTTTGAAAAACGTAAGGCCATACTCCTCGTTGTTCCACTTCCATTTTAAGAAACCTCCTTGTGAACAACTCGCAATGTGCTGAAAATCCACACTGCAAAGATCTTGGGTATTCCTTCACATCCTTTTCCCCCCTTTCCATGTTTAGCAGCTGATTTTGTTTCTTGCTACCTGAGGTTTAAGAGCAAATGATACGTGCGGATAGCACCGATAGTCTTTCTTCTTCTTCTTCTTCTTCTTTCCATTTCCGGCGTTACGAGTAGTGATCTTGAAGCGATCACAACTCTCCCACTTTTCTGCTTCACACTAGTGATCCGCCTGTGGGGTACGCCGCGTTGACCTCAGATCAGAAAGCGTCGGCAAGCCTCCCGGTTTTGGATTGTTCCATGTCTGAGGTCAACCAAATGCTGCTGTTTTTGCATTTGCTTGTACCAGGAGTGTTTTGGCCTGCCTTTTCTTTTTCGTCGCGAATTTGTTGAAACGTTGTACGATATTGCCTTTTGGACGGGGTTCTGCGGATCTCTCCTTTGAACATGACAATACCAACTGAGCCGGTCGTGCTGAATTTTGTCCAAGATGGTACTTTTGACATGAAGGCTTCCACGGATCTTAGTACTTCTTCTTCTTTCCATTTCTGGCGTTACGAGTAGTGATCTTGAAGCGATCACAACTCTCCCACTTTTCTGCTTCACACTAGTGATCCGCCTGTGGGGTACGCCGCGTTGACCTCAGAAAGCGTCGGCAAGCCTCCCGGTTTTGGATTGTTCCATGTCTGAGGCCAACCAAATGCTGCTGTTTTTGCATTTGCTTGTACCAGGAGTGTTTTGGCCTGCCTTTTCTTTTTCGTCGCGAATTTGTTGAAACGTTGTACGATATTGCCTTTTGGACGGGGTTCTGCGGATCTCTCCTTTGAACATGACAATACCAACTGAGCCGGTCGTGCTGAATTTTGTCCAAGATGGTACTTTTGACATGAAGGCTTCCACGGATCTTAGTACTTCTAATTCGATCAAGCTTTGTTACTCCTGCTGTCATCCGAAGCATCTTCATTTCGGCTGCCGTCAATTTGCTCTCATACTTTTTGTACATTGTCCAACATTGTGAACCGTATGTCAGAGCTGGACGGACAACTGCTGTGTAGAGTCTTCCCTTCAGCTTAGGGGGCATTCTTCGATCACAGAAGATAGCAGAGTTTTCTCGCCACTTCATCCACCCTACGCTTACTCGATGATTGATGTCGTCATCACAAGTTGCTTCACTATTGATCATAGATCCCAGATATTTAAACTTTTCACACTTGGGAAGCACATTTCCATTCAAATAAATGTCTGGAATAGGCTTGTCTGGATCAGAAAAAGGGCAGCACAGGTATTCAGTCTTTTTAGCGCTAATACGGTACCCATTTCCTTCCAGAACATCAATCCAAACGATCTAATGATCCTTATACTTTGGATTGCGTCTGTAGTTGACTTACCCGCGACAAACCCGCATTGGTCATCAGACAGCCTTATTATTTTCCGCAGTCGGCTATCTAAAACCCGCTCAACGATCTTCATAGTGTGGGACATCAACTTGATCGAACGATAGTTGTCACAGCTTCTGGTATCTCCCTTTCCCTTGTACATTGGAAGAAGAAAACTTTCCCTCCATTGATTAGGCAAACTGTCACCTCTTATAAGTTTGGAGATGAGAATCGTGAGCCATCTCAACCCGATGTCTCCCATATTTTTCCAAAACTCATATGGTACCTCGTCTGGCCCAATCGCTTTGCCTTTTTTGGAGTTCTTAACTGCCTCCCTAACTTCTTCGACTGTGACGTCGGATACTTCCGTAAAGTTAGGTGCAGCTGTTGGAAAGTGGCGCCGAGGAAACTGTTCATTCAAAAGATCATCACAATACTGTTGCCACCTGTGAAGTCGTCATCCACAAGTAGCAGTCCTTGAGCATCATTTATGAACTTCGGCGAACGAATCTCCTGCGCATTTCTCCTTCTCTGAGCGGCTATTTTGAAAATGGTTGCTCCCTTATTCAAGTTGCTTTGTCTTAGCTCTTGGATTGCCTGATTTGCTTCAGCAGCTGTGGCAGAAATCTCTTCCAGCTCTCGATACAGGCCCTCCGTGCTTTTTGCTTGAAGTTGGGCGCACTTTTTCTTCGCTTCTTTTCTGCAGCTCTTGTATTCCATTTTGAGACGCGCTTTTTCATTTGTATTTCTTGAGGGGCACTTCGACCAAGCTTGGAAAGCTGCTTTCTTCTTTCTAATCACTGCTTTAGCTTCATCATCCCACCACCAGGTTTCTTTAGCTTGTTGGTGGTGTCCTGTTGATGGCCTCGACATAGACCGTTTTTGTCAAAACGATAGCAAAAAGCAATCGTAAATGTCAGCGAGTATCGTAAAACGTAATCGCAATTTAACGATAACGAGGTTTTTTTTGTTTCTCGCTGATCTTCTCCTCGGGAGCCGGGACCACTTGCGCATTTCTTCGAGGGGGGATCCGTGTCTATGTGGCGAGTTCTAGTTCCTCAGCTACCTCTTTTGGTTTCTTTATTTTCAGGATCTGCGTCAGATACATGCTTATTCGCCTCCAACTTTCCTCGTCTCTCAGCATTTCCTGGATGATATTATTTGGGCTGAGTTCTCTAACAACTCAGTTTATTTCCTGACAAAGAAATTTCCATCTACTGCACTCGAACACTGTATGATAAGCGTCGTCTTTTGGCGAATCTCCGTATTGGCACGAAGGGCTTCTTCTTTTTTTAATCCTGTGCAGGAAAGCGTTGAAATACTCGTGTCCGGTGAGGAACTGTGTGACGTAGTAGTTCACTTCACCGTGTTTGCGGTTACTCCATTCTCTTAGGTCTCCGATCAGCCTAGCAGTCCAGCGTCATCTGCTTTCCGACTCTCAGCGTTCTTGCCACTTCTGCTGTGTGATCGCTTTCGCTTCCATGTTCGCCGCTTCCACGCATAGTTCTGCTTTCTTTTCATGTATGTATCTTCTTCCACGCGCTCGATTTTCGCAAGGTACCGCGCCTCTGTACCGGTGCTAGTTGTTGTTTCCGTTACTTTTCCTTTTTTAGTGCTTCAGCCCAAATCTCGCTTCCGTACAGCATAATTGAATGTGTTGTTGCCAGAAGAAGAAGAAGTCTCTGTTTGCTTGCGGATGGTCCACCTACATTTTCCATCAACCAGATAGGTGGCTTGTAACCTTATATGCGCGTTCAGCAGCTGTCCGTATCTATTCCCAAAGGCTCAGTTACGTGTCGAGCTTTATTCCCAAATATTTTACCACGTTTTTGCTTTTTATAAGTTCGGTTTCAATCTGGAATTGGATAACCGTGGGGATTCGTTTTTTTTGTTAGAATTACTACTTCAGTCTTCTCAGTAGCCATGTACCTCCATCCAGGAATTTGTCCTTCACATCGCTTGGTTCAAGTTTCTCTGTGCGCTTTCGGTGTCCCTTGCAGTTATCACCGCAGCAACGTCATCAGCGTATCCAACTAGAAAGCAGTCTTCGGGCATTTCCATACAGAGAGATGTAAAAAGAAAATCCCTAAGGTTAACCCACAATGGAGAACATGGTTTCCCTTCAACTGGAAAGGTTGTTAAATTGGCTTCCACGGATCTGGGTGAGCTTACTTCGAGTTTTGTGACTACTGCTGTCATAGAAAGCGTCTTCATCTTAGCTGCCACTACGGTTTACGTAATTCGAGGCAAAACAGAAACGAGAATTACGAGAATGGATCCATGAAAATGTCAGAACGATAGAAAACCAACCGCCAAAAGCAGTCGTTAATGACAGCGAGTATCGTAAATCACACTGAGTATCGTAAAACGCAATCTCTACGCAATGATAACGAAAGGTTTTTTGCAAGAACTTAATTTTGTAATACGGGCCCAGTCGTAAATGACAGCTAGTATCGTAAAACGTAATCGCAACGTAGCGATAACGAGGGTTTTTTTCGAGAATTGTATTTTGTGATACGGGCCCAGTCGTAAATGATAGAGAATACTGTTTAACGTAATCGCAACGTAACAATAACGAAGAATTCATTTGAATATCGTTTTATGTTAGACTGGCCCTGTTTAGTTTTTCGCGTATCGGCATAAGACTCTCGTTTCACTTTTCACGAGTCAAAAGTAGTTCATTGCTTTTGTTTCGTTTCCAAACAATCACAAAACATAATCTCCATAGTTCAGAAACTTTGCACAAAATCAAAGTTGACGTTCTCAAAGTATCCTGATTTATCGTGCATATGAAATATTCGGTTTTTCCTGTGTCCACATTCTTACCACTTTATTCTCCTTAGTTATCAATTCCTTAGTTGTTTCAATTTCCTCAAAAATTCAGACAACAGAAAACGGTGTTGCTGGAATACAGTATCACCCAGTATCACTTTGCTGTCTTTTATACCCTAAACTTTATAGATCAGATGTTAGTCAATTTGTTTTTCATTTCCTTTTGTAAGTGACAAGGTCCTGTTTGATGAATATTGTATTTGGTACGATAAAACTATGTTACTTTCACATCGTTAGGATATCTTGAGGGTTTCTGGTAGTCCCATAGTATCCATAGCAGGTCCTCATAGTCCTCGTTTGTCATCCCGACGTTCGTTTAAATCTTTGCCCACAAATAGCAACTATTCTTTTGGGATAACCAAAGAGGATGATAGATGGATTTAAGATATAAGCCTAATGCACATTTGTCGGAACGTATTAACGTGTTACAGGTGTTGTTTGACTAACTTTGATGCAATTTTCTGCATGTGATTTCTGCCTTATTACTTCTTAAGACACGGGAAAGACGCTGCAGTGACATTTTAAGCCGTCACTACGGGTGGCAATGTTAAGCATTTCTGCTGTTAACCCAGATGTTTGTGGTTTGAGTCCCAACAAAGACAAACGGTATCGCCTTTCTGATAGTAAATTCATGCCATGAAAAACGTTCTCTCGATTACCCGTTCGGAACCGGTAGAAAATTGCAGGTCCCCTCCATTCCCTCACAAGGCATGGTTCGAATTAAAATTCTCGATTTCTTGCGTGTTTTTCAATACACGTGCATTTTTCACACGTGTATACTTGTGTAACAAAAACTATTTAAGCGCGTAGACGTGTAGTTTTAAAATACACATATAACTACAAAAATAATGATTCTTCCATTTTGGTATTCGTAGTCCGAAATTGCTACGACGCCGACGGGCCTCATGATAAGGGTGAACAGCTCTCCCACATATTTGCTTCACAATTGTACAAGTACGCCGTACCTGCTACCCTGTGCCCGTATTACAAATTATGATACTCGCATAAAACTCCTTATAGCTGCGTTTCTATTACGTTTCACGATACTCGCTATCGTTCTGACATTTTCGTGGATCCATTCTCGTAATTCACAATATTCGTAGCTACCATCGCATGGTTTCGGCTATTGTTTCGTAATATAGGCCTTGGACCATAAGAATCTTTGTGGACCGCAAAGCGTAGCAAAGAATTCCTCATTATCGTTACGTAGCGATTACGTTCCACGATAGTCTTCATATTCTTTTAATGAAAAAATGTCACTACACAGCTTATTCTTATTCTCCCTCTGATTTAAACATCGACTAATGTCACTTTCCATTGGACGAAAAAGAAGCGTCCAAGAGCGTCCAGAAGCATTCTCAAACCGTTCCATTGGTGCAAAAAGATCGATTCTCATGATTCTGAGGAGTGACAGCCGCTTCTCGATTTGAAGTAAGAATTGACACAAGAAGTCCTAACACATGTTACTCAAATGGTAAAAACAAAATTTTCTTCACGGAATTTTTTAAGAGCCGTAGGTGTTTTACTCACACAAAGGCAATTACGTTAAACTGAATAGAAAAAATGTTGGGTGTTCCATTGGTTTTTAAAATGAGTGCTTCCCCGAGTAAAACCCATGGAAAGCGACATAAAAGAAATGAACACACAACTTACTTCTCTTAGCAAAAGAAACAATTTAAAATTGAGTTTCTCAAGAGTTCACTATCACCCCCTTTTGAATTCAAGCCAAACAGAACAGAAGGCATCTCTTCCACCATCATATCCAAAATGTTCATCCCTAAAACTCATTAAGTAATCAAAATTATTTAAAATTTAGAAAAAACAAGTTTAAAGTCGCCAATCAAGACTGTTTATACATCAAAGTAAAAAGAAAATGTAAAATTCCAATGTATAAAACTTAAATTGTGTCTGAACTTAAAAATTAAAAAAGAAAAATATATAAAAATATTAAAACAACTTAAATTTTAACTTAATCAAATAAATTAAACAAATTAAATAACAAATTAACCCGAATGGATAATCACATTTTATTAGGTAACCATATAAACGAGTATAATGTAATAAAATGTATAATAAAGTTCCTGGAAACGCACAAAAATCGATCGAAAGTCGAAATAACACTTCAAACCGATATGTGGTCGCATGTTGCAAATTTTATTAATCAAAAAATATTTTCTATTGATTTCGAAGAAAGAAACAAAAATTCTCATTTCATATCTCGTTTGAATGTCAATGTAAATTCAATTAACTAAATATGAATTCATGCATATCTCTGTAATCCTTAATTGATGTTATGTTTAGTTATGTTTATGTCTGCTGTTGTTAATATAAATTTAAAAAAAAAGATTAAATTTAAAATTAAATGCATTTATTTGCAAAAGTGTTTTTTTAAATACTCTATTTTCCATATCAAGAGAAGAATTTTTCATAATAAATTACTCAAAAGAAGTTTGCATATTTAAAATACAAAAGAAACAAAATATGAGTGTGTTTTTTTCTTTTGTTTAAATTTAATCATAATCATAGATTTATCATTATTATAACTTTGCCACATTTATAAGTAAAAGAAAAAAGAAAATACAAAAATATATAAAAACAAAATCTGATTGTGTTACGAAAGGCATATAAGCAATTGCTGAATATATATCAACAGTAATACCATTCTCTTCCATAAATTTTGTGATTTTTGTTTTTCTTGTTTTCGTATTTGTCATTTATGTCAGATACTCTATATGAAGCAACCTCTGCCAGACAGACACTCTCAATCACACGGAATTATGATAATTTATTAAAATAGAAATATATTTATATTTTATTCAAGTTGTGTATATATAAAATCAAAAGCAAATGATATTTAACTTTTTATTTAAAAATGCAAATCTATTTAATCGTATATTGTTATTTACTGTAAAAGTTTTTACTTTCGCAGGTGTTATAATAATTGTCCTTAATTTATTTTGTTTCCACTAGCAAATCACACAAAACCACAGTAATTATAAATTTTTTTTTTTAAATATTGTCAATACAGCACAAGGTGGGATCGTAGATTGTGATTGTGACGAAGTACGAAGCGTCAGAATTTGAACTATCGTACAAGAACTATACCCGTAAACACATAACAGTGTGAGGTCTTAGACTCATATTGGGCTTTGATTGTTGAAAAGATATTGTCTGTTAAATCGAGATTTGATGTTTGTATGAAGTGACAGCAGACAGCAGCGAGTAAAAGGCTTGGCGCACCTGACTATGTTTCTTATGTCTTAATTGCTATTCTGTGAATTCAATTGCAATGCATGTTAAGTGTGCAAGATTAGTTTGTTTAAAGGAGCCCTAAACGCGAACATGCTCGCGGAACTTGTTCGTGTTCGCTAAACTTCTTTTGTGTAATAATTGTTTTGTGATTTTTGGGGGTTTTGTTGATTTCGATTATGTCAATGAAAAAAAAAAAAAGGCCATGTTTGCGAGCAAACCTCATTATCGCTGTGAAATTTTCAAATACACTTCTTTGTGGCATATACTTACAATTTGAGGAATCAACACGAAGTCAATATTCAACAACTGTGCTCGCCGTGTACACGAACAAGTTCGGCGAGCATCATGGAAGTTATCATAAGCGAAACCACTTGTGTTTTTCTGAGACACTAGCCTCAAATTGAAGAATCAACACGAATTGAATAAATTAAAAAACTGTAAAACTCACGATTTGAATGTTCGCCTAATGTGTTGCCGTTTAGACGAACAACTATACCAAGCATTTAATACCATCATATGCGCGGGCACTCGCGTTTCTTGTTGTTCTTTGCGTCCCATGCTTAAACTTTGAAGAATCAACACGAATTAAATGTTCATGGGTTGTGCTGGCCGTGTACACGAACAAGTTCGACTAGCATTTTCGTTATTTAGAGCTACTTTTAGTGTCCTTTTCTAAGTAAATAGATGAACGAATAGAGTAGGCTGTTGCAAGCTTGAGTAGACCCGAAGCCTGGCGAATTTCTCGCAACCACTGGTGTTTTTTGTGCCACAAGCCTTCAAATTGAAGAATCAACATGCCTAATGTGCTCACCGTGTAGGCGAACAACTTTACCAAGCATTTCATAACATCATATGCGCGGCCACTTGCGTTTCTTTGTTGCTCTTGGTGGCAGCATACACTCTGATTTATCAACACGAAGTAAATGTTCGCAAATTGTGGTGGCCGTGTACACGAACAAGTTCGATGAGCATTTTTGTCATTTAGAGCTGCTTTTAGTGCGTTCTAAGTAAATAGGTAAATTATTAAAGTAGGCTGTTGCAAAAGAGCTTGAGTAAACTTGAAGTATATCGCATTTCTCTCTCCCAAGCCTTGGAGAAAACGGACGGACAGAAGGTACCTTCATTTCTTTTCTGATTCCGAACAGCTAAGTGAGAAGTTGCTTTTTATCACCCTGAAACTACTTTCGGAAGACTTGTCAATTTCTCGGGAAAGGCGATACACGTAGAAAAATAATTCGATTTTTCTTGGATTAGGAGCTCAAACCCCAACGTCACACGCAGACATGTCAACTATTGTGCCACGGGCACCATGATCTTCTTCTGGGTCGATTTTGAGACAGAATTCAAGGGATCCGCAACAGAGTACCTTTCTGAGTGTTCACTTTAAGACATAGGAGCAGATCCTTCTTGGCTCCATGTTGTATTCTTTTTCTTGGAAGGATCAGAAGGATTGTTTGCTGAGTACATAGAGAGTGTTCATTTAGAGAAGCTTCACCTGAAGTTATTGTCAGCGACTTTGAGACATAGAACTGTCTAGAATTCCGATTCAAACCTCCATCGACGTTGCTTAGTGAAGAAAAAGGAATTGCTGAATGAAGCTTTCTTTAACCACTCTGCCGTTGGCGAAGTTAAGACACAGGGGTTGAATTACCGCACACGTGATCGAGTAATACGTGACTGAATTATGCGTTTTTGGAATTACTTCTCACGAAATGGAGCACTTTAGTACCACAATTTGGCATTTCTTCATCAGCATTTGAACGACTTAAAGTCGATAAATGAACAGCAGACTTAAAAATAAATAAATAGGGTGGCGCAACAGAGCGAGAAGCCCCTGGGCCTAGCGCTTTTCTCACAACCATGCCTTGTGAGGGAATGAGGTTACTTACAATTTTCTGCCGATTCCGAACGGCTAATTGAGAAAGCGCTTTTCATGGCAATGAGTTTATTAACGGAGGACTTGCCAATTCCTCGCGAAAGGCGATACCCGTGAAAAAACATTTCTGCCTCTGCTGGGATTCGAACCTCTGGGTTAGCAGATGAACATGCTAACCATCACGCGACGGGTACCAACAGCAGACTTATGTTGTGTAATATGAGCTAATTTTGAAAGTAAAATAGTGCTCATTCACTCGATCACTGATGCGGTAATTCGGTTTCAGGAATTAACTCAGTATCACAAGATTCTTTTTAGCAAATTTAGAACATAGTTCCCTCTTTAAAATTGCGATCAGGGCCTTCCTCTCCTCCTTTTTTTCTGGAGACATAAGAGTAGCCATTGAGTGCGGTTTTTTTCTGCCTAAAGAAAAATCATGCCTTCCTATCGAAGTTTAGGCACAAGAATCAACTCAGTATAGGAAGATTCTTTAAAGTCAGCTTAAGACATGTCCTTCTCTAGGGCTTAGGAGACTGTATAAGATTCCGAACCAGACCTCGTTCGGCGTTAAATACTGAAGGTGGTATGCAGAGTCCATAATAGATCTAGTTGATTCCACACAAATTGATTGAGGTCATACTTCGCTGAAGCACAGCGAATGACTCTTTCTCTGTTATGTTCTGCTTGAGGTCTAAGTAGGCTCGTGCGTTTTTCTCTATAGGGTCTGCATGTCCCAGCCATATTAGCCTCTAATTTATTTTTAATTTACTTTTCCTCTCTACTCAATCGATACAGACATTGGACCGAATATTCGATCCTGAGTTTATATTTGTCTTGCAAATTTTTGTCAATGACTTGATTCATTGGTGCCCAATTCATGAATTTTTACCATGGAAACTGCACATGTGTGCACCCGTGCATTGTGCTGGTGGAAAAGGACTTTTTTCTTGGCCAAGTGCTGTCGCAATTCAAAAAGTCACGGACTTACTGACCCGTTCTCTTACGTTTCTTACAGGAATAATCATTTCGATTGATTTAATTTTGTGAGACTTCGTAAAAAGCAAAGGAAAGAAAGGGCATTGGTTTGGAAGAGTCTTCAATGGAAAGAAATTATTCAGCATGTTATTGTAGCTAATTGACATAAAATGTGTGTTTCGTTCTATGACCCACCCTGTGTTGTTTAAAGATATTTAAGTACTTCTAATGCAAGAAAAATAAAACCAGTAGGTATACATACGTTGACAGTTAACTTTATTGCTCACTTAACCTAGCTTTTGATTACGTTCGAATTGGTTGTTGATTTTCTGTTTGTTGGTTTTATTTAATTACTTAAATCAATCAATATAGGGTTCTCTTATTCTTTGTTGTTAATTCGTTCATTGTTAGGTAATTTGCCTTTTCTTTTTGTTTGTAATTCTTCAAGATCATAATACTCTTACGTGATTTTTTATTTTCAATTGTTTTTATTTGAGTTTGTTTACATGGGGGACTTTAAGGAGGGATTTTGTTTAGGGTGGTGGGATCAAGTTGCATTTGTTTTAATCACAGCTTGTGGGGAATTGAAGAGATCTACGATTTTATTGCTGATATCCTTTAGTGAGATTTAGTGAGGGAGCGCTTTTCATGGCAGTGAAATCGCTTTTCGTGAGAAATTGACCAAAACTCTGAGAGGAGGTGGAGTCTAGGAGAAAATCATAGGATAACTTTGTCATCTTCGGCCTCTAAGGCTTATGGGCCCTGCATTGTATTTTGGAACTGTTTAATATTCACACATTATTCCTTCCAAGAATAAGTGCTACCACAATTATAACAAAAAGCATAAAGTTCAATTTTGGCGTGTCATATAAACTCCTATTCGAAAGTGTCACTGCCAAATAAAGTACACATATATCCGAGTAGTTTTTTATTATTTTTTTTTATTTAAAGAAGCATCATTTGCAATAATTTACCAATTCAATTAAACTCAAGTGTTAATACATATTATTCGATATGCAATTGAATGCAAAAACTAACCACAATTGACAAATAATAAACAACACCTTGTTTGAGTATAAATTTGTTCTATTTGTTTATTGGTTCGAATAGTTAATTATTTTTGCTCTAAAATTACTTTATTATTTGTTAATTCATCAGAGAAGAGTACACTTGAATGCCAAAAAAAAACAACAAATATGACCTCTTGAATCAAATTTGTGAGTTCTTATTAGAATTGGATTTAATTGAATTTTATGGTCAATTGAGTACTCAATTAAATGGTTTATGACACTAATACCGTTTAATTTGGTTTGAGTGATGACCAGCGGATTAACTGCAATCATGTGTTAGTATCTACTTATTTTTTTGTCGAATTTCCAGACTTTTTTTTAGTCAATAATTTGAATGACGTAAATCTGTATGATGTGTGCTTATCCATGTGTGTCATGCAAAAAGTAGAAGCGTTTCAATGAGGTGAGACTGAGTTTTTTTTTGTCAGAATTATGGGCATGTTTCGCATCATGAAACAAGCAGACTTTCATTTGATAGTAGTAAATAACCATCACATTTTTTTCAATTGATGTGAGAATTTATTCACTGACTAAAAATGTAACAAACATTGTAACAAATGTGGGTAGTTTTAAACAACTCCCTTGGATTGCAAGGACGCACTATTACAAATATTCTCCACCGTATGAGCCTCTTTATTCTTAACTAGAACGTATTGAGCACATCCTTGAAATCCGAGTGAGGTGCTGCCGCTTGTGGCTGCACACCTCATCCAACCAACCCAATTAGAATCTAGAGCCTAAAATCAAAGGAGTATAACTTGATCTGTAAATATTGTCACTCCAATTTCAAGACTTTCTTGATGGTTTCGGACGATACCTCACGGGTTGGTTAGATAATATTGATCTAAAGTTATAACGTAGTTCTTTCACGGTTTCCCAAAAAAAAAGAATGTAAATTGGTCAAATCGTAGCTCCGAAAAATTCACATCGCCAGACAGCTAGTTGCTCTGTAACGCCCACCGTAGACCGAAACGTTGTTCCCAGCCCCATTTTTCAAAGAAAAATAGTCCAACTATGCTATCACTTCAAAATCCGCTCCAAACGTCAATCTCTGTTGATGTATTGGCTTCTTGACAATAATGTGCGGCTTTTTCGATCCCCCAATTTGGTTTGTTAACGTAGCCGTTGAGATGAAAATAGGCTTCGTCAGAAGAGATTAATAATGCCCCTATCATGGATGTCAACTCAACTGAAATTGGGTTGTCTTCTCATATCTATAAAACGGGCACACAACCCAATTTTCAGTTGGGTTGTCATCTGTAATAGGGTTGTATTTTTCGGCCAACACCGTTGTGCAATTCAATCTGCTCAAAGTCGTGAACTGCGAAGTGATACCTAAGCGGATAGTGTTGAGCGCTTTTAATTGCTAAGTGAATGGAACTTTGGAACCACATAAATCGAGATCTGTGTGCAGTATTCTCCTCAGGCTAGTGTGTGAAGTGTTGAGGTGATAAATGAATTAATTCTCACACTCTCAGCTAAGGCAGCCACATTCTCTGTTTGTTCGCACCGTGCAAAGAACCATGAGTGTTGTCCGCTAGCATGCCAGTCTCACGACCTTTTTGCACAACTTGTGTACAGTAGGCGTTGCGGGTGCTTCATTTCGGTCGCAAACGTAAGCTTCTTATCGCACACAGCGCTCACATTGGAAATAAGTTTTCAATATATTTCTCCAAGTTTTTCAACCATAGATTAAGGGCGGGTTGAGCTTGCGCAGCTCTGGGCACTGCAGTGTCTGAATGAAACCTATTGTGCCAATGGATTTCAACCGTAAAGCGAATCATTTCTCTCCGCGGAGGTATGATACTGACTTTTCATGGGGATTCCGGGTGGGAACATCTGACAGTGTCAAAACAACCTGATTTAAAAAGAATCCACTTGATGAACCATGAGTTAGACCCTACCCGTTGTGGGTAAGCAAACTATCAGGGGAGCCCGTAACACAAAGCTACAAGTGTACAAATCAAGAGCTATTTGTAGGATTATGTCCGCATTACACTTATAGACGAGCAAGCTTTTTGTTACAGAAGTTTTTTACACCTGTTATAATTCAGTTGTGTTACAAGTACTTGTGGTTTTGTGTTACTGGCCCCTGGTTTTACATATCACCGGAATGATTAATTTTCATACCACAAACTCGTTCGATCTTTAAAAATCTTTGGTTTTGAACACGCGGAGTAGGGTTGGACAACTCTGTCATCCAATTTAATGGATTTCAATTTGAGCTATCATCAACAAAAGTGGTCCGATACCCTCCAGTGGGCGCGTAGTCTACGATCGCAGTAACCTCCTCGTGTTTCTTTTACCCAGGTATACCCACTTCCTGGTTTAAAAAACAGCCGTAGAAAATGTGCGACCAGTTAGAAAGCAACTTATCGTTATGGTTGTAATTTAAGCTTCCGATGTCTTTTCGGCATTGTAATCGGATCCATTATTGCTGTTCCAATCAGTTCTGGAACTAAAAAATTTTTATGGGTTGCACTCAGTTGTATTCTTTTCAATTTTTCCTTATATTTCTTGTGAATGATAAACCATTTTCGATTTTTTCTAAAGTTATCCATTTACATGGCAAAAATATTTCCCTTTGACCGAGATTTGGCATTTTGTCTCATTGGTCCAAAGATGATTGAGTTATAGATGTAATCGCAAATCTGAACCGAATGAAATGGATCCGATTGTTCCTTACACAGAAAATTTTAAATTGTGGAAGTGTTTGCCAAGAAATTAAGTACCGCTCTTGAAATTTGCAATTACCTCTTCTTCTTAACTGAATGAAAATGTATGATCAGGTGAAAAGATTACCGAGGGGCGTACTATCATTGACCTTACCACTGGTAAGGGGATAGTAGTAGAATGAACTTGAAAAAAAAATTTATTTAGACAGCGAGTTACTTCTTTTTTTTTTGCAATATATTGCGCTTTTGATTGTTAATATTTGATTTTTCATTCTCGAACATAAAATATATTGACACCGTTTATAGAATTCTCAAACCCACGACACAACATGAGCATCATTCCAATGCCAGTGGCGTGATGGTAAGCATGTCTGTCTGTTACGCTAGAGGCTAACGATTTGAATCCCAAAAGAAACCAAAAAATGTTTTTCAACAGGTATCACCTTTTTAAAAGAATTTAAGTCCTCCGTTAGTTAATTCATTGCCATGAAAAGTGCTTTCTCGATTAGCCGTTCGGAACCGGCAGAAAATTATAGGTCCCATACATTCCCTCAAAAGGCAAGGTTGTGAGAATTCGCTAAACCCCGGGACTCAACACTCTGTTGTGCCACCGTATGTATGTTTTTTTGATCCCAATAACATTGACGTGTTTAAGTTACAACAGGCTTCTTCTTACAAGCATCGTGATCTCAAAGCAATCAAACCTCTCCCACTGAACATTAGTGATTCGCTCGTTGAGTACACCCATTTAGATGTCAAAAAACATAAACAGCCCAAACGCACTGTCACCATAAAGTATGTATGAGCAATATTTTTGACACACCGCTTGTAATTACTAGCCCGGAGTCTAGTAACTTTTAAGACGACTATCGCTCAATTGTCTTTTTGACGATATCGTTTAAAGATTGTTTTATGCGACTCTACGTTCACCAATCAAGCGATAGCTCAGCAATCAAAGGATAGCTCAGCAATCAAAGGATAGCTCAGCAATCAAAGGATAGCTCAGCAATCAAGGGTTAGCTCAGAAATCAAAGGATAACTCAGCAATCAAAGGATAGCTCAGCAATCAAAGGATAGCTCAGCAATCAAAGGATAGCTCAGCAATCAAAGGATAGCTCAGCAATCAAAGGATAGCTCAGCAATCAAAGGATAGCTCAGCAATCAAAGGATAGCTCAGCAATCAAAGGATAGCTCAGCAATCAAAGGATAGCTCAGCAATCAAGGGTTAGCTCAAATATCAAGGTTTAGCTCAGAAATCAAGGGATGACTATTTCACCATCGTCACTGAATTTTTGGTGACTTTTTCTTTGTTTCAAACTTGTTTTTAAGTCCCTAGAATTTCAATCGGTGTCATCTCAAAAGCTTACGAGATCCTTATTTGCATTTACTCTCCTTAAAACATTGAACACATAAAGCATTTATGTTGGTGAAGAAAAGGTTAAGTGCATTTATCATGAATTTTAATACTTCCCTACCAATGGTAAGGATATATGAAAATTTAATTGTCTGAATATTTGGTCGAATTCCTAAACGCAAGCCTTGATCGAATTATGCAAAGCAAACAGTTCTGGTGACAGAAAAACTCTTAAAAGCAGATTGTCTCAAAATGTAGTAGAATGCTTTTTTCCGCAATTGAAGTGAATTTGTGCAACTGTCAAAAAACACTTCCGAACTTTTGATTATATTGCAGATGTTGTTTTGTTTTTTTCTTTTTCCTTTTGCTTAGCATAAGACTTTGCAAGGCTTGCTTTTAGGAACCGGCCCTTCGTCAACGTTTCTTTATAATCACTTGCTTATAAACTGACACGTCTTGAAGAAGAAGGCTTCATTAGCAATGTGTAGATCCGTTCAGAATAGTTCAATTGTTAATATCCTTAAACCTCTTCTTCATATGAACGCTTCCCTTGTTCAATTCAATTCTCCTGCTTCTTAGGAAACGCCTCGGTATAAAAATTTCTTCCCTCTCTTAATGCAAGTCCTTTCAAAGTCAATTTAATTATTGCATTTATGTATAAATTCCTTGTTTAATTATTCCATTTTATGTAGTCTTACAGGGCAATGGTACTTTTTTCTTTTTAAAACAAAACTAATTATTTTATAGAAATTTATCCGTATACTCAAAGCCAAAAAAAATTAAACAAGAAAAAATATATATCTATAAATAAGAATCAATAGTAAAATATACTCTAAAAAAAAATAATAGCATAATCTTCTAAACAATAAACCTTAAAACAAAATATAATAATTTTTAAGTTTTTTGGGGGTTAAATTTGTCGTGAATTTAAAAGCAGACACACCAAAAATCGTAAAAATAATATTTTAAGTGAAAAAAACAAAAACAAACAAACTCGAAACATCAATCATAGAAAAAGATTAAAAAAGAAAAAAAAGAAAAAGTAAACAATAATATGTAATTACGAGTAACTGTGGTTTAAGAATTTTTTTTACGAAAACAGAAAAATTTCCTACCATGCAAACAAAGTAAATTATGATTTTGATATTGAAAATAAAAAAAAAACTTAAATAAAATCATATTTAGTTTTCTAAGTATGTTATTGTAAAAATAACAAATTGAATAAATATTAAATTTAAAAAAAAATCAAATAGGAATGGATATCATGTAAAAACAAAGAAATAATTAAAAAATTCGTAAAACTATGTGAAATGAAAACCGAAAAACAAATTAAAATTAAAAATAAATAAAAAACCTGCATAATGTTTTCACAAAATAAAAAATTACAGAAAAAAAAACAAGAACATTGTTGTAATCGTTTTATTGTAAAAAAAGAGTCTTTTTCATTTCTGTGATCGCTACTAAAAAAAAAAAATCAAAATTATGAGAAAACAACAATCGGAAAGTCTTAGGCTTCAAAACTTCGAAACTTCGCGTCTTTCATTTAGATTCTCTTGGAAGATATTCTCCCTGTTCTAAGTGTTTTTCTTATAAAATACCAAAAATAATCCTTTTCACTGGTGAGTCAAACTAATTTCAAAATTAAATTATTTTTGTTTTTCTTTTTTACATTAATGTTAGTGAATGTTCCGTCGACTGGATTTTTTTTTTGTTTTCAATTATTAACCAATGCACTCCTGGCTGCGGGTTCTAACTTAATATTTAATTACAACATTTCCCTAAAAATTAATAAACACATTTAAGCAAGTCATGGTTCATCCCTATCTTCATGTCTTTTATTCATTCACAGCCAGTTGCACGTTTAGAAAATGGTTTTGGAAACGTTCATAATTATTTATAAATCGAAAACTCAAATTAAAATTTTTTTTGGAATTGCTAAAAGCATGAAATTCTTTTCCTATTTACCTAACTTCTTTTGATTTTCAAATGTTTTTTGGATTATACTTAAAAAATAAAAGATCCCGTGTTGTTGTTTTTTCCCACTCCATTTTTAATTACCTATTTTTAGTAGCGAATATCCATCCATAACTGCTTTTTGTTTTATATTCGAATGTCATGTATTATTTTCATTATTTCTTTTTTAATTGTGGTGTGTTAAGAATTAAAAGAAAAAAAAAGTAATTAGAACAATGCTGTATCCATATTTACATGTAGTGACAAAACATTTAATTGGTATTTGTAGACGATATTTTCTATTTTTTTGTTTTTTTTTGTAAGCATGCGTTAGATTTGTACTAAAATTACTTTTCATTTGCTTTGAATGTATTTTATTAACCTTTTATTTTTAAACCTAGAAACCAAAAGTGGCCTCTAATGCGATTGTTGATTACAGAGCCACAAAAAAGAAGTTGTCTGTACACCTGGCATAACTTTTTTTGGTCAGTTTAGACCGCAAGCCTTCCAATTTCGAGTAAAGAGCAACCGAGGAGCGCTAAGATTGGATGTTTCTTTTACGGTTTTACTACTTAGAGGGTGGACGGCCTAAACTGACTTCAAATTCGGATTCAACAGGTCGAAAAATATGCGCGTAGATAAATGGCGCCCGGTGTAGGTACAGATAACTTTGATTTTGTGTGCTGGTGTCATTGTTTTTGATAAGTCCATCCATCACTCAATCAATAGCAACATGAAAATCAAACCACAATAATGTTGATCGACACATGCAAAAGAGGCCAATCCTTTAACCTAATGTTTCCAACAATCCATTTGTTTCCCACAATTTCCTTACATTTTGCTACATTTTGCATGAGCTTTAAAAGTCAATAAATAAGGTCTGTATCATTTGGACCGCTCGTTGTTCCGTAACTATCGCATCGACAACATCGACGGAGAAACGGTGGACAAGCAAATAGATTGGCGCAACAGAGCATGGAGCTTCGTGGCGTAGCTCATTTCACACAATCATAGGCTAGCCATTTTAGGCTGTTAGCTCGGCTAACACACTTAGGCCCGTTGGGCCAATTTGGATACCACAATAAATCTAATGTATCCTTATCCTGATCGAACCATTTCGAGTTACAATGAAGCGGGAGAGACGCAGGGCCTCGATGTGAGTAAGAGCACTAGGGTCATCAAAGAAATACGAAATATACGTATTCTACGTTTGTGAGCTAAAGCTGCGCATTAACAGAGATGGTGGGAAATAATTTCCTCATCTATAAAGCTTCTGCGAAAATCGTTTGAGACGACTCCTAGCCTTGTGGCATGTCTTCCAATAAGACAGTGTCCTGTGATGACACCTATCGTCGCACTAGTGTATTTTCTCACAACCATACATTGTGAGGAATGTAGCGCTTTTCAAGGCAATAAATTGACTATCGGAGGGCTCGCCAATTCTTCGCGAAAGGCGGTACCCGTGGAAAATCCTTTTTTTCTGTTGGGATTCGAGCCTCGAAACTCCCACGTAACAAAAAAAAAATGCGACCCAAGGGCATATGGAAGTGGTACTTTAAAAAATGAAGCGGAATCTCTGATCAAAGAAGATCTAATGAATATTCCACAGTTAGAAGATGCGAGACCAGTTTGATCCCGAATCCGACGACGCGGTTTTAAGTTGATCCTTAATTCAAAAACAAGGTCTTATTGTGGTCCATAATCCGAATTCCGAAGAATAGAACTTTGTCTTCGGATTGCGCACAATCCGATGACCTGTTTGGGTTTATCGAGATGATCGGCCCTATGGAGGTAACCGTCGCTTCGTCGCGGAATTCTCTCCGATTTCCTACTATTCGGAGAGATTTTGCTTCGTGGTAGTTCTCCGATCGGCCGATCCGACGTCCTCCAAAAAGTTTTTGTTTTGAGAATGCAATATGCGTTGCCGTATTTGTGAAAAATTACTTACGATGACAACTACCTCGAAGGAAAGTAGAATCTCCGATAAAGAATGCGTTGCGGTAAAAACTCCGCTCCGACGCGACGGTTACATCGATAGTCCCGAATATCTTTTAGTGATGATAATAGGAATATAAGGTGACCCAACAAATATATGGGAACCTAATATAGAGCCCCTAACTCCTAATATAATTTTCCGATTCCGAACGGTTATCGAGAAAGCGCTTTTCATGATAATGAAATTTCTATCGACGGACTTGCCTTACAAGAGATGGTACCCGTGTTGATTTTTTTTTTTTTTTTTTGTGTTTTCTGTTTCGATTTGAACCTTGAACCTTCCACGTTAAAGGCAGACATACTAATCATTACTCCACGGGTACCGGAAATGGAGGAAACCGGAACGAAATCTACAAAATCCTAGAAGTTCGGTCCAGCTTACAACTTTTACTAATTTACTTAGATGGCGTTAGGGCCCTTTAAGACGGTCAGTTCTAAGTTCAGTTTTCAGTTCAATGTGTAAACAGACGTCCGTTCGATGTTCAGCTAAATTTTTTTTTTATTCGAGAAAATTCAAAATCAGAAAGAAAACTGAAACTGAACAGAAAACTGATGAGAATCACATCAGTTGTCAGTTCAGTTTTCAGTTCAGCTTTCAGTTCAGTTATCAGTTCATTCTTAAGTGCTTAGACATAAGTTTAACTGAAAGCTTAACTGCAACCCTCAACCTCAACTGCAACTAAAATGAATTTCTAAAAGGACCTTTAAAGTTCGGGGTGAACTTAAACCTCAACCCAAGTTCTTTCGCCACAATTTCCATTTTGGGCGAGCTCTCTCTTTAGTTCTGCACTCTTAGTCGAGATCTTCTTCCATTTGATTGCCCCTAAGACGAGGTCTTACCCTTCCTCGATTTCACCCAAAATTGATTTTGAAAACGCATCGAAGAGGAGCATTGATGTACTTTGCTCTACATGTCCCAGCCATCGTTAGCTCGCGATGTGTACTCTGAGCTAAGCCAAAGTCACGGTACAGCTCATACAGCTCGTTGTTGTATCTTCTTCTCCACACATTGTCTTCGCATACGGATACAAAGATCAATCGGAAAAATTTTCTTTTGAAACGACAAAGGGTTTCCTCATCCGCCTTAGATTAGGCCCAGACTCCGGAGCGATAGCAAGACTCGGCTGATCAGAGTCTTATGAAGGGTTACCTTGGTTTTTTTTAGAGGAAATTTGTCAACTACCTTCTTAACACTTAGAAGCAGTGATTAGCAGGAGTAGTTCTCCGACATATTTCCGTACTGATGTTAGTTTCCATGTCTATAACAAACCCTCGGTAGACGAAGTCGCATGTACTGCCTCGAGGGCGGGGCAATTTGTCAACTACCTTCTTAACATTTGGAAGCAGTGATTAGCAGGAGTAGTTCTCCGACATATTTCCGTACTGATGTTAGTTTCCGTGTCTATAACAAACCCTCGGTAGACGAAGTCGCATGTACTGCCTCGAGGGCGAGGCTATGTCTATCTATTGTGATGTATTGTCCAATCCATCGATGTTTTCTGCTCTTGTTTGACGACAGCATATTCGTCACTCTAATTTTTCACGACCTTGTTGATGTTTTCGGGCTAAAGCTCACGGATTTCATGGTTGATATTGGCCTCAAGTATTGGCCTAACATCGGTCCTTCACGATTCTTCACAAAGAAGTTCAAAAAGGTCAGATCGCATCTCCGAGGCGTCCAAATGCGTTGTGAAAACAAACTGTTTATGCTTTAAAACACACACTTTTGAAATAATTTTTCAATACTCATTTCAATCCGCAGAGGAACGAATTATCTTTCTGTCATAACTTCTAGTGGAAAACAGCTGTCAATATCGAAATCGCCTATAATTTAAATAGAAACTACTTGATGACCTGCACTTTAAGGACCTCTCAAACCAAAGCCTTTTTGCGGTCGTAGCAGCGGCAAATTGCAAAATTAAACTATACAGCGACATATAAGACTACCCGTACCAACGCGACAAAAAAACGAAGCGTTTTAATACATTTGTATTGTCGTGACTGTAAAAATGATGACAGCAGCGTTTCTGCTGCTGCCGCAGCTGCAAAAATGCATGGGTTTGGGAGAACCATTATAATGGAGATTCTTGGCCCGTATTACAAATAACGATAATCGTAAAAAACCGCTCGTTATCCTAACGTTGCGCTACGTTTCACGATATTTGCTTCATTCATTTGGGACTGCTTTTGGCGGTCGTTTTGTTGTAGTTCTGACATTTTCATGGATCCATATTTCGTAATTCGTTATATCATAACTATCGGCTTCGTTTTCTTGCCTCGCGTTTCGTAATACGTAATGCGGGCCCTGATTTGAGGATTTGCATAGATCCATTCTCGTAATTTGTAATCGGTCTATGCCGTGGTTATCGTTGTCTTGGGTTTTGTCTCGCATTTCGTAATTTGTAATACAGGGTCTGTTGATGGTGAAACACAGATGTCTCTGCGTGAATTTACATTAAAAGCTCTTGATAGAGCCTTGGAAAGAGTTAAGACTTCTATGAAAAGTCTAAGTCGTATTTTCAAGATTTGCTCCTTGAGGAGCTACAAAAAACATATCGTTCTCAATATGCTGAGATTACGTTTCACGATACTCGCTATAGTTTACGACTGCTTTATAACAAAATACTCTAAGTACTCGTAATTCGTGTCTTTCGTTGTTTTGAGTTTCGTTTCCTTGTATTGTTTTGTAATTCTTAAGAGCTTGAGTCAAACAAGTAACCAGGGGTTCGAATTGCCGCATCAGTGATCGAGTGAGTGAGTTCTACATTTCTTTCAAAATTCACTCTAAATTACACAACACCAGTTTGTTGTTCTTTTATCGACCTCAATTCGTTCAAATACTGATGAAAAAATGCACATAATTCAGTCACGTATTACTCGATCACGTGTGCGGTAATTCGGCCCCAGTTTGGTCAAAAATCCGAATTTCTGGATAAATTGTTGACTCTAGTTCTCATTTTGTGACCAGTAAAGAAGAACAGCAGCCTAAAGACTGGCACATAACAAAAAGTTGGCCACCGACATGGAATGATCAAAGACCGGGAGACTTGTCTACCCTTTCTTGAATCAACACAGCGCACCCCACATTCGAATCGTCACGTTAGTGTGCTTCCTGTGAGATCACAATATAAAGAAATAGCCAAAATCCACTTTCTTCTTCTGTAGTCCTTCTTCTTCACCTAATCCGTCATTTTCATTGACTTATTCCGAAATTGCGAATAAGATTCTCCTCACTCCGTATCCTTGATTTCCTTCATTTTGTAAACAACATAAATAGTTAAATCCATTTGTTTTCCTTCCTTTGATGACTTTTTTATTAAAACTCATTTGTTTTTATCCCAATAGATTGCAACGACTCGACATATCTCTTTGATGGCCATTGCTATACCGAATGTCCGCAGCAAACTTTCCCCGTTAATGAACAACTTCCCACCGAACAAGATGTCCTGTTCAATGATCTCGAAGTGACCCAAAGATCGAGTAAATCTCTTTCAACATTCGACACGTCGTTAACAGAGCAGCATAGTTCGAAGAAGGCTTGTGAAATCTGTGACAAGACTTGCCTAAAATGCATTGGGCCTAGTGCAATGCAATGCACAGCATGTTTTCCTGAAAGTCAATTAAAAGCTGTCAGCACACACCAAGGATATTGTTACGCTTTTGCCGAAAGGAGTTCCGGCAATAACTTAGATGACCAATCAAGTTCGAGAGAGAATTGGAAATTCATACCGGCAATTCTTTTGTTAATATTCATACCATCGATGGTAGTTTTTGTGATTGTAGCGATTGCTATGATCAGTGGCAAGAGATTCGGCTACAAAAGAGAGCATATGGCATATGACAGAGTAGGATACACAGATGAAGAAGCACGCGCTCTGACAACACCAGAGGATGCCGATCCTGATGAATCCGGTCCAAGTGGTCAAATCAAATCATCAGACGAACTATTTTTACCAAACAGAGAGCAGGAACCTCCAAGATATAATCTGACGGCGGCGGACAGTGAGTCTTCAGACTCGGAAGATGACCAATACTTACTTAAATTGCCCAATACATGATTCCAAGACAATTCCATTAGCTAAATTGTATTTAATGTTAAGTTTTGGTTGTAATTTATTGAAGCCCTTGTCATGTTTGATTATTGTCACAAAAGCGTTGATAAGGAGCTTTTTCTTTTGTCTAATGCTATTTTTGCTATTTTTTTATAATAATAATAATAATAATTTTTTTTTAAATTAATAGATATACAATACATAAATGTTAATTAAGAGAAAATAAAGTGTACACTGTTTTATAATTCAAGCATAAGGATCGTTTGTTTTTAAAAAGTTTGTTTGTTTGGGTATGAAGAGGCAGGTCAACTTTGAGACTCTAGACACAGGCAAACATGTCTAAATTTGCAAGAATTTAAAACAAAACTTTAGATCCCTAGGAAACGTATCGAAGAGCATTTAATTTATTAAATCTTCAATGAGCTGTTTTGTGATCTATTTTACCTAATATTTGAATCTGTCGGCGAACTCCACGGGTGGATCGCTAGTGCGTTGAAGATAAGTGGGAACCATATTACGAATTACGAAACACGAGGCAAAATTGTTTAGTTTAGTTCATCTGTTAAAATCAAAGAAATTCTATGTTTACCAGGAATTTTCTGCAAAAAAATGACCTCAAAGTCAAAACTTTGTTTCGGGAAGAAAATTTGAGCAGCACTTAAAATTGACAATCTGGCAACCCTTAACCTGTGAAAGCTAAACTTAAATACAGTCTTAAAGGTTGTTATTTCTACAAAAAATTAAGACTATGATTAGGTCTCTACCATTAGTATTGACAGAGATATCGAATTTAACATAGTTCATAGTACACCAAAGTTAGCCTTTTCTTAAATTGTCAAAAAGTGATGTCAAAGTTGAGAATTGAGCTTTACTGTAGAACATTTTTTTTTCTTAGAATATGACCAAGAATCACACCCCAAAGGATAATACACGAAGTACGGAACACCCTGTATTTTAGCATATTGTATACATTTTTGCTTGTGTTTAAAAAAGTTCATTTACAATGCAGTTTCTATATTTTAACGCTATTTCAGTGAAATTATAAAGCACTTTCCAGCCACGAGATCCATTTAAAATTTTAAGTGTTTCCTCTAAATCCAATGACTGAACTCCAAAATAATGAACTCGAAATTCTTTTAAAACGGTACAGACAGCTATAAAATGAAACACATCTTCTCTTTCATTACGGTTACATAAAGTACATAAAATTGGTAACTCCGGACGGTGTGGTATAAAATTGAGGTTTAATAGCTCTCTTCTTATTCGGAAGATTGTGCTTATTAATTCCCTTGAGTGCTCTTCTAAAAAATTTATTCCTTCATTTAGGAAGTGATTCAACTTGCTATAAAGTAATCTGTGCTGTGAATTCTGCGCTTCTTCCATGAAGTTTTGGTACATTCTATTTCCCGTTTTCTTCAGCAATTCATCAACTTTTGGCTTAAGTGATTCCACTTGCTCTTCAGCTGTAATTGCCAGGTTTACACCACATTCCGACGCCAGCTTCTTCCACTCTTGAACACATCCTCCTTCAGTCGACAATAAGTGCATAAGTACTATTTTTGGTATTCTCTGCTCATGCATTGCTAAAACTCGCATAATGTAGTTGAAATGAAGCTTTAGAAGAGTATCCAAAAACATAGGGGAAACACCAGACTCTAAATGCAACATTTAGTTTGGAGAACTAGTGGATATTCTAAAAAAAACTCCTAATAAAATAGCGAAGAAACTTCTCTACTGTTTCGTATGGTCGGCATCCCCAAGCTTGGGCTCCATAAAGAAGAATGGCAGTTGCAGTTGAACGAAATAGGGTTTGTTTTGATGTATGCGAAATACTCTTTTTATGGATACAACTGCCCCAAACAGTACTTATAAATCGTTTTGCTGCTGCCAGTTTTAATTGAAGGTGTTTATTCATGTAAGAGTTCGATGAAATCAATACTCCCAAATATTTGTACTCCTTTACAATTTCTATTTCCTCACCTTGAAACACCCACTTTTCGATCCGCGAATATCTGCCTTCACCACTTAAGATCATCATTTTAGATTTTTTCATGTTGACAGATAGGTTCCAACTCTTACAATACCTTTCTAATCTGTTGATCATAATCTGCATGCCATCAACAGACTCTGCGAGAAAAACTATGTCATCTGCATAAAGTAGGCCTGGAACACTTGTCTGACGGAACTCAATTCCACCTCTAACAGCATCTGTGATATCGTTTATGTACAGGGTAAATAGTAGTGTACTGAAAACGCACCCTTGCCTTACTCCCACAGTTGTTTCGAAATCTTCGGAGAAGCATTTTCCATCCCAGATACGAGCTGTATTGTTCTGGTACAAAGCCTTCAATACATTTATTATTTTTGAAGATATTCCAAGCTGATATAATTTATAGAAGAGAGCTTCACGCGGTATAGAGTCAAATGCAGCTTGAAAATCGGCAAAGAAACCGTAGAGCTTTTTATTCCTACTTCTATAGATATCTGCTATGCTTAACAACGAAAATATTTGGTCTACAGTCGAATAGTCTCTCCTGAATCCAGCTTGGAACTCATGCAATATTTTATTCTTTTCCACCCACTGAGTAAGCCTTTTATACAGGGTGATTGGCATAAGGTGTGACAAAAAGACAGGGTGTGTAAGTTGGACCTAGACGAGCAAAAAATCGTATGGGAAGGGGGGTCCATTTTCCCCCGTTTAGGCGGGAGGGGCAATTTAAGAAAAAAATCACTAAAAATGGAAAAAAAATTATTTAAAAATAACGGTAATACCTACAGAGTCGTGCTATAGCATTTTGAAGAGCCCAAAACCTATACATTAATTAAAATTTAAAAATAAGTTGTTCAAACCAAATTATTGCATGCGATGCTTTTATATTCGGTATTCCGTTCTTGCCAAACGAAAATCTTAAATCCGTTTTTAACTTAATCTGCGACACTATTAATATTAAACCTCCGACATTAAATAATATTCACCGCACACGACCGAAGAAAAACTCCTTAAACTCTGCGATTAAAATAAAATTTAATTCTCCGTTTGATAAAAATTATGTTTTAACCTCTATTGCTAAACACCGAAGAGTAAACAATAAACAGCTCTGCCTAGCTGACATTCACTTCACCACCGAAAATCCCTCTGCGTCATCTTCTTCTATCCATATAAGCGAGAGTTTGACCCAACGAAATAAAGCAATAATGCAACGGGCACTCGAATTAAGAAGATGTAAACAATTATCATCTGTTTTCTCTGCACGGGGAGTTGTTTATATCAAACGGGGAGCGAATGACACTGCTGTACCCATTGACTGCGTCGAGGGACTTGGAGACGTTGCCATATCAACATTAAACGAATGATAATTATTAATTCTATCACATTTCTATTATTAATTTCTATTCATTTCTCACTTGATTCATTTTACTTCTAATATAATCTTATTTCTTTAAATTTTTTTTTTTTTTCACTCTTCTTAATTTTTGCTTTTATAAATTGTTAAGTTTTATAATTTTCATTATATTTTGCTGTAATTTTTCTTTATTTTTCTATTTCAATTCTTCTTTCTTTTGCATTTCATTTTTTTTTTTTTTTTGTGTCTTGTTGTATTTAGCCATGTCCAACAATATGGAACTACGTTTGATGGTGAGAATCCTGAGCCGGCAGAAATGTGGGCTCCGCATTTGTCACGTTAACGCGCAAAGCTTACTACCGAAAATAGAAGAGTTTCGAGATATTTTTATTGGTTCTGACGTGGATGTAATATGTGTAACAGAAACCTGGTTAAGGGACGAGTTAAATGACGATATTTGTTGCTTAGGGGGTTATCGCGTTTTTCGATTTAACCGTATGAATCGTATTGGGGGCGGCGTTGCGATTTATGTTAGGAGCAAAATTAAATGCAAGCTCAAACTTTCAGCTACTGGCGAGAGTGCTATTGAATTTTTATTTGTTGAAATCATAGGTAGTCAGGAAAATTTACTCGTGGGTGCCATCTATAGGCCAAATAGAAGTATTGATTTCTCACCGCTGTATGCCGTATTGGAAGAAATCTCTTTGAGCTCGCCTAATATTGTACTTTGTGGTGATTTTAACTGCAATCTCTTGAATCCTAATGTTTTCACACATCACATGTTAACTTTCAATTTAGTACCAGTTAACACCAGTTCCCCAACACACTTTTTCGGAAGGGACTCTTCGTTATTGGACCTTATGTTTGTAAGCGACAAGAACAATGTTGCATTGTATGATCAACTTTCGGCTCCTGCTTTTTCAAAGCATGACATGATTTTTCTTATATTCAATTTTAGTCTTGATTATTCTGATGAAAAAATCACTTATCGAGATTTTTATAATATAAATGTGCAAGAACTTGAAACTCATACAAGAGAAACAATTTGGGATTCTATATATTATTTGCCTTCTTCTAATGACCAGATTGAATATTTAACACAAAATATCTCTGAGCTGTTCAATATCCATGTCCCTTTAAAAACAAAAACTGTTCAACAAAGAAATAATACATGGTTTTCACGCGCGATTAGAGATTTGATGCAAAAACGAGATGACGATTACAGGAATTGGAAAAGGTATCGACTAATCGAGCTGCGTCGTGTGTTTTGTTCACTTCGTAACCAAGTAGTAGTGAAGATACGCGAGGCCAAATACCAACATTTTTCTAAACGGCTTAACGCAAGTTCAAATGGTCGCCAGCTCTGGAAAGACCTACGCAGAATCGGAATCGGTAAAACAAAATTTGGTACAGTCGAGGAAATTGATGGTAACAAACTTAACCAACAATTCATTTCTTCCCTACCGTCACAGGTCTCACAACCTCCAATTTGTTTCACTGATCAACGCGATCGTAACGCGCCTGGTTTTGAATTTTCTGCAGTAGATAGTACTGATGTTGTCGAAAGTGTTCTTTCCATTAAGTCAAAATCTGTTGGGCTCGATGGTATACATCCTTCCTTTTTGTGTATGATATTGCCAGTTGTATTACCATATATCACTTTTGCTTTCAATACTATTTTGACGACCGGTCTATACCCAGAGTTATGGAAAGTTGCTAAAATCATTCCACTTCCCAAAAACGCTAAAAGAGATGAATTTAGACCTATCTCTGTATTGCCATTTTTATCAAAAGTCTTTGAAAGGATCCTTCAAAAGCAAATTAATGTTTTTCTATCTAGTAACTCATTACTCAGCCCTTATCAATCTGGCTTTCGGAAGAAACACAGCTGTGTAACTGCCCTTTTAAATGTTACTGATGACATTAGAAAAGCGGTGGATAAAGACGAGGTTACATTTCTAGTTTTGTTGGATTTTTCGAAGGCTTTCGATTCTGTTAACCATGTTAATCTATGTAGAAAGCTCATGCGAAATTTTAATTTCTCATCTAGTGCAACAAAGTTAATTTTTTCGTATTTAACTGATAGGAAGCAAGCAGTGCAAGTTGGTGACTCTCTGTCAAATTTTTTGCCGAACGTAACTGGTGTACCTCAAGGTTCAATACTGGGTCCTCTTTTGTTTTCTGCCTATGTAAATGAACTTCCATCTTCATTAGTAAATTGTAGCTCTCATTTGTATGCTGATGACGTTCAGCTGTATTTCAGCTGTCCACTTGGCCTTATTGAACATGGTGCTTTCTGCGTCAATGAAGACCTGAAGAGAGTGGCTAATTGGTCATTGTCAAACGGACTAATTTTGAACCCAAAAAAATCTAAATGCCTTGTCATATATAGAAAATCTCTTGACCTTTCTTATTTTCCACCGATTGTTCTGAGTAATGCTCCAATCGAATATGTGGTAACAGCAAAAAACCTTGGTGTGACTTTTAATCGTTTTTTGAATTGGGATGATCATATCAATGGACTAGTTGGCAAGGTTTATGGTTCACTTCGTACGTTATGGGTAGCACAACATTTCACTCCATTAAAAACGCGTTTGCTTCTTGCTAAAACTTTGATAATTCCTATCCTGGTCTATGGTTGTGAAATCTATTGTAACTGCAATTTCGCGAGCAAGCGAAAACTTAATGTAGCTTTCAACTCAAACGTTCGTTACGTTTTTGGACTGCGTAGATACGATAGGATATCTGATTTTGCTCCGCGCTTACTAGGCATGCCTCTCGATAAATATTTCGAACTTCGTAGTTTGATTCTGCTTTCCGATATACTCCTCACACGCCAACCACAATATTGTTTTGAAAGAGTAAGAACTGGGTCCTCAACCAGATCTCGTCAGCTAATTATCCCTTCTTACACATATTTAACATCGGAACGTCAGTTTTTTGTAAATTCTGTTAAGCTTTGGAACACTTTACCTCGTAATATAAAACAAAATCTGAACGCAACAAGCATAAAAAGAGTGCTTAGATCTCATTTTTCAATATGAATATTTAATCTCATTTTTCAATATGAATATTTAATAATTGATGTATTTTCTTATGATAGTTTTAATAATCAAAGTAACTTTTTCTTTTATTTGCTCAGCAATATTATTTTTGTAAAATAAGCTTACAACTACCTTATAAGATTTTAAATCTTACAGTTGTTAAGCATTAACGATATTGAAATAAATAAAAAAAAAAATAAAATGAATAGTTTTTGAAATATTAATTTTCAAATTCAAAATTTTGAAAAAAAAACAATTTTTTTTTCAAATCATTTTTTTTCAAAATTTTACGTAATTAAAAAATAAAGTAGTATTTTTCTGGCTTATTTTCAATGCTCTTATTTATTTTTCAACAAACACAAAAAACCGGATGCCAAAATAACCTGTAGTTTTTGAGAAAACCAAAAATTATAAAATTTTGAAAAAAAATGGTTTGAAGAAAAAATTATGTTTTTTTTACAAAATTTTGACTTTGAAAATTAATATTTCAAAAACTATTCATTTGAACAACTTATTTTTAAATTTTAATTAATGTAAAGGTTTTGGGCTCTTCAAAATGCTATAGCACGACTCTGTAGGTATTACCGTTATTTTTAAATAATTTTTTTTCCATTTTTAGTAATTTTTTTTTTCTTAAATTGCCCCTCGCGCTTAAAAGGGGGAAAATGGACCCCCCCCCCCTCCCATACGATTTTTTGCTTGTCTAGGTCCAACCTACACACCCTATCTTTTTGTCACACCTTATGCAAATCACCCTGTATAATACAGATGGAAAAAAGTTTGGCCGACGTGTTCAAAAATGATATGCCTCTGTAATTAGCAGGGTTTTCATAGTCTCCTTTTTTGTGGAGCGGGTATATTAAAGATTTGAGGAAATTATCAGGAACCTCCGCTTTTTCAAAGATTCTGTTAAACGATTTTGTGAGATGGATTTTAAATTCATGAGTGCAGTTTTTAAAGAATTCAAACGTGATTCCATCTTCACCTGGCGCTTTATTATTTTTGGCGTTATAGTATATGGCCTCTTCTACCTCCAACAGAGCTATTGGGGAGTCTAATTGTTCATTCAATGTAAGGGGTGCTGCGTATAGAATAGGTTTAGAGAGTTGCTCTGCGTTAAGAAGCTGCATGAAGTTATTTTTGAGCTGTTCTGCAGGAAGACCCACTGCAATAGCATTTCTTTTCCCTACGACCACTTTAACTGTTTCCAAAAATCTGCTGGTGATTTGGCTGCGTTTATATTTTCTAAGTTTTTAAGATCGTATGCTTTTTTCTTTGCGTAGCATAAGTTTTTAAACTTCTTATTTGCTGCTGCATAGTTTGCTTGAATTAAGCTGTTATTATGTTTCCGAAACAGACTATATCAGCACTATAGCAAAACGAGCGCCATAATTAGTCGTAAATGACAGCGAGTATCGTGAAGCGAGAAACGTAACGATAACCAGGAGTTTTTAACGAGTGTCGTTATTTGTAATACGGGCCCTGCATTTACCTTCATGAATTTGGCACCTTTCTAATCAACTTTCTGAACAAAACGATCGACGAAAGCAGTCGTAAATGGAAACGAGTATCGTGAAACGTAACGATAACCTGGAGTTTTTAACGAGCATCGTTATTTGTAATACGGCCCTGCATTTACTTAAATGAATTTATCACCCACAACTTTCGTGTTAAACCAATTTCAACGGTTTTCATTGAATTTGTTTCTGCTTTTACTTTTCGATTGCACATTTAATTTGCCATCATTTATCTCTTTTGAGAACTTTTCCATGAATTTATTGAGTACACATACACACACACATAAATATCTGATTATTTCACTGACTCTTTGAGATAACAAATGATCCGTAAATATAGTCCAGTCAAACAAATCAGCCACATTCGGACGGTGTGTGGCTGGTACGCATTCACAGAATTCTGTGGTTGCTATTTCTATAATACCATGTTAGGTAACACCAAGCGAAAAACCACCCATGCTCGACCCCAAAAAAGGAAACCTCATTCATAGAACTGGATTTGGTGACCGAAAGTCTGTCAATCACATTTCTACGAGTATAATTAAAACGGTTTATCCTTCTTCGGACCACAGCAGTCGATGGAAAACCATAGATACAAATACATAGAAATAAGGGTTAAATGAGATTTTCGACCAATAAGCCGGAATAGAGAAGCAATGAGGACAACAACGGGTGTTCAACATGAGGCGGAATGTTAAATTTTGGTCAATTACTTGGTTTCTGGGTCTGGTTTTTGCAGTGATTGAGTTTGGTGCGATTGTCATTCCTCATTAACCGCCATCATCCGTGCTGAAATCGACGGACCATGTTTGTGTCTCCAAATTAATGTTATGTTCATCATCCTTTTTGTGTTGAAATGAAATGCCATGCTGTGTTCATTTAGTATTTTAATTAAACTTTTAATAAAACAGCCAATTTCAAAAGAACAAGGACCACATATACAAAAAAAAAAAAAATAAAATAAAAAAAAGGACAGTAGACTTTTCCAAACAAAATTGAATAAACTTTTACAGCAGTCAACACATTCACCTCGGTATTTCATTGGATCAAAGGAAAAAACACAACGAGGAGTTGTTTCGTATCACCTATTGAAAAGTTTTTCATTATTTTGCAGCTTAAAATTGATTTGCAACAAGAGGCTTACAATCAAAGCTGAAATAGTGCTTTGACGAAAGTTTGGTTTTTGGGGTTTGTTTTGACTAACCTAATTTCTGGCACTGTCTTTCATTGACTTAATTGATTTGTCATTGGAAAACCATACACACCATACAATTTTGACCAGAAAAATCAAGGGCATTTATGCAAAGAAAACCGGATTGTATTCCTTATCAGTGAAGCCATAAATGTGATTACGAACTACAATACTCACTGTTATTTACGACTGCTTTTGACGGTCGTTTTGTTATCGCTCTGACATTGTAATCGATCTTTTCTTCGTAATCGGTCTAATTTGTGGCTATCTACGTTTTGGGCTTCGTTTATTTCCCTCGCTCTTCGTAATTCGTATTATGAGGGCAGGGCCCAGCCAAAAAAGGACACCCAAATCAACAATTGACATGAATGGATACATGAAAATATCAGAACTACCGAAAAACGACCACCAAAAGCAATTGTAATGACCCGAACCTCAGTGGTCTACCAGAGCTTTTTTGGGAAAGTCTCAGGATAAAATCGAATGACAGAATCAACGTTGGACTACAGCAGTCAAATAAGCAGAAGCCCCTGAATGAGCTACAGCTACTCCCACATATTTGGTTTAAAGGTCTTTCAGGGTCTTTCAATAGTAGGAGGGATGGTGGGGGATGAGCTCGTGGTTAGCCAACGGCAGCTCTCACACCCCTGCAGCAGGGTACTGCATCCGGATGATCCACCTTTTAAGGTTAAAGGGGATACCGAAAGAACCTGGCTCTCCAGGTTGGGGGTTGTGCGTGGGGATAACTACCCAACCACGGAAAAAAATTCTAACAACCAACAGCCTCGGATTACAATAATAAAATTTCAAGATTGACTACCCGAGCAAACGAAAAAGGAAAAAGACATCTGGAACTACAAGTGGAACGAAAGATCCCTTAACGGATAACGTGCAGCTGGAGAATTCATGAAGGTACATAGGGATCGCCAGATCAATCAACTGTCAAGCAAATTGACCGTGTTGCAATCGACGCAAGACAGTGTTATAGATGTTTGAATTTTGACTCGGACCACTACCTTCTTGTAGGCTAGGTACGATATCCTTGTTCACGACTTTCGTGAACCAACGCTATGAAGAAATATGACGTCGGAAAACTACAATCGCAAGAGATTGCCAATGCCTTTTCCAATAGAGTGTCCCTTCAAATATCCTTGAATCCCATGCCGCCAGCATTAAGCATTGAAGACCAGTGGCAGAAATGCCAAGAAGCCATCAGAACCGCTGCCTCTGAGGTTCTGGGTTTCACTCGGCCACCAAAACGAAACCCATGGTTCTATGAAGAATGCAGGCAGGCAAATGCAGCCAAACAAAAAGCACGTCAAATGCTGATGCGAAAACGAAAGAGGGCTGCTTACGATCAGTATTTACGAGATTTACAAGAAGAAAAGAAGGGAGGAACACCGGATTCTCAAAAAGAAAAAGAAGCAGCATGAGAAGCGCTTGTTTGAGGAAATTGAGAGGTGCCATGACAGGAACGAGATTCGGAAGTTTTACCAAAAGGTAAAATGATCCTGCCAGGGTGGCAAGCCCCGAACTCAAGCCTGTAAAGACCAGCAGCGAAACATAGTGGTAGAGTCACAGTCACTACTGAGAATCTGGAAAGATCACTTCTGCAGACTGCTTAACGGCGATGAGGACACAAATTCCGCTGTCAGGCAGATTGCCCCATTCAGTTTGGACGATGAGCAAGAATGCCGTCCTCCCGACCTAGAGGAAGTTAAGCTTACCATATGCTAACTTAAATCAAATAAGACTGCAGGTGCAGATGGCCTTGATGCTGAACTTCCCAAGGCAGCTGAAGAGCAGTTGGAAAGAGGCATGCACCAGCTGATCTGCATGATATGGTCGGAAGAAAGCATGCCCGATGAATGGAACCTCAGTATCGTATGCCCGATCCTTAAGAAGGGAGACCCTCACAATTGCCCCAATTATAGAGGGATAAGCCTCCTTAACGTCGCTTATAAGATCTTATCTACTGTAATATGTGAACGTCTGAAACCCCACGTCAACAACTTTGACAGGTCCTTATCAATGTGGTCTTACACCAGAGAAGTCCACAATAGACCAAATTTTCACATCACCGCAGATCTTGAAAAAAACCCGAGAATATAATATCGATATACACAATCTTTTTATCGATTTCAAGGCCACGTATGACAGTATTTACAGAGACTAGCTGTACAGAGCCATGTTTAGTTTTGGCATCCCTGCAAAACTCGTTCGACTATGCAGGATGGCTTTGGAGAATTCACGCTGGTCCGTCAAGGTCGGTAGAGAACTCACCGAGTCCTTTGATGTCGAAAAAGGCTTTAGGCAAACTGTTATGCGATTTCTTCAACATCATACTTGAAAAGATTGTACAAAACTCAAACTTCAACACCAGAGGAACAATCTTTCAAAAGTCTGTATACAATTACTCTGTACCTACCCAGACGATATTGACGTAATGGGCGGGATGTCATATGTGCTTTTGCGAGTATTGAAACAGAAGCGGCAAAAATGGGTTTCTGGTTAATGAGTGCAAAACGAAGTATATGTTGTCATCAAACAAGGACACAAAACATCGACGAATTGGACAAATCGTTACAATGGACAGACATAGCTTCGAGGTAGTACAAGACTTCGTCGATCTAGGTTCCGCTATGGACACGGAAAACAACATAAGTGCGAAGATCAAACGGAGAATAACTCTTGCCAACCGTTGCTTCAAGGCAATTGAGAAACAAAATCCTCTCCAGAAAAACGAAGGTAACCCTATATAAGACCTTAAGTTTTTGGTTGTGGCTTAGGTTCACCAAGAGCTGTAATGCCCACCTAAGTAAGATGCTATGTGAGGGAAAGGAGGGGATCTAAAATGTTCTGCCGGCTCCGAACGGCTAATTGAGAAAGCGCTTTTCAAAGCAATGAATTTATGTGGTTCTACGCTTTATTTCTAATTTTAATTTTTGGTCTTCCTCCTCTCACGTCTTATGTTCAGTATTTTCTAATTTTGTTTATGTGATCCCCCTACGCTTTACTTAAGTTTCTGGGGGTCTGGTATCCTCACGGCCTAGAAGTACTGTAAAGATAAGATCTGGATCCACGCGCAGAGCCCCAGCGTCACATTTCTCATAATCGTGTCTTGTGAAGCAACGGAAGGTACCTATCATTATCTGCCGCTTAGGAACGGCTAATCTTTAAACAGCTTTTTATGGCAATTAACTAAACTATCGATGGACTTGCCAATTCTTCGCGAAATGCTATACCCGTACAAAAACACTTTTTGTTTTCTCTTGGTATTCGAACAGGCAGATTTGCTAACCATTTTTTGCACCACGGCCACAGCATACAAAATTATACATCGTAGAGTTCTTTTTGCGTTTCCATATTAATCTAAATCGAATTGAACTAACTATTTTAGGGTAGAATTTGACGTCTATACATATAATGTACTTAGTTTTTAATTTAATGTCTTACCTCATGTTCTTATGTTGCCTTCTTAATCTGAGAGAACAATTGATTGAAAATCATCAAAACAGAGAAAACACTGTGGCGTATACGTACTTTTTTTTCTCCTATTCCCTTTGATTCTTTACAAACTTAAATTGAATCTTCTCCCAAATCCCCACCAACTTACAATGAAAACTTAAAACAAGAGTTATATCTGCCATTTCCGAAAGATAATTCCCAATTCCATTTAAGCTTCCATTAGTCTTGGTTGATGCCATGGCCCACAATCACAATCATCATCTACGCTCCGAAAACAAATGAACAATCCATTAAAATAGGAGCAAAACGAACTAATTACGAGTACGAAAAGTATCTGTTTCTCAAATCATTTCATCGTTTCGACTTCCAAAAAAAAAACACATCCACACGCACAACACACAAAACTCGAGCACATAAAACAATAAGTTCATAGATTAAAAGTTTCGTTGCTCTTTGTCTCTATACGAGAACAAAGTTATGTCTCAATTTGGTATGCCGAAAATAAGGTTCCATTTATTCGAAAACTTTATAACACACGTACAAAGCTCTACGATGTGTATTTTATCCTTAAAATAAATTGGGGGTTAGCATACGGCAAAGACTAAGTGGTTCAATTCAAATTTACAAGCATGACTAAGACCGCATCAGAAATGGATGCCTTTCATAAATGAGCACACTCCATAATCATAATAATTATTATAGTATACATTTTGAATGGAATTATAATGGAAGCATAATTAATAGTAAAACTCATTGCCTTCTGGTGTGGGTATTGATTAAAATTCAACACAACTGGATCATGAAATATTGATGGTTAGATTAGTGATCTCTGGTCGCTCACAAAAGCCACTGCGGCTCTACTCTTGTTTAGTTTTTAGTTAGTCACAGCTTTTTTTGGGTGCAATATTTGCCTGACATACAACTCCTGGTCCTGATAAACGTCGGTCGCTAATATTGGCTTTGGCATGGAATGTACAAAAAGTATTTGTCGGGAGTACACTATTTTGTGGAATTTCAAAAGAGGGAGAGAGAGAGAGTGAATAATAGAATTAATATTCAACCTCATCACTGGCAATAATCGGAATTTAATGCCCCTGGATCATGAAATTTTCATGTTTTTGCTAAGTGGTCCTCGGGGAAAATCTAACCAAGCCGCACTGATTAGTTTCGTATTTCATTTCCGTGAAATTTTAATGACAAATAGCAAGAGCCTTGCCGTAGTTCCTGTTTTATAAATTAGTCAAAGGACCACGACCAAGCAAATGGTTTTAATTTGCTCGTTGGCATTCAGAATAAATAAATTCCAAAATCAATACATACTTCAATAGGTAGTGTAGTTGATTCAGAAAATCAGGGGGAAAGGAAAAGAATTTTAAGTTGTTGGCATTGAAAAAACAAAAACAAGTGACTCTGGGTTTTTGGTGTGTGTTTAACTGATGAATGGAAGCTTAACGATTTTAATAAATTTAATTTAAAAATGCCCTCGGGATAGTTGAAATGGTTTGGAGGGCAGTAAATAATTGATAACCTCGACTCCAGACTAAATTGTTTCCACGATAATGATTTTTTCATTGCTTTCAGAGTCGCACTGCTGCTGTGTGGGGTTATAAGTCCTTATGTTTTTTTTTTTTTTCTCTCTCTCAGAGGTGATTTTTATATTAACTGGAGCCTGAGAGGCATCAACATCGGTCCATTGTACTATCAAATAACAACCTTCACTTCTTATAGCTCTCTAGACGATCGTAGAAGCTAGAAAACACTGTCATATTAAGGAGCTTAGGTTACACCAGCACTCACCATGACAGAGAACAACAGTGACACTTAACATTAAAATGTTAACCTCTAGCTTATGTCAGTGGGGTAGTGGTTAGTCTGTCTGCCTGAAACGTGGGAATCGAATCTCAACAGAAAAACGAAAACTGTTTTTTTTTCACGGGAATTGTTATTCGCGAGGAATTGGCAATTTTCATTGCCATGAAAAGTGCTTTCTCGAATAGCCCTTCGGCGTCTAAGAAACTCTAGGTCCCCTCCATTCCCTCACTAGTGATGGTTGTGAGAAATGCACTAGGTCCCGGGGCACATCGCTCTGTCGCAAAACCCTTTTTATCTGTTAAAGGCAATACATAAAGAAAAGTGGTTGCCCGAGTGAGATCATTGGAACTAGGATGTCATATTGGGTGTTACCTATGCAAAATGCTCCAAATTTCAAGCCCTTTTATGTTGAGCTTTTGTTAGCACTCGCATGCAAATCAATTTCGACAAAAATCTCACTAAAAGGGGATCGATCTCGTCTCAGAGATCTACGAGTATGTCATTTGAGAGATTTTCGTATGCAGAAAAAAGCTATGTCTCATTCAAATGAGGTAAAGCTATGTTCGATATCAGCAGTCCAATAAGTACAATGGCTGGATGTTCAAATGTTTTCTGCTCCCGTGGAGTCAACAGGATAAAAAAAAAGAACCTTCATAGATTCACTCCAATCCTAGTCGAGACTTAAGGCCTTGACAAACATATTTTTCAAAATAATGATGATTTTTAGGCAATACGATACAGAAATGGAAACAGAATGATGTTTTTTATGAAAATCCTGATGTTTGTAAGAAAATCCTGAAAGAGTTTCGCCGTCAACCAAAGTTCGGTTTCCAAACTAATTGCTGAGGCTTATGAAAAAAATGTGAACAAAAAGGAGAACTGGATAAAACTACCGAATACGTTACCTCTAAAATAATAGACTCGAAAGGGAGCAAAGCTGCAAGAAAGAAGCCAAGAGGAAGCGGGCTTAACTCCAAGAGCTCGATGGAGGGCATGAGAATATTTTGGATGGAGCTGGAGGGTATTTTGCCCCAGCTGCTGTTGCAACCCAAGCAATTGAAGAAGTATGTACTACTAAAAAATTTTAATAAGTTGACAACCATTATTTGAAAAATTCCTCAAAGAAGGATAAATGCATGGTAGATTTTGCTATCGAATTTTATAAAGGTTGCTCAAGGACAAATTCATTTGGGTGTCGGCAAAGTTCTTCACAGAAGGCAGCTATATTTTTTTTTTTTTTGTATAAACAGAAACACCAAAAAACAAAACACGTATACAAATTTTTGATAAATACAGTTCTACCATGGTGCGTGTACTATTTGTTCATCCTAATTTAGGAATTGGAGGTGCTGAGAGGTTGGTCGTGGATGCGGCATTAGCTCTGCAACAGAAAGGATGTCATGTCAGTTTTCTTACGAACCACCATTATCCTACTTACTGCTTCGAGGAAACTCGCAATGGGACTTTTTTAAATTAAGTTGGTGGCGATTGGCTACCCTGAAAATTTTTTGGACGTTTTTATGCTCCTGTGCCTATTTTCGCATGTTGTACGCAACGTTATATGCCTCCTTATGACTTTCACGGATAGAAAAATTCGATATAATATTTTGCGATCAAATTTCGATTGTAATACGACTACGACTCAAAATAACCCCAAAATCATATTTTACTGTCACTTTCGTGGCTTGTTACTCAGTAAAAGCGAAGGTATCTTGAAATCCTTGTATCGTGCACCAATTAACTACCTGAAAGAATATACAATTGGAAAAGCAGATTCTGTTTTAGCAAATAGTAAATATTGCGCGTGTTTAAATAAGAGACTTTCAAGCGGTTAGATCTAATTCCTGGAGCACTGTACCCCTTGTTAAACACAAACTTATTCGATTAAATGCTTATGATGGTTTTTTTCGAGGCTGAACCTAAATTTATTGAAATGACAGGAATCAAAGATTGTTCAAAGTCTTTTGTCAAATGAATGTTTTCAACTTCACGTAAATTCTAGTGCTTCTGAAGTGGATTTTTTTAATTTTGGTGTTCGCCAAGGATCAGTGCTTAGACCATCCCTTTACAATATTTATGCGTCTGATTTATTTTCCTACGCTTCCAAACTGTGAAGGCCCCAACCCAAAGAATCCGTTCGCTGCCGGTTTCAACTGACAGCAGTGAGTTTTACCGGACACAACGGATTGGGGTGACCCATAGAATCCGTTGCGGTGCGAAGAGAAAACTTCAAATTGGTTTTGACTGCGCATGTCATCAGTTCTGCCGGACGCAAAAGTTAAAAGTTGGGCTACTTTTTCCGTTGCGTCCGTTGCATCCGATGCTTATGGGTCACCTCTCGTAAGATCGTGTGTATTTAATCGAGCTGTCAGTTGAATCCGGCAGCGAACGGACGCAACGGATTCTATGGGTCGGGGCCTTGAATTAGCAACATTTGCTGATGACACGGCAATTTATTCAACACAGCATGCGTTTGCTCTCGATTTTGAGAGAAATTTAAAAAAATGCGATGGACATTCTGCAGAGATATTACAGCAAATGGAAAATTGAGGTAAAAAAAATAAACATTAGTAAATACATATATTGAGTTACAATTTATTGAATTAAAAATATATGCATTTAATTAATACGAAATAAATTACTTTTATCATGGCAAGGATTTAAAAAAAACTAGAAGAGAGAAATACTCTAGCTTTGTTTGAGGAACGGCAAACGTTAAGTTGCCGCAGACCCCTCCTCCCTCCCCTCCTTGTCACATCTGGTCACACTCAGCGAGACCTCTCCGCGAACGTATTTTATGGACGGACCCTACCGCATTTCCCGAGAAATTGGCAAGTCCTCTGTTAGTAAATCCATTGTCATGAAAAGCGCTTTCTTGATTTGTCATTCGGAACCGGGCTTAGTTTAGTCTTTAGAATACTATTCCACGCAATAACCTCTTATTTAGCTCTTTCTAAGTGTTTTTTGGTATAGATGTAACCGAAAACTCTTAAGAATATGTTGATAAGGCGCTTTTCATACGGACACTTTGCAGGACTTATTTAAAAACTCCTTAAGTAGTTTATAAATCGTTAAAAGTTTTTCCACTCACTCTTAAGAAAAAGACTGATTTTGAAGATACTTTAAGAGTTGTATATGTATTTATTTGCGGTATTTATGGCGGTCTTTTACCTTACACTAAAAAGGTTAGCTACGTTCCTTGTGGTACCCGTGGCGTGATGGTTAGCATGTCCACCTGTTAACCCAGAGGTTCGAGGTTCAAATCTCAACAGAGGCAAAAATGTTTTTCCACGGGTATCGCCTTTCGCCAGGAATTGGCAAGTCTTCCGTTAGTGAATTCATTGCCATGAAAAGAGCTTTCTCAATTAGCCGTTGGGAACCGGCAGAAAATTGTAGGTCCCCTCCATTTCCTCTCAAGGCATGGTTGTGAGAAATGCGCTACGCACTGGAGTTGGGTTTGCCATAGAAGAATTGAAACCGCGACCACTGGGCAATGCGTAAGTTTGGTAAATTGTCTCGAAACGAAATCACTGCCCACTCCAATTTTTAGTTTATTTAATTTCTAGTTTTAAGCTTGTAAGTTGCCTCTTAGATGAGGCGATCAACACCGTTGGACTATTTTTAGTAGGGTTGTGTGAAGTCACTTGCCAACGCAGATAAGCCCGGGACAATCATCGCCTTGGAAAAGAATATTCGACGTGTTATTGCTGACATACGGCCCCACGTGCTGCAAAAAGTGGTTGAAAATAGGGCAGCTCGGATGAAATTAATTCGAGCCATTCGGTTACTTACTTAAATCATTTTTGAAGAATAATGGTAAGCCCTTATCTTTATATTTCTTTATATTAAAACTAAATTCATGGTCATAACATTAAATTATATGCGTTTTATTTTCCCTTTAGTACAACATGTTTAAAAAACACCTTTCTCTTCATTCCCTTGAAATATCATCGCTAAATTGAAATGTAAATTGAAATGTGAATTGTGCTTGCGACTTTTTTCAAAATCAAACTTTGTAGACAAACATCTTTTGTAGTTCACCAAGCCCACCAAGCCTACTTCTCGTTTACTCACCGAATGACCAGCTCACCAGCCCTACTATGTAGGCCCACGAGCAACTTTACTCTTCCATTTCCATTGTTCAAAACTTCATGGTGCATCCCTATCTTTTATCATCACTATTCCCTTCCTTAAACTTCACTCCTCTTTTTAATCCAGCCACCCCCTCCTCACCTGTACCAGTAATTTAAGTGAGTTTGACTCAAGTTGAGAAGCCAAAGCCGAGTTCAACCCTCGTCAAAAATAGTCTGGGGGCTCACTGCAAAAAACACACAACTAAACGAACACCAACAAAACCATTTAATAAAACTAACCTACTTAGTCGCCCGTATCTCAGTCTAGAGAATATTAAATTTCTCCAACCATATGAGCTCCCTCTCAAATGCCAAGCAACTATAATGCAATGAAAACCCAAAAAACTAGTTCAAAAGCCTCTCCACATAACCTGATTTATATTTAAGTGTTGCTCACCACTGCAAAGGCAAAAGTCATCAAATAGTGATACTTAAAATACAAAGGATAAATGTATTATTCAAAAACCAAATTAATTACTTGTAGATTCACTCTGCCATCGTCCAACAGCAAACACAATTATGCCAAAAAACTTTGTGAAAATACTTTTTTGTTAGATATTCTTCCTCTCCATCATCATCACTGATGGCTTTGACTCCGAAAAATATTTTAACTAAAATGTTTCAACAAAAAGCCCCCCTTTTTCAAAAGTTAAACTCCCGGTCTGTTGCCCGGTGTAACCCCCAGCAACCGACCGCCCGCCACCCGGTATTCTATTTATTTTGCACAAATGCCATTTCCCGACCTGACAAATGTGTTCTAAGAGATTTATATTTATATGTTCCCGTACACCATGCAAGACAAAATTTAATTCACTCACAAAACGTTGAATCCTCAAAACACAAAAAATAAAAGCAAAGAAAGGGATACAATCTAATACGGAACTGGGAGAGTATTTACTTAGGAAAAATGATCCTTATTCATTTTTGCATCATCTCCATAAGGGCACAGTTGTGTACGAGTATGAGTAGGTAGAAAATCCATATTGCCACAGCCCAGAGTAACCCTTGCTAACCTGTAACGAACCACCGCACGGGACTGCAATGGTGCAGTCATAGATCCTTTTGAATTGGTACCCTCTGTCGACGGTGTTTGATATTTGCCGACCACTTATGGTGTGAAGTGAAATACACTTTACTGATTTGATTATGAAATGGCGTTATATTCGGTGCACACTGTTAGTTGTTAGCAGTGAGCTTGTCCAGTGTCCACCCCAGCAAAGGATGCAGCAGCACTGTTTCTGTTTATTTTGGATTTCCGGAGAGTGTGCGGCCACAGCTGGTCAGTATTCGTTTTCATTTACTGGAGGGAAAAACAATGGCAATGGCAATTGTAACCACCAGACGTGCCACTGGCGCGGTGAGGTACTCCACTTCTAACTGTACAAGTATATTGAATTAATTACCGCCATATTCGCCTGGGGGACAATCATCCAAATGACATATTGTTATTCTTAAATTGTCCTCTGTGTGACAGTTAAATGAACACTTAGTCTGAGTGTGACTCTGGGTTTAATGCTCTCAGGCACTTGGTCTAGAGTAGGTCTTTTTGTTACTTCGATGAGAGTTAAGTTTTTGAGAGGCCAATGCTTGGTTTGACACCGGTAGTCTACTTCTTGATACACTGCTCGAAATTACTACATTTTGCTGTCGTTCATCTGGAGCTCTACAAATAAAGGATGGGAAAGTTCCTTAGACTCCTTTCTTCTTGTTTTTTGTTTTTCTTTGAAATATTTGTGTGGTAACGATTGTAGGTTTACTGAGGTTTCATCTTGTGCCCCTTAGGCATACACCACATCTTACTCGTTTCGACTTTTGGATTGTTGAGTAAATTGTTTGAATTGAATGTCCTTACCTTTGGAGAGGAGGAAGTGTGTATGGGAGTAGACAGAGAGGACAGGCAATGGTCAATACTTATTTGAAAACTTAAATGGGAGATATATTGAAATTCTTGTGTCGGGTCGGACTTTAATTAATTTTCTAAGAGAATAGACATACATAATTGATTTTTGAAACTTGTACCTGGCCTGGAATGTGTTTGATTGAATGGGTTTGAAAGTTTATCGGAATTAAGTTGGGTGATTTAGGTTTTATAAGGTTGTCAGTCGACAAAGCGGAAGTCTTTTAGTTATGAAATCGGCAAACATAAAATCTTAGGTGGTCAAGTTATTACTAAAGTAAATTTATGGCATCAAGTTGACTTCGTTGGAAGATGATGGAAAGTAATTGGTATGGAGGGAGCTTTCTCTAAGGCACCCGTTCCAACGATTCTGACTCACATGATTTATGATTGTGAGGATAGGAGAGAATGTTAAGGAAAGAGGATTTGCCTCACAATGTTTGTTGACGTTGCTAAGATTGGTAGAGTTCTTAATTCAGTTTGAGGCTAGAGTTACATCTTCTTATCGTGCTGCAAGGGGAGGATCTGGAACAGAACATGCTCTTGGCTTCTATCGTTTCTATTTTAAGATATGTATAACGATTACCTGTTCTGAGCACAAAGTGGGTCTTTTTGGAAATTTAAAGCCAAAAAAAGAACAAACCGATAATAGACATTGTGGAAGGAAAATGGTGCAGTGTAGACAGAAAAAGCTTTGAAAGTAAACAAGGATGACGTGAAATTATACCTCTAATCTGAGGATGTCGTTCTACTCGTTTTATAGCTAGTGTCCTTTGTTTTAAATAAAAAAAATTTTAGAATCGTTGTGATTTAAGACTCGATGAAACGAAAATGCGTCACGATAAAGAAACGAGCTTATATATATATGTATAGGACTTGGTCTTCGAGAGAATGAGATAGAATACGTATTGCATTATTTTACTTTCCCAGTCTCCTTTGTGTACGATCCCTTGTAGCGTCCCCGCTGTCACCTACTAAGCATTTTCCCTATGTATACATTCCTTGAGTAGTGGGGTAGTGGATATATCCATACCTATAAACGAACTTCATTATTTTCCTTTTTACTTCTGATTGTAGGTTGTATCAGGCAAGTTTTGCAATCGTGCAGAAAAATTTTTTTGGGGTAACTATAAACATGACATTACGATGAGTGAGAATACGAAAAAAGTCGGTCCTGCAATCTTGTCTTCCTGTCTGTCCATAAGTGGACCTATAGCCTGAACCACTGCTGGACCGATTTTCTCTAAAACTTGAAGTTAAGGTCTGTGGGGCAGCTACAGGGGGGTTTTGAAATTAAGTCTCCGTGTCTTGAAATAACGTTACCTGCTATACAACCTTTTTTCTCAAAAACTTACCAAGGTGGGCACTACAGTGCGGGGTGAACCTGAGCCTCAACCAACATCCTCCTATAACGACTTCGATTTCGGGCGAGCTCTCTCCAGTTTCGCACTCTAAGTCGGTTGAGGTCTTCATCCACTTGATTGCGCCACCTAAGACGAGGTCTTCCCCTTCCGCGATTTCCCTGCAATGTGCTTTTGAACACCCGACGAGCCGGAGCGTTTGGGTCCATCCGCTCTACATGGCCCAAACATCGTAGATGCGTACTCTTCTGGCTATGCCCATGTCGCGGTACAGCTCATACAGCTCGTTGTTTTATCTTCTTCTCCACACATTGTCTTCGCATACGGGACCAAAGATCATTCGGAGAATTTTTCTTTCGAAACGACCAAGAGTTTCCTCATCCGCTTTCGATAAGGTCCATGCTTCCCCGCCGTAAAGCAGGACTGGGATGATAAAGATCTTATACAGGGTTACCTTGGTTTTTTTGGGGAGGGTTTTGTTTCTCAATTGCCTTCTTAACCCAAAGAAGCAACGGTTGGCAGGAGTTATTCTCCGTTTGATCTCCGCACTTATGTTGTTTTCCGTGTCCATAGCGGAACCTAGATCGACGAAGTCTTGTACTACCTCGAAGCTATGTCTGTCTATTGTAACGATTTGTCCAATTCGTCGATGTTTTGTGTCCTTGTTTCTTCTTCTTCTTTTCCATTTCCGGCGTTACGAGTAGTGATCTTGAAGCGATCACAACTCTCCCACTTTTCTGCTTCACACTAGTGATCCGCCTGTGGGGTACGCCGCGTTGACCTCAAAAAGCGTCGGTAAGCCTCCCGGTTTTGGATTGTTCCATGTCTGAGGCCAACCAAATGCTGCTGTTTTTGCATTTGCTTGTACCAGGAGTGTTTTGGCCTGCCTTTTCTTTTTCGTCGCGAATTTGTTAAAACGTTGTACGATATTGCCTTTCGGACGGGGTTCTGCGGATCTCTCCTTTGAACATGACAATACCAACTGAGCCGGTCGTGCTGAATTTTGTCCAAGATGGTACTTTTGACATGAAGGCTCCACGGGTCTTAGTACTTCTAATTCGATCAAGCTTTGTTACTCCTGCTGTCATCCGAAGCATCTTCATTTCGGCTGCCGTCAATTTGCTCTCATACTTTTTGTACATTGTCCAACATTGTACAAATGTAGAGTGTTCAAACTGTTTTGAAAATTTTCACCAAAACTGTGCTAAAATATCATCTAAAGAACTTGATGCTTTGAAAAAAAATATAAGAAAGTGGAAGTGTCCCCATTGTGTTGTCGTCCGTCGTGCTTCTATCTCGAGAGAATCATTGGCATCTGGCACTGCTTTGAACATTTCTAAATCTTCGAATACTCTTTTTGACTTATCTACCTCATCTGGAACTAAAAACATCTCTACAATGGATCCTGGCAAAAAAGCAATCACATTGGAAATGATTTATGCTGAAATATTATCAATTAAAGAGAATCAAAATAAAGACATCGAAGTTCTAAAATTAAAAAATAAGGAAAACGAAGAAAAAATTGATTTATTAGAGAGCAACATCAGTCGTCTGGAACAACAGTTACTGGCCAACACTATTGAAATCTTTAATGTACCAACCACCAACACTGTCTCCAATACAGAAATGGCTCTCAAAGTCTTCCGAGAGGGTACGAATATTGAGTTGACAGATAAAGACATTGATTTTTGTCACATTAAAACAATAAAGACAAAACCGGTTGGCAAACCTCCTAAAAAAATTAATATTCTCCAAGTTAGACTAATATCACGTATTTGCAAAGAGCGAATTATGAAAGCCAAATATGAACAGAGAGTTAAGCTATCAACAAAAATCATTGACGAGAGCTGCGATCACCAAGACATGTTCTTAAACGAGAGCTTATCATATAAAAATCGTCAACTCTTTAAATCCGCTGCAGCAAAAAAAGTCTCCAAAGATTACAGATTTTTATGGACGAGGAATGGAATGGTGTACATGAGGAAGAAAGAAGGCGAAGAAAAAATTAAAATAACCTGTCACGCTGATCTAGAAAAGCTATGAGTTCAATTGCATCAAGTAAATCATCTTCGTCTTCTCAATATAACCTTATCTCTTCTTCTCTCTCCAACACCGTCAATGAAATAGAAATCTTATGCTTACATCAAAACATTCGTAGTATAAGAAAGAATTTTAGTATATTGTTAGCTCATATCGAAACACTGTCTAATTTACCAATCGTAATTATATTAACTGAAATTTGGATTTATCAATATGAATTAGATCTCTATAATATACCGGGTTATATTCTTTTCGGAAAATGTAATGATTCCTACCCTTCAGGTGGAGTTGCCGTGTTTGTGAAGGTTGGTTATGAGTGCAACTTTTCTTTAGTTAATATTCCGAGTGCAGATGTTCTGAATTTATCCCTTTTCTTTGAGAATGAAATTTATACAATGCTATGCGTTTACAGATTACATGAATTTTGTAGAAGTGTCTTCATAGAAGAATTTAATTCTATTTTGAATGAAATAAAAGCCAAAAATTTAATTGTTGTCGGTGACATAAATATCGATATTCTTGATGAGTCTGACAAAGACACCGAAAACTATCTTTTTTCATTATCTTCATACGGTTTGAAGAGTATAATTAATGAGCCAACTCGCATAACATCTTCGAGTAGTACTTGCATTGACCATATTTTTAGATTTAGAAAAAATAAGGCTGTGGTTTGCTTTTCATAAGCTGATCATCAGCGATAAAACTAAATTAATGAATTTCAAAATGACTGGATCTATAAGTGATGAATTTAATCTATGTTTACATTCTTTTGACTGCAAAAGGTTGAGTGTACATTTACACAAATGTGGCAAAAATAACTTCAACGAATCAAACCAATGTTCCCCAAATTGTTTTAAAATAGAAACTGTCAATGAGTACAAATATTTAGGTGTTGTAATTGATACAAATTTAAGCTGGAAACCTCATATCCAAACAGTTAAATCTCACTTATTGCGAGTTACTCGAAAGCTTTATCTTCTTAAACCTTATTGCTCTAAAAAAGTATTAACAATGATTTACTATGGCCTTGCAAATTCTAAACTACAGTATGGTATAACGGCCTGGGGTGGTGCTTTTGAAAATGCAACAATTGGTTTGCTAAGGGCTCAAAAATGCTTAATCAGAATAATATCTGGTAGAAACCGTCTTACAAATAGTTGGCCTCTTTTCACAGAATTACAAATTCTTCCTTTGAGACATCTCTATGTATTTAAAGTCCTAAGAGAATTCTTTCAACAAAGTGGTAACATCCCAAACAGGAACTCGGAATATTACTCTTTACGCATCAATGAACTAGCTCTTGTTAATGTTCCATTTGCTCACAAAACCAAATATGCTCGTTTTTATACAGTAACAGCTCCAAAATGTTTTAATAAACTTCCACCTGAGATAAGGAGAACTTACATTTTCCAATCGTTCAAAAAAAAAGTTAAATATTGGCTTTTTCATATCGATTTAACTAGCATTGAAACAATCTTTCGGTAACCTAATTATGTAGTTCTTGCATTATATTATTGTTTTTCTTCTTGAATTCTTTTTTTTTTCAATAAAATTCGTAATATGCAATTATAAATTAAAAATTTAATTATAGAAAAATATACTTCAACCTTTCATTTTGTTTAATATAAAATTTTCAACTGGTACCCCAAATCAGTCTTATGAATTATTAAATATGCTTTCTTAAATTGTAGCATTCAACATTAACTTTAAGAAGTTACAGATTGCTAACTATCATTATATTATATATGTATATAAGTTTGCTTTATTGATATATACTTAATAAGAATATGATGAATTAAAATAAAATAAATAAAAATAAATAAAAAAATATTGATCATAGATCCCAGATATTTAAACTTTTCACACTTGGGAAGCACATTTCCATTCAAATAAATGTCTGGAATAGGCTTGTCTGGATCAGAAAAAGGGCATGTTGTTTGATGACAACATATACTTCGTTTTGCCCTCATTAACCATCAAACCTATTTTTGCCGCTTCTGTTTCAATACTCGCAAAAGCACATATGACATCACACCCATTACGTCAATATCGTCTGCGTAGGTACAGAGTAATTGTATACAGACTTTTGAAAGATTGTTCCTCTGGTGTTGACGTTTGAGTTTTGTACAATCTTTTCAGGTATAATATTAAAGAAATCGCATTACAGTTTGTCGCCTTGTCGATAACCTTTTTCGACATCAAAGGACTCGGTGAGTTCTCTATCTACCGACCTTGACGGACAAGCGTGAATTCTCCAAAGCCATGCTGGATAGTCGTGCTAGTTTTGCAGAGATGCCGCAACTAGACATGGCTCTGTACAGCTCGTCTCTGTAAATACTGTCATACGCGGCATTGAAATCGATAAAAAGAAGGTGTATATTGATATTTTATTCTCGGGTTTTTTCCAAGATCTGCCGTAATGTGAAAATTTGGTCTATTGTGGACTTCTCTGGTCTAAAACCACATTGATAAGGACCTATCAAGTTGTTGACGTGGGGTTTCAGACGTTCACATATTACAGCAGACAAGATCTTATAAGCGACGTTAAGGAGGCTTATCCCTCTGTAATTGGCGCAATTGTGAGGGTCTCCCTTCATTAGGATCGGGCATACGGTTCTGAGTTTCCAGTCATCGGGCTTGCTTTCTTCCGACCATATCATGTAGATCAGCTGGTGCATGCTCCTTTCCAACTGGTCTCCAGCTGCCTTGAAAAGTTCGACATCAAGGCCATCTGCACCTGCAGTCTTATTTGGTTTAAGTTTGCATATGGCGAGCTTAACCTCTTCTAGGTCGAGAGGATGGCATTCTTGGTCATCGACCAAGCTGAATGGGGCAATCTGCCTGACAGCGGAATTTGTGCCTTCATCGCCGTTAAACAGTCTGCAGAAGTGATCTTTCCAGATCCTCAGTAGAGACTGCGTCTCTGTTACTATGTTTCCCTGCTGGTCTTTACAGGCTTGAGTTCGGGGTTTGCCACCATAGCAGGATCTTTTTACCTTTTGGTAAAACTTCCCGAATCTCGTTTCTTTCATGGCATCTCATGTTGTTTCTTTTTCTTTTCGAGATTTTCGTGCTTTTTGTTTGGCTGCATTCTTTATCGAACCATGGATTTCGTTTTGGAGTCCCAGTGAAACCCAGAAGCTCAGAGGCAGTGGTTCTGGTGGCTTCTTGGCATTGCTGCCACTGGTCTTCAATGCTTGATGCTGGCGGGATAGAATTCAAGGATAGTTGGAGGGACACTCGATTGGAAAAGGCACTGGCAATCTCCTGCGATTGTAGCTTTCCGACGTCATATCGCTTCACAGTGTTAGCTCTTGCGAGTCGTGAACAAGATATCCTCATTCGCACCTTGGCTACAACAAGGTAGTGAGTGGTCCGAGTCAAAGTTGGCCCCATTTGTCGGTACAGTCGAACAGTTTTCTTCCCCTGTCTAGATATGCCATAGCGATGCTAGTCGGTGAAAAGATGTTATCAACTGTGCTGTATTCTTTTTAAAAACCAGTAATACAAATACAAAAAAGTAAGCGTCCGATGCATCAAACAAGACAGACACCCTGACATTTACAGTAGTGGTGAAAAGGAAACCCATACGAAAACAATTGAGTTCTTTCTTCGGTTTAATATCAAAACAAATGTCCTCTATTCTTAAAACTCAATATTAAAAGGATAATACTCATGATTACATGCTTTAATTAGCAAGAAAGGCACCAAACGATCCCCGGTGTTAAAAGAATCCATCACGGCAATGTCATCAGAAGATAATTGGAAGTCAAACACGTCAAAGTTCTCACTAATTCGAGCTGTGTTTGCAGATTTGGGAATTGGAATCGTCCCAATGTCGATCTAGGGATACAATAAATTTATTCATTTATTTAAACATTCAGTAGTTATACTTACCATGTAACGAAGAACAATTTGTGCCGGTGTCTTCTTGTACTTATCCGCAAGGACCTTCGTTTTTTCGGAGTAGAGGAAGTCTGGTGTTTTTTCTGCAGGCCTTGGACGACCAAGTGGACAGTAGGCTGTCAAAGTCATTCCACGCTCCTTACAAAACTGCCGTAGTTTCTTTTGATTCAATCCCGGGTGACATTCAACCTTTGCGGTTAATGAAATTATTTAGTTTTCTAGACTAAGGCTTTACATTACTTACTTGATTTGTGACCGGTTTAATTTTACAATTATCCAGCACACGTTGTATCTGTTCGCTGTTAAAATTCGAAACTCCAATGCTTCGAACCAAACCTTTTTCGACCAGTTTTTCCATTGCCTTGTAAGTATCCAAATAATCGACGTCACTGGAACGATTGATTTATCAAAATACAATAAAATAAATAAATTCGTCACATTTTCTTACGATAGTTGCAATTTTCCATCAGCATCCAATGGCAAGAGCGTTTCTTCATTGATGTAAGCATAGCCAACTGGCATGTGCATCAAATACAAGTCAATGTACTCCATGCCGAGCTTTTCTAGTTGTTTTCGACATGCGGGCTCGACTTTTTCTGGAGAATGGTAAATATTCCACAACTGAATTTGGGAGTAATGCTTGGTTTAAATGGAACGAAGGAATGACAAAAGAACGTACCTTAGTGACCACGAAAATATCTTCCCTTTTCACGACTCCTTCAGCAATTTTGTCGTTAATAGCTTTTCCTACTTCTTTTTCGTTTTGATAGAAGTGTGCAGTGTCAAAGTGGCGGTAACCAACATCAATGGCGTGCTTAATAGCTAACTCACCCTCGTTGTCTTTGGACTGGAAAGATTCAAGGTTTGGAGTCATGTTTAAGTTTGATTGCTTCAGAAAAAAAAATTACAAATTCTAGGAGAGTTATGAACTTATTGTAACGTATATTGAATGAAATGTGCCTTTTTGATAGCCGTAAGGTAAAATAGTAGGTCCCTTCATGTACCTCGCGCTAGGCCCCAGGGCTCCTTGCTCTTTTGTGATGTCTTATTATGTCTTTTTTACGAGTATGTTTAATTTTAATAATTGCAATTAATTCTTTGATTATTGATCATTTCATCTTTTATTCTTGTTTCTGATTGTATTGCAATAATATAATAATTTTACACGATTAAAAAAACAAAACTAACAATGAAACAAGAAAGAAAGTAGTGGCATTTTTTATTTTATAATGAGTAAAAATAGTGATAAATGCCACTTCAAAGAAATTGTTTAACAATTAAAAAAATAGTATGGTGAATCATTACAAATTACATTTAATAATAAGAATTACAATTATATAAAAAAAATAAGCGAAAAAATAAGTTAAAGAAGAGCTAAAGTAGGGAAGAACTAGAAACGTTGAATTAAATAAATATTAATATGATGATGCATTTTCAATTCAGCCGTATAGTACTTATTACAAAATTTTTATTTCCTCGTGATCAAACTCAAAAAGCCATGATCTTACTCTATTCAGGAAAGAAGGCAGTGTCCTGATGCAGCGTATACAAGCGGGAAGCTTATTGGAAATTCTACAAGAAGTAACACCATAAGAGTTTTTGAAATGGGTTGTACGGAAGGAGGGAATCGTGACAATGAATTGAGAGGCACTACGCAATCGATGAAAGTCATAGAACGGGCTTTGTAAATAACCGCTACGCAAGAAGAAAATTTTCAAAACCTTAAAATTGAACAGATGTTTCACGGGCAGGATTTTTAATTTCTTAAAGAGAAGAAAGGAATGGGTAAGACGAGTAACACTACAAATTTTTCTAGCAACAGACTCTTACAAAATAGCTATTGGAAGCATTCTAGAGTTGTAAGAGCTTCCCCAACAGCTTAATCCATACTCTAACTAGGAGTGGAAAATTCCAAAGTAAATCGTTCTCAAATACTTACTGTTTATATACTTCTTAAGACGGTGTATAGCACGAAGAGAGCATCGAAGATGCTTCTTAAGTTTATTTATGTGGTAGCACCAACTCATATTTTGATCAAAAATGATTCATAAGTATTTAAATTAACTACTTCGATCTTTAAACAGAAAGATTTGCATTTTTCGTTGGGAAGGAATGTAATTTTTGAGCTGGCGGGGTCGCATACACAAGTAAGGTCACAATGACGAGGACAATCAGGTTCATGGAATGTAATGTCTATATCAGGATGTTGCATAGAATTGGAGAACATTAGTTTGGTCTTGCTGCTAATCAATAGTTTGTGAACGGCAAACCATATTCTAAGAATATGAACGTCTTTGTTTATATCAGCAATTAAGTTAAGAGGGTTATTAGAAACGTAAGCAATACCTAAGTCATCTGCAAAAGCTTTGACTTTGCCACAAAAATTTTGGGAAAAAAGTGAGTTTATGTAAACAAGGAATAAAATAGGACCAAGGACAGATCCTTGAGGAACACCAAGAGTAAGAACATTACATGAACTGAACTTTTTTTTAATCCTTACTTTTTGAATTATTTGCTTTAAGAAAATCTCAAACCAGCTTAAAATAATACCACGGAAACCCGCACGATACAGTTTGTCCAAGAGTAGATTGTGGTTTACCGTATCGAACGCCTTGGTTATGTCTACAAAAAGACCCGAACAAAATTGTCTTGTATCTAGACCTTTGTTAATTAAAGAACAAAATTCTAGGAGAGCATCTTCAGTGGAGACTCCATCTCTGAAACCATATTTATCTGGGCTAAAAAAGTTTATTCTTTTTAAGTAATTAGTTATGCGATTTTTCATAGCTTTTTCAAAGACTTTAGACACTGATGACAACAGGGAAATAGGCCTATAATTATTCTTATCTTTTTTGTTACCTTTTTTATATAAAGCAATAACATGGGCTATCTTAAGTTTATCAGAAAAGTTGCCTGTAGTAACACTCAAATTGAAAATATGAACCAAAACTTCGATTACATTCAGAGCTATCTTGGAGGAATTATCTTCAACCTGTCAATTAGAATTATCCAACTTATTAATAATTTGACGAATTTCAAAACCTGAAATCGGATTGAAAACGAAGCTATTACATTGAGACTCATCATGATTTATAGCAGCATTAATACAGCGGTTGCATAAAACATTACCAACATTAAGCGAAGATAAGCTACCAATAGAGCAAAAATAGTTGTTGAACACATTTCCAATCATTGTATGATCATACAGATCTTTACCATCAATGTTTAAATTAATGGGCTTTGGAGCATCCGAGCAGTTCATATTAATTATGCTATTGATAGCTTTCCATTCTTTTTTAGGGTTACCTAAAGAAGTTTGAACTTTAGAAGAGAAGCACAAATTTCGTTGTTTCTTAACCTCTTTATTAACTTCTTTACTTAGCTTTAAAAAACGTCTCTTTAAGCTGACATTATTTGGATGTCTTGAGCACTTTGAACTAAGTTTGTTTTTTGTTTTAATTCTAGTTCAAGAGTAAACTCAACCATACCTTGCTAGGAACGGAAGGGAACTACACATTTTTGCTGATTTCGAACTGCTAAGTAGACTACTTTCAGAAGAAAGTTTATGTTTGGTTGGATGGATTGCAGCTCGGATCTCAAGAATCCATTGTGCTCCAAAGGATTACCGTGAATGACGATGTGCACAAGCGATGGGCACAAGCTTAGGCACTCGAAAAAGAAGTGGAATGATGCTTCCTCTGCTTCTTCGTCTTGGCATTCTCTTCATAACTAGGATGTGCTAATGGTCGTCCTCACAAAGTGAGTTGAGACCCTTGAGAATGCCAATCAAGAAAGAGAGCCGATGCCTGCTGAGCCGGAATAGAAAATCTGGCCATAGATTTCTGGAAACCCGGCAAGTTTCTAAGATTGATATTATTTGTCATTGGCAACTATTAAAAACTTTTGTTAGATTTTTTGTTTATCTTGATTTAGTGGTTTGAGTACGTCTCGCTGGCTTCCAGTGATGATCCGATTTTGGTCAGCTTATCCGTCATTTTGTTACCAGTTGTGTCACTGTGTTCTGAGCATTTGCAACTCTTGCACATATAGCTGATCCGGCCCTGAATAAAGTGTCAGAAAAAATTTAAAACTATTCTTACTCCATTTACTGAAACCGATTTAATTATGGAAGCAAAATTGTGCCCTCCAGTGCTAATTTCAAAACCTCAATTTCTTCTTGCATTTAGAAGAGCCAAGAATGTTCACTTATAAGTATCTGCTCTTATCACATTAACTAAAGCAGTCACTTTATATGATCAGATTATTTGTAGATACTCACGGCAAATGTTCCTAGACCAATAGCCGGTATTTTTGTGCCATTATTTAGTGTAATAAGCGGAGCGTTGGGCATTGTAAAGCTTTAATTACGTATATGCTGCGTTTGTGTGTTACGTTTAATCCCCTCTCGTTAGAGAACCAAAGTGAACTAATATCAAGTAATTAAATTTTTGGTGATATACCCAATCGTTCTCGTGATTACTGATAATAATGAATGGAAGCTGATTAAAAAGTAATCGTGAAACCGGCTAAGTTGTTTTCTTTTTCCTTTACGTATAAATAACTTTTATCTCGTCTGATCATTGTCTTTTATGAACTGGTAAACAGAACTTCAGCAGTGAATAAAATCTGATGGAAAGTTTTTTACCCGGCATTTTATTGTCTAGACATCAGAAACAATGTCCTGTAAGTATACTGCTAACTAATGTTTTTACATGAAATTTTGTCATTTTGAAAGATGTCTATATCTTCTATATCTTCTATCTATATCTATATCTATATACATATATATATATAATATAAACATATAATAAAAACGTAACAGTTTGTTTGTTTGTGCACGCTAATCTCAGAACCGGCTTATCCTATATAGATGGGTTTTCAGTAATATATTGTGGTAAACTTCACTTAACATTCAGCTTTTATTTTATGTCAATCGGTTGATAAATAAAAAAGTTATGCCAATTCTTGCGGACGAAGTCGCTGGCACACCTAGTCTATATATTAAAAAGGAATTTCTGTTCGTTAGTATGGCTAAAACTCGAGAACAGCTGAAAAGATTTACTTTATCTTGGTCTTGAAATGTTCGTTCGAGTTCTAGGGAAGGTTAAAAAATTATGTTAATATGAAAAAAAGGAACTGGAAATTGGTAAAAGTAACGATTTCTTTATTCTTTACTGTAATGAATAAAAAATTAAATTCAAACAATACTTTTGTTTTTGAAGTGAAACTTCTTATGCGACTTGCAAACATCCAGCGTTACTTTTCCGTGTTACATGCAGCGTTACACTTCCGTGTTAAACATATTCAGTCGTAAAATGAAAAGTCGATCAGTGTTGAGTTTTACTCTTTTCTCCAATGAAACGATAGAAAATATCTAAAGCAGTTTCTTTTAATTTGTATAATATACATAAATGTATGTAAATATGTATGTATGTTGATAAGTGCTTACTAAATGTGTAAATCGATTGAGTTAAATTATTCTAACAAAAAAACCAATTGTTAAGTTTCTCCTCGAATGTGCTGACTGCGGAATTTTATTAGGAAGACAATATACATATGTATGTATGTATGTACAAATCAGAGCTTTTGGTGAGTGGTAACTGTAAGATTTTATTAGAATTTTGATATATGTAGTAATGAGTATGTAGTAGTTAGCGGAGGCATAATCATGTATATATAAGCAATTTCCATTTAAGCCCGGCCCAAAAATGTTCGATCATGTCTAAACATGTTTGATCATGTCTAAACGTGCTTGATCATGTCTAAACATGTTTGATCATGTCTAAACATGTTTGATCATGTCTAAACATGTTTGATCATGTCTAAACATGTTTGATATGTCTAAACATGTTTGATCATGTCTAAACATGTTTGATTTTCCAAGTCTCATAAAATGATCAAATTTGTGCAATTTATAAGTGGAATTGTTGAAAGTAGTATTTTTGCACCTCAAACTACTTAATTTTTTCTTATTTGTCTTAACACCCTCAACAGTGTCTTATAACATGTTCAACAAAATTGTTTTTTGCTGTATCAATGGTCACTTTAGCCATAGTTTAGACAACCAATTTCGGTGTCTAAAGTTAGACATTTCTTAGACAGCGATGAAAGTGTTTATAAATACGATTTGGACTTGGACACTGTTCTAATTCTTTTTCTTTTAACCTTCCGTTAGTCGCGCCCTTTTTCAACCATCGATAGTCGCGCTGCACCTGTCAGGTGCTTTCTGTATTCTTACACAATAAAACGTTTTCTAAGTGTCTCAGCGCATTATAAGTGCATAAATTAAGAAATAATAAACACAATTTAAGTATATATATATATATTTCATTGCAGTTAAAATGAATAAGTAAGTAAGAAGTATCAAAAAACAAGAAGTAAAATAATTGTAATAGAAACAAACAAAAAACTAGAAATTCACTAGAGCAAAATAAATTATCACAAAAACTTATGGAAATTAACAAAAACTAGACAATTATTATACACTAATGCATTTGAAAAGAAGTAATAATAAGTAACAAGTAACAAGGACCAATTTACAAGTAAACAGTAATAAGTAACAAGTAAAAAAAAACTTATCTTAATAGTCGCACTGCACCCCTGAGGTGTTTTTATGTCTATTATACCACTGAACTGATCAGGACGAAGGTCGAGGTAGTCCTGATCTTTAGAACGACGGAAGTTAGGAGGGTTAACGAAAGAACGGGGCGCTAAAGTAATCTGTATTACTTTGGCGTTTAAAAGAAAAAATGTATGCACCTGTGAAGTGCACGCGACTAACGGAAGGTTAAAGAAACAATACGAGTTCACTCAAAATAAATTTCTACCCCTTCCTATTTTCATTTTCATATTAGGAAGTTTCACTTCTTCCGCGCGGGGGGACTGCACGCACAATTTTTTTTTTTTTTTTTAAACGTTTTTGACAACAAAAAATTAAAATAATAAATAACAAACAATAAGATTATTGGATTGTTTGTTTTTAAAAATTCTGGTAAGAATGAATATTTAAATTTATTCAACTTATTGCCTTACGGCCGATTTCTTCACATTAGTACTAAGGCGGTCTAGTACTCGGTCTAGCTAGACCAGGTACTAGCTCTAATACCTGGTCCTACATAAAACTTAGTACTTCTCCATTTCTTCACATCATTGATACGAGATCTAAATTCATACTGCAGTACTAGTGACTTGATAAGTCTAAAACTGGTCGAATCCTTTTTACGACATTTGATTGACAATTAAAATTATAAATTTGAATTGAAGTTCAAATTTCTCATTTTTTTTTTTGAAAATTTTGTCGTTAAAGTTGGTTTGGCTTTTTGAATTGGTTTTTGAGTTGATGAGATATGTATGTGAATGATCTGGTAAGTACCGTCGTATTTATGTATGTAGTTTGTTTTTTACAAGGAATAGAACGTATAATTCATAAAGTTTATTTTAAATATACGTACATATAGAGCCCTGAGGTGGAAGAAAAGAATAAAAATCCGGCAAAAAACAAGTCAAATAACAGAATTGATAGAAGATACCTTAAACCATGCCCAACTACGTCTTTGGATCCTCTTTTTTAATTTTGCTTGGGCATTTTTATATAACTTGTATTTTTGGTCTTTTTTTTTATTTTAAATAAAACAACTAAAAAATGTAAGTTTAAGTTTAATAATTGCAATTGTAGGATGATATTTTCTCTGGCAGCACAATTTCTGTTGTTTAGATTTATTCCGATTGAGGCGGAATCGCTTTCAACTGATCCGCTTAAAATAGCTCGACGTAAACGATCTTCATGTTGAGTTGACTCTTCAGGTGGCTGCGAGTGGTTAGCATTGATGCATATATTATGCAATATTGCACAGGAAATCTGCGTTTCCATACACCATACTGCCTCTCAACAACATTTCTGGTACGAATGATTCACCTCTGGTTATTTTGCATTTGTTGGTTTGACGCATATCCGGATTGTTAATTGCCAAATAATTCGTATTTGCATAATTAGAGTCACCAATCAATAGTTTTCAAATTTAGCTGCTTTAAATTTGGCTCGCACTTCCGAATGTCAAAAAATAGTTTGATCATGCACAGATCTAGCCCAACGAGCAACAACTAAATCGGCCGACGATATTGTTTGCACATTTAAGCTTTAAGGAAAACCAACATTTGCGGCTACGAAACCCTTCACTCTGTTTAAAATAGCTTAGCCGTATTATTACTACTAATTATAACTATAACATGGGTGCATTCAACGGCCCTAATTGTTCGTGTGAACTGGGCAATCCTGCAAAATTCAGATGAGGCTGTCTCTTGTTCTATGAATGTTGAGAGCATTTTCACAAACTGGTTCAAATGTCATATTAATGCCATACAGACTTTTGGTAATATGCGACAAACGCAAGAGGCCGACACATGCATGAAATCAGCAACTGCTTACTGCATTGATCCACATGCAATGAAACGCAAACGCTGTTCCGGTGATATAAAAGGAGATCTGTGTAAAATCCAGTTCAAAATTAGCTTTAATGCTCTACAAATAATATTTACAATACCGTTTTTGCATTTGTGCTAATTCTTCTGTAGCTAATTGAAGAAAAAATTGAAATGTTGAAACATATTCAAAAAATTATACCCAATCGATTCAACTTGATTTTGTATGCTAGACCCCCAACTGTTTGGTTCTAATTTTGGTCGGGTACTATTTAATTTATCGTATCAATTTGACAGAATTTCTTTTGTTTATGTTTTGTCAAGAAATGAGTTGATACTCATTTGAGTATTAATGACTGGTATAATAATATATTTTTTGTTGTTTTTGAAGAGCTAGCTAATACCGGGTCCTAAGTAGTACTCGGTTTCAAACTGACAGAACTTATTTTAATTTTTGATGTGAAGAAATGAGTTGATACCGATTTGTTTGTTATTTTTAGGACTAGTACCAGATCTATCGTTAGTTCTGTGTGAAGAAATCGGCCGTTAGAGTACCATAGACATGACACATATTTCATGCTCAAATTCCCACAGAAACCGGGATCGGGAATTCAATGTACGTGTGTTTCTAACGTCAAATAGTCAATTTGTCGAACTAAATTTCTGAACGCACCCATAATATTTGAGATTTGAGAACCAATCTTTGATAAATAGATAGATAGATACAAATTTTATTAAATTAACAATTAGATTTTTTTACAATTAAGTGTTTTTACAAATTCACTATGACATGGCATTTTTTGCCGTCTGCCAGATTGACATTAAAGTTATATTTTGAAATATTAAGCTATGTTATTACAATTTGATTTGATTCAAAGGAAAAATATACATGTATACAAATAAAAATTAGTTCAGAAGTCTTCATTAATTATTCTTTCTCTGTACCTTAGGGCGATTTTGCAATACTTATACAATTTGCCTACATTCATCTCATTTAGTTCTGTAAGAACTTCTTCTTCAGACAAAAAGTCACTTCCAAGGATACTTCTTCTGGATTCTCTTAGAGTTGGACACTTACCTACGAAATGAAAAATGTCTTCCCTTTCCCTTAAGTTACAGATACTGCACTCCAACGGTAAATCTGGTCTGTGTGGTATGAAGTTAAGGTTGAGTAATTCACTGCGAAGTCTGGTCATTGTCGAGATTGCGCTTATACTATTCTCGTCACGGAAATAGTTTCTGTCTTCCAGATTATGGTTTAGCCTGCTGTATATTCGCCTATATAGGGAATTTGAAGCTTCTTGCACATATTCGGCTCTAAACTTTTCGTCCATCTTCGATATTACTTCGTACAGGATGGCTTTACAATTCGATATGTTTTCAATGTTTAGAGTAAAATTGAGATTACAACTTTCCGCTAGTCTTGACCACTCTCTGCAAAAGCTTTTATTCTCCTGAATAGCTTTAAGAACCACCTTCCTAACCAAACGGGACTCAGGCATCTTGATGACATTCAGAAGATAGTCAGCTTGCAGTTTCAATGTTTTGATGAAAAGAGGAGATAGTCCTGTTTCTAACATGAGAACGTAATCCGGCGTATTCGAAGGTAGGCGAAATATTTTCTTAACGTAGTGTGTTAAGAGTTTTTCTGCAGTGTTATACTTTTTGCTACCCCACACTTGACAACCATACAGAAGTATACTTTCAGCAACCGCTTCAAATACTTTGAATTTGCTGCTATGCGTAATTTTACCGTTCATAAAACATCTTTTCCACGATATATTGATGGCAGTTTTTGCTTTTTGCAGTTTTTCTGTCAATTGTTTTTCCATGCTCAAATTTCTTGAAAAGATTACGCCAAGATATTTGTATTAGCTGACGCATTCAATAGTCTCGCCGTTATACGTCTTTCATTCGAGGCATAACGACCTCTACCTTTTTTGAAAACCATAACTTTTGACTTTTGTGTGTTCACAATTAAGTTCCATAAACTGCAATAGTGGTATAATCTATTCATCATGAGTTGCAGAGTTTCTGGGGAATAAGCAAACATAACTATATCGTCCGCAAATAATAATGCTTTGATACAAACTCCTGCGAAATCAACGCCACCAGGAAGGTGGTCAACGAGGTCATTGATGAAAAGCGCAAACAAGGTCGGGCTTAATGTACATCCTTGCCTCACTCCTGTTGATGTATCAAACCATTCTGAAAGTTGAGCACCATTCCAACCAATCTTTGATGTGAGTGAAGATTACCGCTAAGTGCGCGAGAGCTTTCTTTATTTTTTTGATTCTATGTGATAGTGACATTCCAGGTAATGTGCTTTATCCAATAAATTTTTTGTTGATATTCTCTGATAGTGACAATTTACTACTATTTTAGCAATGCCGAGGAGAAAACGACCTGACTTAGGTCGTCGCAGTCAATCAAATGTGCAAAGAGCTACCACGTGCTAACCGCATTGATGAACAGAGAGAGACAGATCATGAAAATAGTCTACAGTACGACATTGAACCATTGGCCGAAACAGTTCTTACAAATTACTTACAATTAATTTGTAAGAACTGAAGAATAAAAAAATTACAAATTACCGTATTAAGTCAACAACAAAGAATTGCGAACGACACTTTGATAGAAGCAGTTAACAGTGGATCTAGTGGAATTTATTTCCTTGATACTCCCGGAGGAACCGGAAAACGTTCTTAATTTCATTGCTATTGGCGAGAATCAGATCGCGAAATGATGTTGCTCTAGCGTTGCACTCATCTGGAATAGCTGCGACTCTGCTTGAAGGCGGGAGAACATGCAAATCACGTTAAATACTAATTTGCAACATCGCCAAAAATAATGCAATGGCCAAGGTCCTACAGGTATGCAAATTGATTGTTTGGGATGTCGAGGATCTCAATGCGACCATTCAGAATCTGATCGACACCGTTATGAGCCAGGATGACGTAGTCAACTATCCCACGGAGTTTTTAAATTCACTGGAATTGCCTGGATTACCACTTTACAGTTTGCAGTTAAAAGTAGGATCAGTTGTCATCATGCTGAGTAACATTAATCAACCTCGACTATGCAACGGAATAAGACTGGCTGTGAAAAAGCTGATGATGTCATTGAAGCAACAATCATAAAAGGAAAATACAAAGGAGAGAATGTCTTGATCCCGCGAATACCGAGAATTCCAGCGAATTTACCATTCGATTTTAAACTCTTACAATTTCCAGTACGTCTGGTCTTTGCGATGACCATAAATAAATCGCAAGGATAGTCCTTAGAAGTTTGCGGAATTAACTGGAAGCTTCCCTGTTTCGCGCATGGACAATTATACGTCGCGTGTTCGCGCTTCGGAAAACCGTCTTCTCTGTTTATTTACTCACCACCAATCAAAACAAAAAATATAGTTTATGAGAAAGCTATAAATTAATAAAAAGACTGTATCATAACAGTGTGTGTCTGTCAATATCAAATTTAAACTTTATAAATAGCAAGTATTATTCGGAAAAACTCTGTTTTGTAAGTAAGCAACATGATGTGCCGAAAAAAATAATAAATATTTCATGCTTCATTAAAAAATTGCTTTTTAATTAAATAAGGATTCATTTTGTTTGTTTTGAAACTCATTTATACTAAAGTTTAGGTCTTTTATTTTTCGGAACCCAGAAAACACATTTTCGACACATTTTCTTAAGTGTATACCTTGACTCTGGCGTATACGTACTATTTTTTTTTTTTTTTTTAAGTTTTAACCCTCGTTTACAAACCGGCAAAAGTCGTGTCCACCCGAACTGGGGTCCAAATGGACCCCACGATTTTTTCTTCGAAATTTTTTGGATTTCTGACTTATATTGTTCAGTTATAGTTCTTCTGGCTATTGTATGAATTGTTTCTAAGTATTATACAGGGTTACCCGTAATTCGTTTTACATACTTTGGGATATGATTCTTGGTCATATTCTAACAAAAAAATTGTTCTACAGTAAAGTCCGTTTCTCAAGTTTGACATCACTTTTTGACAATTTAAAAAAAGGCTAACTTTGGTGTACCCTGACCTTTGTTAAATTCGATATCTGTGTCGAAACTGATCATAGGAACCTAATCTTAGACTCAATTTTTTGTAGAAATAACAACCTTTAAGACTGTATTTAAATTAGGCTTCCATAGGTTTAGGGTTGCCAGATTTTCAATTTTAAGTGGTGTTCAAATTTTCTTCCCAAAACAAAGTTTTGACTTTGAGGTCATTTTTTTGGAGAAAAGGCCTGACAAACATAGAGTTTCTTTATTTTTTACAGATGAACAAAACAATAATAAAGAAAAAACTCAGCATTAAGTTAGCTCAAAAACCCATACATTTTATGATACTTGGAAAAATACAAAATGGGAAAAATTTAAAAAAAAATAAAAAAAAGTTTTTGCTTTGAGGTTTGTTTGAATAAAACAATAATATGATCACTTTTAGTAGTTTTTTTATGTATTTAATACAAATACAATTATAACAAGTGCTCAAAGCGCCCTCCTTCGTTTTGAATCCATGCCAGAGCCCGTTTCAATTTCAAAAACGATGAAAATTGCCTAATTTCGCAAATCTGGGATACCCGCTTATCCTTTTCAATATGTCTTTTTTACGTAATTACTGATTGTAAAATTCATCCACATCAATTGTTCCTGGCAGGTATGCCTATCTCAAAAAAAAATAGTCATTAGTTCAGTTTGGTCAGGTCATCAAATAATTTTATGACCTGAAAAGGATTGAATTTCCCCAATACATGCCTATCAAGCCTGCCATATATGGCTTGAAGTTTAGGTGGCTTAGTGAAAGCTCAATGGGCTATCCACTGAAGTTTTCTATCTACACTGGTAGTTCTGACCAAAGTACAGGACTTGGTCGTGGATATGATGTGCTGATGTCGTTGATGCCATCATATTTCAATTCTGGACGCAACCTCACTATTGATAACTTCTTTACGTCGGTGGATTTGGCATTGAAGTTCCTGGATAAGAAGATCACTATTCTTGGCACGATTCGGAAAAACAAAAGAGATTTGCCTAAACCTTTTGTAGCGAAGGAGGTTCTTGATGAGCAGAATGAGCCTGTAAAGGTCAATAACAAAAAGCAGTATCGTCCAGTCCACTCATCCATTTTTGGATTTTCTGGAAAAATGGCGTTGGTGAGTTATGTTCCGAAGCCAAACAAACAAGTGGTATTGCTATCAACACAACATAACTGTAAGAAAGCCACTTCCGGTCATCAAAGTAAGCCTGCAATGATACTGGATTATAACAGCACCAAAGGTGAAGTCGATGTATTCGACCAAATGGTCTCAGTTTATTCATGTACACGCAAAACAAATCGCTGGCCGATGGTTGTATTCTACAACTTACTGGACGTAGCAGCCCTAGCAACTGTTATCATTTTTCGACACTTCAATCCACCTAGAAGAAACAAAAAATTGTACAGAAGTGATAAACTCATCGAACTAGCGGAGGAACTGGTTGAGTCAGAATTGAATAACCGTTCCCAACCTGCAACACAATCTGGCATTGGAAAATCTGCATTGGATGCTCTCTGTATTTTGGGGAGAGTTCAGGAAAAACAACCAACAGTCCCTGAAAGGTTCTCTTGAAAAAGAAGCAGATGTCACCTTTGCCCAAGAGCAGATGACAAGAAAACCAGAACCACCTGCGATGGATGTGGCAGATGTTGTTGCCCTTGCCACACTAGAACCTTATGTGTTAAATGTCTCCCGAAACTGCCCACAACTTCAAGTTAAATTCTTCTAAACATAAACTAGGCTGCTTTTAAAATAAAATAATTATTTATTAGAAAAAATATGATTTTTCATAGAATTTCAGTACTGGGGTCCAAATGGACCCCAGTTCGGGTGGACGGGTTCTTTTCACAAAAAAATCGCAGAAAAATCTGTAAACATCTGATAATCGTTTCAACTTAAGAAATGAATAAAAAATTGAATTTTGTTCACTGAGTAAAAATCCCATTTAAAAAAAATGAAAAACAAAAAAGTTATGGTTTTCAAACATGCTCTGGGGTCCAAATGGACCCCAGTTTGTAAATTAGGGTTAATCTGATAATAAATTGTAACTACTTTCAATACGTTTCACGCTTAAGAGTTCATTGAGAAAAATTGTAGTTGCTGATTGTTGCTGAATTAATTTCGTCTGTGAGTTTATCAATTCAAATTCATTGAACTTATCCCTCTTTGACTTATATTTCACTCACTTATTCTACGGGGACGGGAGACTCCATTCTAGTGGCAGATTAGAGATGACATAAGTCTATGTTACCCAGCATTTGAGCACTCTAACGATGACAGAATTTTTGGAATCGCTCCAGTATTTTCCAAGTACCTTGATTTGTTCCAGTCCCCATTGCGTTCTCGTATGGGGATGAAATATAGTCTATGTAACCTGAGAATAACACCGTATTTTAAAATGAAACCTGTATTGAAATCAGAACAGTTGTTTTTGAATTCCCGTTCCCCTTCCCGTTCCTATGAGAAAATGGTGATGAAATATAGTCTATATTACTCAGGGACAATGAAGCACTCTTACAGTGAAAGAATTTTTGTAATCGGTTCAGAACTCTCCAAGTTCCCGCATGTTTTCTTTTCCTATCCCGTCCTCGTGGGAATATGGGGATAAAATATTGTTGAAGCTATTTGGGGATAAAGTCGTTTTGTAATTGCGATAAAAATCTGATATCGTTCCGGTGGTTTTTAAATTCCCGTTCCCGTTCCTGTTCCCAATCCTGTTCTTGTACATGGGTAAATTTAGCTGAGGAATTAGTAAGATGTTAGTGACGTATTTATTTTCACACCACTTCGGCGATGGAATACAAGATACTTTTCTTCGAACGAAGTCCTTTTGGACCTCAAACGAGTCATTTGAATGAAAAAAAAAAAAACATTTCGTGCGATTCGTGTCGGTTCGTTTAAAACGAATTTGGGTACGTCCCTTTAAATTACCGCTAAATCAAAATATTTGATTAACGAAGCCCATTAGTAACAACATCGCTATATACAACGCAATAGCAAGGATCCTACAGATACGCTTACTGATCGTTTGGAACGAATGTACGATATGCCACAAGAGATCATTGTGGGCACTAGACGGAACGTTGAAAGCCCTTCATGACAAATAAAATACTTTTGGTGGAGGCATGACGCATACTTATTTTGGTGGGCATTACAATTTGGGATGAACCTGGATCGCAACCAACACCTTAGACCAACAATTTCCTTTTCGGGAGAGCTTTAGCCAGTCTTGAACTCTAGTTCGGTTGATGTCCTCTCTGACAAGGTCTTCCCCTTGCGCAAATTTCCATATAGCAGGAAAAGGATCATCCAGGTCTCATAAAGGGTTACCTTTATTTTTCTAGGGAGCGTTTTATTTCTCAATGGTTTTCTTAACAGCGATTGACAAAATTAATTCCCCATTTGATCTTTGCAGTGGTGTCATTTTCCGTGTCTATAGCGGAACCTAGGCAGACGAAGTCCTGTACTACCTTGAAGTTATGTTTGTCTTTTTTGACGTTTTATCCAAATCGTCGATGATCTCTGTCCTTGTTAGCCATTGGCCATCTGATTGCTTCAGGTTTCGTTTCCACTACCCTTCGACATCTGGAGCTAGTTAAGCGTTGTTTGTATGTTTTTGTCAGCTTAAAGTAGGCCTTTCTTCCTTCTAAAGTATAACTGAAGTTGACCATTTATCAGCTCAATATATAAGTGAAAAAACTTAATTAATGTTCCCGAAACTTTTATTGAATTCTACTTCATAAAACGACATCCACCAAGAAAACGAAAACCGTCAAAAACTGTATACTACTTTGACGACACCAACTGAGTTCAGTGAACCAGTAATTGTTTTTCACTATTCGTTCTTCAGCAAAACCTGAAAACTTGTGATAGCACGAACGAAGACATTGTTAAAAGAAAAAGAAAAAAATTCAGACAAAACCTCAATGCAAGGATTTGTTTTACAACCATCACAGCAAATCTGCTCAACCTGGCCATAGCGAAATTACACTCATACACAACAAAGGTCATTTCTATCCAAATCAAGATTTCACAACTTCATAGGCACCGGCAAATTTATACCACTAACAGTTTGCATTTACACACAGACTTCTACGAACTCCAGCTTATTTTCAAAACAAATTCTGCTTATGAACGCAAAATAGGCATACGCTTGGAAAAGTTACCATGCCTCAAGCATAACCTTTGTGGTGTAATTACTACAATGATGCACTTCAGTGTGGTTATTTAATGTGCAGTTGCGAAATGTTTAAGTAGTGGCAATTATTTGATTAAGGATGCGGATGCGGATGCCATTAAGCTAAAATATTTTCGACCGCATATCTTTTGTTGTGTGAGTGGGTGGAGAAACCATAGGCAACTAGGTTGAGAATGGGTATAAGTGGAAGACTGAGTAATCATCATTGGCACCTGGGGGGTAATTCAACTTCAAAGCTGTGCTAATTGAATTGTTTTTGAACAGTCAAACCTTTTAATGTACAGTTGTGATTGAAATGATTGTGATGTGGTTTGTGGAGATTTTGAGTAGAATCTCTACCCCTAGCCCTTAAGCAGACACATTGAATGATTTATCTGTATCAAGGTATTATCGACTTTTTACGGGGTGTGGAAGAATTTAATGGTGATCAATCAGGTTGATGACATTAGCTGTGTTTTATTTGATTATATTTTATTTTTATTTATATTTTTTGTCATGGGCGGCTTATATGTTAATACAATTTAAACATAGCTCATAAAAGCTTGAAAACCCCCTGGTCCGAGCTGGTCTCGGAGCACTGACAATTCCTAGCGTAAGACGATACCGACCCATAGAAAAACCACCGGTTCTGGGACTCGAAACTCGAACTCTCGTGCAACTGGCGGCGCGCTGCTGTGACTGCTAAATTGTTTTGTTTTTAGGAGATCCTTTATTCGTTGTTAAAATATGGAATATTTTCAGCATTTATATGAATTTCTTAGTGAGCTTTCAAATAACTCATAGTTGTCTTGTCCAATCAGGTTGCTAGGCATGGAGTTCCAAAGACCAGTGGCATGAACGAAGAACTGTTGTTTGGAAATTCTATATTTAAAAGTTGATATAATAAGATTGTGGCTTCTTTGTGAAACTGGGAAAATGAGCTTTTCATAGAAATAATTAATTGAAAACACTCACAGCGTGAACAGAAACATGTTCGAAACGTCGCAATCCGTAGATGAAACAAACAATGTTGTTAAACGCTACTTGAAGTCTGCGTTTACTGGCGCTATCCATGCAACAAAAAATTGACCAACCATAGAGCAAAATAAGTAAAACTAGAGTTTTGGAAATAGTAATTTTAGTTGACACTGGAAGACAGCCTCCGGAGAGATAAAGAAAGAGCAAGGTTGCGTAAATTCGGGCAATAGCACAAGTGAAGTGGTTTTGCAATGAAAGCGCCTGGTTAAAAATAAATCCCTAGACTTTTCAATGTTGGAACGTAATTTAACAATGTGTTATTAAGTTATATGAGTGGTAAATTAGTTACATCAAGGACAGTATTGCTAATGATAATTGCCTGGCATTTATTTGAATTAAGTTTAAGTTGATTTTCTTTAGCCCACACTAGTATTCGCATTAGATCCTCATTTATTTTCTATCATACCAAGAGGATAACTTAAGTGAATTTGTACATCATCAGTGTACATATGAATTTTTACTGTGCAACAAGAGTGGACCTAAAATAGATCCTTGAGGCACACCTGTATGGGAAAGAAAAAAATTGGAAAGTTTTGAGTTGGCAAACACTGCCTGGCTTCTGTGGCTTAGTAACTGTGCAATTAGCGATAATGCTGACGGCTCAAAAGTCAAAATGGAAAAGTTCTTTAGCTTATGCAAAAGTGTTTTGTGTGATGTCAATGTTTTTGAAAAATCTAGCAAGACCAGCGTTGTAGCTTGATTTTTATCTATATTTGCTGTCGTATGTCATCGATTATTTTGAGAAGTGCTGTTGTACAACTGTATTTTGCCCTGAAATCAGATTGCGAAGGAGTAATTAGTTGAATGGTTTCTAAATGTGACGTGATCTGTTGACTTGCAAGCTTTTCAAATGCTTTTGAGATAAATAGAAGAGTAGATATTAGTCTGTATTCTTTTTGTTGTGAGGTAGATTTTTTAAGGATTAAAATAAATGTTGAAGTTTTCCATAGTTTTGGCTAACTTGACTTTGTTAATATCGTTTAAAAATTAATGTCAGGAAAAGAGATATAAAACACAGAATTAATTTAAATAACTTAGGATGCATGTTGTCTAGTCCAATAGCTTCCGATATTTTGTGCATCTTTGTTAACTTCCACTTCGTGAACTCTCCTAAAGCTAAAGTTCTGCAGATTATCAATTCTTTCGGATATTGCGCTAACTAAATCATCTTATTTGAAGCAGATCCAACATTTGAAGCAGATCCAACTTTGTTGAGCTCATCGAACTCACAATCGTCTTCTATATTAATCTTTTAATTTGAGATGCCAACTGATTTCATGTTTTGTTACAATTTTTTGGATAGCAGGTTGTTAAATTGAAAAATAGTCGTTTTGATCTCTTAATCTCAACATTTACCACGTTTCTCAAAGATTTGAATTCGAGATACAGTTGCGGAAGTATCTTTTCCATTGTCTGAAAGCACAATTTCTTTTTACTATGAGCTTTTCTATAGCAACATTAAAAAACCAAGTTGATTACATTTGACTCGAATTATAGAAAGCAAAGATCAAGTCGTGTTTTGAAAATTCAGGAACATCGAGTTGGGCGTAGAAGTTTACTTAGTTTGGTTGGACTGAATACTACCATTCCCATCAGATACCTTAACAAAAGTATGTACTTTTAAGATATTTTTTTCAAGAAAATGGCTACGCTACCTCCTTTGCTAATTACGCGTGTCAAACCAAGAAAAATTCATTTAAGCTGCAGTAACGAGTGGATTTTGTCATTCCAATGAAAATATTTCACTATGATAATGAAAATTACGAAGAAGTGCCTGAATGCCCCCAGTCTTAAGAAACGCCACTTTGAACCAAATAAAATACAACAGTTTTATCGTCACTGAAAGACAAAATTGGTCGGTATTCCGGTCAGAAACGGTATGAGTTGTTTTTTTGAGTCCATGCAAAATGTGTTGTGCGAAGCTGAATTGACGTTTACTTGTTTCGAGAAGACTGACAGTTCTTCGAGTAACAGTAGCTTTACTCACCTAGTCCAAGTTCAGCATTATAATTGATACTAAGTACGAATTAAGCGTCTTGTATTATTTTCTTTTCCGGGGGTCACGGGATCATGGGCAATTTTGAAGAGTGTCTAGTATTGATATTGATAGTCAAAGGTGACCTGACTTCCGAAAGAGAATATTTCAAACAAACTATCAACCGCCATCTTTCCCTCAAGAAAAAAACGAATTGTCTGTGACAATTTTTTTTGATTTATAACTTAACTCGAATTTTATTTTTTAAAAACCTAAGTTTCTTATGAACTTTATATACATTTTTAGATTATAACCAAATACTGATTAACATAAAGCTGAAATTTTGTTAGTTTTGTTTCACGAAGTATGGCAACACATCAAGCGGTGCTGGGTAGTCCATTATCCAATGGGGTCCTTGATAAACTGTTCCATTATTGCCATCCTTCCATGTGCCTCTGGGTAAGTAAATATCACGCTTAACAGCATTGGGTTCTATTACAGGAGCTGCAATAATGCTGTCGCCCAAGAGAAACTCTGAAAAGAATTCAATAACGTTATGAAGTCAATCAAAAGACAAACATTTCAAGAAAAAAAAACAAAGTTTAAAGAAATTTTTAACAGATTTGCCATCTACCTGTGTCTCTACCAATGGCGATACATATATGCAATTCCTACGTCCAAAACACACACAATTTAAATGCCACAAACATACTGCTGATAATAACATAATTTGATTTTATTCTATACTCACGGTCATAAACTCCTTGTGCCACTTTGTCTTCAGGATCCACCCACCACAATGGAGGATTGACGGGTTCTCCAGTTTCTGTGGCCAACTTGAACCGTTCCATTATTTGTGGTGTATATTGACTATGCAAATCACAGAACTTTTGACTGATCTGAATGGTTTCGGCATCGAAGTCCCATGGAACAAATGAGAATTGTAAACTAGGCATAAAAACATTGGCCTGTAACCATCGGATAAAGAGCTCCTTTGTTGGCGGAATATTGTTATATCCGTTGCCTCCAATCATATCCGGTAAAACAAATGGATACCCGTTCATGTTCAACTGCAACAGAGTTGTTATCAATGTCACTAGACCGTTATTCCATTCCCAGTTGGAATCTTTGTCAAGCATTCGAACAAAAATGGGCAAATCCTGAGTTCCCTGTCCAGATCGTACTTCGACCAATGGTCCAAATTTCGCAACAGCTTTGATGTAATCTCTGGTTATGGCACTTGGATGGAAATCTTCTGGTCCTTGTAAAACAGGATCAGATGGTACCCAACTACTCTCACCCGCATCAAATTTAAAGCTGTCGATGCCGTCTTCGTCTATGAGTCGTTGCAGGCGCTTGGAAAACCACTCGACTGCTGCCGGTTTGCTGAAATCTATGTACGCTGCATCCCCCTTTTTGCTGTTCCACCATTGGGTATCTGGATTTCCCTGACGATTAAGAACCAAGAAGCCTTTGGACAAAGCATCCGCGTATATAGCAGTACAGTTTTTATTGATAAAAGGATGGATCCACAAGGTTACGCGGAATCCTTCAGACTTCAGGTGATCTGTGAGCTTTTTGATGTCTGGAAATTTACTCTTTCTGAATGTCAAAGCTCCATAACAATCCTCCCAATCATCGTCGATCTCAAATTGACTGTTCTTAAAGTTGTTGTCTTTGATTTTTTGAGCAAACTCTCTCACAATCGAATCGTTGATCTCGGCTTTGTAGGGCGCCCATGTTGACCAAATTGGATGTTGTACCATTCTTTCATCCGGATGGCCAGTGGGTATTCCGAGAATATTTTTCACAGCATACATGTGAGCTTCTTTGGAATTTTTAGCGACTGCAATGTGATATCGGAATGTTGCACTCTTTGTAGCTGAGCTATAAGGCAAGGCGCTCTGGGCGCTGAAGCACAATTTGTTCTCGTATCCGGGAGAATTCTGGTCAATGAATAAGGGTGTTTGATCTTCTACGTAAAAGAAAACACCTCGAGAATTCAACCAGTAACGTTCGGCGATACCAGCATTGTGGTCCTCGTGGGTAAGGTAGGGATAGTTACTGAAGCTTAAACGCTCAACTGGCCAGTACTGGTGACGATCTTCCGGACCACCATACCAATGTGTCCTACCGATATCTAAATCAAGGCAATCCTTTGGCGATTGTGAACGGGCTACATAGTTACGAGACACCTTCAGGTGAGTCATTTGATTTGTCCTTGTAACCAATTCAAAGAGAATATCGGAGTCCGATGACGAGAGTGTAAAACTGCCATTGTTGTTCTGAATAAAGCTGCTTTCGGTGTTGAAGTTATCAAAAGTTACGATCTGCAGCATTTGACTTCCTGAAAATAAAAAATAGAAAAATTTAAATGGCAGAACTTGTCAAACAGACACCATCAAGAGCATTACCTTTCATAATGGAATATTGTAACTTTTGGGAACGGACCAACCGGATGTAGACTTCTGAATTGGGAAACTTGAATCGTTGTTCCACATTTTGGGCGGACAACGATGTTGGCAATAGAATTGCACAAACACTGATTGAAATTAATATAAATAAACCTTCACGCATCTTGGAGGAATGCTCAACGGGCTCTGAAGCTTTGCACGTCCAAAATACTGGCTTTTATAGTAGTAATCGATGGGAAATCATAAACGTCCTAATACCACAAAAAAAAGATAATAATAAAAAATTAATAAAACAAATCAGATCAAACTGTACAGATACATTCCCGTCAAGATTATACAGAAAACAAGGTTTAATATTCCAGCGCAATTTTGATGAATATACGCCACTAGAAACATTGTTGTTTGCCTATGGCATACAGAGTATCAAAGTAGCAGATTAGATTAGATTTATTTATTATCTGCTTCCAATAATTGAACAATTTACATAGACTTATAGTTATAAACAAAAATTCATTAAAGAATGGTTTTGCCTTCCGTCCGTTTGTAAGTAACAAAGAGGAGTTTTGGAAAGTTTAATACATAAACACTTAATTTGGTTCGGAAAGATTAGAATTTGGCTTCCATGCGACATTGTTTACTTACAATCATTGTAAGGCTGCGTTGCATCTCCTTCGCAATTAATTAAGCATCGTTCGCACTTCTAAAGGTTCTTCGTTTTTTCTTCTTCAGATCGGACAGTCTCTGATGAAGTGCATCCCATCTTTTCAGAAATAAATAATTGGCAAGCTCTCAAGATGAGGGCCAAAGTTCAATCTTGACAACTAAATAATTTTAGTTTGAAACGGTTGTGTGCGGAATGTTAAGGGGCCTTGCCGACACAACCCACCCTATATTTCTCATCAACTACGAATAAAAGTAGTTGTGCCCGTGAAGTAAAAGATTCGTTCGTTGAACTTTAGTCTGGGTTGACCTAAGTTTGCGTGAAAAACTTCAAAATTGTATGTTAAGCAAACTAGGTTTTCGGTTCTCAAAAAGAGCTAAACCGTGAATTCAGCACACATCTGCAGAAATATACGTGACGTTTGATAGCCGTGTTCGTTACCTGAATTCGGAGAAACTAGGGCTACATTAAGGCAAGTTGAGGGGGAACACAGCTCTCAAAAAAACTCAGAGAACAAGGGCTGCCTTTGACCAGTATATCAAGATTTACAAGAAGAAAAGCAAGAGGAGCGCTTTTTTGAGTAAATTGACAGATGCCATGATAGGAATGAGATTTGAAAATATTATCAAGAGGTAAAAAGCTTTTGCCAGGGTGAGAAGCCCCAAATTCAATAATGTAAAAGCCAGTAGGGAAACATAGATATAGAGACGCTGGAAAGACCACTTCTGCAGAAGTGCAGACTGCTTAAGGACGATGAAGACTTCAAAGTTGTAATTACTAATTTCGCTGTCAGGGAGAATGCCCCATTCAACTTTAACAATGATCAAGAAGGCAGTCCTCCCGACCTAGAGGAATTTGCCATATGCAAACTTAAATCAAATAAAACTGCAGTGCTGATGGCCTTAATCCCGAACTTTTCAAGGCTGCTGCAGATCAGTTGGAAATGAGCAAGCACCAGCTGATCTGCATGATTTGGTCGGAAGAAAACATGCCCGATGAATGGAACCTCAGTATCGTATGCCCGATCCTAAAAAAGGGAGACCTCCACAATTGTGCCAATTATAGAGGAATAAGCCTCCTTTACAGGCAGACAAGATCTTATAAGCGACGATAAGATCTTGTCTGCTGTAATATGTGAACGTCTGAAACCCCGCGTCAACAACTTGATAGGTCCTTATCAATGTGGTTTTAGACCTGAAAAGTCCACAATAGACCAAATTTTCACATTACGGCAGATCTTGGAATAAACACGAGAACATAATATCGATATTCACCATCTCTTTATCGATTTCAAGGCCGCGTATGACAATTTTTACAGAGACGAGCTGTACAGAGCCACGGCCACGTCTAGTCTCGGCATCCCTGACAAAACTCGCATGACTATGCAAGATGACTTTGAGAATTCACGAGAATTGTACAAAACTCAAACGTCAACACCAGAGGAACAGTCTTTCAAAAGTCTGTACAATTACTCGCCCACGCAGACGATATTGACGTGATGGGCGTGATATTTTGCGAGTAAATCACCTATGAAGCGGGAAAAATGGATTTGATGCTTGATGGTTAATGAGGGCAAAAGGAAGTATACGCTCTTTTCAAACAAGGACACCGAACATCGACGAATTGGACAAAACTTCACAATAGACAGACATAACTTCGAGTTATTACAGGACCTCGTCTACCTAGGATCCGCTATAGACACGGAAAACAATATCAGTGTGGAGATCAAACGGAGAATAACTCTTGCCAACCGTTGCTTCTTTGGGTTAAGAAGGCAATTGAGAAACAAAACCCTCTCCAGAAAAACCAAGGTAACCGTTTATAAGACATTAATCAAGCCAGTCCTGCTTTACGATGCGGAAGCGTGGACTTAACGAAAGCGTATGAGAAAACCTATAGTCTTTTCTAGAGAAAAGTACTCCGAGCCGAGGGCGAGACTACGATGGCTGGGACATGTACAACGGATGGATATCAACGCTCCGGGTAGATTGGTTTTCGGATGCCAATTGGAGGCAAATAGCGGAAGGAGAAGGCCTTCGACTTAGGTGGTGCAATCCAGTGGAAGAAGACCTCAACCGACTTAGAGTACAAAATTGGAAGCTCGAAGTCGAAATTCTTTAGAAAAATGTTGGTTGAGGACGAAATTCAACCCGAACTGTAATGCCCACCTAAGTAAGTAAATATAAGCATTGTAACATATTGGAATAAGAATGGTCTTAGTCTCAACCTCTCCAAATGGCAAACTATGATCTTCACAAATAACCTAGAGAACCTAGCACAGCTGGTTATTTAACGTTTGGTGGTTCATAATGCAAAGTTTCAAGTTTTCGTAGTCTTGCTGTTTACTTCAATATTAATCTCGAAGTCGACGAGTGAATAAATTCAGTTGTTAGGATCAAAATATCGACTTTAGGTTTCATAAAGAGGTAGACTAGAGCATAGTACTTTCCTTAAGTAACAAGTCGTATACGAGCTTGGTCTAATCTCAATGCGATTTAGTCATTAGGGTGCAAATGAAATAAGTAGATTCAAATGTTTGATAAAGTAGAACTGCGCATGACAACTCCAACGAGCCTTCTACTGTCATTTCTGCGTAAAGGGAGAGCAAGAATATCAAAGTTATTGGACGCGCTTTTGGGAAACCTCTGGGAGCCTATGTAACTCGATTCTACAATAAAACTGTTCGAATGCCCAAATTTTCTTTTCCGTAGTTCTTAAGGACGTATGAGTAAATGAAAATTTCGACGAAAATCGGAAGTTTTCACCAAGATCAGTTGGTAGAATTCATATCCGATTCTACTTCAACGCTTAATGACACCTAAAATTTTAAGCATTTATCAAAAATAGCTTTCGAATGATTCGAAAGTAGAGTAGAGTTATATAGTTGACCTTGCTCCGATCGGATCAAAATTTGCTTCAGTTTTGAGGAAAGCATGAAATCTACTCCAACGCTCCGATTTTATTGGGATTTGATCCACTTTTTCGACATAGATATAAAGTAATAGGGGACACAACAAAGCTCGGGGAGCCTCGGGACCTAGCGCATTTTAAGGGGCCTACCGATATCAAACTGCTTTGTGAGATGGTAATTTTCATGGTGTTGTGGTTCTCTTGGCTTGCCAGTTCCTCGTGAAAGGCAATACGTGTTTTAATGGTTTTCAAATTGTTGACATAAATAATACCGAATCTTCACAGTCCCAACAAAAAATGCAGCTCCAAGGTGGCCAACTGACGCCTCGATAACACGATTTTGCAATTTAAAGTGCAAAAGATTACCATGTACCAGAGGTTATCTAATGCTATGTCCCCACTTAAAGTTAAACTAGGTTTCATTCCAGGATGATTTAAGTTGACATTGTTGTGTTCCCATATAAAGAAAGTTTTGATTTCGTGTTTTTGTCTTTAAGTTAAAAAAAGACTGAGATAAAATTTTCCCTCTACTCATTTCCACTTTCTTGAACGTCAAATTCACTGGAATATTAGAAATTGTGCATTCAGGGCAGTTGGTTTTAAGTAAATTTCGATGAAACCCAGCAACTGAAAAGTTTTCATTCAGTATGGCAAACCACCTAGTTTTCATGTAGGTTTGGGATAGTTTTGAGTTGAACAAGTTTTAGTGTCAGGTGAGGAAATAGCCAACGCATTAAGTTTTTCAAATAGTCTAACTTTTTTCGGACTCTGATTGGCACAGAATTTCAGTTTTTCTTTTGATACGTGACTTCTGAATTATCAGAGATCGAAAAAAGTTAGCTCATCTGAAAACCCCAATTCCGTCGAACCCATTGGGGTACGCATTGATTTTTAGTCAGAAATTCGAACGGGAACCAGTGTCAAAATAAGCTATAAATAGTGATGGTTTTATTTTTATTTCAAATCTACTCCGAAAATTTTTCATTTACTCCACTTTTTCAAGATTTAATGATTGAGGTTCGAACCCTAATTGAGCTCCAGAAGCCTTCATTACAGAACTTGGACGACTACCACCCCCTTTTTTTCTACCACTCCACCACTTTTCTTTCCAACTTTTAGATGTAGAACTGATTTAAACAAAAGATTATTGTTTTATTATTCAAATTGGATAATTGTTGTTCTGTGTTTTTGGAAGACTCTCGTTTTTGTGTTATGACTGAGCTTTAAAATATACCTACGAATATGTACATATGAGTGTTTTATACTAATTCTGTGACACTTCTGACAAAGCTATCACAAGGCTATCAAGAAACTTAGTCAAAGCTGACAGTTCTACATTTTTTCAAATTTGTCCTTGTTCAATGTTAAGCTTTCGGATAAAACAGATGTAAAGATTGTAAAGTCGTGCACCATTTTTTTCGCCGCTTGAAACGCTATCTAAGTTTGAGCAATCCCATTGAAACTAATAAGCGAAAAGATTGCGAAAAGTACACTTTATTTATCTTATTATTAGACACATTACCCCTAGATAAGAAAAAGAAAACACTATCACATTTTTCGATATACACTTGACAAGATGTTTTGAATGGTGAAACGATAGGGGGCTTACGCTTATTTTTAAAACAAAACCAATTGAGGTAAATTAGGAGTGGTGTCAATCACGATATTATTGTAAATTGTGATTGTGAAACTCTTCAAATTCTTGCAGTTTATAGTGAAAGACATAAGTACATTATTTGTTTCACGTATGTTTGCGTGATTGAAGTGTGATATGCATTAAATTGATTCAACATTGTGAGTGATTTCCAACGTAATGTAAACTATTGATAATTTTTCTCTCAAGGACTTTCAGTCAAGTTTAAAATGAGTGAACACGCCACTTAAGAAGTTTTTGCAACATGGAGTAGTGGTGATCGACTTGCAGTTTGGCTATTTTTAGTTTAAAAAATCATCTATGGTTATTTTCTTACGTCGCCGCTTTCTCAAGGGAAGTACTCATTTTTGAAACCAATGGAATTCCAAAACATTTTTTCTACTCTGTTAAAGTAGTTTTCCTTGTGGGAGTGAAACATCTTTACAGCTGATAAAAACTATCCCTTGTGGAAAAAAAGTTCCAATTCAACATCTTGACCGGATTTTCACTTCATATCAAGAATTGGCTGTCACTTCTCGGAATCATGAGAAGTGATCTTTTTTCACCACGGTATGAGGATACCTCCGAATGCTTCTGGGATTTCTAACACAAAACTATAAGAACTTGCAATAGAAGTGAATTATGACAAGTGTAAAAAAATGTCTGTAGCAAATGTAATTGAAATAATCCCACAAGTGACTCTTGACTTGTAGACTTGTATTATAGGCCTCTGGACATTTCTTTTAGTTCATTGGAAAGCGACATAAATCTTTTTATTAGGAGACACCGATTGTACGTTGGGGGAAAAACAGAGTCTGGAAAAGCATTCGACATTCGGGTAGTGCGACTAAAAAATGAAGTTTGGCTCAAGGTAAAACAGATGAGCATTCCTAGCGAGACGAGTGTTGCGGCTAAATTGTTTCAGGGGATGAAAGCGACAGGCTACGTTTCAACGGTGTTCAAGAGAACCAACCAACCTACGATTGAAATGTCACCGTCTATCAGTTTCAACGCTCTGTTTTGTTACTTATCAAGTAGGCACAAAGATGTTTGAGGAGCACCTGATCGGATATGAGGATTATACTCTAGTTTTGGGCGGATCTGGTACCCGTGGAGTGATGGCTAAAATTTCTTCTGTTAACCCAGAGGTTCTTGTTTCGAGTCCCAACAGAATCCAAAATGTTTTTTCACGGGTATTGCCGACTCCGATGGTAAATTCATTGCCATGAAAACCGCTTTCTCGGCTAGCCGTTCGGGACCGGCAGATTGTAGGTCCTCTCACAAGGCATGGTTGTGAAAAATGCGCTAGGCCCTAGGGCTCCTCGCTCTGTTGCGCCACTCTATTTATTTATTTTATTTTGGGCGAATGTAGGTTTATTAGTTGTAGCCAGATCAAAAGAGGTAAAGATTTTTCTGCATCGTCATAAGAAACCTAAGCATTCAACAGCATCTTTGGCGACCTCAAATGTTAGGCCGTTCCAACGAAGGTCATCGTCTACACACATTCCAAGTCCTGACAGCTTTTCGGTTTCTTGGATGCAGGTACCACTCATAGTTACTGGCAATGGGGCAATGTTAAGCTTTAACGACAAGAGACAGCATTGAGTTTTCGAAGCATTGAATTCTTACGATTTTTCTAAAAGAATTGAAAGTGTAGTAATGAATGAAAACCAGTGTATGGTATCTTTTGATGTCTGTTCCTTGTTCCCTAGTATTCCCGTTGAAATTGCTCTCGAACAATTTGAAATACACTTAAGATCTGTTGACTTACCTACTAACAAGAAAGAGTTGTATATCCGTACAGCAAAAACTTGTATGAAACACAGTTATTTCCAATTTCGCGATTCTTATTACTTTCGTCGATAAAAGCACAAATATGGGCAACCCCCTTAGTCCATTGATTAGTGAATTGTTTATGTCTCATTTTGAAATCAAATTAAGAGATGAAAAATTATTACCCAAGATATGGTATAGATATGTAGATGACGTGTTCGCGGTAGTGGAAAAAACAGATGTACAAAAAGTGTTGCATATCCTCAACAGTCAATATGACACTATAAAATTTACTTACGAACTTGAGAACGAAGGAAGATTACCTTTTCTGGACTTAGAACTAAAAAGAGTGAATAATAAAGTTGACATAGGGATTTATCGTAAGCCTACAAGTACTTTTAGAACAATAACCAGTGACTCACATTGTTGTATACAACACAAACACGCTGCGTTTCATTCCATGGTTGTGCAGTATTAATCTTTCTATAACGAACTACATGAAAGAATATAAAATTATAAAACAGATTGCTGAAGCTAACGGGTATAATGAAGCATTGATTGACAAGCTTATTAAAAAGCATACGGAAAAAATAACAAAAAATGATTTGTCAACACTCTTCATACAGAACAAGAACACAGTTGAGCCAAAAATTCGCGTCGCTATCTGTTATACACCGGTTGTAACGAACAAAATTCTATGTAAATTTCGAGAACACGGTATGGATGTGGTACACACTAACCCCAATAAATTATCAAACCTGTTAGGTTCAGTGAAAGACAAAACGGATAATCTGAAAAAATCGGGTATATATTCAATAAAGTGTAGTGATTGCGAAAGTGTGTATTACGGCCAAACAAAGAGAAATCTCCTTACACGTTTCAAAGAGCATAAGACATACATTCGAAGCAACCAAGCTTACAGATCAGCGTTAGCAGCACACGCTCTAAACAAAAATCATATGGAGCTTGATATTGAAAATGTTTGTCTGGTGAAAGAAGTGATAGTCGACCGTAAGCTAGATGCCTATGAAAGTTTTTATATACAGAGAGACTCAAATGCAATGAATTTAGACAACGGTAACATCGAATCGCATTTGTTCTCTCTTATATAATAACATGCAACTTTCATACAACAACAAACCACAACATTTTACTTTTTGGATTTAGTCGTGATGCTGATGATGGAATGAAGATATTCCGAAATGCATTCAGGTACTCATTTGACGTATTAAATTAAAGTTTGTCTTGTTTAATGTGTTAAATTAAATAGTGAAAAATCAATAAGGTGTATTGACTCAATATTATTGTTTTTATATGTTTTCGGATTTTTCGTCGCTCAGAATAATTATTAAAATTGAATTGTACTCGATTTTTACTACCCCATGAAACAATGTTGTCAGAGTCAGAATTCAAAGAGCTAATCACAAGCGACCGTTCCAGTTCTACATCCGAAAAGCAGGGACATGAATTTAGGAAAGAATATGTCAAGCTGAGGGTTGAGTCTTCAGCAAAAAAGTTAAGGGGATTATTAGTTTCACACTAGAGATCGTTTATGAAAATGAAGAAGAGACAAAAAGGAGCCCTGTGGCACATCAGCATTTAAAAAGTGGGTATCAAACTTGAAACCATTCAATACAACTGGTATATATTTATCATAAGCGATCAATAGCTGCTCGTAAAACGGAATTAACCTTAATTAATACTGGTTCGCAGCTTTCCTTTTTCCTTAAACCAGATTGCCATTCTGACATCTTTTTGCGAATCTCTAAATCTACTGGGCCAATATCTCTTCAAAAACCTTTTATACAAATAAGAGCAGGTTAACAAATTCACTCAGAGAATTAGGCAGGCCATTAATACTCGTGTATTTATAAAATATACCTCTGCACGAGCAAGAGGGATCCTGTACACGTCTTATGATTAAAGGTTCACTTGAATAAAAACCCAAATTGAAAATCTCCAATATTTACACTCCATTCACTGTTTTCTTATTGCCAACTTGTGTTAACACCTTGGTTTTTGTATTTTCCGAACAAAACTTAAAGCTAAAGCGTTTGTTTGAAAACTCAAGCCCGTAGGTACTATATTATGAAGTGAACCTATTGTTCCCAAATAATTTACTATACTGAAGAATAATCTAATAAAACGTAGTTGGTGTACCTCATGTTGGGAAAATCGAATGTAAAGAAGAAAAAAAAACTGTTTACAATGCTTTAGCTCACACCAAGCGATTGTATCTATTTTAATTCTCTGTAATTCTTTAACTAAGTTGATTTAATTATCTTTTGTATAGCAGCAAAACAGATCTAATTTCGCAATCAAAATCATTGGATTAGAAAATTTAATTGCACCACAGTTAATTTTTTTGTTTTTGTTCATTTATTTATTAAGAAGCAAAAACATATATTCGAGAACTTTTTTATGGTTTGCTTGTTTTATCTTCTTCTTGGTTTAATCCAAAAAAACGAACGAAAAAAAGAAAAATTCGTTCACGTTCCTCTCGCAGGATATGTTGATTGTTAGATATTTAGGCACAAGCTAAAAAAATCACTTACAATTTTCAACCAATAAGTTTAAAAAAAAAAGCAAATAGCAGTAGAGTATCGCCCCAGGGATGACAGTGACCTCAGCAATTACATAGATGTATAGATAATGCAATGTCTGGTCAATGTTAACCTTATTTACTTAGGTGCGCATTACAGTTTGGAGTGAACCTAGGCCTCAACCAACATCTTACGCCAACAATTTCGATTTCGGGCGAGCATTCTCCAGTTTTGCTCTCTAAGTCGGTTGAGGTCTTTTTCAACTTGATTGTGCCACCTAAGATGAGGTCTTCCCCTTTCGCGATTTCCCTGCAATGTGCTTTCGAAAACCCGTCCAGCCGGAGCGTTTGGGTCCATCTGCTCTACATGGCCCAACCATCGTAGCCTTGCGATGCGTACTCTTCTGGCTATGCCCATGTCGCTGTACAGCTCATACAGCTCATTGTTGTACCTTCTTCTCCACACGGGGTCAACGATCATTCCGAGTATTTTTCGATTAAACGATCAAGGGTTTTCTCATCCGCTTTCGATAAGGTTCACGTTTCCGCGCCGTAAAGCAGGACTGGGATCGGATGATCAAGGTCTTATACAGGGTTACCTTGGTTTTTCTGGAGAGGAGTTTGTTTCTCAATTGCATTCCTAATCCAAAGAAGCAACGGTTGGCAAGAGTTATTCTCCGTTTGATCTCCGCACTCATGTTATTATCCGTGTCCAGAGCAGATCCTAGGTAGACGAAGTCCTGTACTTCCTCGAAGTTATGTCTGTCTACTGTGGCGTTTTGTCCGACTCGTCGATGTTTTGTGTCCTTATTAGATGACAACATATACTTTGTTTTGCCCTCATTAAGCATCAAACCCATTTTTGCCTCTTCTGTTTCAATACTCGCAAAAGCACCTATGATTTCACGCTTCCTTTTTCCCATTTCGTCAATATCGTCTGCGTAGGTGAGTGTTGACGTTTGAGTTTTGTACAATCTTTTCAAGTATGGTGTTGAAGAACTCGCATGACAGTTTGTCGCCTTGCCCAAAACCTTTTTCGACATCAAAGGTCTCGGTGAGTTCTCTACCGACCTTGACGGAGCAGCGTGAATTCTCCAAAGTCATCCTGGATAGTCGTATGGGTTTTGCTGGGATGCCGAAACTAGACATGGCTCTGTACAGCTCGTCTCTGTAGATACTGTCATACGTGGCCTTGAAATCGATAAAAAGATGGTGTATATCCAATATCCATATTATACTCTCGGGTTTTTTCCAATATCTGCCGTAATGTGAAAATTTGGTCTATTGTGGACTTCTCTGGTCTAAAACCACATTGATAAGGACCTATCAAGTTGTTGGCGTGGGGTTTCAGACGTTCACATATTACAGCAGATAAGATCTTATAAGCAACGTGGAGGAGGCTTATCCCTCTGTAATTGGCGAAATTATGAGGATCTCGCTTTTAAGGATCGGGCATACGATACTGAGGTTCCATTCATCGGGCGTGCTTTCTTCCGACCGTATCATGAAGATCAGCTGGTGCATGCTCCTTTCCAGCAGGTCTCCAGCTGCCTTGAAAAGTTCAGGATCAAGGCCATCTCCACCTGCAATCTTATTTGGCTTAAGTTTGCATATAAAATAAAAAATAAATAGGGTGGCGCAACAGAGCGAGGAGCCCCTGGGCCTAGCGCATTTCTCACAACCATGCCTTGTGAGGGAATGGAGGGGACCTACAATTTTCTGCCGGTTCCGAACGGCTAATTGAGAAAGCGCTTTTCATGGCAATGAATTTACTTACGGAGGACTTGCCAATTCCTCGTGAAAGGCGATACCCGTGGAAAAACATTTGTGCCTCTGCTGGGATTCGAACCTCGCAGGTGGACTTGCTTACCATCACGCCACGGATACCACAAAGCAGTTTGCATATGGCAAACTTAACTTCTTCTACGTCGGGATGACGGCATTCTTGGTCATCGTTCAAACTGAAAGGGGCAATCTGCCTGACAGCAGAATTTGTTTCTTCATGGCCTTTAAGCAGTCTGCTGAAGTGATCTTTCCAGATCCTCAGTAGCGACTGTGACTCTACAATTATGTTTCCCTGCTGGTCTTTACAGGCTTGAGTTCGGGGCTTGCCACCCTGGTAGGATCTTTTTACCTTTTGGTAAAACTTGCAAATCTGGTTCCTGTCATGACACTTCTCAATTTCCTCAAACGGGCGTTTCTCATGCTGCTTCTTTTTCAGCTGCGGTTCTGATGGCTTCTTGGCATTACTGCCACTGGTCTTCAATGCTTAGTGCTGGCGGCATAGGATTCAAGGATAATTGAAGGGACACTCGATTGGAAAAAATATTGGCAATATCTTGCGATTGTAGCTTTCTGACGTCATATCTCTTCACAACGTTAGTTCGTGCGGGTCGTGAACAGGATTTGCATACAAAGATCAGGATATCGCCATACTTTTATGAGTTTTCAGTTGTGGAAAGCCTGTGCTATTAACAAATGCTCTTAGTCCCGCAGCAAAATCGATTAGCCTTAGTCCGTTTATGGCTGCGTTTTGTCATGTAGGCTATGCTTACCTATCGATTCTAGTTCCAAAGCTGTCTTTCTTCCCTAGTTTCGAGGTAAAATCTTCAAGGACGTCAAAGACGATTTTTACGTCATGTCTAGGGCATTTGTTTTGGAGCTCGGAGATTCATTCTTTGGATTTCTCGTCTTGTCTTACTATTCTGTGGAGACGTGAGCGGATATTAGACTAAAGTTGAAGAAATTCAGCTTTGAAGCGGATAGTCAGTATATACGCTCTCATTAACCGAATTTTGGCTGATAAACCTTATTTCTGGGTCTACCTCTTACGACAAATCCCCACCCAAATAAAAGTTCTTTCTGTTGTCTGTAGTAGTCGCCTTAGTATACATATATCGAAGTTTTTCATCTTCTTTATGACCAGCCGATTTCATCGCAATTCTTAGATTACGGTTATGTCTGCTCTGTAACAGTCAAGCATGTCTTCTAATTCTCTGGCTGCACGAAGTTAATTTAAGGATTTTACGTTTCACATGCAGGTCCGGAGATATTTGTCCTTTATTTTGTCCTTTTATTTCGGTTCATCAACAATACTTGAATCCCCACAGAAAACAAAAAATGTGTTTCGACGGGTATCGCCCTTTGCCGGGAATTGGCAAGTCCTTCAGTGGCAAGATAGATAGCTTATCCGATAGGTTCTTGAAGGCACTCGTTGTTGAGGTTATTCATAAGTCACTGTCACCCAAGTGTTCTTGAAAAATCCAACTGAAAAATATTTGTTCTAGGCTCTCGATCAGAAGTACAATTAAGAGATAGTATGCAATTCATTATGAAATGCATTGATAAAAAAAGAACAAATATACAAATGGTTGTGAGAGGTAAGTTGCTTTATCCAACTCCATGTAAAGATAGCATTGGCCAATCTAATTTGAGAATAAGTAAACAGTTTCAAGGAGCAGTCAGTATTTTCATATTTATTTTGTATTATTATCTTTTTTGCTGGTATTAGGACGTGTTATGATTTTCTATTGATTGCTGCTATAAAAGCCAGTATTCGGGACGTACAAAGTTTCAGAGTTGGTCGAGCATTCCTCCAAGATGCGCGGAGGTTTATCTATATTGTTTTTACTCAGTGTTTGTGCAATTCTATTGCCAACATCGTTGTCCTGCCAAAATGTGGAACAGCGATTCAAGTTTCCCAATTCAGAAGTCTACATTCGATTGGTCCGTTCACAAAAGTTACAATATTCAATTATGAAAGGTAATACTCTTTACGTTTTTAAAATGAGTGCTTCCCCGAGTGAAACCAATGGAAAGCGACATTAGTCTGCTCCACAAGTTCAGCCATGTTAAAGTTCTCATTTTTCTATTTTCAGGAAGCCAAGTCCTGCAGACCGTAACTTTTGATAACTTCAACACCGCCAACAACTTCATTCAGAACAACAATGGAAGTTTTACACTCTCGACATCAGACTCCAACATTCTCTTTGAGTTGCTTCCTAATTCAAATCAAGTGACTCACCTGAGGGTGTCTCGTAACTTTGTAGCCCGTTCACAATCGCCAAAGGATTGTCTTGATTTAGATATCGGTCAGACACATTGGTATGGTGGTCCGGAAGATCGTCACCAGTACTGGCCAGTTGAGCGTTTAAGCTTCAGTAACTACCCCTACCTTACCCACGAGGACCACAATGCTGGTATCGCCGAACGTTACTGGCTGAATTCTCGAGGTGTTTTCTTTTACGTAGAAGATCAAACACCCTTATTCATTGACCAGAATTCTCCGGGATACGAGAACAAATTGTGCTTCAGCGCCCAGAGCGCCTTGCCTTATAGCTCAGCTACAAAGAGTGCAACATTCCGATATCATATTGCAGTCGCTAAAAATTCCAAAGAAGCTCACATGTATGCAGTGAAAAATATTCTCGGAATACCCACTGGCCATCCGGATGAAAGAATGGTACAACATCCAATTTGGTCAACATGGGCGCCATACAAAGCCGAGATCAACGATTCGATTGTGAGAGAGTTTGCTCAAAAAATCAAAAACAACAACTTTAAGAACAGTCAATTTGAGATCGACGATGATTGGGAGGATTGTTATGGAGCTTTGACATTCAGAAAGAATAAATTTCCAGACATCAAAAAGCTCACAGATCATCTGAAGTCTGAAGGGTTCCGCGTAACCTTGTGGATCCATCCTTTTATCAATAAAAACTGTACTGCTATATACGCGGAAGCTTTGTCCAAAGGCTTCTTGGTTCTCAATAGTCAGGGAAACCCAGATACTCAATGGTGGAACAGCGTTCGTGGAGATGCAGCGTACATAGATTTCAGCAAACCGGCAGCAGTCGAGTGGTTTTCCAAGCGCCTGCAACGACTCATAGACGAAGACGGCATCGACAGCTTCAAATTTGATGCGGGTGAGAGTAGTTGGGTACCATCTGATCCTGTTTTACAAGGACCAGAAGATTTCCATCCAAGTGCCATAACCAGAGATTACATCAAAGCTGTTGCGAAATTTGGACCATTGGTTGAAGTACGATCTGGACAGGGAACTCAGAATTTGCCCATATTTGTTCGAATGATTGACAAAGATTCCAACTGGGACTGGAGTAACGGCCTAGTGACATTGATAACAACTCTGTTGCAGTTGAACATGAACGGATATCCATTTGTTCTACCGGATATGATTGGAGGCAATGGATATAACAATATTCCGCCAACAAAGGAGCTCTTTATCCGATGGTTACAGGCCAATGTTTTTATGCCTAGTTTACAATTCTCATTTGTTCCATGGGACTTCGATGCCGAAACAATTCAGATCAGTCAAAAGTTCTGTGATTTGCATAGTCAATATACACCACAAATAATGGAACGGTTCAAATTGGCCACAGAAACTGGAGAACCCGTCAATCCTCCATTGTGGTGGGTGGATCCTGAAGACAAAGTGGCACAAGGAGTTTATGACCGTGAGTATAGAAGCAATGTAATGATGTTATTATTATAGCAGTATGTTTGTGGCATTGAAATTGTTTGTGTTTTGGACTTTGTTAACTTTGTTTTTCCTTGAAATGTTTGTCTTTTGATTGGCTTCATAACGTTATTCAATTCTTTTCAGAGTTTCTTTTGGGCGACAGCATTATTGCAGCACCTGTAATAGAACGCAATGCTGTTAAGCGTGATATTTACTTACCCAGAGGCACATGGAAAGATGGCAACGATGGAAAAGTTTATCAAGGACCCCTTTGGATAATGGACTATGAAGCACCAATTAATGTGTTGCCATACTTCTTGAAACAAAATTAACAAAATGTCAGCTTTATCCATATCAATAATCGTTTTTAATCTAAAAATGTATATAAAGTTTAGCAAAAAACTTAAGTTTTTAAAAAATATAATTCGCGTTAGGTAATAAATCAAAAAAAAAAAAAATATCACAGACAATTTGTTTCTCTTTCTTTTTTTTTTTTTCTAGAGAAGGATTACGGTTGAGAGTTTGTTTTGGATTCATCGCTTTCCGAAGTCAGATCATCTTTGATCATTTTCAATTCACTTTGGTCGGCTATCAGTGCTAGACGCTCTTCAAAAATCAAATTTTTGATGCCCATGACGTCGTGGTCGCTGGAAAACAAAAAAAAAAGGTTAATTATAGTGTGAAGCAGTTAAGTGGGAGAGTCCTGCAATGATCAAATATACTTTCTATGTTGGAAAACATATTTTCACGTGAATATCGAACCACTGAATATAAAAAATAGTTTAGTATCGTTTTTTCATGCTTTTACTCCATAGTGGCACGTAAAAGATAAAGAAGATATGTTCGTTCGCTGAAGTCCTGGGGTCGCCCTGTGGTCGCAACAAAGCCTTTTTTGAAAAACCTAAACTCGCCTTGAATGGCAAACTCAGTGTTTTTTGGGCTCTGTGGTTGACATGGGTTGGCCCTCAACTTGCCCTAGGTTTTTGCTGGGGAGAGTTTAGGCAATGAATAGGGCTGTCAAATGGCATGTATTTATGTTAAAATGTCAAGGATGTGTGGTAATTTGGAGTTTTGGCGTTTTTTGGAGACTCTAAAACCCACGTTTTTTTTTCGACAACTCAGGGTTGTCAAGGAAACCTGATTCAACGCTGGATAGAGTTCAACGAACAAACCAATTATTTAGTTTGTCAGTTGTCCTTGAAAATTCATATTGGACAGCTGAGTATACCCAAACTAGGGTGTCTTTGTATCGCTGAGCTTTTGGTATTAACTGGTTTTTTAAGTCGAATTGCAACAAAAACAAACTTACTCCTTTCTAATTTTCTTAGTTATTGTAAAGCTACTTTCAACTCGAAACCACCACTTGAACAAATTACCACTTGATGGTTTGAAGACTTACTCTGGCCATCTTAATTACTTATTTATTTAGGTAGGCAGTACAACACGGGCCTCTAGAAAAGTCCTTTGCCTAAAATTTCGATAGCGAGAGTGCTCCCTCTAATTCTACACTCTAAGTCGGTTGAGGTCCGCTTCCATTCGATTGCGTGACGTAATAAGAAGTCTTCCGGGAATATGTTAAGCCGGAGCGTTAATGTCCATCCGCTCTACATTTCCTAGCCATAGTAGTCTCACGATGCGTATTCTTCTAGCTATGCTCATGTTGCGGTACATTTCATACATTTTGTTGTTGAACCACCTTTTCAACACATCGTCTTTACTCAGAGTTTCTTTCTTTCGACAAGATAAAGGGGTTCCTGGTCCGATTTAGACAACGTCCATACTGCCACACCAGAATACCAAGCCTGTGATGGTCAAAGTCTTATAAAGGCTTACGGTGACCTTGGTTTTTTTTATAGAGATGATTCTATTTTCTAACTGACTTCTTAACCCAAAGTACCAGCGATTGTTAAGAGTGATTCTCCGTTTTTAGCGGATCCTAGGTAGACGAAGTCCTGTAATATCTCAAAGTTATGCCTTTCTTGTGACGTTTTGTCCAATGCGTCGATGTTCTCTGTCGTTATGTTTGATGGCAGCATATACATACTTCTATATTTCGTTTTACCCTCGTTAATCATTAAACCATTCTAAATCTCTATCCATCTACGGCATCAAGTTTTTTCTTCAGTATTGCCTTAGTAAGCGCAAGCTATTTATTATACAGATTTGTGATAGATAAAACTTTTAGGTCTGAAATTAGAAAAGTTGAGTTCGCTTTGTCGAAACCCTTTTTCAACATTAATCGAAAGTGAGTTCTCCCAAATCATCTAGCAGAATCGTACAAGTTTTTCAAAGATGCCAAAACAAGACATGGAGCTGTACAATTCCTCTCAGTAAAATCTGTAGTGGCCTTGAAATCCATAAAAAGTGAAGCGACTTATTCCTCTATAATAGGCCAATTGTGATAGGGTCTCGCTTATTTAGGATAGGACATACGATACTGAGGTTTCATTCAGGAGATATGTTTCCCTCCGAGCATATCATGAAGATCAGCTGGTACATGCTCTTTTTTAACTAATCTCCAGCTGCTCTGAAAAGCTCGGCGTCAAGACTTGCAGTCTTATTTGATTCAAACTTATATATGAAAAGCATGACGTCTTATAAGTCGGGAGGACGGCATTTTTGATCATCGTTCAACTTGAATGAAACATTCTGTCAGACAGTGGAATTTGTGTCTTCATCGCCGTTAAGCAGTCTGTAGAAGTGGTCTTTTCAGATCCTCAGTAGCGACTGCAATTCTATCACTATACTTCCCTGCTGGTCTTTACAGACTTGAGTTCGGGCTTTGCCACCCTGGTGTGAAATTTTTACCTTTTGGTAAAACTTCGATTCTCATTCCCATCAACAAAGAAAAAATTAATAAATAGGGTGACGCAACAGAGCCAGGAGCCCCTGGCCCTAGCGGATTTCTCACAACCATGCCTTGTGAGGGAATGGAGGGGACCTACAATTTTCTGCCGGTTCCGAACGGCTAATTGAGGAAACGCTTATCATGACAATGAATTTACTAACGGAGGACTTGCCAATTCCTAGCGAAAGACGATATCCGTGGAAAAACATTTTTGCCTCTGCTGTGATTCGAACCTCGAACCTCTGGGTTAGCAGGTGGACATGCTAACCATCACGCCACGGGTACCACAAGAAACGTAGCTAACCTTTTTAGTGTAAGAAAAGAGACCGCCATAAATACCGCAAATAATTACATATACAACTCTTAAAGTATCTTCAAAATCAATCTTTTTCTAAAGAGTGAGTGGAAAGTCTTTTAACGATTTATCACATCAACCGCAACTCTCAATTTCCTCCTGACTCGTACAAGTTGGTTGTAGATGCTATTAGCGGAGTTCACACTGCACACTGTACAAAAAGTTGGACAGACTTTGGTTTGAACGATAAATGTTGGATAAACTGAACCCTCAGACGACCGCTTGTCCAACTGACCATCGTTCCCAGAGACAGAGACGTTCAATAACAATATCAAAGGAAAAAAGAGAAAGTCAGACCAAAGAACTCCTGGAACAGACAAATACAATGGAATCTGCATTTGAATGGCAGACTTGGCTTCCTGAAACCGGGAAGTTTGCCGATGCATTCTGAGGTCTACACGGCGTACCAAACGAATGGATCACCAGAGTGGATCAATAAAATGGAAGAGCTGTGATCCCTTCGAGATAACTATGCTCTTAAGACGGAAACAGAAGAAAAACAACAACAACAAGAAGACCACCGTTCCCAGAGAGAAAAGAAAAAAGAAATTACCGGAAGCAGCTGCTGTGCTTAAGCCTTTCCTCCTGAGTCTTTAGTGCCTGCAATTTCAAGACATGTGCCTCTTTTGTCACTCGCGCCCACTGTTCCTTGTAGAACTTCTTTGATTTCTCTACTTCAGCCAAATATTCCGATTGTTGTCGCTTCAATAAACAAAAAATCAAAGTCATACGGAGGCACCTGAAATAAACCATCTCCACCTACCAAATCTTCTAACAAACCAGCCAATTGTTCCTTCGGCAGGCATTTCGTCCTCAAATCCTCACATTCCCCCTTCAACTTTTTAACTTTCTCTCTTAGTTTCTCAATCTCATCGGCCATGATTTTCTTTTCATTTTGCAACTCCCTGTATCGTAGGTCCTGTAGCTTTAGCTGATATTCCATCTCATCCTTGACGCGTCTTGATTTTTCTTCAATTTCCATGAATTTCACAGTGTACTTCTTGTCCAACTCGTGTTTTTCCTTTTCAAATGCTCTTTCCCTCTCAAATTGCTTTAAGCTGCGTGCTAACACTGCCGCTTGTGCGGCCTCAAGTGATTCAGTCATGCGATTACATTCATCCAGTTTGTCTTGTAGGCTCTTGGCCTTTTCATTCTTTTGTCGCTCGAACTCAACTGACAATTGATTCAAATGAGAGGCTTGCTTTCGCTTCAACTCGATCAGAAACTCATTGATTTGGTTTCGTTTCCAGTCCTCCAACTCGACAATTGCTTCGTAAGCCAAATCGTCGTTGAGTTGTCGACTTATTCTTGGACTTAATTTGTAGTCTACGTCAAAATCTGATCGGGAAGACTTGGGATTTTCGTCTTTTGCTCTCTCGGGTCTGTAAACTGCACTCTGAGCAGCTGGTTTTTTCTTTGAATTTTGCTTCTTCGACTCTGTGGGTGGCAGTTCAATGAAATGTTCGTTATCAGCCATGTCTCCGCCGGCCTTTACATCAACGAAGTCTAGTTTTTGAGGATTTTGATTCTGAGCTGGAACGAATTTCAGACAGAAGACAAATTCCACCATTGGTTGAGGATGATACTCTAAGACATCATAGAGAGTCTGGAAACAAAAGGAATCCTCGACTGTCCATACGGAGGTTTGGTTTTCAAACACTTGCAATGAAGCAGGCATGAGGTCCGCAAGCTTTAGCTTGTAATCTCCTGTGAGGGTTGAAGTATCTCAGTCAGCAGAAATAACCACAAACTTTATGTGAGTCTTACCTATGATGCTGTCGTTGTTGTACAACTCCAGCGGTATGAAGAACACAAGCTGGAAGTACTTTCTCAGGCTTTCCAGAGACGATTTAACATTGAGAAAGATTTTTTCGTGGATATTGTAAATTCGATCGCTGTTGGGAACAAGCATCAAGTCTGAAGAACTACCCAGGAAGTCATAGTGAAGACGGAACACAGGACTTGGGTTGCTAGCGACGAGTTCGTCCAGATGTTTGGCATGTTTCAGAGTTAAAGTGACCATGAAGGTATCAATATCTCTATGACTATCACCGATTTGTACAAGACGCTCATCTTCAAGTAGCTTCACATAGATTCTCAGCTGTGACGTCAACATGAGTTCTGTTTCCGGACGTCGAATGAACACAGATTCTGTGCTATCTGAGGGTTTCTAGAACGAATCAGTTGGTCAGTCTTGGAAACTTTGGGTTAATTTCACTTACAGAATCGTGAAACTCCTCTAGTTTCCCAGCTTCGATGAGCTCCTTTGTGGTTATGATTGCAGACAGGTATATCTCTGGTTTGGCGTTCCGCCATTCTGCAGCCAGTCCAGATAACTTGTACCAATGCAACTTGATCTAGGGAAGTCAAATTTACTATTGACAACGTTGTCACAAGAACAAGAAACTCTTACTTGAAGATTTTTTAAAATCTTGACCATCTGAAGTGTACGAATCGGCAGCAAAATAAATCCAATTGGTTTCTTTACTTCTTTGTCGTTTTTTATGGTGTTGTGGAAGCATTCTATTTTAATCGGACGATTGTCTGTTTTCATTCTAGGAACACTCTTTTTTAAGACGTCTCTTGAAATCATAAAATGGGAGAAGAAGATTACTAACCTTTTTAAGTCATCAGACATACATTCCCAAATGCAATTGCTGTTGAAGATCGTTGTAGTTTCAGCATTGTGTCCAATTATTTCAAATTTAACACCATTAAGGGTTGCGTTTAGAGTAATTTCATCGTTTTTATCAGTCAAGCGAATTCCTTTGGATTAGAAATCGAGAAACGGAGTAGGTACATGGGAATACAAATGTAAATTGATTGCAGAAACCAAATTTACCTTCGATAATGTGTAGAAGTATACTATACTCAGTTTTATTGTCCATTAAAGGAGATTTTCCAAAATCTTAATTAGTTTTTATTGTAAGTATAGTTGTTTAAAAATAATAAATGTTTTTAAATGTTTTGTTTCAGTTGAGGAATGTAAACAAAAATAATTATATGAAAACGTCACAAGTTTCTTCCTTTCTACTACTTTTATCGCCACCGGTGGTGATGTTTGGAACTTTACAGATGTTAAGGTCACCGTTACATCACAAAGATAGCTAGAGAATTAACTGTGGCAAGGAAGTGTAATTTTGTTCACAAATAGATTTTACCGACAGCCATCGACTGGAAAAACGTGTAACCATTTTTTTGTCAGCTAGTTTGAAGTTAATGAAGTAAGTGAATGTGGGTTTTCGATCTTTTTGTTACTTACATTGGGAAATATTGAAACTGGTCATTATTTGATATCAGAGTGAAAAAATAAAACATAAAAGGTGGTGCAACAGGGCGGAGAGCCCGAGGCCACGCATTTCTCTCAACCATACCTTGTGAGAGAGTGGAAGCGACCTAAATTTGTTTGCGAATTCCGAACCGCTAATCGAGAAAGCGCTTTTTCATGGCATGAAATACTAGCAGATAAATTTCCAATTCTTCGCAAAAGGCGATACCTATGGGAAAACATTTTTTATTTTCTTGATGTTTTTGAGACTCAAACTTCAATACCTCCCACGTAACAGACAGACACGCCTACCATTACCCCATGGGCACCAAAGTAAAAACTACCCTAAAAAATGTGAAATCAGTGAAAATCAATTGCAGCTAGATCCAGCCGTCAAATCAAAAACACGTTATCTTCGATCTCACTTCAGAAAAAATTTTAGGGTGCGATAAGGGTTCGAGATGACTTAAGTCCTGCGCAAACCAGCGCGATTTGTGCGTGCGATGCGATTGCGTTAAGTCAAACCTCCATAAGCTTGCATGTCCTGTGCAAACAGTACGGTCACCCGGCCAACTATGAAGGATGCCCATACAGGAAAAAGGTGGTAGCAGCCAAGAAAGAAAAAACATCGACAAAGGCAATAAGGGTTCCAACAACACCAATGAAGTCATCAATCATCCTGGTAAGTCCTTTTCCGATATAACTAAATCTTTTAACAAAAAATTAACCAATAATTTTACACCCATAACCCAACCTCGACCAAACACCAAACCCCAGACTAAACCAACTCCCATTGTTCGCCCCGAGCAACCCAAAACCTCAAAACCAACCATTACCAGTGGCGTTAAAACCACAACGAGTTCATTCCTGAATGACTCAGAGAAATTCTTTGGTTGCAACTTTGTGACGCTCCTTTCGAAAATCTCTGATTTTCTTCCCCTCTATGAGGCATGTCCAGACGAAACCGGCAAGAAACATATGTTTCTTGACTTCTGCTTTAAAATATGTCTAGGACAATAAACAACTTCAACGTTATCGCGTATAACGTTGGCTCTCTAGTATCCCATCCTAAACGGATTTCCTTTGAAAGCTTCCTTACTAGAAATAAACCCGACGCCGTTTTTCTCTCTGAAACTAGATTAGTCTCGAGACATCGGCTTTACTTTGAAAAGTACACTTTATTCCGTACAGACAAAGATCTCGCTAAAACTGGCACTGCCGTTTTAGTAAAATCTACTTTTCAGTGCCGTAAGGTTATTATCCAAGGTTTGGTTACTTTTGAAGTAACCTGTGTAGTCATACCCCTCGAAAATAACGAAGATATCCTTCTGATATCTTTGTACAATCAATGCGCTGCATCTCGCGCTGACATTAGACACGACCTTGATTTGCTTAACGCATTCTGCCAAAATTACACCCAATTCATAATTGGAGGCGATTTCAACGCACGCCACCAACTCTGGATGGATACCCTGAGTACTCCCCAAGGAGTTGCTATATCTGACTGGCTATGTGATAATTCCCACAACCACTCTTTCGAGATTGTCTCTCAACCTATACCAACATTTCCGCGAACCCCTTCGACACTTGACTTCTTCATGTGCTCGCCTCACTTAGTTTGTAGAATTCCAACACTAACTAACTTCTTCTGCACTGCAATTGTATCTGACTCCGATCATTTAGCTGTAAAATTAAACCTTCGTCTTCAGACAAATTTTAATATTCTAGCTACTCCTCAGCAAGAATATATTAATTACGAAAAAATCAATTGGCGAGTTTTCCAGAATTCCTTAACGGAAAAGCTACAAAACTGTACACCTTCCACTTCAGCCAACCTGACCAATGAAGACATTGATTCTGCAATCAATTCCATTGAAAGCTCAATTACCAGTACAATTGCAGAGCAAGCCCAAGCCCGAGATCTCAAATCCAAGTATAAAGACTTACCCGAACACATACAAAGTATGTATAAATATAGGCAAAAACTTCGGAAAATTCTACAGAGAATTTTTTACCGTACTTTAAGTACCCACGGAGATGAATACCAGAGTGTCCTCTCACAACTCAAGTGTCTCAGTACTATCATCGACCAAAACACCAAAACCTATATCGACTCCCAATTGAGAAAACGACTTAACGTCATAAAACCTGGTCCGAATACTTTCAAGCAAATTAACCAAATTGTAGGAAAGAAATCTCCTATACTTGGGCAACTGCAACACAATGACGTCACTCTTGCATCCGACCAAGAGAAAACTAACGCTTTTGCAGACTTCTTCGAAAGCAATTTCCAACCCATTCCACCCATTCATTTACCTGAGTTCTTCTCAAACGTCAACAATGAAGTCTCATTATTAGTTTCACAAAACCCGGAGCCGCTCACAACATTCAACGAAGAAAATTCATCAGTCTTCACAACAACCGATGATATTTTCACAAACCCGCTTGACCTTTACGGTTCAATCCAATGCGGTAACTCCAAAAAATCTTCGGGACCTGACAAGGTTTCCAATTTTGTTATCAAGAAACTCCCTCCGACTGCGATTATAATTCTTACGATTATTCTCAATAACTGTCTTAATAACAGTTATTTCCCAAGTAAATGGAAAATAGCGGAAATATTCCCAATTCCCAAGAAACCAGGGGCGAATTCTGTTAGCAGTTTTCGACCTATCTCGCTCCTCCCAAACCTCAGCAAACTACTTGAAATGCTAATTCTCAACAAACTTCGCTCACTATGCTCCTCAATGGGTATAGTGCAGCATAACCAATTTGGGTTCAAAGCATCCCACTCCACTTTCGACCCGTTGTTAAAGCTTCACGCAGATACAACCCTGGCTCTTAACAAAAAAGAAGTAACAGTAGCCTGTCTGCTTGATATTCAAAAAGCATTTGACACCGTTTGGATAGATGGTCTGATTTTCAAGTTGAAATCATTTCACTTGCCTAGACATCTTATCACAATCATACACAGCTTCTTGACCAACCGTAAATTTTACGTACGAGTAGGAAATACCAAGTCTGTATTCAAAAACATCTCCGCAGGGGTTGCCCAAGGTTCACGTCTTGGACCTGACCTCTTCAATCTTTTCACCCTGGACCAACCAGCAAACACGCCAATGACAAAAACCCTACTATATGCTGATGACTCCATCACTTATAGTGCATCCATAAGCCCAGAAATAGCTCTCCGTAGAGTGAAGGAACACATCCTTACGCTCTGGGAGTACTACCTACAATGGGGAATTAAAATCAATCCCACTAAAACAGAGTTAATCTGCCTTAGGAATCCCTCGCGTAATGGCATAGCCACAAGATGCAAACACCTGTCCCTGACACTCCCCGATAACACAATTATCACACCTAAGCAAAGCGTTAAATACCTTGGAGTTCATTTCTTCGAAAGGTTCAAGTTTAACCAACATGCTAAACACACTCTTCGCAAGGCAAACGGTGCCTTAGCTCTCCTTCGTCCTCTTATGAAAGTAAGAGGTGGTCTCCAAACACGAACGAAACTTCTGCTTTACAAGCAACTAATTCGTCCTATACTAACTTATTGCTTTCCTATATGGTACACAATAAGCCCAGCATATATGAAGAAAGTGCAAGTATTCGAGCGCAAGGCTCTTCGGTACTGCACATCTTTGTATAGAAAACCAAATTCAGTCCGCTACTACAGCAATGAAAGACTCTACGAAACAACTAAAATTGTTCCTATAGACAAATACCTACACAACCTCAGCACCAAAATACTGAGGAAAATCCCATCCCATCCCAGCCCTCTTATTAATATAATTGCAGGTAACGCAGCCCCCGACGACCGATATCTCCAGGTGCTATCCATAATGGATCCAGCATTTCGAATGTCGCAAGAAGACAGCTTCGGAGACTTCTACGTCGCTGCAGGAAGAGGAACGCAGCACAACAGAGGTTGAAGACACCAAGAGACCCAAAAAAGTGGAAATACAATAGCTTCCAGGACCGAAGCGACCATCCAACTAATATTCCTCGCCCACCAACATTACAGCCAACGACCGTCAGCACTGCTCAAGCCGACGAGAACATACCAATTATTTATTTAAGAAACAAGTAAATGTTAGACATAGATATCTTTTTAATAAAAATGTATAAAACCCGCCAATTTAACGAAGCAGAGCCCCATCTGTGCTCGCAGATTTTAAAACAATAATGTTAGTCTAAGAATTTATAATTGTATATATCAAATATTGTAAAACAAATGAGCTTTTCAATAAAAACTTAAATTGTAAAATCCATAAGCTTGCATGTATTTCATTTTGACAGAAATCGCATCGCATGACGTTATCGCGCTGGTTTGCGCAAGGCTTAAAGATGGGCATTACATTATAGGTTTGTTCGTTGAAGACCTAGAGTTGCCCTGGGCTCACCACAAAGCGTTTTTTGAGAAACCTAAAGTCGCCCTGAATGTCAAATTGAGCGTTTTTTGAGCCCTAGGGTTGACATAGGTTTTCCCTCAACTCGCCCGAGGTTTTTGCTGTGGCGATTTGAGTGCTGTCAAATGGCATGTATTTTTTTTTAATGACAGGGATGTGTGAAGGGTGATTTGTGGTTTGGCGTTTTTAGAGGACTGGAAACCCCATGTTTTTTTGACAACTGATAGGGTTGTCAAGCAAACCTGGGTCAACCCTGGGGAAAGTTCAACGAACGGACCTATTATTGGGTGAAGCTTGACCTCAACAAGCATTCGTCAATGACAAAGTTTTCTTGTTCTTCTTCTCTGTTACACAAATTTGTCGGTATTGACAGTCAATTGGAGCAACAAAGGATTCGCCCGAAGTTTCAACAAATCAACCTATTTTGCACTATGAATCCTTTAAGGTCTTCCACATGATTTCCCTGCAATGTGATTTTAAAAACCCGTTGAGCCAGAGGGTAAGTGTCCATGCGCTCTACATGCCCAGCCATATTGCAGTCTTGTGATGCGTACTCTTCTAGCCAAGTCCATGTTGCGGTACATTTCATATGAGATCAAGAATCATTCGGGATATTTTTTTTCTGAAACCATCAAGGTTTTATCATCCGATCTAGGTAAGGTCCATTTCTTCTACTTCGTATAAATGGTTGCCTTGGTTTTATTTCTGAATTGCAATCTTAACCTAAAGAAGCAGCATTCGGCAAGCGTAGTTCTACGTTTGATCTTCACACTGACGATATTTTCCGTGTCTGCAGCAGATTTTAAGGTAGACGAAGTTTTGTACTACCTCCAAGTTACGTGAGTCTATTGTGACGTTATGTTCAATGCGTCGATGTTCTCTGTCATTGTGTTTGATGACAGTAGGTCTGTTCGTTGAACTTTCTCCAGGGTTGACCCAGGTTTGCTTGACAACCCTATGAGTTGTCAAAAAACATGGGTTTTCCAGTCCTCAAAAGACGCTAAACCACAAACCACCACACATCCCTGTCATTAAAAAAAAATACATGCCATTTTACAGCTCTCAACTCGCCACAGCAAAAAGCTAAGGCGAGTTTATGGAAAACCTAGGACAACCCTAGGGCTCAAAAAACGCTCAATTTGACATTCAGGACGACTTTAGGTTTCTCAAAAAACGCTTTATGGTGACCCCAGGGCGACCCTAGGGCTTCAACGAACAAACCTAGTATATACTTCGTTTTGCTCCCAAACCCTTTTTTAACGCTTCTGTTTCAAGGTGGTGAAGTTTTCTACTTTCTCAACTGTAACAAAAACAAAACCAGCGAAAAAACTCTCACTTTCTTAAGCTAGAGTCGAATTACCGCATCAGGGATCGAGTGAGTGAGCACTACTTTTCTTTCAAAATTCGATCTATATTGCACTACCATCAGTTTGCTGTTCATTTATCGACTTCAATTCGTTCAAACTGTTTTTCGATTACGTGAGAAGTAATTCAGTCACGTTTTACTCGATCACGTGTGCGATAGTTCGGCCCCTGATTTCAAACCAACTGACCATATGGTCATAATGGCGATCAAGAGTACCCGGCCTTTGTTTACCGGCCTCTTCAGCTTGTTGACAAAATGGCACTTCCTTGGAGCAGTTGACTCCCTGCTATCTGCCATGCTCAATAGGGTTAAGCAAAAATCATGAGAGCTTCGGGGCCTTACGCACTGCAATTCTAACAATTATATGCCGTTTCCGAACGACTTATTTAGAAAACGCTTTTTATAAAAACACACGTTCCACACATCGCAATCCAAAAAAAAACATTTTTCTCATAACTACGATTTATTACAGATTTTCAAAAGTGAATCTCACAGAAACGAACCTGCTTCTCTACATTCTTTGCGTATCTGAACCAATCTTGTCATCATTTCTGCTTTAAAATCATCTTTTGCTCCACTCGGAAGATCTCTCATTAGCGGAAGTATTGCTGATAAAAACTCCGCATCACCATCACTGGACGTACTATGGATTTGTGTCGGAGTGACAAAAGGCGGGCCTTCATGTCCTTGTGCAATGTTCTCGTGCTGTTCACATGAGTCATTTGAAACAGTTATCGGTCTTTTGGCAGTTGACGAACTGCTTGGACCTGGCTGAATACTGTTATCACTGAAGGAAATACTTTCTTCTTCCTCAAACTCCTCTTCTTTGTAGAGTTGTCTGAAATAGGTAATTAATATTTAGCCGTGAATAATAAATTTAGTCCAAAAGTCAAATTAACTTACTCTTTGTTTTTTGATCTCATTGAACTTCTCAGAAACGTCATTCTATTGAACAACTCCCACTCGTTGGTTTGGTTGTATGCAGGTATATTTGATTTCCGTATCTCTCTTGAATAGCGCTCACGGAGGGATTTCCATTTAGCTCTGCACTCTGTGCCTATAAACAATTAAGGAGTCTATCGAATCCATTCAGAAACAAATTGTTATTTCATACCTGTTTTGTTGCATTCTTTGGCAACCTCTTCCCATGCCCTGTTTTTTTCTAACCTGTTAAAATAGAAAGCATTTCGTCTTTCATACAGACACCTGTAATTTTGAACACTTTCGATAAGTTGAAACAAGAAATTTTTATCCTCTTTTCCCGACATTTTGATTTTCTTTTTGTATCGTTTTAAGTAGCTCAGCTATTGTCAAATTCACATATGCGCCGCGTTAGAGCACAAGCCACAAGCACAACCACTTGCTTATGTTTCCAAAAGAGAACTGTGAAGTGTGAAATAATCGATTTTTTGTTTCCCTTGTGTAACTCAATAGCAAATTGTATGTATACGCTTATTTACTTATGCGGGAACTGCGCACGTACACTTATGCATGCTTAAGTTATCCATATGCTTTTCTGTTCTGTCCTCTTCTATCTTTCCTGCGTCTTCTGGATTCGTTCTTTTTATGATGTATTGGGCTGGCTAGGCAATCAAGGAATCAAGGTACGGAATACGGATACGGATTAGAGAACGTATACAGACTTACAGGTTGCAGAGTACAGTGTTCCTGTACGCTGTAATGAGTACCACGGTGCACGGTACAAATGATGAATGATGTCAAGATTCAATGATAGATTCTCTTTCTCTTATCAGCTAGTATTTTTTGTTTTCTTAAATTTTACTCTTTATCGATGCGATGGTTTCATTCTTTTCATCGTTTTGTTGCATATTTAATTTTGATAGTGGCTGATGGCTGTTGTGGACTGTAGACGTGGAGACCTACATGTTTATGCTTTGGTAGTCATTTAAGGGTTAGATTCCCAAGCAATCATTGTTTAGTTCATAGACTGTCAGTTCCAGTTGTAATTTTGAAGAATATTTTCTATAGATTTTTGTAGTCGATTCGGTAGCTTTTAAGTTCTCCTTCCCGCGATGAACATGAAATAGGTACTACACCCTTATTACGATAAGCGTTGTAGTAAAACGCAAGACAAGACAAGAAAGTTTTTTTTGTAACGAGTGGCGCTTAAGTAATGGCACCGTAGCAAAGACGGTGACTATCGAATAAAGCTAAAAACAAGACATATTGTGCTGGTTTATACGCAGGGCTTTAAACTGCGAGATTGTAATTCGCAGGTGAGTCTCGTTGTGAACGTCGTTGGCGTCCTACTTGGTTGTTCACTGAGCAAAATATCTGTAAGCTATATTTATGCCACTTTCTTTTCAATAGCGGCAACCAACTGTTTTGCAAGTTTCGTATGGATATGACTTCAACGCTTTCAAGGTCCGCTTCTAAGTCTGGTTAACATGTCCAGAAATTGGGGTTCATGGTTTTTAAGGTGATACCACGCTGTTTTTGAAAAATTTCCATTGTTAAGGGAAGAAAAAGTCAAAGATCAAAACTTTTGGGAGAAGCCTGAACATTGGGCCATCTTGAAAATAGCTTCGGTAGTGTGTTTATGAATGGGACTCAGTGGGCGTAGAAGCAACTTATTAGGTTTGTTCGTTGAACTTTCCCCAGGGTTGACCCAGGTTTTCTTGACAACCCTATGAGTTGTCAAAAAAACCTGGGTTTTCCAGTCCTCAAAAAACGCTAAACCACAAATCGCCACACATCTCTTTCATTTAAATAAAGACATACCATTTGACAGCCCTCAAATCGCCACAGCAAAAAGCTAGGGCGAGTTTGGGGAAAACCTATGGCAAACCTATGGCTCAAAAAACACTCAATTTGACATTCAGGGCGAATTTAGGTTTCTCAAAAAACGCTTTGTGGCGACCCTAGGGCAACCCCAGGGCTTCAACGAACAAACCTATTGTCGCCTCCTTTCATGGCTGACATTTTTATTAACTAAATAGAAAAGATAAGAAGTTTCGTTATTCTGAGAAACAGACCCCGCATGAGGTTTTTGAAGAGCTTCTTTGGTTTGATAGGAGATCCCGAAAGAAGTAAAAACGTATACTGACAAGAGGATAGGAGATTTAATAGTTAAAATACCTACTTTATGTGAATCAAATAGCACCTTTTGTCAGGTTGCCACCGAATGTAACTTTAGGAAATCATAGCTATGCTTGGATTCAAAACATAAACAAATATATAGTTGTTCGTCAAATTCAAAGACGATTCATAACTCATAAGGTTCTCCCAAACCAAAGCGATTGTACTTGCGGCAGCGACAAGCTCAGCTGTCAAATTAAATTTACGTATCTGAAAGTGCGTTCACTAGGTTCGTTCCTTGAAGCTCTGAGGTCGCCCTCTGGTCGCCACAAAGCGTTTTTTGAAAAACCCAAAGTCACCCTGAACGCCAAACTGAAGGTTTTTTGCGCCCTGGGTTCGCCCTCAACTCGCCCTAGGTTTTTGCTGGTACGAGTTGGAGCAGTCAAATGACATGCACTTTTTATTCAAATGACAGGGATGTGTGGTGATTTTTTGGCTTTGGGTTTTTTTGACAACTTATAGGGTTGTCAGGGAAACCTGGGTCTATCCTGGGTAAAGTTCAACGAACGAATCTACTATGAATTGACAAGTACGAAGCAGCGTTTTCGTATATTTGTATGAATCTGTCTTTGAGAGAATCTGGCACAACAAATTAAATGTTTAGATGTTTTTATTTTGATCGTATCTCTGTTATTTATTTATTTATTTTATTATTTTGATAAGTATCTCTTCACTTGATACTTTTGAGGGTAATTTAAGGAAGCTATCGATTTCGTGGCTACTCAGTGTTAGGTACCGAAGGTTTAGTCTTCATAAAGTTTCAGAAGCTGAACAAGTGAGTCTTTTTGAAAATGAAAGAGTTTTAATAAAAAGCCTCTTTTAGGCTTATGATCCTGAAAAGCGTTTGTATAACACTAGACTAGACCTAAATAACTTTTAACTTTCACCAAGCGAAGGATAAGGAGAAGCGTAGCTGACTACAGTGGTAACACCATTGACATATTATATATGGACTGCTAGTTGAGTGTAATCTCCATATAAGACTGGCAAAGATTTTGAAGCCAAGCGACACTAGCCCTCTTGGTGCACCATTTACGGCCATTTACGGCAACATTACAATTTGTTCCCAAGAATTAGGTGTCATCTACAAGGCCAACTTATATTTTTCTCTTTTTAACTAATTAAAGAAAGAGACATACATGTGTTAGTTTAGTTCTAGATTCGACAACCAGTTGAACCCTGATGCAGCACTGTCGCTTATCGCTGGCTTCACTTTTAAGGAGCCAACTAGCAGTCCATATATAATATGTCAATGGGTAACACTGGTTTCAATTTCGAAAAGTTTGCTTGTGTCTCACAGATCACAGTTCTGCTTGTCAACCGCTTCTTTCCAGCGGCTGGTATTAGCAGAAGCAAGCAGCGACACTGCCATTATGGTCAAACTAGTGTTTCTCTTTACTTGATAGCTTCTATCAGCAAACAGCTACAGTAAAAAGTTAGCTTTCGACCATACAGGGATAAAGAACAAGAAGGAAAACCGTTACTTCTCTCACCACGCAACTTCCACCTGCTTCATGCTTTTTTTACACGAGATCTATCTGTGATACACGCATTCAGCTGAATATAAAGTTGTGTTAGTGAAATTACTATCACCACTTTATTTACGGATTTCAAACTAATTTTGAAATCTGAAAATAAATACTCGCTGATAAATACTCACCGGATGGCTACTAGTATAGTCAATTTCGTGTTAACACAAAGTTTATAGCCAGCCGGATGTGACCCGTGGTTTAGCAAAACTATATTTTCTTCTTTAAATGTGGCAGAGAAGATATCCCACTCAAATAAGAGCATATCTATCGAGTTTGACTCCAGTGCCCCTGTTCTGTAACTATCGCCTTGGCGATAAACGGTGGAAAATGGAACGAAATTCTATGAATTTAGTAGGATTTCGTTCCATTTTCCACCGTTTATCGCCTGCTTTTACCGAGGCGATAGTTACAGAACAGGGGCACAGATTAAAGGTTCTCCCAATCCAAATGGCTTTTGGAGTTGCTTCAGCGGCAGAAAAGCTGTTGTCATCATTTGTGACGTCGCGACAATACAAATATATGAAAACACTGCGATTTTTTATCGCTTGGGTGTGGCAATTCTCATATTATGTTGCTGCTGCGACTGCAAAAACTCTTTGGCTTGAGAGGATTTTTAAAGGTTCTCCCAACAAAGCGTTTTCGTGCTTTGCCGACAGATTTTAATTAATGGAAATGCTGCTTTTTTGTCGCGTCGGTGTGGGTATTTTCATATGTTACGGTACAACTCAATTTTGACAGCTACTTGGTTTTGGAGATTTCTTATTAAGTCCTGCACAAACCAGCGCGATATCGTTCTGTGATGCGATTTTTGTCAAAATGAAATACATGTAATCCTATAGGGATTTGTCTTAACACAATCGCATCGCATGCACAAATCGCGCTGGTTTGCGCAAGGCTTAACTCATTTTTTTTTTTTTTTTTTTTTTCAGAAAAATGCACATTTAGTTCATGTTCAGTGGTGACGTTCATTGCTAAGCTGATTATAGGATTGGCTGAGTTGCGATAACGAGAAAAATAGGAAAGATAGAATTTTTGCACGAAAGGAGTAAAGTGTTGCGCAAACCAGCGCGATAAATGCGTGCGATGCGATTGCGTTAAGTCAAACCTCCATAAAGTTACATGTATTTCATTCTGATAGAAATCGCATCGCACAACGTTGGGTTTGCGCAAGGCTTAAGGCTTGTGCAAACCAGCGGAACCTGCGATTGCGGTCTGTGGAATATGTTCTCATTTGTATAAACCACAGGCCTCTTAGATAAGTGTCACTTCATAAGGTTACACGTAATCCATTTTGACAGAGATTGGATCGCAATACCATCCGCACTGGTTTGTGCAAGAACTAACTCATTATGGTGGATTTACATGCATCTGCAAGTGCAGATAAAAAAAGGAAATGGGCACAAGATGTAAAATTCATACTTGTCTAAAAGAGAGGGAAAACCCTTTTAGTTATAGGATGCCGATGTAAAATTATAGATGTTCATCTGCACCTAAAATTTTTCATCTGCTGCCATAACTTTATTCGTTTCTTTTTTTAACTTTTGTGCTTTATGATTTTTGTCCGTCCCGCTTTACTTTTCTGCACTTTTGTAGTAGCAGACGCATGTAAATCCAGCATTAAGACACCAAGAGCAGACGTTTGCACTTCCTTAGTTATAGACGATGCAGATGAAAAATTAATCGTTCAAGTGCCAGTTAATCTAGTGAAAATTATTAAAATAAGGAAAGTAGTAAATTAAATATATTGTTAAAGTAATAAAATTATAAATCTTTACACAAATATATTTCATTTTTGAACAAGTTATAACTGATTATAGCAATAACATCGAAAAAACTGGGAATTCCATATTCACTTCAGCAAAACATTGCAAGACATCGCACAAACATTTACCAGCCATCCCTGTTGTTCACTTCTGCAAGTGAATTTTTTTGTCCACTTACGCTATTCACTTTAGAGTTGATGTTTTTCCATGAGCGATGTTTTGCGATGTTTTGCTGAAGTGAATATAAATTCCCAATAAAACACGGCTATTATTTACCTGCCATTACTGTTGTTCACTTTTGAACACTGACTAATTTTTGTGTACTTATCTTTGTTCACTAATCGTTGTTGACTTCCCATGTGCGATGTTTTGCGATCTTTTGCAAATCTGCGTATGTATTCCCAACGGTTAGTAAAACTAAAAAAAAAATGCTGAAACAGAAAAATTTCATTTTAAACAAAACCTGTCAAGTTACAACTGATTATGGCAAATTCAAAAAGGGATATCGATTTACTCGTTTTTTTATTTGTATCTGTTGTATTTGGCTTTACTTTTATGAACTTGCATAAGCGTGTAAATCCACTTTAAAATATTCTTAAGTAATATTAGCCAAGTTTTATTGGGAATTTTTATATTCACTCAATGAAACGTTGTACTTACTTACACAACTTTAGGCGCGTTTTATCGAAATTCTATGTGAAGTTATGTTCATTTCAGTAAAACATCGCTCATGGAAAAACAACAACTCCTTATGTCAATAGCCTAAATGAACATAAATATCGCAGTTAGCTAACTGCACAACAGGGATGGTTGGTTAAATTTCTTTTTTGGCACCCAGAGGTTGGCAGTCTTTGGGTTGTGTTCGTTCATATTTTCTGATTTTCGACAACAGATTGAATAAGTCTGTTTCTTTACTTTTTGTGCACAGAAATTTTTTTTTTAAGAAGTGGTTGTAAAATTTTTTCAGAAACTCTCTGAAAGAGCGTAATTGTCTTAAAAGTAAAGAAACGCCTTGAACAAAACATTCGCAGCAACGCAACGCTTGGAAAAACGTCTGTTTGACAGTTGTGGTATTTGTTTTGGCTGTGCATGATTTCTGTCCACAGAAATTTTGGTGGCGGAAATTCGCAGGACGGGGAAATTTTTTTATTCTCTCGAGAGCACTCTCTTTTTTGTGCACTGCTACGAAAAATTGGAACGGGATTAGACTGACTTTCGCCGAATTTCGGTGCATTTCGTGCGAATTTTCAGTAAAGAAACACACCTAATAGCTAATAGAAGAGTCAGGTGGTGACTTGGTGGGGACATAAATAGACACGCAGTTACTAACACACACACACACGCACACACAAGGAAAGTTTCGCAATCGGTCAGAAAAAAAGAACATCAGACAGAACACATAAGAACATCAGAACCAAGGCAACCAAAAACATGAGTCACAAAATGAATCTAATTGAACACAGCCATTGCGAAAAAAAATTAAAGTGACATTTGTTTGTTTACCTCGAAAGTAAAAAAGTTGGAATGCGGCAAATAAATTGAGAATCGAGAATTAAATAGAGAAAAATAGAAATGGAAAATAAAAGGTATGCATTTATATTCTTCTGAATGCTAATTTTTAATGTTTCTTATCCTTAGAACAAGTGCCAAGGGTACCAACTCTGAAAGTTAAAATTGAAAGTGACGTGCTAAATGAATATAAACCAAAAATCGTTTTATTCTAAATGAACATAACTGCATATAGAAAATTTTCAATAAAACGCGGCTTTTATTCCATAAACTCCATTAACCAGCCATCCCTTTTGTTCACTTCTACAAGTAAGTTATTTTTGTCCACTTACGTTGTTCACTTTAGAGTTGTTGTTTTCCTATGTGCGATGTCTTGCAATGTTTTGCTGAAGTGAATATGAATTCCCAATGAAACTCGGCTATTCATAGTTCAATCGAAATCAACATTCAGTTCACAATGGTCAATAATACAGTCATATGTACGAACGATTCTCATATTCCTCGATGTTCGAAATTCACTGCTTTCGAGTCACCCTCTAATTTTGCGCAAAAAGGCGGAGGTCTTTTATTTTTTTTCTCACCCAGCCAGCCATCTACCATTTGTTGGTATTGGTGTTCGAGCCGTGAGTAAAGTCGGTTTTGTCGTGCGTGCGAAGCAGCAGTGCTCTTCTTGCAGTTGGTTTTGTTTAATTTTTTGTTCCTTTTATTTATAAAAATGATTACAAAATAAAACACCAGACCCCAAAGTGTTAAAAGAGACCCTAAGCCGCTGTTGGTCTCGTCACAATCTATTATAAAATATCGCATTTATTTCGGGAAAATTTCGAAGGTGATTTACTTTACAAAGAAAAAAAAAAACTGAATTCGCACAGAATTCCGATAAAAAAAATAATTCACAGTGACGAATATTCATAGCGGTGTGAAAGAATAGAAACAATCAAATCGAGTTGTATTTTTCTCACTCTACTAAACGGGGTGAAGTGAAATGACATTTCTTGTGTCTATTTTTCGTTAACCCATTCAACAAAAGAGTACGAGTCTACAAACCTAATAACGGTCGAAGATGTCACACTAAAAATGTGAGTAAGCATGAATGGTATGGTTACAAAAGTGCGTATGCAACAGAAAGAAACAATCGTATGAAAATTTTTCGATGTGTGTACATACACAAAATTCCTCCGAGACTGAGCTTTTGTTTTATTTCTTTTTTTCTTCCTTGATTGAAAAAAAGGAAAACCTATGAGTTCGTCTCATTTTGGCACATAGAAGGTGCCTTGGGTGAGTGAATGGAAAAAATATATCGGAATGGAGAAAAATAATGGCGAGCACTTGGTTTGGACGTAGTTTCGTTCACCGGTAACACAAATTTACGTTTATTCGATAGTTTTTCTTAAAAAACTAAAAAACTATTGCAAGAGTTTTACTCTGAAAATGTATTTCCTTTCAATCGGAATGCATTGAGATTGATATTCTCAAGCTGTGCTGTGATTTCGTGGAGTTTTCTGCTGTGAAAAGTGATCCACCTTAGTTCTGTATTACTTGTTTTTTTTTCTTCTGTTCCTATTCGTTGTCGTTGTCTTTTGCCGTCGTCGCAGTCATCAGCCTCCCGCCTGACCTGAAAAATCTTAGTTTACCAATTAACCCACCCAGTTAGTTGAAAATATCATAAAGTGACGTAAAGTATTTAAAAAAGAAACATGTAGTTAACCAGGAAAGGTAATTTTAACATTTTTCTTTTTGTTCTTTTCTCCTTTTTCTTTTTTTTTTGTGAAAAGTGTGAAAATTCTCAGCCGCCCACCACCCCTGCGAGAGAGTGTATGCAAAAGAATGAAAAGACTCGAAATAGAAAGAGTGGCATAAAATCGATGTCAGGTGTGTGGGGTTGTGTCTCTCTTCGTCATATTGCGCCGAGCAAGTGTTTTATCTCGTTCTACCATGAGACCTGTCAGTTAAATGTACGAATTTATTAAAAAGAACAAATAAAAAACGTTCCCATTTCGAATAAATTGTATTAAATTTAACAACAAGAACCAATCTGAATAAAAAACTGAGTGAAAATCACTAAAGTGAAAATAGTCGCAGCAGTTTGTGTTAAAATATTGTCATTTTTTCGTTATTCAAACATGAAAAACGAACAACACCCACATTCTATTATGGTCTGTCAGACGAATCTCGGATTCTCGGAGTCTCTAACCACAGTTTTGTACAATAAGTTTGCAGTTGCGCTATGATTTTTTTGTTTAAACTTTGGCTACTCGAAATTTTTTATACAATGACAAGCTGATGGGAAATGGGATCCATCTATCTATAGACTTAAATTGAGAGATGATTTGCGGTCACATGGAGCTAGTTTATTTGTCACCACATTGCCTCTGCCTCTACCAGTTTGAGTCTAATCTAATCAGAAGATTAACTCGACAATTCGACTTGGACTCGACCCGACTACTGTGCTACTTTATTTAGGTGAAGGTGGAGATGATGATTTGGTGACAACTTGAAGTGCACTGATCGGTGTTCTCTTGTCTCTTAAATAAATGAAATAAGTGTTTGAGATTGTAATTTTAATATTAACTCGTAGAGTTAATTTGTTTTTTTTGTTTTATCATTTTGAATGACGAAAAAGGGCGGTAAATGACACGCAAGTAATGTCATCCATCATCATTTTTGCAGAGTGTAGGTAGTTTTGGTGCTGGGGATGTACAAGAGTTTGGGTAAAATCGATATAGGCTCATCAAACACAAAAAAGGGAGTAATAGGTATATAAATGTATATTTCTTCTTTTTTTTTTTTCATGTGAAGAGAATGGATGGGAGGAAGACTGACATGGTTAATTCAACCCTGACATGTATGGAGTGTGTTTGTTTTGAAGGGGGCCTAGTAACAAAAAACTGGTAGGAAATGGCTTTTAAGGACGGGAAAATTGACAATTTTGACATAATGTATCCTTTTGCTGACAAAACTAAAGCCATGTGACATCTTTTCTCATTCGTGTGTGGTTCTGGATTTAGAGATGGGAGTTTGAGCAACAACTGCTAGCGAAAACCCAATTAGCGAACCCTTAGCTGGTGTAACCAGATTTGTTTTGGAGCATTTAGCCAAGGTGGGAAAGGAGAGTTGTTGATATCATAAATTCAAAAACCTTCCGTAGAATCCCATGAAGTGTGACAATTTCTAAAGAAATGTTATTTGTTGGTTTTATAAGACCTTTACAGGAAGTTTTAAAAACATTTTCAAAGCTAACTGGAACTCGAATTCTGTTTGTCCATCCTTTGTTGTTCTGTCATCGACTACTGCTTCATATCTAGAAAATGGAATGACATTATGAGCGGTTTTGAAGAAGGAGTCAATGCATTTTCAGGTCATATGCCCCTTGACAGTGTCCTTTCTTTCACAAAATTACAATTCCCAGTCAACTAAAGCAGCTAAAACTTGTCCCAAAAACAACATGGAAACCAAAACACTTGTAAGACAAACTTAAACAAAGAATTGGAAGCGCTTGGATATCTGGATATTTGTGCTGATATAAGCACTCTTTCAGGAATTGTTAAAAAAGCTTAAAGCATTAGGTACGTTCGAGTACTTTGTTCACCAAAACCGGCCGTCAGAAAAATTTTAAGGAGTGGGGGTAAAATTTCTCTGAGAGCGATTGATGTATGTACATAAAAGTACTCGAACGTTTTCTTGACACAAAACATCCTAATTCATCCATGTCTACACTAGCAGTTACATCTCAACCTCAAACAGACTCAAACATAATTTTCTAAAAACCGCCAATGACAGGTGGTTATCTTTAGAAATATGCCTAGTCTCCAGAAATCTTTGGCCAGATATTTCCACTTGTGGCTGCACCCCCTATACAACCTAACCTAACCTACATCTCAACCTTGTGAGATAGTTAAAATCTAGAATTCGTTTTTTTTAATTATCTTTTTATTTAGTCACAAGCTGAATTGATTTTTGCCAACAGATGCTATTATGATCCTCCCCAACCGGTGTCGGAGTTGGTAAAACTTTAGGTTTGAATTTTTCTCTAACAGCATCATTATAATCTTGACGGTTCCTTGCTATTTCAATGGCCAAGAATTGCAAACGAACAACAAGCATTGAGTTTTCAGGTGAGAATTCCTTTGAAGGCTCCGATTTTAAAAGAGTTCCATATGAAAAGTCCTCTAGTTTTTTGAGTTTTCCATAAACGCTTTCCATTTGATTTTATGTTCAGGGGTCTTGAGGTCGTCCTCCGTAACCACATCGATTGTTAAATTTAAGGAATCTTGTCCGATTATTGTGTAAATGGTGTAGGTAATCAAATGGAGACAGTTTTACACTTTTTGAATCAATGTTGGAGATAAGCTGCAATTAAGAAAAAGTAGACATTAGACATTGGAACCTAGAACTATTTTGAAAAAAATTACATTAAAGTACACTTCCGCATATTCCATGGCTCTCATAGCCCACATTTCTTCGACAAGGGCATCGTTTTCAAACTCTAAGTCCTAGATACAAAATAAACAGATTAGAGGTTTTTATGAGAATTTGTACAGGTTTCTGGTTAAATATTCTTATTTAACTTACCATTGCTAAAGTATTTGATTGATTAACTTGCAAGTGCACATCCTTGGGGTATATTTAGGTTTTGTCTTTAATTTTAGTTAATTTATTTGCAACTTAAAACAAAGAAACTCCTTCCACTTCGCACAGAAACTATGAAATGTCAAAAAGGTTAAAAATGTTCAAACATATCTGCTCATAGAAATTTCTTCGGCTAGAATGTGTAGCATGGGGAAATTGTTTATTCCCTCACGGAGAGAGTTTTCTGTCAAAAAATAAGTTGTTTTTAAAATACTCGAACAAAACGTGTGGTATAATGTGGATGAATGTGTTTAAATGAGCGGTTGTGGGTGCGTACTCGAACGCTACTATTATTTAAACAGAAATGGTTTGATTTGGACTGCATAAAAGTGAAAAATGTATCGTTTAAATACCTTAACCTTCTAAGATCCTGTAACCTACAAGTTTTTAAAAAATTTTATGCATATGGGGAATAGGAATTTCAATCGATTATGCTACTCCAAGAAGGTGTCCTTTGAGAACTTAAAAATAGAAATTATAAATAAAGCGCGCTCATCTTCAGAGTTCTGGAAAGCTGTAAAGCATTTTAATGGAAAAACAAATGTCATAGCTCAGGGCTTACATGCATATAATCTTAGAGACCCTTTCATCAGCCTTCTGAATATACCATCAAGTGGACCTGTGCTACAATATGCAGCCCCTCAATTCAAGATGATTACTTAGATGCCCCTTTCTCAATCCAAGAAGTGAAAAAAGCTGTCGCTAATGCAAAATTGAACAAAGCCCCTTTGAGTTGTTCAAGCACTTACTTACTTAGGTGGGCATTACAGTTCGGGGTGAACCTGGGCCTCAACCAACATCCTTCTATAACGACTTCGATTTTAAGCGAGCTCTCTCCAGTTTTGCACTCTAAGTCGGTTGAGGTCTTCTTCCACTTGATTGCGCCACCTAAGATGAGGTCTTCCCCTTTCTTTTTCTTTCTTTTTGAAAACCCGTCGAGTTCGAGCGTTTGGGTCCATCCGCTCTACATGGCCCAAACATCGTAGTCTCGCGATGCGTATTCTTCAGGCTATGCCTATGTCGCTGTAAAGCTCATTCAGCTCGTTGTTGTATCTTCTTCTCCACACATAGTCTTCGCATACGGGACCAAAGATCATTCGGAGAATTTTTCTTTCGAAACGACCAAGGGTTTTCTCTTCCGCTTTCGATAAGGTTCATGCTTCCGCGCCGTAAAGCAGGACTGAGATGATTAAGGTCTTATACAAGGTTACCTTGGTTTTTCTAGAGAGGGGTTTGTTTTTCCATTGTCTTCTTAACCCAAAGAAGCAACGGTTGGTAAGAGTTATACTCCGTTTGATCGCCGCATAATGTTGTTATCCGTGTCTATAGCGAATCCTAGGTAGACGAAGTCCTGTACTACCTCGAAGTTATGTCTGTCTATTGGGACGTTTTGTCCAATTCATCGATGTTCTGTGTCCTTGTTTGATGACAGCATATACTTCGTTCTGCCGTCATTAACCATCAAACCCATTTTTGCCGCTTCTGTTTCAATACTCGCAAAAGCACCTATGACATCACGCTTTTTTCTTCCCATTGCGTCAATATCGTCTGCATAGGCGAGAATTCGCACAGACTTTTGAAAGATTGTTCCTCTGGTGTTGAAGTTTGGGTTTTGTACAATCTTTTCAAGTATGATGTTGAAGAAAAAAGCCTTTTTCAACATCAAAGGTCTCGGTGAGTTCTTTACCGACCTTGACGGAGCAGCGTGAATTCTCCAAAGTCATCCTGCATAGTCGTACAAGTTTTGCAGGGATGCCGAAACTAGACATGGCTCTGTACAGCTCGTCTCTGTAAATACTGTCATACGCGGCCTTGAAATCGATAAAGAGGTGGTGAATATCGATATTATGTTCTTGGGTTTTTTCCAAGATCTGCCGTAATGTGAAAATTTGGTCTATTGTGGACTTCTCTGGTCTAAAACCACATTGATAAGGACCTATCAAGTTGTTGACGTGGGGTTTCACATACAGCAGACAAGATCTTATAAGCGACGTTAAGGAGGCTTATCCCTCTATTATTGGCGCATTGTGAGGGTCTCCCTTCTTTAGGATCGGGCATACGGTTCTGAGTTTCCAGTCATCGGGCATGCTTTCTTCCGACCATATCATGCAGATCAGCTGGTGCATGCTCCTTTCCAACTGGTCTCCAGCTGCCTTGAAGAGTTCGGCATCAAGGCCATCTGCACCTGCAGTCTTATTTGATTTAAGTTTGCATATTGCAAACTTAACTTCTTCTATATCGGGAGGACGGCATTCTTGGTCATCGTCCAAGCTGAATGGGGTAATCTGCCTGACAGCGGAATTTGTGTTTTCATCGTCGTCAAGCAGTCTGCAGAAGTGATCTTTCCAGATCCTCAGTAGCGACTGTGACTCTATAACTATGTTTCCCTGTTGGTCTTTACAGGCTTGAGTTCCGGGTTTGCATCCCTGGCAGGATCTTTTTACCTTTTGGTCTCGTTCTTATCATGGCACCCCTCAATTTCCTCAAATGAGCATGTTGCTTCTGTTTCTTTTTGAGAATTCGGTATTCTTGTATGTATGTATTCTTCCCTTCTTTCCCCTTGTAAATCTCGTTATACTGATCGTAAGCAGCCCTCGTTCGTTTTTGCATCAGCATTGGTCGTGCTTTTTGTTTGGCTGCATTTGCCTGCCTGCATTCTTCATCGAACCATGGGTTTTGTTTTGGGGGTCGAGTGAAACCTAGAACCGGAGAGGTAGCGGTTCTTATGGCTACTTGGCATTGCTGCCACTGGCCTTCAATGCTTAATGCTGGCGGCATGGGATTCAAGGATAATTGAAGGGACACTCGATTGGAAAAGGCATTGGCAATCTCTTGCGATTGTAGCTTTCCGACGTCATATCTCTTCACAGCGTTAGTTCGTGCGAGTCGTGAACAAGATATTCTCATTCGTACCTTGGCTACAACAAGGAAGTGGTCCGAGTCAAAGTTGGCCCCTCGGAGAGTTCGGACATCTATCAGACTGGAAGAGTGCCTTGCGTCGATCGCAATATGGTCAATTTAGTTGACGGTTGATTGATCCGGGGATGCGTGTACTACTTACAACAAGATTTAGCCCCGCAGCAAAATCGACTAACTTGAGTCCGTTTTCGGAGGTTTCGTCATGAAGGTTAGGCTTACCGATTGTATTTCCAAAGATGTCCTCCTTTCCTAGTTTTGCGTTAAAATCACCAAGAACGATTTTCACGTCGTGTCTAGGGCACTGCTCATGTGTTTCATCGAGGAGCTCGCAGAAAAAATCTTTGGAGTTCTCGTCTTTCTCTTCTTAGGGGTCGTGGGCGCATATAAGGCTAATGTTGGCGAATTTAGCCCTGATGCGGATGGTCATTATACGCTCATTGACTGGATTTTGGCTAATCACCTTATCCCTGAGTCTTCCTCTAACGACAAATCCGCACCCAAATAAGCGCTGTTTCTGTTGTCTGTAGCAGTCGCCATAGTAAATGTCACAGTTTTTCATCTTCTTTATGCCCGGTCCACTCCATCGGACTTCTTTGATGGCGGTTATGTCTGTATTGTAGCAGTCCAGGGCATCCGCTAATTCTCTAGCTGCACGTAGTCCGTTAAGAGATCTTACGTTCCACGTGCAGATCCGGAGGTCATTGTCCTTTTTACGTTTGCTTGGGTCGTCAACTTTAAAATCATTATTGTTATACGAGGCTGTTGTTGTTTTATTTTTTATTCCAACTTCCTAAAACAATTTTAATTCAATTTTAGTGTTGATTTCAATTCTTCGTTCTATCAACGTAACCGATCGAAAAAACCACAATCGGCAGGAATGTCCTTCTTCTTCGTTTTTTTTCGACGTTAAGAGCATCGTGATCTCCATGGAATCACAACTGTCCAACTTAGCTGCTTCGTAATAGTGATTTGCTCGTGGGGTACGATGGGAGAGAATATCCGATGGTAGGATTTATTTTCTTGTAAACATTGTCCAAAAAACGAGTGTTTTTTCCTCTACCCAAAAAGCTCCTGGGTAGAACAAATTTTGGACAAAAGTTCCTTTCTCAAGTGAATTTTTTTTAGCATTATGAGATATCTAGGAGTTGGCGTACGGAGGTTTCTCTTTTGCAACCATCACTGTTTTTGTTGGACGAGTATTGCGTTCACTTTAGCATGCAGCTTTCTGTTTTCAGCATTTTTTAAGTTGATTGCAGTTTATGAACATCGGCGTCGGATTTGAAACTAAATTTCACTTCAAAAAATTTACTTTTAAACTAAAAAACACCATTCATCTTCCCCTTACCTCGAATTCAATAGTCCTTAAGCGCAGATTTTCATATTTTCTTTTGTAATGGCCGCGGCCGATAGAAACGTACATCTCAAAGGTTGCATATACTTTTTTAAATCTCAAAGTAAATTGCATTGAAGTACTTCCGAGTCAAGAGACCGAATGACCTAAATGGTTTGATAGCATTTGCTTCCACTCTCCCATTTTACTTTTCTATTTGTTACAATTAAAATTTAATTTTCTTTTTTTTTCAGATACGAGTCCTTCAAACATTAAGAGGCAAAAAGGAACATCTCAACCGTGCCGTCAAATCAATTAACTCTCAAAAACCAATATTCTCCTTGGAGTGTATCAAAAGTGTTTACTTCAATTACACTTGCCAAAATGTTGTAATATCAAAGCACAGTGGTCGTCGTATAGTTGAAGTTGATAACAAAAAAGAATAAAACTTAAAAATGTAAGCCACTTGCTCAATACTAAAAACAAAAACAGCAACCAAATCGAACAGAAAAACTCAAAACAGATCCAAGACTAGCTCTTTTATTTTTTTCTATTCGTTTTCGTTTTCTTATTAAGGAAAACTCAATTCTCGCGCACACAACAAAACCGTTACACTGGCCAAACTGAAACTATAAGCAGCATAGTGTTGCTATTTCACAGTTGTAGTTGTAGTTCTGTCAAATTCAAAAATTAAAAAGTAAATTGTCAATACAAAAAGAAAACAAATTTTCGGGAAAATGTGCAAAAAACGTTTTGTTGGCTTTACAAAAAAAACCAAAATCCGATTCGAGTAGTGGAGGTTCATTGTTTTTTTTTCTTTCTTCTGACAACGTCGTTTTTTCTCGATTAAACAAATGATAAGTAGTACGATAAACATTATCAGATTCTGATTGTCGGGATTATTCGAGACCACTTTCCATCAACGCGAAACCGACCGTCGAGAAACTTAGTGGAAAATTGTCGCTGGAAATATTGTGGTCTTTCGCGGCTGTGTTCGTTCGCTCATATATCGCGTTATCGGTTTGTGTTTTTTTAAATTTTTAAATTAATTCAAAAAGGAAACAATCGACGCTTTAGCCAACATTAAAAATGCAGCGAAGAGAAACACGTGATCGACAGCCCAGGTAAGTTTTATTTATGCAACTTTTGTAATAAAAAATTATGTTTAAATTTTTAGGTTTTAATATTTGTATGTATAAACATACATACTTATGTGTACATTGTACAAATGAACATAAAACCGTATTGCCTTAAGCTAGCCCTAAATGACGAACATGCACGTTTAAGGATAGCTTACTGCCCGAACCCAATGGTGTAGCTGTAGCTGTAGTACGCCGCGCTGTCAAATTAGTCAGAGTGCAGCTGAGAAATGTAGCACAGCTGTACAGCTCGTCCACAATGGTGTAGCGCAAGATGTCAAATTTGCTGAGCCATTTTGCTTTGTTTTGTTTTTTTTTCTTTGTGAAACGTCAAAATGTAGCGCTGCAGCGCGCTCAAAAGTTGAAGTTGAGTCAACTTGTACTACAGCTTCAGCTACCGCTACAGCTACTACTACGCATTGTGTTCACTCTTATGGTATTTGCCTACTTTCGACTTTGACAGCGCGACGTACTACAGCTACAGCTACACCATTGTGTTCGGGCAGTTAGAAATTGCCGAGTTGTTAATCTAAAACAAATATATATATTAGGAAAGTTAAGGTTTTATTAAACGGATTGACACATTTTTTACTAGTCGACATCTAACGACAAATCTTTTGTTTCTGTTGTCTGTAGCAGTCACCATGTATCCAACGGACGGATCGACCGCCAAACGCAGTCGTGAATGACAGCGAGTATCGTGAAACGTAATCGCAACTTTATAGTAACGAGGGGTTTTTGCGAGCATTGTTATTTTATATTTAATGCTCAGTAAACCATTGTGCGTTCGATACTTAGAATTTTGATAAACAAACAAGCGAGCTAACGGTTTTAAAGACAGTAAAGGCCGCGATCCGACGAAGACAAAGAATTTTTGAGAGATGATTCAATTCATTTCTATACAGATGGTTCAAAAACCGAAGAAGGGGTAGGCTGCTGGGTGTACTCAAACCGACTTAACGTAAGTCTCTCGTTCCGCCTTCCAAACCATTGAAGCGTGTTCCAAGCGGAAATTCTGGCGATCAAAGAGGTCTTATCATGGCTAAGAGAAAACGTGATATCATCAACGAATATCCGGATTTTCTCAGATAGTCAAGCAGCCCTCAAATCACTCGGCGCTGTTTCTACGAACTCAGTAACCAACCTTAACTGTCGCCTATCTCTTAGGGAGATGGCTGAACAGTTCAATATTCACCTTATTTGGGTGCCGGGGCACAGAGATATCGTGGGTAACTGCAAAGCCGATGAACTTGCCAGAGAAGGAACCGTTCTACCGATCTCAACCAGCAGGTTGAATATTGGTATACCAATCGCTACATGTAAACTTATGCTAAAGCAAGAGGCAATGGATAGAACAAATTATAGGTGGAACAATATCACCACGTGCGTGGCAACAAAACGTAGATGGCTAGGACTAGATCCAAAACGCACAAGACATTTGTTATCCATAACCAGATTGCAAGTTAGCTCCGTAATCAATGTCATCACCGGACATTGTCTGATAGGAAGACACGCCATAAGACTTGGCGTTTCCTCTAATGACTTCTGCAGGAGTTGCTTAGATGAGGAGGAGGAGGAGACAATCCCACACCTCCTCTGCTCATGTCCTGCACTCTCTTTTAAAAGAAAACGGCATCTAGGAAAATATTTTCTTGATGATCCAAGTGATCTGGCGAACACAGATCCCCTGCATCTTCTTCGCTTTATTAAAAGCTCCAAATGGTTTTGTTAAGTGAGGTACTTCCTCGCATAATTTTCTATAATTCTATGGTATCACAATGGACCTAATATTGGTCTAAGTGTGTCAGTTTGTTTTCCTGACAGCCATTTAAACCTAACCTAACCTAAGGCCGCGATCCCAACTCAAACAGTTCAAGAGCTGGATCCGAAAAGAGCAGAACTAAGTCGCTAACCGACTTACTCCAATGGGATTTTTTCTGTCGCAGGTTTTCAAAACACTAATTGAAGCACTCATACCAAAATACTGATCGAATACTCCAATGGGATACGAACACTTTGTTAAACAAGTTGACCTCATTAGCTTCAGCGTACGAGGCAAAGATCGTTGGATGATGTCCCCATGACAACAACACCTAAGAAAACGAAAACCACCTACAGCTACGTTCCTACGTAGAAGCGAAAAAAATGTCGGCATGGTACCCGTGATGGTTAGCATGTCTGCATGTTGCGTGGGAGTTCGAGGTTCGAGTCCCAGAAACTTATTTTTCCACGGGTATCGCCTTTTGCGAGGAATTGGCAAATTCTCCGAGAGTGATTACATTGAAGCTTAATGTTCCCAATTTGTTACAACAGGATACAAGAGGCTGCCGGCGAGATGACGTTCGATTGTGCAATGCTCAATGGATGTTTCGTACAGGCCTACTCATGTGGTGAAAACATATTCGTGTTCTCTGTTCGAAGCAGCTTATAAACTGTTTGTCCAAGGGCAGAGGCTACGCTGAAAGTTATCGACAACTGGTGAGATAGAAACGGTCTGTCTTATCAATTTCTCTACGACAGAGGTTTTTCTCTTTATGAAACGCAGAAAACCATCAGATACACGCGCATCCGTCTTCCAAGAGGAAGCTTTTGCTATCCAAATGACTATAAGCAACGTTACGAATAATAACTGGACGGAGAGAAGTATTTGCGTCTGCAGTGACAGCTAAGTTGTGTTTTCGACTCTTTTTAACCCTCCAGCTACTTAGAAAATGCTCCAGGGATGCAAGACCTCTCTGAATGCGGTTGAAACAATAAATTTGTTGAGTCTTGTTTCGGTTCCAGGCCATCACGGCATAACTGGAAACGAAATCAACGATGAACTTGCAATTCAAGGACCTCAAACGGCTTTCTAAGGACCACAGCCAACGATTAAAAAAAAATATTAAAAGGGTGACGCAACAGAACGGAGTGCCCTGGGGATTAGCGCATTTCTCACAATCATACCTTGTGAGGAATCTTTTACCGAGAGAAAACGCCTTTTATTGCAATGAAATTACTATCGAAGGACTTGTCGCTTCCTCGTGGACTGGCAGACATAAATAAATAAATAAATTGGGTAGCGAAACAGGGCGGGGTGCTAAGGGGTCTAGCACATTTCTCACAACCATGCCTCGTGAGTCGTGAGGGAATGGAGGGGTCCTATAGTTTTCTGCCGATTCCGAACGGATAGTCGGGAATCCGCTTTTCATGGCAATGAGTTTACTATCAAAGGACTTGCCAATTCCTCGCGAAAAGCGATACCCGTTGAAAAACATTTTTGACGTCTGTTGGGATTCGAAACATGAACCTCCCGGTTAAGGGGCAGACATGCTAACCATCACACGACGAGTACCACAGACCACAACAGGCAGACATGTTAACCATTATCCCACGTGCACGACCAGAACCACCGCTGGGGTGTCCAAGTCCTCAGTGAGGAAGAAGACTGAAGAAAGCTTATTAACGTGGCCACATGGTACGGGATTCTCGAAAAGCATTTAAACGTGTTACTTTTAGGTGATACCAAATCCCTAGGAGAAAATGATGCAAACGAGCAGCATTTCCTCTATGACTACCCTGCTTTTCCTCGAATCAGTGCCCCTGTTCTGTAACTATCGCCTCGGCGATAAACGGTGGAAAATGGAACGAAATTCTATGAATTTAGTAGGATTTCATAGTTACCGAACAGGGGCCCAGATTACGCAAACTTTGCGCAGACATGCTAACAGTTACCAGCTCTCCTAGGCTAATTATCATGGCAGGGTCTCTTACTTTTCTCTTGGGAGAAGATCTTGTATCAAAATTGGGAAAAATCAAGGAGTTTATTTAGCAAAAGCTATCACCATCTTATCGAGACATGATGCATTTAGTCATGAAAATCTGTAATAAACTTTAACAGAACTACGGCCCAATTTTTATTAAGCCCCTTCAAATCGACCTTCAAAACAATTTTTATCAGAGTTAAGGATTTACCATGGTAGCATTGCTAATCTACAAACATATAAACTTAATTTCCAAACAAACACGTTTTTGAATTTTAATTTATCTCCCCGGCTATAGCCAAACATTTACTAACGGAAACAGTAGTTAACGCAATCAAAAGCGAATTAATGTCGGCCAAATGATTACACAACATCTTGTCGCTATAAGTAGAGTGTTTGCAAAGACTTATGTATTATGAAACCAAACGAACATAAATTTACCTATACCATGTGATATGGAAAATTTGAATAATGACGTCACAAAGGTCTGACAAATTTCCAAACAAATGAGCGTAGGAGTTGATTGGACTCTCGCCGAACACACTCACGTGCTCATTGAAGTCGAATCAGATAAAGGTTGTCATTCGTCATTGTCTCTGCCAGCTTGTCAAACAAGTCTGTAGTCCCACATTTATAATACCAACTTCTTCCGTTGGTTGACACAAGCAAAGAGGAATGATATGAGTATAAAAATAATTTTTCTCTTTTATTTGCAATAAAATAGATATACGTGCAGTTGAAAAGGCAGAGTATTCTCCATTTTTCAGTCTTCGTCTATAGAAGACCGAATAAGTGTCTCAATAGCTGAAATCTCTATAAATACAAGTGATAAGAACCTGAGTTTGATCTCTCTCTCTCTCTCTCTCTCTCTATGACTATGTATAACAGATCAAATAATGAGTAAGTCGAATATAATAATGAGTGTGTGTTACTTATCAATTTCTATAGCTTATTACACTAATAACATTGTAGTTCCCCCTTTTTCATCAGATTAATCATGTCTCCGTGGGCTCTATTTTCCTTGTAAGAGTAATAAATATTTTATTTTGTATTAGCTGGAATCCAAATGACAGTTGTCACTTGCGTCAGTTGTTTTGTAGAGAAATTAGACAGACAAAAGAGACAGAAACTGTCAAAGAAACACAACTTATTGACGTATATTGAGTATTGACTGGGAGTTTTTTTTTTCTCCATGTTTTTCTTTTTCTTTAATGTTCTGGTAGTCTTGCTTTTCTGATAGCAAAGAGTGACAATCATTTTTATTATATTCTCTTTCCAAATATTCGTTTGACAATAGAAACGCCGCATTGCGTTGAGAAAAATAATCATATGGTAAGGGAAAATCAACACGCACGTAAGTAGGTACTCTGCGCTGAAGATAGGAAGGTTGGTTGGAAGGTATAGGTAAGTAAATAGGAACACAAAAGTTCAACGGCCTTTGGCCGGTTATTTTCTAAGCCGGGAGGAAGAAAAACGATGTTAGTGTGGTGAAGTAATATTTCTTATTTAATGGCAACGTTTATGTCAGGCATTAAACTGTGAAAAGGTCAATTTTTAGTGCCACACTGCCTTATTTTGAATGAAGTAAGTTCGGGGGCAGGAGACACAAGCATTTTGCAACACACAACCGGCAGCATCTTTATGTTGGAAATCGTATTTGAAATAAACGGAAAAAGGTTAGAAAAAATTAGTGTCGGTATTTTCATGATGTTTTTAGCTAGTCAGAGTGAATTAGCACATAAAATGGTTTGGTTTAATTATTTTAGAATCGTAATTAGTGAGAAAAATATTAATCAATCAAAAAAATATTCATAGCCAACGGTCGCAATTAGCAAAAATAAAAGTCATTCTGTTAAATAAAATGCATTTTCGTCAGTGTTGCTGTGTTGCTTTTGTACGGTGATGCAGATTTTAAAATATGTACTCTCAATCGAAAGATGCAACATCTTTCACGTAGTGGATGGCATTTCCAGCACCAAAACATGCAGTAGGCATCCCACCAAGGCCCATATAACGAATTACGAAACGCGAGCCAAAAGAAAAACCAGGGGCCGAATTACCGCATCAGTGATCGAGTGAGTTGATTTCAATTCGTTCAATTGCTGATGAAAGAATGTCAAATTGTGGTGCTAACGTGAGAAATATTAAAATAAATAACAGAGCGAGTAGCCCCTGGGCCTAGTGCATTTCTCACAACCACACGGTTAAAAATCCTGGGGTGTTTTTTAATACGACCTTCGTAATACAGCCGTATGCAATACAGGAATAATTTGTTTTTAATATTCCAAATTTATTTAACTTTTTTTTTAATAATTTGGTATTAAAATTCAATATATCTTCCACTAAAATGCCCTCTTTAATACTTTTCCACTGAAATTCAACCTTCAAATATTAAAATCCAATAATTTGTTATTTGATTTTAGTAGAAGATTTGGATAAAAGTGACCATAATATAATGTTCAAAAATAATGTATTGAAATTTTATACTTGATGATATATTAAATTTCATTAAATATTGTATTTAACGCGAAACTGTACTGTATTCCACTTATGGAATAGTATATTCTAATACACAACAATACTTATTTTTAATATTTCTGTATTACATTCAAGTAGAAACTGCATAGTAAAATAAAGTATTGGAATTTAATATTTGATTGTATTAAAATTCAATAAATTTATTAAGTGCGAAGCTCTCGAGGTATTTATTTTGAACACATTAATATTAGATTTTAATACCCACCAGGTATTAATTTTTAACCCTCCAGTATTGAACTTTAAGACCCAGATATTTTTAACCTTTTAGATTAGATTTTAATATCTTGGTATTAATTTTTAATTCTCCAGTATTAGATTTTAGTATCTTGGTAGTAGTTTTTAGCCCTTCAGTATTACATTTTAATATCGAATATAGTTTTGTCGAAAGAAAAACTCCTTTAGTTTGTTTCAACACGTCGCGTTGGTCGTTCAACATGGAGTTCCAAATGGACAATTTAGTTACATTAAAGTGAAAAACGTGGAAAAAATACTATTACTTTTAAAAAAAGTAAAAACCAGGCGAATGAATCATCTAATTCTTTTGGCGTTTCAAATGAAGATATCCTTTTTACAAGTAAGTAATAAACAGCAAGTTTAAGTGTAATATATATTTATTTCTTGGTGAGTGCAAACCGTGCTAGTTTAAAATTTGTTTTTATTTTTGTCTTAGAAAACGAAGAACTGGTGAACGGATTCACGGATTCGATATAATGCTGTAGTATTCAGGCTGTGCTTGTTTCCTTGTGGTTCTTGACGCTGTTGATGAAGAGTCTCCTAATCAAATATCTGAAAATTTGAAAAAACAAGGAGCAGCAATTGGAAGCAGTCTTTTTTTATACAAGGAAGTAAGTAGCTTTTTCAATATTAAATTTACTGTAATTATATAAATAAAATTTTCCTAATGTTACAGGGATTAAAAGCATTTATAAAAACAAGCTCAGCAGCGTACATTTTGGATGAGTACAGCCGAACAAATACGTTCAAGGACTCTTTTCAAAAGGCGTTACTGACGGCGGGAGCTGAGTACCTACGGTCAGTAAGTGGGAACCAAACAGTTTTCTTATAGTTCAATAGTATTATGCTTAAAAAGCCATTCGAGCACTATGTTTTAAGAAACAAAGTTTTCATATTGAAGCCTTTTTTTATAAATAATATCTGTGTTGAAAAGCTTAAGTCATTTCATAGTTATAAGATTTCTTCTTTTCAATAAAATAACCTTTTGACAAAAGAATTGTTTCTTTGTTTACTTTGAAAGTTCAAGATTAACAGTTTGATATTCACAGGATCTATGGTTTTGTTTTGAAATCTAATAAATAAGTATTACTTTTTAATACTATGTGGATACAAAAGTAATCCAATCAAATCTTCAATAGTATTGAAATTTAATAAATAAGTATTAGTTTTAAATACTAAGTGGCTTAAAAAGTAATCCAATCAAACCTTAAGTTGTATTAAGATTTAATAAACTTGTATTGCATTTAAACCCGCTTTGTGTTTAAAACAAGTAAACAAATATTGAATTTGAATAAAAAAAATACACGTTTTCAATACCCAGCGTAATTAGTTCTAATATAAATGACCTTAAAATCAATACAAGAAGTGATGAATTTTAATATTTTGGTTCAAATACTAATACTTATCTGTGTTACTATTTAATAATACGAACTTGTTTTTTAATACAAAACAGTATTGAATTCCAATATGTCTTCTATTGAATTTGAAAATTAAATATATTCAAAGTATTACATTTAAATACGATTTTGGACTGGTCATATATGCAACCTCAAAAATATTAAATTTAACGCCAGGATTTTTAACCGTGCATGCTTTGTGAGGGAATGGAGGGGACCTACTGTTTTCTGCCGGTTCCGAACGGCTAATTGAGAAAGTGCTTTTCATGGCGATGAATTTACTAGCGGAGGACTTGCCAATTCCTCGCGAAAGGCGATACCCGTGGAAAAACATTTTTGCCTCTGCTGGGATCCGAACCTTGAACCTCTGAGTTAGCAGGTGGACATGCTAACCATCAGGCCACGCAAGGGTACCACGGGTGAGAAATTTTGCCAAACTCAAATAATTCAGTCACGTATTACTCGATCACATGTGTGGTAATTCGGCCCCAGACCAAAACAACGATAAGGACAAAAACCGATTATGAATTACGAGAACAGACCCATGAAAATGTCAGAACGATAGAAAAACGACGGGCAAAGCAGTCGTAAATGACAGTGAGTATCGTGAAACGTGAACGCAAAGTAACGGTAACGTAATTTGCAAAACGGGCCCTGATTTTTCTGGAAACATTGGAGCTACTATCAACTGATTTACTTTGAAAAGACAACATTTAAATCTTTCAGATGAAAAAAAAAAACTGTCATTCTAAAGGGTGTTTTTTTTAAAGGTATAGGAACTTCGAATTGAAATAAAACACAAATAAAATGTCCATCAATTTGGCTTTATTGGGAGGATAATTTGATGCCATAAATGTTTAAATATGATTTCGGGCATGTGGCCGCCGCGGCTGGCTCGAATAAAGCCAAGTCTAGAGGTCCAATTTTCAACCACCATTTGAGGCCGTATGTCGGCAATAACGCCACGAATGTTGGTTTCCAAGCCCCCAAACGTTTCTGGTTTGTTCACGTAGACGAGTGACTTCACATATCCTCAAAGAAAACAATCCAATGGTGTCGAATCACACGATCTTGGTGGCGAATTGACAGGTCAATTCCCCGAATTTATAGGCTCATCGAATGTTTCCTTCAATAAATCAATTTTGACGTGCGCTGTGTGGCATGTAGCGCCTTCTTGTTGAAACCACCCAATTCGGGTGGCATGAATCTCCTATGCGTCAGTTGTTTGGTGGAAGAAGCTCTCGCGTAAATACGTTATTGCCTCGTTTGCCAAACTTCAAAGAACAAAATTGTCTTGGTGTTACGGGGGCCTTCCCCAGCACACCGGGAGCTGCTCTTGACGCACTGCTGAACCTTCCTCCCCTTGATACCTACATCATGGGGTGTACTCTCAAGACCATTTCTCGTTTAAAGCGATGTGGTCTCTGGCAAAATTCGCACTGGAGCTTTGAGGAACTCGCAAGCAGCATATCTTTTGACTCACGTCTAATGGATATGCCGTCTGACACGATGATCCCAAGGCTCAAACTGCGTCAAAACCACTCGCTCCAGAATCTGAGCCTGGAAAGAACTGTTATCGTATCTTCACAGATGGCTCCAAAACCGACGAGGGTTCTGGTGCTGGTGCCTTTGTTGAGAACGACGACATGCGACTGCACACATCTTTGGGATCATACGCATCCGTTTTCCAAGCGGAGGCATATGCTATCCTAATGGCCTTGAGCCACGTTACGAACAATGGATGGACGGGGAGAAGTATCTTTGTTTGTAGCGACAGCCAAGCTGTGCTTAAGGCCCTTCTCAACCCTCTAACCACTTCGAAAGTGATCCAGGAATGCAAGAGCTCTTTGAATGCGATCGGAAGATTAAATTCCTTGAGTCTCATTTGGGTTCCGGGCCATCACGGCATAACTGGAAATGAGATCGCCGATGAACTTGCTAGGCAAGGATCTCAGACAGCTTTCTCAGGACCTGAACCGTCGCTAAGTCTGCCAGCGTCCTCAGTGAGGGCTTCAATCAACGATTGGATCTGTGAAGAGCAAAACCGTAGATGGCATGCCTCCATTGGATGCAGACAGACCAAAAGTATGCTCCCAATGTAAATAAGAAGACTGGAACATTTTTGCTATCTCGTAGCAGAAAATACTGTAGAAAACTCTTCTTCAAAACTTCTGTTTTGTCAAGCATTTAAACGTGTTAGGCTTAAGTGATACCACACTTTGTGAATCTTGTGGAGAAGATGAGGACACCGCAGAGCACTTCCTCTGTGAATGTCCTGCTTTTGCCCGCATGAGGTTACAGATACTCGGCGCAGACATGGTGAGAGCTCTCACTTAGGCTCCTTATCATGGCTGCGTCTTTTGGCTTTTCTCCGAACATCTGGAAAGCTATAACAAATAGAAGGTTGCTAACTGGTAGTACAATGGACCGGTATTTAGGTCTGAGTGCTCCAGCTGGTATTTTAAAAACCTCCAACAGAAAAAAAAAAACACTTTGCTCTACAGCGGCAATTTTATCTTCGGTGCGCACTGTTCGAAGTCTCTGCGGATGCGTATTATCGCATAAAGTAAACGTAGTGCGAAAACGGTTCATGGTTAACCGAATTAATTGCTCTGATGGATGATTATGTCGACCATAAAATGAAGGAACCGTGGCGTGATGGTTAGCATGTCCACCTGCTAACCCAGAGGTTCGAGGTTCGAATCCCAGCAGACTACCTGGTAACATAAGCAACACCACTGAAAACAGCGTAAAGCACCAATTTGCATATTTCAATGCATTCCTCTATTTATTTTTGATAAATTTGCCCTCGATCAAAAAAAAAAAATTGAATCCAATGACACAAACAAGCTCCCACTAAAAAAAAATCTGCAACGATAAAACCCAACAGATTATCCGCAAGTTTGTAAACAAATCCACTAAATTGTTTATCTCAAGTTCAATTATTATTGAAAAATTAAAATAATTTATACGAACACAAGTAATTTGTTATTGCAGCCAATGAATGTATCAAGCATAACAAGTTTAGCTCATATTTTGATCACAAAGCACATTAATTTAAATAAATGTAAGACACAAGCTGCTTGTGTGACAGGAGTGAGTTCAATGAAATTTGAAACAAATCAACAAACAATACTACACAATCAAGTAGACAAAAACAAATTTATATAAATATCTACCTACACCTTTTTGTTTTTGAAATAGAAAATGATAAAACTGTCCATGGTTTTCTTAAAGCGTTTCATAAACTTTGAAAATAAACTCTTTTCTGTCTGCTGTGGGTATTTTTGTATTTAATATAAAAAACAAAAACAAACAAAATAAAAAGAAGGAAACTGCATACCTATACGAAAACAATCTGAATAAAATTAGATTTCCCCGTCTGTCTCACTCACTCTTCTAATTCTATCCAATGAAATAAAATTACACTTTTTAGACGCAAATGAGATATCTGCAGCATCAAGTATTCATTATCATTACAGTCCCTTTATTCGCTTCATTTCAACAATATTGGATTACTGGCTTATGAGACTGTGCGCTGACTTTAAGTGAAAGCTTTTCGTAATGGCAGGTGTCACTTTTGACAGATGTTGTTTAGCTTAATTTTTTGCTTTTTCTTCACTGATTGACTGCCATGTGACAAGTGTACATAGATGCTGTTTTAAGGAAGAACGGAACAATGCTATTTAATTCGGGGTACTTTTTTGAAGTGTAACACTTCTTATGAGAGGGTAAACCGCTTCGATACGTTACGTGTTACGACACCAGTCTGTCTGGCAGGCCATTCTCTCACGGATAACGCAGCGGTAGGCAAGCACTTCCTCTTTTACTCTAACCTACAGCGCTTGGTTAGCTTTTCTCAAGGTAAAAAATTTAAATATTAAAGAGTTTAACTAAGATTAGTTCAAGTTATCACTTCCGTGGCTCGTCCCGACACGCGAACGTATTTTTTTTATTTATTCAAAAATATGTATGGAGAGCTTAAAATGGCAAATAATTAAATTGATAAACAAGTAAATATGGTGATGCAATCCAGCTCAATTAGTTTCGGGGCCTATCACATTTCGAGGACCTACAATTTTATGCCGATTTCCATGTCAGTGTTAATCCGCGAATGGTGACACCCGTGCAAAACTAACATAGCCGCCGTACAAAGAGAGGGTCTGGAAGACAATATGGCTTCAGGAAGGGACGCTCTACAATTAGAGCAACAGAAGAAGTAGCGAGGGCTGTCGAAAATTCTCAGCACGGAAGCCAATACACCATGTTGCTGGTAACGCTGGATGTCCGAAACGCCCTTTAATTCAGCCCCATGGTCAAATACGATTGATGCTCTTGAGAAAAGATTACAAATTGTAGAGTATCTCTTACAGAACATAAACTTGTCTACCGAACCACAGAAGTAGTGAGACGAAAGGACATCAATGTTGGAGCAGCACAGAGATCTAATACTGGACCAGACTTCTGAAATGTCTCTTATGCGATTGGATTCGTTGTATTGTGATGCCAGAAGGTTGCTTTCTGGTTGTGTATGCTAATGACGATAATAACTGAAAGGGACATCGAAAGCGACATAGTCAAGAGATGCGAACGAAAAAATCCTGGATCGAGGAACATGGGCTGTCTCTGGCTGAAGAAGTGTTTTAACAAAAACACGATTTCCGACTTTTATTGATTTGCACCTCGAAACTGAAGGCATAAAGAGCAAAAACGTGGTAAAATACCTGGGCGTAAACCTCGATAGGAAACTGAAATTTTGGGACCAGATACTGAACGTGGCAGAACGCGCATCAAAAGTCACAACAGATCCGGGGTGCCATTCGAATAGCGAGTGCGTACCGCACAGTAGTTGTAGTTTGCATACCTATTGATCTCCCTGCAGTACAAATAAAATACATACAGGAAAAGAAAGCAGAAATCGGACTTGAATCGGCGAATACGGAAGCGAAAGCGATCACACAGGAGGAGTGGCAAGAACTCTGGGAGTCGGAAAACAGAGGGCGTTGGACTGCTAGAGTGATCGGAGACCTAAGCGAATGGAGTAACTGGAAATACAGTGAAGTGAAATCACACACTTCCTCAACGGACACTGGTGTTTGAACGCTTTGTTGCACAAGATTGGAAAAAGAAGCCTTTCGTGCCAATACAGAGATCTGTTGACAGACGACGCTTATAATACAGTGTTCGAGTGCAGTAGATGGGAATCTCTCCGTCAGGAAATAAATAGAGTTATCGGAGAGCTCAACCCAAATAATATCATCCAGGAGATGCTGAGAGACGAGGAGAGTTGGAGTCGAATTAGCATGTATCTGACGCAGATCCTGAAAACAAAGAAACAAGAAGAGGTAGTTGAGGAACTAGAACCCCTCACCTAGACACGGATCCCCCTTGAAGAAATTCGCTAGTGGTCCTGAGAGGGAGATTAAAAACAAACCTGGGTCTCTGACACTTTTGGAACCACCTCGCCTTATGGATTCCAAGCCAAGGCATGACCATTGAAAACAAAGGATCAGAAAGGGGCTTAACATGGATAAAGAGGGCAGGAATCACAATATTTAGCGTATAACTTAGCGCTAATGATCGGATGGATGATTTCCAACAAAAACTAGGGGACTTAGATGATTTCATATGCGAGATCGATGAAGAAATCATAGTTGCCGAAGACTTTAACGCACGAAGCCATGAATGGGGCATGTCAACTACGGACTCTCGAGGAAGGTAAATACTTGAGATGGCGGCGAGACGTGGCCTTAGCGTAGTTAATACAGGAAACACCCTAACTTTTAGAAGAGCAGGACATAACTGACATAATCTTCTTCACAGAACGTTTGCTGTCCAAAATAAAGGAATGGAGGACCATCGAAGACTATAGACACAGGCAGAGACCATCAATATATCGTTTTCGACATTGATGAGAATCGAAAAAGCGCTAACCGTGACGCAAACCAACCTGGCGGATGGAACGTCAACAGACTCAACGTCGACGTCTTGTGGAGCAGAATTGATGATGGAAAGGACATTGTACTACAATCGCTTGGAACAGCTGAAGAAATAGTTGAATCATCCATGGAACTCACTCGTCTGGCATGCGACGCTTCAATGTCCAGAAAGATATGCTCCAATAGAAGAAAGAAACCTGTCTACTGGCCGGAAGAGATAGCTGAACTTCGCAGAAAATGTCCACGCTTTGGACGAAAAGTGACAAGAGGCCAAAATGAAAATAGTGAGAGTGATGTGGACAACGCGCCACGAATTGAAGAGAGCCATCGAGCTGAGCAAGAAACAAAAATGGGAAGAGCTGCGACAAGATATCGGCAGCGATCCCTGGGGACAAGATTATGCAGAAGTTTGTAGTTTAAAAGCTCGTAACTTCTGTTACTCCTTACGTAACTTTTGTTACTCCTTACGTAACTTTTGTTACTCCTTACGTAACTTCTGTTTCCTTACGTAACTTCTGTTTCCTTACGTAACTTCTGTTGAGTTGGAGGCGAATCAGCCTGTATCTGACGCAGATCCTGAAAACAAAGAAACAAGAAGAGGTAGCTGAGGAACAAGAACCTGCCACCTAGGCACCCTCGAAGAAATGCGCAAGTGGTTCCGAGGGAAAGATCAGTGAGAAACTTTTTGGAGTTTTAGTCGGTATGCCAAGTTTACACCTTGGAGAGTCCGACAAACGGGGAAGTATGGATACTTCCTTACGGTGCGTAAAGCATTTCTCCAAAAGTAAAAAAAAAAAATTCTGTTACTCCTTATGTAACTTCTGTTTCCTTACGTAACTTCTGTTACTCCTTACGTAACTTCTGTTATTCCTTACGTAACTTCTGTTACTCCTTACGTAACTTCTGTTACTCCTTACGAACTTCTGTTACTCCTTACGTAACTTCTGTTACTCCTTACGTAACTTCTGTTACTCCTTACGTAACTTCTGTTACTCCTTACGTAACTTCTGTTACTCCTTACGTAACTTCTGTTACTCCTTACGTAACTTCTGTTACTCCTTACGTAACTTCTGTTACTCCTTACGTAACTTCTGTTTGCTTACGTAACTTGTGTTATTCCTTGCGTAATTTGTGTTACTCCTTACGTAGCTTATGTTACTTCTAACGTGTAGCTTCTAAGGTTACTCATGTTTTTTTCTACCGTAACTGTAGATCACTCGGTAGAAGTAACCTAACGTAACTCATTTTACATCTAATGTGATATGTGACTCTTGTTGGTACCAACGTAACTGATGTTATTTCTAACGTAACTCTTGTTACTTCAAATGTAACTCAGGTTTCTTCTAACGTAACTTTTGTTGCTTTTGTCGTAAGTCGTAACTCATGTTACTTCTAACATAACTCATGATACTTCTAACGTAAATCATGTTACTTACTTTTAATGTTACACGTGTGACTTCTTACGTAACTCTGTTACTTTTTACGTAACTTAGGACTATCCTTAATGTTACTCACGTTATATTTTCAATTACTATGAATTTAACGTGAATGTACTTAGTAATGAGCTGAACAGCACTCCATTTATATACACAAACTGTCCATCACATTCCTAATTTTATCAAGACAAGAGATTTGTTGCTTATAACTCTATCGACATACTATTTTGACAGGAAAACCTATAAAACTTTAAACTTTAGCAATCAAATATTTTATGGTGGTATTTAGCTTTTGTTATTGATGATTCATAAAGAATTGATTCCCTAATTTCGCCAACTCTGTTTTTACACTTCACTCCAACTCATCGTGATGATGACCTTTTTTTTTTTGTCAATCTCCGCATATGTAACGTGACTTATTTGTGTTCGAGTTTTCTCTACTCTTATCTCCGAATTCAAATCTTTTTCAACACAAAAAGAAAAATAGATTCCAACCTTAGCGTATACTTATAGTGTGCATAAGTGCATTTATGTGAGTTTATAAACAACCTACCAACAAACGCCATGTCCAGCTCTGCTGCTGCAGCAGAAGGTGGGCATAGAAGAACACAGAAAAAAGTCATCACCCCGTACATCTTTCACACTGACATTTATCTGCTATTTACACGGTGGAGGCATGACTCGATACGTATGGCTTTTCTTTCAGTGTCTCTCTTTCTGCCATTTTATTTATTTATATTTCTTATAAGAAATTTTTTTTTATTTACTTTTTGGTTTTTTTTTTTCTCTGAAAATTCCAATTAAAGTGTGGTTATAATGTGGCCAGATTGTGGATATGTGCCGGAGTTGTGTGCCCTGTTCATCAGATCTTATTTTGCAATGCCATCTACTCGTTGTAGATACAACCAGTGAATGCTGCATACATACATCAAATGTGTCCCTGTGGTTAAAGGGGTATACGCAGCGCATACACTTCACACTCATTTCATATTGTATTTTATTATAGCTTTGCCTTTTCCTACTTTATGTTGTTTTTGTTGTGTTTACCTGCTGTTCTTCCAAGATTGTACCTACATAAATATTGAAAAAGAGGGTATAGAAGAAAATGGACGTACGAATACGCATCTACTCATTGCACTAAACACTTCTAAACCTCAACGTTCACAGAAATGTCTCTCTCTCGACTCGATGACGCTAACACCTGTGTGCTCTGCTTGGAAGTAGAATATCTTTTCATTACGTTAGCGCGATACATTTAATTACATACTATTGTTAAGTGTATGTAATGTGTGTATTTATTTAATTTAAGCAGAAAAAAGGAAAATGTTTATCCAGTTTCAAGTGTAATGAAATGATATTTAAACCAAAGAACGATGTGATGAACAAGACGTGCGATAAAGAAAAAGTAGTGGTGCTGCGCTAGTAGTACTGATTCTGATGCTGCTGCTATAAGCTACACTCGTTTACTCATACGTGTATTTCATTGTTTCTTTTTGTTTTTATTCTTCTCTGATTTTTAATGGTATGAGTTTGAAACAATTTCTCTCTGATTGGCAGTGTTGCCGATTTTATTAAATTTAAATTGAATAAGGTATTCTGTATGTGCTGTTCTTAGAATTGAATCTCTTCAATGAACCTGTACCCCTGTTCTGTAACTATCGCCTCGATAAAGGCCGGCGATTAACGGTGAAAAATGGAGCGAAATTCTATGAATTTAGTAGGATTTCGTTCCGGTTCTCGATGTTTCTGGATCGATGTTATCGATGCGATAGTTACAGAACAGGGGCACTGTTCCTTTACAGGATTTTTATTCCCTACGATTTCAACTTTTGCTCTAATCTTGGGAGCTCAGAGATCAGCAAGTTTAATTCAATTGACAGATTTTTACTTTTTTAAATTGAGAGGTGACTCTGACCCAATAAAGAAATTGGGCTTTACTGTCTTTTCACTTCGAAACATGCAAACTGTAGGGAGCACAGTACAAAATACGAGTTGTTGTCTACAACCAACTTGCTTAGATAGAGCAAATCAGTGCTAGAAGCTTCAAAGAGACACTACCAGCAAGCAAAAGGAACATTGTGATAGAACGGTTAAGCTAAAGCAGTAGTAAGTAAGAAAAGAAAGGGTGCCCTAAAATAAAAAGGATGAAAAGGCTAACCTTGAAAGGGAATACAGAAGTTGCAAGAAACAAGCGAAGAAGAATTGCGCCCAACTCCAAGCAAAGAGAACGGAGATCATGTATCAGGAGCTAGAGAAATTTTTGACCCGGCTGCTGATGCATACCGAACTATTCAAGAAATACCAATAAACAACTAGAATTAGGGGAGCAACAATCTTCAAAAAAGCCGCTAAAAGAAGAAGAAATGCTCGGGATATTCGTTCGCCTAAGTTCATTAATAATGGGACAAAAGAAAGCTTCTTGTGGATGACGATAAAATTCGGCTCAGGTGGTGAAAGTATTGTGATGGCCTTTTGAGAATATACAGTTTTATTGAGAGCACTTTCCAGAAGCTAAACCTAACTGCTCGGAAATGTACCCCGATATCACTGACGAAGAAGTTTGTGAAGCAGCTAAGAACTGAAAAAAAGGCCAGACAAGGTACCATATGAGTTTTGGAAAATGTGGTAGACACGGGGGTTTGATGGCTTACAATTTCCATCTCTATGTTTGTAGGAGGTGATAATCTTCCTAAGCAATGAAGGGAAAGTTACCTTCTACCAGTGTACAAACGGAAGGGATTACACGAAATTGCGATAACTACCGGTCGATCAAGTTGATGTCCCAAATTCCGAAGATCGTTGATCGGGTATTGGGTAGCCGACGGCGAAAAATAACAACGCTGGTTAATAAACAATGTGGGTCTATCGCGGTCACGTCAACAACTGATGCAATCCAAAGTAAAATGATCCTAAAGTTAAAACATTGTGATTCCTTACAGGAGTTGAATGTTGTGCTGGTTGACTTCAAAAAAGTATTCGATCGACAGCCACGGGATCTTACATGAAAATGGGTGACCCGCAGACACCGAAGGGTCCCAGAGGGGAGGATGATTGTGAATATATATGAAGGAGCGGTGACGAAGGTAAGATATCCAGAATCTAACTGAAATCACGCAAGCATTCCAAGTCACAGTAGGTGTACAACAAAGGAGCGTCTTGAGTCCCCTTTATCACAGTCCTTGACTATCTTTTTTAAGATAAAGTACAGATCAACAAAGTACATCAACTATGGTTTTGCTGACGATGGAGCCATCATAAGTCAGGATCCTAAATCCCGGCGAAAGAAGCATTTAGTGTATGTGAGAAGTGTTGGAAGGTTGTGGGTACCGCTTTAATTAAAAACAGATTGAGTACTTGTGTTGCCCGTTTTCTGGTCCAAACCTTCCTGTTCCAGATATTTATTTGAGTGAAAATGTGCTTCCCAAGTATATGAAGTTTAAAGCAACTTCAAGCAACTTGTGATGACGACATTAATCATCTGGTAAGCGTAGGGTGGATGGAGTGGCGAGAAAATTCCGTCATCTTCTGTGATAGAAAATTCGCTCCCTAAGCTGATTCTACACTGAGGTTGTGCGTTCAGTATTCACTGTTCACAATGTTAGACAATGAGCAAAAAGTGTGAGAGCAAGTTGACAGCAACCGACATGAAGATGCTCATCCGTATGACAGGAAGAGTAAGAACGCTTGATCGTTTTGGAAGTACCAAGATCCGTGGAAACCTTAACGTCAAGAAATACCTTACTTACTTAGGTGGCAATTACAGTTCGGGGGTGAACCAAGGCCGCAACCAACATCCTTCTATAACGACTTCGATTTCGGGCGAGCTCTCTCCAGTTTTGCACTCTAAGTCGCTAGAGGTCTTTTTCCACTTGATTGCGATACCTAAGACAAGGTCTTCCCCTTCCGCACCCTGCAATGTGCTTTCGAACTCGTCGAGCCGGAGGGTTTGGGTGCATCCGCTCTACTTGTCCCAGTCATCGTAGTGTTGCGATGCGTACTTTTCTACCTTTGCCCATGTCGCGGTACAGCTCATACAGCTCGTTGCTATATCTTCTTCTCCACACATTGTCTTCGCATACGGGACCAAAGATCATTCTAGAATTTTTCTTTCGAAACGACCAAGGGTTTCCTCATCCGCTTTCGATAATATTCGGGAAGGCTCTGACTGGTGTCAACTTGGCGGCGGGCGCCCAGATGTTGCAACTTCTAGTATACGTCAATTGTGCCTAATATACCTCCACGCGGTAACCACTGGGTACTGGGAAGCTTCGCCCGGAGTTGACCTGCTGAACTAGTAAGTGCGAGTGTTCGACAAAGAAACGCAGATGAAAAGTAATGTGGTCAACTCTATAATGCTCTGCGAGTAATGACTCACTGCCCGAATCTCAGTGGTCTACCCGAGCAATTTGGAAATGTCCCAGCGGATAAATTCGAATGACAGAACGGTGGACTACATCAGTTGAGAAAGCAGAAGCCCCTGAATGAGCTACTCTAACATATTTGGCTCAAAGGTCTTTCAATACTGGGACAGGGTATTGAAGAAGGGATGGTGGCGGATAAGCTCCTGATGAGCCAACGGTAGCTCTCACACCCCTGCAGTAGGGTAGTGACACTGGATATTCCAGCCCTTTATGTCCGAAGAGATCCCAAAAGGAGCTGGCCCTCCAGGTTGGGGGTTGTGCGTAGGGTTAACTACCCAACCACGTAAAAAACATCTGGTTCCGAAACAGCCAAAAGCCTCGGATAGCAATAATGATTTCAAAGTTGAACCAAGTCAAAAAATCAAGCACGGCCGGCTCAGATGGTATTGTCTTCTTCAAAAGAGAGAAGAAATGTGAATCCTTCGAGATCGCGATGCTCGTAATGCTAGAATGAAGAAGAAGGACATGAATTCATCTTTCGTCGTTTCGGAAATTGATGTCATCAATGAATGAATTTGAATACTGTTTACCCACAAGACGGTGTACCTCATAGTTTCCCTAGACAATCTTCACCAATTTTCATAAATTTTTTTCGATAACAGGTAACTTGAAACTGTCAGTATAGGGAAATATAAAGCGCCTGCTTCTTAGACAGCTTGTAATGAAAAGAAAGTTCTCCATCAAAGACCACTTTTTGCACAAACCGTAAACGTCTCAAATTCGTCGTGTTACCTGTCTTGATGGTCACTTATGCGTTTCGATACCAGTGGTCGAATTACCGCATCAGTGATCGAGTGAGTGGATGCTATTTTTCTTTCAACATTCGCTCTTTATTACACAACATCAGTCTGCTGTTCATTTATAGACTTCAATTCGTCCAAAAACTGTTGAAAGAATGTCAAATTGAGATCCTAAAGTGCTCGATAATGCGAGAAGAAATGCCAAAAAACACATAATTCAGTCACGTATTACTCGATCACGTGTGCGGTAACTCGGCCCCAGCTCGCAATTAGTTGCAAAACGGCTGAGCGGCAAAATTAGAACAAAATTGAGAGCTGAGCGTCGGTTCGGTGCCGCTTAGGCGATATCTTTAACATTTATTACTTCGCTTTTCACGCTTAACTCAAAGAGCTTCTCAATAAAGTTTTAATTTATTAAAATTTGTTTTTTTTTAAGTGTCCGTCCCATCCATGTTCCTCGATAAGGCTTCTTAGTCAATAAATTAATAAAACCATACCCTTTGGTGGTACCCGTGGCGTGATGGTTAGCATGTCCACCTGCTAATCCAGAGGTTCGAGGTTCGAATCCCACCAGAGGCAAAAATGTTTTTCCCCGGGTATCGCCTTTCGCGAGCAATTGGCAAGTCCTCCGTTAGTAAATTCATTGCCATGAAAAGCGCTTTCTCAATTAGCCGTTCGGAACCGGCAGAAAACTGTAGGTCCCCTCCATTCCCTCCCAAGGCATGGTTGTGAGAAATGAGCTAGGCCCAGGGGCTCCTCGCTCTGTTGCGCCACCCTATTTATTTTTATACCCTTTGGAACTTAATCGTCTAACACTTAAGATGTCTGACTTCATTAGATTTAAATTTTTCTTTCTGAAAGCATTAGAAATAATTTCTTCTTTTCTTTCTTTTCCAGGTATGTTTTCTTTTGCACATATTTCTGTTGAAATAACAAGGGTAAATATGATGTCATTATAAAATCACTTTTGATGCGGAGTACTGAATTTCCAACAAGGAATTGAAATAATTGGGCTTTTATGAGTTGGAGACGATGAGTAAACAAATTAATTAATCAGTTGAAAGCGTTTGTGCAGTTAAAAAGTTCAAATGGATACTATTTATTCTTTTGAGTGCTTGTAAGTAATTTTTAATTTTTTATTTCATTTTTATGATCCTTTTTTTTCTAACGGTTGGGATGGGAGATTTAGTACAACACATGAAGATTCGATTGTAAAATTTCGAAGTGATGCTGGGAGACGTTTTCTCTCAGCTTCAATTTTTTCTGGTCACTGATTTTTAGGCAACTGGAACAACTAAGTCTTATAGTCTCGATAAAGAAAAAGGTGTGTGTGATTGACCTGAAACTTTCTTAGAAACAGCCAGTTTAATGTCATTGCTTACAAACAAAAAAAGCCTGGGGCCCAACTATGTACATAACTCTTTTCTACTTTCGAATCATTCGAAAGTAATTTTTAATTCCACTTTTAAATGCCAGTAGGAGAAAGTAGAATTGTATTAGAATTCTTCCCACTGCTTTCGACAAAAACTTCCGAATTTTGATTAAGTCCTCCCTCCACTCCTTTACTCTTAAATGTTGCGTAGGAGGAATTTTAAGCATTCGACCACTTTTATTGTAGAATCGAATTAAATTGTTAGGCTCTCTGGTGATCGAAGAATGAAGCTAAATAGTAATGTGTAAGAAGAAAGTGGCTTCCAAAACATAAAAAAGAACTGCTTGAAGCTGTAGGAAGAAAGCTCTGAGAGCATTCATCACGAGTAAGAAAAACATTTTTCTCGGTTATAAATGGAATCAAAGCTTATTCAACACAAGTCAGCTGAAATAAGGTTGTGTTCGTCCAAACAGGCGGCAACTAGCGAGAAATGTTCATCGGATTTTCTGGGCAAAGGTTACTAGCGATGCTTTATGAGCAACAAAACTAAAAAAAATGAAGGGGTGATACAACGAGCTAAGAGAGGGCCGGGGCCTAGCGTATTCTGTCATCCTAACTTGTAAGAAATGTAGGGACATAGAATTCCTTTTTTGCACTCTTCAGACAGTGTTATTATTTTCGAAAGGTGGTGCCCATAGAGGTTTAATTAAATGCTTCTGGGATTCGACCTTTAATGTCTGATACGTTAACCAACGCCGCAGACTCCACATCTTCTGATGTATGAAGACCCAGTTATGAACTAGTGCAGACGGTTTTGTGACGGGTTTTTGAACACACAGCTTCCCTTCTATACAACTTCCAATAGCTTCACCAAATTCTACGGAAGTACCTGAAATCATTGTACATTGAAATTTTTTTATATTCTTACACAGTGAGGCGGCTGCAATCCCCAGTGGTGATTTTGCCAGATGATATACCTTAAAATAGACTGATATGAGGTTTGATTAGAAAAGGGAAAGCTTCTTTGTCGAGTACAGTGGCTAAAATATATAAGTTCACACTTAATCTAATCTGATAGTCTTGGAGGGGAACAACAGTTTTGTTACCAATGTGACCAATTTATTTGGTCTGTTCCTTTACTTTGTGCACAGAAATTCACAATCTGTCATATTTTATGGAGTGGGGGTAAAGTTCTCTCTGAAACTCTCTAAAAGAGCGTAATTGTCAAAAAAGTAAAGAAATGTCTTGAACAAAACATTCGCAGCAAACGCTTGGAAAAACGTCTGCTTGACAGTTGTTGTATTTGTTTTGGCTGTGCACGATTTTTGTCCACAGAAATTTTGGTGGCAGAAATTCGCAGGTGGGGAAATTTTTTACTCTCTCGTGAGCACTCTCTTTTGTGCACAGCTACGAAAAATCGCTTTACTGGAATAGAGTTAGACATACTTTCGCCGAATTTCAGTGCATTTCGTGATAATTTTTAGTAAAAAAACACACCTATTAGATAATAAAGAATCCATGGATCAAGGGCCAAGTAGTGTCTGAGTAGTTTTTAGTGTGGAGCAGGTGTGTGCGTATCAGGTATGTCCTTTTTTTGTGCATCTTTAGTTTAATATAAGTCTGAGGGTCGTTCTAATCACTTGTTTTTGTAGTCGATCTGTAGATACTCGAATGCAATTTATCGTCCACAAATTTTGCCTTAAAAGATTGTCAACCTTATTATGCCTCCATAAACTATGATTTACGAGTATCTTACTGTTACTTTGTATGAACCTTGCGGGTGCAATCTAGACAAGGGTAATTCATAATTGAACTTACTCCAACACCGCTTTCACTGTTGAATAAAATGACGTAGTCCCGAATCTAGTTCAGAAGCTCACTTCAAAAGGACTAGTATTTTGCAACGCGATACAAGCAACTAACTGCCAAAATATACATACTAGTCCATGTAATTCAACTTTGTCCAAATTTAACTAGAAAATAATTTTTTTTAGTCAAATATCTCTTACTTTAAAACCTTAATTGTGTTGAGTACAATAACCAGCGGTGGACGTGAGCCAAATTTTATTGTCTAAACTAATTTATGATGTGAGCAATTTTGTGAGGTACGAGGAGAAGATATCAGCTCTGGTTGAACAGTGAACCGGTAACTCGTCTGAGTGCTGCAGCTCATTACAGATCTTCTTCTTGTAAAAAAGGAGAAATATGTGCGAATATTTTATTTGTAAAAAGAAAACAAGAGAAGAGCACTAGTTCAGTACCTACAAAGATTACTGATCTAACCTAGAGAATATTAGACTGATTTGGTCTTCTCTCTAGGTATTTTTTTCTTCTCAGTTTTCCAGTTCAATTGAGACTCCAAGCTTAAAGTCTTGTAATCGGACTACACGAATCTTCAAAAGCTCACCAAATAACGTGCAAAGAATCGTTTACGTATAAATCACCAAAATTAGTACCAGATGGGATCTATCGTGAATAAAATTTCCCTGGAAAAATGTCTTACATTCGAAGAATTGATATGTTTTTATTTTAAACGATGGTGAATGAATCTCCCATCTGAAATAATCTGCCATTTTCCTTTATTTGTTTCGTTTTCACTTTTGTAGGGAAATGGAAGTGAGGACAAAAATGAACTCTATAACTATTTCCCAGTCCTTTTTTATTTATTAGATTGGTTGAATTTGTTGCCTGGGAAATTTATTTCGATGGAGGTTCATGATCGGGGGTAATGTTCCACGGGAATAAAATATTTCGTGGGAAACAAAATTTCTTGGGAGATTGCCCATGGGGCTCAATCGGAAATGGATTTATTATTAAAAATTAGGTCTTTTCCGCCGACAACACGGCCAACATCTGAGTCTCGTAGTCACACAACACGAATGTCAAGTGGTTTACCAATTTACGTACAAAGAATCGTATCCGTATAAATAATCAATCAAACATAAAGCAAATGAAAATTAATTTGTTATTGAAAGTTAAACCTTACCGTGCGGTGATGGTGAGCATGTCTTTCTGTTCACCCGTAGGTTCGTGGTTCGAATCCCGACATAAGCAAGCATCCTTATCACGTATATCACCTTTCGCGAGGAATTGGCAAGTCAGCCGATATTAAATTCATTGCCATGAAAAGCGCTTTCTCGATTAGCCATTGGGAATCAGCAGAAAATTGTAGGTCCCCTCCATTCCCTCACAAAGGCAAAGGTTGTGCGGAATGCGCTAAGCTCCGGGGCTCTTCGCTCTGTTGCGCCACCGTAATTATATTTATTTAAACCTTTCCAATCGGCAAAACTGACAATATGTATCTGTAAACTAAGCTGAGTCTAGTGGAACCCGTGGCTTGATGGTTAGCATGTCCACCTGCTAACCCAGAGGTTCGAGGTTCAAATCCCAGCAGAGGCAAAAATGTGTTTCCACGGGTATCGCCTTTCGCGAGGAATTGGCAAGTCCTCCGTTAGTAAATTCATTGCCATGAAAAGCGCTTTCTCAATTAGCCGTTCGGAACCGGCAGAAAATTGTAGGTCCCCTCCATTCCCTCCCAAGGCATGGTTGTGAGAAATGCGCTAGGCCCAGGGGCTCCTCGCTCTGTTGCGCCACCCTATTTATTTATTTTTTAAGCTGAGTCTCGTAATCGGACAACACGAATGTTAAATAGTTCACCAAATAACGTAAAAACAATCATCTCTGTATGATCAAAAATAGTTAAAGTGAACTGAAAATGAATTTATCATTGAAAAACTAAGCCTTTCCCATCGGCAACACTCCCATCATCATCTGTAAACCAAGCTGAAATTCGTAGTCACACAACACGAATGTTAAATATTTTACCAAATAACGTACATATAATCGTATCCGAAAAAAAGTACGAACTAACTGGAAATGAATTCATTGTAAAAAACTTAGCCATTGCCATCGGCAACACTGCCAACATCATCTGTACTGTAAACTAAGCTGAGTATTTATATTCATTGTCATGTCAAACACCACCACGGAAAATAAAAAAACCGATAAAAAAACTCCTATACCAATACTTGCAACAGCAAAACGTTCACAGTTACCCTAAGTGCATTTGTATAGAGTATCTAAATACGTTTTTCAAGTCGGAACGAAAAGCAAATCAAAAATAAAATGAAAAAAAAAAAAAAAACACACACAAATTTCTCAACAACGAGAACGAACGACCGACGACCGACCAGTCCCCAAGAGAGCTATGCGAGTGTTTTGCGGACTTTTAGTCTATTTTGGATCGCTTGTCGGAGAAGAAGTTAGACAGAGGTTTTCGCGTTTAAGTCGTCTCGTATAATAGACTCGTAGTACGTCGACCGCCCCTTAAAGGAGTTTCTTTTTCCGTCATTATAAAATATCGGCTCTGGATATTTATTTACTGTTGGTGTGTGTTTATTTTTAATCCATTGTTTTGGTTTTTTTTTATTCATTGTGTGTTTTTTCTTGGCCTCTCTCTCTGACTGTCTCACACTCGCACAAGGTTTATCCCAATCGAGTTTGAGTATTTCCTTTACAAAACTGGTTAGAATATATTCAACTTATCCATTACCTACACTCTACACAAAACGGATAATAATTGCTTCTCACCTGGTGCGAGTCGAGCAGTACTTTAAAGAAGAAAGTCAGCTGTATCGCTGTCGGTTAATAAAGAAACACGGAGAATTCATTTTTTTTTGTGTTGTTTTTGAAGTAAATGTCGAAGAGTCGGTGAAGTATTCAAAAATATTCGTCATCGTTTAGTTTTTTTTTTCTTTTTTTTTTTAATCTCGCGGGTCATGTCTGCCTCGATTATGTTTGCTTTTTCTGAGTTTTGTTCGGTGTCGGTGGACGACTAAAGTTCTTCTTTTTCTTCTTCTTCGTTTTGAAACATTTATCATCTCTGCACATTTGCATCTGCGTTTGTGAAGACATTCTAAAACAGTTTTGTATTTTTTATTTTTTTTTTATTTTCTTCTTCTCTGTACATGATTACTATTCCGTTTTCCGTGGTTTGCCGTCTTAATCAGCAGAAAATTTAAATGACTTCCTCTTGCCGCCGATAGATAGTTTGTGTATCTTTTCTTCATTTTTTTCTGTTGCTTTCTTTTGAAAATAAAATAAAAAAAGCAAACTTTGGTCGAGTAATTTAACCCTAACGAGTATAAATTTTGTAAAAAAAAAAAACAAAATAAATGAAAAGATATTAATCATAATTCACGTGTGTTACACACATACAGTTGCTCATGTATGTGCTGCATTGTTTCTCGGTTGAGTTATTTTGAGATCGTTACTTTTCCGCTGGACGTAGAGGTATAGCTCAGTACGGTTGATTTTAGAAACGCGGTGCGGTCATTATTAAATAAATAAACACAGAAGTTTATTCACAAAGATACTCTCTATCATTTATTTGCTTTTAATTGATTCACAGTTCCCTTGTCTTTGTTCAGTGTGTGATTAATTTGCCTTGTTTTTCTAGTGCAAAAGTAAAAAAAAGAAGGAAATACCTATACCTACAGAATATAAAAAAATTGAGAGCATTTATTATAAAATAAATGCATTTTAGCAGTGCTTATTGTGTTTTGAGAGGTGCTTGAATTTATCAATCAATAAGACAAGTGCGAGAAGTGTTACATTGCATCTACTTGTGTATCTATATCCACTCTGCGACAAGGAATACTACACCTGCTATCACACTCAACTCTTAAAGGAAAGGATAAACTTTGTTTGAGCTCTTGCTTGGATCTGCTGCTGATTTTCTGACAAACTATTTTTGAATTCCATTGGATTTATGCTCGAGCTGCTATGTTTTTCATGCTGAAACGGTAGCAATTTCACAAATTGTGCTGTGGTAGTTGAGTAAGTTCAAACATTTATTTTGTTTTTTCTTCCTCACTCACGTTGTATGTGTTTTCTAGGCTTAAGAAGTGAATTTAAAGAAGTTGGAAAGGTTTTGAATCACACAAAGTTTTTAAATAGTCAAAATTTGTTCTACAGGGGCTGAATTCTGTTCACCCCATCCTGTATTGCTTTTATTTTGGGGTAATTAATCTCAACCTCGGGCCGGCTCTTATTTGATTTTCAACCTGTTCATTTGCCCATTGTTTGAAATGGTTTCGCATACCCAAACATTTATGTTTCAATTTGAAATGGATTCGTTGTTGGAAATATCATTGAAAAGAGTTGATATGGATCGATTGAACTATTTAGATTGAACTCTAAAGGTCCTTTTAGACGGTCAGTTCTCAGTTCAGTTATCAGTTCAGCTTTCAGTTCAGTATTTTTTTTTTTTTAATTCGAAATCAAGATCAGAAAGAAAACTGAGAACTGAAGAGAAAACTGATGAGAATTTCATCAGTTGTCAGTTCAGTTTTCAGTTCAGTTCATTTTTAAGCGTTTAGATATCAGTTAAATTGAAAGCTTAACTGAAGGCTCAACTGAAATGAAAACTGAAATGATCGTCTAAAAGGGTCTTAACTGTGCTTAAAGGCAGGTCACCTTCATCTTCCCAATCACTATGAGGAGCAATCAACACATTTCAACATTTTCTTTGTTGAATATGCAACACAGCTTATAGACGTTGTATAAAACCTGAAGAAATGCAGGAAATACTGAATAAGAAGTTCTAAGCGGAGATTCTTTGCTTCAAAATTCAACAATGTGTCCTCCAAAAAACTGTGGCAAAACATCAAATCTCTTAGTATTACGAAGAAACAAAAGAACGCTGTTAATTATTGCGATATAAATGAGTTTAACAAACAGTTCGTAAGTTCCAACATTAATGTTGATGCTGGGATTGAAAGAAACTTGGACAGAAGTGTTGAGCCTCTATCAGGTATCAATTTTAAAAGAATTTTTGAGGTCGTAAATGATTTTAAATCGGAAGCTATTGGGTTAGACTATATGCATCTAAAGTTTGTTAAAATAATCCTTCCTTTCATATCTCCTTTCTTTACCTATATTTTTAATACCATTTTTACAAAGTTATGGAAAGCTTCAAAAATAATTCCAATTCTTAAGAAGTCGCAAGCGCATAAACAAAAATACCGACCAATTTTCATCCTTCCTTTCATTTCAAAAGCATTCGGAAAGCTTTTTAGCCGACAGATGAAAGCGTTTTTGGAAAATCATCAATTAATTTCACCCATGCAATTTGGTTTCAGACGAAAACGCAATTGCACAACTTCGCTTCTTAAATTAATAGACGACATACGGCAGCAAATTGATCAAAATCATATCACAACTCTGGAATTACTGGATTTCTCTAAGGCGTTCGATACTGTTTCGCATGAGATACTTCTGAACAAGTTCAAAACATTTTTCTTCTTAGAAAACTCGGCCTAATCTCTTATTGCACAATATCTAAGCCACAGAACTCAAGCTTATGCGAACTCAAGGCTGTCCGAATTTCTCTCTAGCTCTAGTGGTGTGCTCCAGGGATCGATGCTAGGTCCGCTTTTGCTTACGCTATTCAACAACGACCTTCCTTCTACATATACTCAAGCACTGTAAAATGCATATGTATGCAGACGATGTTTAAATTTACTTGACCTATCGAATTGGTATGGTTGAAGATGCAACAGCCAGAATAAACGAAGACCTTGTTATAGTATTGTACAGTGGTCTAGAGAGAATCGTCTGAAGCTTAAATTGAATAGATGTGAGGCTAATGACATGTCATATCTGCCAAGTATTGAACATGAGGGGAAAACTTTAAACTACGTTAGAACAGTAATGAATCTTGGTGTTGTTTTTAATCAAACATTATCGTGGGACAATTATTTGGCATGCGCTGTTTGTCGGATTCACGTTGCTTTGCGGGCTCTATACATATCTGGAAGTTGTCTTCCAGTCACCTTTTTTACGGTAGCCCCAATTTTTTGTTGTCCTGATAGTGCTAACAAACGCAAGCTGCAAGTTGCATTTAACAATATTTTTCGTTTTGTTTAGGGTCTACGTGTCGTTCTAATCATGTCTCGGTACAGGCGGGTAGTGTTTTTAATATACCTTTTAACAAGTATATGGATTATCAACTTTGATATTTCTTTTTAAACTTCTTAATACCCTCGAAGTCTTTTCGAAAAGCTTATGCTTCCGCTTCGTTCCTAATTCTAAGTACAGAAACTCAAAGCAACAGTTCTTTGTGCACGCTGTTGGCCTTTGGAACTCCTAACCTGCCTATAACTGAAGGAGAGCGGTGCAATTTGCAAGAAAACTCATGACAATCGTTCATGCTGTCATCACTTTGACTCGCCATCTTTTAAGCGACAAAAGCACGTTGTACAAAAATTATAGGGTCTTTGTTGGAAGTCCTTTTGAACTTAAATAAGGTCGTGCCTCAAAGAATACAAATATATGACCAAAACTACCAGTGACCGGCTTAATTTGTTACCTCAGACACAAATTTCGAGTGGAACTATTGTTCAAAGAATGACTAAGTCATCTAAGCATTTTTATTTGCCTTGTATACAACCGACATATAGTCAAAATTTTTAAAAGATCGCAGGCTTACATTTGGCGATGAAGAATGGCTTAGGTTTGTGTAGACCCGATGTGTTTGTGCAGGCGAGAAACGAGTTTTTTTCTTTGCTTATCTTTCGGCCAGGAGCTGACGATTCGTGAAAACCTACAAAAGTTTTTTTTTTAAAGCATAAGTCGGTAGAATAAACCGGATTCATCGGCGTTGTAAAGTTGATGGGGAGTCACAACGAGCTCTTTGCCTTTTTTTCTTAAATTTTAAACTTGAAAGTTTTTTATTTAATAAAGTTTATCACCCAAACATTGCTCGTAAATTGAAGATCCTGGTTTCTCTTTGATTATTTCATGCAATGAGCAGGCGTTTGTTTATAGGACCTTGCTGGAATTTTGCACATTCTACTTTCTTTCATCTTGGAATCGTTTGTGCGTTCTCTTGGTTTAGAAAGCTCATCGCGCGCTTCTTCGATTTTATGGTCAATTTAATTGACGCACTGAGGCAATTGTGATTAATTTTTGCACCAAATTTACAATCATTCTTTGCAGATCATCTATACTGTCGTTCTGATCAACACTACTTGCAGTTTCTAGTTTAGTCACCGCTTAGTTGTCAGTAATCAGTGTCTACCCTGACACCACACACCCATCCACCACTTTCTGTGTCGGTTCTTCTTCAAAACTAATTAAATAACTTAATTGGCACTACAATAAGTTTGGAGAGAGATCTGAATTCGAAGAAACAGGTGAACAAGAAGGCATTGTTACAGTTGAGAAAAAATATTTTAGCTAGAAGTCAAAAACATAGAATCAGCGTCGTTAATGATCGAATGAGAGTAGGTGTCAAATGGTTCCTATGGAATAAGCAAAATGAACTTATGTGCGGCGCAATTAAAGGCGAGAAAGTCATTCATGATTTATATTCTGGTGAATTAGACCACATAAATTGCAATTTTTGTGAGCTAATAGATACACAAGCTCAAAAAAACTAAAAATCTCTCTATCAAAAAAATCAAAATCAAATAATTTACTAAACCAATCTAAAAATCAATTACTAGAAACAACAAAACTCAAAATAGTGTCTTACAACGCACACGGTCTTGAAAATAAAAAATTATTTGCTCAATTTTTCAACTACATCTTAACACATGATATATTTATTTTAATTGAAACTCACCTAACCGAAGAGAAAAATACACAATACAGAAAATATTTTAAGGATTTTGACACATATTGGAAACCGGCAACTAGAAACAGTAGATTTGGAAGGGCAATTGGTGGTTTGGTTTATGGGGTCAACAAGAATTTGGGAACGCGTGGCATAGCTCATGAATATATTAACTGTAATGAGGTTGACTTTATAAAACTGAAATCGATTTGCGGGGAGTTAAATATATTTCCCACATACCTGAGAGGGGCTAACTGGAGCAATGATATTGAACTGTTAAAGTGTTTGTTTGTTGAAAAAAACATCGTTAATCCTATTGTAATAGGTGATATGAATGCAAGAGTAGGCGAGCTTCAACAATCCATAGACGATGTGTGCAACTCTGAATTTACAGCCGGTTTAGAAAATCGACGCTCCAAAGATAAAACTATTAATGGGAAAGGGAAGGACTTCTTAGAATTCTGCAATGATAATGGTTTGATCATTTTAAACGGAAGAACAACAGGCGATGAAGAAGGAAGTCTTACATTTATCGGGAGCATGGGAGAATCCGTAAACGATCTGTGTGCGGTATCTCAAGAGCTATTAGGACATGTGGAGAAGTTTAATGTCGAAGAAGAAATTTGGTCTGATCACTTGCCAATAAAACTAACCATACATCTGAGCACCACTATAAACGTTTCAACAGATTGCACATTCCTACCGAAACTTAAGTGGAAGGAGTCAAAAAAGTTGGAGTACCAGATTAAGCTTAATGCTAACCTAGCTAGGTTAATTACCGTAAAACCTGCGATTGATCTGAGGGATCTCACGAACTTAATCAAACAATCAACACCTATACAAAATCCAAACACAAAATCATTCAAGCCAAAAAACAAATGGTACAATTTCGATTGTGAAGCGGCGAGAAAAAAGGCCTTCAAACTTTTAAATAGATACCGAAGAACGCAAAACTCAGAGGAAAAAGTAAAATATTTGAGAGCAAAATTAGAATTTAGAGCAGTCTGCAGCAGAAGCAAAACGGAATATCACCAACAACTTGATTTTCAAATCAGTACGGTAAAAAATAGTAAGGACTGGTGGAATCTAGCAAATGAGATACGAAACAAAGATCTTCATGTATTTCCGAAAATATCACCATCAGATTTTAAAACTTATTTCGTTAATCTTCTTAATCCCTACCAGAATATTAACCAAATTCACTATGCACACTGTTTTATAGAAAATCATGAATTGGATAAATCATTCTCAATCGATGAGATTAAAAAAATGCTGTCAAATGTAAAATTAAATAAAGCTCCTGGAGAAGATAGAATTAGTTACGAATTCCTAATAAATGCCACAGATGATTTCTTAAATTATCTTGCAGAGGCCTATACGGATATTCTTAATAAATCTAAAATTGAAGAATCTTTCAATAAATCTATTATTTTCCCAATATTTAAGAAAGGGGATATAAACCAGCCAAGTAATTATAGAGGAATTTCTTTCATGAACTGCATTGCAAAAACTATGATGGGAATCCTTAATGAGAGACTACACACTTGGGTGGAAAGAAACCATGTCCTGACAGAGTACCAATCTGGTTTCAGGAAAAATTACTCTACGATTGATAACATCTACAACTTGGCATCAATAGTACATATAAAACTTGGCGAAAAAAAGAAAGTGTACGCTTTTTTCGTGGATCTTAAGGCTGCGTTCGACAAAACTTCACGTAGCTTGCTAATTTATAAATTACACACTATGGGGGTCTCAACAAAATTCGTCAATTTGATACAAGCGATATATGCCAAAACTTTATCTGCCGTGTGGACTGGGAAGGAAATGTCGGAGTATTTTGAAACCCTAAATGGAGTCAAACAAGGATGTCTCCTTTCACCCCTACTGTTTGCACTCTACATTAACGATTTACATGAATGCTTAGGAGGAGGTCTTCAAATCGAGAATATTAATGTGAGACTACTCTTGTATGCAGACGATATGGTCATCCTAGCTGATGACATCCGAGTTATGCAAAATATGATCGATCGAATGGAAGAATACTGCAACAAGTGGTGTCTAGAAGTTAACATGGCAAAGTCAGAAATAATGGTATTCCGAAATGGAGGTAGGCTTTCTCATCAGGAAAAGTGGTTATTAAATGGAGAAGAAATAAAAATCACTTCCAATTATTTATACCTGGGTGTTCTTCTTACTCCGAAAATGTTATTCAGCAAGCACGTGGAGGTCAGAAATAACTCAGCAAAAAATAGCATCAACGCCACTTGGAAAAACTTTTTGGCAAGGAAAAATGTCTGTATTAGTTCGAAATGGAAACTCTTTCAAGCAGTATGTAGGGCTATTCAAACCTATGGAGCGCAAGTCTGGGGATTTGGTGCATTCGAAGAAGTAGATAAGCTGCAACGATATTTCATAAAACGGATATTAAAACTACCAGCGAGCACACCTAATTATGCACTGTCACTTGAAACAAGCGCCGAAGAAGGACACTTTTATACTTTGGATCTCCACCTGCGGTATGTCCAAAAAACCTTGTTTAACTTAAATGAAAATAGACTTCCACATCGACTTTCGAAAATACTTTTGCGGAAAAATCAATTTTGGGTAAAAGAGCTCAATTACCTAGGATCTGAGTTCGGAGTACATTGGGATGAAAGTTTAGTGTCAAAGGAAGAATGGATCGACAAAAGCCTTTTACTATTGGACTCCCTCAAATTTAAGTCTAATCAAGAAAATAAAAGAAGAGCATCTGCAAGTAGCGCACGTATCTACAAGTTTTTAGATTATACAAAGGGACCTATCTATATCACGGCACGTTCCGATGTCTTTAAAATAAGCTGGATCTTCAAAGCGAGGTGTGATCTAATCTCTCTGAATGGAAGCAGTTATAGCGGCAGTGAATCGTCCTTATGTACCCTTTGCAATATGAGGGAAGAAGAAAATATTCAACACTTTTTGGGCAGATGCCCAGTACTGCGAGAATTTAGAACCAGATGCTTCGGAAAACCTGCAATGGATGAAAACGAAATTATATGTCTGCTTAATGGTGAAGATGAATCAGATTGGGACAAATTGGTCAAGTATTTAACGGTGTCCATAGCCTACAGAAAACAGCTGGTCGAAGAATATAATTAAATAAACAAATTGATGTTTCATTTATCTATCTGTTATATATTGTTTCAAATTTTTGATTGCGTTTTAAAATCCAAATGTAAAACTTTGATTATAGTATGTAGTTTTGTCAAATCTTTATAAATTGTCGATTAATTTCATGTTAAAGTTCTATTTACAAACAGTATTTCAAATTAAAATTATCTACTCATCTACCCGACAGACGACTTTTAATGTCATTGTCGTAGGTTAAAATATTTGATGAAATGAAAATCTATATGTACTAATATATTTAAGATTTGATTTAAAATAAAACCAATTTACAATACAATACAAAATAACGTCGTTTAGAAAGTAGGTTTTTGCATTGTGTGTGATGAAATATAGACTGCGGAGTTAATTTTTAAATGCCCTACTTTTTGAAATCCTACAAATGTTGTTGATTTGTTTTTCACAAAAGTGTGTATCAAAACTCAGTTGTTTAAAAGCGTCAATGGTATTGAAAGCCTTTATCGTACCTACAACTAAATTTTATTCTTTCATGATATAATTGGTCGCAATCGCTTCGGCGTGAGCCAAATCTATTCAGCCCAATTTACTTTTCTATTTAACTTGCTCATGTGCTCAGCTAAAGTTGAAGGCTCTCTTAGACGATCAGTTGTCAGTTCAGTTGTCATTTCTGTTCAAAAAGACAGTGTATTTAAACATCAGTCCGGTGCTCTGTTAAACTTTCTTTCTGCTTGTGAGCAGCCGAAAGTCAGTTTGACTGATAACTGAACTGATAACTTATGGGAGTTCCATCAGTTTCAGTTAAGTTTCAGTTATAGCTCTTTTAAGGCCCTTTTAGACGGTTAGTTCTCAGTTCAGTTATCAGTTCAGTTATCGATTCAGTTTTCAATTCTGTGTGAAAATAGACGTCGTTCGATGTTCAGTTGAGTTTTTTTTTTATTTGAGAAAAATCAAAATCAGAAAGAAACTGAGAAAAACTGAAACTGAAAACTTAACGCCCTTTGTTTAAATTTTTTTTTTAGTTTCAGTTAAGTTTCAGTTAAAAACGCTTCAGTTTTTGGCATCTAGACATAAGTTTAACTGATAGCTCAACTGATACTTCATCATTCAACTGAAACTGAAGTGATCGTCTAAAAGGGCCTTAAAGAATCCAACGAATTTTTAAATTTCTAAACATCGGGTATATTCTCTCCACACAAGAACTCCCTGCAGAACTTTAAAAAACCTGATCTTGCTATTTGCCCTGGCCAACGTCAAATACTCTCCGTTTTTTTTTTTTTTTTTCATAAATAAACGCACTTGTACACTGTTGCCGTTTTTCTTGGAGTAAAAGACAGACTTCCTCAACACAATTTAGCCGGGTTTCTTCCAAATCGGATCATATTATTGAAGTTAGGTTAGGTCAATAATATGAGCTTTCGAGGGGCACAATTTATTAGTTGAAAGAGGATCACAAATGACAAGTCAGCTCAGTGTTCTTTCGATTTAGCGTCAATCTACTGAGTTTCTAACGAAAATCAAGAAAATGAAATATAATTTTCATTAAAATTGTCCATAGCCACATTAAGTAACTCAGAAAAGCAAAAAAGTGCTTTGAATCTACTTCATATCTTCCAAGCTGATAGCAGTCTTATAACTCACGAGATAAGATAACCAGCCTCTTATCAATGAACAGAAGTGAGTTACATAAATTAGTAAACAATTTCAAGGAAATAAAAATAATAATCTCTTCTACTCCTCCTTTCCTTTCTTTTTTCAATTTCACTTTATTTGCCAAACTCATGTAAATCTTTTCTAAAATCTACAAGTAGAGAAGTTGTGTTGTGACAGTTTACAATCTATTTGGTTTTTGTTTGTCTCTGTCAAATTAACACTTCGCCGATACACCACCGCGCCCAGGTGTATTCTTGTGAGTTATCAGTGAAAGTCTCTTCCAGCTCATAAAGGGAGAGCAAAATATTACCTATGCTCTTTTGAAATTTAATAACAAAGACAAAAGACGACAGCAACAAAAAAAAAATTATAAAAATAAAAATTAATTGAACGAGAAAACAACGCCCCACTTGGAAACATGAAATTGGTTGGCAAAAAAGGTTTGGGTAATACCAAACCTATTAATAACTTACTTTCCAGTCGACAAAATATTTAAGCGGGCCATACATTTCACCCGCCCGCTGCCGCCGCCGCCGCCCACTGCCGCCTCGATGACGGAAAATACTTTCCGAACACGATACCTCCAATTAGAGGCACAAAAATTCTTGATTCATGCTAAAGCCAATGGAATGTCAGTATGTGCTCGTAGTTAGATTAAGTGTTGTTTTCTTTTATGTTTTTTTTTTAATTCGCTTTTTGTTCAAGATCGATTATGGTGGTGAAGCAACACGCACAGAAATGAGTCCAATCGATATACGATTGTGTAGTTACACAAATACTTAGGGGTGTAATCGATTTTTGTTTAATTTTTTTTTGTTCTGTCGAGCGAAGGTTTGAAGGTCATCTGTGCAGATAGCTGTAAGCTGTTGATATTTCTTGAAAAGAAATAATTTAGGACACCTTTTGGCTTGAGTTTTTGTCCGGAAAAAATACGAGTCTTATCGTGATTTATGGTCCAGTCGCAGTTTTGAAGAGGGTATTTCCGACCAGAACAGTCGTTGGACCCTTTTAACTTAAACTGGGATAAGAAAGGTTTTTCCAAGAGGAAATCCTTTGTCCAAAAACTCAAAGGATCTAGCAAATTCTGATTATACACTTTTCTAAGAGTTGGTCATAATCAAGTCATCAAAACGGAGTTCGTTCTGAAGACACTTCAGAAATGTTTTTGTGATTGTGAAGTAGAATGAAATGTGAAGACTTAGCGCACATTGACACGCAATGTGGAGCGTATGACACGACAAAACGCAGCATTCTTTCATTGAAAACAACTGAAAAGCGCATATTTGAGTCACATTTTTGAAGAAGTGGTTTTACACAAGCACATTTATTCGCTTTTCTTGCGAACCCAAGACGTGTTTTGTTATCTTCCGAAAAATGAAATCGAGACTGAAAATGTGTTACATGATTCAACTGTAGATAAGAACAGCGAATCGTGTTTCGAAATATGCCAAATCAGCTTTGTTTTGAACTTAGTTACAGTTTGTAACGCGTGTGACGTGATCTAACGTAGGTCCTACGAGGCGTTAGTTAAAATGTTTATTGTGTGTCATGACGAGGACAGAATTGAAATGTTACTTGAAGCGTTTGTCCGGGTGAAAAGACATGGAAAACTTGCGATGTACTGCGTCGGGATAGAAGCGTGGCACGCATTTCAATATCGGACTGGACAAAGAATCTACTGCACTCTTCTCGCAAGAGGTGACACCCGCGTTTGGATCTTCTGAGAATCGAACCTCTGCAACCCACGTTACAGTCGTTAGTTCTAAATGTTGCAATAAAATAAAAATAGCGCAACAGAGCAGGGAGCCTCAGAGCGAATTTCTCTCAGCCATATTTTGTGAGAAATGTAGAAGACCTACAATTTTCTGCCGATTCCAAACGGGGTTAATCGAGAAAGCTCTTTTCATGGCTATGAAATTCGTGACGGAGAACTTGCCAATTCCTCGCGAAGGGTTATTCCCTTGGAAAAACATTTTTTTGGGATTCGAACCTCAAACCTCTCACGTAACAAGCAGACATGCTTGCTAACCTTTACGCCACGGGCGCCACTGTTGCAACGATGATTCAAAAAACTAAATTAATTTTTTTTTGTTAAATGTTTCAATACCTAAACTGAATCAAAGAACTTTATGATGCGGACTCAATGCCTTGTTTAGTCGACAATTGCTGAAACTAGAGGAATTAAGTCGACTGCGAATTTATCTCGTCGTCTACTGATTACTGAATTATCATGCTGCTCTCTTATGCCTCTTCCATTAACCCTTCTTCGTCATTCATTGTTTTAAAAAAATAAGAGAGCTTTTAGATAAGCGACTACCTATGAACAGAGAGTGGTTTAATGAAAGGTCTTGAGTGGAAAAGAGAGTAATGAAAATAGAGCTTTGAAAAGACAGAGTAAATTTAAGTATGTAATAGTTGTTACTTGTTAGCAATGCATACGTTGAGGTAACGCAAAGTGTTTTCTTTATTGAATTTACGTAGTTCAGAATCATAATTTTATAGTTCATCAGGCTAAGCTGTTCAATGTGCTGCACATCAGTATTTTTCCAAAGTAATACGCAATTATGAGAACGGATTCTACTTAAATTTAATGCAAAAAAATGTTTTTCAGCTGAGTTCAGCTGCACATAGATGTAGTTCAGTTCAGCTAAATCTTATAGTCCATCTAGTTGAGCAGTTCAATGTAACATCCGTATTTTTCAAATGCAATACGTAATCATTCGAACTCTAATTGAACTTAATGCACATGGATGTAGTTCAGCTCAGTTCATCTGCGCATAGATGTACTTCAGTTTAGTTCAGCTGCATATAGATGTAGTTCAGTTCAGTTACATGTTATACCTCATCTAGTTAACCAGTTCAATGTAACACATATCCGTATTTTCTCAAATCAATACGCTAGTTTGTGATTTCTACTTGAACTTAATGCACATAGATGTAGTTCAGTTTAGTTAAGCTGCATATAGATATAGTTCAGTTCACTTCTTAAGTTAAACAGTTCAATGTAATACATGTCTGTATTTTCCCAAAGCAATATGCAATCATGGGAACTCTATTTAAACTAAATACTCTAAGATGCCCAGTTCAGCTTATTCAAACACTAAAATGAATTGAAATGAGTGAACAGCGAAAAGAACTGCCATTTCTCATTTGCGTTTTGTTGAATTAAGTTAAATTGAGTGAATCACACTAACAAGTACACTCTCGCTAAGAGGTTTGAAGATCAACCTCCTTAAAACGGAGCTTGTTCTCTCCACGAGAAGATACCAAATACCGGATTCCAGACCTTCTGTCATTAAAGGTGTAACTCTCATCCTAGTGAATCATGCTAAATGGGGTTTCTCCCCCAATATTGCTTGTTGGCTATAGATATTTGGTAGTAATATGGTGAACCGCACTTGACAAACTACCTTGTCAAAGTTCAGCGAACGTGAAGTTTGTGCATCAACTGCGCGCTAAGGGCAACTCCTTCGGATCCCCTAGACATACTGCTAAACCTTACAACCCTAAACATTTTCGGCAAACAGTCAGCAGCGAACTCAGCTACTCGACTAAAATCTGACTAACAGTGGACCAACAATCAAATTAGTCAAACTAATATTTAAAACAATTTAAGATTCATCGCGAATCGATTAGGCTACATCACCTCCAAGTTGGTGATTTGATAATATTGTTTAAATAACCATACCAACAAGAGAAGTTTGGGAGAATGGTACTCTCTAGGATAATGAAGCCTTTCACTTCTACATTGACGGATCCAGAACCTGTGATGGTGTAGGAATTGGAATTTTCTTGAAAGGCCTGATTTTAAGCCTTTTCTTCCGCCTACCTGACTACTGTAGTGTGTTCCAAGCTGAAATTCTGGCGATGAAAAAAGTCCTCTCCTGGCTTAGAGAAAACGTTGTATCCTCCACGGATGCTGCCCATCTTCTCGAACAGTCAGGTTGCTCTCAAAGCTCTTGGCTCTGTCTCTACAAAATCTAATACGGTCCAAGACTGTCGCACGTCTCTAAAGGAGATGTCGGAATAGTTCAACATTCACCTTTCATGGGTGCCGGGTCACAGGGGTATACCAGGCAACTGCATGGCAGACAAACTCGCCAAAAAAGGAACGACTTCTCATCTTCGACCTGAAAGGAACAACATAGGTGTACCTATCGCTACATGTAAACTTTTGCATAAGCAGGAAGCTTCTGAGAAGATGACGCAGAGTAATACATGTCTTATGACTAAACGAATTTGGCCATGTGTGAACTCCAAACGTTTAAAGAGCTTATTGAATCCAAGTCGTCTGCACACTAGTTCCACTATAGGTGTCCTTACAGGACACTGCCTAATAGGAAGACACACCTAAAGACTTGGTGTCTACTCAAATGATTTCTGCAAAAGCTGCATGGACGGAGAGGAAGAGGAGACGGAAAGCTCACCTAGGTGATTACTTTTTTGACGATACCAGCGATTTAACTAATAAAGACCCTAAAAGTCTCTCCCTTTTCGTACGAAGTTCTGGATCGATTGACTAACTTTTGATCAACTCGTTAGTCCTGGTTCGATTAGAGGGTGTTACAACTCCTTAATCCCCTAGATAGGACCCAAAAGCTGATCGATCTTCTGGTCTTAGTGGTATCACAATGGACCCTCTGGGGTCCAAGTGTGTCGGCCTCTGTATTACCGACAGCCACATCGAACTTAACCTAACCTAACACCAGATAGAGTTTCTTTTAGTTTGAACTGAAACTCTTTGAACTTGTATTCAATATGTAAGTTTTTTTTGTAATTTCTGTGCATGCGTCTGTGCATTTGTGTTAAAGAACTAAAAAGTATCGCTTTTATTACGATGTATTTACTTTTGAGAACAAATCCTTAAAACCAGAGAAAAGAGATTAATTTTCTTAAATCCAAGTGATGAACAATTGAACAAAAATAGCGAACTAGTTTAGTCAATATATTTGAACTAAAAAGAGCACCGAACCTGAACTGAACTAAGTAGTCAAAAACTATACTGAAGCAATAAATTAAGTGAACTGAAATGGTTCCTGGAACTGAACTGAACTAAGAAGTCAAAAACTATACTCAAGCAGTGAACTTAATAAACTGAAAAAATATATGGCCTGGAACTGAACTGAACTGAACTGTAAAGTCCAGAACAATACTGAAGCAGTGAACTTAACAAACTGGAAAAGAACTGGTTCAGTTAATAAATTTGAAGTAAAATGAGCGCTTTCTGAAACTAAAAATCACTTCGTCCTTACTCCGGCTTTACGATCATGGTTACATCGAAGGGATCCCACTTAACTGAAAAACAAAAGATGGAATAATTTTCTTTAATCTGAAGCAATTTTGAATTAGTTATTCAAATAAACTAGCAAACAGATTTGAAAAAAGCGATAAATTCCCTAAACTGAAGTTTTAAGCTTAAACGCACTATAAAGAGGAATGGAAACAGGGACATTTGAGAGAAAGAGGAGAGAGGTATAAAGAGGCAATCATATGGTAGTAAGCTGGAAGGTGTTATTGGGTTAAAAAAAAATTATATTACGGTTTCGTCCACAAGTCGTTTACCTCAATTTACCTCAACTTTGAAGTGGAATGTCAACAAGCACTCAGAGTCATACCTTCTTTGCGTGTGGGTAAACTGTAAAAATATTTATGTTTGGCATAGGCAAAGTCTGATCGTTATGAATATAGCAAGCAATTTACTATTCAAACGACAACTGTTTTGCCATTATTTATTAATCGTCTCAATTGTACCCATTTCCACAACTCGAATAGTTTTCCTGGTCGAATAGTTAGCCAAATAGGTGGTGTGCAAATAAGTCCAGCCGTCAACCCATGGATTTTGTATTCAAAAAAAGGATGTTTGTTTGACCACTGGAGATTTTATGTCTCCATTACAAAGCTCAGCGCCAAATTGAGGATAGGTAACTTTAATCGCGTGCTATACCACTTCTGTCATAAAACATTTCTATGAAAATGACCCAAACAAATGAGCACATCTATATAATTCCCATGGCCTTTTGCCATGCATGCTTATGCTACCTTACACAGTGTATTCTAGTATTGCCCCAAAGCAAAATACATACACAAAAGTGGGTCAGGTAGAAATCTTTTATTATTCAACATCATCAACGTCAAGTACCTCACTTCCTAAATCACCTTGAATTCCTAGAAATCTCCTCAAAATAGAACACAACATGACCAAAGTGAGGGATCGATGTCATCAAGTTTTTTCCCTCATCAACAAAACAACAATCCTCTCCTCTCCCCGACCACCGATTTGACATAACAAAATAATCCCATTGTCTGTCAGCAATCATTCGCACTTTTCTGACCTTTGCATGTCCCACCCTCATTTAAGAATACGAAAATGTACTTCGATAAAGATTTTCGAAGAGAGAAAATGAGAGGGAGAGAGAGAGACAAATGCAGAGAAAGAGAGAAAGGAAAAAAGGGAAAATCCGCTAATTAATTAGTTTTGCACTGCTATTCGCCGGTAACCAATGTGGAAATTTAGCCTTCGCCTGTTTGTTCAGGTCTATCAGCTGTGTGAATTTAATGTACTACACAAAAAGTTATAAATTTAATGTTCAATATGGTGGCTGAACTGGCCTGGCCAACAGTTCCTTGCATTTGACATTGAAAGGAGTTTTTTTTCGATCTCTATGACACTCGAGGAAGGCATTGTTTTGTGTGACATAAAAGAGGGTGATCGAAAGTAAAGCTACTCTGAAATAATAATCGATTCACAATCATGAGAGAAAAATAAAAAATTCAGTGACTGCACCAAAAATTTGTCCACCACGAACATTAATCGAGTAATGTAATGCCTTTTAGGAAATAAATTTTTGGTTATGTCCTTGTGGCTCGCTTAGCTTATTGTGCTCATTTTTTTCTTTTTTACTTTTAAATTTAAAGAAGTGGAAGAGAATTCAGCACGTACAAGGACATTTTGCCTGTAAAATATGTTTTCTTGTTGAACAGCTGGTACAAAGTCGATGGAAGCGGCATTTACCGAACCATTGATGTACTGGCAAAGGGTCCCCTTTTTGATTATGTCTGGAATGAACTATGAAACTGCGATATGTAGTTATTGCAATTTTAAGGCAATTATGAACCAAGAATGGCTGGCTGGCTGGGCTTTGTGCCAATTGAGGATAATAAAATATCTTGGTGGGTTACACGTAGTGACCCATAGTTCAGGCTTTCGTTTCATTTTGTCATCCCCACACGTAGTGACACAGAATTTCTTTTCTCGTTGCTGGAATGTTGAGTCATGAAGTGAACAATGTCTCCTTGGGCAAGAGCTGTGGTGTGTTTTTCAATAGTCGAAGTGAAAAAAGTCAGAGGAGACTAATTGAAGTTAACTTTTCAACGGGCAGTCTAATTGTAACCCAAGGATCGACGAAATGTACAGGTGGCGTAGTTCTAAACATGTCTGCCTTTCTAGGGGAGTTCGAGGCTCGAATCTATAAAAGATTCAATTTTTCCGAGGCAAAACTCCATTCGCTGGAGTAAGAAAGTGCTTCTGGAATAAATGCACTGCCATGAAAGCGCTTTCTCAACCGCTTGTCGAGGAATCGACAAAGTTTGTAAACCCCTTTCATTTCAAAAGAGTTGTGGCTGAGAGAAATATGTTGGCGCTCTTTAACCCTATGTTGGAATCACATTTCACATCTCTCCACTTATCTGCGTGGAACACTCCGCGTACCTCGCACGTCGCGTCGGCAAGCCTCCGGGATTGTTCCATGTCTGAAGCCAACTAAATACAGATTTTGTTGCATTTTTCGGTGCCACAACGACGGTTTCAATTGAAGGATTTGGTTTTCGGATTGTGCTAGTTTTAATGAGAGAGACATTTTCGAGCCTGAAACATTTTTAATGAGTCGTCAGCTGTTTCAGGCGTTCATACAATAGGGGAGTGATAGAGAGATATAGAGAGAGCTTTACAGAGAGAAAGAGAGAATAAGAAAGAAGGCTAAAGAGAGATAGAGATAGATTTAGAGAGAGATAGAGATAGAATAAGAGAGAGATAGAGATAGATTTAGAGAGAGATAGAGATAGATTAAGAGAGAGATAGAGATAGATTAAGAGAGAGATAGAGATAGAGGTAGAGAGAGAGATAGAGATAGAGATAGAGGAAGAGAGGGATAGAGATAGAGGTAGAGAGAGAGATAGAGATAGAGGAAGAGAGAGATAAAGATAGAGGTAGAGAGAGATATAGATAGAGGTAGAGAGAGATATAGATAGAGGTAGAGAGAGATAGAGATAGAGGTAGAGAGTAGAGAGACATAGATATAGAGAGAGATGGAGGTAGAGAGAGTGAGAGATTAAGAGAGAAAGGTAAAGAGAGATAGAGGTAGAGAGAGATAGAGATAGAGGTAGAGAGAGATTGAGAGAGGTAGCGAGATATATAAAAGAGAGATACAGAAAGATAAATAGAGAGAGAGAGAATTAGAGAGAGATGAAAAGAGATAGATAGAGAGATATATTTAGAGAGGGATATTTAGAGAGAGAGAAAGATAGAGAGAGGAAAAGAGAGAGCGAGCGGGAGAGTGATGAAGGAGAGAGAGAGATAGAGAGATGAAAGAGAGAGAGAGAGGGAGAGATGAAGAGAGGGAGAGAGAGAGGGAGAGAGAAAGATAGAGAGGGACAGAGAAAGATAGAGGGAGAGAGATAAGAGAGAGAGAGAGAGAGAGAGAGAAAGAGCGCTCTTAAATGTGATGTTGTTAACAGATCTGCAGTTCAGCTCCAGGAGATTTATTTAACTCATGTTTCGAATACGTGTTCACTTTATTATTTCTTTATTTTCCTAAAATCCCGATGTCAGAATTGATGGTCTGTGTCTTTTAAGTTTTATTGAGTTCATCGTAGCGAAAATCAATACTCGATAACAATTATTTGGTTTCAAGGGAAAATTTTCCACTTTTCAGGTTTTTACCAAGGAATTTTACTCTAATTTCAGATGTTGGTAGAGCATCATCTTCCGCCTATTATACTTTTCTCATTCCTTCATCGAGTGCTCTTGATTTTTATTTGTATTTGAGAGGCCCTCATTCCCTCTTTTCTTTTGCTCGCTAAGCTCGCAGCATCCTTCTATACAACTTTATTGACTGTCTGCTTAGCTGCAATGATTCGGAAGCGCTCGTCATCCAAACAAAGGTATGGAAATTGTTGGAATCTTAGACTAACTACGTCAGGCGTGGTGACTTAAATGATTGATAAATAAATAGGGAAGTGTTACAATGCTCAGAGAGTCTCGAACTGCATGACCGATGTCTTGAATTAAATAATCCTCCTCATTACTTAGAGCTATCGCCAGGAAATTTGTTTGAAAAACGATTCAGAAACCAAGTCGTTGGTTTATTTTCCTTTTCCATCACTCTGGCTTGTATTTTTAGCACATATTTAGAGCCCAGGCTTTCATACGAACGCTCTGAATTTGCACAAGATTGTTTTTAGAAACCGTGTCGAATTGAAAATTCTTCGAATCCTTCACTGAATTGCGAAAATAATTCAAGTGCCGTAAGTTGTGAAGGTAGTTACATATTTAATATCATTTAAGGACGATCGTCACGTTTACCCTAATTTGGTACTGCCGATCGATCAGCATATTGTGGATGCACCTTTATGCATTAAAGTCCCGAAAGAGATCAATTTTTTTTTTATTCATCTCGACATTAAAACAAGACACCATCTAACCGATACACTTTATCTAGTTAGAAACATAATGAAACGTAATTACCCACCACTCTGATCTTTTCCAAAGCAAATTTTTCTTGTTTCTTTTGATCATTCTCTTAACACATCAATCAATGGAGCGACCCATCAATCGATCAATCAGCTAGCAACCTTTCAGATCACTTAAAAAAAATTTCATCTAATTGAGGAAAATGATCGATCCGAAGGGAATACATATTGCTTTGATGTTTGAACGGTTGTGCTCTCAGAATTTGGTTCAATTCAATTGAATTGATGAAAATACAGCGAAAATATTTCGACTGAAGAAGTGAGAATCATCAAATGATTGTCCACTGTCGATCATTCTCTTCTGTGATAAATATTTATGTTATCGTGGAAATTAAATTGATTCATATAAGATACGCTTCAAGTGCAGTGTGCTATGCAAGACAAGAACGAACCTGATTGTCAATGTTTAGTGAAACATACAAGAAATGAAAAAAACAAACAGAACTTTACAAGAGAAGAGAAACTCAAATTCAGGCAATGAAAAAAGAAAAAAAAAACAACAACAGCATAAGAAAGAAATTAAAAAAAAAAATTTAAAATGGAAAGGATATAGGATCGATTTATGATCGAGAAAAACGAGAATTTCTATACGACGACAAACGAAGAAACCGGTTGAAAGCAGAGCAACAACATCAAAACATGTTTCTTTGGTTTTTTTTTTGTTCTGCTGCTTCCATAAAACGGGATGTTCACATGATTAAGAAGATGATGAGAAAAATGGCACACAAGTGAGCAGAGATACATACTGTCGGCCCGGTATGCTTATATGTTGGTCTCTTGGAAGTTGGTTCTTATTTTTTTTTTTTTTTTGTTTTTTCTATCCAACCAACCAACCAACTAACAAAGAAGATACTTTTCGATATCACCATTTATGTGATGAATGTTGCCACTGAAGTAGGTTCTTTTTTTTTTGCGCTGGCAACGGCAGTAGCAGGTTAAAAAAGGACAACCAAGTAGAATATCAAGTATTTCAAAACAACAAACAAAAAACAAGTCGAAAAATGAGTCACCAAATTATCCCTGGGATCAGAGTAGACTTAACTTTGTGTGATTAACTTAAGCTTGAATGTTTTGGGTCCCTTGAATCCGGTCTACGATGCGGTGATAGGTGAATAGAAAACTTGATGTATGACTATTTCTAGTTGGTGTTAGATTGGTGAAAGCGACATACACACTTTGATGTGCTTGAAAAATGTTTATGCTTGAGCATGATTAATGCTGCGGATGAATGACTTGGAACAAAGTTGATTTAAATGACTTCGAAATATGTGAAAGATTTTTTCTAAAGTAAGCATTACACTGTGAAAATCAAAGCAACGACATCATCACATCGTGAAATTTAACAAGTTTTCAGAGTTGCTCTCTAAAGTCTTTAGAGCTATGAAAACTTCAGTTGAAATTTGCGTGCACTTGAATTAGTTTGGAGTAAATTGAAAAGTTTATTGTCTTCCCAATAAAATCGGTCAGTTGTGGTCAACCTTGTCATGACCTCTTGATTGATCATAAAAAAAAAAGAAATAGGGTGGCGCAACAGAGCTGAGCCCCTGGGCCTATCGCATTTCTCACAACCATGCCTTGTGAGAGAATGGAGGGGACCTAGAATTTTCTGCCGGTTCCGAACGGCTAATCGAGAAAGCGCTTTTCATGGCAATGAATACTAACGGAGGACTTGCCAATTCCTCGCGAAGGGCGATACCCATGGAAAAAACATTTTTGCCTCTGTTGGAGTTGGGATTCGAACTCGAACCTCTGGATTAACAGGCGGACATGCTATCCATCACACCGCGGGTACCACTTGATTGATCTTAATCATTTGATTTGTGGAGTTCCACCTTCGCTATCCATCAACTACATGACTACTCCACATAACTCTATGGCTTCAAGTTGTTATGTGATGTCATGACTAGTAACGAAGCTATTAAGGGGCCTATAACACAAAGCTACAAGTCTTCAAGTCCAGCCCCATTTGTATAATTATATCCATTACACTTGTAGAAGATAAAGCAAACTTGAAGCTTTGTGTTACAGAAATATCTTACACCTGTCATAATTCACTTTTTTTTACAAGTACTTGTAGTTTTGTGTTAAAGGTCCCAGGTACCAGTCAGGCATGAACACTCCATATCAGCAACTGCTCTAGTAATTTCCTCGATTACCGAAGAAGGGGGAGAGTGTGACGAAGGTGTAAACCTATAGTCTACCCCTGGTAACAGTTAAGCAACAACAGTCCCCATGAACAACAATTCAATGGTTCTTGACTTGTAAACTTGTTGCTTTGTGTTGAAGACCCCAGGGGCCGTAACACAAAGCTACAAGTAAGATCCCCTTGTAGGATTATGTCCATTACACTTGCAGAAGAGCAATTTAATGTCACATAAATTTTTTTACACTTGCTATGATTTACTTGTATTAGAAGTATTAGAAGTATGTTGGTTCTTAACACAAAGCTACAAGTTTACAAGTCAAGAACCATTTGTAGAATTATGTCCATTAGGTACACTTGTAGAAGAACAGGCAAACTTTTATATTTGTGCAATAGAAATTTTTTACACTTGTTGTGGTTTACTTATATGTATTAAAAGTACTTGCAGTTATTGGTTTAAGGCCCTAGCGACTAAAAGTTAAGAAGTCAAGAGACACTTGTAGGATTGCATCCATTACACTTGTAGAAGAGCTTTTATTTTCTTCAATAGAAATTTTTTAAACTTATCATAATTCACTCGTATTACAAGTACTTGTAGTTTTGTGTTACAGGCTCCTGGTGTGCTAGGAACGGTCTTTCCGTCAATCCTCATAAAACCAATGTTGTTCTCTTTACGAGAAGTAGAAAATTTACTGGTTTGACCCAATTGAAAGCCTTCGATATTCCCTTCTCAAACAAATTGGAGTGGTCTTAGGTAAGAACCTCCTTTGGTCGATTCGAAAACTGCTAAGGCGCCGTCAGTTTTGTGGCATTCTAAGGTAGCCTTTGGCAAGACAGGAGGTCTGTCACCGAAAATCGTCCTTTGGATCTTTCGGCTATGATAAAACCAATTATCTCATATGCCAATCATCTCCTATTCGCCAGCTGTTTGTTTATCAAATGTCAAATTTATAAAACAATATGTTTTGACTGTCTGGCCTTCTCCAGCACTGCGGGTGCTTCTCTAGACGCGACGCACTGCTGAACCTTCCTCACCCTGATCCTATCTCTAAGATGTATACTTTCAAGACCGTCTTTCGTTTAAAGAGATGTGGTTTCTAGTAGTGCTTCAGTTCATATCCGGATCTTCAAACTATCCGGATATCCGAATAGGAATGTTTTGAGACATCTGATATCCGGATATCCGGATAGTTGGATATCCGTATAATTTGGATATCCGGATAGCGGATATCCGGACCCAAACTGAAAAATTATTTTCTTGTAGCATTTGAATACATCTTTGTTATTCACACTGACCTATACATTAAAAAATCTACACGTCGCCTTTAAGTCTCTAAACAGACGGTTTTCAAAGACTTTTGGGGCTGACAAAGAAAAAATTTCAATGGCGTAGCTTTTTTTTACATAACTTTTGCAAACTACATAAAAATTGTAGAAGACTGTATATGTATCGATTTATTTTGAGATCCGGATACCGAGAAGTATTCGGATATCCGACACCATACGGATAAACGGATATCCGACACTATCCGGATATCCTATACTATCCGAATAGTTCGGATAACGGATCCTGGATCCGGATCTGTTTCGGATATCCGGATATCCGAAATATCCGGATACTTTGAAGCACTAGTTTCTAGTACAATTCGCACTGAAGTTTTGAGAATCTCACAAGCAAAAATACACGCTCAACTTCCCGTCACTCTAGAGCCTGGAGAAGATTAAGACACCGCAAAGCAGATTCTTTGTGATTGTCTTTAATTTTTTCAGGTTACAGATACTCGAAGCCAACATCGTGGAAGGCTGATGCAGATGTCGTGACAGTTTGTGGCTCATCGCGATCGTCTCTGTCCTTATGTGGGTCTTCGAATGCACTCCTCACTTCTCCTATTTTTCAGTACTTTATTTACGCCTAGTGCATGTGAGTTCTATGGCAGTGAATGAAATATACCGTGTGACATCAGTTTGAATATTAAATGGCAAAATCAAATTGTTGTTGATGTGTGATGTGTTGATGTGCTTAACTGGTACCAGGGGTAGGTTCAAGGATTATAACTTCGTTACACTCTCCCCGTGCTTCGGTAACCGAGGAACTCACTACCTACCCGAGGATTTGTTGACAAGGAGAAGCCAAACACTGGCGTTAAAAGCTCAACAAGTGGCAAACCAAGAGAGAAAAACTGGCCAGAAGATATTACGCAGTGTGTAGGAGTGTGGGAGGATTTATGCCTCGTACCCCAAGCAGACTCGGCTTAAAAATGGCAATCTTTGAGCACACTACCTACATCTACCCCTGGTTTTTCTTTCGTGAGAGTAGCCTATAAACTAAATCGGCACCTTTTTAACACGGGTTGATTCCTCACTTTCCTCTTTTGCAATATGACTTAGAAGTTCAATTATCTGTACATAGTGCAAGTGAGTTCTATGGCAGTGAATGAATAATATCGGATGAAGTGCGTACTTGAATGGTTCTTAAACGTACTCGTATCCTCTGCTCTGGAACAAGCGGCTTGTGGCCTGTAACACAAAACTACAAGTACTTGTAATACAAGTTAACTACGAAAAGTGTAAAACATTCTGTAATACAGAGCTGCCAGTTTGCTTGATCTTCTATTAATTTAATAGATATGATCCTACAAGTGAATCTTAACTTGTAGTTTTGTAGCTTCGTGGTACAAGCCCCAGGTTTCAATCAAGTTAAGTGTATCTTGTGCTCTAAAACAAACGGCTTGCAGGCACTCCGCTTCAACGATCATTGTTCTATTCACTAGCATTGTTCTAATCCCCCAAGACTAATGATTGGTCCCCACAATGTTGTCTGGCAGCTTTGCACGTTGCCTATAACGTGGTAGTTCGAGTTCCAGAAAAATTCAATTGTTTTTCCTACTAAACAGTAATTTCGCTGTCATGAAAAGCTCTTTCACACTTAGCATAACGATCTTGGGAAGAAATTGTCGGTCCCCTTAATTTTCTCCGAAGTTATGGTTAGTAAAAATACGCCAAGCCTCATCCCACTCCAATATTGTTGTGCCAGCTGCAGCAAAAATGATATTTTTTTCTTTAAAAATCTTTTATCATTTTTCGAGCTGTAATAGTAAAGTTCAATTACATATTTTTCATAAGTTTCAATGGATAGTTGATATCAATGAAAACGAATCAAAAAAGACCTTAACCATTAACTTAACTTTTGGTGCGTGGCAAGCTGCAACATAAATTTGACTCTGGAACCGCCCAAAGTCTATCATCTACCTTGGAAATTCTCATGCAATGTCCATCACAATGTATGACCATTGCTCGATTAAAAAGAAAAAAAGGAATTTAAACAAGGCACCACTGATTAATAATACAAAACTATGTTTAACATGAAGCTGTTGCCATCAGTGTTTGTATAGGAAACACAACAAAAGCACAAAAAATACTTTGTGTGGTATGCTCCAATGATTTTTAACACCAACAGTTCACTGGCCATATACAACATAAAACACTGTTAACTGTTCCGCCAGTCCAGTTCATTACCATAAACTAAACAAAACCCCCCTTAACAACCAAAAGGGAATTGCATAAAAATGCATGATATAGCATCGTGCTTCGTGCTTCAACAAATTGAATAAAATGGTGGTTGATGCTTTGGAAAAGCCTTCGAAAAACTAGTTACTTCATCTATTGGACAACAAATAATAACGGATTTCCATTCAATTTTCTTTGTTCGTGTTCGTGTTCGTATCGCAACAATTTTCGTTATGATTGTTTAAAGCAGACGATGATTTCAAACAGAAAGACATCGTTTCTTTGTGGAAAAGGACGCCTTTGGCTCACCTGACTGAGTGATGTCAAATTTTTTATATATTCATGTGTACAACGTTGTACAAAGTACCTACATACTGTTCATAAGCATGAATATACCTTACTCTTTTGGGAAACAATTAAAAAGCATATTCACATTCAGCGGCGCGGCGCGGTTCGGCAACAACTGTGTATATGTGGCAAGAGGCCATGTTTCGCACTCGAGTTCAAGGTAAAACAACGTACGACTCTGTGACACGTGTTTTCCTTTGATGACGACGGCAATATTCACCATAACGAGGGTTTTTTCCTTTTTTTTTTTTTGTTTCTCTTAACAATTGGTCCTGTGGAAAACTGGAGCGTATTAACACACCTCCATATGGCATATTACGCTGTGCTGAAACAAGGGTTGATAAATTGTCGTCAAATTTGCATGAATTTACACTCACAAAATTGAATAGTAATAGAAGTTTTTTTTTTTTTACTCTTTGTCTTAACTCCGTAAGGACTCTTTGATGTTAAAAAGTTATGCAAGGGGTTGTGGGAAATTGTTGGAAAGCGAGACTAATTCAGTGTTACTTCTTGTTTAAAAATGAGGGCAGGATTGCCTGTAGGGAATGCATGAATTTGTGAAATTAAATTCTTTAAATTATTTTGTATGGTCATTCAATGTTATTGAGTTCTCATGACTTGTTACGAATGAAAAGAACAAACGGCAATTGCCGTCACTGTTCATTTGACATTCGAAAGAAAATTGCATTTTATCAAAGAAGCAGTTTACAAGCCTAGACTTTCAAAGATCTCATAGTTGAAGACTTTAAAGGGTCGTGCTGGACCATGACTTAGGACGAGCTGTTGACCTAAAATCAAATAGTCGCCATTGACCTTTTTTATTCCAATATAAGAGTTAAGAACATTAAGAACTCACACATTATTAAGAAGCTGCTTCACACTGGTTCACCTTCCCGCTATCTGGAGGAAAGTGATGGTGGTGTTTATACCAAAAGCTGGAAAATATTCCGACGCTAATGCGGGTGATTTCAATGAACAAAATTCTGGTTGACTTCGACATTCTGGGTGGACAACACCCGAAGGAAAGTACAATGCTGAGATTTCTGCTGAGTTGAACCATCTGACTCAACTTATTGATGAGCCCACTCGGGTTCTAGTTTTTGAAAGCCAAGCAGCCAACACTCTTGACCTTTTTATCACTTCTCATCCCGAAAAATACAGAGTTATAGTATCATCTCCTTTAGGCAAATCGGATCATTGTGTCATATCGGTAAATTTTTCGTTTTCCGTCACGGTAAAAAAAGATAAGTCCCTAAAAAAACTGTGTGACAATATGAGAAAGCCAACTGGGACGGCCTGAATGATTTCTTTCGAAATTTTAATTGGTCATTGTCATTTCTCGACGGAAACGTTGGTGCATCAGCTGAAATGATATCTAACGTAATTCTTAACGGCATGAGAAATTTTGCTCCTCACAGAACAAAAAGTACCATCCCCAAAGACAATTCGAGGTTCGGATCGAGCTGCAAAGAGGCGATTAGGGATCGAAAAAGAAGTTTTCGAACATTTAAAGACAACCCTTCAGTAGAAAATCGAAATTTGTTCAAACGGACTAGAAATATCTGTAATGCTCACATACAAAAGACTAAGTTTTTGCATGACCAAAAAGTAAGGCAAAAAATACTGTTGTGTCCAAAAGGAAGTAAAAACTTTTGTTCTTTTGTCAAGAACATTAAGAACTCGACCACGTCATCGGTCCCAACGATCGTTTTCAATGACTCTCCGTATGCTAGCTCCATAGACAAAGCCAATTTGCTGCCAATTCGACACTTCCTGGCTGCACCTGAGCTCGAGTCTGCAAATTCTGTGATGAAGAAGACATTTTTTTCGAACTCGTTCGGTTGCGAGAGTCCTCAAAGATCTCAATATCTCGGTATCCCCGTCGTTATTCTAAAGAGGTGTTCTTCTACGCTAACAAAGCCACTGCTTAAGTTTTTCTGTCTTTCCTATTCTTCTGCTTTTCCCGAGCAGATGGAAAACTGCTTTTGTCCAGCCAGTCCCTAAAAAGCAAATCTTCCTCCCCTTCCAATTACCGTCCAATTGGACTGACATCCCTTCTTTCTTTGGAAACGTTGATAAGCCGTCAACTCGTGCAATATTTTGAAGAACGAAAGCTTCTCAATGACCGACAGTACGGCTTTCATAGCAAAAAGTCCACTGGTGATTTGATGGCTTATCTCACCGAAAAGTGGAACCAATCTTTACATTGTTTTGGAGAAAGTAAAATTATTGTGCTTGATATTTCCAAAGCATTTACTAGAGTTTGGCATCAGGCTCTTTTATCGAAAATGCGTGCTTTTGGTATCGATGAGTCTCTTCTTTGTTGGATTAGAAACTACTTTTCCGACCGTTCAATACTGTATTGGATGGTTTCAAGTCTGATACCTATTTCATAAATGCTGGTGTGCCCCAGGGCTCCGTTTTGTCTCCGACTCGTTTCTTCATTTTCATAAATGATCTCTTGTCTGAAACTTCTAATCCTCTCAATTGTTTTGCTGACGACTCAACCCTCAGCGTTTCATATTCGTTTCCAAATTCTCTTCGGATGCGTATGATTAGCTCATTGAATTCTGATCTTGACAGCATTGTTACATGGGGTCTTATGAACCGAGTAGAATTCAGTGCTTCGAAAACTCAATGTAGTCATTTGTCGTTGAAGCTTAACATCTTAGCATTGCCATTATCCATGGATGGTACCTGCATCCAAGAAATTGGAAAGCTTGGAATGACCACATATTTGAAGTTGTCAAAAACGCTGCAAAAGTAGAACCAATCTTTACACTGTTTTGGAGAAGTTGGGCTTAATGTATCTGAGGCATTTGAAAGAGTTTCACTTCTGGATCTCTTATCGAAAATGCTTGCTTTTGGTATCGATGAGTCTTTTCTTCATTTGGAGTATAAACTACCTTACCGTGCGATGCAATTGTGTTAGAGGTATGCCCCAGCGCTTCGTTTTGTCTCCGATTTTTTTTTTCTTATAGTCATGTATAGAAAACTGAAAGCTGTCTCTTGTCGTTATAGCTATACATTCCTCCATTGCCATTATCCTCGAATAGTACCTGGATGCAAGAAACCGTAAAAGTTGTCAGTATCTGTATGTAAGCGATGATCTTCGTTGAAATGATCAAAAAAGTCAAAAATACTCCAAAATGCTAAGGTTTCTTTTAACGATACAGGAAATTTCGACACTTTGTGATGTGGTTACAATTTATAAAGTCTATCGCCCAAAACTAGAATACAACTCCCATGTTTCGCCAAGTGCTCCTCAAACATCATTGCGCCTATTGAATGGGGTTTAAAACAGAATATTTAAACTAATAGGTGATGGTTCAGTTGTAGGATCGATTGATTCTCTTGGGCGACGTCAAAGCGTTACTTGCCTCACGCTCTAGTAAATTCCTCTGCTCAAACAATTCAGGCGCTCACCTGTTCCGATAAAGATTCAGTTTTATCTCGTGCCTAACTTCATGTGTGTGGTTAGCATGTTAACCTGCTAACCCAGAGGTTCGAGGTTCGAATCCTAGCAGAGGCACAAATGTTTTTCCACGAGTATCGCCTTTCGCGAGGAATTGGCAAGTCCTCCGTTAGTAAATTCATTGCCATGAAAAGCGCTTTCTTAATTACCCGTTCGGAACCGGCAGAAAATTGTAGATCCCCTCCATTCCCTCACAAGGCATGGTTGTGAGAAATGCGCTAGGCCCAGGGGCTCCTCGCTCTGTAGCGCCACCCTTTTTTTTTAATTTTTTTATTTTTTACTTCAGGTGTACCGTAAAGTATAGATATTCAAATTTTAGATGCTCAACTCGAATGTAGAAGACTTTACCTAGTTCTGTTTTTCTGTTCTGTTCTGCATTGCGACCTATACAAAAAATTAAAATCAATGTACATCGGTGGTTAAGATTGGCGTGGCTGACTTTAAGTTCCTGACGTTTTTTGAGCGATCATTGTTTAAGCATCAAATCCATGCGTAGACGCTAAAGAGTGTCAGATTTTTCTGATTTTAGACGTGTGAAAGATTAAACACCGTTTGCTCCTAACCGACGATACTTTGCACTTGTAGATCACATCCAAAAACCAATGTGAACAAGTTCAGCTGTCACTTAAATCAAAAAGCTCACTTCTCTGACTGATGTCTTTTACATAAAGTTTTGACCAGGAAAATGTTGCTTTAGCTTCAATTTAAAAAACTATCTTACCTTCCAAATACATCACTATACGTGTTGGAAAAGAAATAAAATGTGACAATTGAAGTTTATCGTCACAAATTGTATGCAAACTAACACTCAATATACACTTCAACAAGTGAAATCAATCCCATTGTTGTGTGTGCTGACTGCTGCGTTAACTTGTATGTTGGAAAAACACTTGGCGGGTTTCAGCTGGTTAGTTGAGTATTGTTGCTTTGTTTTGCATTCGATTTTGTTTATTTAATTTCACGCTATTTTGCTCAATGTACCCTTAAAAGACGCAGTGTATACACTTTCACGTGTGTCAATCGTTAGGCAAAAGTGTGTCTCTTTGTGTCATTGTATGCAAAAAAAAAAAAAGGTTTGAAATGAGAGCCGGAGGCGAACACCGCACCATAAATCGAATTATGAGATTGTATTTAAGCGCGTACAAATGCAAGCAATATGGCTTTGTTGCTAAATATATACCGCAAAAGTGCTACCAGCTCAACAGTCAGGAATTGGCAAATGACTAACGCTAATTAATTGTAATTATTCATTTGCGTTTTTGACGTGTAGAAAGTCTGGCTTAACGCTCATTGAAGTGACAATTGTTACCGCCATAAATATTGTGGTGGTATGATATGAAATGACGACATTAACCAAACACAAAATGACAGTCTGATAATAATCAAACAAACGAAACGTCGCGTCGCGTCGGTCGCATCGAATGGTGATCAATTATATAATAGATGGATGATTATTTTGTTTGCATAGTTTATTATTTGCTGTCATTGCTTGCACAGAGAATTGATATTCAAAGTCTTACTACTGAGCGATACCAATTCTAGAAGGAGTTTTAGGTCAGGAAACGAAATGTGTTTTCGAAATGAAGAACGTTAACAACGTGTTAAGTGTAAATTGTGATTCCCGGAAGAGCAAACGTTACAAAACAACTTTTTAAGTAAAGCCACTGTTCGATTCGACGGAAAAGTCACTTTTCCTAGGTAGATAAACTGCGGAGAGAATATGTTGAAAACATTGTTAGCAGGCACACAAATCTGATTAACCACGGCTGATGCAAGCAAACTACAGTTCATCGATACCAACCACCGTTTATTGAAAACATAGTGGTTTAATGAGACTACTCGCGTCTAATTGGGATCAACTGGTTGTTCCTAACGAACAACGCTTATCAAAGAATAGACTTCATTCTGAACGATGAAGAACAGTTAACTCAGACATTAAACCACAGTTTAGTACGAAGTGTCACGTTTTATTCAAACTTTGACCCACGGTTCGTCCAGACGTTGAACCACGGTCCGTCCAGACGTTGACGGTTCGTTCAGACGATGAACCACGGTTCGGCCAGACGATGAACCACAATTCGTCCAGACGATGAACCACAATTCGTCCAGACGATGAACCACAATTCGTGCAGATGATGAACCACGGTTCGTCCAGACGATGAACCACGGTTCGTCCAGACGATGAACCACGGTTCGTCCAGACGATGAACCACGGTTCGTCCAGACGATGAACCACGGTTCGTCCAGACGATGAACCACGGTTCGTTCAGACGATGAACCATGGTTCGTCCAGACGATGAACCACGGTTCGTCCAGAAGATGAACCACGGTTCGTCCAGACGATGAACCACGGTTCGTCCAGACGATGAACCACGGTTCGTCCAGACGATGAACCACGGTTCGTCTAGACGATGAACCATGGTTCATCCAGACGATGAACCACGGTTCGTCGATAGGGTGAATCACGGTTCGTCCAGACGATGAACCACGGTTCGTCCAGACGATGAACCACGGTTCGTCCAGACGATGAACCACGGTTCGTCCAGACGATGAACCACGGTTCGTCCAGACGATGAACTCGTCCAGACGATGAACCACGGTTCGTCCAGGCGATGAACCGCGGTTTGTCCAGACGATGAACTACGGTTCATTTATACGATTATGAACGACGATTTAGGCCGAGGCCACGCATTCAGCGATAAGCGAGCGAGCGAGCGACTGAACGACATGAAAAAATTAAAACAAATGAAATTGCATTGAACTGGCCATGCATTGAGCGAGCGATGAGCGATTTTTTTAAGCGACTGAACGACGTCGCTCTGTCACCAAACTTGTTCTAATTTTTAGTTTATCGCTTAGCGTCAAGAGCAACAGATGGTTAAAGTAAATATAGAACTATAGTAAATATAAACGTAGTGCTCTTGACAACGGCATTTTAACAACTAATCGCTAAAGAAATGTCGCTCACGAAAAGGCCACTCGTCGCTCGACTTTGTCGCTTAAGGCCTCAGCCCATAGAATCAGTTGCGTCCGTTCGCTGCCGGATTCAACTGACAGCTGTGAGTTTTACCGTACACAACGGATTGGAGTGACCCATAGAATCCGTTGCGGTGTCTCAACTCAACAAGACCACTCATGTTAGCAGAAGAGAAAATTTCAAATTGGTTCTTACTGCGCATGTCATCAGAGAGAAAATTTCAAATTGGTTCTTACTGCGCATGTCTCTCTTTTGCCGGACGCAAAAAGTTAAAAGTTGGGCTACTTTTTGCGTTGCGTCCGTTGCATCCGATGCTTATGGGTCACCTCTCATAAGATCGTGTGTATTTAATCGAGCTGTCAGTTGAATCCGAGAGCGAACGGACGCAACGGATTCTATGGGCTGAGGCCTTTATTCGCTGATCGTTCAATCGCTCGCTCGCTTATCGCTGACTGCGTGGCCTTAGCCTTAGACGGTTGGTTTAGTTTAGATGATGAACCACAGCTCATTCAGACGAAGAATCACAGTTCATTCAGACGATGAACCACAATTCATTCAGACGAGACTCGAAGTACAAAGTACAATTGAACAAACCATTCAAAAGAAATACTAAACTTCAGTTCCTTAACAAATTGGCTTAAAATAAGTTAAAGATGTGAATGACTTCATAAGTAAAACTATCGATTACCCCTCTCAAGTTTTTGCCCGGAAGCTCACGAATTACTCGAAATAATACATAGGACTAAAGAGAAATACGCACTGATTCCCTATTGCGTCAGAAAATGTTTCTAAATACACAAAACACGCTTGAACAAACATAAATTGTAATTACATCGTAATGAGTGTCAGTCTCATAAGAAAGCATTTCACTCTAATGTCCTCGCATTTGGTTGCCGCCCCATTACCACTTATACATATACACATACGCGCGTCACAAGACATATTGTCTCTAGAGAGAACGGTGAAATCAAAACGTTGACATACAATGTCCCCACCTTTAATGTGATTACAATGAAAATTAAATTAAACATGGCAAAGCACATTGAACCTCATGTCTTGCAACTGTTCATACATTCTATAAGTCGTCGATTCAAAATATTAATAAATTTTTTTTATTTTGTTTGAAGAGGATACGATCCGAGTGAGTATAAAGTATACGTGTAACGAATAGAAGGCACGTTTTTTGGCTAAAAATAATAATCACTTTATTTGACACTTATTAAATAATTTATACAAGAACACATTTTGAGAAGGTAGGTACTACACCTACGTTTGGTAAATTAAATGAGAATTATACTGAACACTCAATGAGAAACAAGCTTGTGTGAGGATAAAGCTAAATATTCTTGGAATTTGAGTACAGAAAATAGACTTATTTTTCAGTCTCTGGTATGAAAGATACGCTAAAAGATACGTGTTACGACTGGGCTTTGTCTCTTCAACTAAAAAGCAAATAAAGAGATGCACGTGTTGAAGGATGTTTTGTTAGCAAAAAAAAAAATTAAAAATTAAAGAAACAAGCAGCTCAGTAATGAATAAATGCGATTGCTACAGGAGAGACTTTCAATAACACTAAGGAGTGTTTCCAAGAACTCCTTGCCAAATACCTAAAAATGTGGTGCCCGTGGCGAAACGGTAAGCGTGTTTGCTTGTTACGTAGAAGGTTGAAACACAACAAAGGTGTTTATCGACGATTATCGCCTTTCGCTATGAATTTGCAATTTCTACGACTGTTATTTCATGTCATGAAGAGCGCTTTCTCATCTAGCCGTTCGGAATCGGCAAAAAAAATTAAGTTCCCGGCCATTCTCTCACAATATGATTGAGATAAATGCGCTAGGCCCCGGCACTTCTTGCTCTAAGGCAAAATCCTATTTATTTATTTATTTATTTTACTTAATATCCCAAAAATGCCATTGAAACTTTTGGAAGGGTTTAAAACCAAAGTTAGGAGAGACCATGTCTGGTCATGTCTGTGCCTTTTTTCTTTTTTCTTTTGCGATCGTGGAAGGAACCGAGGAAACATTTAGGGAGATTACAAGTGTCGGCTTGACATTATAAGCCGAAGCCGAAGCTTCTGTCGGACACTAGAGATTACTTTTGCCAGTCACGAAGCCAGCCAGAAATTTTAACCGCCCGACGAAACCAATATTGAATGTCTTGGCTAGCAAAGCATTTGGCGCCAGAGAAATTGTTACCGATATTACAAGGTTTTTTAATTTTATGTGAGAGGAAAAGAGGTTAAGAATGTCGGTCGTATACTCAAGTAAGTGAGTCTCAAATGATTTCATTGAGCCTCTTGCTCAGTGCTCGTTGTAAAAATAACAATAGTCGCAAAAAAACAATCATTTTCGTTACGTTTCACGATACTTGTTGTGATTTCCGACTGCTTTTGGCGGTCGTTTTGTTATCATTCTGATATTTTCATGGATCCGTTCTCGTAATTCACCATCGGTCTACGTCGTGTCTATTGTTGTTTTGGAATTCTTTTTTTGCCTAGCTTTTCCTTATTCGTAAAAAGGGTCTAAGTTATTTTTCCCTCGTATGTGTAACGTCGAAAAAGAAGTAAGGAGAAAAGTGATAATAAATACACGTGTCCATTAAGTAGATGTGATACTAAATAGACATGTGATATTAAATACACGTGTAATGTTCAATAGGTTTGTACTACTAAATGCTCTTGTAATCCTAACTAATATTATAAATGTGAAAGTAACTGTCTGTCCGGCTTTCTATGTTACCGTCCCCCGCCCAAACTTCTGAACCGATTTAAATGAAATTTGGTACAGAGATATTCTAGAGCTTGAGGAAGGACATAGGCTATTATGTTTTATCCCTATATTCCCACGGGAACGGGAACGTATACGGGAACCAAGAAACTGCAAGACTGATTCCAAGAATTCATCCACCGTTAGAATGCTACACTATCTCCGAGTAACATAAACTTTAATTCATTCCCATATTCCTTCAGGAACGGGAGTTCTTATAAATATAATAAATGCAAAAGTAGCTCTGTCTTTCCGTCTTTCTATGTTACCACCTTTCGCCCAAACTACAGAAACGATTTAAATGAATTTTTATAGAGAGATGATCTAGAACCTGAAGAAGGACATAGGCCATATTTCATTTTAATATTCCCACGGGAACCGGTCCTCACTAATATTTTAAATGCAAAAGTAGCTCTCTCTGTTCATCTTTCTATGTTACCTTCTCCCGCCCAAGCTCCTTAACCGATTTAAATGAAATTTGGTACAGATATAATCAAGAACCTGGGGAAGGATATAGGCTATATATTTTATCCCAATATTCCCACGGGAACAGGAACGCAGACGAACTTAAAAACTACAGCACCGATTTCAAATATTCTTCCACCGTTAGAATGCTACACTATATCCGCGAGTAACATAATCTTTAACTCATCCCCATATTTATACGAGAACCAGTGGCGTGGCGTCCATATAACACGATTCCTATCGTCTTACCTTTTAAAATGTGTCCCTTGTTCGTAGAAAAAACCAGCAACATAAGTCTACAACAAGTCTACAAAGCAGTCAACAGCCTATCGTTGCCCATACATACAATGTTCTTCATGCACTTTTAAATTTGCGAGATACACACACAATACACAAAGCACACACAAAACACAAAGCATTGAAAATCGCCGCGCAGAACATATTCTGTGTTTGTCCCTGTCTTTCCTACGATATACTTCCACCCCGGTGCCTCCCTTTTCAATACACGTTCTCTTATTGAAAAAAGTAAGACGATAATTTTCGTCTTACTGCAATTTCTGCTTGGAGAAAATAAAACATTTTTCGCCTTAGAGTAATGTACGGCAAATTCGGTTTTGTTGTGCTGTTTTTGTTTTTTTTGTTCTACTGATCATTGTTTTGAATTATTTGCAAGTTTAAAGTGAATTTCAACCTAAATGACTTAAAGTATAGAAAAATTGGCTTCGATTAATCCACGTTTGGAATTTAAGGTACCTTCTGTTAATTCCTTATTAATTTGTGTAGGAGCCATTCCATATGAAAACGGTCAATCCGAAATGTTGCTATACCTCCGATTTTGCTCAAACTTTGTAGAAATGTTCCTTTGCTATCGAAATACGAATCGAAAAGAACCGAACATAGCGATTTTATGGGCTTCAGACTTTGCACTCTTAAATTGTCTGTATTCAAGCGATTAGGACTATTAAGGTGTCATTTTAAAGCTGATAAAGCATTCTTTTCAAATCAATCAAAAGGTTTAAGATATTTGAGTTGCTTTAGAAACCTGATCCCTTTGAAATCAACACATTTTATATACATTTTTGCCATTTTTGAAGTAGTCCTGAGCCTAAAATATCAATAGTAAGTCCCTAAAAATTTCCCTAATTAAACCTTACAATAATTACAAAATAAAAAATCTAAAGTTGATCAAAAAACAAATTTTTTTATGTGCTTTACAAACATCCCTTTCAAACTTTGAGCTTTTGAAAAAAAGCCAATCTTTGGGAGCATTTTTGTGAATGTTGACTACCAGATATCAAAATGAAAGTAGGTAGAATTTAAAGGCCTATTCTTCAACTATAAGTCCTGAAAATTTCATTTTGTTATTCGCATGCACACTGAAGTTACAGATGATTAAAAACAAGCTTATTTCTAAGCTATGGAAAAAGCCAATCTTTGGGCACATTTTTGGGAATGTTGACTGCCAGATATCAATAGGGGAGTGGGCAGGATTTAAAGGTCTATTCTTCAACTTAAAGTCTTAAAAAAGTCTTAAGTCTTCAAAACTTCATTTTGTTATTCGCATGTACACTGAAGCTACAGCTGATTAAAAACAAGCTTACAAAAAAATTTTTAAAATTTTTTGGATAGAACGATATTAAAAAAAGTCTTTGAAACTAAGAATTGTGTTTTATTAAAAGAATAAGCTTTTTTTTTAATCAGGGAAGTTTTTAGGGACTTACTATTGATATTTTAGGCACAGGACTACTTCAAAAATGGCAAAAATGTATATAAAATGTGTTGATTTCAAAAGGATCAGGTTTCTAAAGCAACTCAAATATCTTAAACCTTTTGATTGATTTGAAAAGAATGCTTTATCAGCTTTAAAATGACACCTTAATCGTCCTAATCGCTTGAATACAGACAATTTAAGAGTGCAAAGTCTGAAGCCCATAAAATCGCTATGTTCGGTTCTTTGAGTATGGCTGGAGGGGAGAGGAAAATTACAAAAAAAAATCCTTTGACGATTTCGTATTTCGATAGCAAAGGAACATTTCTACAAATTTTTTGCAAAATCGGAGGTATAGCAACATTTCGGATTGACCGTTTTCATATGGAATGGCTCGTAGGTGATTCATTTTTCTCGACTTACCATTTGAAAATATCCACGCCACGCCACTGACGAGAACGGTCACCATATTTCCACGGGAACGGGAGTCTTTACTAATATTATAAGTCCGAAATTAAATCATTCTGTCTATTTCTCTTTGTTACCATTAAACGCCTAAACTATTGAACCTATTTATATGGATTTTGGTACAAAGACAGTCTAGAGTCTGAGGATGGACATATGCTATATGTTTTATCCCTGTATTCCCATGGGAACGGGAACTTGGAAAATACAGCACCCATTTCAAAAAATATCCACCGTTAGAATACTACACTATTCCCGAGTAATATAAACTTATTAAGTCATCCTCCAAATTCAAATTCGCGACGAAAAAGAAAAGGCAGGCCAAAACACTCCTGGTACAAGCAAATGCAAAAACAGCAGCATTTGGTTGGCCTCAGACATGGAACAATCCAAAACCGGGAGGCTTGCCGACGCTTTCTGAGGTCAACGCGGCGTACCCCACAGGCGGATCACTAGTGTGAAGCAGAAAAGTGGGAGAGTTGTGATCGCTTCAAGATCACTACTCGTAACGCCGGAAATGGAAAGAAGAAGAATTAAGTCATCCTCCGGAAACGGCCCTCATATTCCCACGGGAATGGAAGATTTTAGTAACATTATAAATCCGAAATTAACTCTGCCTGTCTGTTTTTCTTTGTTTATATTTACCGCTCAAACTATTGAACCGATTTATATGAATTTTGGTACAGAGATAGTCTAGAACCTGAAGATGGACATCCTTACTAATATAACAAATCCGAAATTAACTCTGTCTGTTCGTGTTTCTTTGTTACCACCTCCCGCCCAGACCACTGATCCAATTTAAATGGAATTTTATTCCGAGATAGCCTAGAGCCTGAGGAAGGATATGGGCCTAAAAAGTAGTCCCTATATTTCTACGGGATCGATACCGTAAACGGGAACCTTGAAACTGCTCGATCGATAAAAGTTCTTTCATCGCAAACTCCAAACTGTCGAAAATACAGTTGACCTGAGAAGAAATGTCTATCTTGATCTTCAAATAAAAATTGTCAATCGGGAATGGCCGTGTGAAAGGTCGATTTCGGCGCATTGACGTATTGGGGGATGTTGTCGAATGTCTATCAATAGACAATATTATGTCACATCATACCCTATAGTGTTTCTCAATTTCTTAGGATTATTAGGACTGGCAGCAAGTTGGTGTTCCAGTGCCAATAACGAGTAATCCAGAATTGTACACAGCTACAAATTACACATCTGGGATGCGGCACTATAAAAGTTTTAACAATGACTGGAATGGCAAAAAGAGAACGTTTTAATTCCCCTTTTTCCTTTAATTCCCACTGATTTGTCATTATATATAAAGCTCAGACGCTTAAATTTTCAGGTGTTCATTTAGAAAAATAGTCCTGTGGCAACTCTATGTTGCACTCTCACGTGTATATACCCGCAAAACCTTTTTATTTTGCAAAACCAGTAAAAAATAAGAACGTCGTGTTCAAAAATCTACTTAAATAAAATAATATAACAATAGGTTGCTTTAATGCATGAATGTGTTTTATTTGCTAACTAAATAGCCTTAAAAGTTAAAAATGCTGCTGAAAGTCACTATTCCACGCTAGTACTAAATACACGTTTAACACGTGTGGTACTAAATGCACGTGTGATAACTAGTACTCGTTAAGTACTAAATGTACGTGAAATGCTTAATACATGTGCGGCGTACCCCACGGGTTGATCACTAAGGTGAAGCAGATGTGAATCCTAAATCGCGATGCTCGTTATGCCACAGCTAAAAAAAGAGCAATAATAAATACACGTGTTACACCTACTAAATGTTCGTGAAGTAATAAATAAACGTGTGATACTGAATACACGTGTGATTTTTTTTTTTTTTTCTGTTGTAGGTTTATAAAATACCAGCTGGAGCACTCAGACCTAAATACCGGTCCTTTGTACTACCAGTTAGCAACCTTCTATTTGTTATAGCTTTCCAGATGTTCGGAGAAAAGCCAAAAGACGCTGCCATGATAAGGAGCCTAAGTGAGAGCTGCACCATGTCTGCGCCGAGTATCTGTAACCTCATGCGAGAAAAAGCAGGACATTCACAGAGGAAGTGCTCTGCGGTGTCCTCATCTTCTCCACAAGATTCACAGAGTGTAGTATCACTTCAGCCTAACACATTTAAATGCTTGGCAAAAGAGAAGTGCCCGCTGGCAACGCCAATAAGCTTTTTACAGTCTTTTCTTCTACGAGCTAGCAAAAATGTTGCAGTCTTCTTACTAACATTGGGGAGCATACGTTTGGTCTGTCTGCATCCAATGGAGGCATGCCATCAACGGTTGTGCTCTTCACAGATCCAATCGTTGATTGAAGCCCTCACTGAGGACGCTGGCAGACCAAGCGACGGTTCAGGTCCTGAGAAAGCTGTCTGAGATCCTTGCCTAGCAAGTCCATCGGCGATCTCATTTCTAGTTATGCCGTGATGGCCCGGACCCCAAATGAGACTCAAGGAATTTAATCTTCCGATCGCATTCAGAGAGCTCTTGCATTCCTGATCACTTTCGAAGTGGTTAGAGGGTTGAGAAGGGCCTTAAGCACAGCTTGGCCGTAAAGTTGTCAAGAAGAGTATCCCTTGGGTATACTCCATTCGAGCCAGGCGCGGCAGTCCCTTCACTGAAATCATATAAAATTCTTCATTCATTTTCAAATTAATTCCATAATTTTTTTTTTTTGAAAACTACACGTCTAAAAAAAAACCTTTACATGATCATTGTACGTATTTATTCATTTTCTTCTCGAATTGATTGTGTAACAAACTTGGTTAGCCCAAAGTTTTTAAAACGATTGTTGTTTTCTTTGAATTCACAAAAAATGACAGAGCTCCTGATGTCAACTGGAAACGATGAATTTATAAAGCTACAAAAGTGTTAGAGACTTTGTTGTTGAGCCTGAAAATGCCATCTGATGCAAATTTGAGTGTATTGGTTTTGAAGCGATGTAGTTTGAGGAGCTCGAAGAGTATTGTCATCTGCCATATGGGCTAATTTAATAACACAGTTTCCACTTGACCAGAAAAAAGTGTGTCCAAAGATAAAAAAAAATGACCAAATATAGCCTAAAATGACCAGAACAATGGTGGTTTTCGATAAAGAAAGAGAAAGGAAAGGAAGAAAGCTAAGTTCTCAAAGGGAAAAGCAGCCTGAGAAGCGATTGTTCGAGGAAATAGAGAGATCCCATCATAGGTTTGAACTTCAAAAGTTATACCAAAAGGTAAAAATATCATTAATGGATGGCAACTCAGACTTTGCCCGTAAAGACCATCAAGGAAACATAGTGATAGGACCGTAGTAGCTTGTGAGGATCTGGAAAGCCTAATTCTGCAGACTCAACTTGGACAACGATCAATGATGTAGTCCTTCAGACCTAGAAGAAGTTCAGGTTGCCAAATGTATAAGTTAAAAAAGACTGTACATGCATATAGCCTCGATGTCGACATTTTCAATGCAGCTGGAGATCATTTGGAAAGACAAATGCGCTAGCTAATCTGCAAGATTTGTTCTGTAGAAAGCATTCACGATGAATGGAACCTCTAAGCCTTTCGAACGATCCTTAAAGAGGGAAACGCTTTCAATCACACCAAAGTCCCCTACTTTGTCACTACAATGTCGCATCTCTTGTCTTGTCTGCTGTTATGTGAACGTGAACAGTACGGGAGGATACTAAATTGTGAATACAAATACTAAACGCATATTTAATACGTGTAGTACTTAACGTACGTTTAATGCGTGTAGTGCTAAAAATACGTGTAACACCCAGTACACGTGTAATAAATAAATAGGCAACAGAGCGAGAAGCCCAGGGGCCCAGCGCATTTCTCACAACCATTGCCTTTGTGAAGGAATGGAGAGGACCTACAATTTTCTGCGATTTCCGAACGACTAATCGAGAAAGCGCTTTTCATGGCAATGAATTCAGTATCGGAGGACTTGTCAATTATTCGCGAAAGGCGATACCCGTGGAAAAACATTTTTGCCTCTGTTGGGATTCGAACCACGAACCTCTGGGTTAATAGGCGGACATGCTATCCATCACTCCACGGGTACCACACCTATAATGCTAAATATAAATGAAACAGTAAATACACGTGTAATACTCATACACGAACAGTTCAATATACGGCTCTGATTTTGATGCATAAATATTTGTGTTACCAAGGATATAATAAAATTTGAAAACTGTTTTTTACATTCATTTTGACTAACTCATGACAAGGTAGATATTTTGATGTCGTTCTACGGCACTATTGAAGATAAAGGAAGCATATGTCAACTACCAATGTTGCACCGAATTTTTAAGTGCCTACAAAATCAGAACAGCAAACTTTAAAGAATTTGTTGCTATTTATTTCAATAAAAATGTACGTATTGCAGGGCTTGCCGGTTGAGCATTTTGAACAAAGATATGAGAAAATCGCTTACTGACTGACCATTATTCGTTTGCCAAAATGTGTTCTCGCATAATTGCCCTCTTTCTTTCAAATAAAAAAATAAATGGTGTGCAAAAGACTTCCTGCATCCACTGTGGTAGTGTGGTAGCCCTGACCTACGTATCCGTAGCAAGCGGCAAGGGCAACACTAAACCTACATACAAACATACTTGTGCACTGCAAATGACAGGCAAAGTGAAAGTGTTCTTCTGTCGTCGGGTGGTTGTTGTTTTTCGTTTTAATTTATTTAAAACACTCGAGTGTTGGTTTTAAAAGCATCAGTTGTTTGATGTTCTCCCATGCATTGTTATGTCATGAGGATATTATACTCTGATGGCGGTCGATGTGGTTTGCAGCATATTGTCTGCAACATACAAAGAGACATCCCATCAAATCAACAGCCCTGACATACAATGCAAAATATGTGTCCATTTCGTCTCTTCCGATTCCTTATGCTGACTCGTTTCCTCTTAACCTACATATTTATTCTGGTTGCCGAAATAAAAGAACGTTTTTAAAGCGCTACAGTAATTCTAACATTGGTTCCTTCCCTCGGCGCGGCGCTCTCTTTTATAAATGCGCTCGGGCAGCAACAGCAACTAAGTGTTGCGCTGCACGAGAACAAAGCGTATTCGTATGACAGAGAGATATGGCAAAATACGAGTAGAGAAGAAGTATAAAAAGCTGAAAATACCTTTTCGGAATCGGATTACGTCTAGGTCGGGTGGTAGGGCGAATAAGTTTTATTGATTTGTTCTTGATGTGAGCAGAGGAGACATAGAGTAGGTTAAGGTTTGTGCTTTTACCCACGGTATGTGGTAGTTATTAGATTGTTCAAAGTAACCTTGTAGGCGATATATATATATATACATTTACCGTTATCTAATCTCTTTTTTTATTGTTGTTTACTTACAGTGGTGGAACACAGGCACCTAGTTCATCAGCTGCTGGTGGCGGGGGTGGAGGAGTTGGTGCTAGAACAGCAAACAGTTCCGGCAACATGTATTCCGCCCGCCATTCAGTGGGCTCCTCAACGGGGGTCCTAATGGTAGGACCGAATTTTCGTGTTGGCAAAAAAATTGGCTGTGGTAATTTTGGAGAATTGCGCTTAGGTAAGTTTTGTCTATTTTGTCTTCATTTTTTTTTTCATTTCCTTTCTGTGATCATTTCGTGCAAAGTGTCAACACGAAAAACAAAAGAAAAACATCAGGTTTGCCATATACCGACTCCGAGTGCAAATTGTCTTCGCTCAATTAATTTAGAGAGTTTACCTCCTCAACCCACCGACCGACAAATGAAGAAATATAAAAAAGAAGACCCTTTTTTTATTTTTAGTCTCACTTCGTGTAGGAATACTTGGAGGCACGCGAAGCTCCAAACGTATTAAAAGAGAGACTTGTACTCTAAAAGGCTTTTCGTATAGTCTGTGGGACGAAATTGTACCTATGTTGTGTGTGTTTTAAATATTTAGAGGAAATCAGCACTTAATTTAAATTGGCAGCCGCCAACGAGCAGCAAAACAAAACAGTAGCGCGCGAAAAATCATAAACCTAACGTCTCTCAACGTTGTCATCGTGTTGTTGTGTTTGTGTGCTATAAAAGCCAAAACGCACGTAGGTTTTCTCTCGTGTAGCGTCTTATTTTTGTCTTTCATTTGTTGATGTCGTTTTTGTCAATTAACTTCCTCAATGGCAATGAGGATGATTTTATTTTTGATGCGAATTGTGTGATGATAATGATGATTGCCACCACTCTTGCCCATTACTTCCCTAAAAAAGTATAATAAGGAGAACACCGAATGAGAGTGTAGCAGCATAACCAACCTACAAAGACAAACAACCAAGGCAAATTGTTTTTTTTTATTTATTTTTTATTTTCTCAAGACGAATTTATCATACGAAGAGGTTGTATCTGCGACAAAGTTGCGTAAATAAATGTATCTATTAAGTATATTTTTTTGTTCTTTACCCCGTGGTTAATAGGGCGAGATATCTTGTGGCTTACTGACATATAAATTTTTGCTTTTCTCTCTCTCTCCCTAGGAAACTGCATGGGCGTTTTTAATGTGATTGGCAATAGGTGGGGGGTAATATAAGACGCTGTTCGAAGGACTCTCTGTTCGTGTCTGGTATCGATATGATATACGGAACAATTAAAATGGAAAAACCATAATAGTTTGATCGATTTATGGCTCACTCACTCACTGTTGTTTTCCAATGAGTAATTGGAATATTCTTCTATTCACCGCCATTTAATTAAAAGATGTTTTGTTAAATTGAAATTCTCTCGTATGGTTTGGTGAATGTCTCTATTGAAGTACCTACATACAACAATCGAATCATTTACATAAAGGATATTCCTTCGTGTGTGCAGCAATTGATCCGAAGGGAACTTCTAATGTAAGTACAGGGACTTTTCTTGTCTTTTCCAAAAATTCATCAAATTGTGATTTTAATCAAGTAGTTCCTGGAAGATAACTCAGATTAATGATGATAGCAACTACGGAGAAATTTAGGAGCGTTGAATCAATGTTGATCTTTGTTGGAAATGCGTCGGCGGCGGCGTCTAATCTTTTCCCTAATTTATTCAATCTTGTTGAAACCACATGTCGTTGTGGGTTATTTTCGTGACATTCAATTCTTGCCAAATAAAATCATTACATTAGAAGACACGAACATCAAAATTCTCCGTAGTGGAACGTTTTCTTATTTATTACTTCTTATTTGGAAGGTATTTGAAGGGTGGGAACTCTTATGTGAAATATGCGATAAAAGAGTCGGTAGCTTGTAGGAGGTTTATTTTTCAATCCATTTTCGAGAGGTGATTGAGAATAAAGCAAATTAAACAAAAAACTAGGGCGAGTTTTAGTTGAATTAGAAATGCGCGATGACGAAATCTATCGACTTAAATAATTGAACCATTGGCATTGGAGTGATCTGAATAATCGATTCATTATTCGATATACGAATTGTTCACTCACTAAATTTTTTTTATAGCCATTTCTCTTAAGTTAGAACCTAAGGTGAGAAAAATACACGCAACCCTTCCAGTAAGCCGTGCTTCGTATTGCCAAGTGTTCATCTGGCTTCTTGAAATCTAACGACTTAAACAATTGAAGCATTGGCATTCGAGCGATCGATTTTTTACTCGAAATTCAAATAATTGTCGGCTGCATTTTTTATTTGTCGTATTACCATTTCTCCTAGGTTCGAATCTAAAAACAGTAAGAACCACAAACAAAATCTTTGCTATAAGCCATGCTTTTCCAAGCATTGGTATTGCCAACTGTTTAGCTGGCCTCTTGAAGTCTCAACGACTTGAACAATTTGAGGCATTAGTATTCGAGTAATCTGAATAATCGATTCATTAATCGAGATACGAATTGTTTCATTTCTCCTATTGCCATTTTTCCTAGGTTAGAATCTATCAATAGCGAGAGAACAGCACACACGCAACATCTCCGGTAAGCCATGCTTTTTCCAAGATTCTTACAGAGATGAGCCGACTTGCCAAGTGTTCAGTAGACCTTAAAGGGCCGCCTCATTTCTATTGCTAATGTGATCGACCAAAGTTGGGTAGTCGTTTGTAGACTATTAACTGGTGTACACCGTCAATAATTCTGGCTAGACGGCATGCATTTGACCATATACCGCATTAAGTTTCCGTTCACAGTCCCAACCAAGATTGTGAGCAAGGCTTGGGTCGACAATAAATTGACGGTTAGATGTGTACAAACATCATGGTTAGTCAAATTCAAGAACATTCGGAAGCGCACTTGTCTTAATGACTTCGGCAGGTTCACTATCAATTTTGGTCGATATTGACCCATTCTTACTACAAACCTATTTAGTAATTCTATTGAATCAGGCATTGCAATAGAAAAAGCAAACAAAACTGGCCCAAGTGTACTTCCTTGCGGAATACTAAGAGCTATGAAAATTTTTTCCGTAGGACTAACATGGTGCATGTTTGAACTTTATTGTTTTTCTTGATAAAGTAGCAGTTGGTTCAACGATTCCAGTGAATCAACTGTTTCTCAAGCTTAAATGTCAAAGAAAACCATTTTTGGTAGTCTTAATTCAATAGACCAAAAGAGAAGTGTTCCGTGACAACGCCAATAAGCTTTCTACAAGCTTTTCTGCTACGAGATAGCTAAATTGTTGCAGTTTATTAACGACGCTCTTGGGCGGCCGTGGTGCAGTGGTAGAGTGTTTAGTAGATAGGCCGGACGCGTAGGTTCGAATCCCGCTCTGGGCAGATCCCCAGACTTTTGTTTCAGCCCCCAGTTTCATCTGGACGCCACTCTTGTGGTTATATGTGAAATTACTAACACCATATTTTCATCTACTGCACTACAAAAAAGGGAAGGCTGCTACTCTGTTAGTGCAACGGACTGGAAATTAGGTCTGAGTGCTCCAGATTAGCATAAGCCTCCTCTTTTTTTTTTATAAAAAAAAGTGGTCGTGTTCTTCACAAATCATCGTTGATTGAAACCTTCACTGAGGACCCCGGTAGACATAGCTTTTGTTCTGGTCCTGAGAAAGATGCCTGAGATCCTTGCCTCGCAATTTTATCAGAGATCTTATTCACAACTATGCCGCCATATCAAAGAATTTAGTCTTCCGATCGCATTCAGAGAGGTCTTGCATTTCTGGATCACTTTCGTTTTGGTTAGATTGTTGAGTAGCGCCTTAAGTACAACTTGGCTATCGCTGCAGACACAAATACTTCTCCTCATCCATCCATTCTTGGTAACGTAGCTTAAAGCCATTTGGATAGCATTCGCTTGGAAGATGGATGCGTATGTGCTTAATGAGGCATGCAGTCGTATATCATTGCCCTCTACAAAGGCATCATTTGCCAGATCTCATAGGTTTTTTAACCATCCTTGAAGATACGATAGCAATTCCATCCTATTTCAGATTCTAGAGTGAACCAGTTCTGAACCCACAGAGAGTTGTCATTGTATTTTTGAAGCAATTTGAGCCTATGGACGGGAGATCTATTGTCTATTAGACGTCAGTCAAATGAAATGCTGCTTGCGGGTTTCATGTGTGAATTGTGCGAGAGCCCACATCTCTTTATATTGCTTTGAGGGTACATTCCATGATGTAGGTATCAAGGTGAGGAAGATTCAGCAGCCCTTGAAGTGTATGGAAAGGCCTTAGTACAGGTCGACCAATACTGTTCTTTGAAATGAATTGAACGAGGCATTAACGTTTTTATGTGAAAGCTTTTCCTACCAAACAACTGATGCATAGGATATGATGGATCTTGTCATTGCCTTGTAGATCCAAAGAACCCTTTTTGGATGACATAACCCACTTGCCAAAGACTCCCTTGCTTTGTCAAAAAACTGACAGTGCCCTAGCAGTTTTCGACTCGACATGTTTGGACTAAATAAGCTTGTTACGAGGGCGGGTCAGTCAGTCCGTGACATTTTCCTGCCTCTTGATTGAAATGGCAACACTGCTCCCGTCAACAGTCATCTGTCAGTTGACGCGGTAGTCTGATATTAACGGCTGTCAAAAGCAAACTAAATAGCAGCTTGTTAAATTTTTGACTGACAGATGACTGTTGACGGGAGCAGTGTTGTCATTTCAATTAAGAGGCGGGAAATTCAAAATGTCACGGATTTATTGACTCACCCTAGTATCTAAGATCACTACTAGATGTTTGACGAAGTATAAGTTGGATCTGATCAGTCAATTTTCTGCATCTCGTGAAGAGAACAACCTCGGTGTTAGGAGGGTTGAATCAGATTCCGTTTCTAACACACAAGATGTCAACCAAGCTTAGTGTACCTTGTGCTCTGGAACAAACGGCTTGGAGGCCAAACAAGAGTGCAACGAGGCATATGCTTGGCCGTAAGATCCATTGTGCATTTCAACTAGAGAGTTGATCAGAATGCACCACGGAAAAGGAGATAGAACGCAACATTGTGGGCAGCCCTTGTTCACTCTTTTTGTTGCATATTTTCCACACGCATTGGTTTAATCGAAAGGACTAATAATTCGTCCACATCATGTTCTCTGGCAGCGTTGCGCATATCATCAAATATTGCACTGTCAAAAGCACCTTCTATTCCCATGAAAATGCCTGTAAATTTTGTTTTAAAGATCTCACAGGATTTTCCCCATTGCCAAGCATGTAACGTCTGCGACAGCGGGTGTACTTGGAGAAAGATTTTGTGAATGAAATCTCCACCATTGTTTCCATCGTTTTAAAAAGGAAGTAGGTAAAGCTGATGGGTCCAAACCTCTTGGCGCAATGAATGGTCTTTCCTCCAAATTTTTGTTATGAAAGGGACTCTAAAATTGCCACAGAATTAGAATGTAAGCTAGAGCTAAAGTGAACCACTGGCTTCAGTGTTTTTGTGTAGAAACTACACTTAAAGCCTTTTACTTATCAAAAACCTTAAAAATTTCACCGATTACCTACAACTATAATTAATTCAACATCTGACTATTCTCCTCGCTCTGTGAATTTGAGCTTATTGATGAAGCCTGTTGCGTATTTTTTTAAGTGGTATATATTCTTTACAATTTCTTGGCCATATTTTAATAAGTTTTTAATTAAAATTACTCCAACTGACCAAAATCCTATTTATTGAAGAAAAAAAAGTACTCATACGCCCGAGTCTTCTTTTTATGTATTAATTTTTTTTTATTGCTTTCGCAACCGATACATTAAAATGGAAACACCCCCAAAGAAGATTAATGAACCACGTCCAGGACACACATCGAATAAAGCTCATGACAAAATCGACAAAACTCTTACAAATGTGAAGTATGTAAAAAAAAAAAGAAAAAAAAAACATAAATCTATTTAAAGAAGTATCGAAAAAGACACACATTTTCCTGCCCCCCTTACTCATAAAGCCTTCAGGGGTACCTACAAACTTACATAGCAACTGCTGATGGTCGCATTTATTTATGCCTTAATTTTTGTATAGGTACGAGTATATAACGACTTTCATAATATAATTTCATATTTTCCGTGAGAACGAATACGTTTTTCATGATGTGGTTGGTTCTCTGTGTAACTTGGGAGGAGTATCTCCTCTCATTTCATTTTAAGAAACAAAAAAAAAATAAAAAAAAGATGGTCGACATGCTGCTATTGCTGTTTGGGTTGTTTTAAGGTCAAGAAAAGTGAAAGTATATTGACGTGTTCTGAGATTCTTCTCTCTGTTGACGTCATGAGTTTTAACCGACTATGTGCAGAGGTAAAACAACTGTTTATGTGTATACAAATGTATAGCAAGAGTATTATTTTTGTCGTTGTAAATAGAAGCCATATAAATTAACAAGTGGATTACGCCAAATTAACGCCGCATTTGTGAAGATGGCGACAAGAAGTGGACTTAATTTTTTCGCCCCTCACTCGCTCTCTATCTCTCTCTCTCTCTCACTGTGTTGTGGTGCGTTCGTAGAACTAAAATCTATTTTTGGATGGAAACAAATTAAACAAATAAACAAGTGGTGTGTGGATTTGGTGTTTTCTGTTTGGTTTTGAAAATTTATTTATTTGTTGATAACGAGGGGGATTTATCTTTTCTGATTGGAATTCAAAGTGAAAAGAAGAAAAAAAAAGATGATGACGACTACTTGGTGTCATAAGAGCTGGGCTGTTTTGAGCACTTAAGGCAATGAAATAATAATAAAATTTCTGTTTGAAAGGGGAACGAGTGAAACGGACTGCTTATTACGTAATTTTTGGGATATGATTTCCACCTCGATGATATGTCCGATTCCAAGAAGTATTTGAGCTTGAAACTATTAAATGACAAGTGGATTCTAGGAATTCTGACTACTATTACTTTCTGCTAACTATTACTTTCAATTGTCGATTTTGATATGGTTCAGTCGAAATTTTTGTTCTTTTTTGGTTCCTGGCCCCACAGACTGAGGACTCTTAGTCGATCGATCTATTGGACTTGTCTGTGTCTGTGGATTTGTTGAGTGGTGCCTTTGGCTTCATGGTTAGCATGTCTGCCTGCTACGTAGAAGGTTCGAAATTCAAAACCCAGAAACATCAAAGAAAAATCTATTTTTCAAGGGTATTGCCATTCGCGATGAATTGGCAAGTCCTGAGTGAGATTAAAATGCACTGCCACGAAAAAGACTTGCTAGCATTTGCCTTTCGGACTCTGCAAAATCTTTGAGGCCTCGAATTTTTCATAGCTTTGATACGCCAGCCTATTTATTTATATACCTGTTCCTGGAAAAACCTATAACATGATAGAATTGAAAATGGTTTAAAGAGTAGTTTGCATGGCCACAGCAAAGGGTCGTCAAAACTCCCCAATGCATGCCTTGAGCGTGGTCCTTTAATTTTTATCACCTCACATACGCAACCTTGCAATGCTGCTTGACTTTAAGAATCAAACTGTTGGACTTGTAAAACAATAGGGCCATAGTACAAGTATCTTAACCAAGCTACATCTGATTAAAACCAAGTATAGCACGGAAACTTAAGTCGCTCCCTCACTATTCAGCTGCGGTGTCTTTTGTGTTAGTAAACATTCGGTTTGCTATCGCTCACTGACTAAATAATTTTTTTTTTTTTTCATGAAGACTTTCTGATTCTGCGGTACTTGCGGAATGGGAACAGTGCAAAGGCGGGATACCCAGTCTCATTAAAAAAAACTGTAGTTTTTCGGCATTTACCTCAAATGTTTGTGTTTGATGTCTTAGTATAATAAGTCAGCAGTTTCTTTTTGAATCCCAACAGAAAACAAAAAATGTTTTTCCACGGGTATCGCCTTTCGCCAGGAATTGGCAAATCCTCCAATAATAGATTCACTGTCGAGAAAAGTTCTCGAATAGCCGTTCCGAATCGGCAAAAAATTGTAGGACCTTTCCATTTCTCACAAGGCGTGGCTGTGAGTTATGGGCCTGGCTCACTGTTGCGCCATTAATTAAATTTATTAAATTAATTCTGTACCGAAAGTTCGCCGGCAAGTTAGGAGATGAGCGGGGGATTGGTAATCATTCACAAAAAGCTAAAAATACGGCTTACATTTAGGTTCCGCACTGCAAGTGTTTCAAACAAAAAATTTTAATGTTATTTTCGGATCTAGAACTGATTGGAGCAAAAATAATGTTACAGGAGACTTCGAAGCATAAATTTTCGGCCCAAGAAAGTCGAAGTCGTTTGGACTTTCATAAATTAGTTCAAAGATTGACTTCAGAACTTAAAAGTAGCTTCGGTATCAAATACTTGGATCGTCTTTTTTATAGCAAATGAAAGTTTCATTGAAGTCTTCTTGAAGAATCGCATAGTCTTGCTAAAGAAGTATCCATAAGAGATGAACAGTCGTCATAAAGAAAAAAAGTCTTCCAGTAAAGTGAACAATCCTGACGAATTGCATAGTTTTACTGAAGAAACCAACAGTCTTCCTGAAGAAGTGCACAGTCTTCCTTCCTGAAGAAGTCAAATGTCTTCCTGAAGAAGTAAACAGTCAACAGTCTTCCTGAAAAGTGAACTATCCTCCTGAAGAGTTTCTGAAGAAGTCAACAGTTTTGCTGAAGAAGTGCACGGAGGGAACAAACTTCCCGAAGAAGTCAACAGTCTTGCTGAAGAAGTTCACAGTCTTCCTGAAGTTATGAAGAAAGTAAATCTCGCTGCAAAGTAAACAGCTCTCCTGAGGAAATGCAGAATCTTCCTGAAGAAGTAAACACTCTCTCTGAATGAACCAATAGTCTTTCTGAAGAAGTGCATAGTCTTCTTCGCTGAAGAAGCTAACCGTCTGTCTTCCTGAAAAAGAATATTGTCAAACCGAAGAAAAGAAATTTTCCTGAAAAGTGAACAATCCTTCTGAGAAAGTAAACAATCTTCCTGGAGAAGTAAACAAGTTTGCTGAAGATGTGCAGTCTTTATGGAGAAGTTAAAAGTCTTGCTGGAGAGATCAACCGTCTTAATGAAGAAGATATCAGTCGACCTGAAGAAAAGAGATTTTCCTGAAAAGTGAATCCTTCCGAATATGCGAACAATCTTCCTGAAAAATTAGCTAGAAGAAGTTAACAATATTCCTGAAGAAGACAAAACTTCGTCTTTCTGTAGAAGTGAACCGTCGATCTGAAGAAAAGAAGTCTGAAAAACTAAAAACTCTCCTGAAGAAATGAACTGTCATGCTGAAAAGTGAACGAGCGTTGAAGAAAAGAAGTTTTCCGAAAAGTTAGTATTCCTTCTGAAGTCAACCGTCATGCTTAAGAAGTGCACAGTCTTCCTGAAGAAGTCCACAGTCTTGCTGAAAAAGTAAACGATGGTTTTGAAGAAAGTAAATCTCTCATGACAGCTGTTCTGAAAAAGTGCAGTCTATCTAAGGAAACTGATGGTCTTCCTGATGAAGTGCACAATCTTCCTTGCTGAAGAAGTCAACAGTCTTCCTAAAGAAGTGAACAGCCAACCTGCAGTAAAAAAAATTAACCTGAAGAAAAGAAGTCTTCTTGAAAAGTTAACAATTCTTCTGAAGAAGTAGACAATCTTTTCCTGAAGAGGTTCACAATCTTCCTGAAGAAGTCGGCAATTTTGCTGAAGAAGTGCACAGACTTCCTCAAGAAGTCAACAGTCTTACTCAAGAAGTAAACAGTCGTCCTGAAGAACTCAAAATTCTTCCTGAAGAAGTGAACAGTCGATCTGAAGAAGGGAAGTCTTCCTGAAAAATTAACAATTCTCCAGAAGAAGTTAAAAATCTTCATGAAGAAGCCAAAAGCCTTTCTGGGGAAGTGCACTGTCTTCCTGAAGAAGTCAAAAACCTTGCTGAAGAAGTCAACCGTCTTCCTGAAGTGAACCGTCCGTCGACCCCGAAGAAGGGAAATCTTCTTGAAATGTGAAAAATGTTTGTGAAGAAGTCAACAAAAGTTTGGAGACCAAGACAAGGTAAAGACATGACAAACGTTCTCTTAAAATCTTACATACAATCTCGATGTAATCCTTGAACGTATTTAAGTCTTTTAGGAATCACTCTTCTGAGTTCATTTTCGTTCTTGTTTTTCATCGAGAATTCCACTCTGTTTCAAGGAACTTACACACACACAGGAACACTCACACGGTCTTATCTTAAAAAAGCTGACCTGAAAAGAGGATCTAGCATAAAATACCACACACCACCCATGTTTTTGACAAAGAATCTTCACCAAAGGAATTAAATTTCGAAATGATTTCAATGCGTTTTACTTTTTAAACCATTTCCATCAACGCTTTTTCATTTCGCAAATGGGCTACACACATACTTATGATGTCTCACTTTTAACCATACCGCATGATGAATCATCTCACATTTATTCATTCCTTTCCATTGGACTCGTTGATTGTGGTTTCACCTCCCCCGTCTGTTCATCTCATTCGTGCTTTGTTCAACTGACTTGTTATATAAAACACCGGCACCTTGCACATAACACCACAGTAAAGATAGAAGAAAGAAATCCAACACCACGGATAAGCTCACTAAACTGTGTGTTCAAGTTTGTGCACGTCGTAACACGTTGGGCTGGGTTCGTTGGTTGGTTGGTTAGTTGAATGCCTCACTCAGTTTCGCCCTCTCTGTGTCATGGGACAAAAAATAAACTGCAAATGCAAACTATGATTCCTTCTTTCGTATATTTTATCTTTCGTGTTCCAGTCCTTCAACGCCTTGTATAGCACCTCTTACTCCGAATTTGGTTTTTAATTTTTCATCTACAAAAATAAAAAGAGAGTTGAAAACACGCATGGCCTCAAAATATAGCCCGCATTAGCCGCTAGGGAGTTGTTCCTTTAGCAGGTTGGTTTGGTTTATTCTTTGTTTTGCATTCTGTGTGTATATGTTCTTTGTGTCATTTGCTTCCACTTGTTGTATGTGAGACTATGTCGGATTGAAGAAGAAACACTTCTCCTTCATCTCTGTGAAGTAAAGGAGCTCAAGTTTTCTGTAAACTCCTTCGGAAAACAAAACAAGAATTTGAAGAAGAACTCTTTGTTAAATATGAGTAGTTTTTGCTTCATGATTCTGTTTTTTTTTTTGTTCTTCTAACTTTGCGCGTGATTACATGCAAACGTGACTTTCATACGGAGTCGACACACAAAAAATGAAATAATGAAAAAACTGCAACTACAACCAAAAAGAGAGAAAAAACGAACTTACTTTCGTAACAATGACTGTCGGCAGTTGATTGTTTTATATATTTCTTTTCCTTTCTCTCTCTCTCTTTCTCTTTCTGTTGCCGTTGCATTTTTATGCAGTCTGGCATGAACATGCTTTTTAAAAAACTACCACCGGAAATGAGCTATTAAGCGGTTGACAAAAAAAAAAAACAAGAGAAAATAAACATGGAAACTGGAGATTGTAGTTACTCTAGTAATGTTGCTTGGTTGATGTGACTGTGTGTTTCTGCTAATCCTTTTGTACCTGCATGGACTTTTTGATCACCTGCTAATGTTTAGAGAGACTGGTTTGGTTACGAGCCCGCATTAAAGTAAAACGGAATGGTTAATGGTGGTATAATTAGCCACTCTAATAACTTTGGCATTGACAATGTAGGTAAAAGCGTCTCTGTATTTTCCGCTTCACTTGCACAATTGAAGAGAGGATATATTTATCTACTTGGCGCCGTCCGTCGTTGCATCGACATAATAAGATGAGTGGTTTACAGATGCGAAGCACTCTTCAGGGACGAATGAACTTACGTTGCGTTAAGTTTTTTCTTTTGAAAATTTCTTGGGATGGTCTCGAAATTACCTAACGACGTGCTTTGAAAATACTGACGAGCCCAACAAACTTGTTCTTTTAAAAAGGCGATACTGCCGTTTAGTTCTCTCTTCTCTGTCCCAAGCACAATGCTCTACCAAATAGTTCCTTTAGTAGATGCTTACTTTAACTATTGTTGATCTGGTTGTGTTTACTTTAGTAGTCCTGTTGGACCAGGCGTATCTGCCTGTTACGTGGGAGGTTCAATGATCAAATACCAAAACATCAAGAAGAAAATGTTTTTCCACTGGTAGCCTTTCTCAAAGAGTTGTGAATTTTTCCGATAGGAATTTAATGCCATGAAAAGCGCTTTCTCAATTAGCCCTTCGGAACCGGCAGACAATTGTAGGTCCCCTCCATCCCCTCACAAGGCATGGTTGTGAGAAATGCGCTAGGCCCAGGGGCTCCTCGCTCTGTTGCGCCACCCTATTTATTTAATTTCATGCCATGAAAAATGCTTTCTCGATAACCCGTTCGGAATCGGCAAGAAATGTAGGTCCCTTCCATTCTCACACCAGGCGTGGTTGAGAGAAATGCGCTAAGAACAGGAGCTTCTTGCTCTTTTGCGCCACCTAATTTATTTATTTTATGGTTCACCTCTTTTCTATCAATTTTTCGTCCCTTTTCTTTATTCCTTAAACTTTTCTTAACATTTTCCATTATCAGTTGCTCGAGTTCTTCATATTCTATATCGTTTTCTCTTTCAACTTCTTCCTCTCCTTCTTCTTAACCTTCTACATCTTTTGCATCTCTTTCCTCAACTGCTCCTCTTTTCTACCATTTTTTCGTCATTTTCCACATTTTTTCTTAAACTTTTCGTGACATTTTCCATCATTGTTCGCTTTTTTCTTATTCTATATCTTTTTCTTTTTTCTCTCTCAACTTCTTTTTCCCAGCATTTTTTACGCTTTCTTTTTCAAAACTTATTCTACTCCTTCCTCTTCACGTTCTACATCTTCTACCTCGTTTTCCTACCATCTTTTTCATCACCATTCTGTTATCTACCTTCTTCTATTTCAAAGTATTTCCTTTTTCTTCACCTTCTTCTGATTCTTCTAAATCGCCTTCTTCGTGTGCTTCGCCATTTTTTCATAATCCAGTTTCTTCGCCTTCGCCTTCTTCTTTTTTGTCTTTTCCGTTTTCTTCGCCTTCTTCTGATTCTTCTTTTTCTTCTACTTTGTCTTTTTCTTCTGCTTGGTTTTCTTCTTCTTCATCTCCGTCTTCTTTTTCGTTTTCTTCGCCTCCTTCTTTTTCTTCAACTTTGTCTTTTTCTTCTGCTTCGTCTTCTTCGACTACTTCCACCTCTCTTTCTGACTCGCCTTTTTCTTCTGCGTCGCCTTGTTTATTTTTTTTTCAAATTTTCTTTTCACCTTCTTCATCATCTGCTTAAGATACTTCTACTTTATTTTCTGTTGCTTTTTTTATTTCGTGTTCATTAAGTTCTACTTCAGTGCTGTTAGCAAAAAACGCTTCGTTACTTTGCCGTTACGTTTTACGATACCCACTTTAATTTACGACTGATTTCGGTGGTCATTTTTCTTATCTTCTTTACATTTTCATAAAGCCATTTTCGTGATTCCTAATCGAATGATGTCGCGGCTACCGTTGTTTTCGTGATTCGTAATACGAAAACAGCCTTTTGACTCTCTTTACATTTTATTTTATCGTTTTCTTCTTTCTCTTCTTATCCCGTTTGTAGACCTTTTATACTTTTTTATTTATCTTCTTTTTTCCTTGTTGTTCTTATCCCTTAAGCTCTTCTACTTCCCAATCTTCTTCGTCTAATTGTTCTTATCCAACTTCATCTAAATCTACTACCTCACCTTCTCAATTTCACTTTCCTTTACTTAACCTTCTCTGGCACCATTTCTTTTTCAGGTTCTTCTTTTACTTTTAATACTTCGCCTTATTCTTCACATTCCCTCATCCAGCTTCTTCTCCATCTTTTTTGTTCGCCTTTTGAAAGGAAAATCACCACCTTCGCGATCTTCTCCACCTTCTTCATTGACTCTTTACCCTTTTCTAATTCCTCTTAAATTTTTATTAAATTTTTTGACCCTCTTCTTCTCCATTTCGTCTTATTTCTCTTGATCTTCTTCTTATTCTTTATCTTTACCCTCTTCTTTTCTCCTGCCTTTGTCTTCACTTTCTAGTTCTTACACTATTCTCAACTGTGATTCCATACCCTCATTCCGTAAAAAGAAAAGCATTCTACATGAAAAAATATAAATGGCTTCAACTTTTTTTGTGAGAAGCAAATAATAAGAGTAGCACAGCAAAGCTCAGGAAGTCCAGAGACATAACGCATTTCTAAAGTTTTTTATGGCAGTATATTTACACTCGAAGGACCAATTGCTCGCGAAAATGCCTTTGTCGAAACAATTGAATGTTTCTGGGACTCGACCATCGACTCTAGTCTTTTACATTTTAAAAGTAAAACGAAAATATCAAAAGTCCTAATCATACAACTTCTGTTTAACTATTCAAACTACATAATCTTTTTTGTTGAAATTTTTATTTGTATCTGTCAGTGCGATACGACAGAGCAGCGTTTCTCAATCGATCACACTGATCTATTTATTTTGAAACAATTTTCCTCAGTACTTATCCGCTCGCAGTTCATTAAATCGATCATCGATTCCATTAAACCAAGATAAAACTATCTATAAGTCATCTTAAAAGAGAAACACTCATGTGCACTTTACAAAAAGAAAAACTATCTATCTTCATGGCTACGTATACGAGTAGAGACTCACCACACACATCACTCAGCCTGTGATATTTTAACTGGTTGTTTTATGACCATTTTGTTAGTGTAGAGTCGGAGATATTGGCTGTCATCTACGTCAGTTGCGGTTTTCATCGAACTTCGAAACGCGTTAATTATACAAAAAAATGACTCATCCAGTCAAGCACACCGAATACATGACGGAGAGGCTGTGTGACCGGTTTCGGACTATTTTTTTTTTGTATTTTTCTTTTGTTTTGATTTGATTTTGTGATTGGTGTTGTAGGTATTTGCCTTTGTGTTGCCTGTTTCATATTTGGTTTTAATGATTTGATCTGCTCAATGAATTCATTTGAAATCGAAATAGGTATTTATATTTTCGAGTGTTGTTTTCAATACAAATTTTTCACACAGGCTTTGATGTTAAGCTCAATTGCATGCTGCAGTTGCAATATTAGTTGTTGCCGAATATAGAATTCTCAGCAAATATAAATATTTAAAAAAAAAAACAATCATCTCAGAATATAATTTGAATATAGACAAAGTATGTATGTTTTTCATTTGAGATGTTATTTATCTTTCAAATGTACACAAATAAGTAAAACTTTGTAAGTGTATTTCTTTTTACATTTACTATTCCTTTTTATAGCTCCGTGATTAGTTAACTATTTCTCATTACAAACTTAAAAAATCAGATAGATTTGACTGAAAGCAAAAAAGAAGATATTTAAGCAAAGTAATTGCCTCTCAACGGCTTCAGAAAAGACCAGCAGCAGCATATATGTATTTGACCAGTGGCCTGTTTCACCAAAACAAAAGTTACAGGCACAAATCTACACTTGTAATTACAGCTACAAGTTGTCATCCAGTTTTTTGTTTCACTAATTTTGAATTTTCAAAATTCTGATAAGGAGGACAAAACTGTAGAAAAAAATATTGTAGATCACAAGTGTTCGGAATGCTTGTCCCGAAAAGGACCAAGGATTACTCAAATTTATAACTGCTTTCTCACAACTGTTGAACGATTTCTGCAAATATTGTTATAAACAGATTATTATCATCTCTTTATTTGCTTTGCCTTCGTCCCAAAGACGTTTTTGTTATAGCAGTGAGGAGAGAAAACAAACTTGTGCTACCCCATCCAGCATATTCACCAGGTTTAGCATCCTGCGAGCCAGTAGCGTAGCTAGCATGGGTGGCACCTGGGGCGGCAACTGTGGTGTCACCCCCAGAATGTAAGACAGTAAAATAAATGAAATTCTGCTATTCCATATACATATTGCGATTTCTTTATTTAACTTCAAATAAAAAATTAAAAAAAGGAGAACAAAAATTAATGTATCTACATTCTATATATTCACATTGTATTAAAAAAAACAGAACAAACATTAATGAAACGTCTTATTCCTGGCTTTTAAAGCAGAAAATTCGCTGATAGCGTCATCAAAATTTATTTGCTGGGTCGCCTCATGTTCAATTGTTCAAAATCCGTCATTGTTGTCCGCAAGTAATTTTTAATTAATTTAAGCTTACTAAAACTCCTTTCACATGACGCAACTGACACACATATTGTCATAAAAGTTTTTAATGCGGCAACAAGATTCGGAAAAGATTCTGCAAAGTCCCATTCAAGGATGAATTTCATAAAGTCTAAAGATAACAAATTAGATGTTGTCCCTTTAGCCGCTTTCAAATGACTTCTGAACCTTGGTATCTCTGAGAGAAGTTCTGACTCTGACACCTCATCATAAAATCATCAGCAAGTTTTGTAATAGCTATTTTCATTCATATTCGCCTGTACAACTTCAAACAATGAAGCCACCTCCTTAATAGACTCTGTTCTTGTTCGAAGTTCAGTGAGGAATCGATGAAGGCACTCGAACATGTCTTTCCGTAGTTCAGCGCTCAGAGAAAGTCCTGCATCAGTTGCCAAATCACCAGCCATTCGCTTTCTACGACGAATTCTTCTTTCTGTTGGAATTTCGTATTTCTCCGATGTTTTTATACCAAGGTTAATTGCATCTTCTACGATCTATAACGTCATAGTATATATACTCCTTGGTAGCTTTTGGGTGTCACCACAAATGGGTGACACCCTTGGCGGCGGAAAACATCAATATGAAGAAGCAAAAGATTGTTAAAATCATCTCTTTGTTGTTGTTGCTTCGTCGCAAAGAATTACAAGTAAATTTTAACCTGTAGATCTGTAGAATATTCTTAAAAACTAGGGCCTGTAACACATAGCTACAAGTCTACGAGTCAAGAGCCACTTATAAGAGTATGTCTTTTACACTTGTAGAAAGCCAAGCAAACTTGTAGCTTTGTGAATTGTGATACAGAAATTTTTCAACCTTGCATTAAAAGTACTTGTAGTTTTGTGTTAAAGCCCCTTGACAAAATTTTGTAAGTCTGTTTCCTTCGGTGAAATGGTAGTTCACAAATCAGTTTTATGTTCCATAAGTTACTTAGAACTTACTTGGTAATCGTGAAAGAGAAAAAGATATTTTCCCACAAATCTCACTTTGTGCTAAACTCAAGAGCAATTCTAAAAAAACAACTGTTGTTGAAACAACGTTAGTAAAATTCACAAAACATTGTTAAAAAGCGCGTGAAACTATAAATTAGTAAGTTAATAGATAGACCACAACCTAGCACACTAAACACTGTTTTACTCACACCTAATGCAATAGGGGTGACTTGTTTGAGTAGTTTTATGAAATCTTGAAATAGATGAATTATCCATGGTCATAAAGTTTAACATATTTTTTTTAAATACAACTATTTGTGTCCTATAAGCACCATTAAAATACTACTTTTTAGACATACGAGAATACATATCCCTTTTGTCTGTCAATTCTGTCAGTACAAGCCTTTGTTGTTCACTGCACGCTAGAAAAATCATCACTGCCACAGCGTTATAATATATAAAATTTTAATACACTTATAGCAACGGACAATATTAGCTTTGTTGTGTTCAAGAGTAATATAAATCGATCGATTTATTATAAAATAAATAATATAATAATAAACCGCTATTTCGTGTCGGAGACAGACCTCAATACCACTGATGGTTTGTGCTTTTTTATGAAAAAACACTTTTATACCTATCTCACATTTGATGGGGCGTCAACGTCGTCGTTCGGTTTAAATTTAGGCTCATTTCTCCTAAGTTGAAGGACAAAAATAACAAATTGGAATGATGAACAAACGACGTAACACAACAAATACATCCACCGAGTCGATGGATGGATAGGTGCTATTAATTTGAAGAAAAATGAAAATATTATGGCAAAAGTGAAATGAGTGGAATATGCTTGTACTATTATAATTTTTTTTTTTTATAATTTTGGAAATATAAGAGAATTGCGCTGAAAGGCCACTGCATAAAATGTTGTTTATTATTTATATTCCATGTGACAGACCTTTCAGTCATTTCATTATAGTTTTGAGATTGTGAATGAGACTTATAGATCTTTCTTTCCACCTAGATCCTTTTCGAATGACGAGTAATTCCTAAGATATGTTTCAGTTCATTTCTGCACAGATGATTCAAAGCTTGTTTCCTTTTGGAATGACGAGTAATTCCTAAGAGATGATTCAATTCATTTCCACACAGATGATTCAAAGCTTGCGTGCTTAGTATACTCAGACAGACTAAACGTAAGACTCTCATTTCCTCCTTCAAACTTTTGCGTGTTTTATGTGTAAGATCTGGCCATCAAAGAGGTCCAATGATGGCTGAAAGAAGACGTGATATCTTCAGTGAATATTCGTATCTTCTATGACAGTTTAGTCACCTTTAAACCATACTCGGCGCTGTTTCCACTAACACAGAAAGCCGCCCACAACTGTACTGTCGACAAATCGACTCATGGAGGTGACTGAACAGTTCCACATTCACCTTTTTTTGGTCGTCGGGCACAAATATATTCTAATAAACTGGAAAACCGATGAACTCGCTAAAAATGGAACCGTGATACCGATCTTTTGTTTGTTTCTGAAAATTTTTTAAATCTAAGATTTTATTTTAAGCTTTAACTGAGCATATTCTTTGGCACTAAAATCGATAAAGAGCCTCTCCAAATTTAGTAGAGTTTGATTGAAGTATTTTTAAGAAACGCTTCGTTGCAGCTTTGAAGCTCTCAAGATATTTCGTCCGAAGTCAATTATATGTCCCCAGATGACGTATCACTGCGACATATTTCGAAATTCTAATAATTTGTTTGTGGTAAACGTGGCATGTCCACCTGCTAACCCAGAGGTTCTAGGTTCGAATCCTAGTAGAGGCAAAAAAAATGTTTTTCAACAGGTATCGCATTTCGCGAGGAATTGGTAAGTCCTCCGTTAGTAAATTCATTGCCATGAAAAGCGCTTTCTCAATTAGCCGTTCGTCCCCTACATTCCCTCACAAGGCATGGTTGTGAGAAATGCGAAATGAAAAATGGTCCAGGGGCTCCTCGCTCTGTTCCGCCACCCTACTTGTATATTATCATCTCATTATAAAACAAAACACGGTACGAATTTTGGCTGTGTGAAAAAATATATAAAAAAAAAAACACACAATTTATTATCTCCGGTTTTACAGAAAATAATATACAACTTGCCTGTCTGCTGGACAGAAAAAGACTAAAGAACTACCCTTGTCTCTTATTCTAAAGTATACAATTCAAAGAGAGACATAAATAATTACTGCATAATTCTAGGACTTTGCAAAACACGAATGGTTTGAGTTGCCATTCGTAACACTACTTATTTATTTTATTTGTCTCAGAGCACGTATTACATATGACTTTACTCGACGAAAACCCCTCCTTATTATTACGTTGTGATTCACGATACTCTCATTTCATTTACGACAGAGACCGTATTACAAATAACTGCAAAAAAAACGTCGTTATTATTACTTTCCGATTATGTTTTACGATACTCGCTTTCATTTACTATTTGCTTTTGACGGTCGTTTATCGTTTTGTTGTTCTCTGTCTGCAGAATGTATTAGGGACGTGTCACTGCGACTTATTACTTAAAACTTGGGACTACGTTTTACGATAATCGCTGGCATTTACGACAGGGCCCGTATTACAAATAACGATACTCGCAAAAACCAATCGTTTTATGTTCGTTGCGATAACGTTTCAGTTTTACGATACTCGATGTTATTTACGACCGCTTGTGACGTGTTACTGCTACTTATTTTGAAATTTCGATCATTAGTGTAAGGCCCAAAAGGATATTCGCAAAAAAAAAATACCGCTATCGTTACGTGGGTTTCACGATACTTGCTGTCATTTACTACAGGGCCCAAATTACAGATGACTTAGCTCGCGAAAAACCCTCGTTATCGGTACGTGCGATTACGTTTCATGATATTCATTGGCAGTTACGACTGCGTTTGGCGTTCGTTTTCTTATCGTACCGACATTTCCATGAATTCAGTCTCGTAATTCATAACCGCTGTTATTTACGACCGCTGGTGATGTGTTACTGCGACCTATTTTGAAATTTTGATCATTAGTCTCAGGGCCCGTACGACAAAAAAGGATATTCGCAAAGAAAACTCCAGCTATCGTTTAGTTGGGACTATACGATTCACGAAAGTCGCTGTTATTTACGACAGGGCCCGTATTGCAAATAACTATAGTCGCAAAAAGCCCTCGTTATCAGTACGTGCGATTACGTTTCATGATACTCATTGGCACTTACGACTGCATTTGGCGTGCGTTTGGTTATCATCAATTCATTTTCGTAATTCGTAACCGGTGCGTTTGGTTATCATCAATTCATTTTCGTAATTCGTAACCGTCTTACGTCGTGTTTCGTTATTCGTAATTCGTAATACGGGCGTAGGAGTTGTCGCATGCAATATCCAACATCGATGCTTAAATCTCTTATCCCTTCTGCCGATATTAAAATACGGCCAAACAACCATCAGTGTGGATAAAAAGTTAATCTTAAAACCTTTTGATCCAATTTTTATTGACCCACTACCGCGTTCACATATCAAATCTGATAAACCACTCAGACCGCAAATACAGTTATTAAATATCTATATTGACCAACTTTGAACAGTTGTCCTTCTTTCTTTAATTCAACTTAACTGTCAAGTTTTCACAATGAAAGATACCATCAAAATCACTATACACTAGAAAGGAAAAATAAATTAAATCCGATTCAACAAAAGAAAAACGTTTCCAAGGAAACGACAAAAACGAGTTAAATTGGGTCACACACACACACAACAAAAATAAAAAAATAAGACTGTCTGCTGCTAATGTTTCCTTTCATTTTTCTAACAACCCGCAGCAGGAAAACGAATATAACTCCGTAGCGGCGACCATAACATTCCTACTAGAAGTTCCTGTTTCTTAGCAGTTATCCATGTTAAAGGCAGAGCAGAGCACATAACCCCAAATGTACCAACATATCTTAAGGATTTGTACACAACCAACGACAGAGGGTGCATGGAAGTATCTGCTAAGCTAACGGATACATTTGTTTGTCTTTCCTTCTTTCGTTGTTTTAATCTCTTGAAATAAAAAATAAAAATATCGTGATGTAATAAGAGAGGGAGAGAGAGAAGAAAAAATAAGAAATAAATTCGCTGAATTGCTAAATTCATGGCTACAATCTGTTTGAAGAGTTCATTCTCCTCCGAATCTGCATCTCGATATGGTTAGCATATGGATAAAGTGTGTGTTGCAATCAGAATTTATTTTCTATCTCTTGAGAAAGCCACAAAAAATTTTGAAATCAACTTAGGAAACCTTCGGGGATATTATTTTCTATTCCAGTGACAATGACGACGATGACGACGCCGTCGGTCGATGTCTGTCTGTTTGATTCTGTCGTCTATACCCCCACGGATATTTCTGAAGAAAAAAAAATAGGAGAGGAAAGAAAATTATTAAAGAGCGACCTGATTAGAAATGTGTCACAAAGATTCTTCCACTACGGGTTGGTTTTTCATATACGACTCAATTGAAGTGGAAACTCAGTATTTCGCTAGGATTGAAATGGAATCCAGTGCGTTAGTTATATTTCCGTATAGCTGGTTTCTTTCTCACCTTTTACCCGGAGGCAGATCTTTTTGAGATTGTGATTGTTTATGCCTGTTTGGCTGCTTTATGTGCTGATTTATGACTCACTTGATCTAATAATTCTCTTAAAATGAAGCAGATACACACGGGTACAGGTTTATCGAGTTTCGCAACTCTAGAATTAGTTTTAATTTTTTGCTTTGATTCTTTTTAATTTTCCGTCGTTGTCGTTACTGTTTTGATGAGTGTTTATTTTGTTTCATCTCTAATTGGATTGACAAAGGAGGACATGGACATTGCTTATGGAAAGTTAAGCGTGTCGAGTGTCAACAAAGATATCGGTGAACACAAAGTCAATTTGGATTATGGAAAACTTTAAGTTGATTAGAAAGTTATCGTTTTAAATAAATTCAGGTCAGTAATTAGGACTACAAAGGAGTACCTCTGGTGTTTTGGGTTGGATATATCAAAATATGGTCACAGGTTTATATTGAAAAAGCTTAATTACACGCTTCAATGACTTGACTAAAGATTCAATTCATTTGCACACAAATATTTTGAAGTTGTTTACATTCAAAGTGGCCAAGAGAAGGCTGCTTGTAGGAAGAACATTTCTCCAATATCCATGCCATGTCGTTGAAGAATAGAATCGAAATGGCTATGAATATGAACCAATCTATTGAATGAATAAAAATATTATACATCCAACCCAACAATGTGGACAGCATTCCTAAGAAGGTTTTCTAGCGCTCGAGTAGGACGGGTGTAGCTAGCACCGATGACAGAACTACTTGAATTAAGTTATTCCTTTATTCAAGTTATTTTGTCACCAGTGCTATCTACACAATCATGTCCTTCTCGAGCGTTAGAAGTTCAAAATAGCCGCTCAAAGAAGAAGAAATACTGAGGAGCTTCGATCGCCGCCGCAGCTCATTGACAGTACTCAAAAACAGCACAAACATTTGTGGATGACGACGAATTCTTGCAAATATGGCGAACAGTATAATGAAGGCCTTTTGAGCGAAAATTTTCTTCGTGAGCACTTTCCAGAAGCTGAACCTATCTTAAAGGAAATATCCGACATCGCAGTCAAAGAAGTTGGTGAACCAGTCAAGAACGCCTAAATGGCTGCTGGGCCAGACAAGCTACCACATGAGCTTTGGAGGGACTTCCAGCTTAGATGGCTTACGGTTCTCATCTCATCTGATATCCTGCCTAAGCAATGGATGGAAGGTTTCCTTCTACCAATGTACGAAAGGAAGAAAGATGCACGGATTTGCGATAACTACGATCCCACAGCCCACACTTTTAAGATCGTTGTGTATACGATAGCCGAGTGTGAAAAATCATAAAGCTATCTGATAAATCAATGCCGTGTGTTTCGGGTAACTCAAAAACCGATCCAATTAAAAGTATAGGGATCCTAATGGTAAAACATCGTTATTTATTTAAGGATTTGTATGTTGTGCTGGTTAACTTCGAAAAGCATTCGATCGACCACCACGTGACCATCAGACAACGAGGAGTTCCAGAGGCCTGTGTGCGGATGATTGACGAAGAAAAAACGTGCCGAATCATCATCAAGTTACTGTAGGTGTACAGCAAGGGAGCGTCTTAAGTACTCCTTATTAAAGTTCTTGACTACCTGCTGGTAGACAAAGTACAGAACACCAACTATTCTTTGCTGACGATGGAGCGATCATGAGTAGGTATCCTAAATTCCTGCATCGTGAAGCACTTAACGAACGGGTTTTAGAAAGTAGTGGGTACCTTATTGATCCAAAAAAGTCTAAGTATCAGTTCCTCGTTTTCTGATCCAGGTATTGGAAATAAGCTTCCCAAGTGTGAAAAGGTTAATCTGTGATCCAAGATCAATAGTGAAGCAGCTTGTAATGGCGACATGAATCGTCAAGTAAGAGTAGGGTGGATGAAGTAAGCCATCGACTGTGATAGAAAAATGCCCCCTAATCTGAAGGAAAGAGTCTACACCACGGTTTTCCGTCCAGCATTGACATACGGTTCACAATGTTGCGCAAAGAACAAAAATTATGAGAAATCTGACGTTAACTAAGATGAAAGGACATTGGAGAAAAGTTGCGGAATGGCAAGACCTCGTCTTAGGTTGCGCAATCAAGTGGAAGAAGACCTCAACCAACTTAGAGTGCAAAACTGGACAGAGTTCGCCCGAAATCAAATTCTTTTTTGAAAGATGTTAGGTTGGGTTAGGTAAAATGGGCTGACGGTTGATCTTATTTCCGTCACACTTAGATCAATGTAGATCCATTGTGATACCCTAGAATGTTGTAACGTCCTAAAAACCTATGAGTTTATGGTTCGTCCATTTTTAACCATTTTGTGGGCTTAATGAAGTTCACAGACTGTTTCTTGAAGTGTCTGGTAGTTCTTCTAGTTCGTTGAAGAAGTAATTGCCTACAAACTTTTTCTTAGTGTGTCAGATTGCTGGACAGTGACAGAGGAAGTGAGTGGTATCCTCATGTTCGTCTTCGTCATCGAAAGATGTTGGTTGAGGTTCAAGTTACCTCGAACTGTAATCCGCATACCTAAGCAAGTAAGTAACTGAGATGAAGATGCACCTCACGACACTAGGAGTAACAAAGCTTGATCGTATTAGAAACACCAAGATCTGTGGAAGCCTTCACGTCAAAAATACAATCTTGGAAAAGAAGAAGACGTTGGCATAATATGAAGGTTAAGCTGTCAGCTCTTATCGTGTCTGCGGTGCGTGTCTGTAACCTAATTTGGAAAAATTGCAGTTCATTCGTGGACGGTGTGCTCTGCAGTGTCATCAGGATTTTCAAAGGGCTGTATCCCGCAAGATCAAGGCCCAAATTTCGTAACTTTTTAGATGATTTATCGTTCAATCGTCGATTGTATCGTCAATAGATTGTTTCATATAATTTCGCTTTGCAGCAAACTGATGGAAAGCTATTTTACTATCGTTTGTACCCTTTTCAGGGTTTCAAACACGTTTTTGTAGTACCTTAAATAGTCGTCTAAACGTTATAGAATCCAGGCCTGAAAACAGCTCGTTATCATTACGTTGCGATTACGTTTCACGATGCTCGTTGTTATTTACGACAGGGCCGATATTAGAAAAAACGATATTCGCAAAAAGCCTCTTGTTATCATTGCGTTGCGATCATGTTTCACGATACCAACAGTCATGTACGACTGCGTTTGGTGGTTGTTTTATTATCGTTCTGAAATTTTCATGGAACTATTCTCGTATTTCATAATCAGTTTATGTCGTGGCTATCGTTGTTTTGGGTTTCGTTTTTTTGTCACGCGTTTCGTTATTTGTAGTACGGGCTCAGGTCCCGTATCACAAATAACGATACTCGCAAAACCTCTCGTTATCGTTACGTTGCGATTACGTTTCACGATAATTAATAACGATACTCGGAAAAACCCTCGTTATCGTTACGTTGCAATTACGTTTTACGATACTCGCTGTCATTTACAACTGCTTTTGGCGGTCTTTTATCGTTCTGCCTTTTTCATGGATCCATTTTCGTAATTCAGAATAGGATCTTTGCATCGTGTTTGTTTCGTAATTCGTAATACGGGCCCAGCATGCTTCAATTTTTTAGTTTAAGGTTCGTAGAAAACATTGACGTTCGCGGTCAGTGGTTTTCAAGTGTTCCTCAAGATCAGTTACCTGTATTTCTTATTGTTTCCCTCAAAATGAACCCCATTTTATTGCATATGTGTATAAATTTGTTTGTGGCTCCTTGTTGCAACCTTAGGCGTGCATAAATTTTTTCTTGTCTTCAACTTGGACGCCTTATACTAATACCTAATACAACAAAACCTTGAAGGATTATACAAAAAACATTGAAAAACTGATTTTTCCTCAATTGGGTTTCCAATTTATGGCCTTTTTTATTTTTGTTTTCTTTAATTTAAATTGTGAATTGAACAATATTGCACTCATTAAACGAGACGACGACAAATCTACTTAAGCACAACAAACAGTCATTGACACAATTACATTTCAATTAGTTTCTGTGTTAATTTTTCACTTGGATGGGTCTTACGTCTGAGCATTTATCTACGCATCTGTGTTGTGCACTGTTTCAAGTAAGTATTAGTTGCAGTTTTAGACTAACTCTTCCACACTATGTTTATGCCCATGCCCATATGTGTGTGTGTGAGCTGTCAAATCGTTTTCCTTCAACTTAGAAACAATAATAGGGAAAATCAATTTCATTCCATTTGCATCCCAGTTGGTGAAGACTTAAATTTATTTGCCACAACTGGAAGCTCGTGTTCTGTATGGTGTCATAATATTTGATCTACATTATTTTCGAACGACAACATGTGTAGGTTTTTTTTTTTTTTTTTCATTCATTTATCTCCCAAGTTGTGATGTGTGTTCGTTCATATGCAGTTGTAATCATTTTTTCTTATATTTCTATTTTATCTATTGACGAACATATCATATCTATTATACTTTTTTTTATTTTGCAATTCTATCCGTTTGACAGGTCGTCGTATGTGCGCTTTTGGTTCGGGTGGTGGAGCAGGTTCGTAGAAAACATTGACGGAATGAAGTTTTTGTCTGTCGATTTGAAGCATGGTGTTGTTGTCCCAGTTTTTATCTGTACAAGTGAAGGTTGTCTTTTATTTTTTTCTTTTTTTTTGTTAGTTCAGTTTTGTAGACATGAGGTTGTTCACAAATTTTCTGAGGATATTAATTTGAGAAACGATTTATTGTTGCATTGGTGAACTTGATTTTAGTGTTAAGCGATCTTTCACTTACTAGTTTAGGGCACTAAAATTATTCAACCTACATAATATATACCTCGACGAACTTAATTCATTGAGAGCTGTGTATAGTTTAGCTCTCGTAAGTTGATTGAGAACTTTTTTCCACTTCAGTGCGTCGCCGCCTAAGGACACGGCACGTACTGAGCGGCAAAATTTGAACAATTATTATAATTCTAGCTTGCTCTAACTTCAATTTAAACTGCAACTCCAATTCCAATTTCAATTCCAACTCCATCTCTAACTCTAACTCTAATTTTAACTCTATCTCATACTCATACTCAAACTCTAACTCCAGCCCCAGTTCAAGCTCCAGCCCCAGTTCAAGCTCCAGCCCCAGTTCAAGCTCCAGCTCTAGTTCCAGCTCCAGATCCAGTTCCAACTCCAGCTCCAGCTTCAACTCTAACTCTAACTCTAACTTTAACTTAAATTCCAGCTCCAACTCCAACCCAAAATCAAAATCAAATTCATACTCAATCTCCAACTCTAACTCGCGGTACCGTCGGGAAGGTTTACGCAGATGTTGTGGCAGTTTGTGGTTGATCTCGAACGTCTCCGTCCTTGTGTGGGTCTTCTTATGCAAATTAGCTCGGATTTCGCTGAATTAATTTTGATTCCCGATAGTTTGTAGTACTCGAAGAGCTTCTTTATGTGGTCTTCAACTCTACGAGCAGCGATCACAGGTGAAAGTGAGTGCGAGAATGAGTCGTCCGCAAAGAGAAGGTTGGTGGTGTTTTCTGGTTGAGGATGGTCCGAGGTGAAGATGCTATACAAGAAGGGACCTAGCTTCGATCCTTGAGCAACCGCTGCTCGGATAAGTCTGGTTGAAGACACGGTGTTGTCTACTTGCACGTAGAAAGATCTGGAATGAGGAAAATTAAACAAAATTTTTATTAATGAACCTGGAAAGCGTAAAATGGTTAATTTATGGATAAGTCCGTTTATCCAGACACTATCAAATGCCTTCTCAACGTCCAAGAAACATCCAACTGTTGTTTGGTGGTTATTGAGTTTCCTTATAACGTCCCCTTGGAGCTTCAGGAGTGGATGAATAGTAGAATGTTTCTCCCGGAATCCAAACTGCATATTCGGGATGATGTTGTTGTCGTTGCAGAATGCCTTGAGCCTTCGGAGAACCAGATCCTTCAGAATTTTGCTGACGTTGCTGAGTAGGGATATGGGCCTGTAACCAGACACAATGTTTCGGTTTCCCTTTTTGGGAATGGCCACGATCTTCGCCTTCTTCCATCGCTCGGGAAAGTGGCAGTTGTTGAGGCAGTTGTTCATCACAATGGCCAGAAAGATCATCACTGTCTGAGGAAGTATCTTTAAAACGAATTTTGAAATTTTATCAGGCCCATCTGATTTTTTGGGGCGCCCACTTTGGATCAAATCTAGAATGTCTTCTGGGTTTGTGAAAATTGTGCCTTCACTGGGATCACATTAAGGGCTTTCGTCATTGAAAACGGTTTCTTCGATTATGCTGGATGGTTGAGTCCACATCATTTAGGAATGCAGGGTCAGAAGGTGGTGTTGACACGAAATTTTCTTAAAAAAATTCGGCAAATCTTTCCTGCTTTATCCTCGGATGATGATACTTCTCCTCTGTTGGTGGAGATCTTCTCTGGCATATATGGCCTTTTGCCGACGATCCTGTTGATGTTTTTGAAGGCATCCGGACCGGGTTTGACGTTTTGCAGTCTCTTTTGGAACTGCACGTTGTTGTGGTGCTAAACTGCATTCCTGAACATTGTGTTGGTACAGTTAAGCTCGCTCAGCCAAGACTGGTAATCGGAATTGCTTGTGTTAAGTTTACGTTGCCGAATCCTCTGAAGTCTTTTCCTCAGTCGTTGTCGGTGGTAACGCTAACCTCTCCTGTTTTTCAGTATGACTTATAGAACTGTCTGCGCATAGTGCATGTGAGTTCTATGCATATTCGATGGCGGCATCGAATTGCTATTGATTCAATCTAAATTGCAAGAATACACGTCCATTACCTACACTTGTAGAAGATCAAGTAAACTTTTAGCTTTGCTTTGTTTTTTTTGTTGTGTCCTGTGGCGTGAGTGTAAGAATGTCTGCCTGTTACGAGGGAGGTCCGTGGTTCGAATTCCAACAAAAAACTAAAATGTTTTTAAGCGAGTATCGTCTCTCGCAAGCAATTGGCGAGTTTTCTGATAGTGATTTCACTGCCACGAAAAGCGCTTTCTCGATTATCGTTCGGAATCCACAAAAAGTTGTTGTTCCCCTCTATTCCCTGACAAGATATGGTTGAGAGAAATGGGCTAGGTCTCGGGTATCCACGCTGTGCTGCGCCACCTTTAGTTGTTTTTCTGACTTACTTCTGGTATTACAGTGTACGATTTTAACGGATAACTTTTACTTTCACTGGTAGAACTCGAACAGATTGTCAAATATTTCATAACATAACATATTTCATAACATAATACCTTGCATGAGTGGCTTGAACTCGAAACAGTATTTAAAAACCTAAATTTTTTTGCTATAATTTTTAATATAAAATCAATGTTTTTGTTTCTTTTCAGGAAAAAATCTTTACAACAATGAACACGTAGCAATAAAAATGGAGCCTATGAAATCAAAGGCTCCGCAACTACATTTAGAGTATAGGTTTTATAAATTACTAGGATCACATGGTAAGTCGTAACCCTTTTCATTAGTCAATACATTTTTTTTTATTTTTTTAACAAAAAGGATCTTGAGAAGGAGCTCAAGTAAAGATTTTTGCAAAATATTGATTGTATCACGGCAGCACCCTTTTTTAGTAAAAAAAAAAAAAAAAAAACAAGTAACTGTAGTTGTTCTTCCTTTTCCGGCTTCGCCATACGAGCAACGCGATCTCGAAGAGATCCCAACTCGCTTAATTTATTATATCACACTTGTGGACCCCTCGGCGTGTAATACGCCGCGTTGACCTCAGAATACGACGAAAAAACCTGTCGGTTTTGAATTGTTCTGTCTTCCGAGGTTCTCTGACTACAGCAGTTGTTGAGCTGAGATAAAATTGTATTTGAAGATGAATTAGGAAAACATTTGAACACTAAAAAAAAAAAAAAAAAAAGGAGAGGTCGCCTTTTTATACAGTCAGCGTTAACGTCACGAAGACTCAAATGTCTTATCTTACCGCACGCATAACCATTCAATTTATTATTGCTTTAAAGGCCATTAATAATCATAATTAAAAAACAAACACACCAAGGCTGCTTTACAAAAGAAAAAAATGCTTAAAAATTTTGTGTGTACTTCTGTTATAATCGAATTTAATGGTTTATTGTGCAATAAAAGCGATAAAAAGTTTATTTTTGTTTCATTGCAATCTTTACCTTTCTTTCGCTGTTGGTATTTTAAAACAACGCGCTTAGTGGAGCAATGGTTAACAATTTTATAATCAAAAATTTTAACTTACAAGGATGTGTTCTTGTATAGTTTTTTGTCGTTTGAAGGGCCCCAAAATGGTCTTTTTGAACAAAGATTTCATTGTTAATGGGACAAAAAGAAGGTAGAATAAAAGCAGCAACAGCCCGTAGAAGCTTTCTTCACACTCAATCAAAAGAAATCCACACGCATGAGTCGGTAGTCAGTATGGATAGAGGTGTAGGTTAGGTTGAATGGGTGTGCAGCGGCAAGCGGCAATACCTAACTCGGATCTCACACGGACCGCAACTCATTGCGGATCCACATGATGAGAATGGGAATTGGCACATCCGACTTATGTAGAGGATGCGAAGACGAAGATCCAGAGGAAGGATCATTCCACTTCCTCTGTGAGTATCCTAGCTTGGCCAACACTAGGAAAAATGTCCTCAAGAATACTGCTTCGACGAACTGAGCGAAATCTCTGACCTCCCACTGAAAAGCATCCTAAAATTCATTTAAGGCTCCAAATGGTTCAATGATTCGAAGTTCCCAACCCCAAAAACCTAGTCTCAAACCAAATCCTCTGCTTTTCATCACCGGAGAGAGCCGGGGCCTGCTAAGCTGGAGTATAAATTCTGCGACGAGCATAGAAGCCTACATTTTTCTCAACCATAACTTGTGAGGGACATAAGTTTCGCCACCGGCACCACAAGGAAATGTCTGGCCATTGGTTTCTGGAAACTCGGTAGGTTTTCAAAAATGAACAGCAGTTTTTGGAAAGTTTGGTTGCTTTCTTTTTTTTTTTTTCTTGCTCTAGTGGCTTGAGCAAAGAGATGTTAACCTCTCCGGATTCAATTGATGACCCGATTTTGGCCATTTTCCGCCATTCATTACCAGTTATGTCGCAGTGTTCTGGAACGCAAATTAAAGTTATGGCTCGCTGAGCAGTCTTAAATTACTGTGACAGCTTTCTATTAATTTTGATTTGTCGATAGCCTTTATGGCCGCCTTCCTTTCTTTGAAGACCTCGATGATTTTGCTGACCAATTTTTTTTCCTATCGAGAGGTTTTCCGGCTTCACAGTCTGAAGTGAAAAACGGTGCATAGACAGGGACGATGAATTCATTGAGTGGTCTGTGCAGCCTTTTCCCGTAGTTAAGCTTTTTGTTGAAAGAGATCAATATTTTGGCTTAAGTCAGATTTACTCCGTGCAGCACATATTGAAGTCGAAAGAGCTCGGCCAAATCCTTGGTTAGTGTTGTAGCTTAATCAGTTTTTTGTTATAATAAGGCATCTCTATAACACTGTTACACCATGTCTGGTACAGGGGATGAAGTTAGGAAGTCGTCTTCACTAAGCAGATTATTATTTAAGTTTTCCTCTTCCATGTCGATATCATTTCGAAAGGTTTTCGAAGAGGACACTTGCTCATGCTTTCGGTCTGCTAAAGGTATCGTAATTTACAAAATTTTCATAATTGCTTTGTTTTGCAACGGACATTGCTCCAAAAGCCGACAAGGCGCAAAATTTTGTATTTTATCCAGTTTCTTGTTGCATCTTTCTCTTCCCACCTTTTTCGACGTTACGAGCATCGTGATCTCGAAAAGATCACAACTCTCCCACTTACTTCACTAGTTATCCGCCCATGGGAAAGAGAAAAAGAAGACTATCACCCCTATTATGAAAGGCGTTACACTTGAGTGACAATAGTCACTTTATTTGTCGAGTCACTTTTTGGGCGTTTAAGTATCGGTATTACGTACCTTGAACGCCACTTACTTACAATCCAAACGCCTTCCACATGATCAGCTGATCATGACAGATTGGGATTTGAATAGAAATTCTCGTTTTGTCTTGAAATTTAAATTGTTTTTGAATAACAAATGAAAATGGATAGTTTTCCTAAGTTGATTGCAGTGAGAAATAGTGGTGTAGCGAGGACAACGAAGGGCAGAGGATATTAGAAACAAAAAAAAAAATAATCTGATAAGAGAAAGAAGAATCCTTTACAACTACAACTACAGTGACTTCCATTTGCTTTTTATTGAACAGAATCTGTTTAATTCTGTTTAACTTAAAATTTAGCATCGAACCAAACCTTTAAAAATATACAGATACACACATGAAAAATACGGCATGAAAAGATTTAGTTTCTCAATTATTTTAACTTTTGCCATTCTTTTTCAGTTCTAACCGCTAAACTGCTATCCATTCTTTTTTTTGTCCTCTGTTTGGGAGACACCCCGTTGAAAATTTGTTGCAAGTTGAGGATTTTGCTCCATCAGATAGATTAATGTTTTGATATGCTCCTGATTTGTTTTTTTCACCCTAAATTCAGTCAAAATAAAAGTTATTTAAGAAAAAAGAAGAAACCAACTACAACTTACATTTTTATTCAAGTAAAACAATCTTGGCGTTTGCAAATTTAAAGACGCCAAAAAATAGCGTTTTACTACTCGTTTAACTGAAATAAAACGACAGCTGCAATACCGAAAAATGACAGGGTGTCGTTCAAAAAAATTACATTCCACTGAACGCTAAATGTCAAATGGCGTAACACTAGGTTAAACGACTACATAGTGACTTTCATAATACCGATTTCCCTAAATGAAAGTTGTCGTTCAAGCAAAACGCCTACCATAATAAGGGTGTATCCCTAACCTTTTGTACTCATGCTCCTGTGCCATAAAGACGCTAATAAAACTAAGAAATATTTGACCTCAGTGATCTTGCAAACATTAGACATTCACTGTCCCCATGGCTTTATCTGAAGCTCGAAACTGTTTTAATAAGTGAGTTCATCCGTCACATCTTCTTGTAGTATCATAATGGATCTATTTTGTTTGTCTAAGTAATCGCCTGTCTCTGCCTTTAACTCTGAGTTAGTACAGCATTTTACTTGGGTTGTTGCACGTCATCTCATAGTATCTGTTGGCCTTCAAGTGATTCGGGTCTTTTGTTGGGCGCCATTGTGGTATACCACAATAGACTTGACGTTGCCCCACAGGAAATGGTCTAACGGCGTGGAATCGCACGACCGAGGCGGCCAAGCGACTGGACCATATCGTGAGATAACACGTTCTCCAAACTTGGTTTCAAATAAATTGATTGTGACATTCGCTGTGTGGCTTGTGTCGCCGTCCTGATGGAACCACATGTCCTCCAAGTCCATATCATCCAATTGGGGCCAAAAACATTCGGTTATCATTGAACGGTAGCGATCCCTATTCACAGTAACGTGCCGGTCTTGATCATCACGGCAGAAGTAGGGCCCAATGACGCCGCCGGCTCATAAACCACACCAAACCGTAATTTTTTCGGTATGCAATGATGACTCATACGTGTGGATTGCTGCCTGACCAATACCGAATATTTTGTTTATTGACGAAGCCATTCAGCCAGAAATGAGCCTCATCGATGAAGATGATTTTTCGATGAAAATCCGAATCATTTTCAAGTTGTTGCCTCTGCCTGTGGATTCAAATTTTTCCACTAGACGCTCAATTGTTGATCTGCTAGGACGATTATGACGACCATAAATTGGTCGTAGCGCTCTTAACGTTGAGGACACTGACTCCGAATTTCGGTAGTAAATTTTAATAATTTCGACTCGTTGTTGGCTCGTATATCATAACATCATGAAATGACAAACCTTACTGAAGAGAAATGTCAAAAGAGTGGAAAGAAAATTTGGCGTCCTTTGCTGTCCCTGTCGCTCTACTTTTGTAGCGTCCCTGTTGAAAAACCCTTTATATTGTTATAACACTTGACCCTCTCGATCACTAAAAAACGCTTATTTCAGGGAAAAAAATCATCTTATGTGATGTTTTCGTCGATTTTTCAGTGTTGCGAAAACCGCTGTTGTAGCGAGTGTGGTAATTGGTAAATCATTAAGTTGCAAAGACACTGCTGTTGATGAGTTTTGTTTGTGCAGCTGCTGTTTTTCAGTCTGTTCTGTTCTGTTTACATTTCTAACCCAAGGAGAGGTTGCTGACTGACTGGTTCTGGACTGGATTGCAACTATACGGCGCACGTCTTCCATTGCTCCATTATTGGTGTTGAATAAAATATAGCTTCCTGAAAATGAATACTGCCCCTTACCGTTGGTGGGGGAAGCAATGATGCCTTGGAGGATACCAAAAATGTTTACACTTATGTGCTATCGAAAATAATTTGTATAGAAAACAGTGACTGGAGGGTGACCGACAATCCGATACAGAAATATGAAATATTTTGCAAAAATCTTCTAATTTCAATTTCATGATTTTTTATAATTTCATTAAAACTATGTCTTTTTTTTTTAATTTGTGTGTATTTTATGTATTTTCATTGTTTTATCATCCCCTAAATCCCATTTTCTTTTTTTTTTTCATTAGAAAAAAAGTAAAATCAAATTCCCTTAGTTCCTCTATTCCCCAATAAACAAAAAATAAATAGATTTTCTCAAGCATATTCTTCGGGGATAATAAAACCATTTATATAAGTTTAACAAAATATATCTGCAAAAGAAAAATGCAAAAAATGTTCTTTTTTTCCATCTTCTTTTTTTTTAAATTAAATTTGAAAAAATAAATCAACCAAAAAAACTACTATTCCTATTTTGAAGATAATTTTCCAGAGGGTATACCACGTGTCTATCATCTGGGCACATGTGGTGGCCGTTACAATGCCATGGTATTAGAATTATTGGGACTATCATTAGAAGATCTCTTCAATATTTGTTCCCGTAAATTTTCCCTTAAGACTGTTCTGATGATAGCTAAGCAACTAGTAAGTTTTTTCTTTTATTTATTTTGCTTTTTCTTTTCTTTTTTTTTTTGTGATTTATTCAAAGGTTTTTTTTTGTCTCTCGTTGTTCTGGTTTCTTGTTGAAAGATTTCTTTGAAAAGCCACTTTTAAGCTTTTTTTGAAATGAATTGTAATAAAACAAAAATAAGAAAAAGTTTTTGAATGCACTTACTCATGAGATAATTGTTAATCAATCAATTGAAAAGTTAAATGCAAGCGGTATGAATATTTTTATTTTTACAAGTTGGAAACTGATGGTGGTGTCGTGGAGTATTGAAAGTAACAAATTTTTTAAAAATTAGTAATGTTTGTGCTCAACATAGGTGGAGTAGACGATGCGCTCAAGGGAAATGAGTGCAAAATAGAATGGACTAGATTTACGAAAACCATTTCAAGTGGTGCTTGTTTTTCGTAGTGGTTAGAATGCTGCCTGTTACGTGGAAGGTTCGACGTTCGAGGTTCAAATTTCAAAAGCATCAAAGGAAAAGAAATGTTTCTTCACGGTTGTCGCCTTTCGCGAGGAATTGGCAAGTCCTCCGTGACTCCAAGTAATAACACATTGCTATGAAAAGCGCTATCTAGCTTAACCGGGCCCCGAACCTACCCCAACTTTGTTGCTCCACCCTATTTATTTATTTAACTCACTGAATGACTGGTAGGTAATGAGTTAATTTTGATTTATAAAAGACAGTTTTCTTTAATAAAAGAAATTGGCGGGACCAGGGAGGATTGCGGCTTGTACATTTCTCTCAACCATAACTTGTGAAAGGTAAGGGACCTTAAAGTGTTTGCCGAATTCGAACGCTGAAGTACTAAAGCACTTTTCATTGCAGTGGAATTGCTATCGGAAAACATGAATCACTTTTCAATTCAGTAGAATTACTATCGGAAAACATGCTAATTACTCAAAAAGGCGATACCTGCGGGAAAACAATTGGATCTTTCTGAACTTCGAACCCTGAACGAAGCAGGCTTGCTGACTACTACGCCACAGTCACAGCACTTTTTTTTGTTAAGTCTGCAACATGGATGCCGGAACTGACTTTGTCGGTATAGTTCTGTATGACGGCAATCCTGGAAAAACCATCACTTTGGAAGAGGCTCTCTTAATATGCCTCGGTTGAGACGTATCCAACGTTCAAGGCTGAACTTTTAAGAGAAGTTTTACGACCACTCTGTCCAATTTCAATAAATTACATTTTGCTGGAACAAAGGTTTGGAGAAGTTGTCTTGCGAAAGAATCTGCTGCTGCATCAGGGTTCGTTGAAGAGCTCACTAATAAATTCAACCGGCATTCGAAGATTCTCGTTTGTGAAAACCTCATGTTTCGGTTCTACGAACATTGTGTTTTCAAAGGTATCATAGCTCTCTCTGTTATCTGCTTCACACAAGTGATCCGCCTGTGAGGTAGGGATGCTCATGGAAAAAAAACATCGATGTTTTATTCGATGTGATACATCATAACCTTACATCGATGTTTGTCTATGCATCGCATAAAAACATCGATGTTTTCGATGTATCGATGTTTTTTGAGCAAAGCGTACGCGTCGCGTGTGCAGCTGCACATCGTGTAGTCTGTCTCTGGAATTTGGATATATAAATAAACGAGAAGAGAGCATATTATGTATGACATGAATTAAACAGAAACAGAACACTGAAATCGATTTGGTTAGGTACTGTAACTGTGAGTTGTGAGTGTGTATTGTTCGATGCTTGCTTTATTCAATATGGATCGAATAAAATACACCATCCCACTGATATGAAATAAATTTAACTGTAGATTTGGCACTTTGAGTGAGTCTTTTCAATGCTTGCTTCATGCGATGCATCGACTAAAAAAAACATCGATGCATCGGTTAACATCGAAAGGGTGCGAAACATCGGATTTATTCGATACATCGAATAGTAAACATCGATGTATCGATGTTTTTTGAGCAACCCTACTGTGAGGTACGCAGTAAATTGGCCTTTTCAAGATAACCGTCGAAGCCGAGTTTTCTACGCAACGCATTTTTTCGGAGATTCAGTTTTGCTTCGAAGTAGTTGTCATCGTGTGAACTAAACACTTTCCGCTGCAAAAACTTATCGGAGGATATCGGCGAAATGTTTGCTTTTATCTGTCAAAAATAAAGCCAACAAAAGTATCGCAAAGCATCGCATATAAAAGGCAAACTATGTATTTTGTCGGAAAACGGAAAGAATGTCTGATCGGCCGATCGGAGAACTACCACGAAGCTAAATGTCTCCGAATCGTAGGAAATCGGAGACAATTCCGCTCCGACGGTTATCTTGATTGGGTCGAACATCAAGCTACAAGAGAATAAATTGCAAGAAAGGTAACTTCCAACTCCGAAATGCGTTTCAGACAGGTGCGACAGTAGGTTCATTAGTCAGTTGTTGTCGTACACTTTTATCTCTCTTTTTTTTTTTTAAGTTCATTAAAGTGACTGCAGAGAACTTTAGCGAATAATTGAATCTTTGTACAGGCTAAGACAAGACAAGGGCAGTAACAGTCTTGTCTTCTGAAATCTTGCAGAGCACTCTCTATTCTCTAATCCGTTTCAACGATCCTTGCTCGTGAGATCGGATTTCTCATGGAAGGTTATTTGGCAGGTAGTACCCTTTCAGCAGACAAGTTACATCTTTCTAGATGTTAAGCTTTTCCACAGCGCTATAGTGCAGCCCTTTACAGCTCCAACAAAATCACAGACAGTTTCTCCGAGTGAGCAATGAAATAAAGATTTCTTTCCTGACGAGTTAGTTGATTTTTCCTTTACCTTGGAAGGCACTGTGTCCTGGGAGCATATATGTAAGTCGATTTTACGATAATAGTATTCAAATGCTTAAAATTCCGTATCCGTGTTTATTACGGATGTTGGAATGAATGGGGAACTTGAACGAAACTCGGAAGTTTAAATCGAAAGAAGTTGGAAGAATCCAAATCCGACTCTGGATTTCATTCATATAAACATTTTAAAGTTTTATCAAAAATAACATTTGAATCATTCGACTATAGAATAGACGAGTTGGGCCCATCGGACCCCGGATAATTTCGTCGTCTAGGCATTGTTCAACTAGCACAGAATAAACTGTGGACTGGTTATCTAAAAAACAGCAATGTGCTTTTGGATAAGGCCTTACTTGTTGTGTTTGCACATTTCGTTGATTGTCCGACATTTCTCTGACTAGTGATGTGTGCATTTGAATTGTATAATCGATTATAGTCGATATATCTCGAAATAATCACTCGAATTATATTTTTTTAAATGCTCGTAATTCTAATCAATTCTTGCATGATCCTGTTACGATAGAATGAAACGTGGTAACTTCTACAGGAAATAAGTCTTTGATTCTTTCCACAACGAAGAAATATTGTGATCATTGGAACTTTAACTTCGAACACTGATTCATCGAAATCGAGTTCCATTCTTGTCGTTTGAAATAAAAAAAATGTATAAGCTTGAAAGTTACACTTGCAGTTGTTTTCGTGAAAATAGTAAAATGCAGTCATGGTGAGTAAAGTTTAATTTTTTATGCGTGAAGTTCATCTTTTATTAATATGTATTGCGTTTCATATTTCGAATGATCACTCGAGTATTCAGATCAATAAACAGAGCGGGAAGCCCCGGGGAGTAGCGGTTTAGTCGCAACTATTCCTTAAGAGGAATGGAGGAGACCATCAATTGTTTGCCAATTCCGAACGGCTAATCGAGAAAGTGCTTTTCATGTCCCTATACTGCACTTGTCGATTCCTCACAAAAGGCGATACAAATTTAACAAACAATTTTTGTTTTACCTGTTGAAATTCGAACCTTGAACAACCTTCGTAACAAGCAGACATGCTAACCATTACGCCACGGTTACCACATCAATATGTAAAGCTTGTCATAGTTCGAATGATCACTCGAGTATTCATATGATTCGAGCAAGATCATTCGAATATTCGGGTCAATAAAATACTTTGGTCGTCTTGAACTTTAGGTCGTCTCAATTTTTTTTTTTATGAGTTACCGTGAGAGAGATTTTCCTTTTTTTAGTTCTGAATAAGGAACTGATCGCCGACAAATGTAAGCGCATTTCTTCTTTGCTTCAGCGACATCTGAGCGACATCAAGTCCTCTTTCTCTCGAAGCGATTACCCAGCGAATTCTGTTAGTGAAAAAGGGTGGCGCAATAGTGCGGAGAGCATTGGGGCCTAATAAATTTCTGCCAACCATTCCTTTGTGAGAGAATGGATGGAACCTACAATTTTTTGCCGCAACAGAGCGAGGAGCCCCTGGGCCTAGCGCATTTCTCACAACCATTCCTTGTGAGGGAATGGAGGGACCTACAATTTTCTGCCGGTTCCGAACGGGTAATTAAGAAAGCGCTTTTCATGGCAATGAATTTACTAACGGGGGACTTGCCAATTCCTCGCGAAAGGCAATATTCGTGAAAAACATTTTTGCCTCTGCTGGGATTCGAACCTCGAACCTCTGGGTTAGCAGATGGACATGCTAACCATCACGCCACGGGTACCACAATGATTTGTGTTTTCCTTGGTGTTTCCGTGATTTGAAGCTCGATTGTGCCACGTAAGAAGCAGAACCCTAACCACTACTCTATTTGCTCATAATAAAGTGACAATACAATTTAGCGAAAGACTGAAAGCAAACAAATTGACAAGCTCAGTTCAGAATACGCTCGCTGTGATTTGTCTGAGTTTATTGTTACATTTGAAACTATAAAAGAAAAATCTGGTCTATGTGTTGAAATGAAGGAGGCAAATGCTGCTCTTATACAAAGAACTTCTTAAAAGATCAACCAAAAACCAAAGCGATTTTGCAGTCGCAAATTCAGTTGTCAAAAAGAAATTATACAGCGATGCGACATATGAGCATACCCAGACTGACGCGACCAGAAAAACAAGTTGCTGCTGTTGCAACTGCAAAAACTCTTTTGGTTTGTGAAATCCTTAAACCGTCCTAAAGAAATGTGCACGTTTTAGAGTAATTGGGTGGATGATTTGGATTACAATTTATTATTTATTTAATTTGTTTATTTTTGTTTATACTGTCTAGTTGTGATTGTTTTTACTTCTAACACGTTTTTTAGAATTTGTTTCGTTCAATGTTTCCCACCAATCAACCACTGTGGGTAGAATAAATGTTTTTCTTTCCTAGGGAAAAGGGTATAACGAACTTTTTTCTCGATGGGTAACGTGCATATAGAAACTTGTATCTACCTTACGTTTACGTTTACGTTTAATTAAGTGTCTCAACAGCTGATAGCAATAATGAAATCGAGGTTTAACTCTAAAAATCTTCACTTTAAGGAAGAGCACACATATGTCCTTTCACAATAAACAAAGAAAAAGGATACTTTGTCACACAATAATATCTTCTACGAATATAAGTATCTGTGGTTAAAAAGCGTTCTTTAGTGTGTGTGGTGTTACATTCTTACTAATACCACGTGTTTTTCTTTGTTAGTATTTGTTATATTCTCTTTTTATTTGCTTAGTCATAAAAAAAAAAAATTTAAACTTTAAAAAAATCACCCAGCAAAACACTTATAGTAAAAATGAAAATAAAAAAATAATTAAAATAGAACTCTCTAGTTTTGCTTTGTTGTTCATGAAAAGAAATATAACTTTTTTGTCTTAGAGTATGTTGAAAATTTTGTATATTGCATTTAAAATTAACTTTTAAGCCATAATGTTAAATTTTAGTTTTTTGTTTTTTTGTTTTAATTTTTGTTTTTTATCTTAGTAGTTGCATTGTTTATTCTTTCTCATAATATTTCATCCTTTTTTCTCTCTGTTTCTGTGTTTAGAATATTTATTTTGTTATTATTTCAAATTCTTATGAAAAAAAAATAGAAAAGAAAAAAATTTAGCACTCCACTACTATTTTTATCTATCGAACACAAAATCATTTCACTTTTAACGTTAAGGAGAGCATCGTTATCAAACCACACCTCGAATAAAATAGCAAAAATATATTCAATTGCATTTCATTGTGTTTTAACAATTTTTGTTTTTATGTTTTATGTTTTATGTTTTTATTTTAATTTAAACTTTCAACCTCCACCATCTCTCACCACCACAACACCAAACTGTGTGCACGCTTGCATTTTTGAACAAAAAAAAGAAAAAAGAAAAAACGAAAATAAAAAGAAAATTCCTTTCACATAGAAAGATAAGAGATTATATGCCCATAAGTTTAATGAATTTAAAAAGTAAATATAAAAATCCGTGGCTCGCGTGCGCTAAAATGAGTTTTGTTACACCAAGCAACACAAACAATCAAATATGCTTCGAGAATTTCTATTTTCAAACCTTCTTCTGGCACAGAGGATTCACATATTCTCTCGTTCCATTTGAAAGTTTAAATCCACTCCCAAATCTGACCTTTAAAAAAAAAAAAAGATACAACAAGCATTCTCCCCCTCTCTTAGTCCATAACAAAAAGGTAGATTGTATTTAGCTCCTTTTTTCCTGTGAAGCAAAATAAAATATTAAAAATAAAAAAAAAATAAAACAATGTTATTTTCTACTAATTGTGTCTCTTGATTTTCCTTTCGATTATTTTATTTGTTTATTGTTTTGTTTTAATGTTCTTTTCTTCTTCTCTTCTTCTTTTTCAAATTCGTGCGTTAATGAAATAAAAAAATATAAAAAATAAAAATTACAAAACTTTGCGCGCCAATTCCCAATGGGGTCTTCTCTACACACGATATTCTCCTTAAACGCGTATATTCACCACTCTACTCTAAATAAATAAATAAACAAACAATACAAATGTAAATAAACACAAAAACATACACATAAATACGCATACAAAAAAAAAAAAACTCACGTTAACATGACACACAGCAGAGGGTGTCCCTGAAGTATATTACTTCGGACCATGCGGCAAATACAATGCACTTGTTATGGAATTGCTTGGTCCATCACTTGAAGATTTATTTGATATATGTGGCAGACGATTTACTCTGAAGACCGTACTACTGATAGCTATACAATTAGTAAGTACATTAATAAAAAAAATTAAAAGAAAAAAGAAAAACAAAACAAAAATTATGAAATAGGTAATTCTATACAAAAGAAATGTTTTTATTTTTTACTTAACAACTATCTTATGTTCTTTTTACTAGAAGAACATATATACTAACTTAGCATAAAGTATTTTTTTTTTTTTATTAATTAATTTTTAACTATGGCTTAAAGCGCTTTTTCACGTTTTTTTGTTGATTTCATGTTCATTTAAATTTATTGACATTTTTTTTAATAAATTTTAGAAATATGCATTTGCTTTTGAATGTTTGCGAATAGTTTGATTTTTTTAAAGAATATTTTAATTTTAGTTTTGCAATGATATTAAAAGAAAAATTTATATTTAAAACAACAACACACAAAAACATAGAAAAATGTATGGTGTACCAAAAAATTATAATGTAAGAGAATTATGTGCCTGGACAGTTTTAATTTTTTTGAGTTTTTGATTTTTGAAGACCTCTTGTTCCCTTAAGTCTAGTGGGTGGTTTCCTTTAGATTCTCCCCTCCTTATTTGCACCTCAAATCATCTTTGGTAGTCTGAAAAAGTCTCGGTATAAATTTTGATAAGCAATTTTTAGAGCGAAATATCATCATCATTCTTTATCATTACCAATTTCTGTTTTACTTTTCTGTGAACCAAAAATCCATGCTAAATTTTATTTAAACAGTGACATTATTATTTGTAGTAGTTTAGATATTTTCGTTACCACGCAGTTGGATTGTGTTATATAATAAATACAACACTTAGCTGCCGGTGGATTTTTCTAGTATCGAATGAAGTTGTTTTATTTCAAACAAGCTGCCCCGCCCGGCGCGGCGTAGCGAGGTGATTGCATTGATTAAATTAATCAAAGAGTTTAAGGTGCTGTTCCAGTGGGAATATGGGGGTGAACCTTTTTTTATTTATTTATTTATTTATTTCGTCAATCAGAGAACATATTCACTTAAAGACTACTTAAGAATTAGACTAACAATGGTAATTAAAAGGTGGCATGTTTAATACATTAAAAACATAATGTTTAAAAGAATCTCTACTGCAGTTGTCGAAGAAATCTAATCTACTGCAAACTGAGTTGGCTACTCTGATGCAACGAGTAATGGTTTCATTGCGGGCATAATTCGTGCGATGAATTTGCTCATGAAACACAAAGTTATTACGAGAAGTTCTACTCGGAACGCGTTAGTTAATTAATAAAAGTAAGGGAGAGCATTTTATCTGGTTTGCTAGTAAATCTCTGACAAGCATTATCCCAAAGTATGTACGTCGATTTTCTAGACTTTGCATGCCAAATAACAAACACCTGGTTTTGTATGAAGGAGTATCGATTCTCCAATTTAGCTTATAGAAGGTATACCTAGTAAATTTTCTTTGGATTTTTTCGATTCTCATACAGGAGTTTTTATAGCAAGGGTTCCAAACCGTACAGCAATACTCCAGTCCAGATCGAACCAAGGAGTTGAAGAGAGATTTGAGAGTGTATGAATCGGTGAATTCTTTAGTATTTCTAATAATAAACCTAGCATTTGGTTGGATTTGCTTATTATATAATTAATATGAGGTAAAAATGAAAGCTTAGTATCTAAGATTACCCCCAAATCTTTTTTTTGAGTAACACATTCCAGATCAGAATTATTAATTTGGTATTTAAACTGAACAGGTAGAGTTTTACGAAAACAGGACATAGCTTGGCATTTTGAAACATTCAAATGGAGATCATTTTTACAGCACCAATCAGCCAGTTTTCCTAAGTCATCGTTAAGCAAAACACAATCTTCAACACTCCTAATAGTGCGGTACAGCTTAAGGTCGTCAGCAAAAAGGAGACAAAGTGAATTGCTGAATATTTTGGGGATATCATTAATGAAAATTAGAAAAAGTAATGGACCCAAGTGGCTTCCTTGAGGGACACCGGAGTGAACTAGGACTTGGTGTGAGAAATGGTTATTGATTTTAACTCTCTGAACTCTGGAGCTTAAATAGGATTGCAGCCAATCAAGAAATCTTGAATGAAACCCAAATTGCTTCAGTTTATTAACTAGAACCTGATGATTAACACGGTCAAAGGCTTTAGCAAAATCCGTAAATATTATGTCAGTCTGGGAATTATTTTCAAAATTTTTTACTATGTAATTAGTCATCAAGGAGAGATTGGTCGTAGTAGATCTACCAGACATAAAACCATGTTGATGTTCTGAAATCTCCTCCTTTAATGTTAAGGATAGTTTATCACACACAATTTTTTCGAACAGCTTAGGTAACGCGGAGATTTTACAAATAGGTCTATAGTTAGAAACTTCTTGTTTTGAACCAGACTTATGCACGGGAATTATAAAAGACAGTTTCCAAGAATCCAGGAAGACATTTAGACACTTAGACTTAGTCTTTGTTACTCGGGAATAGTCCAGCGTTCTAACTGTGCGAGAACTTTTCAAATCGGTCCAATATTTTCTAAATTGTCCATTATGTTTCCGTTTTAGATCCCGGGGGAATAAGGAGTTCAAATATACAGCCTAGGTTATTTTCTATGCTTTGGACTATCTCTGTTTCATTCAAATTAAATATTTTGTAGAAACAAAATATAATGTTGATACAGTTGCTAAATTTCATGTACTGGGTTGTAAAATGTTTTAATGTACAAAAAATCTTAACCTGAAAACAAACTTGCTTTTTCAATAGTTTGATAAGCGCTGAACGCAAGTCTGGTCCCCAAATGCGTCTATTACACTAAATAAGGTAGAGTTTCGAAAAGAAATTTGAGAAACACATTCTTTAAAGTTCTGAGTGTGCTGAATCCGAATCCACTCAGAGAATCGCTTTCCAACTCAAAGTGTTCAATGAATAAAGCATTGAATACTTGACCTTATTCTGGCCATAATATTAAGAACCTGGGTACCTACTCTGCAATTCGTTTCGAAAGCAAACATTTCTAAAAACGAATATTTTGTAATCTTTATTTCTAAAGCAGATTCGAATCTACTACACTCGGAAAAGCAAATCCGAAAACGGGTTTTTTGCACCGTGCAAAGCGTTTTCGAATGCCAAAACCATTTGAAAATGAAATGAACGACAATATTCAATTAGTCAATATATTGTGTAATGAACTTTTAGGAGGTCCAAGCCAAGTTAAGTTAATTCCATGAATAAATAAAATGTAAAATTTTACTACAGTACACAGTGGTTAATTAGGAAAATTTGTTCACACAAAACAAAAGCAGTTCGAAGTGATTGTGGAGTATGCTCATGTTTGCTCATTCCAATTTAGCCAAGGGACTTTTGAAAACCTCGGACGTCAAGTAAACTCTTCCAACAATTTGTGGGACCTAAAATATAAAAACGATCAATAGTTAAAAACTGAAATTAATCTTTGACACCCATAAAATTCTGGCATACATTTATACTGCGTATAATTTTCCGTTCAACCCATTGTTTTTTTTTTTTGCATGCAGCCGAAACCATTTTAGTTTTTTTATTAAATAATAAAAATACTTCGTTTGAAAACTAATTGCTGTCTTGGTTGCAACTTAAAGCGTTCTTAGATGTTTTTATCTTTGTTTGATTTGACAGATCTCATGAGAAATATGAAAAATATTTCAAAATCTATTCCGTAAATGGAAATTGTACTAAGCAATTTCTGTTCGATTCGAAAGTTTTACGGGGTACGAATTCATATACGGATCGAAAATCACTTTCGAATAGGATCGGCTTCCAAAACGAAATACAGAGTAGGGCCCAGGCTTTACAACTTTTGAGGTTTAAAATTTCAGTAATTTGATGTAATAGAGGCATTTTGAGGCCATATTTGGAATCAGCGCATATTAAACTATTGGAAAAGCCAATAGTTTGTTTTCAGGCTAAAGTTATTTGCACACGTTAACACAAAGGGTGAAAAAGAGCAAAAACTTTGATTTTCTCGATTTTGAAGGCTTTATATTTCGAAAAGATGACGTGTTAGAGCAATTCTGAGGTCAAATTTGATTTCAAGACAAATTTTTTTGACTAGATTATGAATTATAGGAGAATGAAAATATCATAACAATAGCAAAGCCACCGCCAAAATAGGTCGTTAATGTGTAGCAAGTATCGTGAAATGTAATCGCAACGTAACGTAAAAAAGGGGTTTTTACAACTTTCGTTTTTTATAATACGGACCCTGGATCATTTAACAAATAAAAGTAAGTAGGGTACGACAAAAAACTCAAAGGAACTCGGCATCTTTTAAGGACCTACAATTTCGTGCCGATTCCGAACGGCTTAGTTAGACGTCTTTTACTCTTAGAAGAGTTTTCCTCACGAAAAGCGAGGCAGATATATCAACCATTTCCCGACACGACTTTGGGCCATTGGATTTATATTTCACGTAGCCTAAAAAAAAATGTCTAAAGCGGCAACAGTATCCATGTTATTCTATTTGAATTCGAGTTGACTTTCGTTAAGTAGGAAGGCGGATATTGTGCATGTCCCCCACACTCATTCGGTATTGCCGATCGGTATGTGCATATTGGTGCCGTTCGACATAGTGTGGACGTACGTTAAGTGTATTAAACCATAAAGTCTTGGTGGCCAATTGTGAACGCCTCGTTGTTGAAGTGAAGTGAAAAGAAACGTCGTCCACAGAGTATCTTTTAATTCCGACCATATACGAAATCATTAATCATCATCTTTCGATATCACATTGCATTTACCAGCCTCATTTACAGTAGCAAAAATAATCCAAAGCTCTGGATCATTTTTATGCATTATGCAAGGACCCAATCGGCGATGATATTTACTGTAACAATTGCTTCAGTCAGAGTGAATTGGAAATTGTTCGACAATAATTCCTGACTCTTCCGAGTCCAAAATATGATAGTTCTGCTTGTTCAAAATGAGTCTCATCTTTCAAAATAAAATTTCGATAGAACTCTGGATCATTTTGATATATATTTCAATTGCCCAATCAGGAAAAACACGGCATTGTTAAGTATCTGTTGGCTTGGGCTCATCTGTTAAAATCTGGAAAAATCGGTGTAAAGATCACTTCAACACTATGTACTAGAACAAAAATATTCTTGGTTTTTCCTTGAGAACTGTGCACGTTTTCGATTCTCCACATTACTAACCTCTGCAATATCTTTCCTGGGTGCCTGGACGTGAAGGTGTACAGGGTAACGAAAATGCTGACCGCCTAGCTAGACTTGGCTCTCAATCCCAATTCAAAGGCCCGGAACCCTACCTTAATCAGTAGCATTAAACGCGAACTGGTTACTTGGGAACGGCATAACATGATCCACACTTCGAACAACTCTACTGGCCACCGCCAGTCAAAACTATCCATCGACTTATCTCAAAGACATATGAAAGAAATTCTGGAAATGAGCAAACGTGATGAAAAGTTTTTTACGGACTTCCTCACTGCTCTCTCAAATATCATTCTTAAAAACAGGGGCATCAGCCAGGATGACACAATGCCGAAAGGATTCACTAGTCCCCTTGATATAGGTTAGGTTCTTACTTGGCCTCAACTTCGAATGAACAACTTTACACTTTACGTGTTTTAACCTAACGAAACAGCACTAAAGATCTTTCAGGTCGACGTGCTAGTAAATGTGTTTTACCTTCGCCCAATTCAATTAAAAACAGAAACTGCAATAGCTCAAATTTGTACACCAGTTTAACAAATTCAGGCATAGATGGTGTTTCACGACACAATTTAAAAATGCTTTAATTTTGCGAAATCTGACCACAAAATTGTCACCATTTTTGCAAGCAATTTCAGTAATACCAATGCTCGAATGGCTCCACTTATGCTTATATCGTATTGCTGAATCTGTTACATATTTTCCGATAAATAGAAAAATGGACTAAAAAAGTAGAGAAACGTGTTTAAGTATAACTTCGCAAGTGAATATTTAACATTAAAATTTATTTTTTACTTTCTAAGAGTCCCCATACCGTGCCTTCAGATATCACATCGTACACAGGATCTCAGGAAGGTTCCACTCAGCTCTGAACAGATAAAAAATCTGTTATACAAACGAAAGTCTCTCTGCCCATTTTCAAAAAATGGTTATTGTTCCTTTAACCAAAGGAAAATATGAGGGAAAAACTGGAGTTTGAAACCTTAAGTGATGTACGACCTCTACAAGCTGCTCTGGTAGCCTAGTTAGGCCAATATTTAATAAGTAAGCTACGCAAAGCATTGTAGTCAAAAACGAAACAATTAACAGCAGTAAAAAAGATTTGGAACAACATGCATTACTGGCTGTATGCATACAACAAATGGTTGTGACGAAACATTTCACATTCAAATTGTTAAAATAACAGGGAGAAAATCTGTAGTAAAATTGTTAGGTACTCAATCAGTCGCTTACAAAATACCAACCTTAAAAAGCGAGCTTTCATGGAAATACGGAGAACTTTAGTGCATAAAGGTGCGTTCACACTAAGCCGACCAGCCATCGGATCCATTTCATTGGATTCGAATTCGGGTCGGCCTTTGGTTAGGAGGAAGGCCGATCAGGACGTCCACACCAATTCGGTATTGCCGATCGGCATGTTCCGATTGGTGCCGTTCGGCATAGTGTGGACACAGCTCAAAACACGTTCTACCTGGCGCATTTTATCTATGTTTCTACGAATTGCGTGTACGAGATGACAAGTTGTTCGTATAATGGAACTTTTTCATTCGCCTGATAAATGAAGTGGTCCACGCCGAGTAGAACGTATTGACGCATTTCAGATATTTTTTGCTGATTCCGAATGCCTCAGTAGGAAAGCGCTCTTCATGTCAGTGTGTACTTACAGAGGACTTGTCATTTCCCCGCGAAAAGCGATATCCGTGGAAAAACCATTTCTCTATGTTTCTGGGGAATTTTAACCTCGAACTCCCATGTAGCAGGCACACATACGTGACTAATGTAAAACATGTCCACGGACGATTTCAGCCCAAAAAAATTCAGAAGTCGAAATATTTTTCAAGTTGCTTTACTTTTGCTTTAAATCTGTCACAGATTTTAAGGCAACATCTGAAAATCTCAATTGGAAACCATTAGTAGCAATGTGTGTGTTTCCACCCTGAAAATGTCAGAACGATAACAAAACAACCGCCAAGCAGCAGTCGTAAATTACAGCGAGTATCGTGAAACGTAATCACAAAAAAAACTATAACGATGGGTTTTTTGATGCTTTGTTGGTGACTTTCACAACTTGCCAAATTGTTGTAACGAATACTGAAAGATTATAGAAATCCCTTTAGTCACATAGGCCATTTTTTTTAACTTTCTATCACTTACAGGATTTAACTACCATTTTCTGATGGGTGCAAAACTCCTACGTCTTGTTTGCTTAAAAGGTTAAAGGAAAGTTTTGAAAATACCCCTCAAAAGCTCCAGAATTCTCCGATATAGAAAGATATTCTCAAAACTGAAGAAAGTATTATTATTTCACTTGCAGACAGTTTCTTGTGTTTACAAACAAATTTCGATTTCCGTACTCCAACGTCCAGACTTCAGATTCCTTTTATATCGGCGAGTCGAAGTATGCTTTTTGTTCAATGCAAATATTAAGTTCATTCCACACTCAATGAATCTATGTAGGTAACCTTCTATTCCACAGTCATAACAAGAAGAAAAAATTCTTTATATGCCAATCTTTTAAGCCAACTATACTTTGCATATGATTTGAATAAGTCGAGTCGCCTATAAATCATACTTCGTAAGGGAAACACTTGTGACAATACATTCTCAAACTCATCAATGCCCTTTCATCGATTTCTCCTCAAGCAAATTCACAAATAGCACAAACCCAAAAAAAAAAGAAAGAAGGAAAAACTCAACTCAATTGAAAATGTAAACACCCACGGAGACCTGAGGGCTTTTCATCCATCTGTATACCAGTGCACCTATCATAAAACTCTTCTTTTTTTTTACTCTTCAACCAACAACTCAGACGAAGGGCGCTGCGATTTGAAATTGCAACTTTCCACTATCCATCCATCTATCCTTTCACATTTTTCTTCTAGTTTTTTATTTATTTCCTTTCTTTTTTATTGTCTGCGACACCAATGCACATATTGAAGCTTGAAACTTTTTTTTTCACCGAAATCTCATTTGGTAAAACCTTCCTTCAAGCAGATTTAACAAATACCACAATCGTCGATATGAATATCCTTGTCTCTTTTTCTGTGTCTTCCACTTTCACAGACTAAGAATGTTTGGCAATCGTCCAGATTACTCGCTTCTCTCCTCACTCCCACTCCATAAGAAACTCACACAACCACACCATGCAGGAGAAGAAAATCACGAAGCTTTTTTTTTTTTTTTTATTTCTCGTCTCCCACATAGTGTACTTAGAAAATGTTTTCAACAAGCTCTTCTCTCTTTTCTAAGTTAAATAAAAAAATAAATCAAGGAAGAAAAATAAAACACAAAAACTCATTCACTAACAAGAGGTCGTTGTCGAGAGAGCATATCAATGCAATGTCATCAGTCAATGCGACAAAAAAGATTTCTTTTTTTTTTTGTTATTATCTCGCTTTTCTTTTCAATGATATAAACTCTTGGATAGAAATTTTCACTTGTTTCTATATATTTTGTATATATATATATATTTTTTAATCCTTACTTTTAATTTTGAATACATGCAGGCAAAAGTATTTGGAGTCATTCATGCTCATTATCGCTAGTTGAGACACTGCTATTTAGCTTCATTATAAATTTTTAATTAAAAATCAGAAAAAAAAATCAAATATTAAAAAATAATTAAAGCATGTAAAATATATTTTAACATTTCCTCTAAATTCTTTGCTTTTATAAATATTTTCTTTTTTATTATTATTTTAATTTACATTTGTTGAAGACATGAATTTACTAACTCTTGATTTATTGTAGCTCCACCGGATCGAATATGTTCATAGTCGACACCTAATTTATAGAGATGTTAAACCAGAGAATTTTTTAATTGGTAGAACATCAACAAGACGAGAAAAAATTATTCATATAATTGGTGAGTTGGAAATGTTATTTGATTAAATTTACAGCATAAGCCAAAAGGACTTGAGATTAAAAATAATTTTTATTAAGAAAAACACTTTTAGTTGAGAGCAGAATACCACTTCAATACCTTCAGAAGTTTTCCCTATTTTGATAGACTATTTGAAAACTTTTAAACACCGAGTCTATGATGTGCTGAGAACAAGACCTATCGAAATCAAGTTAAGGATAACTGTAACGATCAAAACAAAAAGATTTCTTCAATAAAGGGTGTTTTTTTAGAGGTATAGAACTTCGAATTGTAATAAAACACAAGAAAATCGTTTTAATGTCCATCAATTTGGCTTTATTGGAAGGATAATTTTATGCCAATGTTTAAATTTGCTTTTGGGCATGTGGCCGCCGCGGCTGGCTCGAATAAAGCCAAGTGTAGAGGTCCAATTTTCAACCACTTTTTCGAGCATTTGAGACCGTATGTCGGCAATACCGCCACGAATGTTGGCTTCCAAGCCCCCTAACGTTTCTGGTTTGTTGCCGTAGACTAGCGACTTCACATAACCCCAAAGAAAACAATCCAATGGTGTCAAATCAGACGATATTGGTGGCCAATTAACTGGTCCATTCCGCGAAATTATGCGCTCATCGAATGATTCCTCCAATAAATCGATTGTTTTTGTTCTGTGTGGCATGTAGCGCCGTCTTGTTGGAACCACATCTCATCCACATTCTTACTTACTTTACTTAGGCGGGCATTACAGTTCGGGGTGAACCTGGGCCTCATCTTTTCTTTTTACTTCCTTCTATAACGACTTCGATTTCGGACGAGCTCTCTCCAGTTTTTCACTCTAAGTCGGTTGAGGTCTTCATCCACCTGATTGCGCCACCTAAGACGAGGTCTTCCCCTTCCGCGATTTCCCTGCAATATGCTTTCGAAAAACCCGTCGAGCCGGAGCGTTTGGGTCCATCCGCTCTTTTTCTTTCGAAACGACCAAGGGTCTCCTCATCCGCTTGCGATAAGGTCCATGCTTCCACGCCGTAAAGCAGGACTGGGATGATTAAGGTCTTATACAATGTTACCTTGGTTTTTCTGGAGAGGGTTAGGTTTGTTTCTCAATTGCCTTCTTAACCCATAGAAGCAACGGTTGGCAAGAATTATTCTCCGTTTGATCTCCGCACTGATGTTGTTTTCCGTGTCTATAGCTGATCCTAGGTAGACGATGTCCTGTACTAAAATAAATAAAAATAAATAGGGTGGCGCAACAGAGCGAGGAGCCCCTAGGCCTAGCGCGTTTCTCACAACCATGCCATGTGAGGGAATGGAGGGGACCTACAATTTTATGCCGGTTCCGAACGGCTTATTGAGAAAGCGCTTTTCATGGCAATGAATTTACTATCCTCGAAGTTATGTCTGTCTATTGTGACGTTTTGTCCAATTCGTCGATGTTCTGTGTCCTCGTTTGATGACAACATATACTTCGTTTTGCCTTTGTCATTAACCATCAAACCCATTTTTGCCGCTTCTGTTTCAATACTCGCAAAAGCACTTATGACATCACGCTTTTTTCTGCCCATTACGTCAATATCATCTGCGTTGGCGAGTAATTGTACAGACTTTTGAAAGTTGACGTTTGAGCTTCTAACAATCTTTTCAAGTATGATGTTGAAGAAATCGCATGACAGTTTGTCGCCTTGCCTAAAGCCTTTTTCGACATCAAAGGTCTCGGTGAGTTCCTTACCGACCTTGACGGAGAAGCGTGAATTCTCCAAAGTCATCCTGCATATTCGTACGAGTTTTGCAGGAATGCCGAAACTAGACATAGCTCTGTACAGCTCGTGTCTGTAAATACTGTCATACGCGGCCTTGAAATCGATAAAGAGATGGAGAATATCGATATTATGTTCTCGGGTTTTTCCCAAGATCTGCCGTAATGTGAAAATTTGGTCTATTGTGGACTTCTCTGGTCTAAAACCACATTGATAAGGACCTATCAAGTTGTTGACGTGGGGTTTCAGACGTTCACATATTACAGCAGACAAGATCTTATAAGCGACGTTAAGAAGGCTTATTCCTCTATAATTGGCGCAATTGTGAGGGTCTCCCTTCTTTAGGATCGGGCATACGATACTGAGGTTCCATTCATCGGGCATGCTTTCTTCCGACCATATCATGCAGATGAGCTGGTGCATGCTCCTTCCCAACTGGTCTCCAGCTGCCTTGAAAAGTTCGGCATCAAGGCCATCTGCACCTGCAGTCTTATTTGATTTAAGTTTGCATATGGCAAGCTTAACTTCCTCTTGGTCGGGAGGACGACATTCTTGATCATCGTCCAAGCTGAATGGGGCAATCTGCCTGACAGCGGAATTTGTGTCCTCATCGCCGTTAAGCAGTCTGCAGAAGTGTTCTTTCCAGATCCCCAGTAGCGACTGTAACTCTACAACTATGTTTCCCTGCTGGTCTTTACAGGCTTGAGTTCGGGGCTTGCCACCCTGGCAGGATCTACCTTTTGGTAAAACTTCCGAATCTCGTTCCTGTCATGGCACCTCTGAATTTCCTCAATGAGTCTCATCACGATGAAAATCAGCATCGAGATCTTCCCATTTTCGGCCCGTACACCAAAATCACGACGCATTGCTTTAATTCTTGCACAAGCTGGATCTTGTAAGATCGTTAACCAAGATCTTTGCTCAAAATCTTCCATAAAGTTGATGGACAAAGCTCCAATTGCTGTGCACGTTGGCGAATCGATTCATTTGGTCCTCTTTAACACTTTTCTCTCTTTTAGCTTTCAATAATTCAACCAAGCGTTGTAAATTCCCTCTAGTCTATTTTTTTTTTGTAAAATTTGCAATCTTAACTTACAAAATATAGACCGATCAAGTCGCTGAATACCTTTCCAAAGACGTAATCCTATCTGCAGACGTTAACTCGAAATTGAAAATAAGTAAAAGAAAATAATAAACAAAATAGTCCTTGTACACAGATTGATTTTGGCCAAGGCCTACATGTGCATTTGCCTCAAACATTCCTACCAGGAAAAGAGGGACTTACGATTCTTTTGCCGTTCCCGAATAACAATTTTTTTCCTGTTGGAGGTTTTTAAAGTATAAGCTGAAGCACGCAGACTTAAATCCCGGTCCATTGTACTACCACTTAGCAACCTTCTTTTTGTTATAGTTTTCCATATGTTCGTATAGAAAAGCCAAAAGACGCTGCCATGATAAGAAGCCTAAGTTACCAGCTCTCACCATGTCTGCGGAGTATCTGTCACCTCGTGCGAGAAAAAGCAGGAAATTCACAGAGGAAGTGCTCCGCGGTGTCCTCATCTTCTCAACAAGATTCACAGAGCGTGGTATCACTTAAGCCTAACACGTTTAAATGCTTGACAAAACAGTTCCCGCTGGCAATGTCAATAAGCTTTCTACAGTCTTTGCTTCTACGAGATAGCAAAAATGTTCCAGTCTTCTTATTTACGTTGGGAGCATACTTTTGGTCTGTCTGCATCCAATGGAGGCATGCCATCAACGGTTGTGCTCCTGACAGATTCAATAGTTGATTGAAGCACTCACTGAGAACCCTGGAAGACATAGCGACGGTTCAGGTCCTGAAAAAGCTGTCTGAGATCCTTGCTTCGCAAGTTCATCGGCGATTTTATTACTAAGGTAAGAAATCAATTTTTATGGCAATATCAAGTTCGGGATCTTCCCATTTCCTCGCGGAAGGTAATGCCAGCAACTACTCATTTTCAATATTACTAGGAATCGAACCCTAACCACCAACGCAATGGCTTGGTGCTTTAACCGTACCACATCTGTGCTCCTTATAAGATATGAAGCAAATATCTTTAAAAGCCGCTACTTGATGACAAGGTCGTCCACTTGGAACGACTTATGCATCCACGGAAACTTATTAACTTCCGGTTCAGGAGTAAAAAGGAAATATGTACATTCATTAGAACCTAGCAGGCACAATACGCATAACCTTGAAACCGCAGTCCCTAGGCTCTGGAAACTCACGCTATTAACTACAATGACCTAATCTAATCTAATAATCGTTAAAAATAAATTCGAATTGGCCTTGAAATTTGACTGAACCTTTGAGTATTTATATGTAACTTGTTTATCAAGTGTTTTTTACTCTCTTCTTGTACTTTTGGCAAATAAAGTTTTATTTTTTATTTTTGTTGAGATTGCTTTTGATTAATTTTATACGTTTTTTTTTTCTTCTAGATTTCGGTTTGGCCAAAGAATATATTGATTTAGATACAAATAGACATATACCATATCGGGAACATAAATCATTAACGGGCACCGCACGTTACATGTCAATAAACACACACATGGGCAGGGAGCAATCAAGACGTGATGATTTAGAAGCGTTAGGTCATATGTTTATGTACTTTTTAAGAGGTTCACTGCCATGGCAAGGTCTTAAGGCTGATACACTTAAGGAGAGGTATCAGAAAATTGGTGATACTAAACGTGCAACGCCTATTGAGGTAAGTTTTTCAAGTTGAAATACAAAGATCAGAAAAATTGTAACAAAATCTTGTGTATATTTTAGGCGCTTTGCGATGGTCATCCAGAGGAGTTCGCAACATATCTAAGATATGTGCGGCGATTAGATTTTTTTGAAACACCAGACTATGATTTCTTGAGAAGACTGTTTCAAGACTTATTTGAACGCAAAGGCTACGTGGATGATGGCGAATTCGACTGGACAGGGAAGACAATGGTAAGTAGCACACTTTATTTTGAATATAAATTTTGTTAGACTGTAATTTTGATTTTTTTTAAATTGAATTTGCATCCAAATTTGAATTTAAGCTCTCAATTTCTGTTCACTAAATACCTTGAAGGTTAGCAGCAAGTATGAACTTTGAAAAAAAAAAAAAGAAAAAGAAAACACCAATTCTCAAGACATTCCCTCTCTCGAAGAAGAAAAAGGAGCAAAACTCAACAAAAAGTTGACATTGTACTCCCAAAATACATATATTTCTGTTTATGTTAAGAAACACTTCCTATCTTTTTTGTTTTCTTTACTAATTTTGTTAGCAACAAGAACTTTGAAAACATTGATACAATTTTATGTTTATAAATGTTTTTTTGTTTTTTGTCTTTTTCTTTAATTGTTATTACGCTGCATGTTTGCATTTGTTTTAATTCAACTTCCGTTTGCCAAAAAAAAATGAACCAAAATTTTAATCAAACACAAAATCAATAAAATTGTTAAATCAACAAGTCAAAACAACAAATGGAGGCAATGAAGGCAATTAAGTTTGCACCTCCGTCACATTTAGGCAAAAATAAATCGGATAAGGTATTTGGATGTTTTTTTTTTTTTATTCTTTCGTTTTTATTTGTTATTTGAGTTATATGCGTAGCAAAGTGGCTATTGCAAGTTGAAACAAGAGATACAATATTTGCTAGGTGTATGCTTTATGCTTCCTTTAATTTTCGTTTTTTTTTTTTTAATTCAAAATCCTTTATTGCTACGTGGTATGTATTGAATGTTTTATGTTTCATTTAGTAATTAATATACTTTTTTTTACTTTAAATAACAAAGTTCATTTGCTTGGAAACAAATCATGTACTTACACTCTTGTCTTTTTAACTTCATTTTCTTGTTTTTAGTCAACACCTGTTGGATCTCTTCAAACTGGGCATGAAGTCATCATTTCACCAAATAAGGATCGTCATAATGTTACAGCTAAGGTAAATCAAATGCACATTTGTGAATAATCTTATTTTTGTTAAGAAAAAACAATTTCGTATGTTGTATGCAAACACACTTCACTAGCATCAGGTGTAGATAGAAAGAGAGACAAATGCATGTTGATTTTTTTTTTTTTTTTTTTTTTTTATAATTAACGCGCACATCAAGGGGTTATGACTACCCTTATAATGTTATAGAACACAGTGCGAGCATTTAGGAAAATAGGAGAGGATTTGAAAGGAGACACCGATGCACGTTGCTTTTGAACCTTTGTGAATCGTAATGAGGGGGAAATACAGAGCCAGGTAAAGCATTCCACATTCGGGTGGTGCGACTGAAATACGAATCTCTATACTTGACTGTACGTCCGAAGTTGGGCTCAAGGTAAAACTGATGAACATTCCTAGCGAGGCGGGTCTTGCGGCTAAATTGTTTCAGGGGAGGAATGCAACTGGCTATTTCACTAGAGCACTGTTTGTGAAAAAAGCGATAAAAGAGAGTGAGACAAGTGACGTTTCGACGATGTTCAAGAGAATCAATCGATTCTACGATTGAACTATCACCTATCAATTTTAACGCTCTGTTTTGTACCCTATCAAGCAGGTGCAAAGATGTTTGAGCAGCACCTGACCAGATATGGGAGTTATACTCCAGTTTTGGGCGGATGAAGGCCTTATAAATTATAGCCAGATCAGAAGGGGTGAAGAACTTCCTGCATCGTCTTAAGAAACCTAAGCATTTAGCAGCGTTTTTGGCGACTTCAAATATGTGGTCATTCCAACGAAGATCATCGTTTACACACATACCAAGTACTGACAGCTTTTCGGTTTCTTCGATGCAGGTACCATTCATGGATAATGGCAATGGGGGAATGTTAAGCTTCATCGACAAGAGGCAGCATTGAGTTTTCGAAGCATTGAATTCTACTCGGTTCATAATACCCCATGCAACAATGCTGTCAAGGTCAGAATTCAATGAGCTTATCATACGCAACCGTTCCAGTTCCACATCCGAAGAGCAAGGACGTGAATTTGGAAACGAATATGAAAAGCTGAGGGTCGAGTCGTCAGCAAAACAGTTAAGTGGATTAGAAGTTTCAGACAAGAGATCATTAATGAAAATGAGGAAGAGAGTCGGAGACAAAACGGAGCCCTGGGGCACACCAGCATTTATGAAGTGGGTATCAGACTTGAAGCCATCCAACACAACTTGTATTGAACGGTCGGAAAGGTAGTTTCTAATCCAACGAAGAAGAGACTCATCGATACCAAAAGCACGCATTTTCGATAAAAGAGCCTGATGCCAAACTCTATCAAATGCTTTAGAAATATCAAGCGCAATAATCTTACTTTCTCCAAAACAATGTAAAGATTGGTTCCACTTTTCGGTGAGATAAGCCATCAAATCACCAGTGGACCGTTTGCTACGAAAGCCGTACTGACGGTCATTAAGAAGCTTTCGTTCTTCAAGATATTTCATAAGTTGACGGTTTATCAACGTTTCCATGACCTTGGAAAGAAGGGACGTTAGTGCAATTGGACGGTAATTGGAAGGGGAGGAAGATTCGCCTTTTTTAGGGACCGGCTGGACAAATGCAGTTTTCCATCTGCTCGGAAAAATCCCAGCAGAATAGGAAAGATGGAAAAGTTTACGCAGTGGTTTTGCCAGCGTAGAAGAACACCTCTTCAGAATAACGGCGGGGATACCATCTGGACCAGCGGATTTATGTATGTTGAGATCTTTAAGGACTCTCGCAACCGAGCGAGTTCGAAAAAATATCTGCTTCATCAAAGAATTTGCAGACTCGAGCTCAGGTGGAGCCAAAATACTATAAGGAAGTGTCGAGTTGGCAGCAAATTGAGCTGCCAGCAAATTGGCTTTGTCGATGGAGCTGACATACGGAGAGTCATTGAAGACGAGCGTTGGGACCGATGATGTGGTCGAGTTCTTAATATTCTTAACAAAAGACCAAAAGTTTTTACTTCCTTTTGGACACAATAGTATTTTTTGCCTTACTTTTTGGTCATATAAAAACTTGGTCTTCTGTATATGAGTATTGCAGGCGTTCCTGGCGCACTTAAACTTATTTCTGTTTTCTTCGATAGGGTCATTTTTAAAAATCCGAAAACATTTTTCTCTTTCCCTAATCATCTCTTTACAGCTCGAATCGAACCACGAATTTTCTTTGGGGATGATGCTCTTTGATCTATGCGGAACAAAGTTAGTCATGCCGTTGAGAATTACGTTAGATATCATATCAGCTGATGCATCCACGTTACCGTCGAGAAAGCACAAAGACCAGTTGAAATTTCGAAAGAAATTATTCAGGCCGTCCCAATTGGCTTTCTCATATTGCCATACAGTTCTTTTTGGGACTTTTTCTCTTTTTACTGTGACGGAAACCGGAAAATCTACCGATATGACACAATGGTCCGACGTGCCTAGAGGTGATGACACTTTGACCCTATATTTTTCAGGATGAGAAGTGAGAAACAAATCTAATGTGTTGGCCGAATGGCCAGAAATATCCGGAACCCGAGTGGGCTCATCAACAAGCTGAGTTAAAAGATTTAATTCAGCAAAGATCTCAACATACCTTCCTTCGGGTGTTGTCTGGCCAGAATGTCGAAGCCAACCTGAATTGTGTACATTGAAATCGCCCGCAATTGCGATTTCAGTGTGAGGATAAAGGGAAACAATTCTTACTATGGAGTCAGATAGCGCATCAAACTCGTTAGAGGTTGAATTGCTATCCAAATTAGGGCTTCTGTACATAAAACAATAATGAATGATATGCTTACGGACAGTGAATTTTAACCACATGAAATTAAAGTTCGTATTAGAACAGAGGCCGTATTGTGGTAGAAGTTGGTAAGCAATATCATTCCGAACATATACGGCGAGGCCATGGGAAGAAAAGAATAATGGCACTAAGCTATATCCAGGCAGGTTGAACTCTGAGGGATCAGAATCAACACCCACCTGTGTTTCACTCAGTGCCAAAACAGCTGGCCTGCATTTTGCAGTGTGGGCGTACACAGCAAAGAAATTCGATCGCAACCCCCTAATGTTGCTAAAATCGACCCGAAATTTACCCGACATTACAATTCACAAAAACACACAAAACAAAATATCGAACGCAGACGCTATCTAAGTATAATCAACAAGTGCATATCTCGATAGGAAACCAAACCAAATTACTAGCGGTGTTATGCCCAGCCAGCAACTTGATTTGATTCACCAACGGGATCGACACCGTTGATCAAACTATCCGCCTAGCAAACCCACAGCCTCATTGCCTGCACACACTGCTTCGATGCGATAAGGAAATATCGATTAGAAGAAATGTGTGCAGCCAACAAGACTATGCGAGTGGTGTGGGGGAGGAGAAGATAAGAAGGTGGGCACTAGTGTTTGGTCTATTGCAGTTTCTTTTTTTTTTTTTTTTTGATTAATTTTCACAGCATGATGTATATTAATCTTGTTAAACACTCCAAAACATAGATTCTCGACTTTTCAACTCTTGAAAATTATTATGTTCCATTCTTCGGGATGGATGCCTTTTAAATGCTCTTTGAATATTGGATGAGAACTTTAAAATATGTCTATTTAGTGTAGTTGTTTGCTTCAAGCTTTTGGGGGCTTAGGAGACCTAATCGCTTTTTGGTAAGTGATGAAGGGATTCATATCTATTCCCGGTCAGTTTGTAGTGGTTGTGTTTTGTCAGTTTGCCTATTTCGATTGAGAGCATAGATGGACAGACAGTTGGTACTACAAATGATTTAACTTAGCAAATGTTGCCGAATATGTTTTGTTTTAGCGTCTTTTACTGTAGTGAGAAGTCTTAGTTACCTAGGTGAGCATTACGGTTCGGGGTAAACCTGGGCCTCAACCAACATCCTTCTACAACGACTTCGATTTCGGGGAGCTCTCTCCAGTTTTGAACTCTAAGTCGGTAAAGAGTTCGTCCACTTGATTGCGCCCCTAAGACGAGGTCTTCTCCTTCCGCGATTTCCCTGCAATGTGCTTTCGAAAACCCGTCGAGCTGAAGCGTTTGGGTCTATCCGCTCTACATGTCCAAGCCATCGTAGTCTCGCGTGGTACAGCTCATACAGCTCGTTGTTATATCTTCTTCTCTACACATTGTCTTCGCCAAAGAATTTTTTTTTTTTTTTGAAACCACCAAGGGTTTCCTCATCCGCTTTCGATAAGGTCCATGCTTCCGCGCCAGAAACCAGGATTGGGATGATCAAGGTCTTATACAGTGTTACCTTGGTTTTTCTGGAGAGGTTTTTTGAGAGGAGAAGTCTGATACCACAAAATAATCTTGCTTTTCCTCCTACTAACAGAACCATTTAGAGCTTCCAATGAAGAGGGGTCTATGTGTGATGTAGATTAAGATCATCGATGTGATTAAGATCATCTATGTAATTAAGATAAAAAATAGGGTGGCGCAACAAAGCAGGGAGCCTCAGGGCCCAGCGCATGTCTCACAGCCATGCCTTGTGAGGGCATGGAGGAGACCTACAATTTTCTGCCAGGCTAATGGAGGAAGCGCTTTTCATGGCAACGAATTCACCAACTTGCCAATTCCTCGAGAAATGCTATACCCGTGGAAAAACGTGTTTGCTTCTGTTGGGACTCGAACCACGAAAATTTGGGTTGACAACAGACATGCTAACCATCAAGCGACTAGGTACATGTGTTTGAGATAATTTGAGCATTATCATAAGGATCATTGCAGAAATGAGAGCGCAAGTCTGAGGAGGAATGTTTTCCTCCATTCTGCAGAATTCATTTGAGTCGATTCCTATTCCTGTGACATGCCTGCTTGAAGATGTCCAGTAATGACACCTAACTCCGCAGTGCTATGCTTTTTATAGAAAGACATGAATCCAGTCGAGCTGTTAAAAAGGACAAAGCTGGGGTTGGATTTGTTCCGTTGCGTTATACGTAGAGCACGGCTACCTCAGATTGTACTCATGTCCTCGCACTTCCTTATTGATCGTCGAATTTGAGTCTTTTTTGGAGCAACGTGTACCTGCACCACCTCGGTACTGGTAAGCAAGTGTTGCTGAAGGTTTTATGTTTGTTAAATCGTTATGGAGTCCAACCGACTGATACCAGTCCTTTTTTCTTTAACAGTGTGTAAAGTTTGCCAGGGGCTGTGGAAACGGACTATGTGAAGTTTTTTCTGCTCCTTTGAACCATATGCGGAGTTGGCTGTTATAAATTATTGTGTCTGCAGATGCTCTAAACCCAAACCTCGTTTACTGCTTCTTTTTAGTCGGTTGCTAGTTTTTTGACAAAACTGGGACTGAATCTAGTTGTTAGATTGTTTTTACTTGCCTTCTTTCTAATCGTGGTGGTGTCATGCTTTCCGCTCAGGAGTTGGTTCTGTTGACTTCATTTTTTCTTTTCCTTATTTTTTTGTACGACTGCCTGTTTAAAATGTTCAAAAGGACCACCTGATCCATTACCACTGTCAATTTCGATCGGGTGTTACGAGTACTGTCGTCTGCTTCTAGTGACCACTAGTGATCCGCCTGTGAAGTAAGTATCGGTTAGCCTGAGGGCAACTTAGTGGTGAGTTCAGTGCCATTTGTTAGTCCCAGCAGCTCTTTGGCCTACTTTTCTTGAGATTTAAGCGCAGAGTCGCTGTGTATAGTCTAAGACTTCAGCTTAGAGGTCATTTTTCGATAACAGAAGTTGCGAATGTTTTCCTCTTATTCTACTCTACGCTTATACGATGATTTTCTTCACAAGTTTCTTAACTATTAATCATAAATTCGATATATTTAAGCTTTTCAACCTTGAGAAACTTTTCTGTCCTAATGAATATTTGGAATAGGGAAGTATTCATTCATTTTTGAACTAATAAAGTATACCCAGTAGCCCATATACATATTTCTAAAAAATCTACCAATACGTCAATTGTTCGTTGCATGGATGTAGGATCATCGCATTTGATGGCGTCTTCTTCAGAAAAGATTAATTGATGAACAGTGTCTGGTTCTCTTTCTTCGAAAAGAGTCATGAACTGTTATAAAGAGTAGAGATTTCAGACGCTACCTTGGTATATACCTACCGTGACTTGGAACTTTCGGTGACTTCAGCTGAACATCCTAATTGTTCATATGATCATCACCATCATCGTCATCATCATCATTATCATCTTCATCATCATCTGCATCTTCATCTTTAAGCACACAGGCTTCTGAAACTTTCGTTGTCTTCTTCATAAAGCTGTCCTTGAACATAGCTATTAAACGTCGGCGAACGAATCTCCTGAGCTTTTCTCCTTTTTTAAGCGGTTATTTTGAAGATGACTGCTTCATTATTGAAGTTGCTTCTCCAAATTAGCATTTTTTTTTTTTTGCATCAGGCACCGGGGCTCGCAATCATGATCACTGCTGGGGGTGAAGAGCAATTTTTTTTCGCACCTTTTTGTAAGTTCTTTATTCCACTTCGAGGCAAGGTTTTCATAGGTTTTACTTTAGAGGTATTTTAACCAAACTCTGAAATCAGTTTTCTCATTACCATTGCTCTATCTTCTCTATCATTCCACCACCAGGTGTCTTTGGTTTGTTGGTATTGCCTGTTTGGAACCCATAGCAATGATTTCTCATTCTCTGCTTCACCGCACCCATTCAAAATTCTGTCAGCAGAAGTCACAGACCCTATAAAATTTTTCCAAGACTGCTGTAAGAAGCTTGTGCGTCCAGCAATCACAAATGGTTGAATGGTGTACAAAAACTATGAGAGTATGTTAGCGGCATATGTGATGAAGATGCTTCGTTTGACAACTTAAGTCATGATCGTATTAGCAGTACCAACATCGCCTTCCTTTGAAAAATACCATTTGCATGAAATAGAGTACAACCAGCTCGGTTTTTGTTGTCATGTTCATGTTGAGAGAGAGAGACGTGATGCCTGTGGCGTAATGGTTAACATGTCTGCCTGTTTCGTGGGAGGTTCAAGCTTAGAATACCAACAGAAAACAAAATGTTTTTCCACTGGTATCGGCTTTCGCTTGGAATCGGCAAGTCCTCCGATAATATTTTCATTGCCACGCCGTGAGAGCTGTGATCCCTTCGAGATCACGATACTCGTAACGCCGAAAAGGAACATGTTAAAAACAAGTGTCATTCTTGTTTTGAAATCAAAGTATTTACAGTGTAGCTTCCACTTGTTTGAGATATCTTCAACATAAAACCATTATTAGTACGCCAAGTTAGTACCTGCTGTCCCATACCTCCGTGGCAGTCTTCTTTAATCCTCTTGTCTTCCCGACATTTCCGTTCAAATGTTAGCCAGTAAATATATACTTTACTTTAAGGATGTTCCTAAGCAGAACATATCTCTTTTTATATCAAATCCAATTTACTGAGAATATGCCGGAGCGCTGGTTTCCGGTTTTTTCAGGCTTGTTTATCAATCTTTACAAAACCTCTTTCTTTTTACAATGATGCTTTTGAAGTGTGCATATGTTTGTATGTTTTTTTTTATATACATTAATATTATTATTTAATTACTTTCAAAATTTTGAAATTAATATTAAACATTGTTCCGACCTGAACTTAAATAAAACACACACCAATAACTACAATGTTTGACACATTAACAAAACGATAAAAAAACGCACCCTATAAAAAGAACTCCAATGAGTTGGATTTGGATTCCGACGAAGATGATTATTTATTAGTCGAGGTTAGCGAAGTATCCAACAAATTGAATAATTTTTTAAATATTTGTTGTAAAAAAATTCATTGTCAAAGCAAGCCAACAACTATATATACTTCGACGTCGATACCACCATCTCTTGAATGCTAGTACCTCGTTCATAGTAATCCATTTTCTCCTCTACGTCCTCGCCTCCCGCCCAACCGATCCAATCGATTCCTATTCAATTTCTTCATAGGAAATTGTTAGTCCTCTTTTATTAGCTTTTTTTTAGAATGGCTTGTGCTTGAGCTTAGAGCTCTTTATCCGTATTATAACCGTTTTGTCTCTTCCTCTCCCCATGTATTTATTCTGCATTCGTGTGAAAATAGTTTATTTTATATACATGCTTAACTTAAAAACAAAATATTCATTTTTAACTAACAACAAAAACACAACACTGACATTTTTCTTACACAAACTAACTCATTTTCAAAAACACTTCCCATAAAAAAAAAATTGTTTTATACAAAATTTAAAAAATAAATTATAAAAACAAATAAGACACAAATCCGAAAATTCATTATCTCACTTAAAAAACAAATAAAAAATAATTCTTCAGACAAATGCCAAAGGAGGCGTTGCTGCATGGCCAGACGTACCGAAACCAGGTGCCACGCTTGGCAATCTAACACCAGCCGACAGGCATGGTTCAGTACAGGTAAGTCTTTGTATGCATTTGTCGATTGTTTTTGTTTTCTAAATTTGTTTTTTTTTCTGTTTTTAATTTAAATTGTTATTTGTTATTCTATCAATCAAAACTAAAACTATGTAAAAAAAAACAAAACTAAAACTTAATTATCTGTACAAAACTAATAAAATTATTTTTTTTTGTTTTCTGTGGCTACTACATAAATAAATAACCCAAATGTATAGACAAAAATATCACAACTTATTGTCAGCTTCAAAAAAAAAAAATTTAAGACTAAAAACTTTGAGCTTGTTCAATTTAAAAATTGAGCATTTAGTACTGAGTATGTGAGCATTTTAGAAAACTGTTAGAAAAACCTTTAAAGTTAGCTGATCCTAGTGCGTTTTGCGTGTCCTTGTTCAAGCTCTTCCTCTAATATCTTCCTCTGTAGGTTACTCGTTTAAAACCTTTGTGATAGTCTTATAGTTATAATCTTTAGAAACCATTGGAAAAAGGTATGTACATTTATTTTTATATTTTCTTGAAAAAAAAAGAACCAAATTGAAGTAAGCATAAAGCTAGCCGTAAACGACGAACATGCTGCTCGACCGTGCTCGTGTTCGCCGTATTTTCGAGCAGCTCGCTGCTGGCGAAAAATTTCGATTTTGTCATATTCTTTGGAATCGATGTTCGCCATGTAGGGCCATGGTCGAGAGCAAACCTCATTTTTGCTGTGAACATCGTCCTGTGTGTGCATGTGAAATGAATGTTCGGCAAATATGTTCGCCATGTAGAGGATAATGCAAACGAGCATGTTCGTCGTTTAGGGCTAGGTCAAAGGCGCTGGCCCATAAAAACCTTCGCGTTCATTGTGGTGTTGTTTTCCACTGAGAGCTAATTTAAACACACGCGTGCTTAAAGCTAGCCCTAAACGACGAACATGCTCGTGCTCGCCGTATTTTCATCGTGTAGGGGTTGGTTCGCGAGCAGTTGGCGAGTCGCTCGCTGTTGGCGAAAAATTTCGATTTTGTCATGTTCGTTGGCTTCGTTGTTCGCCATATAGGGCCATGCTCGCGAGCAAACCAGTTTTTTACTATGAAGCAAACCTCACTTTTGCTGTGAACGTCGTCGTGTGCATATCGTTGATAAAGTGAAATGGCAACAGACAACCACGATTTAATAGAAGAATTCACATGTTTACGCTGTGGAGAATCAACACGAAGTGAATGTTCGGCAAATGTGTTCGCCGTGTAGGGAATAATGCAGTTTAGGGCTAGCTTAAGAAAACATCGCATGCGACAAATACAACGGAGCAATTCTTATTAATTTATTATAATTAAGGGCGGGTTGAGCTTGCGGAGCTCTGGGCACTGCGGTGTCTGAATGAAACATATTGTGCCAACCCATGTGAGGTTTAAGGGCAGTTCTCCTGCTCCTGAGTTGAACCAGAAGTTAGCAATCTTCTGTGGATGAATGAATTTGAGTTTATCTAGAGGGATGATCTCATAGTCAAGTATTTGCTTTCTAAAGCGGAAAAGTGCTAGACATCCCGTAATAACTAGCAGAGATATTTCTTCATTTTCGAGGCATAGTCTACAGATGAGGTCCGTTACTAGCCTCATTTGGTGAAGATGTTTCTTTAAAGAACAGTGGCCGTTTAGTAGTCCTGTACAAATTTTTAGGTCTTTCCTATTGAGGTTCAGTAGGAATTTTGATGTTTTTACAGTATATTCTGGCAAAAAGAGTTTTGAACAGGTTTGACCAGATGAGTTGTGCCAAGCTTTATTTTATTCTTCCAGTAAGATGTTCTTGGCAGTGTTTTTGAAAGTCCTTTTATTTACACTGTAGAAGGATTCAGGACCGACGAATGGCTTAGACTTAAGTCGTTACCATCATAGCCTTTGTGTGCTGGGATCCAGTGGAGGATTACAGAGTTTTTCCTTGCTAGTTCAGAGAATGGCATGACTGTCTCTTGGACTAATTTGTATCTTATGACAGGTGAGCTTAACGCCTATAGTGCAGCTTGGCTGTCTGAGAAAATGAATTTTTGATTGTTTTTCGTGTTCCATGAACATGTTATTCTCGAACATTCGTTAATGGGAAATATTTCAGCTTGGAAAATGGACGAGTGACTAGTGACCCAGTCTTACTGAGAAATTCGTTCTGGGATAGTCACTGAAAATGCCGGAACCTGTACCAGTTTCCATTTTTGAGTTGTCCGTATACCGGACCATATTTTGCCTTGAAGAATGCTGATAAAAAATAGAACGTTGTGTATGATTTTGTTCGTAAAGTTTATAATTCTCGATTTTGTTTCGATCAACTTGATGCGTCATTTTTGCATCTTATCAATAACTTTATCGACTACATTTTGCAGTATTCGTAGCACAAACATTTTGCAATTATCTGGCTCAAATGTTGCAGTATCATCAAAAGGGCAAAGTCGGTCAAGGTAGCGTTATTGTCCACTGAAATATCCTTTGTATACAGCAGATACACAGAGTTGGCCCTAGGACACTTCTTTGTCGTACACCGGCTTCAATTTTCTTAAGTTTGGAGTACGTTTGGTCGTACCGAACTCTTAAAGAGTTGGTTCGTAACGTAGGATGGGGATTTTTCTTTAATATAGAGAATGAATGAATGAATGAAAGTCTTTATTAAACACAACCAAAAGCTGAGTTTATTTATTTTGTAAAATTGAAACTTTGAGGAAATGGCTTAATCGGATTGTTCAGGTTGCCTTTCTGTCAGAAAGCGAGCGAAAATTTGGTGTAGTTAAACTTTTTTTAAGGCTGAAAACTTTGTGACGTTTGTCAAACAGAGCCGATCGCAACAAAGCGGTTCTTTTGTAGGTTAGGTTAGGTGGAAGTGGCTGTCAGCCAACGAGTACATTGCCTGACACACTTAGGCCGCAAGGGCCCATTGTGATACCACAGAGACCAGCAAGTTAATCACTTACTGATCTCAGAAACCCGATGTAAGATTAACGAGTTGATCACTTATTAATCTTCCACTACGGGACTAGCCAGTTAATCACCTGCTAGTCGAACCACGCGGAACTTTTAATGAATTTCGAAAGACTTTTAAGCTAAGTCGCTAGTACCATCGAAGAAAAATTCACCGAGATGAGTTTTCCTCCTATTAAGCAGTGCAGGGCATGAACAAAGAAGGTGTTGAACGGTTTCTTCCTCCTCCTCGTCCATGCAGCTTCTGCAGAAATCATTGGAAAGCACACCAAGTCTTTCGGCGTGTCTCCCTATTAGACAGTGTCCCGTAAGAACACTTCGATCGTTTTGAGTCTACACACGGCCAAACTTTTTTGGTTGCAAGGCAGTTGTTACTCTCAGTCCATCTAGTGTTTGTTATCCCTGAAGCGTCTTGTCTAAGTAGGAGTTTACATGTTGCGATAGGTGCACCTATGTTGTTCCATTCTGAGCGTAGGGAAGTGGTCGTGCCCGTTTTGGCGCATTACTGATTGCTGTATTGTTAACATTGTTAAATGCACCCTCTATGTCTAGGAATGCGACGAGAGAGTATTCTTTGTAGTGCGGGGATTTTTCAATGGTGCAAACCAGAAAGTGGAGTGCAGTTTCCACTGATTTACCTTTTGTGTAGGCATGTTGCGCCGTTCAGATCAGACTACGTTTAATTTCTTTTTAAGGAGGAAGGATGATAGACTAATAGGTCTTAAATCTTTTGGATTTTCATGGGAGCTTTTGCCGGCTCGGTTCTTTTTTAAAAAAACACAGATTTTGTATAATTGATCGTTTAACAGTTGTCAAAAAATGTATGTATTTTTTTTATATTCTTAAATCATGATTTAAATATGAAAATGCACGCTCAAACGAACGAACTATAAATCGGAGGCAAAACTGCCCAACTAGGCACTATGTAGCAACTTTGACTGTGAAACCTCGATAATCACTGCTTTTTTAACCCTACTAGTCAGGTGCTATAACACATTGTTAAACATCCCAAACCTCCAATTATCCAACACTTTTATGTTTACTAAGTGCCAGTTTTCAAATTAAACAAGCTCGACGTGTTCCTAAAAACAACCTATTAGAACATTTTCTAGGCTTTTGCCAGTATTTTCAAATAAGTCTATCGTCAACTAAACTAAACATTTTCTCCAAATGTAAAATACACATTATTCATAAAAACAAAACTGAACTGCACCAAAAATACACATCACTTTGATCACAAAAATCAAATGTAAATACACCATCCAACTCTTATAACGTTACATTTAATTTTAAGTGTTAAATAATCAAATAATCAAAACGCAAATGTAAATAAAAAACAACATCAATTTATTTTCCCTTTCGGTTTTTTGTTTTTGTCTTTCTTCACTGTACAATACTTGCAGACTGTTATATTTTTGGCATTTTCAGTCCTAATGTTTTCTCTTGATTTGCTCTACATAAATTCAAGGTATTTGGTAGAAGAAGAAGAAGAAAAAAAAGTTAAATAAAAACGCAGATAGCAAAATAAAACAAATTACTTAATTAAGTCAATTAAAAAATAATTTTATTCAAAAAACCACCATATATACCACCCGCACCTAAATGAACAATACGTGTAGAGTTGTTTTTCGAGTGATTTGGAAAAGCGTTTTTGAATTGCAGCATATTATAGAAAAAACAACTAATCTTAGAAATTGCAACAAAAAGAAAAACTGCAATAAAAAGCAAGTGCAAAACTACAAAGCATCGAACTCATATAACCACTTGTTTCAAGAGTGCAAAGTTGTTTACTTTTACAAATAGAGGAATGTTTAGCGTTTAAAAAATGCGTGATTTATATTAATGTTTGAAAATACTAATACAAAATAATAGAACTAAGCTTTTGCTACACTGCTTTTACTTTTCTTGTTTCTATTCACTCACTTCGTTTGAAATGATTTTTATACACCTACACATCATTGATGTTAATGTTACACAAGTTTACCACATGCATTTCATATTTTATTCTCTGATGTGTTTCAAATGTAAAGCCAACACCATAAACCGTTTTGAAATTCATCATCTCTTTATTTTTTCTTTGAACAAATGTGACCTATATTCACTAATTCACTATATTCATCAAAAGATTTTAAGAATAACACGAGTTCTAATTTGATCTTCGCTTTTTCGGTTCAACATCAAATCAGACTTCATCGATCTGGTTTTAATAGTTCAGGTTTTAATAGAAGAGACTCTTTAGTAACTCGCTCATCTAGCCCCTTCACAATATATGATAGAACATTTGAAGTAAACTTTCACTCATTTTCACTTTCACTCATTCACATATAAGAATATTAAACAAAAATCTGGGCCCGTATTACGAACTAAGAAACGACAGGCTGAAAAACGAAACCTAAAACAACGATAGCCACGACATAGATCCATTATGATTTACGAGAATGGTTCCATAAAAATGTCAAAATAATAACAAAACGACCGCCAGAAGCAGTTGCAGCAAGTATCGTAAAACGTTATTGCATAGAAACGATAACGAGGGTTATTTGCAAATATCGTTATTTGCCCTTATTACGAATTACAAAACCCGAGGCAAAAAAAAAAACGAAACCTCAAACAACGATAGCCTCAACGTAAACCGATTATGAGTTAAGAGAATGGATCCAATGTCAGAGCGATAATAAAACGACCGCCAAAAGCAGTCGTAAATAACAGCAGGTATCGTCAAACGTAATCGCAATGGAACGATAACGAGGGGGTTTTTGTGAGTTATTTGTAATATGGGCCCTGATCTAAACCCGGTTTTTTTTTAGATTCGTTTTAAAATATGAAAAAAAGTCATGAAAATCATCTTCGAGGTACACCTACTAAAACAGAGTTTTTTCACAGCTTAATTTCAACAAAATTGTTAGCATAAGCTTATACCGGCTTCAATATACGGTCAAAGGACATCGAATCCGCTAAGGTGATAACTGACCGTCGCATTGTAAACTATCGATTCTAACGATCAACAATCCATTGCTTTTACCATTTTTCATGGTGCAAGGTTTTTGATTTCGGCTTCAACGATAGTTTATCACCTTAGCCATTTCAACCCCAAGAGTGGAATATGTAACCCCGCTGAGTCACAAAAATGATTTGCAAAATTTTCACATTCATATAATACAATAGTTATAAAGCATTTTGACAAAGAGAAGCTTAGTATTTGAATTTTGATTTTTTTTATGATGAAATTTTGAGTGAAAATTCAATGATTGATGACTCGAAGATAGAGCTGTTGATTTGAAACCTGTCTGGCAAAGAGATGTTTTTCCTTAGATCAACGTAAAATGATGAGCGGCATCGTTCTTCTCCCCGAAAGGTCGACTTATCAGATGCTGCACATCTTCAGATGAATTAGATAGTATTGAATGACTTATGGGAGCTCATTTATGTAAAGTGAGTAGAGAATTGGGCCAAGAATGGATCCCTGTGGCACTCCAGTTGAAACATTTAAGAAAATTGATAATTGACCATTGTTGCCTTTCTGTTAGGTACAAAAGGATCAGCTTGCGGGATTCCCAAGAAAACCGAAAGAAAGTTTTTCACATGGTTTACAATGTCAAAAGCCTTTGAAAAACCTGAAAGCAGTAGAAGGGTCATTGGATCTCTGTCCATTGCAGTTCTTATTTCGTCATTAAAAAAAGCAATGCGGTCTCGTAGTATCTATGATTTTGAATGGCATGTTCGCCAGTTACGTTGGAGTTTGACGTAACAGAAACATCCAACTGTTTTTTCATTGTTATCGTCTTTCCAGAGAAATTGACATGTCCACCAAGAGTGATTTCACTGTTATGAAAAGGGTTTTTTCACCTAACCGTTCGGAATAGACAAACACTACTAGGTCACCTCCATTAAGTGATATTTTACAGATAACGGGCCTTATTGCTAGTTTGGCTGTCGATACACGACGGTTGTCGATAGTCGAACATCGAAAATGAAATTTGGTATTGCGTGTATTCTTATTGTTCGATACTTTCAATTTTGAATTCGGTCGTTATCGTCTGTATTTTTGCGTTCGATTATAACTGAAACTAACTCAAATGTCAAATTATAGGATCTATTCACAATGACTACTTTCATTATTCACAGTAACCGAAATCCTTGTCGATAGAGATACGCAATTTTCCAAAAGGAAAATTTATCGAAGCTTCCGACCCTTGTCGCATCGAATGTTAGGCTACACTCGCAATAAGGGCCAACGTTTCTTGTCTGGCTATCACCTCGCTTTGACGTTGCTTTTGAGAATCAAGCGCCTTAAGCAGTCTTAAATGAATCATTGGTGGCTTTTACTTTTTATCTCCGACTAAATTCAAACTGAACACTGCGAACGTATTCTGAACTGAAAGTGACAATTGGGTTACCGTCTCCTTTTCAGTTGCCCCATCATTTTAATTTGAGCACATCGTAAAATGTGCTGTGGAATTGTTCCAAAAGAAAAATAAATAGAATTCTAGCTTTCAGATGTCTTTGAAAAAGAAAATAACCTATTGTGAGCAGGCAATTGTTCAAAAGACAAGGCTTTTGAATTGCGTGAATAATCCCATGGAAATGCCAGAACGGTAAAAAACCACCGCCAAAAACAGTCGTAAATTACAGCGAGTATGGTGAAAAGTAATCGCAAAACTACGATAACGAGTGTTTTTTCCCGAGTATACTCATTTTTAATAGGGGCCCAGACTAGGGTGTCTTATAGTCCTTATTTTAGAGGGTTTTCTGACTAGATGCTTTGATTCTTTTTCATTTGAAAACAGTATAGTTACGAGGGCAGTCCGATAAGTACTTAGCCTACAAAAGAAAAACGAAAATTTTGGAAAAGTGTTGTGTTGATTTATTTTTCAATATAATCTCCTGTTAGTTCGATACACTTGACCCAGCGATGCTCCAACTTCTTTAACCCATCTGAAAAATACGTTTCCCGAGTTCTGCAAAGTAGGCCTCCGTGGCGGTGATGACCTCCTCATACGACACAAATTTCTGCCCGGCAAGTGATTTATTCAAGTTTGGAAATAAAAAGAAGTCGCACGGGACCAAATCTGGAGAATACAGTGGATGGGGCAATAGTTCATAGCCCTACTCGACCAATTAAGCCGCGGCTGTGAAGTGGTCACACGGTTGCGTTTGTTGTCCGGAGTTAGCAAACGCGGCACCCGTCGCGCCGACAGCTTTCTCATGCCTAAAAATTCATGCAGGATATGACCCACGCGGTCTTTCGAGATGCCTACTATCTCAGCTATCTCGCGCACCTTCAATCAGCGGTCTGCCAATACGAGATCGTGGATTTTTGTCACATTGTCCTCCGTGGTAGCCGTTTTCGGGGCACCTGGGCGAGGCTCATCAAAAACCGACGTGCGACCACGTTGAAACTCGTTGAACCAATTTTTGACGGTCGCCATCGAAGGAGAAGAGTCACCGTACACAGCATCCAACCGCTCTTTGATTTCGCTGCGTGATTTTGTTTTTGTTTTTTATGAAATAAGAGGGTACCTATGCGTTTCCATATGTTAGTTTGCATGTTCAGTTTCAGACACGTAGAGAGTACTAGTATAACAAAAGTGTCACAGCGGTACCTGGTACTTAACATACAAACCAAGAGCTATTGAAATGCATATACCCTCGCAATTAATAAAAAACTCCCTGCGCTACGTGTATACCGAATTTCACTTTGACAGCAACCCGTGCCGACTTTGCGCCGAAAAATATTTTTGTACATTTGTCGGTAGATGGCAACTTACCACATTTCGAACGGAAACCATAGGGGTTACTGGCAGTTTAAGGTTTTCTTTAAATAATCTCAGACTCAGTTTTTTAGTAATAACTACTGTTTTCAAATGAAAAAGAATCAAAGCATCTAGTCAGAAAAACCTCTAAAATAAGGGACATCCTAGCCCAGACTCCTTACAACAATAACAATAAATTACTTCTGCCAGTTCGAAACAACCTCAATATCATTAACTTATAGAAAACTACTGTTTCGGCCAAGGGAAGATTGCCATTAAATTAAGGAATATATCGTCCCCTCAGAAGCAAAGTTGGCTTTCTCAAAATTAAGCGAATAAATCAATTCAAATTTTAACTCCTCACATTAATTTTTTAAGAATCAAAACATTTTAATTGAAAAACTCTAGATTTTAAGATAAGCCGCTTTGCTTCTGAGGTGACGATATTTGTGCAAAGTCATCTCCTGCTAATGGCCTACATTTAAAAATGTCTGAAATGGACTTCGTGTATACGACTCATTACGAATAATAAATTCAAATTTCATGTCTCGCCATCGTCCTTTTAAAATCATGAAACAATTTTCAAAACACCATTAGACAACTTCTATACTTCATTCAGTCATCTTCTTTTACTAACCTCCTTTTCAAATCGAAAATTAAATTTTAGTTTGCAACTTTCATTTGAAAGTCAATGCCTGCATTGTTTGAAATTGTTTTACCATAGATCTTGCCAAATATTTATTTATTTATTCATTTTTGGATTGTGTTTTGGCGTTTTATAGGGTTTCATCATAATCCTGCAGAGCAAAGTTTGTCAATTAAAAGTTTTCTCAATAGACATGGTTTTCATTTTTATTTTTGTTATGTTGTTGTTTTGTTTCATACTTTATTCTCTCTCTCTCTTCTTTGATTGTTGAATGCCTGAGCCAATATTTAGAGTTATTGGCTTGTCTTGAATTTTTTATTTCTTTTTTTTCGAATGTATTTGTTTCCTTGAATTGATTTTTATGTTTTTATCTTTTATTTATGGTTTGAGAATGAGAAGAGAAAGTGCCGTGCCATAATGATGGTCGGTCGTATCGTACCTTTGAGAAGTTTTTTAAGTCAAACTTAAAGTGAATGCGTTTCCTTCAAATAAGAAAAATGGTAGAGCATCATAAAAGCATCGTGGTAGTTGGATGCCAGTTCGTAGTTTCACATCTCGCTCATTTCAAAAGCATAAAACAGGGAATCAATCAAATCAAATGTCTAACAATTTATTTACAAACGAAAACAATCCCAATCGAACCTTGCAGACAAATGCCGAGGACTCTAATTCTGACGACGATGATACACCATTCGATCCTAATTACGAAAAAAGCGACAAGGAAGAAAACGAAGCAAAACCAAAAGAGATCCCCGAAAAGAAAACAAATGAATAAAAATAAATTTCAATAGCAATCCCAAAGTTTACAACAAATCAAAAAAAAAAAAAAAATACCACTAGCAGTTTCAAAGTAGAAAAATAAAAATTTGCTACAGCTGAAGACACTTTAAGACCCTGATCAAAATAATTTTCAAACCCGTATGTACTTAAATGTAACAACAAAACAAAACGAATTTGTGTGTTGTGACAGTGTATGTGGTGTGACAATTGTTATAAGTTAGTTTCTTTATTGTTTAATTCGATTATTTCATCAAATTGTTTTATTGTTATCTCATCGTATGAGCAATCGTTAAGAACACCAACCACCACTGCAAAATTTGTCTTGTATTTTATCACGGTTATTTCGAGACCAGCGGAACCGATGTAAATAACCATAGAACTAAAAAACAACAGCAACAACAAATGCCAATTAAAAAAAAAAAAAAAGAGCTTAAATGTTTTCTAAATATTTTTTTTATATATATAAATTTACATTCTGTCTTACATAGTAAAAACTCTGTTGTATTTCTTTTCTCGTCTTTCAATTTTATTTTTTTAAATCAAAAATAATAAAATGATGTATTTTTTTGGATAGTTCAAATGTTTGATAGTAATTCGTAAAAATGTTTGACTTTATTATTTTGTTTACAGGTTGTGAGTTCGACGAATGGCGAATTGAATGCAGACGATCCCACGGCCGGACACTCAAATACTCCTATCACACAGCAGCCAGAGGTTGAACTTGTGGACGAAACAAAGTGAGTATTTTATATTTTGAAATTTAATGGTCAAGCAAGGGAGATGTGTTTTTTTAAGATAGCTTCATATCGCCAGTTCCACTGTAAGTTTGTTGTATTACCTCAGAAAAGTAAATGTCTACAACTTTGCCGTGTATAAGGCAGTATCTTCTAGTCTAGACAGAAGTGAATGGAAATAGAGGGAGTTGTGAGATCGGTACCTGTTGCTGAGGTTCATAACCGATCATGTTCCCCATCTCACAGATACATGCGGGGGTCAAAACCGCAAATGTGCAAAAGTGCGATTTGACAGGATTCAGAACTGATTGCAAACGAAGATCATAATTTGCTTACAGCCATATTATTGAGAATTCGTAAAACTATAAATGAAACTAGTTTCGATTCAAGTTTTGCAAAAATTAGTCAAAACTAGTTTAATAAAAAAACGGTATTATTGATTTCTGGAGAAAAACTAGTTCAAGTTTTGAAAATGGTTTCTCGTTTTGAATATCGAAACTAGTTTCATAGCAAGTGCTGCTTTGATTTTGAAAACAAAATAGAAAATTCAAACAAATTCTGTAATTTGAAAAAGTTTGATTGTTTGTATAAATATATGAAAATAAAATAAAGGTAAGCGTTGAACTAACCATTCTATTTCTCAAGAATAAGAACATATGGGTGGTCGACGGTTCAAGATCATTAAAAGTAAAAAATTGACCGAAGCGAAAGTGGAGACCCTGGCATCGCTTTGTTTATCAAATGGTAGAAGTGGTATTTGGTTCAAAGAGACAAGTAGACAAGCAAAGCGACTCAAACAAAAAAGATCATTCAATGGATTGCTGTCCAATCAGTGTTCGATTCGGTAACTACGCAGCACATTAACGTAATTCAGTAGGTATAGAAATACCACCTCTTTTAGTCCTATATTAGATGCACCTGCCACGAATCATATCCGCCCTTCTAAGACGCTTCAAATTCATTTTGATGCATTTGCGGATAGCGCACGAGAACGCAATAATATGATAACAACGGGGGGGGGGGGGGGGCTAAGGTTGATAAAATGTCGTTTCAGGTCACAGGCCCAATGTTAGATCTGGCCCTGCCAATTGCTTTGACTGTGGCAGATAAATATCCAACGGCAGCAGTAGCTAACTCTTTCCAATATCATCGCATCGCTGAGCAATGGGAAAATCTTTTGAATGCTGACTTCGAAGTCCGCAACACAGAGTCTGTGAACCTTGCTCAAAAATCTCTGTCACAAGCCGAGTTGCCTTGCACAGAAATCGAAACAATAAGTCCAATTAATGTTGCCTTACCAGCGACTCCGATTCCTGGTCAAATGCAGTTTTTCCGTAGCAGAAACTCGCCAAATTACTTCCAATCGTTGGAGTTGGAGAAACACAACAAAGAAGTTCTTTTTAATCAGCAAGTACAGTTGATTATCGCTGCACGCAATGCATTAGCTTGGTCCTGCAAAATGCGTGCTGCAATTATTAGTCAATGCCATCAGAGCAGATGGCAGTGCCATATTTCACCTATGTCGCAGTACCAGAAACCGGCCTTTACCGACTTTTGACAGGGTCAATAGCCAATCCGGGGTGATTTACTGTGTATGGGGTAGCCAAATACGGTGTATGTGAATAATCTGAATCCCCTACGAAGACGTACACGTACATACTTGCCAAATTAACCGATGCCGAAACAAAGCTTCAAAATGAATGCAGAAAATGATGTGAAGTAAAAAAGTTTTGATGAATAATATAAAAACGTTTCAAAACTAGTTTTGAAGTCTTCAAAACTAGATATTTCCAGTTTCATGAATTTCTAGTTTTATCAAAAACTAGTTTTACGATTTCGAGTTTTATGTGTCACTTTTTTTTCAATAATATCGATTTGTTCAAAACTTGAAACTCGAAATCTAGTTCTACAAAAAACTAGTTTCGAAGTAGGTGAATAATATGGCTGTTCGAGACAAACCCATAAAACCATCATCTGAAATGCATTCGTTTTCATACCCTCAATCATTTAGTATTAGATGTGAACTGATTTAACTCTTCTTGACAGTTCTGACTTCTGAATTGTGAGCCATCCAGTGGTTTCGTTTTAAATCATAGGTTTTATTGAAACCGAGAGCTAAAATAAAAAAAGGTGTGAAGATATTCGGCCACATCGAGGAAACCGTCGCGTCGGAGCGGAATTCTCTCCCTTCGGGACATTTTGTTTCGTGGTAGTTCTCCGATCGCCCGATCGGACATTCTCTCCAAGAAAATACAACGTTTGCCGTTTATATGCGATGTTTTGCGATTAAGTACTTTGGTTCGCTTTATTTTTGACAGATAAAAACATACATTTCTCCGACGTCTTCCGATAAGTTTTTGCTGTGGAAATTGTTTAGTTTTGGGAATGCAATGCGTTGTCGCATTTGTGAAAAATTTCTTACGATGACAACTATTTCGAACCAAAATTGAATCTCCGAAAAAGGACGCGTTGCGGAGAAAACTCCGCTCCGACGTTTACCTCGACAGGGTCGATTAAAAACTTATTTCCAAAGACAGTGCCGTATAGCCCAAACAGTGTGTTTTTGGAAATGAAATGAAGCAGCCAACAACGACTACCTTGCTCAAGTTTTTGCAAAAATTTCGCGAGAGTGGCGGTGTCGAAAAATTTTGCCTTTGTAAAAAACTTAGTGTAATTATTGTTGGTTCTTCTGTTCATATGAAACTAATTTGCAAAACAATTGACATAATTGCAGTAAAATTTTAAAAGTGTTTTTAAGTACAAATTTCATTTTCCATCCCTTTACAGGTTAGACTTAAAAAAAATAACATCTCCCTCGCATTTCATTTAAGCTCAATCCAATTCCAAATTCAAACAAACAATTTTAAAAAGATGGTTTTTGTGTCTTTCCAGATGTTGTTGCTTCTTTAAAAGAAAGAAGAAGAAATCATCACGCCAAAAATGACTAGATGGTGTCCAATGTAGTCCAGAGCGTGAAGCAGTCACACTGCTTCGTGCAACGTCACATTCAAATTCAAGGGATAGTGTATTAAATAATCCTAGTCAGGATTATATACAGCAAGCGACGTCACAACACACGTTGCGTTATCCTCCATCCGCGTCGATATTGACGCCAACACCAACTACAAATACGCCGACACTTCCGTTGTAATTTAAAACAAAACAAAAAAAAAATATTATAATTAATTAATTATTATTATTATTATTACAATTTATTATTATTATTATTATGTATTGATTTATTTACTATAATTATTATTAATTATTATGAAAATAAATTAGTTAAATAAATAAAAGCAACAACCCCTAAAAAAACACAACCAACAAGGAACAACAACCATCAAAAAAGATCGCGCGCATGAATAAAATAAAATGTCAAAATCAAAATAAAAATATCGAGCAAAAACATTTACATCTTGCATTGAAAAAAAAAAAAACAAAAACAAAACTATAAATATTGCTGCAATAAAGTAAATTTAATAAAAAATTTAAAACAAAAAGTAATTTATTTTAATTGAAAAAGGAAAGGTGAAATTGATATAATAGCTACCTACTTCGAGTATTTATTATTATTAAACAAATCTTTTATTGAAGCCTCTTCCTCACGACGTATACACTCTATACACATTCACACATTTAAACTTCCTCGTGCAATCCCTGCTCCTCCTTTTTTACCGTGTCTTTTTTTTATAGATATATATACATATATATATATATATAATTGTATTGTATTTTTCTTATTCATAGTTCCCTATTTCGACTATCCACCATCACCATCTCTTCTTCATTGAAAACATTGAAAATAAAACAAACTTTCATAAAATATTGTGAATTATATTAAAAACAAAAACATATATATATGAATAAATTATATAGAAATCTGATTATAAAAAAACAAAAACAAATAATTGAAAATGATGATATGCTAATGTTTTACTTAAAATACATTTTTTGCATTAATTGTAAGAATATAAATATAAAGTAATTAAAAAATAAAGAAAAATTGTATAGAGAAACAAAAAATTATTGTGAATAATTTAATCAAACTTGTAAAATTTGGGTAAATATTATCTACAACATCAACACAACACATCGCAGGTTTTTAAATAAAATTAAAATTAGCGTTCATGCAAACATACGACAACAACTGTACCACACCTACGACAAAAATTATGAAAAAAAAAAACAAAAACAAACTATCATTTTTTCCATTTTTGAATAAAAATATTTAAATAAAAAAAAAACAACAAAAACAATTGTGAGTTGATTTGTACTTCAAAAATAAATATAAAGAAAACAAATACAAAAAAGTCATACTAAACAAAAAAAAATACTTTAAATATAAAAAAAAATTAAATGGTGTAAACTCTTTTTCTCTCTTACATAACATACATATACCTACATATATGTATATATGTATGTATCTACATATATATATACACTCAAAAGCGACAGGCAGTTTTATTATTATTATACAAAAACAAAATAAATATAACGACGAAGAGAAAGTAAAAAAAAGAAAAGCAAACAGTCAACTGGAAGAAGACTTTTTCAGTGTAACACTATTATAATACTTGTAATATAATTATTTTTATTGCGTTATTTTTAAAACCGACTAAAATAAATGAGATGAAAGAAAATTAAATTAAAAGTTAATTCAATTGGTTATAAAACAAAAACGGCGAACAGAATATAACTTAATACATAAGAATAGCAGAAGAAGAACATAATAAAGGAAAAAATAAAAATAAACTTTAAAAAAGAATTATGAAAATTATGATGTGGAAGACGAGAATAACAAGGTAAAATTATAAAAAATAAAAATGAAGAACTTTGAAACTGTGTAAAATGATCCTTTTTGAAGAAATGTATTCAAAAAGCAAAACAAAAATGAAAACAAGAAAAAAAAAACAATAAAAAGCGAAAAAAATATTTTAATTGATTGTGTTTTGTTTTTGGAGTCTTTAACTTTTTTTTGCTCTTTTGTAATTTACTGATCTTTGGGAACTTGGTCCTCAATCAACAGGTGCACTTTTTACTAATGGGTAAAGATATCGACTATGAATTAGCAGAAATGCTGTATGCTGTTGCTGATTATATGATTGCTGAGAAGCGACAAAAACACACCTAGCAAATCACATTAATTTTTTTTTAATTGTTTAGATGCGTCCATTATTATGCCGGGCGGTACACAGTGGTCAAAAAGCGCTTAAAACTTGATTTAAATATGTCTTAAATACCTGAGAGCTCAATTTCTCGAGTTTTAAGCCTTAACCGTTGATTGTAGGACGATGGCTATTCATTGAAATACTAGAAATGAAGAATATTTCCTAAATCTTTTATTACTAAAATTGTTGCTTCAATTTTACTTGTTCAAGTCGATCAGGGGCCCGACTATGTAGATGTACTTCAAAAATCTCCAACAGTTAATTAAAGAAAATTACAGAAAATCTATATCTCTTTTCTGGAACAACAAAATTCGGGCTGTACAGTCCAACAACCCGAGTATGTATCCTGAAATAAATAAAATTTTTATTAGAAAAGATCAAAATGACCTTTAGATTATTAAAATCCAAAGAACGACAGAGAACAAAAACTTACTTCTGACAATAGGAATAAATCCAGATGACGCCATCTTTGAGTGTGGTCATCCACTTTATAGAGGAAGATGCTCAAGAGAAAGTAGAGACTGTGGGTTCTTTTTACGAGCAAGTATATAAGGTGAATGAGTGCATTCGCCCGTATTACGACCTTGAGAATAGAGCCTTCGTCGGACACTTCTATCTTAGAGGCGAGATCTCGCATTGGCGATTTGAGAATCATGGTTTCACAAGGTTCAGTGATGACCGACTTGCAAATGCAGTCATCGCCGAGCGAAACGGGGATAACACTGTTCGTTTCTAAGATGGACCTCGAGAGCATCTTTCACAAAATAAAAAAAAAGAAGTCAGCAGGAGTCGACGGCATACCCAATGTTTTGCTACGAAATCTCCCTTCGGAAGCGGTGGACATATACACCACGTTGTTTAACAATGCGCTGAATAATGCATATTATCCGGTGCGTTTGAAGACGGCAGTGGTCCATCCTCTACTTAAAAAAGGGAAGGATGGTTCCAATCCAGCAAATCTTCGGCCAATTAGTCTTCTTCCCAGTATCAGCAAGGTATTCGAGAAAGTTCTAAATAGAGCTCTGTCCACATGGGCTGAGGACAAACATATTATTCCAGAAAATCAATTCGGTTTTAAGGCGGGTCATGATACCATACATGCCGCGTCTAAAAATCATTCGAAAGTTATTTTTTTATATAACTTTTAAAAGCCAATAAGACTGAATCGGAATCGGATGTTAATTCTTCCAAACGCTTTCGACAAAGACGTCCGAGTTTTGTTCAAGTTTCTCAGTTACTCCTACGTCCTTAAGAATTGCAAAAGAAAGAAATTTGGGCATTCGAACACTTTTATTGTAGAATCGAGTTTAATAACGTAGTTGTTTTAGTGGGATGTCGAAGGGCCAAAAAAAATATGTTTTTACTTTTCGAATCGCCAACATGGACGGGAATAGTTCAATATTAAATTTATAGCTTTCACGTCTCTCTAACATCTTAAATTTTTGTGAACATTTATAGAAAAACCCCAGCCCAGACCGAAATTACCTGCGTAAACCTACGTACTTCGGTGCTAGTGGTAAACGAACTGGATAAATGAATAGACTAGACAAGCGTTCCAGTGCTGAAACCTTGGTCCGATTGGAGCAAATTTGCTCCACTTTTGAAGAAAAAATAATAAAATCTACTCTGACGCTCCGATTCCTTTGAGGTTTATTACACTTTTTGCACAGAAAATTTTGGATACCTAAATTCCATACAACTGTGAATTGGAATGTTTGGAACTGAAATTAAAAATAAGCAAATGAAAAAAAGAAAAAGGGCCGAGCGCTTTTCAACGATTTATAATTTTATGCCGAATTGTGCTTTTCATGGCAGTGTTATTCCCTTGGCTTACCAGTTCCTCGTGAAACTCAAGTGCTTTAATGATAGCTTCGAGGATGCTCATTTCCACCGTATTGGTTGATTACAATATTTGACTATTTTAGAGTGTAAAAGATTAATTGTTGTATTGGCTGTGTGGCATTTCACGTCATGCTGCATGGTCCAAAGGTCGCCCAAGTTCATGTTATGAATCTCATTAAAAAAATGGTTTAATGTCTTTAATGTGTTTGTGGATTGGGTCTCACACTCAGCGGCTACATATTAAACTGTGCCTGGGCCCTGGGGAACTTTGGGAGTTGTCTATTAGCATTACTTTTTTGCTTTCAGCGAAGAGCTAGCTGCTTTATTTCCGCCAAAACTTCTTAAGAAAAAAAAAACTTTTAGGGAACATAGCGTTTACTTTGGAAACGAAAAGAAACCATTTGATGGCCTACTCTTTAGTTGAAAAATGGTTTTTTGTTGTTTTGAATTTACTCCAAAAATTTTACATTTATTTTTAATTTATTTCTTTTAAATTTGCTCCAAAATTTAATGACTGAGGTTCGAACTCTGGCGTTTTCTCTCTCTCTCTACCTAGTAAATCGGCCCTATCGAGGTAACCATCGGAGCGAAGTTTTCTCCGCAGTGCATCTTTCGGAGATTCAATTTTGCTTCGAAGTAGTTGTCATCGTAAGAAATTTTTCACAAATGCGGATTGCATTCCCAAAACTTAAACTTTCACCAGCAAAAACTTATCGGAGGACGTCGGGTCGGCCGATCGGAGAACTACCACGAAGCAAAATGTCTCCGAATCGAAGGAAGTTGGAGACAATTCCGCTCCGACCGAAAGTGGGAAATGTTTCCAGAGAAATTTTATTCACGACAGCGCCCATTGAACAGTCAAATTCGTTACCTGTGCTGGCAGTAGCAAAAAAAATTCATCCGAGTTGGTTCAAACAAAACTCATGGTTTAAAAATCACGGTATTTGATATTTAGACAGGTCGAGTATTAAACACTTTGTGGCTATTTCACGGCAAACTTTCTGATTTAGGCTAAAACCAGAGCTAATTTTAACGGCATTAAGCACCGGATTCCAATTGAGCTAGTCAGCTGACATTTGTCAAGGTTCCCGCAACTTACATTATTGGCAAGTAAAGGACTGAAGAAAATTTTTTTAAATGTAAAAGGAATAAAAATATGCCACCCAAATATATGTATTTCACCCTATCACAAAAACCCAAATGGCACAAACAAGGGATTAAAAACATCGTCGTAGTGAATGTTTTGTAACAGATATTTAGAACTTGGGAAGAATTTTAACAATAGTAACCATTTCGTTCTTTTTGGGCATTCACTTCCTTTTGGGCATTCGTTGCCAGCCGTTGTTGTAGATTTTCAAAAAAACCTTTCTAAAAACTTCCCCTCAGTAACTCAAACATTATAATTTCTTATTTCGATCAAAAAAAAAAATTTCAATTTTCAGTCAAAATTCTAAAATTTCAAAAAAAACAACATTCACTCTTTGGCAACTATTTTTGGTAATGAATTTCGTAACCACACCAATCCCCTCCTCTTCAAAAAAAATGGTTCAAGTCTCCGAAGAAGTTCAAAAACCAGTTCATAGTAATTTTTTTTTCTTTCTTTTTCTCTCAACCACACGACACAAAATGCATAATTATGATTTTTAAGTTCCAGTTGTAATGGGCAATGAATGTTTCATAATCACCCAACAAGATGTTCGCAAAATCGAAGATGCTCGCTTTTTATCGTACCATAAGCTTGGTGCAAATGGTTGTTATTTTTTTATTATTCTCTTTTTTTAATAAGCAGACAAAAAATCACCTGGACACTTTTAGGAGAACTTATTCCTGTTGAAACGATATCAGGCCAAGATGTAGCTTTGAGGGATGCCATCATGACTGCTGCGGCACTTCAAAACCAAAACCTGGGGCAAAATATGTGTCAAAACTTTCTTGAAATTCTCAAACAGTATTGCGGGTGAGTCTATACATACTAGTTTATTTCCCTCCCGATTGACTATTTTATGTTTTTAGTCAAAGTAGCCAACAACCACAACTGCAACCTATTGTTGCATCTATAGCACAACAAATGGAGTGGGCGCATACGTGCAATACTACAACTCCTGCGGTAAAAACTACTTAAACTGATTGTTGTTTTACTTTTTTAACTTTTGAAATCAGTTCCCTTTCACATATTCAAAGTCCACTTCAATGAATGAACTACCTACACTCAAAGAACCACAGTGTTGCTCCTGTAGTCGCAACTGTTGCTGCTGTAACTGTGCCCCGAAATACATTACTCATCAAGGTTCTAATACTTCCGGAGAAGATCCCACCACACAATCGAATGAAGGATTACTCAGTGCAAGAAAAATGCTGAAAATTCGGAAGTCCATTGAAGACATTTTAGGCATTTAATGTCATAAACATAAAATCTTATTTATTCAACTCCTCTATTGACAAATATAAATCCTTCAACACAATTTTAAAATCTTCAATAAGTGCACTTTTGTTGCATTTTACTTTTGTACCATCTTCAGTTAGAGCGCAACCGTTCACAGCACCGACTTTAAATTCTTTTTCGGCAAACACATCCGGTTTCCAGATAACAGCAATATCTCTCCCCATACAAGGATCGTAAAAGAATATGCAGAACTCCGAAAATGCTTCCTAGAAATGAATATCATGTTTTTTGAATGAGTTTGAAAACAGATTCTTCAGTAAACTTACCCTTAGATCGTTTATTGCAAATCGGAGGAAGTTCCGTTCAATTGGAAACTGTCTGAAATTTGGCATGCTCCATTCTGAAAATGCCGATGGAAATTCATTTGCCATGCAGTTTGGCACCATTTCGGGTTTTAAGCGAATCAAAAGATCGTATCCTTCTCTCGATGCTGTAAATAGTTTGTTTGGTTTGATTGTAGCTAAAGGAGTCAGGATTTGCAATTCAACGACAGTTAGAGCGTGTTTAGCTAGAAGTGTTACACGAGCTAGGACGGGTGGTATAGGAGCCTCCTTACTCCAAATTCCATATCGTTTCTCATCGAATGAGGTTACAATCATCAATGGCGGGTATGTTTCACGTTCGGTGTTGAATTTGTTCTCCAGTTCTGATAAACTTTGGTCTAAAAATACAAAATGTTTGATAAAAAATAATAAAAAATAATAAAAAATAATAAAAAATAATAAAAATAAATAAATGAAATAGTTTGGCGCTAAAGAGTGGGGAGATCCGGGACCTTAGAGGAATAAAGAACAAGAGGAAAAACCATTACTTCTCTTGCCCTCAACTTCTATTTGTTTACATTGTTGCTTTTGTAATACAAGATCTATCTGTAATACACGTATTCAGCTAAATACAAAGTTTTGTCAGTGAAATTACTAACACCACTTTATTTTCGGATTTCGAACTGGTTTTGAGGACAGATGCCGTTGTGTGTGTGTGTTGTTTGAACTCTTGTTGTATCTCCTCTGTGCCCGGGACCTAGCGCTTTTCTCACAACCTTACATTGTGAGGAACGCTGGGAATCTACAATTTTTTTGCCGATTCCGAAAGGCTAATTCTCAATTAGTCTTTCGGAATCGGTGTGCTAGTGCTTTTCATGGCAATGAAATTACTTCCAGGGGATTTGCCAAATCCTCGCCAAAAGAAATATCAACCATTGGAAAACCAACTTTTGGTTTCTGGAATTCGGAACTCAAGCTCTCATGTAACAGGTAGACATGTTACCACTGCACCAAATAAGTCTGGAGATCAATTTAAGACAATACATGAACTCATTGCATCCAAGTTTGCAACAAATTATCTGTAGGGAATTTTGTTATACGCACCAAATTTTTCTGTTTCAGACATTTTTTAATCAAAAGAATCAAAACAATAGGTTGATCTTAGAAAAATGGAAACTACATAGCGCTTTATGAGAGTGCCTACACTAAAGCGGTAAGAACAACAAGGTTTTCATACATTTGTTGTTGTCGCGACGGTACAAATCCTAACAACAGCGTTTCTGCCGTTGCCCCAACTGCAAAATCTCTTTGGTTTGGGAGAACCTTTACATAGTGACCGCATTTGACTAGCTACAGAGACGAACTGTACAAAATCACTCCATTTATCTTGGTCGACTTTGAAAGATGAGTTTGGTTGATAACAAGCTCACCGAGACCTCTGATTTCAAAGAAGAAAGCTCAAACCACAACTTAATCAACAACCATTTAAAAAATAAAATTTGCAAAAAGTCAAAAACCTCTACCCCCTATTTCAAATCAACTGAAGACAAGGAGCAAAAAAAAACAACAGTCCCAGCAAAAGAACAAGACAATAATGAGATGAACGACAACCCCTGCTAGGTTAGGTTAGGTTTAAATGGCTCTCAGGAAAACAACTGACACACTGACCATTTGGAGCTTTTGATAAAGCGATAGAGATGGAGGGTTTCTGTGTTCGCCAGATAACTTAGATCATCAAGGAAATATTTTCCTAGATGCATTTTTCTTTTAAAGGAGAGTGCAGGACATGAGCAGCAGAGGTGTGGGACTGTCTCTTCCTCCTCCTCATCTAAGCAGCTTCTGCAGAAGTCGTTAGAGGAAAGGCCGAGTATTATGGCGTGTTGAGATCGGTAGAACGGTCCCCTTTCTGGCGAGTTAATCGGCTTTGCAGTTACCTAGGATATCTCTGTGCCCCGGCACCCGGAGGTTCAGCCATCTCCCTGATATCAGACAGGCGATAGTATATATATATGCTCTAGTATCACCTGATGATCAAGTAAAATTTCTTCAAGACTCTATAACTCAACTTTTCGACAAACATATCCCTCTAAAAGTTAAATTGCAAAATACCACAATGAATTCATGGTTTACGTCTGAAATTCTAAACCTTATAGACAACGTGATCAGGCTTATAAACGTTGGAAGCGGTTTCGAGTTCCTGAAATGTTAGCAAAATTTCGATCATTGTGAAACTTGGTGTGCAAAAAAATACGTGATGCCAAGCAAAGAGTGTATTCTGAACGACTTAACGAAAACCTTTCTTCAAAAACACTATGGAAAAACATTCGAGAACTTGGCGTTGGTAAACAAAAAGAAATTTGTAGCGCGGATTTTGTCCTAATTATCTCAATGAAGAGTTTGCAAAAGTTCAAAGCATTCAAAATATACCTGACAACAATGGCTCATTTGAGTTTCCGGTTGTTGACCCGGCAAATGAGAATGAGGTTGTTGACCCCGATAATCGTCATTACTTTGGATTTGTAAGAGTTGATGATGCGGATGTTCTTAGCGCAATTCTAAAAATCAAATCATATGCCATAGGCTTAGACGGAATCCACCCGCGTTTTATCATGTTAATCTTACCAGAAATACTTCCAGCGCTTACGCATATTTTCAACACAATCATTATGTCTTCATGTTTCCCCAGTACTTGGAAAGTCGCAAAAATTATACCTGTCCTTAAAAAAAGTGAAACACGTTCATCGCCAAAAGAATTCCGACCTATCTCAATATTACCGTTTTTATCGAAGGTATTGGAAAAACTACTAAACAAATAAGTAACTTTTTGAATGTAAATAAGCTTTTAACAGACAAACAATCTGGATTTAGACAAGGCCACAGTTGCATGACGTCTATCTTAAAAGTTTCAGATGATATTCGAAATGCGATCGACAAAGACATGTTAACTTTTTTAGTGCTACTGGATTTCTCCAAAGCATTTGATACTGTCAATCATCAAAAGCTCATTCTGAAACTAAAAAATCAGTTTCGTTTCTCAAATAGTGCTGCTGATCTAATTCTATCGTATCTAAGTGGTCGGAGCCAGGCTGTTGCTATTAACGATAAAATTTCCCGACCTCTCAACCTTTTCTCTGGAGTTCCGCAGGGATCGATTCTTGGCCCGTTGTTATTTTCGATGTTCATTAATGATCTTCCAACGCAAACAAACCACTCGATTGTTGACTTGTATGTGGATGATGCTCAAGTTCAGTTTAGTTGCAAACTTGGAATGATTGAGGATGGGGTTTACAAATTAAATTCCGACTTAAGTAAAATACTACTGTGGTCAAACACTAACTCCTTAAATCTGAATCCAATAAAATCGAAATGTCTTATAATTTATAAAACATCGCTTAATTACGATTACTTCCCAGCACTGTATCTTGGAAATGATAAACTGGATTACGTAAGTAAAGCCAAGAATTTAGGTATACTTTTTAACTCAACTCTTACTTGGGATGATCATGTACGATTGGTAATCGGGACAATTTACGGATCACTGCGCAGTTTATCTCAAACGAAACACTTTACTCCACAACATATTAGATTAAGGCTAGCAAAAACTTTGATTTTACCCCTAATCACGTATGGATGTCAAATATTCACAATCCACAGTTCTGTAACGAAAAGAAATCTGTCAGTTGCTTTCAACAATGTAACACGCTATGGCTATAATCTCAAAAGATTTGATTTCTCTAATTATTCAAGCAGGATTTTAGGCTGCACTCTATACACATATCTGAAATACTTGTCCTTAAAAACACTCAACAGAATAATAATAACTAAAACACCTTCATACCTATTTGAAAAAATAAAATTTTCTAGTTCGTCTCGGTCTTTTACCATATTACAACCCATCTTTAGCTGCAGAATTTCAGAAAATCAGTTTTTCGTAGATGTCATAAGGCAATGGAACAATTTACCCATATCTATCAGGAGACAGCGTGGTACCACTCAGTTTGAGGCAAGCTTGTTTAATTATTTGGCATTAAATTAAATGTTTTAGTACAACTCTTTTTTTTTGTTTATTTTATTAAATTGAAATTAACTCTTACTAAGCTCAATACTCCTTATTAAATTCTTTTCTTGCTTAATACTTAATGTGTCATATTAAGCTTATAATAAGGTAATGTAAATTAATAATGTGAAGAACAATTAACTTAACTTTTACTAATTTAAAGGCTTTGAAGCCCATTGTAAAAGATTCCTGTAATTAATAAAATGAAAAAAAAATGATAGTTGAGGGCGGTTACTGAATTCGTAGAAACAGCTTCGAGTGATTTGAGGGCTGCTAGACTATCTGAGAAGATCCGGATATTCACTGAGGATATCACGTTTTCTTTTAGCCACGATAGGACCTCTTTGATCGCCAGAATTTTTGCTTGGAACACGCTACAGTGGTTTGGAAGGCGGAATTAGAGACTTACATTGAGCCTGTCTGAGTTCACCCCGCAGCCGACTCCTTCTTCGGTTTTTGAGCCATCTGTATAGAAATGAATTTAATCATCTCTTAAGAATTCTTCATCTTCCCAGATAGTTCTGAGATTTGGAACTTGTTTTCAAAAACCAATTGGGGTGGAGGATGACGTAGTCGGAGTGACAAGGGATTGATCTGAACAGATTCAGGATTGTAGCGTGATCATTGTTATTATCGGTTCATTGGGAGATAGCCCTAATACTAATGGCTGTAATGGCAGCCATTTGTTTGCTGAAGATATCTAGTGGTGTGAGATTAAGGAGTATGTTTATGGCCTCTGAGGGTGTTGATCTCCTCTGCTTATATACAAACAGGATGTTCATTGGACCTTGCTTAGATTATCGCAGTAGATCCTTTTATCAAGAGTGGTCCACCTCCATACCACAACTCCGTATGTGAGTATTGGTCTGATGAAGTGTAGAGCCAGTGGGTGATTTGAGGGGAGAAGCCCCATTTATTATCAATAGCTTTTTTACAGGAAAAGAGGACGGATTTCCTGACTCTTTCCTTTAAATTGAATTTCCAGTTTAGCTTTTTGTCTAGGAGCTTTATCTGAAAGTTTAAGTGGAATGCCATTGATTTATGGAGTTATTCGTTGAGGAATTTTGCATTTCGTGGTGAAAAAAACGAGTTCAGGTTAAAAGCCAAAACACAATAGAGCGTCGCGGCGCGTCGACCTCACGTAGGCTTCACGATACATGAGAAATCCTCAAAGCGCTCTACTGTCATTCATTGGTCTAAGCTTGTGCAAAATTAAGAAAATATATCGATTGAAATATCGAACGACCATCGTTGTTATCAGTAACTATCGATAACAAAAATCGAATTTTTTCTTTTGTATTAAGTACGTGGAAAACTAAATCGATTGCTAATTTGTTAATTACTTCTGATAAAGAGATAAAGAGAGGAGCTTAGTGAAATGTGTGGTGTAATCAATTGAGCTTAGTATAATGTCCGTAGTTGCATTTCCATACTGTGTTGTCGCATGCAATCTAGTTTGTGATAACATTTGCTGTTTAAAATGAAAACCTTGTCGATTTTTCAACATAATCGACTTTATATTCATACAAATATCAAAAATGTTATCGCAATATACTGTATGAAATTATCTCTTAAGTTATTGGTCGAGCATCTTAACAAAAAGAAAATGATTTAAGTGCTTTAATATCGCCCATGTTGACTGACTTTATATTCACCCATGCGGTTATGCATCAAAAATTAATCGAAATCTACCGCATGATAGATATAACATATATATATATCGATTTTTAAGAACATCTTTTCAGAATTATAGTTGTTTAAGTGATTAAACATCACCTACGTTGAACAATCTAGCAAAAGTCAAGTTTAATACAGGTTTAACAACGAGAATTGAAATACTATCTATTTACTAGTTACATCGATAAAGTTCTGCTAAAACATACTAAAATTCAGCTTAAGCATACTTCATGCACAAATATGAAGTACAATTTGATTGATTTGTTAGCCACAAAAATCTGTAATCAACTTTATACTCACTCATATATCGAAAGTTCATCGAAATCCTCGATATGAAAAATATTATATAAAGTATAAGTCGATTTTTCAAAACATTATGGCAAATTCATAGTAGTTTAAATGCTTCAACAACACCTACATTGAATAATCCAACAAAAATTAAATTTTATACAACTGTAACAACGAGAACTTAAATATTTGTGTAGTATTTACATCGATAAATTTCAGCTGAAACACATTTCAACATCGATACCAACATATCGATAATTTGTTTCGTAAATCGATGTTTTGCTTACATCGATTTTATTACTCTTCCCTATTGCAAAACTGAAAAGGAGTGATATGTCAGAAAGCGAGCAAAAGTTCAACATAGCTGAACTTTTTTTTGAAGGTTGGTCGCTTTGTTACGTTTGCTTACGTCTGTCAAACGACGCGTTTGAGGACAAAGCGTGATTGTGTGAGACTCTACAGATTTCGTATAGTTGAACTTTTGATTGTTCTGTCAAATGAGGTCGACGCGAGGCAAACGCGCTAATTGTGTGATGGCTTTAACCCCTAGATCACTTTTTCCCGTTCATTTTTAGTTTGTTTAGAGCATTTTGCATCAGGTCCGTAAGGACGTGAGCATGTTTACCTGATACCACAATGGAGACGTCGTCATCTGCATATGCAATCACTTTGAATCCCTCAGCTTCTAAGCCAACTAGAAGTTCGTTGACGACTAGGTTTCATAGAAGAGGGATTAGGACTCCGCCTTGCGGTGTTTCTTTACTGACAGATGTTTTGCAGAGAAGTCCCCTATAGTTGAGACACAACCCCTGTTACTTCTTTCTCCTTTTCCTGCATTACGAGAATCCTGACCTCAAAAGGACCACAACAACGCCAGACAAAACAACGTTTGAACTGATATCATTTTATGTTGCTTTGTGAAATTGTGATATTGGAATGGAAGTGGACCATTCAAATTCGTATTCCTAATGCTATGTCCGCACCTGAAGATAACCTGGGTTTCGTTCCAGGATGGTTTGAGTTAACCAAGTAGTGTCCGCATATGCAGAAAAGTTTTGAGTTTATCTTTTTGTCTTAAGTTAAAAAGAGACAGACATACAAGTGTGAGCAGAACGTCAACGACGTATGAGAGAATTCATTCTCTCTCCACTCACTTCCACTCTCTTAAATGTCAAATTCAATGGAATATTGGAAATAGTGCATTCAGCGCCTTTGGTTTCGAGTAGGTTATCTCGAAACCCAGTGACTAAAAAGGTTTCATTTTGTATGGCAAACCACTTGGTTATCATGTTGGTTTGGGATTGTTTTGAGTTAAACAAGTTTAACTCTCAGGTGCGGACATAGCATTAAAAGGTTTCATTTTGTATGGCAAACCACTTGGTTATCATGTTGGTTTGGGATTGTTTTGAGTTAAACAAGTTTATCTCTCAGGTGCGGACATAGCATAAGAACTTGAAAATTAAATTTAATTCGCTTTCACTGGCATTGCAGAATATGCTTGATAAAGTCAAAAATAAGTAAAAAGGAGAGCCTGCAGTTTCTAAAAAATTACAAACTTTTAAAACTCACCATCTAACTCCTCGTTGAAATTTAATATCGTCATTTCCGTTCGCCAATCAGTATTGGCCAGCAAATGCAAAAACCTAAAGAATCCTGTCTGTGGTTGGCAGGTATTCGCTTGTGGACCCACTTTCATATACTGACTAGCAATTAGGAGCTCTGTGCACTCGTCTGGCCATAAGCCATTATCAATCAATTGTGAATAAAGCCATCTTTTGGCAATCATCACAGTAGGTCCAAAGCTCGAATGCAACTGATGTAACCCATGCAGGGCACTTGTTACCTTTGGAAGCAGGACATGTTGTTTTTCTAGAGCTATACTCTCAAGAGTATCCTTATAGTGTGTAATTCCCCTCTCATTGACTTCCTTCTTCATCAGTGCGATTTCCTTAGCATGGGCTATTTCCACATGAAACACAAATCCGTCCTTTAAAATAAAAACTCCATCGTATCGGAACTGCGTTCGGAACTTATGTTTTTCTTTTAGGGCTTGAGCTATCTTCACATAAAATGCTGTTTTTAAAGCTCGTAAGGCTGACAGCTCACTAGGCCATTTCCCACTTACTCCTAAAAACAAAAAACCACATAATTACATCAAGACAATTTAAAACTAATCAAAAGAATTAGAAGCTTACCTAATTGAATGATTCCGTGGCAGACTGTTCTACTAACAAGACTAATTTTATTGCTTTTAGCATCGGCTAGAATCGGTACCGGATCACAGTACCGAAAAACCGGCGATGTACCTTGGATATTTGTAATTTCTAATGGCAATCCATCGAGGGTTCGTAGTTGCTGTCCCAATTCGTCAAAACTTTTGATCACTTCCAGAGCTGTAGTTTCAGCATTTGTCTCTTGGTTAACATCTTTAACAAGTTTATCAACGTGAAAGATGTGATTCAATTTGTAGACAACGTCCAACTCCCCAGCTATGTAACTCACTTCAGAGGCTTTCAAACTGAAGTGATGCGTGAGAAGATGTTTCACTATCTTCTCAACAATCAGACGCTTCTGGGCTAATGGCTCCCCCGATGCCGACCAAACACAAGATTCAGTAATGCTTCCATCTTGAAAGCGACGCAATTCGGACTTTTCACCCCAAAATTTACGAAAAGCTTCTGCACCTTCATCATTTGCTTGTGGTCCTTTGTCTAGAATTTCGTAAGCTTTTTCCGGATTTAAAATAATTCCAAGATGAAAGTTTCTCCAAATATCTTTGGCTGGTGCAGTGATTTTCCATGACGTAGATGGGGTTTCGATAGGCGTCAAGTGAAAAATACGATCGGAGAGTCCTTTACGCAGCAAACTGTTGAAAAATAAACAACGTGTTTAGTTAACTTACAAAAGGTAAGAAAAAATATTTTGTTCTTACTCGGAGACCATTTTGAGAATTTGTGGGAACCAAAATCCGGCATAGTTATGACGATCTGAACGAGTTCCGTGGGTTGTCAGTATGTTGCTGATTGTTGGCTTACCTGAAATTCTAAGAAGAAACATATGACTAAGGTGTGTATAAATATAAATTGTTTTGAAGCTGTTCTTTTCCCATTACCGTGGACGCCTCTAACAAGGAAATGTTCTTTGTTGTGAGACAGTCAATCTTTTTTAGAAGCTCAATGTTTTACCTTTTTCTTGTGATTTGGCTACTAGCGATTTGTAATTTTAAAGCATAACGAAAAACTTTTATTTAGCTGACAACTAAACAAGTTCCGAGGAAGCTGTGCCAGAATACCAAAGCATCGACACTGAAAAACTTTCAACTTACGTTCTTTTTACCTAACGTGATTTTTCTCATTAAGGTAACAGTTGTAAGCATTTGCGGTCCGCCAAAAATTCCACTTATAATCAAATACCTCAACTTCTTTCCGATTATTTGGTAAGAAGAATGCTCTTGAGTTTTAGAGCATTGTCAACTATGCTGACTCCAACTTGGACACCCGTCCAGTAGAGCAATGGAAGGTACTAGAAGAAATCTCTTTCTCAGACTACGTCTGATAAAATTTATCATCCCCACTACTGATCGCCCAATGAAACCCTTTCGAAATAATAGACGAACGGACTTGGCTACCTTTAGCAGGGAGTTAGACAAAAATATAGATTCCTTCAACACAAACAAGAACCTTGAACCAGAAAGCCTTGATAAATTGACTGCACAACTCACAGGGATCCTAAAGAACGCTCAGGAAGTTGTCTTATCACAACGGTTAAAAAGAACAAAAAACCACCTATAAAAAAAGACCTATGAAAGGCTACTTGATTTACACATCCGCAGCTTTCTAAAACCGAAAGTGTAGAAACAGCACTACACTATGCAGTAAGAACAACAGAGAAAACGCTGCAAGAAAAAGAATACACCCTGGCAGCTTTCCTGGATATTGAAGGAGCATTCAACAATATACAAAACAGTGCAATTAAGAAAGCCTTAAATGATCTAGAAGTAGAAGAAACAATCACATGTGTATGCTTACGAAACGTCAGATCCACAGCGTACTTGGAGGTGCAAACTTGAAGCAGTGTGTATCATGAGAAACCCCACAAGGAGGTATCCTCTCACTCCTACTCTGAAACCTGGTCATGAATGAGATCCTCATAACTCTCAAAGATGATAGCGTCAAAGTGGTTGCCTATTCCGATGACTTAGCTCTTCTGGCGACGGGAAGATTCCCTACCACTATAAACGAACAATTGAATAATGCACTAACCAAGGTCTGCGCTTGTATAAAAAGATGTGGCCTTGCAGTTAACCCCCTAAAAAAAGATTTGGTACTCTTCACGAATAGAATAAAACTACCTACCTTTGAGATGCCAAGATTAAATGGAGCCCCACTTAAGATCACTGATCAAGCAAGACTCTTGGGAGTGACCATAGAAAGATGCAAAAAAGCCATTATAGCACTGTATTCATGTAACAGGGTTTTTGGCAAAAATTATGGACCAAATCCTGGTGGAAGGCGCTGGAAAAATCCACGCATTTAAAAACCCTAACCAAAGTTGAAAGAACAGCCTGTATTTGCGTTGATAGCCAAGCAGCAATAAAAGCTATTTCTGCCACTCTTGTCAAATCTAATAGCGTTTTTCATTGAAATTCGATAGATTTACTCTCAAATCGACAACTACTCCTTTTAATGGAACATGTTTTTAGGTTTTTTGCTGGTATTGGCGGTTAAATTGATGTTCACAAATAGGAATTCATATTTTCATATTTTGTAATTTGTTTTCTTCAGCAAATTACTGAATTCTAACTTACTTTCTCGTGTTCTCATAATTTATAGCAATTTTTTCAACCCAACGCTGGCACAACAAATTGAAAATAAACAAATTATTTTCCATTTAAAGTTTGAAAGAACAAATGTTTTTGCATGTGTGCATGAATTCAGAGTAGATCTCCCAACCAAATGGGAGTAGATCTTTGGCGTTTAGAGTTACTCCGGATCTACTCTTTTTTCAATGAAGCATGGAAAATGGGAAAGGAGTAAATCTTTTCGCAAAAGGAGTAACTCTTTTCGTCAATGAAAAACGATATAAGCTTGTTTCTTGCTGTTGCGAAGAGCTTGGCACACAGCATAACGTTTAACTCTGCTAGGTTCCCGGTCACAGTGGCATACCGGGAAACGAAAAAGCGGTTGAACTAGCGAGAAAAGTCTCAACACTTGACCCTTCTCTCATTGACCAATCAATCAGGGTCCCGTCCCACCCTGTGAAATCAAAAAGATCATTTGTAACAAAATAATACAAAATCCAATGAAAGATGGAAATGCCCAGATTCCCTTGTCACTTCCAGGAAACTATAGCCAAAATACGATAAGAACGGATCTGAAAGGCTACTATCTTTAAATAGCCCTTCATTACAATCGCTTATAAGTACTAAAACGGTACACAAGGCTACCACAAAAAGAAAATGGGTCTTTGCACCGATGACTTATGTAGAGGATGCAATGACGAAGACGAACATGAAGATACCACTCAAACAAACTCCCCAGCAATCTGCCACACCAGGAAAAAATTTCTAGGCAGTTACTTCTTCAACGAACTAGAAGAACTATCAGACACTCCAAGAAACAGCTTATGCTGAGTCCAAACATGAGGAAGGCCTAATAAGAAATTGGAAGGTTTCTCAAAATAATGAAAATCATAACGCAACACACAAAGTGGTTTTGTCCAGCTCAACAAAATGAGAGATGATTTTTGGTTGTCCAGAAAGAAAGTCACGCAATTGTTGGCCAAAGTTTTCAACAATGGACAACAATTGCAACTATTTTAACCAAGGCAGATATTCATGAAAGACCCGATGTTATCCAAGTTGTTTTAGACGTCGGCAAGGGCACAGAGATAAGCTTACCAGTGTACTGTACAAGGGACTTTTACCACCGCCTTAATTTCTTATAATTGTTAAAAATCTTCAAAACAACAACATTACGGCGAAAGCTTTGGAAGAATTTGCTTCAGCGTCACGAGCAAAGAGAAGAGGTCATAGATTTCTCACTTAACCTCAGAGTGCCTCGGTAAACCTCCCGTTTTAAGATTGTTCCATGTCTGAGGTTAACCAAATGCAGATTTCGTTGTATTGCTGATAGTCAGGCCACAAAAGAACAATAATCAGAGTACAAGTCGACAACTGACAAACGATCATAATTTTGGTAGAGAGGACCCGATAATCTAGAGAAATAAAAGAACTAAAGAGCTTGGGACCACAATGGAAATGTTTAAGGCTTGGACGATGCCCGCTCCCCTCCTTTTTAGCATAATAACCTCGAGTACTTACTTCAAAATGTGATCATACTGCGTGTAAACAGGACAATTTGTCATAAAAATCAATGGAAAACTGTTGACTTTAGTGTTGTTTAGGATGTCAACTGTTCGCTTGGCTTCGGCCTTTACTCTGCGATACACATCCACTGACAAATTCGCACAGATATTACAAAATCCAGTAAAATCAATAAAAACAACGTCATAGTGTGTCGAAAACTGCTCCAGAGTAGGCTGATTTGGTGCCGTGAAGTCGTTGCAGAGTGTGATGCCTTTGCCATCTTCATCCCACGTACTCAAGGCTGCAAAATAGATAAAAAATACATAAAACAAAAAAAAACCTAAGCAACTCACCCAAATTATTCCACACTTGTCTGGCTACTTGGTAGCTACTCATGGCAGTATGCAGCTTTCGCTGCCTGAATAGATAGACCACAAAAGCCGATATCATGTGACTCCCGAACCCTGCATACCCAACATCCAGGCTCCTTTGCCGCAGCCACACTTTCAGTAATATCAGTCCGTCTTGAAGGTTTTTATTGTTCGAGAGGGTTTCCTCTAATCCCTGTTGATTCTTTTTCATAGTGAGATCGAACAGTATGTTCGCATTGTAATTAGGTGTAGCAAGTGGGAGGTTGTCTCGAGTATCTTCTTCCCCAAATATTGCCCCACGGATGTTACTATTCCAAGGCACAAAACGATTTAATTTAAACAAAGAATCGCTAGTTCCAACGAAAATTCTCAACAACAACTTTTTCCCAATATTCCCCGAAGGAGTGACCTCAAGAACTGGCTTCAATGGATTGTTGTTGAAGTAATTAAAATTGAATTTAAATTTTTGTGGATTTTGTTGAGTCATTTTCTTTGCAATGTAAGACAAGTACAATGCCCTTTTCTGGTGGTAAACCAAGTTTAAGTAGTCTTCTTTTTGAAAACATTCATTTGGCATCACAACACAAATGTCGACTACAAGTTTCGGACCAATTATTGCTCGGTGTTTGAATGAACCGATTATGTAGGGCTCTTCGGTGGGTTTTATAAACTGAAACTGTAAACTTTTCAGTTTGTATGTACCCAACGATAGTGGTGATTTAAGGCCATCTTTTAACCAAGCTAATTTGTTTAGATCTTCCTTCGTCTTGTCCGATTTAAGTTGCGTAAGGAATATGGTGAAAGTTCCCATCCATGAGTTCACAAACTTTGTGTATTTCTCTTTCACCTTGAGTTCACCGAGTATTTCCTGAATTTGCATTCGAAACAGATTCGAATGGAAAAGGTTTTTTGTTTCATTTAATTGATTGAGTTCTTCTACAGTTGGTTGCTTAAACAGATCTGAATTGGTGTTGACTTTTTGCTTTTTTGATGGGATAGATTTTTCGGGTACAGGTGGCTTTCGTTTTGAGGCCGAAGACGTTGGTAAGACTTCTTCCTCTTGTTCAGAGAAGCCATCGTCACTCTCATCTTCATTTGGGTTAGTTTGTTCGTCGCTGGAGTCTTCACTTGTTCCATTTTCAATCATAGAATCGTAGTGCAGTTCGCCACCTTCAACACTTGATTCGACATCACTCTCTTCAGGCTCTACTAACTTTACAGGCTGAAATGTTGAATGAAATGTAGAAATAGAGGTAATTGATGAATCAAAATTAACAAAACCTTTGATTGAGGAGCTTTTTTCTTCAATTTTACCATTGTTTAAATAGTTTTTGTAATTGTGTATTGAGGGAGGTTGATATAAAATACAAAATCGTCAACACACGTGCTAGTGAACTGACAAACGGAAAGTTTGTTATGGTTTTTTAGCATTTGCGTTACGTTAAAAGACAGATAGCTATTCAGTTACAGCGGCTGTTTTAATAAAGGCTCTAAAACATCGATGGGGCATGTACTAGGTCAGTGATAGCGAACCAACGGCAAGCGTGCCATTGGCGGCACGCGGCAAATATATTAAGGGCACGTCAATTGATAAAATCAGATTGCACCTTCGAGTGGCAGAATCTGCAATGTCCACATCGAGCTTAGTTTTCCCCTATTTGGAATATCATCTGCTAAAAATGTTCATGGGCATTGCTACAATTTGCACCTTTTGGCTCGATCCCACCTTTTGGTCCATTCGCGGTCACGTTCTTGAAAGATTTGTTGATGTTATTAGGGCTGTGTAGACTGGTACACCTCATTGTTTTCATACACACAACTGAACCTAGTAGCCCAATAAACAAAAAAAGAAATAGCGGGGGCCCCGGCCTAGCACATTCTCACAACCTTGTGATTGAATGGAGCGGACCTACGATTTTCTGCCGGTTCCGAACGGCTAATCGAGAAAGCGCTTTACATGGCAACGAATTTACTAACGAAAGTCTTGCCAATTCCTCGCGCCCAATCGTTTTGTGCAACTACGTCATCGAGGCACACATTCCTTTCCAGCCACAAGCCCAGCATTGTTAAGGTGCCTATGTGCGGATAATTAATAAATATCCATCTGGAAACATCGAAGCATTACAAGTCGCAGTAGATGTACACCAAGGAAGCATCTTGAGTCATTTGCTCTTTTTGCTGGTCTTCTGGAAGATGAAGTACTGAACACCAAATTACATCAACTATTTTTTGCTGACGATAGAACGACCATAAGCGAGGATCCAATATTCCTGCAAAAACCACTTAATGTGTGGTTAAAAGCCTTAATAAAGTTGTCTTTATTAACATTCAAAAGGTCGCATAACACATTCGGTAAAAGACTTAAAAAAGCAAATCACTAGTGTCAAGCAGTTAAGTTAAATCCCTACGAGATCACGTTGCTCTTAACGCCGTAGAAAAGACAAAGAAGAAGTCTGAATGGTGAACGGACAATTGGCTTTTGTTCAAAAGCGTATCAGTTGTGGCTGTTCCGATATTTTTGAAATGGTAGGTATTGAGTATTCCAACAGTGTTTTTTTTTTTTTTAGTATTCCGACAGTGTAGGTATCAAGATGAGGAAAATTCGTCGAAAGCAGCTCCCCCGGTGTGCTGGGGAAGGCCCTAGTATACCCAAGACAAATTGTACTTCGAAGTTTGGCAAACGAGGCAATAACGTACTTACGAGAGAGCATATGCCACCAAACAACTGACGCATAGGAGATGATTGGTATTATCATAGCCGTATAGATCAAAAGGACCCTTTTTGGTGAAAGACCCCATGTCTTGCCAATTATTAAAGCCACTAGAGCAAGAAAAAAGCAGAATCAAACACAATTTTCTAAAAATCGCCAATGACAGGTGGTCATCTTTAGAAACAAGCCGAGTCTCCAGAAACCTTTGGCCTCACGGGCCACAACTCGTTGGGTACCCACATGATGAGAATGGGCATTGGCACATCCGACTTATGTAAGGATGCCATGATGAGGAGGCAGAGGAGGGATCATTCCCCTTCCTCTGTGAGTGTCTTAGGCCCCGATTGCGGTTGTCGATTGACTAATCGATACTCGACTTTAGTCGATTTCGATCGACATCTTTCGTTCATAATTTTCTGGTCGACTGTTGTCGACTGTTGCGTTAGGAAATTATTTTATGGGAAAATGTAAGTATTTTATTGAACAAATGCTCATATTTTGATATAATACGAGTATATAATACGAGTATTATATCAAAATATGAATTTGTTCAATAAAATACTTACATTTTCCCACAAAATGATTTCCTAACGCAACAGTCGACAACAGTCGACCAGAAAATTATGAACGAAAGATGTCGATCGAAATCGACTAAAGTCGAGTATCGATTAGTCAATCGACAACCGCAATCGGGGCCTTAGCTTGGCCCACACTAGGAAAAAGGCCCTCGGAGAATACTTCTTCGACGAACTGGGCGGCATCTCTAATCTCCCATTGAGCAACGTCCTGAAATTTACTCAGGGCTCCAAATGGTTCAGTGGGGGTTCCCTACCCCAGTAAGCCAATCACCAACCCAAAAACTCCTTTGCATTGCCAAAAGATTGACAGTGCTTTAGTAGTTTCAGACTCGACATGTTTAGACCAAAGAAGCAAAGTTATCTAGGATTAATCCGAGATGTTTGACTTCGTTGGAAAAGGGGATGTTGACGCCTTTAAGTATAAGTTGGGTCAGACCAGTCAATTTTCTTCGTCTCGTGAAGAGGAAAACCTCAGTTTAAGTTCCAACAGTGCACAACAGCCAAATGTTATATATAAGTAAGTATATATGTATTTATATCTAACCTAAACAAAGAATTACAAAAAAGAATAGAATTTAAGAAAGCAACATTAGTATTAATTATATTATTAGTTAAGTTAAATCATGCTATCAACCATTTTACACAATATTCTATCACTTGAATTGCATTGATCAATATTTGTGTTCTTTGTGTTTTGTTTGCCATCAACGTTCATTTTCATAAAGTCTTCCAGTGAATGTTTCTCCTCTTCGAAATCAGGCAAAGCAGCAAAAAGATTCTTTACAATGTCCCTCACTTTCTCCAAATGCTTTTGAAACCTAGTACAAGTTTCAATGCGTTGCCGTTTTTGCATTTCCATCATCACACGCAGTGTTTCTCGTGCTTGGTGTGGTCGAAATTCGTTTAGTAAATGATGGATATGTACAAATAACAAACTCAGGTCATCGATTTTCTCTGTTCTCCTTGGACTATCAGGAAATTGTATTAATAAATCAATCAAGTCCAAAAAATTTACAAAGAGCGAGTGATTAAGCTTCTTAAGTTCTTTCCTTCTATCCAAATGTTGAGGAATAAGTCTTTTTATTCCTTGACTCTCTAGGGACCGAATCATTTCTTCGTTGCTATACTGCACTCCGAACATAGAATATGTTTCACCAATAGTTGGTGGGGGCCTAGGTACACGGTTGCGACGAACATTTTCTTCACTGAATAAACTAATATATTGGGTCGGTGGCAGCGGGAGGGACATAACTTGAGCAGATTCTTGGTTTGCCATTGTTTTTATTTTGAAATTGTTTCCTTTTATTGGCAAATGTGTTTGTTAGTTTATCGGAATGAGATTATTACGCCTTTAAGAAATCAGATGGTTCTCGTAGACTCTATCAAAGTTTGGACAATTATTTATTTAGCTTTTGGAAATACTTGAAGCGTTTACCTTTTACTAGAACTAGATTTTTGTTCTTTTGTCCATGGAAAGAAAGCATAAAATTGTTTCCCTTGTGATAAGATGGATGATGCCTTTTATGAACAAAACCTAGAATATGAAAAATATGTTAAGAAAATGAATTATTTGATTAATATGCATTTTTACTCTGTTTTATATCAAAATAGATCCCTTCGCCTTCAGTGAATTGAAATGGAAAACAAAACAGAAGAATTTTTTTTCGTAAATTTATACCAAAATGTCTGTTTGGCAACTTAAAAGTGTCAAGTCGTCAATAAATCTGTTTCCTTACGATCAAAATCTATTGAATTCTACGATTACTGTCAAACAACCTCTGAAAAACATCGCTCGTGTAAATGCCACTCCTAAGGCTCCCAAAATTTTCGCATAGAAGTAAAAGTGGCAAATTTTGGGAAAACACCCATTTGTAACGAACGTTGCGTTTTTTCGCAACTCAGAAATCCTTTATTTCTTTTTCTTTATTTCTTTAATCAGCTATGTAAGCACTAGCCGTGTATTATTGGGAATTTATAGGCGCGTTTTATCGAAATTCTATGTGCACTTATGTACACTTCAGTAAAACATCGCTCATGGGAAAACAACAACTCCTTATGTCAATAGCCTAAGTGCACATAAATATCGCAGTAAGCTAACTGCACACAGGGATGGTTGGTAAATTTCTTTTTTTGGCACCCAGAGGTTGGCAGTCTTTGGGTTGTGTTCGTTCATATTTCTGATTTTCGACAACAGATTGAATAAGTCTGTTTCTTTACTTTTTGTGCACAGAAATTTTTTTTTTAAGGAGTGGTTGTAAAATTCTTTCAGAAAATCTATTAAAGAGCGTAATTGTCTTAAAAGTAAAGAAACGCCTTGAACAAACCATTCGCAGCAACGCAATACTTGGAAAAACGTCTGTTTGACAGTTTTTGTATTTGTTTTGGCTGTGCACGATTTCTGTCCACAGAAATTTTGGTGCCGGAAATTCGCAGGACGGGGAAATTTTTTTATTCTCTCGAGAGCACTCTCTTTTTTGTGCACTGCTACGAAAAATCGGAACGGGATTAGACTGACTTTCGCCGAATTTCGGTGCATTTCGTGCGAATTTTCAGTAAAGAAACACACCTAATGGCTAATAGAAGAGTCAGGTGGTGACTTAGTGGGGACATAAATAGACACGCAGTTACTAACACACACACACACACACACACACAAGGGAAGTTTCGCAATCGGTCAGAAAAAAAGAACATCAGACAGAACACATAAGAACATCAGAACCAAGGCAACCAAAAACTTGAGTCACAAAATGAATCTAATTGAACACAGCCATTGCGAAAAAAAATTAAAGTGACATTTGTTTGTTTACCTCGAAAGTAAAAAGTTGAAATGCGGCAAATAAATTGAGAATCGAGAATTAAATAGAGAAAAATACAAATGGAAAGTAAAAGGTATGCATTTATATCCTTAGAATGCAAATTTTTAATGTTTCTTATCCTTAGAACAATTGCAAAGGGTGCCAACACTGAAAGTGAAAATTGAAAGTGACGTCCGAAGTGAATATAAACCAAAAAATCGTTTTATTGAAAGTGTACATAAGTGCACATAGAAAATTTTCAATAAAACGCGGCTACTCTAAAATGAATAGCGTTAGTGGACAAAAAATAACTCACTTGCCGAAGTGAACAACAGGGATGGCTGGTAAATGGCGTATATGGAAAAGTGAACTTGGTAAGTGAATATAGTCAAAAAAGCGTTTTATTGAGACTCGCAAGTGAAGTGAATATAGAAATTCCCAATAAAACACGGCTACTGAATATAAAAACAAATCATTACTGAGTTAAAAGTGCTCCATTTGGTTTGTTTTTGTATTTAAAAGCTAATAGAATTATTGAGCTGATTATAAAACTGCTGAGTTGCCACAAAAAGCGCACCAAGCTCATTTAGTTTGAAGCTTATGCCGAATTTCCATGAATGACAAATAAAAAACAAAAAAAGAACACTCCGATTCTGGCATCAAGTCACAAGTCACAACAACGTCACAGTGAAAAACTGTGACTCTCTTCCTCACTAAATTCGTGTACTTTATATGTAAATCGAACAGACCTCATAATGTTTGTTAACATACGGGAACGCCTTTGTGCAACTTTGTGGAAATTTTCACGAAATAAAATCGTAATTTTTAATCAAATTGAAACTGTGAGAAATAATTTTGTTCAAGTTATTCCGTTTATCAGATATCAAATTCAAAAATTAAAGCGACATGTCATCAATGTACTCAAGCAATTTGCAAACTGAGCAAGATGGTGAGCTAAAGAAAAACGCAATAAATTTGGGAGTGAAAATTAAATTCTTTCAGATACATTAAATGATAATGATCTTGTCCAACATATGCACAAAATCGTAGGCGACGATTATTATTCCAATGACGATTTAAATTCTATGGACGGTCCCGAAGAAGACGAAGATAACTTGGATGAAAAAAAATCTATTTGGTTGTATGAGCCTACAAAACGTTTACTTACTCTAGTAGAAGAATATGAGTCAAGACTGGGAAAAAGCCTTCAGTTGAGCAGCAAAAAAAAGATGTGGTCGGTTATAGCTCGACAACTTGTCGGTGAGGGATACGCCTTTACAGTTAATCAGGTGCAAGGCAAATATCGCAGTTTAGAAAGGCGATACAAAAGCCACCAAGTATTCAACAACTATAAAAGTGGTCGGAAGAGGAGTTCTTGTCCCTTTCAGGAGTATGAATTTCCCTAGGAATATTAATGTTTATTTTATTTAATTTTGCTTCTTCGTTTTAGAGAGTTGGATAGAATAATTGGGAAAAGAACTAAAGTAGAACCAGAGCTACAATCTAACAGCGAACAAAACATGAGTGAAACCCGTGAAGAAGTGTTAGATTCAGGAACCAGTCCCAGGTTGGAAGATCCGCTCCAAAACTCATGTAAAAAAATAATTTTTTCTTTTGAAACATGTACATACTTTTACACATTTTCCTTGTTGTTGTTTTTTGGTGATTCAGATGTTGCAAGGAAAAAACTACCCCCAACCATGTCTATGAACGAAAAAATTCTAAAGAAAGTTGAGGAAATGCAACGGGAACGAGCCGAGCACCACAAAAAAATCATAGATTTTCTCCAAAGAAGAGAAGAACGTGCTGAAAAAAAGTTAAAATTATTAGAAATTTTGGTCAATCAGTTAAACCAGTAATAATTTAAAGTATTTCGTTCTCTTTATTTATGTAAATTTAATGCCTACTTTTTTAATACTAGCTCAGAAATACTGACTGCTATGGATCAACCATCAACCACAACCTTGGAAAAGTAAAACAAATCAATACTGAGCTTAAATAATTGAGTTTTTTAATTTGTTTTATTTTATTTGTTGTTGAGTTGCTGAGTTGCGATAAAAACGCACCTTTAAATGATTAAAATAAATAAACCAAGTAAATAAGTAAAAACGAAACAAAAGAGATATATGTGAACTACATTGATGTACCCATAGAGTTCAGGTATCAGATAAGTTTTAGATGTTTTCATCATTTCTCATCAAGAATGTACATGTTATGGAATTTATCATTTTTTAAAACTAAATCGAATAAAAAAAATCTCCTTTAAGAAAAACTATAATAAAAAATTCTTCTTCCTTCAGTTGGAATGATCTGATGTCGCTCTATTTTGGACAAAAAGAAATCTCTATTAGTATTTTGAGGTATTTCTCAAACCGCCCGATTGATGCAAAAAGATTGCTGCTCATGATTTTAAGAAATGACAGCCACTTCTCGATTTAAAGTGAGAATCCAACCAAGCAGCATTTACATCATGTTGCTCAAATTTCGAAGTGAAAATTTTCATCAAGGAGCTTTGTTTGTAGTCGAATACTTGAACAGCAGGTATATTTACCGTTAGGCCTACGTTTCCGGTTTGGATAAGCGATCAGAAGTTGCACACATTAGGGCGAATAGAGAGGTTTGCGACTATATAATTTCACTAATGTCAAGCTAGTGAAATAGTTTTTGTGCAGAAAAAAAAAACTGATCTTTGAAATCGAGTACAGAATGTGACAGCAAACTAACATGGTACCCGCCTCGTAATGGTTAGTGTCTGCCTGTTATGTGGGAGGTTAGTGGTTTGAATTCCAAAAACACCAGAATAAATAATTTCACGGGTAATATATTTTGCGAAGAAATGGCATATCCTCCTAAACACCGCCATGAAATGTTTTTTGTGACTTAGCTGTTCAGAATGAGCATAAAATTCTAGGAACATACTTGAATGCGTTAGGCCCCAATATTTCCGTAAATTTGTTACGCCACCCTATTTTGTTTCTTTTATCATTTATTCATCATTTGATTCATTCAAATAAGTACTTTTCAAGTCACATTCGTTCTTGCAAAAAAAAAGAGCGAATTCTCTTAAACAATTACTTATATCTATCTTCTCAGGAATATATCGTTACCAAAAACCAAATACTTTATGCATTTTTTTTAACAAAAAAGAAAAGCAAAACAAAAAACACTTACCTCACAAGTCCAGGGGTTCCCAAAGTGGTTGATATCCAACCTTTGGTGTCGAAATTGATTTCCCACATGCCACTCACTTGGAGCCATTACGCAAGGGTATTGCTAAAATGTTCTCTTGAATTTACAAATTCCTCAATGGACAATTAGAAATAAATCCGTACGAATAAAATAAATCAGTAGAAATAAAAACACATGTACAGCTTGAACCGCTGGACTGATTTTCTTCAAAATTTGCAGTTAGGGTCTGTGGGGCGGCTTACAGAAAGGTTTTTGCAATTGAATCTCTAGTTCTTGAAATAACGGTACCTGCCATACAACCGATATGATAATACCTACTTATTTTTCTCGAAAACGGCTCCAAAGATTTCGAAAAAATCTTGGGTGATGAACCAATTTTCGATTGTCTGTCCTATGATGCAAGAAATTATTTTGGGAAAAATTTAGAAACGGTACCTCTCATAGTACCGTTTTTTAAAAACCGACTTCCTCGTTAATGCAATGCATGATATTGATGAAATTTCGTATTTTAGAAGTCGTAGTTTGTTCCATAAAGATTGCGTATCAACATTTGAAAAATTTTAATTTTTGAAATTTTTATAGATTGTTTCAAATTTTTTCTCAAAAAAACTTCTGCCAAGATCTTAAATATACTTGACTTTCAAAAAACTAATTTTTAAAAACAGTAAAAAATAAAAACAGTTTTTTTGAAAAAGTTGATCCAACGATATTGATTAAATTTTCAGCGTTTATATGTATTAGGAATTGCAAAAGATTGATTGATCCGATGTCTCCGACAGCAAAGTAGTCGCGGAAGGGTTGTACGTAAACAAAAAAAAAACTTATGTCAACTACATGCGTCAGTGTTTCCTTTACGAAATGGATACCATAAACAAAATAAATGCTACGATCGTATGTTTCTCCGATCTGTTACGATGATAGGGCTGAATGTGTAGTTGGTAACCCTGTAAAACCAAATATGTTATGAAGAGCGAATAATTATACGTGCGACCTAGTCGTGTCCATTTTTTGTTTCACATACATGTCTAAGCGTGGTACCTGTGGCGTGATAGTTAGCATGTCCACCTGCTAACCCAGAGGTTCGAGATTCGAAATGTTTTTCCACGGGTATCGCCTTTCGCGAGGAATTGGCAAGTCCTCCTTTAGTAAATTCATTGCTATGAAAAGCGCTTTCTCGATTAGCCATTCGGAACCGTGTAGGTCTCCTGCATTCCCTCACAAGGCATGGTTGTGAGAAATGCGCTAGGCCCAGGGGCTACTCGCTCTGTTGCGCCACCCTATTTATTTATTTACATTTCTAAGCGGAAATATTTCAAATTTATCAGTGTAAAAAAAAGTTCCATTTTTCATCCCATGCATCACTACGTAGAAGCAAAAAAAAAATTACTATCGAACTAAACACGTTTGACTCCGTATTTGGTAAAAAAAAAACAAGAAATTAACTGTTATAAAACTGCTATTTAAAAATCGTAAATTTATTAAACTAAAAGTTGAAAATTTGCAAACAAAATTTTATAAAACACCCTAAGCAAAGCCGAGATCATTTAGCTGCTGGCTCATCTTTTATTGTTGCGTCCTTCACACCAAGTTGTGGATATAACTTTGCAACTTGGCCAGCCGGTGTACACATACGACCAGTAAAATCTAATCGTTTCTGATTTTGACTCTTCTCTGCTGTTGCCATGATATCTAAAAGTGATCTAAAAAAAGAGAATAAAAAGAATTCAAACTTTCAATGTTGATGTCACACTCAACCGATAATCACACCCACCTATGACCATTTGAGGAGATATTTCTTTTAGATTTACTTAAGAAATTGCCTTCTATACTATGTGGCGGTGACAATGGTGAATCCGTTGTGGCTCTAATGATGTTTCTTGGAGCGTCACCTATCAAAAACAAGAGCGATTTAAATGAAACTAGTTTACTCCCAAGGCAATGGTTGGTATCACAAGGCCCTTCGCGATTTCGGACTACGAATGCTAGACACCCTCGTAGGGAATGTTTTGCCACATTTGTTACTACTGATTAAATTATTAACACGTTCTAAATATCTGTTGCAAAACATTCATTACAAAGATAGCTACGTCATTTCCTTCTTGGCATTCGCAGGCCGAAATTGCTACGACGCGACGGACCCTGTGAAAGAGATGATTAACTTACGGCTACTCTCCGAATCGGATTTAGTTGCTGGCTCAATTCCCCGCACGACACTCGAACGACACTCCTGCAGGCATTGCAATACCGACTTATGTTGAGGAGTATCTCCGCTACTCTGGATAAGAACTTCCAACTCGGACCACAACAGTTTATATTGGTCGTCCTTTTTCGTTCCCTTCAATCTGTTTAGTGTGATTGTGTGTATTTTTATATCAGCTGAGTTAATGTAATTTTAATGTTACCTATTTCCCATGTTAGGTAAAGGAAGTGCTTCTCCACGTGAAGCAGAACCGAGTAAATTGAAGATACTCTGCTTGCATTGAAGAACATCATGCTCGTCCAATTCTTCTTTGGAAATCTTTTTTAGTAAAACATCCAAGTAACGAACGTTGTAGGCTATTGTGGTGCTAAGGGTGAGTGGAAAGTATCTCGAACGTCGATACATCTTAGTGCGAGCTCGCTGGAGATTTTCATCGGGCAGGTGTTCAGGAACTGCTTTCATCGGATAGAATCGGTGTGCTCGTATAAAGGCGCCAAAATCACTTACACGATAGTCAGTTACACGTCCGCCAGCACCCTCCGATATCGATGGCAAGTCTTCTAGGCACGAGCGTGTTATTTGAAGGGCATGGATAAATATTTCACCACCACGAGCAGAAAGCAGATGACTGGTTAGTTTGCCACCAGTTTTTCTAAATCAAATAATATAGAACCATAAACTGAATGGTGAAATGTTTGTTTTTGCGACAGCATGAATTTAGCAATCGTGATTGCGTCCGATTTGTGTTTTGCTTCTCAAATAAGTTTAAAAAAAGGGTAGCACAACAGAGCAAGGAACCCCTTGCACAAATTCTAGCGCATTTTTCACAATCGTACCGATTCCAAAGAATCTTCAAAGCGCTTTTCAAAAAAATTAATATCGGAGGACTTGCCAACTCCTCGCGAAACACCATTCCCCTGGAAAAACATTTCTTGTTTTCTGTTGGGATGCCAACTACGTAACAGGCAAACATGCTAACCATGACTTCACGGGCACCAAAAACAAGTTAAGATTCCCAATAACAAAATTCTTACCTTGGCATTTCCAGCAACACCGATCGGCCATTGAGAAGAAAGTTAATCAAACACGAACTGGGTCGTGATGTGACATCGACGGGTGTCACTCTATGCATAGCCAGACAAGGTTGCATATCTGATGCTCCGAAGCCTCGGGGTGTACACCACTTCAGTGTCACAGTATTATATTCAGAGCCCTCCTTTACACTAGTCGGTAAAAGCGCTTCCGATCCACATATGATGGTGTGTGCGTTTTTTGCATGAAGTATTTCCACATCGTAGTTGGCACTTGAGTTCGCATTTTGTTCTTCCTAAAAAAAACCATTAAAATAAACAATTTTAGTCATTACAACACCGCAAACAAACCTTCATAGGAATTCCCGTAACTGTAGTACTCGCCAAATTGTAATGCGAAAGTATCAAGTGCGTTAGCTTATTGGATATAGACGGAGCACTAGTGGAATGAATTTCTGTGGTTAGGGAAGGAGAAACTTCTCGTAATGCTCTATTCGTAACCAAGGACTCCATATTTAGTGGAACTACATTTATGATAACCAAATGACAATGATCAATGTGTAGAAATGTATTTTGAGTCGCTGCGAAGGTGTTTTGTTGCATCAGGACAGTGTGGAAAATATCCTCGAGACTTTTCATACTCGGATTGTCACGAGCTGATGTTATACAAATGACACGTCCCTTATTGGGGACTTTCTGTTTGTCTCCAAGTTCTGCCTGTACATCTTTTTGATGCAATGTTGGTTCCGCTAATGCTTCAATGGCTGCACGCAGACCATGGATTACAGAAAAATCAGATGATTGTGGGGTATTGCGTTGGGGTACACCTACCATTGCCATTGCATTAAGGACATGGGACATGTTTTGTGTGCTAAGACCCCAAGTGTTCACTATATGCGCTGCAGTATCACTTACTATGAAACGAATCTAAAAATAAATATAAAATACATGTTACGGATTTTGTTTGTTTTTGATTTAATACAAAATATACCAGCTTTCCTTTTGGAAATAAATCCCAAACAATGCGACAGTACTCAACAGAAGCCTCCACCGACGATGTCCAAAGACTTTTGCTAAACTGTGCCAAGGAGACATCGCTTGAGGTTTTGCCTTTTAGAAAATCCAAATCAATGTAATCTTCACTAGATATGCTAAAATATTGAGTATGATCAAGCACAAAAATGGTTTTGTGATTGATATCATACATTTTTAATGTTAAATTATAAAAATTTTATTTGTTTAGTGAAGAAATTTTTGATGTGTTGCTGGCTGTCATTCGGCTTTGCTTGTTTTTTGTTTTGTCTCTTGTCAAAAATTTATGGTTTCCTTTTATTTAAGTATTAAAAGTGGTTGGCAATGATGCTGCGAATAGAAAGAAATGTTGCGGACTCAAAAGTAAAATCGTTTTAAACTTTGTATATTAAAACCCTGCCAACATGCTGTCAATACGTCATGTTATTGTTTTTTTGTTAGGGCAGCTTTGCTTCGGAAATGTGTTTGCAATATTAAAGAGTGATGTGCTTTTTGATTCTAAATGATAAAAAGTTTGTTTTTTTGCATTTGGCGTGTCATGACATTGTTTGAAAATCATTTAAACACATTTATTAATTGATGAATGAAATACCATCCACAACCATTAAAGCATCCGAAAATATACCATCCACATGCCTAAGTAAACAACCACAGCAAAATTTTCAGAACCGTTAAAACCTTTAATGGAGCCGTTGGTGGCGCTAACATCGATCTCCCCTCCGTGATGTTACTATAGTTTTAATATACAAAGGTGTGACCGGGCTGCCAGCCGCTGCCTGCTTCTGCTACTGCCAGCCGCTGACAAGAAGCGACTGGCAAACAGCCGTGTGTGACTCGTGCTTCTTCTTCTTTTCCATTTCCGGCGTTACGAGTACTGATCTTGAAGCGATCACAACTCTCCCACTTTTCTGCTTCACACTAGTGATCCGCCTGTGGGGTACGCCACGTTGACCTCAGAAAGCGTCGGCAAGCCTCCCGGTCTTGGATTGTTCCATGCATTTACTTGTATCAGGAGTGTTTTGGCCTGCCTTTTCTTTTTCGTCGCGAAAAAAACTCGTGCTTAAGAAATCTAAAAAATACCGACTTTTCTGCAACAAAATAAAAAACGTTGAATTTTCTTAATTGATCTCACCTCAACCGTTTTTTTTTTTTTCATGCCGAGTCTCTAGAAACCTTTGGCCAGATATTTCCAAGAAAAAAACAGAATTTCTACTCCAGCTAAGCAGACCTCGGCTCTCTCTGTTGATTGGCATTCTCACGGGACACAACTCGTTGGGTACCCACATGATGAGAATGGGCATTAGCACATCCGACTTATGTAGAGGATGCCAAGATGAGGAGGAAGAGGAGGGATCATTCCACTTCCTCTGTGAGTGTCCTAGCTTGGCCCACACTCGGAAAAAACCCTCGGAGAATACTTTTTCGACGAACAATCTCAAACATCTCAAATCTCCCACTGAGCAACGTCCTGAAATTTACTCAGGGCTCCAAATGGTTCAGTGGGAGTTCCCTACCACAATAACCATTTACCTTTCCAATCCTCCCATTTCCTCATCCTCTGATTTCCCGGGGAGCACAATGGATCCTTGAGATCCGAGTGAGGTGTTGCCACTTGTGTCTGCACCCCCCATTCAACCTAACCTAACCTAACCTCAACCGTTTTTTCACTGACCACACCTTCCGGCCCGAGGGCTTCCGGTCCGGGAGCTTCCGCTCACTTTCAGCTTGTAGACAAAATGAACTTTTGGGATGAAGTTGACCTTCTGTATATTCCCTATTCTGTGGACAACCCTATGAGTTTTCAAAAAATATACTGTTGCTTTCAACAGTTCTCAAAAACGCTAAACCACAAAATCACCACACATCCTTATACATTTGAACAGGACATTAACTGAACTAGTCCCACTAAAAACCTAGAGCTACTTCAGAAAGAGAGTTGAGGGCAAACCCAGGGCTCAAAAAACACTCAGATTGGCATTCAGAGCAAGTTTAGGTTTCTCAAAAAATGCTTTGTGTGCGAGAACTAGGCAATCTCAGGGCTGAAATCGGAAGCCAATAAGGACGACCTATGATTTCTTTCGAAAGTTTGACTGTTTGACAAAATCGTTAACGAAGCAGAGGTGAGGTGCCCTTGATGGAAAAGACCGGGGACTGCCAGTCTTGCTTTCATTTTTGTAAAAAGGTGGATAAGTGGTTGTCCTAGAATGACGTCAAGAGTAAATGTTCGTTTGGTACGCTTACAGCAAGTATTTTAGTGTCGTTGCTAGGTTAGGTTAGGTTACAATGGCTGTCAAGAATACACCTGACACACTTAGACCAATACTAGGTCCATTGTGATACATACCATAGAAATTATGCGAGGGAGTACCTCACTTAACAAAACCATTTGGAGCTTTTAATAAAGCGAAGGAGATGCAGAGGATCTGTATTCGCCAGATCGCTTGGATCATCGAGAAAATATTTCCCCAGATGCCGCTTTCTTTTAAAAGAGAGTGCAGGACATGAGCAGAGGAGGTGTGGGGTTGTCTCCTCCTCCTCCTCATCTAAGCAACTTCTGCAGAAGTCATTAGAGGGAATGCCAAGTCTTATGGCGTGTCTTCCTATCAGACAATGTCCGGTAATGACATTGATTACGGAGCTAACTTGCAATCTGGCAATGGATAACAAATGTCTTGTGCGTTTTGGATCTAGTCCTGGCCATATCCGTTTTGTTGCCACGCACGTGGTGATATTGTTCCACCTGTGATTTGTTCTGTCCATTGCCTCTTGCTTTAGCATAAGTTTACATGTAGCGATTGGTATACCAATATTCAACCTGCTGGTTGAGATCGGTAGAACGGTTCCTTCTCTGGCGAGTTCATCGGCTTTGCAGTTACCCACGATATCTCTGTGCCCCGGCACCCAAATAAGGTGAATATTGAACTGTTCAGCCATCTCCCAGGCGACAGTTAAGGGCGGTTACTGAGTTCGTAGAAACAGCGCCGAGTGATTTGAGGGCTGCTTGACTATCTGAGAAAATCCGGATATTCGTTGAGGATATCACGTTTTCTTTTAGCCATGACAGGACCTCTTTGATCGCCAGAATTTCCGCTTGGAACACGCTACAATGGTTTGGAAGGCGGAACGAGAGACTTACGTTAAGTCGGTTTGAGTACACCCCGCAGCCTACCCCTTCTTCGGTTTTTGAACCATCTGTATAGAAATGAATTGAATCATCTCTCAAAAATTCTTCGTCTTCCCAGGTCGTTCTCGGTGGGATTGAGACTTGGAATTTATTATCAAAAACCAATTGGGAGATGGTGTAGTCGGAGTGGCAAGGGATTGATCCGAATAAATTCAGGATTGTAGCGTGACCGATGTTATTTACGGTCCATTGGGAGATAGCTCTCATACGAATGGCTGCACTGGCGGCCATTTGATTGCTGAAGATATCTAGTGGTGTAAGGTTAAGCAAGGAGTGTATTTAGGGCAGCTGAGGGTGTTGATCTCAGTGCTCCGCTTATACACAGACAGGCTGTTCGTTGGACCTTGCTTAGATTATCGCAGTAGGTCCTTTTATCAAGAGCGGTCCACCATACCACTACTCCGTATGTGAGTATTGGTCTGATGACCGCGGTGTAGAGCCAGTGGGTGATTTGGGGGGAGAAACCCCATTTATTACCAATGGCTTTTTTACAGGAAAATAAAGCTACGGTGGATTTCCTGATTCTTTCCTGTATATTGGCTTTCCAATTTAGCTTTTTGTCTAGGATTATACCTAGATATTCGGCTTCTAGTGTCGTTGCTAGTCTACTAAGTTTTTCTATCTTTTGAATTGTGGTTACTTCTCTTGTTTTTGGCCATAATACCACAGTTGCATACGTCATTGTTGGTCAGACCACCAGCGTCCGTATAGAGGTCGCACATCATTTTAGGTGAGGCAACAATTGTTCCCGCATATGCTGCGACAAGTACATAGTGATTTGTTGGCTCTATTGCAGGTGCGTTCTAGTTGTGGGTAGGTTCAATGACCGTTTGCTGTCTGGGATTCCCCCAGTATTCCCAATGTGTTCCCAATGTATTTTGATTCTTTAGATAGAGTAATGGTATCGTTTCACCAAAGACAGAAGGCGGTATTGGGCGATCTAATTTTCTTCTGTTTTGTGAATGGGACAAAAACCGTCTTATAAGAGTTGAGAGAAAGAGTTTCGTCTGAGTACCAATATTGCACTGTGTTCAGAGCTGACTGGATCCCGATATTATTTTTTCGGATGCACCTTGTATTACAGTCACCCCTATCACAGGGCCCGTCGTAGCAATTTCGGGCTACGAATGTCAAATAGAAATGACTTAAAACATTTTTGTAATGAACCCTTGGGAACAGATATTTATAACTTGTCAATAACTTTATTAATAGTGACAAATTTTGTTGCAAAACATTCACTACAAGGGCGTCTGTGATGCTTCCATTTTGGTATTCGTAGTCCGAAATCGCTACGACGGGCCTTGTGATAGGGGCCAGTAGCTAAATCATCTGCCGAATCGACGGCATAGATGATGCTTTGGGTTACAAGTACAAGTATTTTTAATAGACTGCCTACAACAATTGACCAGATAAGTGATGAGAGGACTCCACATTGTGGGCAGTAGACTGATTCAAAAAAAGTATATTTATATTTCGGTCTAGAAGCAAAGTGCCAGGATGAGCGATACCTACATATTTTCTTAGAAAATTAGTTGCTCTTCAAAAAAGGTTTCGTATCATTTTTCGACAAATTCACTCCTTCAAAAGTTATTCAAGGATAAAGTTTAATTTAGAGTAATTTTAAGTTTTTTTTCTTGATTTCTGACAAAATGTTAAAACTTATCACTTAAAATCATAAAATCATTCATTCATCTAGGGAAAAGTGATAAGTTTTAACATTTTATCAGAAATCAAGAAAACCGAGACACATAATTCAGTCATGTATCACTCGATCACGTGTGCGGTAATTTGGCCCCTGCTGCCTAGCATGGACATTATCCAATTACAAACAGGCTTCAGGCTTCTCATGGGGCTGAACGAAACCTGTTTCAAACCTGTACCTGGATTTCGTTACCTTTTCGTTTATAATACTGTCAAAATATTGTTCTTTCAGTGTTTTTGCTGCTGTTAGAATAGGTTTAGTTACTTTTATTACTTGTCCCGTAAAAATAGACAAATCTTCGATTGATAGTGTTTTTGTAAAACTGAAATTTACATCGACAAATTTGGGTTTTTTCCTCTATCGTCTCTGAAAATATGAACGAAATGTTTTAAAAGAAAGCAACCGTACTGTATGTTGTTGATTTGATTTATTTATATTTTATTTTAATTTGCATTATTTTCGTCAATTAATAAATTTAATTATAATATATGCGAATACGAATGAATAAGAGAGGTAAGCTTTTACACACGATAGCTGTGTACACTAATAAATTTAGTTATCGATACATAAATATATCATAATAATATAATTAAGTTTTCATATTGTTAATTTTTTTGTGTTAAATTTAAATTTATAATTTTTAACGACCACGATTACAGTTTTTGTTTTGTTGATTTTTTTTTTATAGATTTTGCTGTAAAATTAAATTTTACTAATGATTGTTTTAATAATATCAAATATTTGAATTTGTGTAATTATTTTTTCTTATTATTTTACTAAAATTACTTTTCTTTCAAATAACTAATGGAAAACAATTGATTTTTAAAATATTTTATTAAATGTACAAATAAATTAACTGAATTTGTTGTTAGTTAGGAATTTTATAGAAAAGAAATGTATTCGTTCTTAATTTGTTTTACACGAAAAAAAAAAAGTTAGGGATGGATTTAATCCAATTAACGAATTTTTAACATATTATGGAATTTATGATTAGTAAGGAACAATTTATAATTACAGAAGATGTAAGTAATAAAGAAATTTTTTACAATTAAAGTTCTATGGCGGAGTTACTAGATGGAGTGATCTTGGATTTCAATAAACTATAAGCCCAGCTATATTCCATTGCTTCATACTCGTGTTTTTCTCTGTTGACGATGGAGCCATCATAGTGAGGATCCTACATCTTGAGAATGGGTTACATATTTAATATTAAAATTATTTAACTGAAGAAAAGCTAACTAGGCTATAGGTTAGAGTAGGCGAAAAAGAGCATGCCTACTGCTGCCGCAAGCGTAAGATAAAGACATTCCAGACAGACTGTCGCCGCGCCGTAACGCGTTAGGTAAACGGTTAACTTTCCCACAAGAGGTAATCACTTCAAAATATAATCTTGCAGAAAATAGCGCACGGCTCAGTTGGATCTTGAAATTGTCATGTTCAAACGAGAGATCCTGAAAACTCCGTCAAAAAGGCAATGCTATAGAACGTTCAGACACGCACGTGAAGAAACACAAAGAAATACAGACCAAAATACTTCTGGTACAAACAAATGAAATAACAACTGCATTCGGTTGGAATCAGTAATGTAAGAATTCTAAACCGGAACCCCTGTAACCCTTTTGTTTGGCGTTGTGTGCGGTTGAATTACAAACTCTTTTATTTTTTTTTTCTTCCATTTTTCTATTGATTGGCAGTCTAATTCGGAAATAAATAAATAGGGTGGCGCAACAGCATTGTATATAGAAACTATAGTATTATTATGTAGACTTTTTGACTGGTAGCGAACCTATTTTCTCCGGTCCAACTTAGCAGTCTCCGTTCCAAGCCTTTTGTTTCACCATTGTGTGTAGAGAAGCGAATGCTGCGCCACCGTGCTCCTCCGGTCCAAAGTATTGTTAACTCGAATCATGTACTTACTATAGTTTCTATATACAATGGCAACAGGTCGAGGAGCTCCAGGGCCTAGCGCATTTCTCACAACCAAGCCTTGTGAGGGAATTTAAGGGAGCAACAATTTTCTGCCGTTTCCGAACGGTTAATCGAGAAAGCCCTTTTCATGGCAAACATTTTTGCTTCTGTTGGGATTCGAAACAAGAACCTCTGGGTTAACAGCAGACATGCTAACTATCACGGAACGGGTATCACCAATTCGGAAACTAACTAATACAGGGCCCAAATACCTATGTAAATCAATTCTACTTTTGAATCAATCGAAAGTAATTTTTGATTGTACCTACATACTTTTAAATGCCAATGGGAATTAAAATAGAATCAAATTTGAATTCTTTAAACTACTTTCGACAGAAACTTCCGAGATTTGGTGAATTAATTTCAAGCATTCGAACACTTTTTTTGGACCCACAAAATCGGTCGATTCGGAGCGTCTAACAGAGAAAGCGCTTTTCATAGTATGCAATTATTATCGGAGAAAATGTCGATTGCCCGCGAAAGGCGATTCCCCTGGAAAAACATTTTTTCCTTGATGTTTCTGCGATTCGAACATCGAACCGCATAATAGGCAGACGCCCTAATCATTACGCGACGCAGACCACATGCTGATTTTACATGAGCCATATAAGGAAAAATAAAAATAAACTTAAAACACACATTCTCACCAAACATCACAAACACATACACAAATATTGTGATGTGTTCTTCGGCAGACCACAACGCTATCATTTCTGAATTTCGGAGATAATAGGGTTATGAAACTATTCGAAATAAAAATCTATCACTCCACTTCTACTTTCTAGCCCCTCACACACACAGACCATCGCCTTATCGCAGAAATGGTGAAGACGCACCTGAAATTTAATTGTTTTTTCTTTTTTCTTTTTAATTTTCCATTTGGTTTCATTTTGATTGACATTTCTATAAACTATTAAACAATGGTTAGAATTATTCTCAATACATTCCTTTATATTACATACTTAATTTACAATACTTTTTGCTTAAATTTTTCAAGCAACTTTGTCTTCTTCATATTTCTATAATTAAATTTTATTGTTAATTCTTATTTTCTTTTAATTTATTGTTTTGGCCAATACAAAAGATAATTATTTTGATAATACATACTTTTGTATTTAATGAATCTATTTTCTACACTTTGTTGTAACTAAATAAAAAGACAAAAATAAAGGTACAAAACAAAAACAATTGAAAATATATGTGCGGTAGGATTTTGTATGTTGTATACACTAAGAAATAAATTCTTAAACGAAAGTTTATTACTCGATTTTATTTTAAAAACTAAAAACAAATTGTTATGTAAGTATTTTTCTATTATGTATACATTTCTGTAGTAATTAGCTTAAAAAAAAAACAATTGCTTAATTTTTTCAAACTATTTTTATAAAACTGAAAAAAATATTTATGTTTGTATATTTATATAAAGGTGGTTTCAAAAGTACTTACGTTATAAAGACATAGTTAGGCAATAAGCAAGAGTGGTGCTTTTTTGATTTCAAAAAAGGTTGAAATGAATGCGTGAACGTAGTGAACTTAAATCTTAGACAAACAGAAATTTGGTGAGACTTGTTAGATTATAATATAAAATAAAAGTTGAAGAAAAACCAAAATTTACAAGAGGAAGGGACAAAATGATTTTCTTTAATTGCAAAAAAAAAGTTTTAAGTCTAAAGCAATACTTTCATCTCATCATTTCCAAGACTCAAATAACTCCTCGGCAGATTAAATTGTTTGAGTTTCGAATGTAAATGAAAGCCCAAGAGGTTTGTATTACGACTGTCGAGTATCGAGTTAGTGATCCACAAAACGGGTTAGGTCGATGGCCATGTCGGCTATAAATTTTATTGTTCTGGGCGTTCTTCCGTAACTTTTTAGACGATAATCATCCAATCGTCTATCTGCGACTGAATTGTGTCGAGAGATTGTTGTATTTAACTTCGCTTTCGGCCATTGAAGCATAGCTGTTTTGTTATAGTCTTATAAATTTTGGTAAATTTAGACGATAGCGGTCTTAAACGTTTCAGGATTCAGCCCCAGGAAATCGACCTTATTCAATTTAACAAACACAGAAAAGTGTAACAATACTACAATATTTAATCGATTCAAGCAGCAGTTGTCCAGGTCCAGCAGATTGATGATAGACAACCACAATTGCGCTGTAAGTCCCTTGCATCAAACAGCAACACTTCTAGTCGGCTTTCGAAGATTTGTTCATTGGAAACGAAACAGCTGGCAAACTGGCAAGTAAATGCATACAACCTGACTCGAACGCACAGAAAAGAAATACATTTAAAATCACAAATATTTGACATCAAGTCTAAGATATCTTCCTTTTCCAAGCGAATAGTTAATATTGGTCTATTTGACTTAAAACTTGAGACGTGATAAAAAAAATTCTGACCGATGCATTTACTACAAAAAAAATAGAATAATAATAATAAAAATCAGTAATCACTTGTGAGAAGCAGATGAGTGGGAGAGCTGTGGTTCCTTTCTGATATCGATTAACGTTACGACACAAAAAGAAAGAAAAAGTATGGGCGACATGAACTTGAAAAATGAGAACTTTGAACACGGAAAGGGCCTTCCAAAAATACTTATCATTTTCGATCATTGATGTTTGGAACGAAGTTCTTAATTGCACCACCCGTGTGTCGTTGCAAAATATCATCTTCGTGTTATGTGCGACTCAACGTATAAATCGGAAATAGAGATAAAAATATTTTGATAAGTTTCATTGAAAAGTAGTAACACAGAAGTAGTTTCGTCCTTATGTCTCTATATTTTACATCACACCAAATTTCAATGCTCATGTAAGGTTCGGAAAACCGGCTTAACTACCCAAAAACAATGATGCCGTAACTGGTTTGTACTGCTTCTGGATAAGACACAACCATCAAAATATTAACAATTTCAATGTTATTCTTCCTTCGTTTCGGTGTTCTCGAAGGAATCACAGCTCTCTACTTCACACTGTGCATCCGCTTGAGCACCTTGATCTCGAAGGGATCACAATTCTCTGCTTCACAATATGAATCCGCCGCGCTGACCTCAGAAAATGTCGGCATGCCTCCCGGTTTTGGATGATTGTTCCAAATTTGATTTTAAACTGATGTAGATTTCACTACATTTGTCTGTGCTATGAATGTTTTTAGATTTGGTCTGCCTTTCTTTTTTTATTCGTGTCTGAAGGTTGTATGATACTGCCTTTTGGTGGGGCTTTCTGAATTTCTCCTATGAACATGACAATAACCAACGGACCCGATCGTCCCCTTTTTTCTGCAAATATTTTTGAAGCGAAGACTCATGGATTTCGGTACTCAAAAGGTTTCAATGTAACAAATACACTGTAAGATTGTTTGCGCGGGTCTGTGTCGTACAACGGCATTGGTATTATGTAGAGCCAGTCTAGTTCAAAGCCTTTCACCCAACTTAATTATCATAACCATTCTTTAAAAGACCACTGACAACTGTAATAAAAATTATGTTTCATCCGTCAATCGAGTCTCCAGTCTCCACGCTAGCAATGACAACAAATTTAAATGACCACTCAACGGTGTTTGCTCGGATATTATAAAAAAAACGTATTCCACAGTGTTGAACCAATCTTTTTGATATAAATGAATGCAGCCTTTTAGCAAACAAATTTTTTAGCAACGTTTGCCCTCAACAGAGTGTGCAAAGCTTTCACATTTCATTTTGTTTTTCGACCTTATTAAAATAGGCGTTTTAGTAAAATGACAGATCTAGGTACAAGAGTTGGCGTATAGGTAAAACAACTTTGACTGATTTACAGCAGCATCGAAAATAGTTCCCAAAGAAACTTTCGTTCGCAGACGAATTTTTGGAAACAGCAGCTCATAACATTTCACTGCTTCTTGAAAATCGAGAAACAAGTTCTGCAATCTTATTGTGCGTTTGAAAAATAATAAATAAATAAACAAAAAAAAAATCGCTTCACATAAATTTAATTTAATTTTTAATTTAAAATAATGAATAATGCAGAAAAAGGTGGAGACAAAAAATATAAGTAGAAATTATTGTTATGCGTCCTTAACACAAAATTATTTTGTTTCAGTTTTCTTATTATTTTTTTTCTTAAGCATTTATACTAAAAATGTACATCGTAATTTATATGTTTATAAAAACTAAAAGTAGGTTTATCTAAAAAAAACAAAAACTGACTTAACATAAAATCTATTATTCCACTATCACCGATAAATTTACACAAATTTCTTTAATTTTTCTTTGTTGGTGTTCTTCGTCTGCCTTGTATTTACAAAGTTTATGTGTGTGTGTGTATAGACTGATTTTTTTTTAAATTTTATTTATAAACATGAAACAAATATCTTTTCTTTACATAAGGAAAGTAGTGTAAGGGACATATTATGTTGATTTGATTTTTAATTTTGACAGATTTTATATACCAAGCATGCTTAGAAGAGATAGAAGGGAAGGGAGATCTTAAAGTATAGTTATGCTGATTTTCTTTTTGTCAATAAATATAATAATATTTAAATTAAGCAGAATTTTACATTTTTTGTGGAAGTTATAGAAAACAATCAAAGGATGGTGAGGGCGGGTGTTATTGAAGTAGAAAACGGCTTGTGTAACAGATTGTGTTCTTTTCTTTTTTGATTGTACGTTGTTTTTCTTTTCATTTTGGGCTTCATAAACATATATAAACAGATATGTGTATAAATGAAAACTAAATCATTTAACAAAATAGAAAAAATAAATAATACTTAGCAATCAACATTTAAATTTAGGTATATATTTATATATTTATAGAGATATATCCTTGCACTATTATCATTAGTACGTTTGATTATCTTTTTTTTTCTTGCTCTTTATTTTAAATATTATTATTTAGAAGTTGTATCGTTTATCATTATCATTATTATTATCATCTTTTTTTAAAAGGTTTTTCGTGTTTCTTTTACCATCATTGTATTTTCATACAGCTAGATTAGTATATAGGTTTGTTTTGTTGTTGTGTGGTTGTTGTTACTCTTATAATTATATATGACTTCGACATCATCATCGGATGAGTTATGATGATGGATTACACATTTCACGTTGTTGAATTTTTTAAATGCAACAATTTCACTTTTAGCTCGGCAAATGTTGGCCTTTTAGCTGGATTTAGATCCCAGGCTTGGCGCATCATCTCATAGATTTCCGGTGGGCAGCCTTCGGGTGCTTCCATTTTGTAACCCACTTCGACGTGTTTTACAACATCAGCAAGTGGCTGAAAAATACAACAAATATTAAATTCTAACTATCTGTATCTGTTTCTTTTAAATCATAGGTTAAGTTTGACACTGGAAACTGTTTTTTGTCCGAAATCTTAACAGAAAGTTAGTATTACACATTCGCGGAACGAAATGAACAACGTTTATGCATAATGAAAACTTATTTTCCAAGTAAGGTGGTGTACAGTCCAAACAGTGCGTTTATCGGAGTAGAAGCTAAGCTCGAAATGTCTAAGCAGTATCAATTGGCCGCCTCGGAGCTGCAATTTGAACTTTTTGCAATTTGGGGTTGGGGAAGCCGAGAGAAGGATCAATGTTATGCTAACAATCCGGAAACGATTCAAGCACTTGCAGATTATATCATTCAAACAATCCTTGAGCTAGAACCCGAAACCCTTAATAATAATAATTTTGTTCTAGCGGAATAGCCTGTTGCATTGCTCCCTTGAAACAATTAACTACGGGAACACAATGATCTGTAAACGCAGATCATTAGAGTTAAAATAAAGTTAACTTGTGCGGCTCGGGCTTGCGTTGTTGTGTAAACATCATTGTATTCACGTGTACTTAATATTTTGCGGCAGCGGCTCTGTATGCGGCTGTAAATCATTGTGTACACGCATTTAGCAGCAACACCCGCCTCGCTAGGAATGCTCAACGGTTTTACATGAGCCCAACTTCGGACGTACAGTATGTGGAATACTTTACCAGGCTGTTTTTCCCTGCATTACGATTCACAAAAGTTCCAACGTGCATCGGTGTCTCTCATTAAATCCCCTCCTATTTTCCTAAATGCTTGCACTGTGTTTTATAACATTATAAGGGTACTCACAAGCCCTTGTTGTGCGCGATAATTATAAAAGAAATTAATAAATAAATAGAGTGGCGCAACACAGGTATGGGAACCTCGACTTTTAACGTATTTGCAGGCCTTCAATTTTATGGCGATTCCAAATGGCAATGTTAGACAACGTTTTTAATAGCTTTCGGAGGGCTTGTCAATTTCTTGCAAAGGCGATACCCGCGAAAAACTATTTTTCGTTTGATGTTTTTGGGATCTAGTATCCTATTCGTGGTCCTAAAAAAGGGAGACCCTCAGAATTGCGCCAATCATAGAGGAATAAGCCTCTTTAACGTCGCTTATAAGACCTCGTCTGCTGAAATAAAGTCTGAAACCCCACGTCAACAATCAATGTGGTTTTAGATCCACAATCGACCAAGTTTGCACACTATCATCACAGATCACAGGTTTTGAAAAAAAAACTTTGAATAAAACATCGATTTACACCACCCTTCTATCGATTTCAAAGCCCCGTACGACAGTATTTATAAAGTTGAGCTGTACCGAAAAAGGCTTTTGATAAGGCGACAAACCGTACACAGATCCATACAGAGATCAAATGGAGAATTCCTCTAACCAATTGCTGCTCTTATAAGTTAAGAAGGCATTTGCAAAATACTTAAGAAAAATACAGGTAATCCTTCATAAGACCTTGATCATCAAAGCTCCTACTCCACGGGTTTTCGACAGCACATTGCAGCGAAATCGGAGGAAAGGAAAGAGCTAATCTTAGGTGGCGGGATCAATAAGAAGAAGATCTCAACCGAATTAGAGTGCAAAACTGGAGAGAGCTCGACCTAAGTCGAAGTTGTTATCGAAAGATGTTGGTTAACGCCCATGACCAGATATGGCATGAGTAAACCACTGCTAATTCTCAATGACATGCTTCATAATAGAACGTTTGTTATCAAAAGTGGCAATGTAACTTCTAGAACTTAAAAAAAACAGAATGGCCTGCAACAGGGAGCGGTGAATTCGCTTATTTTATTTATCATTTTCACCGGCGCGGCGATCTAATTGGTTCCCTCCACAATGTAATAGCGTAGCCAAAGATGGAATTCATCAGAAGTCTCTTGCAAAGTGACTTCGATAAGATTCAGCAATATTGCGATGACAGGAGGTTGAAAATCAACGTCCAGAAATTGGAAACAATTGTGTTTAGAACCTCGTTGGCTCGGGCCTCAAGTGATACGAGAAAGAACTGGCGAAAGCTGGTGATCGTTGGTCTACATGGCCACCCACTGCCTAGCAAAGTATTAGTCAAATACCTCGGCCTCTGGCTAGATCAGTATCTATATTTTAACAAAAATATGGATGCGACTCTGGCCAGGGCAAAAGCTCCTTTGCTCTTACAAGGCGACTGTTTCACAGCAGACAACTTGATAGCAGAGTGAAAGTGATTTACTACATGGCTCTTATAGGGCCAATGAATGTCTATGGAGTACCCTGTGTGGTTCTTCGTTACTGCGTCTCAAATGGAAAAGATTCGGGTGTTTGAGAGACAGTGTCGTCTGCTTACCTGTCTTGAATTGCACAGAACACCAGAGTCGGAGTACACAAAATATTACCCCCTTTACAACGCTCAAATTAACAGGATCGACAACTTCATTATAAAACACACTGCAAGAGCGATGACTTCGACCAATGGCCTGATAATTTGGGGCTTACTACCCCAACATAGAATATATGGAGAAAACACGTTTCAGTGGATTTGTCCCACCAGAGGTTTTCCTTTATTTTGACATAAAAGGTTTGATTCAGGATAGATTGGCGGTTCCGATAATCTACCACGTTTGCCGTAAGTCCGTGGAGTAGGCGGGGACGTTGAAGACCTCCTCCGGTACAGTAGGGCGGTCTCAGATCGCGATCGACGGGTGCTCTAAGGGTTGTCAGAGCAACAAATTGGAAATGATATTGATAGCGATTCGCAATGGCAAAGGTTTAGAGTGTAAGTCTTAGGATATAGGGGGTGGACACAGTGGCAAACAAAAAAATCAAATAATATCGAATAAATGAATAAAGTTCTTTTCTAATTTATCATAACTTCTAACAACAAAACAAGTACTTACAATTCTTGGATAGGGAACACGTCCGAAAGAATAGATTTCCCATAATAGAATACCAAAACTCCACATATCGGATTTGTTTGAAAAACGCTAAAAATTATAAACAAAACATTACTTCCTCACAAATTCTGTATTTTATTTTTATTTCACTCACTCCATTTTTAAGAGCTTCTGGTGCAGTCCATTTGATTGGAAGCTTTCCAACTTCCAAATTATAACACTCTTCTCGAGCCAATCCAAAATCGGATACTTTAGCGACACAGTTTTCAGAAATTAAAACATTTCTAGCTGCCAAATCCCTGTGTACAACCTTTTTTGCTTCCAAGTACTCCATTCCAGATGATGTGTCACTAAGAAATAAACCAAAAGTTATTGTAACATGTTCTCATACATTACAAAATGAATCAATTTACTAGGCAAAGTTTATTTGATCCTTTTTCGTTATATGTTGTCGTCCCCGCGACCTCAAATAATCAACCAGTGATCCTTTGCTCATGTACTCGGTGACCAAATAAATATGCTTGCTGTTAAACACAAGTCCAATAAACTTAACAAGGTTCTCATGCTCAAGTGTCCTGAGGAAACAAGTAAATTTGTTTTAGTGGGTAAAGGGAGGGGAAAAAACAAAACAAACAGACAACTTACGTCATAACGGATGCTTCAGCTAAGAATTTCTGTACGGCTCCTTCGTCTTTCAGCATTTTTACAGCAACTTTTTCGTTGCGTAGTATGCCCAGCATTACATCACCGAACTCCCCTTTTCCTATACTCTCGCGAAGTTGTAAATCAGCTTCAGGAATGACCCAGCCCTTGTCTGCAAAGTCTTTTGAATTGATGCAGAATTCTTGTTTCCCCATTTTGGGCAGACATTTGATAAGCTGCGTGCACAAACCATCAGCGTCTTTCTCATAATGCTAATGTTAAGAGAGAATGATAAACCCAACTCCTACCTTCATTTTGTACTTCAAAATCTTAAAACTTACCGCTACAAGTTGTCCAAGATTTTCAAAGTATTCCTCGTCGTCTATGGTCAGTTTATTATCTAAATATTTCACTCGATAGTGCTCGACCTTGCCCTGGAAACACACACATAAAGTGTAATCCCCTGGAAAATTGGTGGACTCTCGTACTAAAAATAATCCATCGTCGCGAGGTTGGAGCAAGTGTTCGGCTTCGTCCCGAGAAATACTTCCATGGAACCAACTGAAAACACGAAATAATAATGAAAACAATAATCTATTAACTTCTATTTTAAAATAATGTAAAATAGTGGCTGACAACTTTAGACGGCTTGGCGGCTTTGGGCGTCTCCATGGACACAAGTTTCTCATACTGCAAAAGTAGACTGTTAATGAAAACAAATGTTATACATTTCGGTTGACTTTAATTTTGCGTGTGCGTCGAAATTCAGATAAGCACTTTTATTCGCTTCCCTTGGCTTTTGGGCGATAAGATATAATTTTTTTTATCATTTTTATTTTTAATCACAAAGGTGAGTATACATATATGAACACATGACGTCCGGCATGATTATTTTTGTGAATAATTGGCTTTTAATTAACCTGGGAAGCGTTTAAGTTTTGTAAATAAATTAAGCTTTATGATTGAGGTCACTGGCAGCAATAAGTGGGTTTTTTTTTGCAAAGACGTATATGCTAATTGGGCTAAATTTGTTTGCTTTATCACGTGGAAACAACAGAATAGTGGTCTATTGTTTGACTTAACGGAAGGGACATATTAGGGAGTAAAGCATCTACATAGCTATGAAATTTCAAATTGTGTTTCTGACTAGGCAAAAAGTGAAGTAAAACAGTTAAATAAATAATCGAACAAATGCTTTGTTGTTTTGGGCAACATCGTACTCATTAGACCAACAAATGGCATAATTTAGAAAAATTCAAAATTGGATTCAAAATTGACTCAATTTCCTTAAAATTGACATCTGTCTGATATCATCTCAATTTGATCTCAATTTAAAAAAAGGAAAAAAATTAAAATGAATAAAGTGAACTTTACTGAACAGTAAAGTCTTGAGCCCTATGCTTCGCTGAAAATTACGTGTGCTGATTAAACATTATTTTTTGCGTAAAAAAACCATTCCCAAAACCAAGGAAAGTCTTGATAAGGACAATGGGTTCTCTGTGCACCGTCAATTTGCGTTGTGGTCGTATCACCACAAATAATGCGGACGTCCAGGTCGCCACAAAATCTTCCAGAAATAGTCGATAGAATCCATGGATTGATATTGGACGACCGGAGAGTGGAAGTGCGTGAGATGGTTGAGACTTTAGGCATATCAACAGAGCGGCTTACATCACATATTTTTCATGAATATTTGGATATGAAAAAGCTATCCGCGCGATAATTGCGGCTAATTCTCACATTCGACTACTAGCCCAACCGTGTGACCAGTTCAAATGAATGTTTGGTGATGTTCAGCCACAGTTCGCACAAGTTTTGCCGTGGACAAATCCTAGACTCATCACAATACACCAGAGACCAGAAATAGTCAAAATAGTGTGGTTCTCCTGGTGAAAGAGCACCAAAGAAAGCTAAGGTGGGTTTGTCGGCTAAAAAGATCATGGCCAAGCTTTTTAAGGATACACGTGGTGTCGTTCACATCGATTTCCTTGAAAAGCGTAAAACGCTAAATGGAGAATATTATTCAGAGCTTTAGGATAGATTCGATTTCGATTTGAAGCAGAAACAACCGCATTGGCGAAGAAAAAAGTCCTGTTTCATCAAGACCATGCACGGGTGCATACGTTTGTAGTCTCAATGGCAAAAATCCATAAATTGGGCTACGAACTGCTGACCCATCTAGCATATTCTCCAGATTAAGCATCCTGCGACTATTTCTTGTTTCCAAATCTGAATAAATGGCAGGTTGGTAAGAGATTCGAGTCGAATGAAGAGATCATCACTCAAGTGTTTATTTTGAGGGCCTTGAGAAAACCTATTATTTTGAAGGAATACAAAATTGGAAAAACGTTGCGACTAATGTGCGCAAAGAACAGCCCAGGCGCGGCCAGGAGCATCCTCAATCCGTTCCATTGGAACTGAGAAGCGACAGCCAGTTTTCCATTCGAAGTGAAAATTCACCTACGAAGCACTAATACACGTTAACTACACGTCAAAAAGGAAACTTTCCTCAGGCAATATTTTTTATATGCTGTAGATGTTTCGCTCACACAAAGAGAACACGTTAATTTAAGCAGGAACAATTTTAGGTACTAGGTGCTCCATTCGTTTTCAAAATGAGTGCTTCCCCGAGGAAAGCGACATAAAAGTATTCAGCTAAACGGAGATTACGTTGAAAAATAAAATGTTTAGTTGAGAAAAAATATATATTTTTTTTTTTTTAATGTATCAAACCCTCTTATAAACATAAACACAACTTGATACACCAGAGGAAAATATCTAGGATTCTACAAATCAAAGCTTGTTATGGTAACAGTGGTGTGACAGGAAACTAAAAAAGCTAATCAATTACTAAGAACGGGCTCCTGTTAGATCTTTCGCCCTGTTTAAAGTTGAGCGCCTTCTTTAATTTTTGAACAGAGATTTTTATATTAGCAATTAAATTGTAGAATATTTTTCCTGACTAACTTTTAATTCGCAAATTGCGAACAAGGCTGTGCATTTTACCCATCTGCAATTTCTTCTAATTCTTTTTAACATTAGATAAGGTTAATGTGATTGTCAGGAAACCAAAATTATAGATCCATTGTGATATCACAAGAGGAGCGAGTGCTTCCTTAGCTAAAACACTTTAGCTTTCAATAAAATGACGAGGGCACTGATGGTCTGCGTCCAACAGATCGCTTGGATCATTGAAGAAAAAATCTCCATGATATTGTTTACGCTTTTGGTTGGGAGCAGGAGGACGAAAGATGAGATGTGGGATTTTTTTCTCATTAAAGCCGGTGTTATTCATGTTCGATCCTGTCTCTTGTTCTCTATAATAAAGAGTGGAAAATCTTTTTTTTAAAAAGAAGATTTGGTCGAAATGATAAATGAAAAACACACCGCGCATACTGTACGCAAGTTTTTCAAAAAGAAAATTGTGAGATGGTATGCTAGTGGACAGTATGCTAGTGGACAACACTCCCCGTCTACGAACGATGTGCACAGACAAGAATTTGGCTGCTGTAGTTGGGGGATTCAGTCCACTAACATCAACACCCATCATCAACGAACAGTGTAGTGTATACAGAAGAGAACGTAGTTGCTATAGACTGGGTCCTGTAAACTCAGTTCATTCACTTCAACCCTTATCAATCTCAACAGCTCAACATTTCGCGCACTAGCCTGAGGATAATTCTGCTCAAAGATTTCGGGCTATTCGCTTACAAGGTCCAATTAATTTACAAATTAAAGGCTAACGACCATTCGCTTCGTTACCGCCTCGTAGTTAAAGCTTAAAAGCAGCTTGAATCGGACAACGATTTTGGGCGAAAAATCGGTGGTGGCATCATTGAACCATTTTTCCTATAAAACGTGCCTAGTGACAACGTTTAAGTCAACGGTGGGCCATGTTAAACCACATTTTTATACTAAAATTGAGGACATGGATTTAAATGTCCTCTGGTTCATGCAATATATCGCTCCTTGCATAGAGTAGAACGAAGAATAAAGTTTTCTCCGTACGTTCTTTTTTATATCAAAAAAATGTCTATGTGAGGGAAGTTCACGCTGTACAATTAGTTAGACAGACTTTGGCCTAAATGACCAATGTTGGATAATGTGAACCCTCAAAAAACAGCATGTCCGACTTTTTGGAAGGCTTTCTAATACTTTTTATAATTTTGTCCTGGAATGAGGTGTGACGACAAATCTTCATAAGTTCGAACGCAAACTCCGACCATTCAACATCTAAAAGAACTAGTCTGCATTATGTTTCATTATTTAAAATAAAGGAAACATCCTTTCCAAAGTCTTTGACAGCCACGTCTCATTGTTTTAAAAAAAAAGATAAAAAATTATGCAAAAACTTACGGCATTGCATTCAATTTCACTTCGCATTTCCGCTGCTGATGCTGGCTGTGCATCAATTGCTGTTGTTGTTGTTGTATTCCTTGTTGCAACTGTTGTTGTTGTTGTGGCAGTAATTGTTGTTGCTGTTGTATTGTCTGATGACTGACGGCAGATGATGAATTCGATATGGTGGGCGATAGAGATGACGTACTGTTCCACGCAGTACCGTTCGAATCAAAGTTGTGCAATGACGTTGACATGACACTACCACCATTTCCGCCGCTCCCACCAAGCCCACAGCCGGTGCCAATACCGCTGACGCCACCGCCTACGGCTACGTGCATCACTGGTGGACACTGAGATATGGATAACGACATTGACGATTGTTGCGTTGGATGATGCTGAAGCTGTAGCTGTTGCTGTTGTTGCTGTCGCAGATTCGGATGCATCATCAGTGATTCTGCACACAGATTGCCACTCGAACCAGGATGCAGTTTAACTGCGTGGCCAGCACCTGAATTGACAACCGTAGCAGCAACAGCAGCCGCAGGGCTCATATGGCTCTGAAGCTGAGCCGCATTTAGCGATGTAGACATAAGATTGTTGTTGGACGTGTTAGTTAACAGCTGCTGAGTCTGACAGGTCGATGTGACCATCGCATGCGTCAGCGGCGCGAGAATGTGCTGCTGTTGCCCGACTATGACCGATCCAGTTGTCACTCCAACAGACCCTTGATTTGGCGACTTGGGCGAATGATTGGCGGTTATAAGATTATGACTATTTAAAGCATGCGAGGAGACATGAAGATGTTGATTCTAGAAAAAAAAAACAAGAGAAATAGAGATGTAAGCACTTAGTTAAAATTAAGAGAACTCAATAACTTACCGCAGTAGATTGATGAGGAGGAATTGTCGGTGGTACAATATGCGGCTGGGATTGGCTAAGTTGCTGTTGTTGCAACAGAGCACTGTTAACATTTATTCCACCCGAAATATAGTTGCCGCCAGAACCTGGTTGTGGTGCTGGACGTTTATTGTGCCTAATAGGGGCTGTTGGGGGCATTTGATGGCCAGTCGATTGTAAAAACCATGGATCACCGGCCGAATTGGCTACGACCGATGGTTGCGAGAATCCACGATGATGACCAACAACTGATGTCTGTCCGGCAGTGGATTGCAAATTTAGGGCCTGCGTTGCTGTAGCGTGACTGTTCATAATAGCGCCAGCTTTAGGACTCTCTTTAGCCTCTTCTTTCACCAAGCAACTCAAAGTAATTTCTTTCTCCTTGTTGCCTCTTGATGTTGCGTCTGTTTCAGTTCCGGATTTTCGATGAGATTCAAAATTATTTGATTTATCAACCACTGATGTTGTGCAGCGATCAATCGGATGACATTGCACCGCCGATTTGGGGCTTACATCCGCATCTAAAAATTAAGATTAAAGACAATTTTTGTGGTTAGAGCTTAGAACAGGTTTATTTTTTGAAATGAAAATGAATTTGAATATAGAATCAACAAACATGGAGCCCATTAGTTATTGTCATAAAGACCACATGTTTTTATTGTGTCTGGAAGTCAACATAGCTTGTTGTTGGAACTAAATTAAACAGGTGACAGGTTTGTTTTGCGCTATGACTTGTGAGCAAGTCAAATGTGAATTGATTATTATTTCAGATAAATATCATTTTGTGAATTTTTTTTAATCAGCAAATAAATAAGAAACATAAAATGAATAAACCCAAATACTTAGAAAGGTAAATTCGTAAGTATTCTTGGTTCAGTTTCTCGTTTTTACTTCAGAGAAAAAGATATTCAAATGCACTGAGTTCTTGATTTCTGTTGCAGAGTCTTACACTTTTATCTGGACTATTGAGTTTTCGCTTGTGCTTACCTCATTAAGTTAATGGAAATAAAATTTTAGAGCATGGAAATCTGTACATGATTCTTTTGCATCTGAAACATTCTGTGGCACTTAGAAAAACTTTAGCGGAAAGAAATTTTATTTCACGTTTGGACGGAAGAACGGAAATACCGGCTCATTGAACTACTAAGGTAGCAACCTCCCTCTTTAATAAGTTCGTAGTTATTTCACCTCAAAGTTGACAGAAAAGAAGATATATTTTGCACACGGTTTATGGGAAGGTTTTAAAGATGATACAATCTGAAGGTAGGCTTGTTACTTCTTGAAGTTATTACTCTCATTTGACAATGTTAAATTCAAGATTTCTACTGCTTCTTCTTCCTTTTCCAGCGTTACGAGCATAGTGATCTCGAAGTGCTTTGCACGAGTGATCAGCTTGTGAGATACGGCGCCGCACTCCTACTGAAAATGTAACGAAAGAATCGGGGGAGAGAATCACGACTAAAGGAGATAACCTCGTCTCCAGAATATCGAGAAAGTGAAGATAGTTGAATTATGTACCTTTTCAACATCATTTATGACAAAAATAAATAAGAGGTGTCCAATATGTCTACCTTCGGGATTCGGGTACTCAAGAGGTGGCCACAAATGGAACTGAAAGATTTTCTCACAAAAATGTTCGAGTAATAGTTGCAAATTCTACAATGAGTACTATTTAGTGCCCCACTTATCTTCAGGAAGTCTTTAAATTCAAGAAAGTCTCTTTGACCTCTATAGTCACAGGACCCGTATTACAAATTACGATACTGACAAAAAACTTCTCATAATCGTTATCTTGCGATAAAGTTTCACGATACTCGCTGTCATTTACTACTTTGATTGGCAGTCTTTTAGCTATCTTTCTGACATTTTATCATGGACCCATTCTCGTTATTCCTAATCGGTTTACGTAGTGTTTATCGCTGCTTTGGGTTTCGTTTTTTATTTTGCTTTTGCTTGCGTAGTTTGTAATACAGCCCCAAAGGTTTTGTCTTTAAAAAAAATGCCTATATTGCAACTATTTGTGATGGATAATCATACCAAGTCACAAGAATAGATGCGAAGACGACACAGACTGAGGAAGTCGGCTGACGTCAATTTAACATAAAACATACGATTTTCGCTGCACAGAAGGTTTCTCCAGTTCAACTGATGTCCATCCGTCAATGGGGTGGGAAAAACAACACATTCTGCTGAGAAAAAAAAAAGAACAGCGGTGCTATCCATAGATTTTAAGAGTAGGAAAGTGGACTTCTCAATATTGTACTTAAAATCCAAATACGTAATCAAGAAAGCCACCCAGAGCAAAATCTCTTCTCTGTCCTGAAATCAGCTTCTTCACATACCTCTCCTCTCTCAACGCATACCTCGTGACCATGGGAAAGTTCACTGCTCGTGAGTAACGTTAACGACTTGTGAATGAGTTTCACAGCTCGTGAATGAGGTTCACAGCTCGTGAATGAGGTTCAAAGCTCGTGAATGAGGTTCAAAGCTCGTGAATGAGGTTCACTGCCCGTGAATGTGGTTTACAGCTCGTGAATGAGGTTCACAGCTCGTGAATGAGGTTCACAGCTCGTGAAGGAGATTCAAAGAAGACAGGCAACGAATGAGGTTCACAACTCGCGAATGAGGTTCATGGTTCATGGTTCGTGGATGAGGTTCACAGCCCATGAATGAGGAATCGTGAATGAGTTTCACAGCTTTTGAACAAAAACTCGCCACTTTGATCTACACACGGCTTCACGATCAAATTCACGAGTGAACGAAAATTTGTATGGCATGGCTTTAGGCTTTACCACCCCCAACTGCAGGAATGCCAGTTGATTAGAAATTTGCAACAGAAGAAATTCCAAAGCCCAGCACAATCACTCGTTTACGCACACGATATTGACGTATTGGGATGAGGTTGTGATGTGCTTTTTTCTCTAGAGCTGGGGTATGCTCGTCGGGTCCAGGGTAGACCAAAGAAAACACGTAAAACTTCGGTTTATGAAGAAGGTCCAATCCTTTTATTGGTTTTAAAGCTAATATAATATTCATTAAATCTTATTACTAATTCTGGTGGTGGTTCCAACGCTGGTAGATCCTTACTCCTGTGTTGGCATCACGGTCATTAAGCATGGGTCCTCAATCGACAGGAAAATTCTGGCATCACGGTAAGATACTGGCATCAACAGACAAAGTCTGGCATCAACAGGAATATCCTGGCATCAACAGTAAAATACTGGCATCAACAGACAAAGTCTGGCATCAACAGGAATATCCTGGCATCAACAGTAAAATACTGGCATCAACAGACAAAGTCTGGCATCAACAGGAATATCCTGGCATCAACAGTAAAATACTGGCATCAACAGACAAAGTCTGGCATCAACAGGAAGATCCTGGCATCAACAGTAAAATACTGGCATCAACAGACAAAGTCTGGCATCAACAGGAAGATCCTGGCATCAACAGTAAAATACTGGCATCAACAGACAAAGTCTGGCATCAACAGGAAGATCCTGGCATCAACAGTAAAATACTGGCATCAACAGACAAAGTCTGGCATCAACAGGAATATCCTGGCATCAACAGTAAAATACTGGCATCAACAGACAAAGTCTGGCATCAACAGGAATATCCTGGCATCAACAGTAAAATACTGGCATCAACAGACAAAGTCTGGCATCAACAGGAATATCCTGGCATCAACAGTAATATACTGGCATCAACGGCTTATAACCGGCAAAATAAAACCCAAAAGTCCTAAGTGACTAGTGGGGGGATTTATGCTAGGAACTCCAAGGAGACCTTGCGTAAAAATTGGGAATCTCTGGATACACTACGTACCCCTGGTTTTCCTCTAGTGGAAGTGGCCTGTACACGAGATTGGTACTTTTCAACACGGGCTGGCTTCTTCGTCTTCTCGTATTTTTCTAGGGTGCCTTATAAAGTTTTCTGCAACTAGCGAGTGTGAGCTCTATGGCGTGAATGAAAAATACCATATGAAAACAATGGTATGTATATTGGCTGGCGGTAGGGTGTGTATTTGTAACTTCGTTACAAGGTAGGCGCGTTGTCACAGATGCTTTCGAGAGCATTGAAATAAAACCGGTAAGAATGAGTTTAATGCGGTTAATGAAAAAACGAAAGTATATATGTCATCAAACAAGGATTGAGAACATCGACGAATTGGACAAAACGTCACAATAGACAGACATAACTTCGAGGTAGTACAGGACCTCGTCTGCCTAGGATCCGCTATAGACACGGAAAACAATATCAGTGCGGAGACCAAACGAAGAATAACTCTTGCCAACCTTTGCTTCTTTGAGTTAAGAAGGCAATTGAGAAACACAACCCCCTCCATAAAAACCAAAGTAACACTTTATAAGACTGTATAGCGGCCAAACATCATTCGAAGGTTGTTCGTTTCGGAAAATCGAAGAAATGAAACTGAGCACAACCTATCGAATGATTTAACATTTTAAAACACCACTTCCACTAGCGCTTAAAAAGTCAAACTGCACAGGTCCATTGCTCGTTAAATTATATCCATTTGCCATTTTCGTTGCCACATAGTCACGACGAAGAAACTCAACGGCGAGTTTGTTCGTTATAAGAAGCCGCCACGGACAGGACGCCTCTCTTGTCTCTTCAGCCACGCATCCTTTTCTGATAACAAAAGTTTTTTATTAAGAAATAAAATACATGTATTCGATTTTTAACAATACAGTCGATTTTTTTACACGACGAGCACGCTTCTGTATACTGGCAACCACAAGACCTTAATCATGCCAGTCCTGCTATACAGCGCGGAAGCGTGGACCTTATCGAAAGCGGATGAAGAAACCCTTGGTCGTTCGAAAGAAAAATACTCTTTGGTCCCGTATGCGAAGACAATGTGTGGAGAAGAAGATATAACAACGAGCTGTATGAGCTGTACCGAGAAATGGACACAGTCAGAAGAGTATAGAGTACGCATCGCGAGGCCACGATGGTTGGGCCATGTAGAGCGGATGGACATCAAAACTTCGGCTCTACGGGTTTTCGAAAGCACATTGTAGGGAAAAAAGGGAAGACATCGTCTTAGTTGGCGTTATCAATGGAAGAAGACCTCAACCGACTTAGAGTGTAAAACTGGAAAGAGCTCACCCTAGAATCGAAGTCGTTATAGAAGGATGTTGGTTGAGGCTCAGGTTCATCTCGAACTACAATGACCGCCTTAATTAGTTTACATAAGTACATAGCTAAGTAGGTATTTACACTTCATAAGATCGAACACAATCAATTCACTTGTGAAGGCATTTTTCACAAATTAAAGTTCAAATTTTCTTTCTATCAAAGAACAAAAACCATCTGTTTACCTCCAGACAGGGCAATAAAACAAAACAAAAGATTCAAAATGTATCACTTTTACTATCCGCCTTCACCCCCTATGAGTTGACCTTGTCGTGGTGGGGGTGCTTAAGGACATCTTCTCCAGCAATCCAGCTGCAGAAACTGACCAACCAACATAACTCAAACAAAACCTGAAAAACATGGAAAAAGTTAATAAAAGAAATAAAAAACGAACGGGGATATACGTTCACAAGTCGGCAGGTGTCGCGACTGCCGGCGATGGCTTGGCCTCGAAAGAGGATAAGTCGCCAGTGACTAATTTATTAACTGTAACGACAGAAAAAGCGATTGGCGGAAGGACTGGGGAGCCGACTGCAGTTCGAGGAAGGCCTCACAAGCCAACTAAGAAATGTGGAGAGCCCTCTGGTTCTAACGCCCCTCCTAAGGAGGAAGCCCAAAACAGTGGAAGAGTTGCAGTGACTCTCTGTAGCACTTCCACCAATACTGCCCGTACTATAGGGACCCCGGAGGAGACTATTACAGCAAGTAGTGGGGCCGAGACTTTCGGTTCTAACGCGAACTGTGATATGTTGACGAAAGGGCTACCCTCCTCTAAAACACTGCTCCAACCTCCCACCTCATCCCGTCCATTGTCGAAGGACTCAAGGTCGACCAACCCGGACGGTACGGGTGCCGAGACTTTCGGCTCCGTGGCTGAAAGGGGAGGACCTCTTTCGAGCTCCGAAAACACTCCTTCCCTCCCCGAAGTTGTAGGTGAAACTGTGACTTACAGTGGAACAAACAACGAAAGGGTATCCAATCCCCCTAACCCCAAAGTTGGAGGTGAAACTGTGACTTACAGTGGAACTAAAAACGAAAGGGTCGCCAATCTCCCTATCCCCCAAGTTGGAAGTGAAACTGTGACTTACAGTGGAACTGAAAACGAAAGGGCTCCCAATCCCCCTACCCCCCTAGTTGAAAGGGAAACTGTGTCTAACAGTGGAACGGACAACAAAGGGGATCCCAATCTCCCTACCCTCCCAAACCACAAAGAGAGGCGGAACGCGGAGAATATTGCGAAGGTGTTAGGTGCAGTACCTAAACCTAAGCTTGATTCAACGCAATCTGCCAAGCTCGAATGGGCAATGAAAATTATTGCCATAAATAAGAAAAACGGCTCAGACTCAACGTCTAAGCGCCAACGCTCGTTCGTGGAATCAACCCCGAACGCCAAAAGGCCTAAGGTGCAAAAACCAAGCACCCTCAGCTCCAAAAAAGACTTGTCGTACAGTGACGTACTGAAGGACAAACCAATTTTCGCTGTCATTGACAGGAGTAACGCGGATGGTGCGATCTCTTCCGATCAATGGGCGATCATCATGAATAAGCTCCAGGCCTCCTACTGGACTCTTATGATGGAGAACCCAGGGGAACCTGCCATCTTCGAGGACGCAGGATGGTATCAGGGGCGCGTCAGGTTGATCGCGTTTGATGGAGAGAGATCGCGCGATCTGTATAAACTCGCGATAAGCAGGTTAGAGGGACTCTGGCCTGGTGCTAAGCTCGAAGTCGTGTCGAGGGAGGATATCCCTTGCAGGCCTAGGGCTCGCGCTAGACTACCAGCGGAACTCTCCTGCAAGGAAACTATCATGAAAATGATACAATTTGGCAATCCAACTCTGCCTACTCACGACTGGAAAGTCGCGAAGCTGGAGGAACCAGAGGGTCACTATAGATCGGCTATTATAGTCATCAATAAGGACTCCCTGGCTCCCCTGGCTGCGACAAAAGGTGTGATTCGGTTCGGCTGGTCAAATATTGCCTTGAAAATATATAAAAAAGATGAAGGGCATAACATCGCTCCATCTCCGGCAACCCAAAGTGCGTCTTCAGTAGAAGAATCCGCAGGGCAAGTCGACCCTCCATCCATGGAGATAGACGAGCTCGGCACATCCTCTACTGAAACGTATGATAATAAACCCTCCACATCCCACTTGGATGCCCAAAATGTCGTCAAATTCTCCGACTTGGAGACTGATGACTCCGCATCCCACTTGGATGCCCAAAACGTCGTCAAATTCTCCGACTTGGAGACTGATGACTCCGCAAACGAGGTTTCGTTCAGCGAGGATGACCTTCTTAGGTCAAACTCTGAGAGCGAAACAGATGACGACCTCAACCAGACCGTGGTGGGGGTTAGTCTACTTAGTTGTTCCCAAGATGGTGCAGCTAACTCAGATTAACCTCCAACACTCTAAGCAGGCTTCGGCCTCCCTTCTCCTCCGTCTAAACAAAAGGGGGGAAGATATTGTCCTTATCCAAGAGCCTTGGATCATCAAGTCCATCGTTCGAGGACTAAGGACTCCTGGATATACTCTACTGTATATGAAGGACAAAGGTGAACCCAGATCCTGCATATTGGTAAGAAGTAGCACTAATGTATTTTTACTCCCTCATTACAGCAATCGTGATGTAACCACAATAAGATACCAGACCAGTGACAACATCTACTGGCTGGTATCAGCTTACCTCGGCCATGACCATCCTGGCCCTCCTCCATGCGACTTATTTAAAAGGATTGTCGCTGCAGCAGAACGGCAGAAGATCTGCCTCATCATTGGATGCGATGCTAATGCGCATCACACAGTATGGGGTAGTACTGACATAAATGAAAGGGGTGAGTCACTTTTTGATTTTATTTTAAGTACTAACCTTATAGTAAGTAATATTGGCAATGAACCAACATTCATTACCAAAAACAGACAAGAAGTTTTAGATATGACTCTTGTCTCCGATTCGGCTCATCATAGGATTACTAATTGGAAAGTATCTACTGAACACTCCTTTGCTGATCATAGATACATTCAATTTGATCTAAATGAGGAACCTCTCAAGCAACCAGTCTTCCGAAACTATCGGAAAACTGACTGGCAAGAATATCGGGTAATTTTGAAAAAGTTTATTAAACCTGAACTTTTACAAAACCCTACAAACAAACATGATCTAGACAAAAAAGTCAATGATCTTACCACTGCCCTTAACCATTCACTGCAGAAATCCTGTCCTCTTATAAAAATAAGAGGAAAACAGAAACCACTGTGGTGGAGCTCCGGGCTAGAACCGCTCAGGAAGGAATGTAGAAAACTTTTCAACCGAGCTAAACAATCTAAAACTTCAATAGACTGGGACTCCTACAAGGAATCCCTCAAAACTTATAAATATCAACTGAGGAAAAATAAAAGAACTTCCTGGAGAAACTTCTGTGGAAAAATAGAAGATACTTCAGAAGCTTCTAGATTAAGAAAAATCCTCTCAAAGAGTCCGACCATGCCTAGCAGTTTGAAAACAGCTGACGGCTGGACAGAATCCTGCGAAGAAACGCTCAATTTGCTTCTGGACACTCACTTTCCAGGAAGCTCTAAGAATTTATGCAACTATGATTCAACAGAACCAGGTAGCATAATAACAAACAACCCCGATCTGATTACAAGGGAAAAACTAGTTTGGGCCATTAACAGCTTTGACCCATACAAATCTCCTGGACCTGATGGTATAATTCCAGCCGAACTTCAAAAGGCCGCGGACATTATTATCCCTGTCCTTGAAGTAATTCTCATCGGCTGTACCACCTTGAACTATATCCCCACTCAGTGGAGAGAAGTCAAGGTGGTGTTTATACCTAAGGCTGGGAAATCATCCCACGTAAACCCAAAAGATCTCCGACCAATAAGTCTATCATCTTTCCTTCTTAAAACTTTAGAACGACTGATTGATATCCACCTGCGTACAGCTATAGATCCAAAATTGTTATCTACAGCACAACACGCTTACTGCAAGGGAAAATCTGTAGAAACGGCCCTACACACCCTGGTACGTACTATAGAATATTCCCTCCACCACAAAGAATTTACTCTGGCCGCCTTTCTCGACATAGAGGGCGCCTTCAACAACGTCAGCAACTCTGCAATTACAAAGGCACTGACGAAGCTCAAAGTAGATGATTCCATAGTGGAGTTGATAAATCTAATGCTAAAAAGCAGGAGAATCAACTCTACTCTAGGAAACTTCTCTGCAAAGAGATCTGTCAGTAGAGGAACACCGCAAGGCGGAGTCCTATCCCCTCTTCTATGGAATATAGTCGTCAATGAACTTCTAGTTGACTTAGAAGCTGAGGGATTCAAAGTGATTGCATATGCAGATGACGTCTCCATTGCGGTGTCCGGCAAACATGCTCACGTCCTTACGGACCTGATGCAGACCGCTCTAAATAAACTTGTAAAATGGGCGGGAAAATGTGATCTAGGGGTCAACCCTCAGAAAACTGAACTCGTTCTCTTCACCAGGAAATATAAAATTCCTCAACTAATAACTCCATCAATAAATGGAATCTCACTTGTACTTTCAAACGAAGCCAAATATCTAGGTATAATCCTAGACAAAAAGCTAAATTGGAAAGCCAATATACAGGAAAGAATCAGGAAATCCACCGTGGCCTTATTTTCCTGCAAAAAAGCCATTGGTAACAAATGGGGTTTCTCCCCCCAAATCACCCACTGGCTCTACACCGCGGTCATCAGACCAATACTCACATACGGAGTAGTGGTATGGTGGACCGCTCTTGATAAAAGGACCTACTGCGACAATTTAAGCAAGGTCCAACGAACAGCCTGTCTGTGTATAAGCGGTGCACTGAGATCAACACCCTCAGCTGCACTAAATACACTCCTTAACCTCACACCACTAGATATCTTCAGCAAACAAATGGCCGCCAGTGCAGCCACTCGTATGAGAGCTATCTCCCAATGGACCGATAACAACATCGGTCACGTTGCAATCCTGAATTTATTCGGATCAATCCCCTGTCACTCCGACTACACCATCCCCCAATTGGTTTTTGATAATAAGTTCCAAGTCACAATCCCACCGAGAACGACCTGGGACGACGAAGAATTTTTGAGAGATGATTCAATTCATTTCTATACAGATGGTTCAAAAACCGAAGAAGGGGTAGGCTGTGGGGTGTACTCAAACCGACTTAACGTAAGTCTCTCGTTCCGCCTTCCAAACCATTGTAGCGTGTTCCAAGCGGAAATTCTGGCGATCAAAGAGGTCCTATCATGGCTAAGAGAAAACGTGATATCCTCAACGAATATCCGGATTTTCTCAGATAGTCAAGCAGCCCTCAAATCACTCGGCGCTGTTTCTACGAACTCAGTAACCGCCCTTAACTGTCGCCTATCTCTTAGGGAGATGGCTGAACAGTTCAATATTCACCTTATTTGGGTGCCGGGGCACAGAGATATCGTGGGTAACTGCAAAGCCGATGAACTCGCCAGAGAAGGAACCGTTCTACCGATCTCAACCAGCAGGTTGAATATTGGTATACCAATCGCTACATGTAAACTTATGCTAAAGCAAGAGGCAATGGATAGAACAAATGACAGGTGGAACAATATCACCACGTGCGTGGCAACAAAACGGATATGGCCAGGACTAGATCCAAAACGCACAAGACATTTGTTATCCATTACCAGATTGCAAGTTAGCTCCGTAATCAATGTCATTACCGGACATTGTCTGATAGGAAGACACGCCATAAGACTTGGCGTTCCCTCTAATGACTTCTGCAGAAGTTGCTTAGATGAGGAGGAGGAGGAGACCATCCCACACCTCCTCTGCTCATGTCCTGCACTCTCTTCTAAAAGAAAGAGGCATCTGGGGAAATATTTTCTCGATGATCCAAGCGATCTGGCGCACACAGATCCCCTGCATCTCCTTCGCTTTATTGTAAGCTCCAAATGGTTTTGTTAAGCGAGGTACTCCCTCGCATAATTTTTATGGTATCACAATGGACCTAATATTGGTCTAAGTGTGTCGGGTGTATTCCTGGCAGCCATTTTAACCTAACCTAACCTAACTATCCGCCTTTTCTTTAGAAACTCTAAACACAACTGCGTTCGGGTCAGTCATCTTTTCAATTTCTAAACTCGGCCAAAGGCAACAGACCAACATATTCATCAATAAACTCGTTATAAAACATCTTACCAACCATAGAGTTGTTTATTTTTAATGTAAATTTGACCAAATCCACTAATTTGAATAAATTAAATCAAAACACAACAAAACATCTCTCCAAACTGGTCTCATTTTTTCTTACTATTATTATATTTTTTTTCTTCTCTTTTTGACACAACAATAAAATAACCTAGACACGTCGAACATACCTAAGCAGCCTCATTCCAGAGTGGCCGAGTCATTTAGGTTGATTTATTATTATTTTGGTTTGAAGCTGAATGCATCTCAAGTTTGCACTTGTTAAATGGAAATTGTTTTTCTCAAATTTTTCCTCTCAGCTTGTAGAGGTATATTTACATTTCATGAATCAAAAATAAATATTCTTCAAGTGCACACTCAAGAACGCGTCGCCACAAAACCAACCATCAGGGGCAGTGAGACGTATCATATGCACACCTACCTACGAACAAGCGATTTGCATTTATTTTTGTATCTTTCCCTGACGAACACCCCTCCTTTTCGCACTCAACTCAATTGAATTATTCGATGTTGTGTGTTCTGTTTACCAATCACATTCGAACAATTTAATAGATAGCATTGTAGATTGTAGAACCCCCTGTGTCGAGTCGAGAACAAACTGCGAGACGGGAGTTCTACAGTAGGAATTGACTTAAAAAAAACAGGAGATACAAAAATACACATGTATAAATATTCACTGCCAAGGTCAACCGCATTAAACTCAAAAAAAAAAAATAAAAAAATATTTTCGACGTTGTTCAACGATCAAACGAATATAACGAGCTGTTCTGACTGTGCACTATCTGAAGTTAATGGAACAAGTGCTTCACTTTATTCAGCCCCAATGCCACCACTGCCACTTGTTTACGACGATTGTCTTTCTTGTTTATTTAATAGAATGTTTGGGTAGGAAAAAAATTATTTAAGTTTTTATTTGTTTTGCTCCAATAAGTGGAGGTGAGTGTGAGGTACACGTATATACCTCAGGGAGACACTATTGCGGACTTTTATATATGTACACATTCTAAAATCACCTCATTTGAATATACACTGCGCGGCGGAGATTCTCAAATGACTCATTCTCACTGTCACACACAATCCAAACGAGTATAGTCAATTTACTCAACTGACAACTCAATTTGGATTCACTTCCTTTCTTTAAGCTCAGACAAGCGCTACAACAGCGCTTTTACAGTGTAAAAAATAAATAAACAAAAATAAAGCAAAACACTGTGGGAAGTTCACAGCAACTGACATTGAATCTGCCCAGATAAGTTCATGCAGGGCAGGGGGAGACCATCGATGTACCCACAAACGCCATAAAATGCCAATTAACAGATATGTTAAGCAATACCCTTTCTATACTCAGAGTTGGACTTTTTTTTTTGTTAATAAAGAGACACAACAACAAAGCAAAGAGTAAACAATTCCATTTTGGTATCAAATTCAACTCCAACTTAAAAAAAAAGAAGAAAAGAGAATCGTCAAAATGGTTTATTTTTCTTTTTGGTTTATTGTTACTGCGTAGTTTATTGTTTCCGATATTCATTGTTATACATCCACACGAAAGTGAATAACTGAGACTTGTGTAAATTAATTGAAATACGATACACCGTTTCCGAAAAAAGGGGGGAAAACTGAATTATAGCCTTGATAGATTTGTTTACGATTGAAGAATGCCCAAAAAAGGTGAATTTTTTTGTCATGCACGTTAATTTCATTCACATTTTCTTTTAAGCTCAACGTGAAAAATAAAATAAAAACTTATGACTTCATTTTTATCGCCACTTATGAGAGGTTGTTGGGTTGAAAAACAGCGTACCTCACGAGTGGATCACTAGAGTGATGCAGTTAAGTGGGAGAACTGTGATCCATTCACAGGATGCTCGTAACGCTGCAAAAAGGAAGAAGAAGAAGAAGAAGAAGAATTTTCAATTGAGGCCATAAGAACCAGAGCGTCCTAACTAAAATTTTTGTAATACTGGTTTTATTCGAGAAAACTATTGTAAACAGCAAAACTTTTAAATTATATAAAAAATATTTCATAGATGGCGTGGCAATACCATCTTTTGTAAAGCTGTGTTTCTAGAAATATAAAACTTCGAATTGAAATAAAACAAAAGTTTTAATCAATTTGGCTTAATTGGAAACATAATTTTATGCCATTAATGTTTAAATATGATTTCGGGCATGGGGCTGTGACTCGAATAAAGCCAAGTCTAGAGATCCAATTTTCAACCAATTTTTCAAGCATTTGGGGCCGTATGTCAGCAATAACGCCACGAATGTTGGCTTCCAAGCCCCCTAAAGTTTCTGGTTTGTTGACGTAGACTAGCGACTTCACATATCCCCAAAGAAAATAATCCAATGGTGTCAAATCACACGATCTTGGTGGACAATTGGCAGGTCCATTCCGCAATATTATGCGCTCATAGAATGTTTCCTTCAATAAATCGATTGTGACGTCCGCTGTGTGGCATGTAGCGCCGCCTTTTTGGAACCACATCTCATCCACATTCATGCCATCCAATTCGAGAACGAAATAGTCGGTTATCGTGGCTCTATACCCGTCTCCATTAACGGTAACTGCCTCCCCAGCATCATTTCGGAAGAAGTATGGCCCAATGACTCCACCAGAGCAAACCAAAGAGTCAGTTTTTGTGGATTTAGTGGCATCTCAAGGTACTCATGTGGATTCTCTTCATTCACTCCAAATGCGGCAATTTTGCTTGTTGACGTAACCATTCAACCAAAAATGAGCCTCATCACTGAACAAAATTTTGCGATCAGCATCGTGGTACCCGTGGCGTGATGGTTAGCATGTCCACCTGCTAACTCAGAGGTTCGAGGTTCGAATCCCAGCAGAGGCAAAAATGTTTTTCCACGGGTATCGCCTTTCGCGACGAATTGGCAAGTCCTCCGTTAGTAAATTCATTGCCATGAAAAGCGTTTTCTCAATTAGCCGTTCGGAACCGGCAGAAAATTGTAGGTCCCCTCCATTCCCTCAAAAGACATGGTTGTGAGAAATGCGCTAGGCCCAGGGGCTCCTCGATCTGTTGCGCCACCCTATTTATTTTTTTATCGAGATCAATCTCATTTTTGCACAAGTTGGATCTGAGGTTAGGTTAGGTTGCATGGGGGGTGAAGCCACAAGTGGCAGCACCTCACTCGGATCTCAAGGATGCATTGTGCTCTTCGGGAAAAACAGAGGATGAGGAGGTGGGAGGATTGGAGAGGTAGAGGGTTGGGTAAGCTGGATCTTGTAAGGCCGTGAACCAAGATCTTTGCGCAAAATCTTCCAAAATGTTGATGGACAAAGCTCTAATTGCTGTGCACGGTGGCGAATCGAATCATTCGGGTCCTCTTCAACACTTTGCTCTACAACGGCAATTGTTTCTTTGTTGCACTGTTCGACGTCTCTGCGGATGCGTATTATCACATAAAGTAAACGTAGTGCGAAAACAATGCGTGGTTAACCGAATTAATTGCTCTGATGGACGATTATGTCGACCATAAAATGGACGGAGCTTGCGGTAAACTTCGCGAACTGAACCACTATTTTCGAAATAAATTTGCACGATTTGCAAGGATTGCTCTTTTGTCAACCTGTTCATGATGAAATGACAAACCAAACTGAACATAAATGACATTGGAGTTGGCGGATTTGACCACAAGATGTCAGTTTTATCCCTATTCAAAAAACAACCCCTTAAAAAAAAACACCCGATATAAGAGATAGAGTACTATACTTTGATCAGAGACTAATCAGAGAACCAGATCATGGGAAAAAGCACTGTACGGTACGCTGATCAGTTCCTGATAGATCAAGAGATGGAGTGCTGTTCAGATGTCCATATTTCGACAAATCTAAGACACGGATCGTTTAATAATTTTCATATAAAACATACCAACGATTTTCATTGGTAACACATAATACGTTTCCACTAAAAAAATCATGCATTATAAGTGTTGTATGACCTGTCAAATAGGCCGCTGATCACAATCGGGGTTCCCTGAACTGTTCCAGTATAGAGGCAACACTGTTCTTTTTATTAATTTGACTTACAAATAATCAATTCATCATCCCCTATTGCGATATCCTATGGCTGATATCATGAGTCAAAGAATTTCCTTATCTATCACACAATCGCTTCACACTGACTGCCTGTAATCAAAGATAGTTCCTTCTTCTTGTCCTATGGACCTATATGCCTTTCCCCCCATTGCATTGGTTTGAATTTTTAATTAGCCATTCTCACAGTGCCCTCCATTGTTTTTATTCAATGAGCTCTCATCTATCAGCCTGTCTGGTCTGATGCGCATCTGCTTGCCTTTTATTACTCGTATATGACTTTCCATGGGCCCTCATGTTCGTGTAGGCTTATGGAATGAGAGATCTAATTCATTTACAACACAATTTCGTTCTTCAATCAGAAACTAATCTTGTTTGCAAATTTCCTCAGTCAGACCAACGAACTTTTCTTGTTTCATTTTTTTAATTTTTTTTTTTACATTTTCTTTTAACCGGAAAAGCAGACGAAAGAAAAAGGAGCCATACAACAACGTACGTGTGAACGTTAGACTTCCTCATTAGGTTTTCGACGCGCCTCAATATGATTGAGGAGTCGCATATAATAAAAAGAAAAAAGAAAAATAGAAAATTGATCTGAATTTGCCTGCTTTATATTCCAAGACACCATTAAATATTTTTTCTTCTCGTCTTTTTTATGATATTCGATTCTGGATATCGTCGTCGTTGATTTTTGCACATTTCCTTTTCATGGCATGACGTTGAACTGCGTCGCGCCGTTGATGACTGGGAATGGTCCATAGGTACGACTCTTACGTCTATGAGTAATACATTTCCTCCCAAGTGTAAAATAGATTAACGGAAATCGTACATATTGATTACTTTTCTTATATTTCGCGCTGTATATATAAACGCAGACATTTTTTTTTTTTGTTTTTTTTTCTCTTCAAGGAAAAAATGGAACTCAATATCTTTGGGGATTGTATTGCTTTTAGTTACGAGAAAATATACTAATTTTCAGCCCACATTCAAATGAATCAATAAATAGGAAGTTAACTAAATAATTCTTCTTAGATGGGCACTGCGCGGGCTCATCCATGACTAAATGGAAAGACGGAATACTATAAGAACGTCATCACCCTTGTGATGTGTTCTTCGAAAGGGGTTTTTACTAACTCTCTGTGTACTTTGATGATTGAATAAGCACACCAACTGAATACCGCCTAAGCAGAATAAAAACTGTGGCATTAGAGGTACTTTTTACTTTCAAAAGGATAAGTGTCTAATGGATTTTTGTGAATAATTTGATATTCAAGGGTAAAAATATTACTATTTATAAACTATTGACAACTAACCATGTCAAATCTATTATAGTTGGTGGGCATTACAGTTCAGGGTGAACCTGGGAATCAAACAACATCTTTCGCCAACAATTTCGATTTCGGGTGAGCTCTCTCCAGTTTCGCACTCTTAGTCGGTTGATGTCTTCTTCCACTTGATTGCGCCACCTTAGACGCATTTTTTTCCTTCCGCGATTTGCCTGCAATATACTTTTGAAAACCAGTAGCTGAGGCGTTGATGCTCATTCGCTCTACAGGTCCTAGCCACCTTAGTCTCGCGTACTTTTCTAGATATGCCTATGTCGCAGTGAAACTCATAAAGTTCGTTGTTGAATCTTCTCCACACATTGTCTTCACATACGGGACCAAAGATCATTCGGGGTGTTTTTCTTTCAAAATGACCAAGGGTTTCCTCATCCGCTTCATAAGGTCCATGCTTCTGCGCCGTATAGCAGAAAATGGATGATTAAGGTCTTATTAAGATTTACCTTGGTTTTCTGGTTTTGTTTCTCAATTGCCTTCTTAACCCAAAGAAGCAGGGGTTGGCAATAATAATTCTCCGTTTAATCTCCGCACTGGTGTTATTTTCCGTGTCTATAGCGGATCCTAAGTAGAAGATGTCCAGTACTACCTCGAAAATGTGCCTGTTAATTTTGCCGTTTTGTCCAACTTGTCGAAGTTCGCTCTCTCTGTTTGATGACAACCTAAATTTCGTTTTGCCCTGTTTTTTTGTCGCTTCCACCTATAAAATTGCGCTTACCTCTTTCCATTACCTCAATATCGTCTGCGTACAGACTTTTGAAGATTATGCCTCTGATTTTGACGTTTTTGGGTTAACACAGTTTGTCGCCTTGCGAAAGCGGTTTCCAATTTCAAAGGTCTCGGTGAGTTCTTTACCGACCTTGAGGCAGCAGCTTGAGCTCTATAGTGTCATTCTGCATAGTAGTACGAGTTCTGCTCTCTACAAAAAACGTCCTTGGAATTGCATCAAAATGTTGCTTCGTTTTCGAGATATATTGAAAAAACGAATGAAGATGGTTTAGAACCCATATCTCCGATTTGCACCCTCCAATTTAATAGCATTTTCGGTTTTTCTCCAAAATTATGCCATTCATCGATTCATAAACTAAAAATCCGCCCTTTTTCGAGTGACACAATCAATAGACTAAGGCTTGAGTTCGAGGGCTGCCACCCTGACATGATCTTTTTAAAATAAATAAATAAATAAATAAATAAATAAATAGGGTAGCGCAACATAGCGAGGAGCTCTGGGGCCTAGTGTATTTCTCACAACTTTTAACTTTGGAGGGTACCTACAATTTTTTGCCGAATGACTTGAAACCGCTTTTCATCGCAATGAATTTACTATCGGAGGACTTGCTAATTCCTCGCGAAAGGTGATACCCGTGAAAATCATTTTTGCTACTGTTGGTATTCGAACCACGAACCTCTGGGTTAACACCTTTTGATTTTGATTTTTGGCATGAACTTTTTATCTCTTGGTAAATCTTTAGAATCTCATTCCTGTCATGGCACCTCTCAATTTCCTCAAACGAGCGCTTCTCAAGCTACTTTTATTAAATTTTAAGAGTTCAGTGTACTTCCCTTCTTGTCTCCTTGCAAATCTCGTTGTACTCGAATCATTTCGTTTCGGGGACGCAGTGACTATATGGTTAATTTGGTGACGGTCGATTGATGTGGAAGCTGCCATGTGTATACATACCTTAACGAATTTTGAGTGTTTACAACTAGATTTAGACCCATGGAAAAAGTAGGTTTTTCGGAGGTTTTTAATGCAGCCTATGCTTACCGATTGTGTTTCCAAAGATTGACGATTTTCACATCAAGTCTTGGGCGTAGCTCATATGTTTTTTCGAATAGCTCGTAGAAACTGTCTTTGGAATGATCGTCTTTCTGTTCCGTGATGCGGATTGTAACTATACGCTCATTAACTGGATTTTGGCTGATAACCTTATCTCTGAGTCTACCACTACAAATCTGCACCCAAATGAGCGTCGTTTCTGTTGTCAGTAGCAGTCGCAATAGTAGATGACGCAGTTTTTCATATTCTTTATTCGTTACCATTTCATCGCACTTCTTGGTTGGTGGTTATGTCTGCCTTGCAGCAGTCTAGGATCTCTGATTTGCATGCTACACGTGTAGTCCGTACAGCGATTCTATATGTTCCACGTGCAAATCCAGAGGTCTTTGGCTTTTTTCGTTTGCTACGGTCTTCCTCCTTCACCTTGGATAAAGAGCCGCATAATCCGGTGTGAGTATCTTGCTGCAGGGGTCTGAGAGCTTTCGTTGGCTCGCCAGCAGCTCATCCACTACATCTTAATTTCAACACCCTGTCCTAATATTGAAAGACTCTGAAAGATCTTTAAATTACATATGTCGCAGTAGCTCATTCAGAAAAAAAATTGCAACTGCAAAGTCCGCTCCAGTGTAATAAAATTCAGACTATTTTGAATCTTTAGTATCATCAAAACAAACTTAAAAAAGCAAAATATTTGAACTGGAAAGCTTTTTTAAACCCAAACATAAAAATAATTAGTGTCAAGCACTAATAAGGCAATCGCTTTTCCAAATTAAACACAAAGCCATTCATCTGACTTATTGTAAAGATGATAACCCAAAGTTCATAATGTGCTGTGTGTTTTTAAAAATATATGATGGCCCCATTCGAATGAAATGCTCTATTTCAACACACTTCCTTATTAATCTACAATTCACCCAACATGAACTAGTTCATCAAAGACTCAAAACAAGGCAGTCGTTTGTTTGTTCGTCAGTTTTTTTTTTTTTTTGTAACATAAGCGGCTGCTTATCGATTGCCATTTTTAGTTTTCTTCAACAGTTTTTTCCCCAACGAGCACTCACAAATGCTTCTATTTATTTGATTGAAGAAAAAAACCACATGCAACCGGGTTTCATGATCAAGACGCTCCTCGACTATAGGTTTTCAATTCGTCTTTAGTAAATACCATCTGATGCACCACCGCTTATCTCCAAGTGAATGGATCTTATCTGACTGGCGTTTGCACACAATTTTATTGCAATAAAAAGCAACATTCGATTAGATATGCGAATGCATTAAAATAAGGAAAGTCCGATTCATAAGAGAGGCACCAGACTTGAGAGCCTTCTATAAGATGTTTATTTAGAGGCAAGCGTAATGATCGCGTGAGTTTTTCTTTAATTTATTGCCCAGTTAATGTTGCAACAAGCATTGGACATTGCAAGCAGAAAGTTGCATAGTCACTTTCTCTGTTTATTTACGTTTGGGATGCAGACAGACAGCAGAGCTATACCCGATGACAAACCAGCAGAGTAAATGTTTGTGGTGTAGTAAAAAGGTCGAATCAGACTTTTATTTTTGCCAAAAAGGTAATCGTTGTAAGTTTTCTTTTGAATGATTTTCATTTCAGGGAAATCAATCGCGATATGAAGTGACAAGTTATTAATTCAAAAAATAACTCACGTCACGATGTGCATAGTTATTTTTAAGTTCGATGCATGCAAAACCGGCAAACTTTCATTTTCTTAAGTTGACGATAAAGCAGTTTTGACTTTGCATATCAATATGTGCATATGTACGTATGTAGTTGTTTGCTTAGAAATTTGATTGTAAGATTTTACTTGAAGAAACCACTACTTCTTAGATTTTCTCTGTTTTTTATGTCTCGAAAAAATGAGTCTAGCGAGACATTGTAAATGAAACATAATTTGTAAGCGAGTGGTTAGTAGTGGCAGAGGCGTAATGCTGGCAGTGCGCAGTTCGAGGTTCAAATCTCAGAAACATAACAATGTTTTTAAACTGCGGCAAATCCTCTGAGAGTAAATGCACCATACATACACTGTCATGATGAGCGCTTGCTCACTTAACCCTTCGGATAAATTGTAGGCTCTTGAAATGCACCCCAAAGTTCCCCGAGCTTTGTTGCGCCATTCTATTTTTTTATTTTTAGCAAGAAACTATTCGTTTTTCTTTCAAAAAGCTCAAGCCAATTTATTTGTTATGATGTATTTTTAAAATTGTAAAAGTAAACAATTTGAAAGTGAGATAACAGAAAAGTTTCCGCATTTTCCCATTTGTTTTCTGTCTACGAATGGAAACGCTTTTAGGTGATTTGTGTTAAGTGGAAATTGCAGTCAGCTAATTGTTGTTGTTTTTTTTTAGGTGATTGTCAAATTTGACAGTGCCAGCTATTTATTAATCACTTTCATACGAAATTAATGTTCAATGCTTAGTTTCATAATTTTCGGGGTAAAATTAATGTGCTGGTACAAATGATACTTCACACAAATCACGAAAACACCACCTACGTAACGACTCGCCTGACAATGGTTTGAAAGCTGCAAAAAAAAAAAACACAAAAAATAATAATTTTTGTATCTCTTTTTTCTACATGTATATCTCTACTCAAAAATTTAGAATTTTTGACGAGATATAGCCCCCGAAGAAGGCATTTTCAATTTAAATTTGAAATTCAGGCATTCTCGTACAATGACTTTCCGGTGTGAAAAGTTATATAGAAAAGTTATCAAGCGGGGTAATTGTAAACGATTTGGCATTTTATGTTTTTTTTTTAACTTCTTATATTTTTCCCAGCGAAGCTATGTGAAATTGAGAATTGATGTTAATTGAACTTAAGCTTGAAGTGTTTTGCCTTTTAAAAAATAATGTTGACAAATCTGTAAGTTTATTTGTTTTCGTAAAATTTCATGTTTACATTTATCCCGACATTTTTTTGAAAAAAGAGAAAAATGGGGTTAATGAAAACAAGGCATTCACACACACACTTAGTAGTAAACGTGACCCAAACCAAAACGAAAACATTTGTTGAAGAAAATAAGTCGAAATAACGATGGAGCATTTTTCCTTCCACCGATTCTATTAAATATAACTGCAATTGGAACCCCGTACGTCTCTTCGGCTCGTCGGTATGTCTTATTTTTCTTCCTCACGTCTTCTACTGCTCGTGAGATATCTTCTGGCGTATAAGATGGAGGTGCCGTTTTTTTGATTATAAGAACGTGGCATCTTAGTGAATTAAAATCACAATAGATCAATGCTTAGTTCATTATCAATGCATGTTTACAATTACCCCAAAGCGTTTACTTTTACCCCATTTTGTTGTTCACATTTACCCCATGTCTAGAAATAAAATGTAACTTACTTTGATCATTTAAAATAAGGTTGCAAATTGCAATCAATTTTAGTTAACCCTTTAAAAATTGAAAACACAAAAAAATGAATCAACCACGTCAATGATCAAAACGCAACTAACTAATTTACAGATTGCAGCTGGCACGTGTCTGCATATCGGGAATATACCGTATTTTCAAATTATGTCATGGCATACCTTGATGGAAAAGTAGTTTTTGAAAAATTAAGTGTGTTTACAATTACCCCTGTTCACAATTACCCCCCTTGACCCTATTTCTTTTAATGTTTTTTAAGGCGAATTCTATTATTGAATTAAAATAAATTTAAACAAACAGGGTGGTGCAACAGAGCATGAAACCCCGGTGCCTAGCGCATTTCTCACAACCATGCCTTGTGAAGGAAAGGAGGGGACCTTTTTTATAATTACGGCAAACATCAAGAGGCTATGAACACCTTTATAATGTTATAAAACACAGTGCGAGCATTTAGGAAAACAGGAGAAGATTTAAAAGGGAACGCCGATGGACGTTGCTTTTAAACCTTTAAGAATCGTAATGTAGAGGAAAAACAGAGTCAGGTAGAGCATTCCACATTCGGGTGGTGTGACTAAAAATGAACCTCTAAACTTGACTGTCGAAAACGAAGCAGCTTACCCCATTGACTCAACGTGGAGTTGCATTTCGTTGACTGTTACGCTCACATCCAGTTTACACCAAATGGTGTATAAGCTAACCAACGAAATGCACGAAACTCATTCCGGTACCGGCAGGAGCAGAGGATAGGAAGTATCCGGGACCCAAGACTATGCAACGCTACCTCGTTGTGAATTTAGTGGCTCCTGCTACCTGAGAGCAACCATTAACTCTCTCTGTCTAGTGTCGAACCCACCTTACCACGGGAAAAGTACCAAGAACCCCGCATTTCTCCAAGTCCAAACCCGAGAACTGGAAGCACACAACCCAGGGCCGGACCTTCATCCGATTTACCAATCCTAGAACCTGGTCGAGAATCCCGGACGATCCAACATCCCACCCAGTCGAACCCCGAGTTAAACCCCCATCATCCGAAGTGTCCTCACCGGAACCTACCCACACCGACGAAGACGTTAAAAATAGAAACTAGAACTAAATTTATAAAATATTGTATAAAATGTATAAACGAATACTATTTTGAATATCGGAAATAAACTAGTTTCAATAATCTAAAGTTTTGCTGCTTCTTTAGAACACTCTGGATCCGCTGAGCCTACCTCAGCCTTTGATAAAAAGGACACATACAATACGCATTGTTTTATTAGAGCTTTGTTGTGGCATATTAAATTTGAGTTAATACTATTGCTTTAGTCTTTTTTAGGAAGAAGCCAAAAAGAATCATTCTTCGTCGTGTCGGTTTTGCAGTTCGCTTTTACCTTATACGCATTTTGTCTTCCACCATCTTTTCCACTCTCTACATTTTGTTTGCCTTTTGTTTGAAACGACTCGACGTTGGTTTTCGCCAAAGTTTGCCAAGTCTCAAAAATATTTTTCAGTTGTTTTAGTTGATTTATTTATTTATTTATTTATTTATCTAACAAGTCTTAAACTCTAATAGATAACAATAAGTAACAAATAAGAAGGATTAGAAGAAGAAGATTTAGACCTTGAGATTTTACTTCGCTCTTCAGAATTAGTACGCCCTGTGTATTTTCTTATGTACTTAATTGGGTGGATTCGGATAATCCAAGTTTCTTCTTCCTTAATAACAATTGCCGAGGAATATAAAAAATGCTACAAATCGGCGCCCAACGTGGGGCTCCAGGCGCTACCACTGCTAACGCATAGTACTGATCCTGAACCTAGAAGAAGTCCTCGAGTCAGAGCTATGCGGATTCCGGGGATAGCCAAATAATGCAACGAATTGGACTAAATTTAAGAACTGCGAGTTGAAACATCGCGTCGGTAGTATGACTAGTCAATGCTTCGAACAGTAAGAGATAATGAGAAGAAAGCGAGTAGACATCTTGTATAAGTCCAAGAAAATAAGAACACAGTGAACAGAATGTTAAGACAAAAGCCTACAATTAGGTATTGTATGAAAGGGATTAGGGTAAAATCGAAATCAGTGCCAACCTTACTGAAAAGATACTTTACATCGATCGATCGATCTAGAGTCGTGTGGGCCATTGCATCTTAAGCTCAAATTGATGCCTCGTTGGTATAAAATTACAAAAACAAATTGCAGAACCTGCACAGAAAGAAAATTCTTAGTCTAATCCATTCAATTGCCAGGAAAAACTGAGTTTTTTCGACCAGTAATGCATAAAACATGTAACAATTCACTCCTAATTTAGTAGCTTTGCAAAAACCAAACTCCTACACGTCTTTCTTCTTTTGAAGTGATAGTATCAAATGGTATGTAAAACGCTACTGAATAGCACCGTGAGAAGTTTTTTTTTTGTTTTGCTGAAAGAATTCTATCAAAGCACTAAATTATTCGTTGCACTATCTCGATATCTGTCCCTTGGAACGCTGTTGTAATTTTATAAATAATTTCTTTCAATGTTATTTAGATCACGCTTTATAGCAGTATTTTTACAAAATTATTTCGAGGAGGCAACATTCATTGCATGCTATACTACTTAACAAAACAAGTGCACGGGCAATGCCTGAATTGAATACGAAATAGAGAGGGAGAAGCCGAACGACGACGACAACGACGTAATTGTGTTGATATGTATGGTCAAGATTCACTATAAAACTTTTTTTTATACTTCTTTTGGTATATAATAAAAAAGCAAACGTTCAGCAACTTACGTTTTATTGCTGTGCATGCCAATGCACAATCGTTTTTAATTCATTTCAACAAACACAACAATGAGTAATACTTTCAAAAAAAAAAAAACAAAAACATTAACAACAGCACAGCAGTTGTGGGTGGGTGATGGAATTAATTGCGACACTGGGCGGATACAATGACTAACCAACAACCTATTGACGGACGCTGATTTGTTTTGATTTTCCCAGCGAGAAAGATAAAAGCGAAAAATATGTGTTACCAAATTTGGCAATCGGGTGGTTGAACGAGTAGATAAAGTGATATGTATGTAGAGTAAACATAAACAGGTAAGGTTACATGATGTGTAGGCGAAAGCTTCATCTGACTGCAAACACTTGTGTCGAACAAATGTTATTTTGATGGGAATTCTTATTTTTAGTTCAACTCTGGAGTGCCCCAAGGCAGCCATCTTGGACCCCTATTGCTTTTTTCTTGCTTCAAAATGACTTATACTCATTTGCCAATTGGGGAAGAAGAATTTTCTTGAATCTAGCATTGCCAAATGCGGGTAAATGACCTGTACCACAAGGCCCGCCGTGACAATTTCGAATTAAAAATATCAGAGGTGGTTGTAGTGAATGTTTTGCAACCTAATTTGTTAGTGATAAAATTACTAACAGGTTCGAAATATCGAATTTTCGAATCAGACCTTGAAAACTATTTTTTTCAATTTTGCTGAATGTGACATATTTCAAAAATTTAACTATAGCCTCGAATTACAATCAAAAAACTCATAAATGGAAATCAACTTCATTCATACGGCCAACGCGTGCACATTTGCAGTAGTCGAATTGTTGGAAGCAGCAACTTCCGATGACTCGTTCATTTCCGCCGAAACAACCTATTTCGAGTTGAATGTTGGCTATTACCATTTCCAATATAATCGGCTTGTTAACATGGGCCAATGTTTTAAATAAATAAAATAAATAGGGTGGCGCAACGCGTAACAGAACGAGGAGCCCCAGGGCCTAACGCATTTCTTACAACCATGCCTTGTGAGAGAAAGGAAAAGACCTACAATTTTCTGCCGGTTCCGAACGGCTAATCGATAAAATGCTTTTCATGGCAATGAATTTACTAACCTCGCGAAAAACATTTTTGGCTGTTGGCATTCGAACCACGAACCTCTGGGTTAACAGGCCAATGTATTAACGTAGCCCAAAAGAAAATAGTCTAGAGATGTTGAATCGCATGAACAAAGCGTCCTATTTCTTGAGACAACAAACTCGTTATCTCAAGCTGCAAGCGGCAGCACCTCACTCGGATCTCAAGAATCCATTGTGCTCCCTGGATAACAGAGAATAAGGGGGTAAGGGAGAGGGGTGGCAGAGGATTGGATTTTTGACTGTGTTATTGGGGTTAAGAACCACTTGCCTTGCATGAATTTAAGGATTTAGTTAAGTGGGGATTAGAGATATCGCGCATATTGTTGAAGAAGTATTCTCCGAGGGCTTTTTCCGAGCGAGGGCCAAGCTAGGACACTCACAGAGGAAGTGGAATGATCCATCATCTGCCTCTTCGTCTTGGTATCCCCTACATGATTCAGTTGTGCTAATGCCCCTTCTCATCATGTGGGTACCCAATGTGTTGTGACCCGTCAGAATGCCAAGCAACAGAGAGAGTCGAAGACTGCTGAGCTGGAGCAAAAATTCTGTTTTTTTTATTTGGAAATATCTGGCCAAAGGTTTCTGGAGACTCGGCAAGTTTCTACAGATGACCACCTGCCATTGGCAGTTTTTAGAAAATTGTGTTTGATTCTGTTTTTTTCTTGTTCCAGAGGCTTGAGAATGAGGTGTTCGATTCACTGGATTCGAGTGCTGACCCGATTTTAGCCAGCTTATTCGCCATTTCATTTCCTGTTATGCCACGGTGTCCTGGGATCCAAATTAAATTTACGATGTTCGTTGAGCTAAGCAGTCTTAGATTGCTGAGACAGCTAATTTGGATTTTGTGACATTAGATGGGGTAGCTTTAATGGCCGCTTGGCTGTCTTTGAAGATGTCAACATTTTTGTAGATCAAACAAATTTTGCGTAGCCAGGTGTTTTCCACGGCTTCACAGACTGCAAGTGGTTCTGCTTGGAAGACACTGCAAAAGTCGGGTGAGCTTTATTGATCTGTTCATAGGAGGGTAGTCTGCGAAGATGCCTGGCTACGTCCGTTTTGGAACTGTCTGTGAAGACGGAGACGTGATATTATTTTATAACTCTGTATTCCTTCCAGCATTCTCTTGTCCAGGGCCACTGGATTGAAATCAGTATACAGGGGGGGGGGGGGGGTAGTGTGTTTGAATGTCTGTATCAGTATGGTTCATAATGGCTCTGTGGCCTGATATGTCTGTTTTCCAATTATTGCATTGTTTGAGTCAAGAGTGCGCTTTTGGCTGCCGTCTCTTTAGTGAAAAGTTCTAGGGGAGCTAGCGACAGGAAAGTTTCCGGAGCTGCCGTTGGTGTTGTTCTCATGGCACTGGTTGAGGCAATGCAAGCAATGCATGCAAGCACGGATTTTTGTCGTGGTCTTAAGATTTGACGCCTTCTCTAATGATGGCCACCAAACCAAACAGGTGCATGTGAGGATTGGTCTTATTATGGATGTGTACATCCAGTGAATTGTTTGGGGACCAGTTCCCCATTTTTTCCCAAAAGTTTTACTGCAAGTTTAGAAGACGATTCGGGTATTTATTTCTCTTTCTTTTAAATTTTCTTTCCAGTTCAGTTTACGATCAAGGACAATTCCAAGATACTTCGCCGTACCAGATAAGTTTATTGGTATACCTTTTATAGTGAGTGGAAGTATTTCTGGATTATTACGTTTTCTCGTGAACAGAACAAGTTCTGTTTTTGTAGGGTTCACATTTAGACCGCAGTTTTTAGCCAAGCTGTTGAGTTTATTAAGAGCTGTCTGGAGGAGTAAAGTGTTGTTGGTGAATTTTCCGGAATCATGATGACGATATCATCGGCATAGGCCGATGTCAAGAGCTTGGGTTCAAAAGACCTTTGCTACCGAAGTACTCTTCTTAAGCATGCATCGCAGTTCGCAGTTATTGGCTACTTGTCAAGTCGTTCGGGATCACAGCTCGACTGCTCTCCCACAATATGAAAAATAAATAAGGTGGGTCAACAAAGTTTGGAGAGTCTAGCGCATTTCTCTCAACCAAACCCTGTAAGGGATGGAAAGACCTTTGCTTTATTTTTTGCCAATTCCGAACGGCTAAGTAAGAAAGAACTTTTCATGGCACTGTATTTTTGGGAAACAATCATCCCTCGCGACTGGCGGTACCCGGCGATTCCCGAGTCGCCCGAGGAGTACACCGCCCTGAATAAGCCTGCCTGCACCATAAAACGGACAGCACAAGTACTCAGTCTTTTTTGCAACGGTACGGCACACTTTTCCCTATAAATAAATTGTTTCCTTATGAAGGATCCACCCTCAGCAAAGCAAAATATTGAGGGGTTCTACACCAGTATCCAAAGTAGGAAGCTTATTTGGTGGATATAGATTTTTAACTTTAAAAACAGGGAGTTATAATCGAAACAAAAAAAAAATTGGGACCATCGCGACCTTCAAGGTTGCAACACCTAAAGAAAGAAACTCTCCCAAATAAAGTGTTACTGTGACCAAATGCCCAGAGTTTGTGTTCTTACGCAAGATAGTAAACCTAGTTTCCCAAAAAACAGAGCATTCATACACAAAAGTCACACACTCTCACACTCTTCTTACTACACCGCGAACATTAATCATAAAAATTTTAACAAACAATTTCAAGATTCCATATTTGTAGGATGTCGTTTTTTTTATTATTTTTGGCCACAAGTTGTCATCAACTTTTGTGTGTAGTGTGTGTACAAATATTTTTATTGCAGCTGTTAAAATAATTGACACTCATTAAACCGCGTCACAACAGGTTGGGTTATTTTAAAAAGCATTTATCAAAAGAAAAAATTCCATTTAGAGTATGTCAACAAATTTGTTGTACTCTCAAAACCACCTACATAACTTCGCGTTAGCTCTCGGGAATAAGTACAAACCCGACTTTGAATGCACAAAACAATAAGAAAATGTGGAAAAACAAAAAACAACTTACTTCTGCCATTTGTGGTGGTGGGTGAAACCTTTTCCTCAGTCTTTCCAACCGGCAACAAAGGCGTACAAGATGCAGACGAAGAGGAGGTTGCTCTACTTGTAACACTAGATATGGATCGCTTTTGCTGGTGCTTCTCCTCTTGATGTTGATCTCCTTTCTTTGGAACATCAACTTTACAATCAAATGCTGCTGCTGTTGCAGTTAAAAGATCCGGATTCTTAGGAACTGATAGCACAGAGACTTTCTTTTTTGATTGTTGCTGTTGCTGTTGTTGATGGGGATTTGGCTGCTGTTGTTTATCGCCTTTCGTCGTCTGTGTATAAAAACAATAGTTTTCCAGTAATTTTCTCGATGGAAATGATTTTCGCTTCAATTCAATGCAACTTTTAGATTTTTTCACTTCACTGCTGCTAGTGCTACTACTGCTGGTGATGGTGGGGCAACCGCCATTAAGACTGCCCCCACAAGTCGACTCGGAGTTGTCTTTTGCAATGAAAAGTTCATGGCACAACAACTTATGATGATTTCGTCTTTTGGTTTGTCGTTGATGAGTCAGTGACTTGTTTCTGGTTACAACCGTCTGCTGCAGCAAAATATTCTGCTCCTTCGTAGTCAGACTGCTTGTACTGCGGCAAATTTTTAACGAACTCTTGGAAGAGATGAAACCTGATGATGGTTTTGACACGATCTGCTTGCACAAGTAAACGTCACCACCGTTGAGATCACAACGATTGGCCTTTAGCTTTGGCGACACACGAATCGAAGAGGTTTTCGTTAGGAGTTTATCTTTGCCACTAATGCCACTGCAAATCGACGAGGTTACTATTTGAGATTTGGTATCAGTTTTAGTTGGTTTTGGGGATAAAAAAGAATTCGATTGAATGAAAACTCCATCACAGGTTATTTTGATTGTTGTCACCATTATTTTGGGTATTCATAGATTGAAAATGTTTGTACAGCTATTGTTGAAGATGGTGTTGGTCGATACCATGGATGGCATTTCCAAAATTCCAAAAAAAAAAAAAACACTTTTTCTTTCGTTCATAGACCAGACTAAACTTTTTGATTTCGTTTTTTGTTTTGAGAGCACTAAACAAGTTAACGAAGAGGTATTAGTCGCTGTTGTTGTTGTTGTTGAGTGGAATGTGGGACAGAACATAGCGAACAGCGAAGATTGTTTTATGCGGAGGCAAGCAAAACCTGGACATTTGTTCGATTTTTATAATAAAAAAAAAAGGATGCAACGTCCTAAGACACACTAAAGTGAAACTTCCTCATAATGGTTGTGAAAGAAACTCGATGAAACGAAAATGCGTCACGATAAAGAAACAAAAAAAAGTCGGAAAGAGAATGCGATACAATAAATTCCACATTTACTTAAGTGAAACTTTACTTTTTCATTGAAGCGAAACTTCCTTAGAATCGATGTCATTTGAAGTTCGATGAAACAAAAATGGGATACGTTAAAGAAACTTACACAAGTCAGCGAGAAACATAACATATTTACTGAAGTAAAACTTCTTCTTCACTAAACTAAAGCTTCTTTAAAGTCGTTTCAATGAAACGAAAATGCGTCACGATAAAGAAACACACAAAAGTAGGCGTGAAAATGCGATAGTACACATTGAACATTTACTAAGGAGAAGCTTCTTCACTGAAGTATCTGATTTATTGAGATTTGAAACTCGATGAAACGAAAATGCGCCACGATAAATAAATAAAACAAAAGTCGGCGACAGAATGCGGCAAAGTACATTCTACATTTATTGCATTGTCATTTCACTTCTTCATTGAAGTGAAGATTCTTTGGTATCGTTGTCACTTGAAACTCAATGAAACGATAATGCGTCACGGTAAAGAAACATACACAAGTCGGCTAGAGAATGGAATGGATTACACATTTATTGAAGTGAAACTTCTTTAGAATCTTGTTATGAAACTCAATGAAACGCAAATGCGTCATGATGAAAAAACAAACAAAATAACGCGAAAGAATGAGATGGTATACATTGCACCTCTACTAAAGAGAAACTTCTTTATTGAAATGATTCGTTGTGATTTGAAACTCGATGGAACGAAAATGCGTCACGATAAAAGAAAACATAAATGTGTAGGATTAAGTTGACGAGAAAATGGGAAAAAAAGCACTACACATTATTTTATTTTATTCTCTCCTCTCCTCTTCTTGTGATACTTCGTAGCATTCCCACTAGAATCAAGAATCAATACTTTCTTGAAGAGAACATCCAAGAACAAACCGATGGTATTGCTTAATACGTTCATATCTCCAAAGTCCGGACACGTAACAAACCATGTCATTAAAAGCAACGAGAACTTTGTGTTGAAATTGCGATTCGGGTTTTGCGATGTACGGTATAACCATGGGTTATTAAAGACAAGAGTAATGTCTTTTATAGCCGCAGCTAAGTGTTGACTGGAATTGAGGTAGAAAGTAGTCAAAGCTTACGTAGGCCAGTTTAAATTTATCCAAATACAATGCATTCCAAATTTTCGAAACTAATTGAAATTGAAATGGGTAGTTGCTATCAACAAAACTGTTGCAATAAGAAGAATTGCGATTACCGCGTCAACAATAATGTAAATTCAGTTGTTTGATGTTACGAAATCGAGGAGTTGTGTGATTGGTGAATCGCGTTTATCGAGAACGTACCTTATATAATTTGTTTGTTTTTCGGCAGAAAACGATTTATTTGCCTCAATACCAAGACTAGTAACTGTGTTCACAAAACTAAACTGAGATTAGGGGAGAAAAAAGTGGTGGTAAGAAAGTATCAGCGTACTTTTTGGAAATTGCAATAATGGGACTTTGCCAACTTAAGTGCGAGACCATTTTGCTGTAAAATCGTCATTTAGGAGATACGCCAAATCTTTAAACAAGTTAATCGGGCAGGATATATATACAATTGAAAATCAACCACATAAAGGTGTAGGAGCACATTTGAGCAGACGCACTGGGAAGTCATTGGTATAAATATAAAACAATACCGGTCCTTCAATAGAACCTTGAGGATAACTAGTGAGGAATAGAGCGTGCCTACCTATTTTTTGCCGGTTCCGAACGGCTAAGTGAGAAAGTGCTTTTCATGCCAACGAAATTCAAAACTCAAAACGCTTGCCAACTTATCGCAAAAGGCAATACAAGAGTAAAAACACTAAAATGTGACTGATATTCGAAACTGGAAATCCCGCGTAAAAGGCGAACATGTTAATCACTACGCCGAGGACACAGTTTTTTCCTTTATTCATCACTTTCTTGAATGAATATTTACTATAGAATTTTAGTCCTCCTCAACTGGTTTTTCCCACTTCACTTTCTCTAATTTTCTCTATATTTTGTCTTCTTCAACTGGTTCTTCTCACTTAAACTTCCTTTGACTACTTCTTCCACTCTATCTACAGCCTATCTACTTCTTCTTCTCATCTACTTCTACTACTTCATTCTCATCTTCTTCTTCTTCTCTATTTTCTGCTCTTTCTTTATTTTCTTCATCTTCTTCTTTTTTCTTTTTCTTTATCTTCTTCTTGTCTTTATCTTCTTCTTGTCTTTATCTTCTTCTTGTCTCTATCTTCTTTTTGTCTTTATCTTCTTCTTATCTTTATCTTCTACTTCTTAATTAACTTATTCTTCTGAATCCACTACTCCTTTTCATTTAAATACTTTTTAAAGTATTTAGTTATTTACTTCTTCTTTATCAATTACCATTTACTGCTGTCTAACTTCTCTTTTTTCTCAATCTCGTTCTCCTTCTCAATATTCAATGTCCTTCTTCACCTTCTCTACGATTTCTCCTTCTCCATCTCAATCTCATTCCTCATCTTCTTCTCTGCCTACGATCTCTCCTTTTTTTTCTTCCTTACCTATGTCTTCTCTTTCGCAATCTCCTTCTTCATTTTCTTCCCTACCTATGAAATCTACTTCCCAATCTCCTTCTTTATTTAATTCTTCTTCATCTTCTCAATCCACTTTTTCTCTGTCTACTTTCTTTCACAATTTCCTTTTTCTTCTTAATCTCCTCCACCTCTGTATTTCTATCCATCTTTTATCCACTTCTTCAACTTTCTGTACTACTTGATCCTAATTTTTTTTTAATTTTTGTTTTTCTCTGCCTACTTCTTCTCCTTTTTAACTTCATACTTCTTCTCCACCTCAATCTATTTCTTATCTTTCGCAATCCTCTTCCTCTCTATCCACTTTTTTTCTCTATTTACATACCTCTTTTTCTCTACATAATTACTTCTGTTTTTCTATGGAAATACTTCTTCATCTAAATAATTCTCTTTCATCTACTTTTTCTCTTTCTTCTATACTAACAACTTCCTTTTTGTCCTCTTCTTCTTTTTAATCTCCTTTTTTTTTGTCTACTTCTTTTCATAACCTCCCTTCATATACGTCTTCTTCTCCTTAATGTTGTTCTTCATCTATTCCATTATATCCTCCTTCTTTATCCACTTTCTTATTCTCTATCTATGTACATATACCTACTTCTTATTTAACTTCTAAATATGTACCTCTATAGCCCCTGGGAAAAGGTTTCAAGTTATTTTAACAGTTGTCATTGCTCAAGCCTCACATCGGATACAAACCCCACTAAAACATTTTGTTAGGCCCTCATTTATGCGGCTTAGGACCAAAAAAGTCCTCAATCAAACTAAATTTTCACATTACGGCAGATCTTGGCCGATGAGGAAGTCTTATCCGTTTTAAAATAAACAATGTTTGAAGAATAACATTAAACAACGAACTTTATGAGCTGTACCTGTACTTGTGCATAGCTAGAAGAATACGTTTCGTGAGACTACGATTGCTGGACATGTAGAGCAGATGGATATCAACGCTCCAGCTCGACAGGTTTTCAAAAGCAAATTGCAGGGCGGTCGCTGACGGAGAATACCTCGTCTTAGGTGGCGCAATCAAGTGAAAAGAGAGTTCGATCAAATAAAAAAACAAATAAATAAATAGGGTGGCGCATTTGTCACAACCGTTGCATTCTGAGGGAATGAAGGGGACATACAATTTTCTGACAGTTCGGAACGGCTAATGGAGAAAGCGCTTTTCATGCCAATGAATTTACTGACAAAGGACTTGCCCAGTCCTCGCGAAAGGCGATACCTGTCAAAAAACATTTATGCCATCACGCCACTGGTAGATTTCGACCAACTGAGAGAGCAAAATGGAGATAGCTCGACCGAAATCAAAAGTGTTGGCGATTTCACTCCGAACTATAATGCCCACCTAAGTAAGTATTTGAGCATACAGGCGATCTTCTTCTTTCTTTACGACATTACGAAGTATCGTGATCTCGAAAAGATCCCAGCCCTCCCACTTTTCTTGTGATCCGCCCGTGCGGTACGGCGAAATTGCTTAGTACATAGAAGCAACAATATACTTACTACTACCGTATTCAAAAAGAAATCTTAGAGGAGGGAGTGTAATAAGCTAACACACCTCTTAATAAATCATTTTTAATGCTTTTTCTGTCAGTTGGAGGTGTGTTAGCTTACTCATCCTCTAATATCTTTATATATAAAATTCTCGTGTCACAGTGTTAGTTACCATACTCCTCCGAAACTGCTTGATCGATTTTTATGAAATTTTATATGCTTATTAAGAAGGTCTGAAAATCGGCTACTATCTATTTTTCATACCCCTAAGTGTCAGCCCAGCAGATGACGTTGTAGTCGGTATCTACGTTATTTTACGAAACGGCTTAAGGCTTATAATTTTTTTCATCCCACGGCAACGGGGACAGAAAAGGAAACCGGAACGGGATTCTGAGCCGATATCAAAAATTCTTTCGACATTAGGATGTTACATTATCGCTTACATATACTGTATTTCTTGACCATATTCCCACGGAAACAGCAACGTGAAACTAGAAACTTTCCGGCTATTCTCCAGGCGGTGTTCCTGACAATTTTGAAAATAACTTAGATCCGAGCAACGCCGGGCGGGTCAGCTAGTTTATTTATAAATTCATAAATCCAATTCGCATAGCGCTCGTGGCTTGATTAGCGTGTCTGCCTGTTACGTGGGAAGTTCGAAGTTCGAACCCCAGATACATCAAGGGAAAAAAAAAAAATTTTATGGGTACCGTCTTCGAAATTGGCAAGTCCACCGATATTATTGCCATGAAAGGAGTTTTCTCGATTAACCGTTCGGAATCGGCAATAATTTATACTCTTACATTCCCTCAAAAAGGTATGGTTGAGTGTAATGCGCTAGGACCCGGTGTTCCTCGATCTGTTGCGCCACCGTATTTATTATTTAATTTAGAATCACATCAGAAAAAACTTAACGATATAAAATTACAACTTTCAAATGTGTAGACTTTACGTACGTCTAAGAATTCAGTCTATTTCCTCTTGATAAAAATAACCGCCATCGACATGGCAATATAAATAAGTACCACTTAATGCTCAAGTATCCCACCCTCTATTTGCGAGACATGCGTGAGACATTCAAAAACAGCGCCGGAGTGTAAATATTTAAAAGGATGGGCGAAGTGCGGTATAAAACAAAAGCCTTGAAAAAAATTCCGCTCTACTAATGACTCAGAGTAAACTGGTAAACATTTGAGACAGACGACGCGATGGAAAGGTTAGCATATAACTTTAAACATAGAACATTTCAAAGCAGCGACACTTAACTTAACCACGCAGTAAACACTCAAGCCTTCCCCCACTCAAAATGATCAACAACTTTGAATTTTGAAATTCTTCCACATCATAACATGAAGACGCACTATACAAATTCTACGCAATTTATGTGTTCTAATCAAACAATCTAATCACAAGAACCTCGTTGCTTTAATGATTCAAATTAAGCAATTTATTTTGTAACATCCTCGCTGAAGCATTATCCCACACAATAACAACAACAACAACATGAGAATTAAACTATTAACTAGACAGGAAATTAAATTCGTTTCTGGTTGTTAAACAATATTGCACAATTCAGCTTTACAAAACTATCAGAATTTTAATTCCGAATTCAGATCACGCAGTTGAGTAGAATTTCAATTACACACTTTACTCAACATTTCAATGTTTCCATTGTTACATCGAACTTCTCGAATGATTAATAAGAGTGATGTGCATTTTGATTATCACTACCAAAAAAAAAACAAAAAAAAAAAAAAAAAACGAAAAACAACTCGGTGGTGGTTTAATACAAGCGGGCGCGGCCGGCAGCGGCAGCGACTTTGCCAACTCTGAGGTTTTAATGAAAATAAACCGCGGTTCAATGTCAGTGGGATTGAAATACGGCCAAGTCATATCTGAAAAACTGACTTCATTTATGGTGGTGGGGTGAGCAGATTGCACTGCAATTAACAAAGATGATGAATGACTTCGAATTCGAGCAGAAATGACTAAATCACCGTTGTCTGGTTGGTAGTTGCGGTTCACTGCAAATTAAACAAAAGTCATTCATTTGTTGTGTTTTGTTTTGAATGTTGTTTCAATTTTTTTTTGCAAAAATAACTTTCTCGTTGCTCGCGTATTCATTAGAGTCTTCTCGGGAGATTTACACAAACAATGGAGCGACCACCGACCGAACTAATGATTTAATTATTATTTCTTCCCAACCTGATGATGACTAATCTTTGTTGTTTTATTCGCACAAGCCATAAATCTCAAAGCACTGAGATTGTGGTTTATGTAAATTCAAAGGAGTGTCTTTTTTTTGTATTATTAGATATTCATTTATGGACAGAGCGTATGAAAACATGACATCGTGCGTCCTACCGTATTACTCCCCGTTGCTCATCAATTAAATAAATTCAATTTCGAGATCGAAAGATTTAATTTAAAAAATCATCTGCGACGCACTGGCAGATCGAGCGAAACGACATTTTCGTGTAACGCGTAATAACAGACTGAACTGACACAACCGAGTTGAGCCTCTTTGGGCAGCAGGCGAAGTGTGTGCAGCAATTGCTGGGAAACCACTTTTCCTCTTCTTCTTTGCTAAATTTCATTGACGATGCGACGTGCGTCGTCATCGCCGCCATCGTTGGTACCGACGACAAGAGCTTTATGGGTGTAAAGCTGGGACGCGAAGCATGGTGCTTTGGGTTTGTTTCTTTTTGTTTGCTTCTGTTTTTTGTCCCTCAAACAAGTGTCGCCCGATGAAATTGTTTAGGTTTTTTTTTTTAAAGAAAAAACACTACAAGAGGGTTGATTAAGCTAATTTGTTTCGTTTCCGGGGAGTATTTACTACAGTGAATTATGTCAAACGCTCTAAGCCTTTTCAAACACGAAAGGCCTGTTCGTGCGTTCATCACACGTAGTGCATTGCTCTTTGTTCACTTCGTGTGTGTCATGGCCGTGTGTCAACAACTTATTGAAAAATTTTAATTTAATGAGTTTTGCTTATCTTTCAAGTTCAACAGCATTTTGGATTCCAAAAGTAGACATTTGCCTTGTAGACATTTAAAAAAGAAGACGTTTATTTTTAAAGACCGCGAAGCTTTCATTAAAGTGAGATGTTATGCCTCACATTGAATGCGAAATTAAATTCGTCCAGTGAAATTGGTCGAGCGAAACAAGTTCATACGTTGAGCCATTGCCACTACTTCTCAGTTTTGTTGCTGTCATGGGAGCATCCTAAAAATCGATATAAGTAATCTCTGATTAAAAAAGAAAGTCAAAAGTTCAGTTTTCAGTTGAACATTATGAGGTATACCAATAAGTGAACATCAAATGGTTTGTTGTTTTGGTGGTTGGGCGTATATACTTTTCGGGAAGGCTCTCTGATTGGTGAAAACTTACCGGCTCCCAGATGTTGCAACTATGCTTACTATAACTTCTCGCGGTAAACACTGGGTTTTGGTCTTCTCCAGCCGGAGATGACTTGCCAAACTAGTAACTGCGAGTGTTGACAAAGGGGCGAAGAACAATAGAGCATCACCAACGAATAATGACTGACTGCTCGAATCTCAACGTCCTGCCAGAGCATATGGGGATTGTCACAGCGGATGAATTCGACTTACAGAACCAACCAACAACCAAGGTGCACTTCAGAAGACAAAAATCCAAACCCCAGCATGAGCTACTCCGACATATTTGGTCTAAAGGTCTTTTAGTGCATTTAATGTTAAGACAGGGAATTGAAAAAGAGATGGTGCCGGATAAGCTCCTGGCGAGCCAACGACCTTTATGTCCAAGGGGATTACAAAAACACCAAACGCTGTAGGTTGGTGATTGTGCGTAGGGTTAACTACCCATCCGAAGTAACCAACCGCTTCGGATAGCAATAATTTCGCCGCTGACGACCCAAATAAATGAAGAGAGGAAAAAGACTTCTGGATCTACACGTGAAACGTGAGATCACTTAACAGACTTAAGCTTAAGTAGTTTGTTTGTACAGAGCTCGATGCCGAAAGGTGTTCGAAGGATGGGCAAAATAAACGAAACTAAGAATTGATCAAAACAAAATGTATGGAAGATAAAAAATAAATGCAGCTCGCTCCATTAAGCTTTTCGTGGTTTGAGCTGGAAAGATGAAGATGGCAGCTCGGAGGTTTTACCTCCAAAGCTAAATTCTCATCCTGGTTCAGATGTTGACCAGAGAAGTGCTGCCACAGGATTAAGTGAAGTGGGTCGCACTCCAACGATGGCATCCTCTGGAAGACAGCTTTCCAAACGCCAACAGAAGCTGAAGAGAAGGAGAGCAACAAAGGCTCAGAGCAAAGAGGTCACTAGTGCGTTCGAAGGCACTGAATTCAGTTGCAAACCTTTGGTGATGGCGGCGAAAAGGGACAGGCCGGAAGAGGTCTTACCCACCAACTCAGGACAGTCTACCGTAACCGAGGTCACCCCAACCTCTGCAAACGCAAACCGGGCCAAAAGGAAGAAGGTTTCCAGAAGCTCTGCCAAAATTCCTGTTGGTCTAACTGGAATGAAACTGGAGGAACAAGTCGCAAGGCTTTCAAATTCGGTCCACGGACACTGGCTGTAAAAGACGAAGCCAACAAGGTAAAAACTCCTGGAGGTCCAAACGAATCGTCGGTGAATGAAACCGTGACTGCTAGTCAGTCTGGCCCACGGACACTGGCTTGACGGGATAAAACCTAGAAAGGAGCAAAATCCGCCGTAGAACGAAATAAAAGACAACTGTCCTATAAAAGAGTGGTCGTCTCGCATTTCAAAGTAAGTATCTGTAAGACCGGCAATGACAACAGCATGACCATTACAGAGCGCAAGCACTGTGAAGATCATCTGTGGGAGGTAGCTCATTAGCCATATTAGCTGACCGCTGACTGGTCTAAAAGCGCCCCTCCCCTTCCAAAATTCTTCTTTTGAGATTTTTAGGGCGCCGGTATTAGCGCGAGCCATTTGCTTTATTCCGGGGAAACTCAAGAATACTGAAGATGTGCTACAGTGTCTCGTTACCCAGAATCATTGTGCCGACACTTCGAAGTGAAAAGTTCACTCTCACAGGAAAGCAAGAAATCAGGATGGTGAAGATGGTACCTACCTTGTTGTGGGAGTGGCTCAAGCTTCCGTGGCGATCATCAAAGCTAGGGACGACTCCCGTCTGCATTTTTACCTTGGAAGGATTTATTTTCAATTTAATTCTAATCTTTGAAAATGATGGGATGGATGAACTAGTATTTATCAATGATGATGACTCAGATCAACCTTCAACATTATAAGGCTGCTACTGCACTCCTATGTAGCAGGTTTTCCATGTTGAATACAAAAACTCACCTCGTAGAAATCCAAGAGCCAGAGAGGCCGAGTTCTTGGTTTTTGGAAGGGTACGAGGGTTCAATATACTCTATGAAGAACGGTCTGACTTACCCCCGGACCTGTCTCATCATATCGCGAGCTCTTTCCCAGCAACTAAACTTAATAATTTTTGTGGTCAAGACTTGGTTGCGGCAACGGTAAACTACGAAACGAACAGTGAGTGGCAAACTTTCGTCGTTGCGTTAGTTTACTTTCCCTGTAACTCCAATTTACCATCTCCCACTAGGCAGGTTGCGGAGTTGGTGGAGTTCTGTGAAAGCCGGCAGTTGCGGCTTATCATGTGCTGTGATGCTTACGCTTAAAATATAGTCTGGGAGAGCACCAAATGCAACATGAGAGGCAACCATCTTCTTAGTTTCATTCTGTCTTCTGACTTAGACATTAACAATGTTGGCAATATGCCAACCTTTATTACGGCTATACGACAGGACGTAATTAACTTGACATTATCTAACAGATATGCCATGGAAAGTAGGTACCAACTGGAAAGTTCTGCCGGACGTGTCACTCTTAGACCACAGATACATTCAATTCCATGTAGCAAATGTGATATCCGCCCCCTTAGTTACAAGGAATCTCAAAAAAACTAACTGGACACTTTTCGACGATGAGCTTGGTAATTTCCCAAAATAAAATATTCATATTATTAATATTGAATGCTCTATAAACGTCCATGGTGATTTGGCATAAAAATGACAACTAATTTGACAGATGTAGCTTCAACAAGATGATTCGTTATCAACTGTCAAAGTTCGGAGGCCCTTGTTGTAAGACCTTTTATCCGTTCGGAGAGAAAAATTCTCGGATTGTGCACGATTCGGAAGTTTTTACTATTGGAAATTTTTTTATTGCTTTCTATGCGGACAATGCTCCGCTCCAAACGTGTTTAAAAATTTCAAACTACAACTTTGCTGTGCTAATTCAATTTTCAAAATAAAATATTCCCAAAAAGCTTCCCGACCAATGACTCGCAAGCACTTAAAAGTAATCACTTAACTAACACGTTCATCAATTAGCCTTATTATTTAAGGAATTTCCTGAAATCCGGGGATTAGCTGAGCATTGACGAACATGACAACAACCACAGCAGACGCTTAAAACTAACACCCACACACATCAGGCGGAGATTAACTCGCTAACGAGAAGTCGTTTGACTTTAATGTGTACTTTAACCCTTAGTCAATGAACGTCAAATGCGACTCAGAAATGTGCATTAGGTAATTGGTAGGTAGGTAGGTATCAAAATTTGTTGGTAGGTTAGGTACCAGCACTTACCTCGTCGCTGGAGAAATTGTTAAATTCAATGCAAAAGTGCTGTGCCAATAGTAAATTTCTACCAACTGCAGTTTGCTTTGTCAACAGAATTCGAAACTAATGAAAAATTATGCAAACAAAGTAGCATTGACCTGCTGTGTCTACTACAAAATTACTTTCTTCAAATAAACAAACGTGTTGAACATAGATAAACAAAGAAACATTGGTCCGTCTATTGGTTTAGGTAGGTGCAACCGCATCGTATCGTTAATTAAGCAACACTTTGTCTGTCATTGCAGCAGCGAATTTATTTTCATACAACATGCAACTTACCTACCAGCACGTTTCACCATAAACACACTTCAACCATTCGAGGATGGTTTCAAAAATTTCACAAAAAAAAAATCCATGCAAAATGCACAATATGCCCAAATGGTGAACGAAGCAAGCACAAGAAGCCGTAAAACTCCATGCCTGCTTCAGTGGTGGTTTGGTATTGTACACCCTGCTTCTGAAAAGGTGTGTAGTGTAGTCGATATAAAAGGGGTTATATAAATGTATTTGTGAACGTGACAAACAAACGAAAATAGTTGCACACTCCTATGGTGTCCTACTCCAAAACTATGACTGCAGAATCTCGGTTGAAAATTTGGGTTTGGTTGGTAAAAAGACAAAAAAAAAACTTTATTTGATTCTCTTGCCTGCCTAGCACATATTGTTCTGTTTCTTCTTCTGTTTATTTCCGTCAAACTGCATTCCTTATTACGGAAATCCCACTAGTCTCCTATCCAATCTCACATTTATTTGCTACTACAACAACAACCACGCAACAAACAAACAAAATAAAAAAAAACACTTCTCATTCATGTCAAAAGGTGTACGCAAAAGCCAACAAATCTAGACCATCAAGGACGGAACAAAAAGGAAGTTTCAGACCAACAAAAAAAACCCATCATTCCTATGAGAACGTCCTCTGCTACACCACACGTACCTATAATAAAGTGATGAAGAAGAACAGGAATGTGGGAACAAACAAAAGAAGAAGAAGAAAAACAAAAATTAAGAAAAAGAACTTGCTCAACAAAATTTCCGAGTTTATTTCGCGTGTGTGATGATGTGGAGATCATCACACCAAAGCGGTAAAATACCTTTTCATATAGACAAAGATGATGAGAATAGTGGCGTTAAGGAATGTGGCCAGCGGCTATGAATCAACTCGCAGAATTTCCGACGGGTGCTAATAATAGAACACTGCTGATAGTTGTTGCCGTAAATACCGAGAAAATATTGCATTTAATCACCATTCGGTTTAAGAGCTTCTTCTTTTTTTTCAAGCCATGGCCAGCTTAAGCCTCCTCTCATTCAATTTGATTAAATGCAGGTTTTGTTTCTTAGAAATCATTTAAATATACTCATAGTCTCTGGCGTTTTTGGGGTAAGACTTTAGATGCGCATGAGGTAGTGGAACCGGGAAAAATCCTTCGAAGTGGAAGAATTTATTTAAAGAAATACTCACCAAAGTGAACTCCGGCAGCTAGCAAAATCATGAAATTAAAGAGTCGCGAATTGGAACGTTGGAAGTATGACTGGTCAAATAAAGTGGAAGGAAGATATGATGAGAACGATGTATGAGAATCATTTTTAATATGCAGACATATACCTATGTGCAACACCATCAACACAGTCCAGAAAGCAAGAAGCACGGCACAAAATATGTCTGATTGCTTGCAAAACAAAATTACGTAATTCAAGCCAAATCATTGCTAGGGGTTTTCAAAGGACACTACCAACAGCCAAGGGAAAAAAGGTGGAATGATCAAGCTAAGGCAGTGGTAAGGAAGAAAAAAGCCTCTTTCAAAAATGGTCAAAGAGCCCCTCAAATAACAGAGATGAAAACATTTCGCTACGGATGTAAATGCAGAAGCTGCAAGAAAGAAGCGAAGAAGTGCATCCAACTCCAAGCAAAGAGCATAGACGGCATGTATCGCGAGCTGGAAGAAATATCTGTCCCAGCTGCTGATGAAAACCAAGCTTCTCAAGAAATACGACAAAAAAAATACTTAAATAAAATTCAAGCACCTCCAAAGGGAAGTACAAATGCTGAGGACACTTCTTAGCCGAAGGCTGTTCAATAGATTCGTTCATTGAACTTTACTCAGGGTTGACCTAAATTTCCTTGACAACCCTATGATTTGTCAAAAAAAAAACCTGGGTTTTCCAGTCCTCGTCATTCCAATCCCAGTCATTTGAATAAAAATATACATGCCATTTGACAGCCCTCAACTCGCCATAGAAAAAACCTAGGGTGAGTTGAGGGCAAACCCAGGTCAACCCTAGGGCTCAAAAAACACTAAATTTGACATTCAGGGTTTAGGTTTAAAGAAAAAAACACTTTATGGCGACGACGACGCCAGTGCTTCAATGAACGAAGCTATTGATAGTTTCTTGTGGATAATGACAAAATGTTGCACAGGAATGCAACGGAGAGAGTATTGCCAGAGCCTACTAAACCGAACAACTTACTTGATAACATTTGGAGAAGCTGAATATAGCTTTATACACGACATCTCAGTTGAAGAAGTTAATGAGGCATTTGTGTTGGTCCAGGGAGACACTGGGTTAAGATTTTAATCTCCAAGCTGATAAGAAGTGAAAGTCTATCTATCTTTTACCAATGTCCAGCGAAAAGAGAGATACAAACGGTGTTTTTTTAGAGGTATAGAACTTCAAATTGGAATAAAACAGAAAAAAAACGTTTTAATGTCCATCAATTTGGCTTTGTTGGAAGGATAATTTTATGCCATTAATGTTTAAATATGATTTCGGGCATGTGGCCGCCGCGGCTGGCTCGAACAAAGCCAAGTCTAGAAGTCCAATATTCAACCACTTTTTCGAGCATTTGAGGCCGTATGTCGGCAAAAACGCCACGAATGTTGGCTTCCAAGCCGCCTAACGTTTCTGGTTTGTTGACGTAGACGAGGGACTTCACATATCCCCAAAGAAAATAGCCCAATGGTGGTAAATCACACGATCTTGGTGACCAATTGACAGGTCCATTACGCGAAATTATGCGCTCATCGAATGTTTCCTTCAATATATCGATTTTGACGTGCGCTCTGTGGCATGTTGCTCTGTCTTATTGGAACCACATCTCATCCACTTTCATGCCATCCAATTCGGGAACAAAATATTCGGTTATCATGGCACTATACCGGTCTCCATTAACGGTAACAACCTCTAAAAAAAAACACCCGATAGAATCGATTGATTCTCTTGAACATCGTCGAAACGTTACTTGCCTTCTCTTTTTATCGATTTTTTCACAAACAGTGCTCTAGTAAAAAGGCAGTTGTATTCCTTTCATCAAACAATTAAGCCGCAACACCCGCCTTTCTAGGAATGCTCATCAGTTTTATCTCGAACCCAACTTTGGTCTTACTGTCGAGTATAGAGACTCATGTTTTAGTTTTTCCCCTGCAGTACGATCCACAAAAATTCAAAAACAATGTGCATCGGCGCCTAGTATTAAATCCTCTCCTTTGTCAATAAATGCTCGCACTTTGCTTTATTCTATTGCAAAATTTCCATTGTAGTATCAAAAATCCCAAGCAAAAAGAAGCCTGGAGGTCTAAACTGACTGATGAATTTTTCCATCTATTTCAACCTTTCCTTTGAGCAATTTACAACAAAATGACTACAATCCTTCCTCACTCGAGCATTGCATTGTTCTTTTGAAATGAACCAAATACTCGTATCTGACTTGCTGCAGTAACTTCATGTTTGTTCTCCCCTCACTTCAGCATTTTCCGGATTTCCAACATTCATTTGCTGGTGCATTGCATTTAAATTTTGTCATTGAATTGAAATCATCCGCAAAAACATCCCCATTCATTCACTCAGCGTAAACGAACAGGTTTCGATATCGTCATCAGAGCCCGATATGATGTAAGGCTTTGTATTTTATGCGTCTTTGGTTTTTTGAGGGCGAGGGCTTTAGTATTATTACTTCAACATCATTACAACACCCAAATAAGTCCACAGTCAAAATCGGATCTTCCTGCCTCTCTTATCATGTTAAAGCCTTCCGGTCCTTATTACTCCGCCTGTATTTAATGAACTGTAATTGTAACTCAACTAAGTAAGGGTCTTCCTCATTAAATGAGGATTAAAGTATTGTGTTCGGTTATCGCAACCTATGCAGTGGTTTCATTTCATTCATTATTTCTATAAATTTCAATGTTTCGGTTTCACACACCAACTAAGGGGTGCGTAAGTAAAGTAACATCAGAATTGTAAATCCTTACAATAAGAAAAATGCCGACATCGATTCACAAGGGGCACAGAACAGCATCACTTTAAAACCCCGCAGTTACTTGCAGGGGATGAAACAAACACTTGTGTATGCATAATTGTTTATTTACGGTTCCAATGTTAATAAACGGAAAAACCTGTTCTTGAAGTTCGTGGAAGGAAGAGGAAGAGGATCATCGGCTTAGGCTTGCATAGCGAGGGTTGTTTGTATTTCTTTTGAGATGCATATCGAACAAAAGAGAGAAAAGAGAGAAAAGTTGTTGAAAAATGCAATTTTAAACATCTGCGAGTTTTATACAATTGTGGGATATTCCATGAGTTGGAGTACCTACCTAGATGCAGTGTAAGTGCTTTGTGTGTGAGCTAATTTCCATATTTGCCTTGCAGGTCAAGTGTAATGTATTTGCAAGGAAATATTTACATTTGTTTTAAAATGATGGAGAGAAACCCAAAAAATAGAGCTGGTTTATGTGAGGAAATCAACGATGGTCGGGATACAGGCATGTGGGTGAGCGGTGAGGTAAGATTTACTTTCGTATAAAAGGGCGATGTGGATCTTTTATAAAGAGTTGAGCACCACGAAAACTACATCAATACATTAATTTTCCACTTGCAAAGCATTTTCTTTAACACAAAATCATAAGAGTGAGTCTCGCACCCACAAAAAACAAACTTAGGTAGTTCATTTATGTGGCTCTACAACCTCCTCAAAAGGGTTAGTTGGTGGATTTTGTAATCACATTAACTCCTTGCGGCAACCACTGTGGGTACTGGTCTCCTTCAACCGGAGGTGAATTGCGCAACTAGTAAGTCCGAATGTTGACAAAGGGGTGAAAAAATAGGCCAACACTATACCTAATGCTCTGTGAGTAATGACTGACTTCCCGAATCTTAGTGGACTACCAGAGCTTGGGGAAAACGTCACAGAGAATGAATTTGACTTGGACTTCAGCAGTACAAAAGCAAAAACCATTCATGGAGCTCCTCTGACATATTTGCTTTAAAGGTCTTTCAGTGACTTTCAATACTAGGTGAGTTTCTCTACTAAAAATTCGCACGAAATGCACCGAAATTCGGCGAAAGTCAGTCTAATGCCGTTCCAGCACACCGATTTTTCGTAGCAGTGCACAAAAGAGAGTGCTCACGAGAGAGTAACAAATTTCCCCACCCTGCGAATTTCTGCCACCTAAATTTCTGTGGGCAGAAATCGTGCACAGCCAAAACGACAACAACTGTCAAACAGACGTTTTTCCGAGCGTTGCTGCGAATGTTTTGTTCAAGGCGTTTCTTTACTTTTTAGACAATTATGCTCTTTCAGAGAATTTCTGAGAGAATTTTACTCCCACTCCTTAAAATGTGACAGATTGTGAATTTCTGTGCACAAAGTAAAGAAACAGACCTACTAAAACAGGACATTGAGATAGAGATGGTGGCGGATGAGCTCCTATCGGACCAACGGTGTTGTGCGTGGGGTTCCCATTATCACTTAAAAGTTTTAGTATTGGGACACAACCAAAACCCTCGGATAGGAACAATGATTTGATCTTAGTTATTCCTAGAAAACGTAATAAGGACAAAGACCTCTGGATATGGATCTGGAGGTATACTCGGGGAAGAGGTTATCAACCAAAATCTAGTTAATGAGCGTAGTATGACAATCTGCATCAGAGCTAAATTCGTCAACATTAGCCTCAAATAAGACTGCAGGTGCAGATGACCTTGATGCCGAGCTCTTCAAGGCAGCTGGAGACCAGCTGGTCGGAAGAAAACATGTCCGATGAATGAAACCTTATATCGTATTCCCGATCCTAAAGAAGGGAGACCCTCACAATTGCGCCAATTATAGAGGGATAAGCCACCTTAAGGTCGCTTATAAGATCTTGTCTGCTGTCATATGTGAACGTCTGAAACCCCACGTCACAATAGACAGACATAACTTCGAGGTACTTCGTCTAGACACGGAAAACAACATCAGTGCGAAGATCAGACAGAGAATAACTCTTGCCAACCGTTGCTTCTTTGGGTTAAGAAAGCAATTGAGAAACAAAAACCTCTCCAGAAAAACCAAGGTAATCCTGTATAAGACCTTGATCATCCCAGTTATGCTATGGCGCAGAAGCATGGACCTTATCGAAAGCGGATGAGGACACCCTTGGTCGTTTAGAAAGAAAAATTCTCCGAATGATCTTTGGTCCCGTATGCGAAAACAATGTGTGGAGAAGAAGATACAACAACGAGATGTATGAGCTGTACCGCGACATGGGCAAAGCCAGAAGAGTACGCATCGCGAGGCCATGTAGAGCGGATGGACCCAAACGCTCCGGCTCGACGAGTTTTCGAAAGCACATTGCAGGGTAATAGCGGAAGGGGAAGACCTCGTCTTAGGTGGCCCAATCAAGTGGAGGAAGACCTCAACCGACTTAGAGTGCAAAACTGGAGAGAGCTCGCCCGAAATAGAAGTCGTTATAGAAGGATTTTGGTTGAGGCCCAGGTTCATCTCGAACTGTAATGCCCTCTTAAGTAACCATGTCCTGACAGCTGATCAATGTATGGAGTACATCAACAATATAGTCATGCAGATTTGGCAGGGTGAAGGGTGATGAAACGATCCCCTGCGGGCAGCCATAACACACTTCTGTAGCAAGGTACAAACAGTCTGCGTTCCGCGCCCGCCATCAAAGGTTTATCATGTAATGATTCGTATCGTATCGACTTTTATATTGAAGACAATGACCACTGTTGGTGTAAGTGCACCCTAAGTGGCGGTAGTTTCCGCCTGACGCATAGGGGGAGCTACTGCCCTGACCACGTCATCGAAAGTAATCGGCCGGCCATCTTTTTTATGGTCGACCATCTTTTTTCTGTGAAACTTTCGTCTGCCGGCCATCTTTTCTTGCACACATTTTCCTTTTCCAGCAAAGCAGCCAAGGATAAGCAGTGAGAAGTCCAGCCAAGCAGCCAAGTACAAGTTTTTTACCAGAAGACTAAGTAAATTATTTATTATTATATTGTAATTTGTAACCAATCTAATGCGAACTTATTAAATAAAGGATTTTAACCTCGTTGTACACATTCTGTACCACACATTGAAACAGCTGTGTTACTCAGTTAAAAATCGCCTTCTGCTGCCACCAAATTGTGGCAACAATTTAAAATCTTATTTCACATGGCGCCTAAGAAGGATCGGAATTCAACTGCGTCGAGCAAGTCCGCAAGAAACATAGCCGAAGCGCCACCAGACGAAAGTTTCAACTGCAGAAGTTGCGGGGATCCGGATTCAGCTGACGACATGGTGTTGTGCGACGAATGCAACAATTGGAATCATTTTCGATGCGCGGGAGTGAACGCAAGCATTGCAGATAAGACATACTTATGTCCAACGTGCCAAGGTAAGAGTAGTAGTAGTGTTTACATTCTTGCACTCTTAGTTTTTCTACGTCACTAAGATTATTTATCTTTTTTCTTTGCATTCTATTTTCAATCACACTGTATGCATTTGGTAACTTTTCTGCTGTCAGCAATAAAACAGTTATTTGTCTTTGGGATAAAATTGTATTTTTTCGTTCGTGCATTATCAGCAATAATATCATTTAATTTGTATTGTTTTCATTCACACCTTTTTTATGTTCATTACTTGTCAGCAATAATTCTTTAATGTTCAATTCAGTAACGTCATTTGATATTCGAAACTATAAATTATTTTCTTTTGTTTTTGTTTTCTTATGCACATTTGTAAATATGTAGAGTAAGCAATTTTTAGGTATAAATATTAAGTCAATCAGAAATAAAGCATGATTTTGAAATAACCAACCAAGACTTTTACACGAACCTTCAAGTGAGTCTGCTTGAAACCTCTTCATTATCATCTCAAGGTGTTATAGTGTTGCACTGTAACCACCCTTGCTAATCATAGTGATACACTGTGATCTAGCCTACATCATTCGGTAGAAGCACCGATTGAACATTTGGTGACCCCGACGTGATTATTGCTTCCCTCACCAGCAGTAAGAAGCAATTTTCGCTACCAAACGCGTTGCCAAGGCTATAACATTGGCATTTTAATTGAACGTATCTTAAAGCGTTGCCAGGGCTAAAACACTGGCAAAACTGCAACATTGAAATCTGCTCAATTCATTGAACTCATTGAAGACTAAAACTTCAGAGAGAGATCCAGAGACGACGCGACGATCCAAAAATTTAAACTATGGAGGATGAACTGGATATCTACACAAAGGGTGCCAGGCAGAAGGTCATCACCGATGAATTGCTGCGTTTGCAATCCAACATTGCAAAGGACGGACCGGAAAGGAAAACAGCAGAATATGCAAGGAAGCGGTTGGTGTTGATTGAAGATCTTTGGAGTGAGTTCGAAAAGAATCACAATGACATCGAGGAGGGGGGAAAACACGATACACCATACTTCCAGGGCGACACAGCTGGGAAGGTCAAGCAACTCTACCAATCGCTAACACAATACCTTCTGTCCGTGATGAAGGCTGGGACATCGGAAAAACAAGCTGAAAAAGAATCAGCAAAGGAAAACGTGATGAGGGCTGGGACATCGGAAAAACAAGCTGAAAAAGAATCAGCAAAGGAAAACGTGATGAGGGCTGGGACATCGGAAGGACAAGCTGAAAAGGTATTCACAAGGGAACATTGTGAAGCTACTTCTCATTCGCTAACCTCAACACCGAACCAGGACATCGACACAACAAAGGTCTTTCGAAGGCAAAGGGCAATCCTGCAGTCATTGAAGCGATTGCTGGAAAACATAGAGGAGAGCGCAGAAGAGTATTCAAGCACGTGTTGCCGCCTAAAGATCGACCAAACAAAAGGCGTCTGGTCACAGATGGAGGAGGTTCATCAAAAAATTGCTGAGCTCCTAGAAGACCCAGAGAATGCAGGTTATGACATCGAAGAGTACTTCGCATTCGAGGACAGAGTCCAGAAAAATCTCCTCATGTTGTCAACCAAACTTGAAGGAGGCCGTCCTGATTCCCATCAAGCTGACACATTGAGGCAAACGGCAAAATTACCTAAAATAACCTTGCCAAGGTTTGACGGAAACTACCTGACCTGGAGGCAATACTGCGACTTGTTTACCGAATTGGTCCACAATCAAAAAATAGCCGATTGCCAAAAGTTGTTTTACCTAAAAACAACTCTGGAAGGTGAAGCAGAAAAACTGATACGCCACTTCCCCACCTCAGACGCCAACTACCACGCTGCTTGGAAGGTAGTTACTGAGCGGTTCGAAAACCCTCGGCTACTTGTTTCAGCACTTATCAATAAATTAATGGCGCAACCAACTTGTCATCAGGAAACAGCAAATCAAATAAAGGCATTGCACGACACTACAGTCGAATGCCTGCTGGGTCTTAAAAACCTAAAAATTGACATAGCAAACTGGGACCCACTCGTAATGAGTATTCTGATGAAAAAATTGGATCGGAATACTCTAACCCTTTGGGAGCAGTCCCTAAAACAGCCCAAGGAATTGCAGCCTTTGGATATATTTTTGAAGTTTTTGGAAACAAGGTTCCAGTCACTCGAAGCAATTGGAGGCAAGAGCAGCAAAAGAGACGAAGAAGAAAGAAGACGAGTCCATGGCTTCAAGGTGACAAGTTCTATAACCACCCAGAAGAAGGATTGCACATTGTGTAAGGCTCCACATCAATTATATGCGTGCCGTGCCTTCCTTGATCTAACACCATCGAACAGATTAAGTCACGTAAGAAACAACAAATTGTGTGTAAATTGTTTGAAGGATGGTCATACCTCCTATGATTGTCGTCACGGAAGCTGCTCAAAATGCTCAAAAAAACACAATACGTTGGTACATTTAACAAAGAGGGAGCTGCCGAACTCTAATAACCACAGTATTGGGCAACCAATTCAAGAATCCACCAACAAAAACACAACACTAGCAGCTGCAGGAATAAACAAGAAGGAGAGTTATGTATTTCTCAGCACAGTCATCGTGAACTTAGAGGGACAAGACGGTTCAACCATCAACTGCCATGCGGTGTTGGACTCTGGGTCACAGATAAGTATCATCACAGAAAGAATGATACGAAGGCTTAAGATACCACTGTCCTTCAAGCCTATGATCATCCAAGGTGTCGGAAGCTGCAAAAGAGGTGCCCAGAAAAGGGCAAACATTAGTCTTAGGTCTAAAACTACCGATTTTACCGCCAGGCTTGAGGCCATAGTTTTGCCTCAAATCATATCACCTCAGCCAACACAAGCGTTCGATGTTTCAACGTGGAAAATTCCAGGAAATGTCAAACTAGCAGACTCTCAATTTAATAAGCCTGACCACATTGATCTCCTTATAGGAGCCGAGTTGTTCCATCAATTACTCTGCGTTGGGCAGATTAAACTTGGAAGCAATCTACCACTTCTACAAAACACATTATTGGGGTGGATAGTGACCGGAAGGGTGAAGGCTGGGTCAACAACAACTACAACATGTGGAATATTCGCTGAAGAATCTTCTCTCGAAAATGCAATTACCAAGTTCTGGCAAACCGAAGAACTCCCGTGCTCCAACTCAAAGCGAACCATCGCAGAAGAGAAATGTGAAGAATATTTCAATCAGTCAACATCAAGAAATACGAGCGGAAGATTCATTGTCAGCTTACCCTTCGCTGACGATCCAACTAAATTAGGGTCATCAAGTGACATAGCTCTCAATCGATTTCATGCCTTGGAGCGCAGGCTGAACCGTCATCCAGAATTACAGAAACAGTACACTGAATTTATGAACGAGTACATCCAGCTGGGGCACATGACGGAAATAGATTTCAAAACAGTGTCTACACCACACTACTTCTTGCCTCATCATTGTGTTCTTAAACCAGACAGTAGCAGCACAAAACTAAGAGTGGTATTTGACGCCTCTGCAAAGACATCATCTAATACTTCGTTAAATGACATCTTGTATGCCGGACCAACAATCCAAGATGACCTGTTTACGATTCTATTACGTTATAGATTGCCCCGATTTGTAATCAAGGCTGACATTCAAAAGATGTATCGCCAAATTCTCGTACGTGAAGAAGACCTACACTTCCAACTTATATGGTGGCGCTCCCATCAGAATCAACCAATCAAATGTTATAAGCTTCAAACTGTCACATATGGAACTACGTCAGCTCCTTATCTTGCGACAAGGTGCCTCCAAGCATTGGCTAAAGAATACAATACGAAGTACCCCCTAGGCTCACAAGTATTGCAGAAGGACTTCTATGTTGATGACGTCATGACAGGGGCTGATAGCATGATCGAAGCAAAGGAAATTCAGACTCAATTGTCAGCATTGCTGCGCGAGGGAGGGTTCCAGTTAAAAAAATGGTGCTCCAACAAACAACAATTGCTCGCAAACGTCCCATTAGAAGACCAAGAGATTTCACTCAGCGACGATCGTAACGAAAGCAGTGTCAAAACCCTTGGGTTAATGTGGCGACCAAAATCCGACATATTTTGCATTAAAACAAATTATCGAACATCAAAAAGATTTACCAAAAGATCTGTGGCCTCAGATATAGCACGTCTTTTTGACCCTCTCGGCATAGTCGCTCCAGTGGTAGTTGTCGCAAAACTTTTCCTCCAAGAACTGTGGGAGCTTAAATACGACTGGGATGCTGCCTTACCAGAAGAAATGCACACCAGATGGGATAAATACTACAAAGGTCTCCGAGAACTAGATACATTCCAAATTCCTAGACACGTCTTCAGTCATCACATTCCATCATCAGTGCAAATCCATACATTTGCAGACGCATCAGAAAGGGCCTACGGAGCTGCTGTATTCATCAGATCCCTCAATAAAGAAGGTACAGTCATAGTGCGGCTGTTATGCTCAAAATCTCGAGTCGCACCAACTACCAAAACAGCATCAGGTATGAGATCAATGACAATACCTCGTCTAGAATTGTGTGCGGCACTGTTAGCTGCCGAACTATCACAACGAGTAAAGGGAGACCTAAACTTGGGCAATACTAGTAGCTTTCTGTGGTCTGACTCTCAAATTGTATTGAGTTGGATCAATTCAAGTGCAGACTCCTTTCAGACTTTTGTTGGACGTCGAGTGGCCAAGATCCAATCACACACGAGCGCTGATAATTGGAGATATGTAAGATCATCAGAAAATCCGGCAGATGTCTTATCAAGAGGCATATCCCCAGAAAAATTGCAGGATCATACATTATGGAAATTTGGTCCTCGGTTTTTACATGGTTCAGAAGCAATTTGGCCACCACCATTTAAAAACAGTAAAACGTGGTCAGATGAAAGGAAGAACGCTGCCTTGGTAACCAGTAAAGTTGACACTCAAAAACACGATATTTTCGAAGGAATCAGACATTCCAATTCCTTCCCTAAGCTCAAGACAATAATGGCATACTGCTTTCGATTTACAAGTCTCGTCAAGTCAGGTAAATTAAAGGAGTCGCTAAATTCAGTGAGGCAGAACCAAAAAAGGAACAAATCTGCATGGCCAATAACAACTTCAGAACTAGAGACTTCTTTGCAATTCCTCGTCAAGGAAATTCAATTCCACGGCTTTTATAAAGACATTTGTTTCCTCAAGGCAAATAAGGAGCTGGAAAAGGATAGTCCACTGAAGGGCCTAGCTGTATTTTTAGACGCGGACGATATTCTACGTGTTGGAGGTAGACTTCAAGAGTCATCATTATCTTACGATAGCAAGCATCCGATCCTGTTACCATATTCACATCCATACGTTGAAATGATCATGACAGACTTGCACATTCAAAACAATCATATTGGGCCTCAAGGTCTTCTAGCAATCACGAGACAGCGATTTTGGCCGATAAAGGGCAAAAACATTGCACGTTCCATCACTCAACATTGCACTTTTTGCATCAGAGCAAAACCACATATGTATTCCCAGATGATGGGAAATTTGCCAGGCACAAGAGTGCAACCAGCACGTCCTTTCATTAATACTGGTGTGGACTTTTGCGGCCCATTATGGGTTCACTACCGCACAAGAGGAAGTCGTCCACAAAAATGCTATCTATCAATGTTTTGCTGCTTCGCGACAAAGGCTGTCCATATCGAAGTTGTTAGCGACTTGACAACTGAAGCTTTTTTGGGAGCCTTACGAAGATTTATGAGTCGGCGTGGACACGTAAAAAATCTGTATTGCGATAATGCCACGAATTTCGTTGGCGCCAAAAATCAACTAGAAGAACTAAAAACAAATATATACTCAGCACAGGCGCAAAATAAAATCGCAACTTCGTGCAGTTCAAAGGGTATTGATTTCCACTTTATTCCTCCCCGAGCACCACATTTCGGAGGATTGTGGGAGGCCGCAGTCAAGTCCGCCAAACGTCTTTTACAATGCAAATTGGCTAACGCTTCACTAACCTACGAAGAACTTTGCACAATCACAGCAGAAGTTGAAGCGATTCTTAATTCACGACCCTTGACAGCAATGTCCAACGATCCAAGTGATCTGAATGCATTAACACCTAGTCATTTTCTGATTGGGGAGTCACTAAGGGCAACCATTGATACCAAGGCTGAACCAGTACGTGGGAGCCTACTGACTAGGTGGAAATTAGTAGCACACATAAAACGAGAATTCTGGAATCGATGGTCTCTGGAATACCTTAACGAGCTTCAATATCGAACAAAGTGGAAAAAACAATCAAACAATATCAAAATTGGTACCATTGTTATCATGAAAGAAGACAATACGCCAACAATGAAATGGCCACTTGGCAGAATCGAGCATATCCACGTCGGAAAGGACGGCTTGGTACGTGTCGCTGACGTGCGAACTAAATCTGGCATGTTGAGGCGCCCCATACATAAGCTTGCCCCCCTCATAGAAAATGATGAAGTCGAGTTGAATCCGCCATCAACAGATCGAAAACGGAGAAGCGATAGATCCACTCCTGATGAAACAACAACGTCAAAGGCAGCGAGAAATTCTACAAATCTTAATCCGCTTACTACGATGCTTTTGATTGGTCTTCTTTTACCAGCAGTATTGACAAGTGACATTGAAGTAACAACTTTCAACAACACTTCACCAGGAATGCATTTTCACCGACACGGAACAATCAGCCTGATTCATAACAAATGGAACATCATAGTATTCTACAACCTCGAGCCTTACCGAATGGAATTTGAAGCTTTGGAAAATACAACTACAATACTTAACCACATTTGTAAAAAACTATCCGGTAACGAACTGTGTCTTCAAATGGTTCACCAGTTTCAAGTCATCAAAAACGAGCTCAATGAAGACAACCTGATCGGAACTACCAAATTATCTATAAGAAGGAGACGAGGCGCCGTCGATGTTGTTGGAAATATAGCAAACTCACTTTTTGGAGTCCTCGACTCTAAATATGCTGAAGATATATCTCAAAAATTTAAAGGCATCGAATTAAACGAAGACCATCTTATGAGACTACTAAAAAATCATACCTCCATCGTAGATTCCACTATCAACATTGTCAGATTGAGTCAAGAAGATTCAATCAAAAGAAAACAAGCACTTGACCAACAACTTAGTCAATTGTTCAACAGTTTAAGCAATGTCACTGAAGAATTGTACCAAACTAAAATGAAGGAATTATTTTTATCATGGTGCACGCATGCAACACTAGTTATCATCAACATTCAGAGAATGCAGACAGCTATAGCAGACGTTCTGACTGACACGCACCGTGGACGAGTAAATCATCTTTTAATCACTCATCAACAACTCGTAACCGAAGTAGCAAAAATAAGAAATCATCTTCCTCCAGGTCTTCGCATCGCCGTAGAACCCGATCAAATTTTACAACTCTACAACCTAATGAATGTGGAGGGTCACATCAGTTCAAATTACATAACTTTCAAAATAGAAGTACCATTACTCAGCTTAGAGGAATTTTCAATTTACAAGCTTATTCCCATTCCGGCACCAGCTAATAATACTTACATGATTATTCAACCCTCAACTGACATGCTAGCAGTAAGTGCTCATCATGACCAATATTATCCAATCACTGAAGGTGAACTTTCAAAATGTTCAACGCTCAATGGAAATCATCATTTATGTATGCAAACTCACCCGGTGTATCAATCTGGAACCAATTTGAGTATGTGCGAGATGAATTTACTCAACAATAACTCAGAGATTTCCACCTGTGAACTGAAATTTGTCAAGGCGGAATCAGTATGGACGAAACTTCCTGACACAAATCAATGGATATTTTCATTAAACAAAGAAGCTGTGCTTAATGTTGTTTGTAATCATCAAACCTCATTTTTAGCATTGAAAGGAAGTGGGCTATTGAAACTTCAGCCCAATTGCGTAGCCAAAGACAAGCACTTAACACTTCAAGGCCAACAAATTTATTCATCAACGGTTCAAGCCTCATACACCAGGATTACTAACAATAATATACACAGTGAAGACGTAATTCGCCTAGCCTCTCCTCAGTACAACATGTTTAACCTCAGTTCATTCAGTCTTGAGCTAAATAAACTTCGAGAACAAATTAAACTTCAACAGCTTGAGCTTCCTACTACAATCAGTCTTCATAACACTCCTCATGTTGTTTCGAGTTCAGTTGGATTAATTATCATTTTCATAGCACTTATCTTCTTTATTTACAAGAAAATAAAGGGACGACAGAAGCCCCCTCATCCAGTTCCGTCTCCGCGGACAACCAACTCATCAAGTTGTACCATATCCATCTAGAAACTAACCTTCTGATGAAGCCTGGGATCATCAGCGCGGGGCAGGATGTTTACATTCTTGCACTCTTAGTTTTTCTACGTCACTAAGATTATTTATCTTTTTTCTTTGCATTCTATTTTCAATCACACTGTATGCATTTGGTAACTTTTCTGCTGTCAGCAATAAAACAGTTATTTGTCTTTGGGATAAAATTGTATTTTTTCGTTCGTGCATTATCAGCAATAATATCATTTAATTTGTATTGTTTTCATTCACACCTTTTTTATGTTCATTACTTGTCAGCAATAATTCTTTAATGTTCAATTCAGTAACGTCATTTGATATTCGAAACTATAAATTATTTTCTTTTGTTTTTGTTTTCTTATGCACATTTGTAAATATGTAGAGTAAGCAATTTTTAGGTATAAATATTAAGTCAATCAGAAATAAAGCATGATTTTGAAATAACCAACCAAGACTTTTACACGAACCTTCAAGTGAGTCTGCTTGAAACCTCTTCATTATCATCTCAAGGTGTTATAGTGTTGCACTGTAACCACCCTTGCTAATCATAGTGATACACTGTGATCTAGCCTACATCATTCGGTAGAAGCACCGATTGAACAAGTAGTATTATAACACCTAGTAGAACAAATATATTGCAAAAAGTTGTTGAGAAAAAACCTAGTGAACAAATAATAAGCACAGAGCAAATAAAAACCGTAGTGATTTCATTGTCGACATCAAAGTCAGCCGCAGCCAATGCTGCGAATATAAAGAGCCTGGGGGAAAATTCTGCGCCGAGTGCGGCCGAAGTTGCCGCCAAGTGTGGACCCTCTGCTCCGTCCTACGATCTGCCTCCGTCACTTGCATCCAGTATTACATCTACATTACCTCGCCAAGTGCATGCTACCTCGTTTGTGGGGTTATCGTCAGCCTCGACGCAAGATGCAGCCACTGCTGCGTTTTCAAAGAGTTGTGGGGATTATTCTGCGCCCAGTGCGGCCGAAGTTGCCGTCACGTGTGGACCCCTCGCTCCGTCATCTCGTGCAGCACCAAGCACCACATCTACATTACCTCGTCATGAATATGCTACCTCGTTTGTGGAATTATCGTCAGCCCCGACGACAGATGCAGCTACTGCTGCGTACTTAAAGAGTCGTGGGGATTATTCTGCGCCCAGTGCGGCCGAAGTTGCCGTCACGCGTGGACCCCTCGCTCCGTCATCTCGTGCTGCATATGCTACCTCGTCTGTGGGATTTTCGTCAGCTTTGACGCCAGATGCAGCCACTGCTGCATACTTAAAGAGTCGTGGGGATTATTCTGCGCCCAGTGCGGCCGAAGTTGCCGTCACGCGTGAACCCCTCGCTCCGTCATCTCGTGCTGCACATGCTACCTCGTCTGTGGGATTTTCGTCAGCTTTGACGCCAGATGCAGCCACTGCTGCATACTTAAAGAGTCGTGGGGATTATTCTGCTCCGTCATCTCGTGCTGCATATGCTACCTCGTCTGTGGGATTTTCGTCAGCTTTGACGCCAGATGCAGCCACTGCTGCATACTTAAAGAGTTATGGGGATTGTTCTGCGCCCAGTGCGGCCGAAGTTGCCGTCACGTGTGGACCCCTCGCTCCGTCATCTCGTGCTGCATATGCTACCTCGTCTGTGGGATTTTCGTCAGCTTTGACGCCAGATGCAGCCACTGCTGCATACTTAAAGAGTTATGGGGATTGTTCTGCGCCCAGTGCGGCCGAAGTTGCCGTCACGTGTGGACCCCTCGCTCCGTCATCTCGTGCTGCATATGCTACCTCGTCTGTGGGATTTTCGTCAGCTTTGACGCCAGATGCAGCCACTGCTGCATACTTAAAGAGTTATGGGGATTGTTCTGCGCCCAGTGCGGCCGAAGTTGCCGTCACGTGTGGACCCCTCGCTCCGTCATCTCGTGCTGCACATGCTACCTCGTCTGTGGGATTTTCGTCAGCTTTGACGCCAGATGCAGCCACTGCTGCGTACTTAAAGAGTCGTGGGGATTATTCTGCGCCCAGTGCGGCCGAAGTTGCCGTCACGCGTGGACCCCTCGCTCCGTCATCTCGTGCTGCATATGCTATCTCGTCTGTGGGATTTTCGTCAGCTTTGACGCCAGATGCAGCCACTGCTGCGTATTTAAAGAGTTGTGGGGATTGTGCTGCGCCCAGTGCGGCCGAAGTTGCCGTCACGTGTGGACCCCTCGCTCCGTCATCTCGTGCTGCACACGCTACCTCGTTTGTGGATTTATCATCAACTTCGATGCCAGATGCAGCTACTGCTGCTTATATGAAGAGTGTAGGGGAATATTCTGCGCCCAGTGCGGCCGCAGTTGCCGCCACGTGTGGACCTCTCGCTCCCTCATCTCGTGCCGATCATACAACCTCGATAGTGGGGTTATCGTCAGCTTCGATGCCAGATGCAGCTACCGATGCTTATATGAAGAGGGTCTGGGAATACTCGGGGCCCAATTCGGCCGAAGTCGCCGACGCCTGCGGACCCCTCGCCTCAGATCGTGACTTTCTACGTACTTCAACATTCACTACCTCGAGAAACGTTTACCCTAGTAGCCGTGGGATATTTTCCGCGCTCAGTGCAGCCGAGGTAGCTGCCAGGTGTGGACCCTCTGCGCTAGCCCAAGGACATGCACAGCCACTAATACCTGTCACATCAACTGAAGCGTATTTCCAGACCCAACGTGAACACTCATCGTCTAGAGCAGCCGGAAAAGCTGAAAATGCCGGAATACAAGCTACAAGTCGCATCCAGTCTCAGCATACGAGACAGGCACCGGTATTAGCAGCTACAACAACAAGTGGGGAAGTGTATACCACCATGGACAACATCGAAAGAAGATCGAATCGTTCAAGATCCTCTAAGTCTTCTGCAGACAAAATTCGAATCGAGCTACTGAAAATTGAAGAGGAACGAAAACTTCAAGAAGCAATCGATAGAGAAGGGCTCCGACTGAGAAAAGAAAGAGAAGCTGAATATCTTAACAAGAAGTATCAGATAATGAGTCAACTTGAGGAGTCGTCTGAGGATGGTGAAGAGGATGCATTTTTTCATAATGCCAACAACCAAACGAAAGGGAACATAACCAATTGGATTGCGGGTATACCTGACCAACGACGTTTCCACTCTTCTACAAAGGCCGGGATTCTTCAAGAGCCTATGCCCACAGCAGCTCCGAGCCTGAGCTGGGAGCCCGAAGCACTTCCGCGTCGACTTCCATTGAGTACTCCAGCAACAACAAATCGGGCTGAACTGCCATACGTTAAAAAGTTTTCTGAATCTGCGGTTCCATTAGATCCGAGACCTGGACATCTACCAAATCTAGTAGAGAACGCACCAATCAAGGAATCCTTCATGCCCGGGCAGCCCCAAAGTCAGTTTTCGAGTCAACCTCAACCGAACCCGTTCCAAAGTCAGCTTTCGAGTCAACCTCAACCGAACCCGTTCCAAAGTCAGTTTTCGAGTCAACCTCAACCGAACCCGTTCCAAAGTCAGTTTTCGAGTCAACCTCAACCGAACCCGTCCCAAAGCAGCATTCAATATACGAACCATGGCTTGACAAAAAGCAACCTAGCCGCGCGACATCTCATCCGTGATTTACCGACCTTCGGAGGCAACCCATCAGAAGACCAGAACTATCAGCGATTCTTGTGGGGAAACGATCAGGATGGTGAGCCTGACACATACGTCATGATGGTTATGACGTTTGGAGCTACTTGCTCCCCATGTACTACTCACTACATCAAAAACGCCAATGCGGATCAATTCGCACAAGAATTCCCAAGAGCGGTTCTCTCTATTAAAGAAAACCACTACGTAGACGACTTGATGGACAGCGTCGCATCGGAAGAAGAGGCAATAAGACTTGCAAAAGACATCCGACATATCCACCAGCAAGGCGGCTTCCACATCAGAAACTGGATGTCCAACTCACCTTATGTCCTTCAACAGCTCGGCTCCGAACCTCTGGAACAAAAAAGTATCAACGAAAACGACGAACTCTGCACCAAAAAGGTGTTGGGAATGTGGTGGTGCACCTCTAAAGACTGCTTGACCTTCAAACTTACCTCCAACCAAAGCCAAATGGACATTTTATCCGGACGAAAACGCCCTACAAAACGAGAAGTCTTAAGGATCATGATGACTACTTTCGACCCCCTTGGGTTAATAGCATGTTTCCTTATGTATATTAAAATGCTCCTCCAGGATGTTCGGCGCTCAAAAACCGAGTGGGATGAACTAATCAAAAACGAGGAACATGCCCAATGGGTAAAGTGGATTAACCTTCTACCCGTCATCGAAACTGTCGAGATTCCTCGGTGCTACATATCATCCGACTGGGGTTCCGTTGTCCAATTGCACGTATTCGTGGACGCAAGCGAAAATGGCTACGCGGCAGTCGCATATGTGAGGAATCTTCATAACAAAGTAGTAGAAACTTGCCTCATAGGAGCAAAAACCAGAGTTGCCCCCCTCAAGTCGCTCTCGATACCTCGGCTCGAACTGCAAGCAGCCCTACTCGGTGCCAGATTCGCTAAAAGCATCATTGAATCCCACGGTATCTCTTTCAACCAACGATACTTCTGGTCTGACTCCAAAACCGTTCTGAGCTGGCTTAGAGCCGACCATCGGAGGTACAGGCAATATGTAGCCTTCCGCGTCAGCGAAATATTAGAACTCACCGCTATTGAAGAATGGAGATGGATTCCTACTAAGTCCAACGTAGCCGACGAGGCTACTAAGTGGCAAAAACCTCCAGACCTCAAGCCGGACAGCAGATGGTTCAACGGACCTGGGTTTCTGAAGCTACCTCCTGACAGATGGCCTAAAGAGGAAGTCACGGGATCTGCTATCGAAGACCTTAAAACTAATTTCCTTGGAATACACGCTGCCAGTAATCAAGAAGAAATGTATAGAGCGAGTCAATTCAATAGATGGGAAAAACTACTCAGGAGTACGGCATACGTCCACAGATTCATCAGCAACGTGAGTACAAGAAGAACTAAATTACCGAAAATAAGCGGCCCTCTTACTCGAGAAGAACTTCAAGCAGCTGAAAGTAACCTGTTGAAAGAAGCACAGAATGAAGGGTACGCTGAGGAAATAGCTGATCTAACCATGAACCGAGCGTTACAAAAAAACAGCTCGATTCTCAACCTAAACCCGTTCCTGGACGAAAAAGGAATTCTTCGGGCTAACGGAAGACTCTGCTTTGCGACAAATGTGGACCCAGACTTGAAGCAGCCAATTATCCTCCCGAGAAGGTGTAAAACAACATCGCTTCTAATAGACGAAGTACACCGAAGATACCAGCACCAAAACGATGAGACTGTAGTGAACTTAATTCGACAAAGATTCTACATTTCGCATCTAAGGTCCGCGGTTAAAGACGTTAAGAAACTGTGTCAAACGTGCAAAATCAACAACGCTCGATCCCGTCCACCACTCATGGCCCCTCTTCCACCAGCGAGGCTTGGTTCATTCTGTAGACCATTCTCATACGTGGGAGTCGACTACTTCGGGCCTATGACAGTCACTCTCGGTCGTAGAACGGAAAAACGGTGGGGGGTGCTGTTCACCTGCCTCACTATTAGAGCGGTCCATATCGAAATCGCCCACACGCTGTCGGCCGACTCATGCATCATGTACGTACGAAACTTCATCGCCAGAAGAGGTACGCCGCTAGAATTCTACAGCGATAACGGGACCAACTTTCACGGGGCAGAGAGGGAACTACGAGAAGCAGCAACAACTGTAGAAAACACTCGAGTAGCTGAAACGTTTACGTCAACAACCACATCATGGAAATTCATACCACCCGGCTCGCCACATATGGGTGGATGCTGGGAGCGCTTAGTACGATCCGTAAAAAATGTACTTTACGCTATCGCGCCCACTAGAAACCCCAACGACGAGCTCTTACGTAATATGCTGACGGAAATCGAAAACATTATCAATTCCAGACCTCTAACGTACATGCCAACCAGCCCAGACAATCCAGAAGCTCTAACGCCTAATCACTTCCTGTTAGGCTCGGCATGTGGCTCAAAGCCCGCAGCAAAGCTCGACGACGATGTGCTCTTACTGCGAAAAAACTGGTTAATCTCTCAACAATTTGCAAACCGTTTTTGGAAACGGTGGGTGTTAGAATACTTGCCTACTCTTACGCGCAGGGCCAAGTGGCTAACCCCTGTGAAGCCTCTTGAAGTGGGTGATGTTGTACTTATAATCGAACCCAGCAACCCCAGAAATACCTGGCCAAAGGGCCGAATCATAAAAGTAAAACTTTCAAATGACGGACAGGTGAGAAGAGCCACAGTCCAAACCAAAGATGGGGTTTACGAGAGACCTGCGGTAAGGCTGGCTATCCTCGACGTCGGAGATAAAGCGTCATGTGCGGAAATACCGGGGGGGACTGTTGGTGTAAGTGCACCCTAAGTGGCGGTAGTTTCCGCCTGACGCATAGGGGGAGCTACTGCCCTGACCACGTCATCGAAAGTAATCGGCCGGCCATCTTTTTTATGGTCGACCATCTTTTTTCTGTGAAACTTTCGTCTGCCGGCCATCTTTTCTTGCACACATTTTCCTTTTCCAGCAAAGCAGCCAAGGATAAGCAGTGAGAAGTCCAGCCAAGCAGCCAAGTACAAGTTTTTTACCAGAAGACTAAGTAAATTATTTATTATTATATTGTAATTTGTAACCAATCTAATGCGAACTTATTAAATAAAGGATTTTAACCTCGTTGTACACATTCTGTACCACACATTGAAACAGCTGTGTTACTCAGTTAAAAATCGCCTTCTGCTGCCACCAAATTGTGGCAACAACCACTATCCTTCCTGTCGAACGCTAAATACAAGTCATAAGTTTCTTCCCCAACAAGACACACGCTAGGCAGCGCCCAAACTTCCTCTGAAATTCTCAAAACGTCTGATCTCTCTCAACACCTTCATGTGGGCCCCACTCAACAAGGGTCACTACGATACAATTTCTTATAAGCAAACTGCCGCAAGGCTAAGCCCTTCTTCTTCAAACAGCAGCATGAAACTACAATTTATTCTAACAGACCAATCCATTTCATAACACTCGTAATATAAGACAGCATCGTTATTTGTTTATTTACCAGCAAAGCCATTTCAACAACAACCACTACAACAGGACACACCCTAAATGGTTATGTGAAGAGAAAATCAAATATCAAGAACCTAATTGCTGTACCCATAACAGCCTGGGTTTTCTTTTACGAAACCCTTCGCCTCATAATCTTATTTCTATTTTCGGATGAATCCAGATAAATCCAGATCCCGGAAAGGTGAATTGATGACCTTGAAGTTAAAACAGTGAGCCATCAATTTAAGGCAAACCCACCTTAATTATCCCATTACCGACCTAATTTCGTACACATTCACCATTCCATCCAACAACCAGAATCCTTCCCACCCATTAAAACCGACCAACGAAACAGTCAACCACCCTTACAAAATAGGGACTACTCCACTCGTACATAGCCCTACGCATTCATATTACATCTTGTGCTTGTAATCTGCAGCACTACATGTCCCAGACGTTCCAATCTACCCTCTAACATTCCGCCCAAGGACATGCCCTGAGAATAATAAATCGTACGGCAATAGAAAAATGATTCGAGAAGAGAGCAGAAAAGAACAAATTACACGAAAAATATAAAACGCCAACACAACCACACAAACACACACACATTTACACACATAAAGTAAAAACTTTATGAAGTTCGAATGGAAATGGAATGTAATTGAAGGCACTCCCCTTTCCGCAGAAAGGCAGAACAAGGACCTTGGTACCAGTTTTGTGATTTTTCTTATTCGTTTTCTCCCAAGAATTTAACAGCTCCGCTGCTCTCCCTGGTTGCTCCCAAAAAAATAAAAAAAAATTACAAAATTGTGTGTGATACAACGCACAAAAAGCCAACGATAACGACAACGTAACGACCATCAACCAACGATCCAACGAAGACGACGACGAAGAAGCGCCGATGAAAACGAATTGTGAATTCATTTCACTTCTTGACTTGATGTTGTGGCATCTTTTCTTGTGTTGTAGTTGTTGGTCGTTGGGTCGGTCGTTGACGAAGGCGATGAGAAATTCCCTAATAAGAAAATGCGTAAAATGAAGAGCTTCTCGCTCGCCCCCGTCACCCAGTGCCCGACGCGACCACGACCACCACCACTACCACCATCACCATCATCATATTCAGCAGCAGCGGTGGCAGTGGCCGCGGTAGCACAAGCAACGGCGACACAGCGGTTCGCCGTACAGCCATGACCCAAAAATACAAAAAAAAAGCATAATAATAAAAGAAGAAAATGCAAAGCTCAGGCATGGCAAGCATCCACCGATAAATTTCATATTTCCCAAGACTGTGCCTTGCTTGTCGTCCAAAAATAATGTTAAAAATAAATCCCGTCTGAATAATTTGCACAAATAATTTTGAAATACCATTGGGGTATTCGAGAGCTTCATGCTCCACTGTATCTAACTTATTTTTCGCATTTTCTTTGGGTTTTCTCCCGTTTCGAATGGATGGTTGAACGTTGAAACGTTGGAAGGAAAAAAGGTGCGCCCCATGAATTGTATTAATTAATGAACACTTTACTCTTTGGATGTGGTTGGTGCTCTTGCAAAAGAACTCACTTACCTTCGGGATCTTTTATGCAATTAAATATCCAAATGCGTCGTCGTAGTTGTCCTAGAAGTGCTGCTCAATAAACGGCTGGTAAATATTTAAATTTTGGCCTCAGCCCAGGGGAATATCCTGTATTTGGGTTAGAAGTTGGAATCTTTTTTGGTAGTTTTCTGTTTTTTTGTTTTTATTTCCGAGAGAAAATTTTGGAAATTTTTTTTATAGAAGGGAGCACGACACAGGTAGAGAGTTGGGAGGAATCGAGTATATCTATAACTCTTGCGATTCGACTTTTACAGCAGAAATTACATACAGAACAAACTACGCGAGAGACAAGTTACAACTTATTATTTTTTTCTTCTTCTTTTGCTGTTTAGCTTTTTGCGCTATGCACTTCTTAATCAATTTTTAGGAACAAATAAACACTTTTAACATCATCACGGATTGAAGAAGTGATAAATTGATAATTTTATGGAATTATTACACTGAAATGGACACTTTTTTCAGAAAGAATTTTCGTTAGTTGAAGAAAACACCTTACACACTACTTGCCGCCATTTTGACGAATTTGGTTTTTTTTATTTTCACACACGAATATGTGTGTTGTGTCAGTTGCGTTGATGTGTGCGAAAGTGAAGGAATTTTGGGATATTACTGGGTGTGTTTGTTTTGGTTTTCGAGATTATTCTGGAATGTGTGGGATATTTTCCCAATGTTTCCAAAAGACTCGTTTGCTTAAACAATTCTTTAGACAAGAAAATTAACGGCCGAAATTCACTTTTCAAATTTAAACCCAATAGAAATAAACCCAGTTGTCAAATTTTTTTTTGTTTTTTATATATAGTTTATAGTGCACGAATGGACCCAAAATACATCCGGATGTAAATACAAAAACCCAACAGCACAATGCGGTTTAAATCCATTGGGTTTAATAGGAGTGAATAATATGGATTGGCATTTGACAATTGGGTTTATGCGACTTTACATCCGGATGTAAATTTAAACCCGGGTTTATTGGGTGAATAATATGGCCGTAAAAGAAAAAATTTATCTTTTAAGGGTGGACATTTATGCAGGATTTACATGCATCTTTGTGGTACCCGTGGCGTGATGATTAGCATGTCCACCTGCTAGCCCAGAGGTTGGAGGTTCGAATCCCAGCAGAGGCAAAAATGTTTTTTCACAGGTATCGCCTTTCGCGAGGAATTGGCAAGTCCTCCGTTAGTAAATTCATTGCCATGAAAATCGCTTTCTCAATTAGCCGTTTGGAACCGGCAGAAAATTGTAGGTCCCCTCCATTCCCTCACAAGGCATGGTTGTAAGAAATGCGCCACCTTATTTATTTATTTATTTATTTACATGCATTCGAAAGTGCAGATGAAAAAAGGAAAAAGACACAAGATGTAAAATTCATATTTGTCTGATAGAGAGGGAACGCACCATCTGCACTTCCTTAGTTATGGCTGCAGATAAAAAATTATGGGTGCAGATGAACATGTTCATCTGCACCCATAATCCCTCATCCGCAGCCATTCCTACTCATCTCTTTAATTTAACTTTTGTGTTTTATAATCTTCATTCGTCCCGCTATACTTGTCTGCACTTCTGCAGTTGCAGATGCATGTAAGCCCAGCGTTAAACTGGGAAAGCAGCTTTAGTAAATTTCCCAAGAATGAATTTCTAATAAGCGTCACTTTAACAATTTTGCTTTGTTGATGAGAATACATCCCGTAGAATGAGGGTGGGATTTGAAATAGGTGTTTTTATTTATCTATTTGAGTGGTAGCAGTCCATTTCATCTAGTTATGTTAAAAGGATGTCAATATTCCATACCGCGCCCAAATATGATTGATGTGACGACTGCCTAAAGGAAAATCCCAAAAGTGTTCCCTTTTATAGGAAAACTCAGCTGATTTTGAAATCTGACATAACCACGAAAACATCGTCTTCCCATGCAAAATAACTTTCATTCTGAAATAAGATAAAAATTGTGTATTCAAAATTTAAAAATAAAGAAAATAACTATTTGCATGAATACTCCACCTCATCTTAACGAGCCGAGAAGCCAAGCAATGCGTTTAGGAGCCGTTCTTTACGTCTACAAAGGCGAATGGGGTCTTCCATCAATAGATTTCGAGTGTCTGCGGGCGCTGGTAAAAAAATTAACAACACAACCGAAACAATTGCATCACAAGTATTATTAATCACATTTTTTGGTTTTAGTGTTTAATCAAATTTACAAGATGTCCAGTTAAAATTGAAACAAACAGTAATCCCTTAAGGTCAGGAGGTGGCAAACTGCCATATTTGCAAATAGGAAATAAAAAATTTGTCGGTTACCGGCAAATAAAGGAACTGCTTGATAAAGAGGTTCAATAACATTATCTATTATTCTATAATTAGATCAATAAAATGTTCCTTTTATTTACTAATTCTTCCCTAAAACAGGGCTACCCAGTGGATGCCAATCTGGCAGAGAAACAGAAATTCCTTTCCGTCGCATACACAAACTATGTGTTCAATAATTTGCATGCATATTTTAATTATTTTATGTTTGGCGAAGCAAACAATATTGATTGTACACGTGCTATATACGCGAAAAGAACACCTTTTCCGTTCAACTTCTACTTCCCAGGAACATACCACAGAGAGGCACACAACATTGTTAACATTCTAGGGGGATTCGATTTGAATGATAAGGTGGAAGTACATGAAACGGATTATGTGAGTATTGATATTTTAACACCTTAAAATATAGTCTTTAGCTTTTTCTGAATATCTTGGGTGTGGGGTAAGGTTTGCTTGTCAGTTGGAGATAATTGGGGAGGAATGTACAGCTGGTCTGCACGGCATGGTCGAAGGAAAGCAGGCTCGATGAACTGATTCTCAGTATTGTTTGCATACCTTTTTACGTGGCGGGGATGTTAACCACACGCATTTCTTTAACGCAGAGGCCAGGTCTTATGACTGGCCTACAACAGCAGGGAGAGCCCGAGTCTCAGCGCATTTGATTCAACCATACCTTTTGAGAACAGACCGACATGCTAAGCATTACGCAAATAATAGAATGTCCTTTACCTGCAGATGTTGTAATGGGCGTCCAACTAAACTCAGGCGACGGCACTATTTTGTCGAAATGTCTTCGACGTTGAGTCTTTTTCGTTTTTTTTTTTTTTTTGTAAAGTCTGCATACACATGAAAACTACCAGGATTGTTTTTAATTTTTTTAAATAGAACAAGGCTTTCCTCATTAGGATTATCAGATATTTAAATAGGATCAATGTGTTTAAAGCCTTTAAAATAAAGAGAATCAGCGATTGGCCGCTCAGCTTTTGAGCTTCACTGGGCGGCGTGGGATGTTATATTCCACGTTACCAGCGGAGCTCAAGGGTTGAAGGATTCCTGAGCTGCCCGAAGCTATGATTGTGTTTGGGAAATCTCATCCAATTGCTCTGGGTTTTTTTTTTGTGTTGAGGAATAATTTTTTTTTGTTTTTTAGCTCGTAATGAATGCCAAAAAGTGCGTAAACATGCTTGCGAAGAAACTTGGCAAGAAAGTTTGGTTCTTTGGCGATTTCTATAGTGAATTCGATGCTATAGTCTACTCGTACCTATCGGTATTGTACAGCATTTCTCTGCCAAACAATCCACTCCAGTATCACATCAAAGGCTGCCAGAACCTCGTTAATTTCATCAATCGAATATCGAAAGATGTCTTTAAACAGGAAACATTTAACTCTGTTAAAACTGCCAAGGGAACGACAAACGATCCAATGCTAACGCCAACGGAACGTGACTTCCTTGAATCAGAAAAAAAGACAAAAATTGTGGCAGGTGTTGTGGCTGTGGTGGCGATGGGAACGTTCGCGGCGTGGAAAGGTTTTTACCAAAGTGTAAGTAGTTTAAGAATGTTTATTTTTGAAATTTTACTTATAACTGGTGTCCTCTTATAGATTGTCCAGCCAAATAATTACTATGATGGATATGACTATGATGATGACGATGATGACGTCGAAGGCGAATAAAACTAGCAGCAACACTTTTGTTCCTTTCTGTCCTTATACTACCAAATGCGACTTTATTAAAAAAAAAAAGAAAACTTCAACAAACTAATTGAGAACTAGGAACTATTTCGTTTTAGAATTATGCAAAACAAATCACAGTCAGACCCTGTTCAAAAGAGAACTGTAGAACTGTTCTGAATTCGCTGTAGCTGCATTTTATTGTTTCAATCAAATGGTTGTAAATTTTAACATCTCCATTTTACTATGATTTCAAAGAACCTCATAAGAACAGTGTAACGTTAAAGAATTATAAAGAAAATTATAAAAATAAATTTACAACGAAACTCTTCCCAGTGTCGCTACCTCGAGTGTGCTTTTTTTTATTGAGAAATGCATTCACGATGCAATCTATCAGGACCCATCTCACCATTCAATCAACCATCCAATTTTCATTCCATTGCTGGGTATATTGTAAATTTGCTGATTTTGGTAAATTGCTGAAACCTATTCTGACTGAAGTAAGTGCAGAAAATCTTGAGCAGGTCATTAAACACTACTTTTATTTCATCTTCTAATCCTTTTTGTATACGTACCACAACCCAACGCCTGTCGTACACATTCAACTAAACACAACACAAAAGCGCCACATGTACATACGAAGTGCCAAATACATTCCCAATATTCAACAGCGCTCTTTGCCTTGTTTAAAAACTGAATTTTCAACGACATGTCGTGTAATTGGACATGGATTTTGTTTTTGTCTCGCTTGGATTGTCGGTAGATGTGATTTCGGTGTAGATGCATTTGTTGTTGTGCAAACAAACCACTTTAACCCGACTACTTCAATAGCTCGGCCGTGTTTTGTAGTTAATACACTGTGGATGAATAATCTCATGTTACTTATGAGTATAACACATATTTTTCCTCATTGTAAATAGAGTTCTGCTTATTTAATTTTTCGAAACTACTGTGGCGTATGAGTACTATTTCTTTTTCTTACGGCCAACTTCTTTGTGCAAAAGTACTAAGTTAGCTGACCTTTGAACTGTTTACTATTTTAAAAAAGGATATTGTTAATATAGTTTACTATTTCTCATGTAGGGTACAAACAAATGCAACGAAATCTGCATTCGGTTAGCCTCCGACATGGAGCAATCCAAAAGCGGCAGGTTTACCGACGCATTCTGAGGTCAACGCGGCGTATTCCACTATCGGGATAACTTGTGTGAAACAGTTACGTGGGAGAGCTGTGATCCATTTGAGATAATGCTCTTAGCGCCAGAAAAAGGAAGAAGAGGATAATAGTGCATAATCATATATATAAAATTCTCGTGTCACGGTGTTCGAACTTGAACTCCTCCGAAACGGCTTTACCGATTTTTACCAAATTTTATATGCGTATTCAGTAAGTCTGAGAATCGGCTACTATCTATTTTTCATACCCGTAAGTGATAAGGGCCATCTACCCTTAACATTGTTTTTTTAATTTACACTGTGACACGAGAATTTTTTTTTTTTTTTTTTTCTAGCTTTCTGTGGGAACAACGCTTTGAATAAGTTTGACCCGAGCAACGCCGGGCGGGTCAGCTAGTAGTAAATAATAATATATGTACATATGTATAGTTCACTGACCGAATTCAATTCAGTTAACAAAATGACAAGCAAATTGAAAATGTACGAATTCGGACTTGAGAACTGCGAAATTTCGAATTCGAACGGAAATCAGAACAACCGTCAGTCTATGTATGTACAATCAGGATACAGAAATTCTTGATAATTTTTGAAAAGTATGATTTAATTCAGATCAAAAGATTTTCTTACCTAACAGTTTTAAATAATAGACCATTGTCGGGAAGTCTTCTGAAAGAAACTAGTTTCTGTTTAAAAAAGAGCATCTCCAGAACTAAGCTTATAGGATATGTCATCAGTCATCACGTTCATCTTATTGTTATCTATCGTCAAACCCCTATAAGGACCATTATGTCCTCTAAAGTGAAGTAAAGTGAAGAAAAGTGAAGTCACGCATGCTCCTGTCAGTTTGCTGATTGTTTGTGCTCTTGTGTCAAGCCCAATATAAATATAACATCTCACTCTTCGAGATATCGACGTCACATTTTCACTTTTATTTCGTTCTGTGTATATACGGCTTCGAGCAGGCCCACATTTGTAAAGCACTGCCGCATTTTCATTTTCATCTCGTTCTGGGAATGTACGTCATAGGGGCCCATATTTGTTGACGAGAAGTTTATTGACGGAAGGGGAACACATGATTTTCGTGGATACACTTACACACAGATAAAAAATGACGCTGAATTTTCTCTGTAAATCCGTGTTTTACTTTCTTAAAATCGTCACTTTTCTTTCGCATAAAAAGGAGAATTGAGATTTTTCACCCAAACCTCGTGTTTGAAAATGAGAATGACAACACTCGATATCATTATGATTTCAAACTTGTTTTGAAATCTGAAAGTAAAGTGGTGTTTGAGAAGTCAGTTTGGGGTTAGATGCCGTGGTGTGTGTGTAGTTTGGCCTCATGCAATCACACACAATTTCTATTGTTCATTAAATAGTAAACGAAAATTTGTAAATAAATCTCCCGAGATTTATAAACCTCACAGCTACACCCTGTTCAGCTGTACACTTCGAAGCAAAAATAAAATAATCGGACTTTTTTGTTTACCTCTTTCTCCACTTGGCTGAGCCACCATCTAATCTGTCATGTGATAGGCAGAAACTTTTTCGATCGGAATCACCTGTCACAAGATTTTTTAGATTTTGTAAGTACCACTTTTTGTAAATATTCTCCTAATTCAATTCACGTTACCTCATAAAAACTTTTCATCGTGTTCCAGCATTATCAAAAATGGCATCACTGCGAAGCGTCCTTGCAAAAACTTTCTTTAGTCTATTCACTATAGTCGTAGTGATTCTGATTCTGTATCACGTACTCACTGGCAAGGGTGAACGTGTAAGTGTTGGTTGGTTCCTGGCCGAAACATCGCCCTATATGTGGGCTTGCCTTGGAATTGGGTTAGCTGTGTCCTTGTCTGTGGTTGGTGCCGCCCTTGGCATTCACACTACAGGTACAACCATCGTAGGCGCTGGTGTCAAGGCCCCACGCATCAAGACGAAAAATCTTATCTCTGTCATCTTCTGCGAGGCTGTCGCTATCTACGGACTAATCACTGCCATTGTCCTGTCAGGTCTGCTTGACTCATACCACTCTAACATCGCAATGAGTAACCAAATGGTTATGAACAACAACTGGACAGCTGGATACGTGATGTTCGGAGCTGGTCTAGCTGTAGGCATGGTCAATCTGGTCTGTGGTATTGCTGTAGGTGTTGTTGGTTCAGGAGCTGCCCTCGCCGATGCCGCCAACTCGGCACTGTTTGTAAAAATTCTCATTGTTGAGATTTTTGGTTCGGCTATTGGTCTGTTTGGCCTCATCGTTGGAATCTACATGACTTCCAAAGTGAAAATGGGCGACAAGGAGTAAAAGCCAAGTTTGTAAATTTGATCATCCTTCCTATTTTCTTTTTACTCTTTCAAACACAAATAAATTGCAAATAGTTTGTCTTTTCGCAAAGTAACAAGAAATTATTCATTCAGTTGTAAAAATCAATGAATATTTCTCTGTGTATATATGGAACCCTAAACAAAATATATATTATATAAATTAATTAGACAAAATATTCATTCCGTTCTTTGTTAAATTGATAATTCTTTTTGCCAAGAACAAAAGACTTGTCCAATCATATTTTTTTTTTCATTTTACTGTAAACTTTCAAGTCTCCAGTAAAAATCACTTCAATGTTAAGATTGCTTTTTTCACTAAATCATTTTTACAATTATTTTCTTTTATTTTTATTTTGTTGTCTTCGTGTTGAAAACATTAAATTGTTTAATTTTTGTTAATTCGTCTTGAGATATTGTTTTTTCTTTACTTTTCTTTGTATTACTTGTATTCGTAGGACCGAAAAAAAGCCAATAAAAACAATGCTCGTGGTACAAACGCATGTTGCAAGATGTTTACTTACATACTTACCTACTCACAATTGAAAGGGTTTTTTGTTTAGAAGAAACTGCATTGAAAATATAAATATATGTACTAATAAAAAAAAATGAAAACCTATTCAAGTCATTTATGTGAAAAATTAACTTTATTATTATTGATGTAAGTGGATTGTAAAGATAAAAAAACAAAAGTATTCCAATAAAATGTTAGTTCTCCTTCAGGGAAAATGTTTGTTGTTTTAATTTTTGGAAGTGAATATTTATCTGATCAATTTATCATCGGCTGACTCACTGGTGGGCGTTGGATAAAGATTTCGTTCTTTATCATTGGTGAAAACAACAACTTTTTGAAATCAATCTTTTATCTATGTATATTTAATTTTTTGCGAAGAAGTCCTGCATTTCCAATAACGGTTTTCAAGTTCCTAACCCAACATACAACTTTTTTCAACTTGGTACTGAAAATCGTAGTGATTTATTGTTCCATTTACTAAGTTCTGTGACCACATAGTGAGGTGGTTGAGAATGCTTTCAAAAACTGACGAGCTACCATAGTCTAACATTGGTGAGCCATTAAAATTTTTTCATTGTGTCAGATTCAAATTGGTATTGAACAGTAAAGAGTCTACGATAGGATCTTTAGAATTTTTTAGTATATTGTGCTCGCGGTCAACTTCTACTGTAATAATTTTACGTCGTAATAATTTCGGACTGCGAATGCCAAACAGGAAGCACTATAGACGACATCGTAGTGAATGCAAGATGTTTTATGTCTTTGCTATTTTCCATTGGTTGTCCGAAATTGTTACGACAGCCCTTGTAATAAGAGTGATGGTTAAGCGAATAGCCAAAGAAATTGTAATGTTGTACATTTATATGGTTAGGTTAGATGTGGCTGCCGGTATACGGCACACTTAGACCACAGAGGGTCCATTGTGATACCACTGAGACCAGAACGTTGATAACCCTCTGGTTCCTATCTAGGAGATGAAAGAGTTGAAATACCCTCTCGAACCTGGACTAACGAGTTGATCACCAGTTAGTCAAACCATCCAGAACTTCGTACGAAAAGGGAGAGGTTTTTAAGGTCAGTTATATGGACAAAGCACTGAAAATTGGAAAAACAAGTAAAGGACAAAAAATCCAAAATAAAATATTTAAAACGTTAGATTATGCTTAAGAAAGAGTAAAAAACTTTATATTTCTGTTGTATTTATTTATTGACAGGTACTTCAAATTACCTGGCAATCAACATTAACGAGCCTAACTGCTGAGACTATTGGCGCCATCGGATTAGATTAGACAGGTCGATAAAAAATTTTCTTTTTTTTAAATAGCAAACTGTATTATTCTTAAAGGGTTTTCCTCGCTTAATCTGGATATGAGCCCAGAACTTACCTAATAACTCACGTCTCCGAGATATTAAGCATTCAAAGTCAAAAAAGTCCAGTTTTTGCTATCTTTGAGCCTTTGTTTTAACATGAAAAAAAATGTTAGCCCAAACATCAAATTGCTGAGATATAAGTTATAATACACACTCGTGCATTATTTCGAATACTAGGTAGATTCACGAAAGGGAATTTGAATCAGAATTTGGATTTTTTTCGATCTTGAATGCTTAAGGGAGGGGTAAACCCTGGGCATTTATAAAAAAAAAAAAATATTGCATTTTCTTATTATACTACATTTTAAGAATGTTGTGCCAAAATTTCAAGTCATTCCGAGTTGAATTCGAAAAGCTACAGTGATTTTAAATGATTTCAGAGTTGGTATGCGCGGCGAGCGAATAGAGAGGGAGCGGCCGAACGACCTTGAACCAGGTAGCTCGAGGTTTTCTTTTGTGTTCAGAGAAGGGGAGCTCACTCCAATGGCGCTTCTAACGGAATATTTTTAAGGGGAACCATTCAGTGTGCTGTTATTCGCGTTTATCTTTAAACGCGTTTATCTCGAAACTAGTATTTTTAAAGTCGGTGTGCAAAATATCTCGGGAACTGTTGCACCGATCTTTCTGAAATTTTGCACATTTCTTTAATATATATTTTTAGAGGTAATAACACGAGGATTTGACGGAATTGACAGCTACAAGATGCCGGAATTTTTAGGCAAGAAAACTTTTCACTTCAAATTGTCACCAAAATTTCAAAATTTCAAAAAAAAACCTCGTGTTATTACCTTGAGAAAGTTGTCTTTTAACGAAATCTTTTTAGAATTTTGATTTTAGATGATCCTATCAAAAGTTATCTTGCACACCCCGCAAAAGATCGAAAAGTGGAGGCGTCTCGGAAAATGCACTGTCATCGGCTTGTTTTTCAATATTTTTGTATGAAAAAATTATAGAAGATACTTGAGACTATACTTAATAATGTAGGGTTTTCAAGGTAAAAAAAAACCTTTTTTGCGAATTTTTTTCTTAAATATGGATTGAGTAATTTTATTCGGACATTTCGTACATTATTGAGCATTTTTTCGGCAATATAGGGTAATTTTTTCATGCGGAAATATCGAAGCATAAGCCGGTAACAGAGCTTCCCCCAGAACGTCTTGAGAAAAAAACAATTTGCGGTGTTCATCATAACTCGACTCGAAATTATTTGAAAATAAAAAACCAAGAAAAATTAGTAAAATTATGATCAAATCTTCCCCCAACGTTCTCTGATAATTTCTTTTTTTATTTTATGTGTCAAAAATGTGTATAAAGTTTGAATTGAATCGGTCAAGTACTTTTGAAATGACAGTGAGCACGGACTTCGAAAAAGTAGTTTTGAGAAAAACGCGTCTAAGGTTTATGAACTAAAAAAGTGAGAAAAAACATAATTTTTTCCAAATTAGATAAAACCATCGATAAATAAAAAATATATTTTTATGGCTTTTTCTACCTGAATTTACCTACCTAAAAAAACCCTAACCCCTCCCCCCCTTAAATTTTTTATTAATAGACCAAGAGCTGGAAGCAAATTTTTGGAGTGGTGTGATAACTAAAAATCATGCATATGTATGTGTAGATATACGCACCATTATATAAAATTCAACCATTGAACAATTATTTGAAAACCAAGATGATAGTGATGTATGTGGATTTCGTCCAATCTAGCGTTACTAGTAGTGCAAACTGAAGGTTTGTTTTTGCTGAGAAGGTGAGAAGTTTGGGTATGTCCAAGTCTCAGACGCACAAAGTTTGATATTTTTTGTGTATGCAGTGCCCCTGTTCTGTAACTATCGCCTCGACAAAAGCAGGCGATAAACGGTGGAAAATGGAACGAAATCCTTCTAAATTGATAGAATTTCGTTCCATTTTCCACCGTTTATCGCCGAGGCGATAGTTACAGAACAGGGGCACAGGTTTGTGGTGGTTTTACATTTACATTTTACATTTTAATATTTTTAGTTTTTGATGAATTCTAACAAGCCTTGTTTAGTGTAATTGTTAAATCTTTTAACATCAGATTTTTTGGCGGAATTGGCAGCAAAGTCTTCATGTTCGTTGCCTTTGATTCCAACGTGTCCACCTCTGTTTTATGTTGGTGGGGAATTTAGCAAGTTGATAGCTTCATACCTTATTTCAAACATAAGTTCAGTGGTGTTGCTAATGGCTTGTGGACCGATATGCTATCTGTGCTTATGACATATGCATGTTTTCCTCGGTGATTAATAGGTTTGTTCGTTGAAGCCCTGGGGTTGCCCTATGGTCGCCACAAAGCGTTTTTTGAGAAACCTAAATTCGCCCTGAATGTCAAATTGAGTGTTTTTTGAGCCATAGGTTTGCCATAGGTTTTCCCCAAACTCGCCCTAGCTTTTTGCTGTGGCGATTTGAGGGCTGTCAAATGGCATGTATTTTTTTTTTAATGACAGGGATGTGTGGTGATTTGTGGTGTAGTGTTTTTTGAGGACTGGAAAACCCAAGTTTTTTTGACAACTCATAGGGTTGTCAAGAAAACCTGGGTCAACCCTGGGGAAAGTTCAACGAACAGACCTAATGGCGATGTTGGTGGCTTGATGCATGGAGAATGCTTCTTCTGTGAATATTGAGGCGAGTTTAATCAAGTTGACTAAGTTGGCTATTTTCCGTTTTTAGGGTTACCGCAAATGATGTGTTGTCTCTAGTTTTAAAGATCAACTTTAAAATATCTGATTTAAAATCAACTGGAATGTCTTTGAAGAGACGATAAATGCTATTGCCGATTCCGAGTTTATCAACCATTTAATGCCACAAAGCTCGTAGGCCTGATTATGAAATTGGAGGTGAATTGTTTTTGTTGGCGAAATCGAATGTGAAACGACGTTTCACTGTTTACTGTTTGCATTTTCGATACCTTTTACTTGACGGATTAGTTTTTTTTCGACTGGGGCGATTGACATATTTGTAAATTTTGTTTTCTTTGTTTGCTGAATTTCTTCCGACGGTTTGGGCTATTTTCGAAAAAAGTAGCACAAACCGTTACTTTAAGACCTAGATGATGCTCAATGTTTTGAAGCGTTTAAATACAGCGTTCGTATCATTAGCTAAACCAGCAGTCTTAGTACATAGTAGCCACATGGGCAGCTAAGCCCGCAGCCGCATTAGCAGTCTGATTCGTAACCTAAACCGCAGCTGTCGCCGTATGTTCAGTCATATTCGCAGTCATATCAGTAACCGCAGCTGTGTCAGTAGCAGTATAAGAGCAATAGTTGCAGCCATATCAGCGGCCGTATTGGCAACTGTATTGTCAACCCTCAACCGTATTGGCAGCTGAATCGGTAGCAGTATCCGCCCGCTGTATCCGCAACTGTAGCCGCAGTCGTATTCCCATTTCCCAACCATATCTACAGCCGCGTGCGTAGTCATACCAGCAACCGTACCGGCAGTTGTTTTGGCACCCGCTCCCTCAGACATACCCACAGCAGTATTTTCAACAATATAGACTGCTCTAACTGTAGTGCTTTCAGCAGCCGTCTGTCCAACAGTATCGGTAGCTATATAAGCCATAATCAATAAAATAAAGTCGCGGGATCCTAAAAACATCCCAACAAGAGTTTATTCGCTTTTTTCTGACATAAAAGTAGCAGAGCTTCCAGCTCTCTCCTTGTTTTTTTGCAAAACAAAATAAGAATGAGAATGGTGAGTGTACAATGTGGTATTGTTGTTGCGAAACCTTGTTTATTTTTTTTATTCATGAACTACAAAAACTACATCAAAAAACTCAAGCCCAAGCTTTTTCTCGGGATGAAACATGCCTAATATAGAAATCAAAAAAGGTCGCTTTCTTAATTTGGCCTACTGACTCATGCCGCAGTCAACTTATCGTCGAAAATACGCAATTGTTCCAGTGATGACGTGTCTATCTTTGGTTGAAAAGAACAAGCAATTTTGTTTTTTTTTTTTTTTTTTGTACAAGAACAGAGAAACTGAAATTTAAATTTTAAAAGAGAATTTTTATAACATATTACCTTAATAATAATCAATTATACTCTTACTTATTTCGCGTATGATAAAGCCTTGCGCAAACCAATGCGGTGAGTGCGTGCGATGCGATTGCGATAAGTCAAATCCCTATGTAATCTTATGGCCGTTTGTCTTAATGCATAGGGATTTGACTTATCGCAATCGTTAATGGTTTTCAATACATAGTACAAGGTGCACAATTATAGTCCGGATGGCAGCACTGTTGAAAGATTAGTTTTAGTTTATTTTCATATTCTTTACTCACTCCGCCGAATGCTCGCACGGCACATCCCACTGGGTTAAATGAATAAATGTATTGTACTAATACTTATGGTGTGCTTCTACAATCTGCTTCAACACTAACAAATTTTGTTATTCATTTATCATTTATAACATTCGATTCCCCACCTTCCACGCAAGTCTCTTCCAAAATACAATCGCACACACATGAGAAACGTGATTCAATCGACATGGAAAGAAAAATTCGAAACATGCCAATGTAGTGTACAAGTTTTGCTGCTTTCCCAGTTGTTCAGCGGACTTGAAGTTCCAATAATTCCGTGTTCTGTCGGTAAAATCCTTTCTGGATGTTGTTGGTTTGCATAGGTAGGTACTACGCCTACCTACCTAGTACCTATCTGCCGTAGTTTTCGCTGACGTCTGACGTGTTGACTGTTGATATAACATACAAGCTGTTTAATGTTTTTTCTTCTCTTCTATCGTTATCGTCAGACGTCACCACGTCAGACCAACAAAGTATTTGTGAGAAATTCACAAACAACTAACAAAGTATCGTAGGACAGCACACATAAGACATAGCCCAGCTTGAAATAATATGGATATGAAAGAATCTGCCGCTGTAAAAATGTTAGATACACCAGCAGAGCGTTTTCTTTGTCAAAGTCACGCTATCGCAAACTAGACAGATGCCGCCGACAGCGGCGATGCACGCTTTCGCTGTCGCATTTCAGTCGCAAAGCCGAAAACAAACCAGGCAATCATAAACAGAATTAAGCGACCAAGCAATCGCTGCGCTGGCTGGTGCAAATAATCGTTCATGGGTATTTCAAGCGCGCACAAGTATATTGGTTGATTGTTGGTATTCGCTTTGTAAACAAGTGTATTTTTATTTTCTTTTGAGGTAGGGAGGAAAAAAACAACCTGCTGTTCAGGGTTGGCCGAATAAACTACACTACATTTACTACATCATTAACTACGTGTAGTTAATTCAATAAACTACACGCTTTATTTACTACAATTTGTTACATTTGCTACATACACGTAGTTGACGTAGTTAATATAGAAAAAAATCTTGGCGAAATATATGGAGAAGATACAAACATAGTCGCAGCTGATATGAGTACTTTAAAAGATCGGCTGTACCGTATAATTCAAAAGTATGAAGACACTCAGAGGGAGTTGCTTGTAGCGGAAGCCCAACAGTCGGAGAGCAGACTTTTGTATTCAAAACTCAACTTTAATTTAGAAGCTGATAACTATTTTAATGACTTGTATAGTTACAAACAAATATCACTAATATTCAAAACCAGATGCGAGGTCCTTGGGTTAAACGGAGACCCCTATAATGGAAGCTTTAATCAGTTCTGCACTTTGTGTAACCTTAACTCAAAAGAAGACTGCTTTCACCTTATTGGAGTGTGCCCTATTTATGCAGCACAAAGGCGACTATATTTAGGAGTAAGTTCTTTAACAGTGCAGGAAACAGTACATTTACTTAATGGCCCGAATTGGAAAAATCTTCATTTATTCATAAAAAATGTTTATAAATATCGAATGTTATTAATAACTGAATTTGATTAGAACAAAATTGTTAATTTAACTTCTTTACCAAAATTTTAAACTGTAAAAATATTTATTGCCAACAGAGCTGACGGCATTGCCATTGCTTTTAATTCATTTCTTATTATGTAATTGTGTTTACTTTATAAAGTCAATAAATGGATTACTTACTTACTTACTAGAAAAAAAGAGAATAGTTCAAACTACGTCTGCTACATTATCTACATTTAACTACATTTAACTACATTTAACTACATTTATCTACATTTAACTACATTTAACTACATTTAACTACATTTAACTACATTTAACTACATTTAACTACATAAACTACATAAACTACGTAGCAGACGTAACAAATGTAGTTTTTTCTAAAAAGTGATATTTCGGCCAACTCTGCTGTTGTTATACATTTGTGGGGAATTTGCTTGTGTGTATAGTAGCAGGAGGCGCGGCTTGAGAACTAGTTAGAGAATAAAATGGTTGTTTTCTTCTTAAGTTATTCCATTTCATTCACAAGTGTGAAATTTTGGTGTTGGCCCCAACATCAGTAGTCAGTACAGAGTACAGTAGCCATTCTGTTAAAACGAGTTGTGCTACCAGTGTTTGGTTAGGTTATGTAGTTAAGACGAAGTTAATGTAGTTAGGAAAAGATTTGTAGAGTTGCACTAGATTTTTGGGGTGGTTTTTTGGACACCCGAAAAAATTTATTAAATTAAGATCTACCGACACTCGTTGACTTTTCCGGCTTGCCTCCACAAGAATATTTACAGATACAAGTTATACTTTTTATAACAGCCAAAAATTTTTATAAAAAGCCAAAATCGCGCGATTTTTTTTATTTATTTCGAAAATCTTGAAATGCACCAGTTGATTTCTCAATAAACTAAACTTGATTCACAATGATGAACTAATCATTATTAATATTTCCTTACTTATCGTACTCGTGTATTTTCATCTAATGAAATTAATTAAATTTAAATATTTATTTTGAACCCCTCTACAGGAATCTGTTATCAAATCTTGGAGCCAAAGTTATCGTACTTGTGGCTCACACAGGCGCGGATCCAGGATTTTGATAGGGGGGGGGGGGGGCAGTTTTCCTTCCTTTTCAATGTTGCAGTTATTGAATATAAACTCAATCAAATATAAGAATACATTTTTTATTTAAAAGAATTTGAAAAATTGTTTAAAAAAAAAACTTTTTGTTGGAGCCGGTGGATGTGCATATAGTACCAGACCGCAAAGGCGATTTTCACTCATTGTGGACCTTAAATAGGTTTTAAAGCGCGCCGGCTGTCGCAATGAAGAAAAAGACCGCTCTGCCGAAGAATTCGTAACCGGAAGCGTTGCAAGGATTAAAAGAAAACTGTGTATAATGCCAAACACATCATTATTGCATTTATCTATCAACTCAAGAGCAGTAACGGGAAGATGGTTGTTCTGCTTCTTTTCCGTTGACATTGTAAGTTTAAAATTTAAATTTTAAATCTAAGGTTTCCCATAGAAATCTTTCTTGCAAATCGGTCATGACCACCCCTCACAAGGCATGGTTGTGAGAAATGCGCTAGGCCCAGGGGCTCCTCGCTCTGTAGCGCTACCCTATTTATTTTTTATTTTTTAATCGGTCATGACAAAGTCAAGTAGAGGTTTATATAACAAGATTCTGTAGTATACCTCAGCTGAATTAGTGTCAAAATTAGCTCGGTGAATTTGGCGTCCACCATGACGTGGAATACGCCGAGGAATTCTCAACTCAACTGCTTGGGTCATGCCAGTGCGATATCGTTTCCAACGCTTCCACAATTTTGATGAGGTCCAAAGAAAATTGAAGTACACCTTCATGTCATTCTACCCACCTTGTTTCGCAAAGTGATGTGAGGGCACACCCCAAGGTGTTCATGAGGATAGCTTTTCGTTTCGGATGCGATTTGAAGAAGAAGATTACCTCTCTCATTATTGCAACAACGTCTCGAATGGCAGGTACTTTTGAACTTTGAGAAATGGAGTTATTTAGCTTAGTCCTGATCATTAGTTTGGGTGACCAGATTCTCTTTTTTATGACATTGACTTTTTTATGCCTTCTGACTGAGTTTTGCTTTTTCTTGGTATTGAATGAATTATTTAAAGCAATTTAGGAACCAAACAAATTTTTGTAGCGAATACGTACACTTTGCTTCAGACTTAACATTTCTATTGACAGAGAAGGGGGGGGGGGGCAATTGCTCCCATTGCCCCCCCCTGGATCCGCGCTGGGGCTCACAAAGATGAACATAGATCATTAAAATTGGTCCTGAAAGTAAATACTTTGTGCGCATAGAAAAAAGAAACACTAAATAACCGTATTAACTGTGTTAAAATCACAAAAGTATGCATGAGATTTACGATGCAAGCAGTGAGATGCCTGCAACCCCCTGCTTCTGCTCCTCATAAGCAGCTGTGGGATGGGTGCAAATTTTTTTATATGAAAAGTTTTTTTCAAAATTAGAGAATTTTTTGGGTTTAAAGAAGAAATATAGTTTTACTTACTATTTTTCAACTATCTCAAAAACTAGAAAACATAGAAGAAGCAGCTTACAGCGTTTAATAAAAAATTTATTGAAGCAGCTGATTACATTATTTTTTCATTGGATATGTAATCATGAGAAACATAATATTCAAAGTGATTTTTTTTACTTTTTTTCGTAAATTTTGAATTTGAAGTCAGTTATTTCAAAAACTATAAATTGAAACAACTTCATTTAAAATTTATTATAAAGTGCAGAATTCTGGCTTTTATAAAAAGTATAACTTGTATCTGTAAATGTTCCCTTTTTTATAAAATATTTTTTTTTAGATTTGAAGTTAATTTTTATAAAATTGCCCTTACCGCCTAAACGGAGGGAGATAGACCCGCCTTCCCAGTAGTAAAAATGCTTGTATTGAACCCCTCCACCCAAAACCGTTACTATTTTTTGTCTCCAAAGTTATCGTAGGTACTCGTGCCGTTTTTGTTTTCAACAATATTCACTCACGATCACAATAAGCATACATGTCAATGAGCCACACATGTCATTTGTTTACCTACTAAATAAACTAGGAAAAAATATTTATAGGTACCAAACACTATAACAACAGCAACTGTGCAAATTGACAGAAGAGGTTGTGTTGAAAATGTCAATCTAAAAGCAAAGCGTTTTATCAAAGGAATTTTGTTTTATTGGTAATCAAATAATTACACATCATTGTATTTTGGCTCAGTGTTATGACCTCTCCTGAATTTCAGTAACATATGAAGTTGATCATTGTAATTATGTAGGTGGTGGAAACTTGAAACACGGAAGCCTAAAACAGTATGGGCAGTTTTACCTTTAAATAAAATAAATAAATAAGTCGGCGCAACAGAGAGAGGAGCCCCAGGGTGTAGCGCATTTTTAACAACCATATGCCTTGTCAGGGAATTGAGGGTACCTATACAATTTTCTGCCTGTTTCGAACGGCTAATCGAGAAAGCGCTTTTCATGCCACGAAGTTACGTGGACAAACACTTGCCTCTGTTGGAATCCGAACCACAAACCTCTGGGTTAATAGGCTAGGCAGTCATGCTAACCATTACACCACGGGTACCACTTTTACAAATTTTACCCTTATATTTAGATTTGCAATCGTCACCGATGCATATTCTGTTTTCAATTATTTTATTGTAGAAATCGAAAATGACAACATTTTTCATAAAACTGGTTCAATCGCAAAAAATTTAACGAAAAAGAAAAATCCAAACGTATCTTGCAATTAAACTACTACGTCAAAGAAAACAAAAGACTTTTTAGAATATATCGAACTTGATGGAGTATAGACCCTTTCTGTTTTTTCACTTCTACAAAAATGCAAAATAATGCCACATGCAGTTTTTCAAGGAATTTATTGAGAGATTTCGTTGTATAATAAGAATGACTTATTACTTTGTAATAGCGATGTCTGCACAATTTTTGAATGTCTCCTGTGGTCCGCAACCAACGGCTCCAGTGCCATCCGCACACGTTCCCCAATTGTTGCCTTTAAAATCGAAAGGATTTGCATATTGGATTTTCAATGCTTTTCAAAATATATACTCACCAGCTGTGTAAGTCCATCTAATAACGCAGTGTTTGCAAGTTACATCAGATGGAATGACCACAGACGTTTGATAGTCGCGACTTTCGTCAGAGTTAAGGAAGAACTTGTATTCTCCTGTGGTAAGTTTCAAGGGTTTCTTTTCAAAGCATTCCTCTGTTTCTTTACTTTTGTCGAGATTACACAAATGGAAAGTAAAGTATCCCAAGTGGTTTTTGGTAATTTTAACATTAATCTTAGCAGGCTTTCCAGCAACATATTTCTTAACAATCACACCCAGTCCGTAAGTTCCTCCATCTTCATGTGGTCTAGGCCTTGCATCTCCATAACTATCACCACACACTCCACATTTGCCTGCATAAACTGAATAATGAGTCTACAAAAAAAAAATAATATTTTTAAAAAAAAGTTGCCACAATTTCACCTAATTTCTTATTCTGACCACATATCCACCGCAATATAATCCATTGTCATCATAATTTGGAGGTGCGGTAGGATCGATTCTCCATCTTGATCCACGACTCACAGGATCCAACATCATTCCATGGCTGTCAACACCTGCGAAATATCCAACTGCTAACAAAACAAGCAGGCTCAACTTAAGACCCAGCATATTTTCAAATATTTTCTTAACTATACAAAGACTTATGTCAATCGCTCAAGGTGATTGACTAGAATGAAGTTAGACATCAGCACAACCTCTCCCTGCTTTTATAAGCTTGGCTTATTTGTTTAAGATATTGAAATCTATACATGCGCATTTAAACCTTAAGAAATTAATAACAACACCTGATGGATAATGAATGCCTCCAAAATATTTACATTAAGTCAAAGCTCATTTTCCTTCCCAGTTCAACAGATGAAGAATTTATTTTTTCGTTGGTTGGAGATTGTTTTTATTTTAAAAGATAGCTATACCACGCTACTCACTTGATTGTTCACGCACCGTTCTTCTGACAAAACGTACCTATACATACCTTTTAATTTTTTTTTTTATAAATGTTCACTAAATGTACAAGTATATACCTTAAAACTTTTTGACAGCAGAGGGAACTGTCCAAAATTTGTAAGACCACAATATTTTAACTTTTTTCACAAGCGCTGAAAGCGAAATTACACGAAACAATCTTTTGCCGATAGGCGATTGAACGATGATAGTCTAAAAATGTACGGAATCTGGGCCCTGTCTGTCAGTACCCATAACAAAAACCATAATGAAAAAGACAACATCAGCTTTCTTATACACGAACGCGAAGAAAAAATAAGGAAGCCAGGCGAAGACGTCGAATCTTAAACGATTTAATAATGCCAGGAGGGCATGTCGTTTAAACCAACGCAAAGCTTTAAATGTGTTACCTTTTCGTATGAAAAAAGATTAATGGCTCGATTCTGCCCAAAAGCCATAAGTCACAAGTGACCTGCTGAGAACCACATCACAATTTGAGTATTGAGTGGAAAGTTGTTAGTCTATAAGGGAAAGTTTTCCAAGGGATCAGTGATTTTGCACAGAAGCGGGCTGCAAGTCTTGATAGATCCGATTTTTTTATTTTCATAATATCCCCAGTCACCACATATCAGTTAAAAGTACAAGGGTGAATATACTCCTATTCGTGTTGACTTTAAAAGTGCTGCTGTGTTGCATACTTTACTTTCATTACTATCAACCCAGGTTCGTGTATTTGCTTAGCAAGAGTTTTGCTTTCAAAATCTTGCAATTGGGACTTCACTCGCTGTTTTTGCTTGTTTCGTAAGTTTCTGATTTTCAAAGATTTTTTATGCTTTTTGACGAGCGAACCGCAAAAATACCTACCAAAAAACATAAGAAGTGTGCTATAAGTGGTTTCTTTCCAAACCATAGGTTATTTTGAGACTAACAGCTGTTTCCCTCTCGATTTCAACGGCTTAACATTTAATACATTAGCCTGAGGAGAATTCTACATATTTCGGAATATTCGCTAAAAAATCAAAAAATCCAATTGAGTCAATACCTAATTAAAGACGCACGACCCTTGCATGACCATCCTTACGTTATTATTTCGCAGTTTGTGCCTCAGATCAGCTTTGAATTAGATAACGACTTTGGGCGAAAAATCATATTTTCTGACAAGGCGTATATCTCGGCTATGTTAACAAATAAAATTGCCGCATCTGGGACTCGGAAGACTCCTACACTAATGTTGAGAAAGTAATGAATCCACAGAGAGTGACAGTTTAAAGCGGAGGATGGAATGATGTCATCATTTGACCTTTTTTCTTTGAAAATGAGGATGCACCCAACGAAAAGAAAGAAAACTTGTTTTCCCTCACCCTTTAATATAAGCTCTATAACGGCGATGATGAACCCAATTCCGCTGTTAGAGAGATGTAACCATTCGATTTAGGCGACGTAGACCAACAATTCCGCCAACCCGACTTGAACGAAGTGAAGACAGCAGTATCCAAGCTAAAGTCCAACAAAGCAGCTGGAGCTGATGGCCTCACTGCCGAATTGTTTGAAGCGGCAGGCGATGACCTGGTCAGGAGTATGCACCAGCTCATTTGCAAATTTGGTCGGAAGAAAGCATGCCCGGTCCTCAAGAAAGGAGACCCTCTGAACTGCGCGCCAACTATAGAGGTACCAGTCTTCTTAACATCGCGTACAAGATCCTCTCTGCCGTATTGTGTGAGCGTCTGAAGCCATTCGTCAACAACCTGATAGGTCCTTATCAGTGCGGCTTTAGACCAGGAAAGTCCACCATAGACCAAATCTTCACACTACGGCAGATCTTGGAAAAAACCCAGGAGCTTCAAATCGATACTTACCACCTTTTTATCGACTTTGAGGCCGCGTATGACAGCATCTATAGAGAGGAGTTATATAGAGCCATGTCTAGTTTTGGCATCCCTACCAAACTTGTCCGATTGTGTAGGATGACGATGTGTGTAGGATGACGATGGAGAACGCACGCTGCTCCATCAGGGTCGGAAAAGATCTCACCGATACATTTGAAGTAGGAATAGGTGCACTTGGGACCGATCCGTTAAACGTTAGAATATTTGAAAATTTGAAAAAAGGTAAATGTAGGAGGAATAGAAAGTGTGAATAAATAAATGATTTTATTAGTGAGTGATAAAACCCAATGTAATTTGTTTATGGTTGTTTGTATAAGGGATCGACACGGGACACCATGTCGTGAAGTCGAGTATTAAAATCTACAGATAAATGAAAAGAGGATTGTGAAAATAAAGTGTTAAGGAAATGTTTTGTTTGTTAGAAATTTGGGTAAAGGTAAAGGTAAAGGTGTAAAGAGTGAAGTTAAAGGTAAAGGAATGTTGGATTGTTTGTAAATAAAAAAGGTGTAGATTGTGAGAACGAATGAAAGTGGTTTTTAGAAAATTCCAATCTACAAGCAAATTTATGACTGCAAAGGATCGAAGCGGGTCACTGTGTCGTCGTTTGCTAGGTATTCTATATAGATGTCCCTAAATAGCCAAGTACTAATATTTACGAATATAAATCAACAGAGGATTCTGAAAATAATCTGTTAAGGAAATGTTATATTTGCTTGAAAATTGGAAAAGGTTGAAAGATGCAAGTGCAAAGGATCGATGCGGGTCAGCGTGTCGTCGTTTGATAGGTTGTTGTTGTTGTTGTTGTTGTTGTTGTTGTTGTTGTTGTTGTTGTTGTTGTTGTTGTTGTTGTTGTTGTTGTTGTTGTTGTTGTTGTTGTTGTTGTTGTTGTTGTTGTTGTTGTTGTTGTTGTTGTTGTTGTTGTTGTTGTTGTTGTTGTTGTTGTTGTTGTTGTTGTTGTTGTTGTTGTTGTTGTTGTTGTTGTTGTTGTTGTTGTTGTTGTTGTTGTTGTTGTTGTTGTTGTTGTTGTTGTTGTTGTTGTTGTTGTTGTTGTTGTTGTTGTTGTTGTTGTTGTTGTTGTTGTTGTTGTTGTTGTTGTTGTTGTTGTTGTTGTTGTTGTTGTTGTTGTTGTTGTTGTTGTTGTTGTTGTTGTTGTTGTTGTTGTTGTTGTTGTTGTTGTTGTTGTTGTTGTTGTTGTTGTTGTTGTTGTTGTTGTTGTTGTTGTTGTTGTTGTTGTTGTTGTTGTTGTTGTTGTTGTTGTTGTTGTTGTTGTTGTTGTTGTTGTTGTTGTTGTTGTTGTTGTTGTTGTTGTTGTTGTTGTTGTTGTTGTTGTTGTTGTTGTTGTTGTTGTTGTTGTTGTTGTTGTTGTTGTTGTTGTTGTTGTTGTTGTTGTTGTTGTTGTTGTTGTTGTTGTTGTTGTTGTTGTTGTTGTTGTTGTTGTTGTTGTTGTTGTTGTTGTTGTTGTTGTTGTTGTTGTTGTTGTTGTTGTTGTTGTTGTTGTTGTTGTTGTTGTTGTTGTTGTTGTTGTTGTTGTTGTTGTTGTTGTTGTTGTTGTTGTTGTTGTTGTTGTTGTTGTTGTTGTTGTTGTTGTTGTTGTTGTTGTTGTTGTTGTTGTTGTTGTTGTTGTTGTTGTTGTTGTTGTTGTTGTTGTTGTTGTTGTTGTTGTTGTTGTTGTTGTTGTTGTTGTTGTTGTTGTTGTTGTTGTTGTTGTTGTTGTTGTTGTTGTTGTTGTTGTTGTTGTTGTTGTTGTTGTTGTTGTTGTTGTTGTTGTTGTTGTTGTTGTTGTTGTTGTTGTTGTTGTTGTTGTTGTTGTTGTTGTTGTTGTTGTTGTTGTTGTTGTTGTTGTTGTTGTTGTTGTTGTTGTTGTTGTTGTTGTTGTTGTTGTTGTTGTTGTTGTTGTTGTTGTTGTTGTTGTTGTTGTTGTTGTTGTTGTTGTTGTTGTTGTTGTTGTTGTTGTTGTTGTTGTTGTTGTTGTTGTTGTTGTTGTTGTTGTTGTTGTTGTTGTTGTTGTTGTTGTTGTTGTTGTTGTTGTTGTTGTTGTTGTTGTTGTTGTTGTTGTTGTTGTTGTTGTTGTTGTTGTTGTTGTTGTTGTTGTTGTTGTTGTTGTTGTTGTTGTTGTTGTTGTTGTTGTTGTTGTTGTTGTTGTTGTTGTTGTTGTTGTTGTTGTTGTTGTTGTTGTTGTTGTTGTTGTTGTTGTTGTTGTTGTTGTTGTTGTTGTTGTTGTTGTTGTTGTTGTTGTTGTTGTTGTTGTTGTTGTTGTTGTTGTTGTTGTTGTTGTTGTTGTTGTTGTTGTTGTTGTTGTTGTTGTTGTTGTTGTTGTTGTTGTTGTTGTTGTTGTTGTTGTTGTTGTTGTTGTTGTTGTTGTTGTTGTTGTTGTTGTTGTTGTTGTTGTTGTTGTTGTTGTTGTTGTTGTTGTTGTTGTTGTTGTTGTTGTTGTTGTTGTTGTTGTTGTTGTTGTTGTTGTTGTTGTTGTTGTTGTTGTTGTTGTTGTTGTTGTTGTTGTTGTTGTTGTTGTTGTTGTTGTTGTTGTTGTTGTTGTTGTTGTTGTTGTTGTTGTTGTTGTTGTTGTTGTTGTTGTTGTTGTTGTTGTTGTTGTTGTTGTTGTTGTTGTTGTTGTTGTTGTTGTTGTTGTTGTTGTTGTTGTTGTTGTTAGTAGGTAAAGGGGCACTTGGACCTGGGAATTTTCTGAGCGAGCCAAAAGGGTGCCGTCGGTCTGATCAAAGGGAGATAATAGCGTCTAGAGTCACGTAGGTTGAAGATCCTTACGATGGGATGAGAGTAAAGAAAAAATGTGTGTCGTCGTTTGATAGGTATTCTATATAGATGTACCTAAATAATCAATGTGTGTCGGTTCATGTATAATAAAGAAAATGTTGTCAATTAGATTTTTGGAATTTATTTCTTTAATTTTATTCAATACATTTTATAGGATTTCGTTTTTATTTATCCATGAGTTATGTTCTGTTGGAAATCCCAACCACTTAACAAAAACTTTATTGCCTCTTGTCTGTAGAATTTTTTCCACCAGAAATACGTTTTTACTTTTTGACTTCATTAATTCTGCATTATAGAAACCGCCTTGTACGGGTTTTCCTTCAAAGTCTTCAAGAAGATATGTTATAGGGTTAGTTTCTTGGATTTTTCTTATTTTAAAGATCTCAGTTGTCCAGTTGGGGGTGTATCCTTTTTCAAATACATGTTTATGTTTGCTGATTCTTACTTTATCACCGACCTTAAATTTTTGTTTAACTATTTCTCTTTTCTTGGTTTTGAAAAGTGGTAATATAGATTTTGAATTTTCCTTCGTTACATCTACAGGATAACATTTAATGGTTCTGTGAAAAGAATGATTGTAATCATGGAGTAATTTCTTATAAATATTTATCCATTTATAGCTGCCATTGAAACTAAATTCTTTCCACATTTTTTCTTTTAAGGTTCTATTAAATCTTTCAACAATAGAAGCCTTTAATGAACTAAAAGTAGAGTAATGGTTAATTTTATACTTTCTCATTAAGCTATTGAATGTTTTGTTGTAAAATTCTTTCCCATCGTCCGTTTGCAAATTTTCGGGAGTTCTAGAAGAATCAATAAATATTTGTAAGTTAAAGGTAAAGGAATGTTGGATTGTTTGCAAATAAAAAAAGTGTAGATTGTGAGAACGAATGAAAGTGGTTTTTAGAAAATTCCAATCTACAAGCATATATTTAATTTATGACTGCAAAGGATCGAAGCGGGTCACTGTGTCGTCGTTTGATAGGTATTCTATATAGATGTCCCTAAATAGCCAAGTACTAATATTTACGAATATAAATCAACAGAGGATTCTGAAAATAATCTGTTAAGGAAATGTTATATTTGCTTGAAAATTGGAAAAGGTGGAAAGATTCAAGTGCAAAGGATCGATGCGGGACGCCCGCCGTGTCGTCGTTAGAGTGAAGTTAAAGGTAAAGGAATGTTGGATTGTTTGCAAATAAAAAAAGTGTAGATTGTGAGAACGAATGAAAGTGGTTTTTAGAAAATTCCAATCTACAAGCATATATTTAATTTATGACTGCAAAGGATCGAAGCGGGTCACTGTGTCGTCGTTTGATAGGTATTCTATATAGATGTCCCTAAATAGCCAAGTACTAATATTTACGAATATAAATCAACAGAGGATTCTGAAAATAATCTGTTAAGGAAATGTTATATTTGCTTGAAAATTGGAAAAGGTGGAAAGATTCAAGTGCAAAGGATCGATGCGGGACGCCCGCCGTGTCGTCGTTTGATAGGTAATCTATAGATATCTCTAAATAGTCAAGTACTAATATCTACGTATAAATCAACAAAGGATTCTGAAAATAATCTGTTAAGAAAATGTTATATTTGGTTGAAAATTGGAAAAGGGGAAAGGCAGGTTAAATAATGCAGTGAGTGTTGGGATTGGTAGTTTTTCGATTTTTTCTAGATTTCATATCAGGGGAAATTACCAAATTTGTCAGTCCATACTATAAAAGCAACTGTTGCGTGAGTTCTTAATTCAGTTTTCAGTTCAGTTCAGTTCAGTTCAGAAAATATTTAACAAAAATTTTAAAATGTCAAATTTCCTAAAAAAAATTAAGTCGGCAGTTAACATGAGAGATGGGTCGGCACCACCAGCTCGGAAGCCGATATTAAGTTTATCGAAGATGGTCCAGAGGAAGAAATTTCCGATTTCTTCAGCGAAAAGGATAAAGACCGCATATGGTCTTCAAATATTAGTCGAACTAGACGACTTTGTGGTAGGTTTAAACAATTTTTTTTTTTACAATTTCATATAAAATTTTTATTTTTAGGTATTCTTACCTAAACGGTGCAATGCACAAATGGATGAGGAAGATATTGCGGGGCTAAACACGCTCTGCCTAGAGGTCGTGGAGCCTTTAGGTCCTTCCTTCAGTATAGACTTCCACGACAAGGAACAACAACAACAGCAGGAACAACAACATCATCAACAAGAACAACAACAACAACAACAACATCATCATCATCAACAAGAACAACAACAACAACAACAACAACAACAACAACAACAACAACAACAGCAGCAGCAGCAACAACAACAACTACAGCAGGAACAACAATATCATCACCAAGAACAACAACAACAACAACAACAACAACAACAACAACTACAGCAGGAACAACAATATCATCACCCAGAACAACAACAACTACAACAGCAACATCAAGAACAGCAACAACACCATCAGAAACTCCGAAGAGGGAGGAAACCTAAACATGATGTGGTTATTCAAGAGGTAGAACATATTTTGCCTACACTCTATTTAAATTCAGAAGGCGAATTACTAAATTCGCAAAAAAATTATTTTAGATAAAATAAAAATTTTTTAAAAAAATTAAGTTTTCCCTGTTTTTTTTTATTTTTAGCGAATTCAAATTTTGGCTGATTTCATTACCAAAATTAAGCGTTTTAGTTTAAAAGGGCGAAAAATTGATTTTAAAATCAACCCCATTCCAAGCAACGAAGAACCAACTTCATGGATAAGAAAGGCGATTGAAGATATGGTGCGATTTGCAATGGAAGGTCTTAATGAGTCCGACAAGGTAGGAATAACGTTTTCTGGGAAAAGTTTTGCTCATGAGCGGGGAAGTGGATGGATCAACTACAAAACATGTTCAGACCTCAGCATGGATGATGTTTGGGAAATGATTTCCAAAATATTCCAGAGCAATTCTGTTGGCATAAGTACGGATGATTTTACGTTGTCTGTAACTTCAATTAAAATGCCAGCTGGGGAGGGAAGAAAACCTTCCTCCATGTACAATTCGTTCAACGAAGAATGTGTCAACCGAAGAGGAATAATTAGTGTGAAAAATACGGATAATTTATGCTTGCCTCGAGCTCTGGTTATAGCAATGGCGTACACGGACAAGGAGTACAATTTTGCTAGTATCAGAAGAGATATAGGCAAAATCCAAACTGAGAGAGCGTTGAAACTTCTGCGCGATACTGGAATCCAAATACCACCAGGAGGATGTGGAATTGATGAGTTGAAATTATTTCAAACTCATTTAAGGAACTACAAGATCACTGTTTACGAACACAGAACAAAGGGCCGTAAATTAATCTACGAAGGGGTTTCAAATGACAGCAACGAAAAGAAAATATATTTACTATATTGTAATAATCATTTTAATGTCATAACATCTTTAACTGCCGCATTTTGCTGTACTTTCTACTGTGAGGTTTGCCATGTACCCTACAATACAAAGAGTAAACATTATGGATGTCTTGCTGTTTGTTCGCAATGTCAGAGTACTCCAAAATGTAAGGAAACGCGGAATCAAATTGTATGCCCCGACTGCAATCGAAATTTTAAAGGAACAGAGTGCTATGACAATCACAAAATGAACACCCCATCAACATCGTCATCATCAGAACAACAACAAACTATATGTGAGCAAATAAAAAGATGTTTTGCTTGTTTAAAATCCTACGGCGGAAGTCGAGAACACGTTTGTGGAGAGTTCTTTTGCAAAAACTGTACAAAACATGTACCCAAAGACCATATGTGTTTTATTCTGCCTGATACGAGAACACCTAAGTTGGAAAATTACTTATATGTATTTTATGATCTCGAAAGTCGTCAAGAAAAGGTAATTGGAGCAATATCAAAAGGTTTAATTAAAAAACATGAACCAAACTTGTGCGTGTTTCAAATCAAATGTAGTCACTGCGTAGAATTTCCTGACTTGGATTTCTGTCAATATTGTGGAATGTCAATGAACGTTATAAAAGGAGAAGACATTGTACCTAAATTTATTCAACATATACTGGAAATTCGGAAAAAGTTTAAAAAAGTGATTGTAGTTGCTCACAACGGTCAATCATACGATCATCAGTTCGTTTTGCATTATGCTTTAGAAAAAACACATCTTTTTCCAGGATTGATAATGCGTGGTACAAAAGTAATATTGATGGAAATAGGAAACTTAAAATTTATCGACTCCATCAACTATTTTCCTATGGCTTTATCGAAACTACCAAAAGCATTCGACTTACCTAATGTTTTAAAGAAAGGTTACTTTCCGTATCTTTTCAATACCAAGGAAAATGAAAATTACATTGGAACATTGCCAGCAATAGAATATTACAGTGCAGATACTATGCGAACGGAGGAACGTGCTATTTTCTTAAAATGGTATTCAGAACATCAAAATGATTATTTTGATATGGAGAAAGAACTTATAGAATATTGTAAAAGTGATGTCAAAATTTTGACAGGAGCGTGCTTAGAGTTCCGAAAACTTTTTCTAACCCAATGTAACGTTGAACCATTTATAGAATCGGTAACGATTGCTTCAGCTTGCAATTTGCTATATAGACGGAACTTTCTGAAAGCAGACACTATCGGACTAATACCGAAAAACGGGTACAGATGTGTTGACAACCAGTCACCAGAAGCCATCAAGTGGATGATTTTGGAAGAACAACAAAGAAAAATAAACATCAAACATTCTTATAAAGGAAAAGAGGTGTTAATCAACGGGGTAAAAGTTGATGGTTTTTGTCAAGAAACTAATCAAATTTTTGAATACCACGGGTGCTATTACCACGGACACCCTCTCTGCTTGAAGCATAAACGGGATGATTCTCTACACGAGAATGAAAATGACACATTGAACCAAAGGTATGAGAGAACAAAAGCAAGAACAGAAAGACTAAGAGATTTCGGTTACGAGGTAATTGAAATGTGGTCTTGTGTATTTCGGAAGTATCTTAAGTCAATCAAAAAAGAAGACATAAACTTCTTAAACTGTCATCAACTGATTCAAAGTTCTCCGCTAAATCCTCGCGATGCTTTTTACGGCGGTCGAACCGGAAATATCGTCGATTATTACAAATGCAAAAAAGGAGAAAAGATAAAGTACATCGATATATGCTCTCTCTACCCCTGGGTGTGTAAGAATGGAAAATTCCCTACTGGCCATCCTAAGATCCACATCGCTGGTGATGCAGCCTGCTCAACTATGTCGAATTTGGAAGGAATAAATGGACTTGTGAAATGTAAAATTTTACCTCCAGAAAACCTGCTTCATCCAATTTTACCTGTCAAGCAAAATAATAAGCTCATGTTTTCACTATGTCGAAGCTGCAGTGATGAGAAAAATATAGATCCATTGTGTACTCATACTGATGAGCAAAGAGCAATGGTCGGTACGTGGGTAATAGACGAGGTCAATAAAGCAGTGCAAAAAGGATACATCATACTTAATATATTTGAAATATGGGAGTATAATGTAGTTCAGTATAACCCAAACAAAAATTTAGATGACGGGCTGTTCACATCTATGATGAACAAGTTTCTGAAAATTAAACAAGAAGCATCTGGCTGGCCAAGTGAGTGTTCATCTCAGGAAAAAAAAGAAAAATATGTTTCTGATTTTCTTGAAAAAGAAAATATTCAGCTGGAATTTTCTGAAATATGTAATAATCCAGGAAAGAGGTCACTTGCGAAACTGATATTAAATTCGTTTTGGGGAAAGTTTGGACAACGCGAAAATCAACTTCAAACTATTGTAGTGAACAACCCTTCAACTTTATTTCATTTGCTAACACATCCGTCGATTGAAGTGCTTCACATTCTTCCTATAAATGAAGAAAACGTCGTCGTTAACTTCGAGATGAAAGAAGAAGCTATCGAGTCTTTATCCACAGTAAATGTCTGTGTTGCTGCTTATACAACAACTTTAGCTCGGCTTAAACTGTATAACTACCTGGAGAGGTTAGGGGAAAGAGTTTTGTATTACGATACTGATTCGGTAATATACATAAGTCGTCATGGAGAATTTGAACCTCCTACTGGACAATTCATCGGTGATATGACTGACGAATTGGAATCTTATGGAGTTGGAAGTTATATAACAGAATTCGTTAGCGGAGGACCTAAAAACTATGCCTATAAAGTATTAAGTACAAAAGACAAGATGGAACACGTTGTCTGCAAAGTGAAAGGGATTTATCTTAATTATGAAGCATCTCTAAAAATTAATTTTGACTCTATTAAAGACGCGGTATTGAATTCTTCTTCCTCAGACAGTGAAAGAATTGTAATTAAATCACAAAGCATTCGACGAACAAAAGACCATCAAGTGATAACCATACCAGAAGTAAAAACTTACAAAGCCAAATCCGAAAAACGTCGTTTTCTTGAAAACCATAGTTCCCTACCATATGGGTTTAAAAGACACCGATATAATACTGCTTAAAATTACGAAATAAAAAGAGAAAACTTAATTACGTAAAAATTGTACAAATTATAACAAAATGTAAAAATGTATGAAAAACTTAGTTCTGAAAAGAAAATAAACTAAACAAAAAAAAATGTATGTTTGTTTTTTCTTGAAAAAAATTCAAAGCTCGGTAGATCAAAAATAAAAAATATCAAAACAACCAACGCAACGTTAAGAGTCCCAATGAGAACCTGAATTAACGTTTAAAGAAAAATAAACAAATACTTCTTTTGTTTTTGTGATGATATCAAAATTTATTTATTTTCTTTTAACATGTTTACATTTGTATGTTTATTTTTTGAATTCAAACAATTCTGTTGACTACCTGATCAAGTGGATTGTATTCAATTATGCGGTCATGGAGCATAAGACAGTAAGCTGATGTGTTTGCTGGTATATTTTTTGATGTTCTGATCTCCAAGCGTATGTCGACAGGACCTGTTTTTAAGGTTTCGTTTTGATGTCTACAGTCTATAACAAAAATTGGGGAACGCGATTTAAATAGCTCCCAGGAAAGTAATGGTTCGGTGTTAGCTTTATTATAGTATGTTTTCTGAAAATCGGTATACATTCTGTACAACAAACTATATCTGTTTCTTTCAAAAGAAATATTAAGGTCTTCATGTGGGTAGACATCGGAGTTTAAATAAACTTTTAAGTCTGTAAGATCACAGTGATCAAAAATTGTAGGATCAGCAGATATTCTCTTATTTTTTTCAGTTTGCAGAGCAAGGACAATGTAGCGAGGTTTCTCTATTTGTGTTGTTGTTTTCACGTTCCAGATATGATGGGTAGAAGTTGAAAGTGTGGGGTATTCATAAAGATCCCAGTTTCGAAAAGCAATTTTCATAAAACTATTTGTGTTTATAGATTTGTATAGAGTTAATTTCATAGCATCTGATAAAGTCACATGCGGTATTTTCCACTGAACCTTATGAAGTTTTATTTGAACATTTTCATCAGTCGGGGATATAAGAGCATTTTCATCCATTCTTGCACGTGTAATTATTAGATCATGTCGAGCATTTGGTATAATTTTTTTATAATCTTCGGCGAATCCCAAAAGTTTGTTCAGTGGTATACAATAATTAAAATGCAATGGTTTCAAATTAATAGTTGAGTCGGGTGACCAAGATGCATTCAGTAGCATATCACTTTCATTTTTGGATAAAGATAAATAATTTTTAATCGTTGATGTTATTCCGACATTTCGATTACAGTCAATTTCTTTGCCATTCAGTTCATATCGTAGTTCATCAAAGAGAAAAGCCATTGCATTATTTACAAGTTTTGTAGTGAGTATCTCTTTTCCATCTGCTTTTGAAATTGTTCCTTCAACATACAAAAAACTTTCTGAAGGAAGAACATTAAGATTTTGATGTTGTATAGAAATCTGAATGATGTCATTGCGATCAAAATTGTTTTGATACGGTGAATAAGTATGATATTCATATTTAGAAATACTTTCATTAATCTCCGGTTCTTGAAAAATATTAAGCATATTTCTTTTTTAATGTGTATCCTAATGATAATAAAAAGTCCCGAAGTTCACTAACACAGGAATTGGAAAGCATAGACGATTCTCTTATTTTCAGTACCCCAAAGAATATAACAGGTTCTAACAGGATGTCTTTTTTAACAAAAAGTATGGACAGGCCTGACAAATCATCTTCTTTCACCCAAAAAATATTATCAGAATCGAATCGCGATACAAATTATGGTCCATATTTTGATGTGAACACTCAAACTATTAAAATAGGCAAATGTAACTTTGAAATGAATGAAAATGATATTATAATTGATGGTGAGACTTTTAGCCGAACTCCTGGTCTCATTGAGTTGATGTTAAAGAAAAATCCACGTAAGCAGAAATATGGTGCTAATGACTTAGAAGAATATCGAAAAATTTTACAAAAAACCAACGCACATAGAATAAATCATGACAGTTCTTCACGAATCAAGGGTAACAGAGGTGCAAAATATACTCAAATAATTAAAAAACTTGCTGTCGGACTTAAAACTGAAAGCGAAAAAACAGGGGCATCTTATACTGATACTACTGAAATGACATACACAAACAAAAATATGGAATATGTGTTCTGGAATGATCCTAATGAAATTGTTAATAGACTTAGACTTTTAACAGCATCAAAAAATGCTGGCAACAATAACCATCAGAATGAAATCAATTCTATAATTGAAGAACTAAAAGAATCAAATATCATATATTAAGATTAATCAAAACCATAATCCTTGCATATACAAGATGAACGTTGACAAGTTCGGTAGGAGTTCCAAACTTTTTCAAAAAACCTTAGACAATGTAGAACCTCAAAAAATCGGATTTAAAATCCTACCATCGGGTGATTTTGATATGGGGCATAGATATTTAAACAACATAGGAAAAAAACCGAGATTTCCACACCAGGCCGTCTGCAAAGGATATGTTGATGATCAAATAAGTTTTACGGAAACAAGTATTAAAAACCACGTAAACTCTTCATTGCTGGAAGTTTTGTCAACTTTTAGTGAGGAAATTCGAGTACTTAAAAATCACATAGACTCCTCTATAAAGGAAACAATAACATCTATGGTCCATGAAAACATGAAATCATTTCCGATTTCCCAAAACCTTAAAGATGCTGCAGAAGAAAAGTATATTGATGATAAAATAGGAACAAAAGCTGATCATGTTATGAAAGTAGTATTCCCATTACACCCTATGTTCCATAAGTAAGAAATATTGTTGCATTTGTAAATCTTTGTACATGTACATATGTATATATATATATATATATATATTACATATATGAAAGAGACTAAAGAAAAGTTCAATTTTCATAAAATAAAATAAAATTTGCTAGTTAGTATTCAGAACTTAGACAACAAGGAACCTTTAAAATGGACTCGGAAAAAATAATAATAAAAGATATTTGTGATTTTTTAAAAAATCATGGAGAAATATTAGATGAACACCATGAAGAGTTTAAAAGTTCTATATCTTTTCTTAAAAGATTCGAAAACAGATTTTATGTTGACTCAATTCATGGTAACCATTACTCCAATTGCTGTTGGTCATCAAATCAATGTCAACTAGGACCCGATACATGTGCTTGCTATATGATTGAAAATCGTTTAGTAAGAATTAAGAAATTAATGTTATTTTATAAAAATTGGAATAAAATAAATAAAAAATAATATATTTTATATAGCTATAAAAGACTTCTTTTTTGTTTTGTTGTATTCACTCCTTACAAATATGAGTAAACGGCAGGTTGTGGAAGAGTTGCATAAGCCAGCACGTAGAAATTTCAAACGTCGTCATGTTATCATTAAAGGTTATGATGATTTATGGCAGGCTGATCTTGTTGAAATGATTCCTTATAGTTCCCAAAACAAAGAGTTTAAATATTTAATGACAGTCATCGATTCTTTTTCGAAATTCGCATGGGCCATCCCAATGAAAAACAAAAAAGGAATAACTATTGCAAAAGGGATGGAACAAATATTTATTGATTCTTCTAGAACTCCCGAAAATTTGCAAACAGACGATGGGAAAGAATTTTACAACAAAACATTCAATAGCTTAATGAGAAAGTATAAAATTAACCATTACTCTACTTTTAGTTCATTAAAGGCTTCTATTGTTGAAAGATTTAATAGAACCTTAAAAGAAAAAATGTGGAAAGAATTTAGTTTCAATGGCAGCTATAAGTGGATAAATATTTATAAGAAATTACTCCATGATTACAATCATTCTTTTCACAGAACCATTAAATGTTATCCTGTAGATGTAACGAAGGAAAATTCAAAATCTATATTACCACTTTTCAAAACCAAGAAAAGAGAAATAATTAAACAAAAATTTAAGGTCGGTGATAAAGTAAGAATCAGCAAACATAAACATGTGTTTGAAAAAGGATACACCCCCAACTGGACAACTGAGATCTTTAAAATAAGAAAAATCCAAGAAACTAACCCTATAACATATCTTCTTGAAGACTTTGAAGGAAAACCCGTACAAGGCGGTTTCTATAATGAAGAATTAATGAAGTCAAAAAGTAAAAACGTATTTCTGGTGGAAAAAATTCTACAGACAAGAGGCAAAAAAGTTTTTGTTAAGTGGTTGGGATTTCCAACAGAACATAACTCGTGGATAAATAAAAACGAAATCCTATAAAATGTATTGAATAAAATTAAAGAAATAAATTCCAAAAATCTAATTGACAACATTTTCTTTATTATACATGAACCGACACACATTGATTATTTAGGTACATCTATATAGAATACCTATCAAACGACGACACACATTTTTTCTTTACTCTCATCCCATCGTAAGGATCTTCAACCTACGTGACTCTAGACGCTATTATCTCCCTTTGATCAGACCGACGGCACCCTTTTGGCTCGCTCAGAAAATTCCCAGGTCCAAGTGCCCCTTTACCTACTAACAACAACAACAACAACAACAACAACAACAACAACAACAACAACAACAACAACAACAACAACAACAACAACAACAACAACAACAACAACAACAACAACAACAACAACAACAACAACAACAACAACAACAACAACAACAACAACAACAACAACAACAACAACAACAACAACAACAACAACAACAACAACAACAACAACAACAACAACAACAACAACAACAACAACAACAACAACAACAACAACAACAACAACAACAACAACAACAACAACAACAACAGAAACTAACCCTATAACATATCTTCTTGAAGACTTTGAAGGAAAACCCGTACAAGGCGGTTTCTATAATGCAGAATTAATGAAGTCAAAAAGTAAAAACGTATTTCTGGTGGAAAAAATTCTACAGACAAGAGGCAATAAAGTTTTTGTTAAGTGGTTGGGATTTCCAACAGAACATAACTCATGGATAAATAAAAACGAAATCCTATAAAATGTATTGAATAAAATTAAAGAAATAAATTCCAAAAATCTAATTGACAACATTTTCTTTATTATACATGAACCGACACACATTGATTATTTAGGTACATCTATATAGAATACCTATCAAACGACGACACACATTTTTTCTTTGGAAATCCCAACCACTTAACAAAATCCTCTGTTGATTTATATTCGTAAATATTAGTACTTGGCTATTTAGGGACATCTATATAGAATACCTATCAAACGACGACACAGTGACCCGCTTCGATCCTTTGCAGTCATAAATTTGCTTGTAGATTGGAATTTTCTAAAAACCACTTTCATTCGTTCTCACAATCTACACCTTTTTTATTTACAAACAATCCAACATTCCTTTACCTTTAACTTCACTCTTTACACCTTTACCTTTACCTTTACCCAAATTTCTAACAAACAAAACATTTCCTTAACACTTTATTTTCACAATCCTCTTTTCATTTATCTGTAGATTTTAATACTCGACTTCACGACATGGTGTCCCGTGTCGATCCCTTATACAAACAACCATAAACAAATTACATTGGGTTTTATCACTCACTAATAAAATCATTTATTTATTCACACTTTCTATTCCTCCTACATTTACCTTTTTTCAAATTTTCAAATATTCTAACGTTTAACGGATCGGTCCCAAGTGCACCTATTCCTACTATTTGATGTTAAAAAAGGTTTTAGGCAAGGTGATGCACTGTCATGCGACTTCTTCAACATCGTTCTTGAAAGAATAGTGCAAAACTCCCACGTCAACACAAGAGGCACAATCTTTCAAAGATCCGTCCAATTGCTTGGATATGCCGACGATATTGACATAATTGGAAAAACGCAGCGTGATGTCAATGGCGAGTTTATGAGCATTGAGACGGAAGCGAAGAAGATGGGTTTAGTGGTCGATGAGGGCAAGAGCAAGTATATGCTGTCATCAAGAAGGGACACCCAACACCGACGTCTTGGACAGAACGTCACGATAGACAGCTATAACTTTGAGGTAGTTAAGGACTTTGTCTACCTAGGCGCAGAGGCATGGACCTTGTCAAAGGTAGACGAGAACGCTTTAGGATGCTTCGAGTGAAAAATTCTTCGGGTGATTTTTGGTCCCGTCTGCATAGATGGAGTGTGGAGAAGAAGATTCAACGACGAACTGTAAGGGCTGTACAGCGACACTGATCTGGTCAAACGAGTCAAGGTCCAGCGGCTTAGATGGTTGGGTCATGTAGAGCGAATGGACAACAACGCTCCGGCCCGGAAAATCTTCGAATCCAATTCCGAGGGACGGCGCAGTAGAGGAAGACCGCGACTCAGGTGGCGCACGCAAGTAGGAGAGGACCTCAACCAACTTGGCGTGCAAAACTGAGGGTAGCTAGCTAGGGACCGAGCTGGCTGGAGAAGCATGTTGGTTGAGGCCCTGGTCCGACCCGGACTGTAGCGCCACCTTAAGTATATAAATGTAAGTTTAATATATATGGATTTGATATTTTCTTCTTGATTTATTTGGAGCGTAAAACTCACACATTTTTCTGTGGAAACCCAGAATTGGTGATACATGACAAATTATATCATCCATTTCATACAGAAAATGAAAAAGGAACCCGGTATATATGAATACTATGAATTCTTGAAATTGTTCTGGGATTCTTTGATTATCTACTTTTTTTGCAAAGCGTATAAATATATTTATTTATTTATTTTTTAATTCAAAACTAAAACACAAAATTTCTCCACCTCTTGAAACACTTATTGAGGAATTTCGTTAAAGAATGACTCAGATGGTGGCTTGATAGCAACGTCTGCACAGTTTTTGTATGTCTCTTGTGGTCCACAACCAATAGCGCCAGTTCCATCCTCACAGATTCCCCAAGAGTTGCCTTAAAATTCATAAAAATTGTTAGTTGTTAAAAGAGTTGTGAGAAATGTATACTCACCAGCTGTGTAAGTCCATCTTATAACGCAATGATCACAAGTTATATCAGAGGGAATAATCACAGATGTTTCATACATACGACTTTCGTGGGAGTAAAGGAAGAACTTATAACCTCCAGTGGTGAGTTCTAAGGGTTCTTGTGCAAAACATTCCTCCGTCTCTAAACTATTGTCAAGATTGCACAGATGGAAAGTGAAGTATCCCAAGTGATTTTGGGTGATTCTGACACTAATCGTAGCACTTTCTCCAGCCACATAGCTTTGAACAATTACATCACCCATACCGTAGATGCCCCCATTTTCATGGGGTCTTGGTGTTGCATCTCCATAACTATCACCACACAAACCACATCTGCCTGCATAAACCGAATAATGAACCTGGAATTATTAGGTAGTTCTAAAAGTGTTCTAAATTTTTCTTTATTTCTATGTGACTTACATAAAATCCACCACAGAATAATGCATTATCGTCATAGTTTTTGAGTGCAGTGCGATCGACCCTCCATCGCGATCCACGACTTACAGGATCCATCATCATTCCATGGCTATGAACACCTGCGAAATATCCAACTGCCAACAAAGCAACCAACATAATTTCAAATAATTTCTTTTGAGGAGCTATAAAACTACTGATGCAACAATCGCCGATAGGGTTTGACTAGAGAATGATAAAGACATTTGAAAAGCTTCACTTTGCTTTTATAAGTAGGTATATGGAACTGAAGAAATCTCAAAGTCTTCCTTATCACTCTTATCTTTGCGAATAAATTCTATTTCACCCGTTCGACACAGAAATGTTGTTGAAGTTGAAACATCTTTTGTCCGAACAATTTCCTTCCTCTTTCGCACTTGATTGTGTTCTAATTGAGTCAGTGTACAATGTGCGGCATGTTTCAGTTAATTTTAAGGGTTTTCATTGAAAATTCTGAAGTGAGCTGAGAAGTAGTATGATTATGATTATACTTACTATTGCAAGAGGGACTACTGTCTTGAAATTTACCATTGACTTGAAGTGATTTGATGTGTCGTCAGTTTCGTCAATGGAAAAAGTTTACGTTTTTTCTCACTTTTTTACGAAGGTGAAGTGGGTAAATTTGTTTTACCAACACACTTGTTTTGTTTTTCCTGACTCATTTGATAAAATACGAATGAAATACGTAATTGGTGTAAATATTATTATTATTTAATGGACTACAACTTTCCGTATGTCAGTCCATTGTCCATATGTCAACAACCTCATTCAATTAAAGGATTCTGAGCTTAAAGTAACGAACAAATTGTTGTTCCTAGGTGAGACGCCTTTCAGAGTTAAAGCTTCTTGAACTTATAACATAATTGTATTGAAGAATAACGAGCATGCGAGAATTTGTAAAACAATGAAGCTTTTGCTATGGTCTTTCTTTTACGATGGAGATCACCTCTGTCGAGCCCCAAGAATGAGCTACATCGCTATAGGCTAAAACTGTAGGTTTTTTTCGTTCCCTTAAAAGTTATGTTTAAGATTTCCTTCAGAAATTGGTTTGTGGTATGAAATCAGAGATAGTTTTTGTTTCCATTAACTTTTCGCAAAATTTCAAGATACCAGAGAGTCAACAGCGGCAAGGCATAGTGCCATTTTGTCCACAAGCTAGATTAGACCGGAAACCCAAGACCGGGAACCCTCGCCTCGTCGCCATTTCTGTTTTTTCAAAAATGAACGTTTTTTCGCTATTTTTGTGTATATATTAGTTGAGAATGTTGAAAGCTACATTCAAAACTGCCACAATAAACATTGTTTGACATCTAATTGGAATCTACAACAAAAAAAAGTGAAAAATGAAACTCGATTGCAGCCGCATAAAGCCGTTAATTCAAAAAAGACGCTACCTTTGATTTCATCTCAAAAATAATTTTAGCGAAATATATCACTTCACAGGGCCATTGAAGTACACGTTCAGTAAGTACGTATAATGTGGCTCCATCTTGGGTTTCCACAACTGACCTAGTGAAATCTTCCCGATATTTAGCACCACTATGACAGAGACTGAATCACCTCTGTCATTTTCTCAAAGAAATATGGGACAATTATCCTTTCGGATGATACACTGCACCAAACTGTGTAGGTGTAGCTGCAGCTGATAAACTGCTCTTGATTTTGCCTATATTTCTATATATTCTTTGTATATAGCCTCGGCAAACCAGAGCGGCCTCTCATCTCAATTCATTCGCTGTAAAAATGAAAATTTATGGAGTCTTACGGCCCGTGGAAAGTGAATTCGTTCCAAAGATCGCATTTGCAGTCCACTTTGGCTGCACTGGGTATTCACTAAAAAGTTTGCATAGAACAAAGCTACGACAATGTCTTATGCTGGGGCATAGGGCATTGACATCCAATATATGCACTTCTATATACGACATACGCTCTGTTATTATTATTTGAAAACTGGATTTGTCACAGCGCAGCGGCCAGTAACAAAATCGCCTTGGTTTGGGAAAGCCTTTTAGCATTGCACAAACAATCAGCGTGGCGACCACTGTCAAAGTAAAATATACGAGTATGTATCTTATCATATGAGTGGCACAAACCTATCTAAGCGGCCTGCGGTAAATACAAATAAGAATACGTTCCACAGATCGGAGGGTCTTAAACTTATTGAATTTTAGGCCAATATACATAGGAAATATTAGAAAAAATAGTAAGTTGTTATCTTTCAATGAAAGTAAAGAATAAACGCCACTCTTAACTCATCTCAACAGAATTGTCCTCTCTGAAAGTCATAGAGCCCCACTATCTTAGTGTGCTCAGGGCCCAGTATGTTAAAGGCAACCTTGACTGCATTCTTCACAGGAGTAGTTAAGATAAATACACTAGGTGTCGGTTCACTCCGAGATTTATACTCAAATACTTTAATTTTAGGTTGATTAATCAATCGCCCTATCACAAGGCCTTTCGTAACTATATGAATACCAAAAAGGAAGCATCATAGACGACCTGGTAGTGAATGTATGTTTTTTTCACCACGAAATCGTTGTTATTGATAAAATTAGCAACAAGTTCCAAGAATCTGGCGTTTCATTTATGTTTTTACATACATAAATAGGTTGGCGCAACAGGGCGGTGAGTCATGGGCCCTCGCGTGTTTCTCACAACCATGCCTTGTGAGGGAATGGAGGGACCTACAATTTTCTGCCGGTTCTCAACGGCTAATCGAGAAAGCGCTTTTCATTTCAATGAGTTTACTATCGGAGGTCTAGCCAATTCATTTCGAACCACGGACTTCCCGCGTAACAAGCAGACATGCTAATCATTACGCTACGAGTACCTCGGAAGATGTTTTTAGTCCTTTCTTTTGGCATCCGTAGCCCAAAATGGCTACTCGACGCACACTTTGATGTGGCTGAGTTTTTTAACAACACAAAATGGGTTCAAAAGGCATGAATTTTTTTAAATGTTAAATACAGTAGCGTTGTTGACTTGAAAACTTTGCTTACTTATTGCTCTCGAACCCAATGAAATGAAAATCTAAAGCAAAAAAATTATTCAATGTTGAAAAGTTTTGCCAATTGAAAAAAAAACTAAATGTAATAAAAGATCATTTTGTTTTATTATTTACTATCTGACTCTAACAAGTCAGATTTAGGAACCATGTTTTTTTATCTGTGGGACATCGACTTGTCAAAAAGTTTATTGAGGAATTTCGTTGACCAATGAGTCAGTCGATGGGCTGATAGACACATCTGCACAGCTTCTGAATGTTTCCTGTGGTCCACATCCAAGTGCACCAGTTCCATCTGGACACATTCCCCAGTTATTGCCTTAAAATTTGTAAAAATTGGTAACGAATTATTTAACAACTTGCAAAAAATTATACACTCACCAGCTGTGTAAGTCCACCTAACTACACAATGGTCGCAAGATACGTCAGAAGGAATGACAACTTCCGCTTCATACATACGATTTTCAGTAGAGTTAAGGAAGTACTTGTATTCTCCTGAACTTAATTTTAAAGGGTACTGTGCGTAGCACTCTTCTGTTTCAAGGCTATTATCGAGATTGCACAAATCGAAAGTAAAGTATCCTTTGTGGTTTGTGGTAATTTTCACACTGATCGTGGCAGTTTCTCCAGCCACATATTTCTGAACAATAACTCCCTGTCCGTACGTTCCTCCATTTTCATTAGACCTGGGGGTTGGATCTCCATAGCTATCACCACACATGCCACACTTACCTCCATAGGTTGAATACTGGACCTGAAACAATTTGATATTATTGAAAAGTTGCCATATTGTAGGTAACATCATTTTCACACTCACTGTAAATCCACCACAGTAAAATCCGTTGTCATTATAATCTTTTGGAGCTGAAGGATCGATTCTCCACCTTGACGCACGATTCACAGGATCCATCATCATTCCATGACTGTCAACACCTCCTGCAAGGTATCCAACTGCTAACAAAGCGAACACGCTCAACTTAAGTCCCAACATATTTTCAAATATGTATTTTTTTTTTTGTTTGAAAAGACTAATGGCAATCGCTCAAGGTGCTGACTAGAATGATGGACATAAGAACATTTTTAGTCTGCTTTTATAAGCGGAGCAACACCCACTTCAAAGTTTACCTTATCATTCATATCTTTGCAAACAAATTAAATCTAGCCCGTTCGATACACAGATACGTTATTGAAGTTGAATCTATTGTTTGCGAATAATCTCTTTTTTCTCTTGTATTGATAGTGGTCTTATCAAATTTAAATTTTCAAAATATATTGAGAAGCATGTTTACTATCACAAGAGGGACTACTGTTGTTGACCGTTTGATTTGATCTTTGCCGTCACTCACACACTTGTCGGTTGGCGGAAAAAGCTTGTAGTTCCAACGTATGATTTATTTCAAATATAATATTCCTGCTCATTAGTTCTTTTAGGTCGCATGCGCGACGAAGGCAAAGAAGTTTTAGGAAAATTTCGTAGATAGTATTTGCTTGTGCATTTATCCTTGTTATTATAATTCTATTGTGGTACCCGTGGTGTGATGGTTGGCATTTTCGCCTATGAACGCATAGAACATAGATGTTTGTGGTTCGAATCTCAGCCAGAGATGAATTGGCAAGTCCTCCGTTAGTAAATTCATTGTCTGAAAAACCCTTTCTTGATTAGCTGTTTGCAACCGGCAGAAAATTGAAGGTTCGCTCCATTTCCTCTCAAGGTATGCGGTTGTGAGAAATGCACTACCCAGGGGCTCCTTGCTCTGTAGCGCCACACTATTTACTTTATTTATTTTATTTTATTATAATTTTATACGTGCTACTGGCAGAAGAACAAAATATTATTTACTCAAATTTATAAGGTATATAAGGTTTTGCGTAAGAGACGAATCATTGTTTTGACGGAGTCTGGCTACGTGATTAAGTAGTGCTTCCTTCTTCATATGCAAATGATAAAAAGGGGGGAAAAGGGAAATGATAAACGCCGCATAAGTTTTGTCCAATTTAAGGCATATTCGGATGCCTTCAAATTCATGAGATGTGGCTGTCAGTAATACGGAGACTGACACGCTTAGAACAGAGGGGTCCATTGTAATACCACTGTTCCTATTTAGGAGAGATTAGAGAGTTGAAACACCCTCTAATCTAATCGAACCTGGGCTAACGTGTTGATCACCAGGTAGTCAAACCATCCAGATCTTCGTACGAAAAGGGAGAGACTTTTAGGGTCTTTATTAGCTTGTGTCGTCGAAAGAGTAATCACCCAGACGACTTAGATTCGCTCTTAGATAGATATGTAAGCTCTTTGAACGTTTTGCCATGTGTGAAATGGCCAAATTCGTTCAGTCATAAGACATGTATTTCTCTGCGTCCATCGAGAGCTCATCTTCTCAGAGGCGTCCTGAAAATTATTATCAAACACCGCAACCTATATAGGATGGGTAGTCTAATCGATCCAGGATGAATCTTAAGTTGTTTAAAATATTAGTTTGACCAATTTGATTGTTGGTCCACTGTGTGTTAGCTTTTAGTCGAGTATCTGAGTTCGCTGACTGTTTGCCGAAAATGTTTAGGGGTGTAAAGTTTAGTAGTACTTCTAGGGTATCCGAAGGAGTTGTCCTAAGTGCTGACTACAGACTCGTTAATCAATCAGATCCCTCGAGAACCTATTTCACAGACTTCGACTTGGGCTGAAAGAACAACGTTTATTGTTGCATTGGAGCAGCTTTACTGAAAAAACTTTATCCGTCCACAACTTCGTACCTAAACTTGAAAAATTTGATAAACTTCATAAAATGTTGGAATTAGGTGAACATTTTGTTGAACCTTAAGGACCTCCCAAACCAAAGCGTTTTTACAGTCGCGGCAGCGTCAATTACAGTTGTCAAAATTAAGTTATGCAGCGGCATAATATGACATTTGTATCGTCGCGACGGCAAAAATGTTGACAACTGCAACTGCCGCAAATGCAAAAAGGCTTTGGTTGGGGAGAACCATTAATGTTTTTGATGTTGCCGATTGTCGATGAACATATAAAAAAAACTCTTCAATCGTTGATCCTAGATTTGTCTTTGCCACTGCCGCTTCCTTCTTTTTAATTTTAACCGAAATCATTTAAAAGATTTATTGTCTTCAAAGAAAAGTAAACAGAAAGAAAACTCCGCTACCAAAAAGCATAGAAGTAAGATGCAAGAGGGGCACTTCTATTAAGCCAAACACTTAAACATGTTAGGCTTAACGCTTAAGTGATGTCACACTTTGTGATTTCTGTGGAGAAGATGAGGACACCGCGGAACAATTGCTCTCTCAATGTCCTGCTTTTTCTCGCATGAGGTTACAAATACTCGGCGCATACATGGTGAGAGCTGGTAACTTAGACTCCTTATCATGACAGCATCTTTTGGCTTTTCTACGAACATATGGAAAGCAATGGAACGGTATTTAGGTCTGAGTGCTCCAGCTGGTATTTCAAAAACCTCCAACAGAAAAAAAAGGATGTAACAAGCTTGTTTGATTGAATCATTAACGCAGTGTGTCAACTTGTTAAAACGTTTATTGAGGAATTTCTTTGTTCAATGAATCGAACGATGGACTTATAGCAATATCTGCACAATTCTTGAATGTCTCCTGTGGTCCGCAGCCAACAGCGCCAGTTCCATCCTCACACATTCCCCAGTTATTGGCTTAAAATTTGAAGGAGTTAAGTAGGTATTTATTTTATAACGAGTTTTATCAAAAAAAATCTACTCACCAGCTGTGTAAGTCCACCTTAGTACACAATGGTCGCAAGACACATCAGAAGGAATAATCACAGATGTTTCATACACACGATTCTCGGTAGAGTTAAGGATGAACTTGTATTCTCCTGTGCTAATTTTTAAAGGTTCCTGTGCAAAACACTCTTCTGTTTCAAGGCTATTATCGAGATTGCACAAATGGAAAGTAAAGTGTCCTCTGTGGTTTGCAGTAATTTTTACACTAATCTTGGCAGTCTCCCCAGCCACATACTTCCGTACAATCACACCTTGTCCATATTTTCCTCCGTTTTCATGAGCCCTTGGGGTTGCATCTCCATAGCTATCACCACACAAGCCACACTTGCCTCCGTAAGTTGAATGTTGAACCTGAAATAATGTGATATTTTATGGAAAGAGTTGACAGAATTTACATAGACAGGAAGCCTTGTTTCCTAACGCACCGTATATCCACCACAATATAATCCGTTGTCGTCATAATCTGCAGGTGCTGAAGGATCAACTCTCCATCTTGATGCACGATTCACAGGCTCCATCATCATTCCATGACTTTGAACACCAGCAAAATATCCAACCGCTAACAAAACGACCAAGTTCATCTTAAGACCCAACATATTTTTAAATATATTTGAAAAGACTTTCTACTACCACCCAATGTGTTTGACTAGAACATTTGACATCGGACCAGCCTCACTTTGCTTTTATAAGTGGAGCAACAGTCACTAAAAAGTTTACCTTATCAATCTTATCTTTACGAAGGGTTATAAATCTCACCCGTTCGATACAGAAATGTTGTTGAAGTTGGATCTAGGTTTTGATAAAAATTTTCTTCTTTCTTTGGAGCTTGATAGTGTTCTTATCAAATTTAAAATAGTTTGGGGACTTTTTTAAACCTCCGAAGTTGACTGAAGCGTGTGAATGCTCCTGTAACAGGTAAAGCTGTTGTAATCTTGTTTTCTTTTCGATCATTGTGAACTGTGATCCTGAAGGGGCTCTTACATTTAACTCCTTCACACTACTGATCCGCTCATAGGGTGAACGTCGCATACTGTTTGCAATATCGTCAGTCTAAAAATCTAATATTTCTAGAAAAGAAAAACTGTCCAACGATACAAAAATTGAAGCGATCAGAAACCATATGATCATAGAACTAGACAACAAGATAACGCATTGCGCATGTTGGTATTGTAGTTGTCACCAAATGTGAGCCTCGACGACGTACATGAACCAGAACGAAAGAAAAAAGGAAATGGGCCAGAGCTATCTTGTTTTATTAGGTTCGTTCGGTGAAGTCCTTGGGGTTGCCCTGTGGTCGCCACAAAGCGGTTTTTGAAAAACTTAAACTCGCCCTGAATGTCAGCCTGGGTTTGTCCTGGGGTTTCCCTCAACTTGCCCTAAATTTTGCTCTGGCGAGCTTAGGTAATGAACAGGGCTGTCAAATGGCATACATTTTTGTTCAAATGACAGAGATGTGTGGTGATTTTGTGGTGTTTTTTTTTTAGAACTGGAGAACCCAGGTGCTTTTGATAACTCATAGGGCTGTAGAGGAAACCTGGGTCAACCTAGGGTAAAGTTCAACGAACGAACCTATTCTATCCTGATCAGTAACCCCAGGGTTTTTTGTTTGATGGCTAAGCCACTCAACATATGTTTAAACTTTAGTGCACAACTCCGTATGTGCAAGAAGTCATTCGTCTCAGATGCCTTTGGGTGTGTTTTGTTATTTTCTATCTAAATCTGGATCTAGATCTGGATTGGCTCTTAACACTACTTGCGTGGGTAACAAAACAGATGTGGCCAAAATTAGATCTAAAACGCTTAAGAACCTTGCTATCTATAAGTGGATTGCACATTGGTTCCGTAATCGTTGCCATTGCCGGACATTGCCTCATAGGTAGATACGCCATAAGACTCGGCGTTCCATCAAACGACTTCTGCAGAAGTTCCTTATACGAGGATGAAGAAGAAACAGTCCCAAACCTCCGCTGTTCACGTCCTGCACTCTCCCTCAAAACAAAACTTCATTTAGTAGAATATTTCCTTGATATTCGAAGGGATCTGTTGAAGACATAGATACCCTTCACATCTATCGCTTTAATAAAAACTCCAATTGGTTTAGTAGATTGGTGTTCTTCCTCACACACTTCATCTGGTATCGCAATGGACCTAATGTTGGTCTAAATGTGTCAGTTGCTTTCTTGGCAACCTTTTTAACCTATAACATAATTTAACCTATAACCTTATACACGAAGGTCAAAAAAAATGCGTGTTAAGCCAAAAATTACTTTTTATTGCATACAAAAGTTAATCTGGACTCAGAAGGATAGTAAAACACGCTTCCTGATAACAATAAGGTACATGAACTTTAGATAGTGACGCATTTTTACAAAACGAAGTAGTTAACCAAGCTAAGCTATATTGGTGAACTTGTTTGCTTGCGAAAAAATCTAATCGGAGATCATATCTGACTGAATAATTTGAACAATATAATTTATAAGATATCAAAAAGACAAAAGCAAAGCAAAGCAGTTAAATATAGAGGTTATGTAAACCCACTCCAAATATTTTATCAATGAGTGATTTAAATTAAAAGTTAACCTACACAAGTCTACTACGGACTTAATAAGTGTCAGGTTATTTGGTTTGTCGCTTTGTACGTTAGTATCAACAGTATTATTTTGTCTCTAATACACAAAAGTCAATCGGTTTCAAAATTCAGAATGCGATTATCGCAATACGATAGTAATTTGAATGGTTTATGGCTACAAATATTTTAATGCAAAACAAACCCTCAGTTTTTGTTTTTTTTTTAGGTCTAGTTTAAGCTTACACATAATTTATTATGTTTACTTTGTTTATTGGTCTTTTTTAGCAGTTGATGAATTTCATTTTGCATTCCAGTTAAAAATATTGTACCTTCAATTAAATCCGTCTCCAATTAAAGATGGTATACGAATGAATATATCTTTTGAAAGCTAGGTAATTTGAGATGTAATATTTAATTCGTTCGTTGAGCAAAGGGTTTTCGTTGAAGTTTCTGTATTTCCTTTACAAAGGCGTTTTCAGTAAACCCCGACCTCGCCTTATAGAGGCGATGATAGCACCCAGCAACGGATCAACGAGGTAACAAGATTCATAATTTAGCATGATAGCAACGCTGTATGATACTTTCCCCGTACACCAGTGCTACGGTAGGATACAAACCATAGCAACGGGGTCTCGTATTCCTACATATTTTCTGTGGAGCTCTTCTTCTGTCTCGTAATTCGAAATCACAATTTGAGTATTGAATGAACATTGTTCCGCTTGAGGTATCGCGGTGATGTCGGGCAGACTCGTGACGTATCGTTGTATTGTTTTATTATTGTTTCTTACCTACTTGAAGTATACTCTTTTGGTGTAAAATAAATAAAATAAATAGGGTGGCGCAACAGAGCGAGGAGCCCCAGGACCTAGCGCATTTCTCACAACCATGCCTTGTGAGGGGATGGAGGGGCCATCAATTTTCTGCCGGTTCCAAACGGCTAATCGAGAGAGCGCTTTTATTTACTAACGGAGGACTTGCCAATTCCTCGCGAAAGACAATACCCGTAGAAAAATAATTTTGCCTCTATTGGGATTCGAACCACGAACCTTTGGGTTAACAACAGACATGCTAACCATCCCGCCACTGGTACCACTCTTTTGGTTTATGAAATTGATACCCAGTGTGGCCAATGAAATTTTGGAAATCATGCTAGATTCAGCAATTTAGGATGTTTTTTTTTATAAAAATATGCCAAAAATCATGCTAAATATTTTTTATAAAAAAAAGTGCTAAAAATCATGCCAGCAACCACAAACTAATAAAACATTGTTTTTTTTTTTCAGAAAAATAACAGATATTTATTTAAAAAAAAAAAAAAAAACTAAAAGAATGGAATCACTTCGTGACAAAAACTATACTATCTATAAAAATCAGTCATTGTTTCAAGTTAAAAAAAATACATTAAGAACGTTGAGCTTCGTTTAAGGCGTCCTCAAAAACATCAGTCAAATCTCGCTCCTCATCAGATGTAAAAAGGAATTTTGTTGATCCCACTTCTTTTTAAAACTATTTTTGATATTTGATATTTTGAATAAAAAATTTACTTAATAGAACAGTATTTTTCTGTTTTACAGCCGCTGCTAAATACTCGCCGGCTGGCAGCGAGTATGGTGAATTTCGTGGTCACACAAAGCTGATCAGTAGCGGATACTCATTTCGCCGCTGGCAAGCAGCCGTGTGTGACCCGTGCTTTAATTCTATTCTCGTTTTGTTAAAAACAACAAACGTCAAAATCTATTCACATGAAAAATTATCTATCGGAAACGAATTTGGCATTTGAAAATGGAAAATCACAAAAAGACGCCGAAAGGCTTCAACAGCCCGAAAAATTATCTTAATTGAGTTTTTAGAGCAAAGGCAAGAGCTGGAAAACCACAAGTAAGTAAATAATTCCATTTGCAAACTTAACTGCTGAGATGCTTTACATTTTGAATCAAATAACTAGATAGGACTTAAATGTTCAGTTGAGCAGCTTCTTACTAGAGCCTTAAAAGATGGACCGAAATGTAAGAAATATTTGGAAACCTTTTGCGCAAGTTTATAAAATCATTTATTTAACCATGAAATTTCTAAATATTTTGTTCGTAGCGCCGGATTCTTCAAACACAGCCGCCGGAAAAGGAAAAAGATGAATCTGTCATTAAAAAATAAAAGAAAAAAAATTGTTAGACACTGGAACGCCCTCCGGTATGATTTGACATATGAAACGTCAACACTCAAAAGTCGCCTTTTCTGCAATCTGCAAAATGATTTTGAAATTGAAAGTTGGATAGGTAAAAACAAATATAAATATATTTGAAATCATGAATGACGAAAAACAAAACCAACAAAAAGATTGTCTGGAATGTAGGCTTGTAAGTGGTTTCGGCATTATTGCTATAGGCGTTTATATATTTTCTCAAGCCCAGAAAAGGAAGAAACTTGAAGCAAACCTAATGAAATTCATTTCCGGCGGTAAGTTGCAACTGTGATATTTTGTACAAAAAAAAAAACCTATCACCAATAAACTTTCGTTACAGGAGCTGTTTCTTTGGGTGTTGCTAGACTTTTAAACTTACCGATTTTAAAAAGAAAAAAGGAAAATGATGAGTAGCTTAAATTGTTTTATTATTTTTACAGTAGTTCTTATCTAGCATAAATGTCACTCGTCTTCTTCTGATGAAGCATTCGCATCTTCTTCGTCGCTGCCTTCTTCATCCCAATGCTTGATTTTTTTGTTCGTCATGAAGTCACCCCTGAAAACAATTTTGAAGTTGAAAAGCCAATATCAAACTGATCCAAGTACTACTTACCTTAACACACTCCATCCCTTCTTCTTTCCATCGTCACCTCCATCATCTTCTTCATCAACTGGGTCTTCATATTTCGATTCCACTTTGACAGGATTGTCGATGGCTTCTGACTTTGCACGCTTACCACCCATAAGCACATCCAAGAATTTCTTCTTATCAATGTTTTGAAGAACAGCTTCTCTTTTTGAATCCAATGGTCCCGCTTCCTTCAACTGAGTGTCTATATCCTTTTGTTGCAAGCGGACAGCATTGAACAACTGAACTACTCCACGAGTGGCTATTTTTCGAAGTGCACGCTCTCGTTCAAAGTCTTCTGTTGATGGTTTGACTCTTAGTGCCAAGGATTGGTTTTTCAACTTTTTCACTTGGTGGTCAAGTTCATCTTTGTCTGGTTTCTCTTCTTTTATCTCACCATCGATTTCGAAGCTTATAGCGTCTGTTGCTTCTTTTGACTTGGGTACAATTTTTTTAGCTTTCGATAGAACGATTGATTTTTTTGACTTTGGTTTGTTGGTGTTCAAAACTTTCGCTATGGAGTCTGCCCATCCAGCATTGCCTGTAGCTTCTGTCTCGGAATCATTTTCTTCAGATGATGATGATGATGCAGTTTCCACTGGCTTTTTGCCTTGCTTTGAACTACTTTTATTAGAAAGAGTTTTACCGGTGTGCACTTTGCGCTTAAGCGTTTTCGTTGCCATATTTTTGTACGTTTATTTAATCTTTATAAAACTTTAATTGTACGAACTACGAAAATGTAAATACGTTTGACATTCAACGATGCACGTGTGTTTGTTTTTTTTTCTGCGAAAAAGTATACCACTGTAGGACGGTAAGGAAGTTCATGTGAAGTATGCGTTCCCAGGTATAAGAAAGCCGTTTAGAGTTATAAAAAGTTGCGTCGATTTATTTCGAATTTTCGAAAGGCACATTCTCTTATGGTGGATTTACATGCATCTGCAAGTGCAGATGAAAATCGGAAAAAGACACAGGATGTAAAATTCATACTTGTCTGATAGAGAGGGAACGAACTTCCTAGTTATGGTTGCAAAAATTATGGGTGCAGATGAACATGTTCATCTGCAACCATAATTTTTCATCTGCAACCATAATGCTGGGTTTGCATGCATCTGCAACTGCGGAAGTTCAGAAAAGTAAAGCAAGACGGATGAAGATTACAAAGCACAAAGGTTAAAAAGAGAGACGAATAGGAAGTTCGTTCCCTCTCTATCAGACAAGTATGAATTTTACATCTTGTGTCTTTTTCCGATTTTCATCTGCACTTTCAGATGCATGTAAATCCACCATAATCCTATTCGTCTCTCTTTTTAACCTTTGTGCTTTGTAATCTTCATCCGTCTCGCTTTACTTTTCTGCACTTCCGCAGTTGCAGATGCATGTAAACCCAGCATTATGGATCTGAATTTACATTACATGTGATACGTAAAACGTGTACCATATTCTTGTGTTTCATGTAAAATTTAGTCAAAGTTTTAATTCCTATCCAGATCCATGTAAATAAATATATAAATAGCTAAGGTGGCGCAACAGAGAGGAGATCACCATGGTCTAGCGTGGTGTATTTGTCACCTTGTTAGCAATGGAAAGGACTTTAAATTTTCTGCCAGTTGCAATCAGCTAATCGAGAAAGCTATTTTTATTACGTGAAATTACTATAGAAGGACTTGTCAACTCCTCGCGAAAACTGATCCAGATCCATATACAAGTATGTAAAACACACCTTGTGCCTGTGACAAATGTCGAGTATAAACACCAAAGCATTGGTTGAAAAGACAGTGCATTTGACAAACAAAATTTCGTTATCTAAAGAGGTATTTGAATGAACACTGATTTTGATTTTTTTTGGAAGAAAAATAAAAAAACGTTTGACTCGGAACGTACTCAGAATGCGATTTTCTGTGGAAATGTAGTTCAAAGAAACTTCTACACCCCTGCATTCTGAACACAAAGCAGGAATTTTCTCCTTCGTGATTCTGAACAAAAATTGACAGAACAGCGTCTTACATCTGACTGATAATTAATTTGCAAAGCTTCTTAAAATTTGGTAATAAATTAATACCGGTGAAGCAAATAAATAAAATAACACTGATTTTCATTAAAATAACTCATTAAGAAATAAAGCAATATGTTGAAAATGAAACTAGAAGCCTTGGAGCATCCAAATCCCGACTCCGTAGAAGTCAATAGTAAGTAATTACTTGAAATAAGTAAAAGGTTGTTACATATTAACAACACAAAACAAATATCCAACTTTCCTCCACTATAGACCGTAAAGTATTTGCTAGCACCGTTCTCTGGCTGGAGGATCAAAAAATTCGTCAATACAAAATAGAAGATCGCGTAGGCTTGCGCAAAGTAGATAACATTAAGGAATGGGAAAAAGCATACCAACATTACAAAACTGATATCGGAGTTCCCAAATTTGATTCTCCAGTTGAAGAGCTATCATGGCTACTAAGCTATGCAGTTCGACTTGAGTATTTAGACGCTCCAGAAAATTATGAAAGCATCACTTCGAAAGAAATTCAGGAACGAGATAGCAAATCGGTTGCACCAAGTATAAAAGCCGAGAACTTGTTTGACAACATTGATTGTGAGTCTCAATTGTCTTGAAAGTAAGTCCCGAATTTGTATACATTTTAAATTTTGCATTTCTTAGATCAACACAAAGATTTCATTGCCGGAGTTCGTGCTTTGGCTAAAAAACTCCAGGTAGCCCACCACCCCAATCACCTAATCCAACTTGAAGCCATTGCTCGAATAGTTCACGATCGACTTTCACCTGAGGCAAGAAAGCAAGAGCCAATTACAGGAACACCTTTTCCATTTGCAAATGGAAATGATGTGGTGACGGATGAACCCGCTTTAGACTATGCTGTTCGTATTCTTCGACTTCTTCAAATACAAAGTTTGCGTAAGTTGCAAACTTTAATCAATGAAACCATTGTATGCGTTCAGGATCTAACGGCAAATCCTAAGACTGATACAAAATTGGGCAAAGTAGGATTTTAAAACTGAATATTTTTTCTTCTATCGAATTATATCAAACAAATACAGACAAGTTTTTGTTTTATTTGAGAAGGAATTTGTTTTGAGATCAGAAATAGGAGTTTTAATCTGTAGCTAATTATTCACAGGCCCAAGGGCCTAGGTCATTTCTCACAACCATGCCTTGTGAGGGTATGGAGGGTACCTACAATTTTCTGCCGGTTCCGAACGGCTAATCGATAAGATGCTTTTCATGGCGATGGAGGACTTGCCATTTCCTCTGGGTTAACAGCAGACATGCTAACCATCACGCCACGGGTTTTTTTTTTTTTTGTTGGAGGTTTTTAAAATACCAGCTGGAGCACTCAGACCTAAATACCGGTCCATTGTACTACCAGATAGCAACCTTCTATTTGTTATAGCTTTCCAGATGTTCGGAGAAAAGCCAAAAGACGCTGCCATGGTAAGGAGCCTCAGTTACCAGCTCTCACCATGTCTGCGCCGAGTATCTGTAACCTCATGCGAGAAAAAGCAGGACATTCACAGAGGAAGTGCTCTGCGGTGTCCTCATCTTCTCCACAAGATTCACAGAGTGTGGTATCACTTAAGCCTAACACGTTTAAATGTTTTGCAAAAGAGAAGTGCCCGCTGGCAACGCCAATAAGCTTTCTACAGTCTTTTCTGCTACGAGCTAGCAAAAATGTTGCAGTCTTCTTACTAACGTTGGGGAGCATACGCTTGGTCTGTCTGCATCCAATGGAGGCATGCCATCTACGGTTGTGCTCTTCACAGATCCAATCGTTGATTGAAGTCCTCACTGAGGCAGACTAGCTGCTGGCAGACCTAGCGACGGTTCAGGTCCTGAGAAAGCTGTCTGAGATCCCTGCCTAGCGAGTTCATCGGCGATCTCATTTCCAGTTATGCCGTGATGGCCTGGAACCCAAATGAGGCTTCTTCTTCTTCTTTCCATTTCCGGCGTTACGAGTAGTGATCTTGAAGCGATCACAACTCTCCCACTTTTCTGCTTCACACTAGTGATCCGCCTGTGGGGTACGCCGCGTTGACCTCAGAAAGCGTCGGCAAGCCTCCCGGTTTTGGATTGTTCCATGTCTGAGGCCAACCAAATGCTGCTGTTTTTGCATTTGCTTGTACCAGGAGTGTTTTGGCCTGCCTTTTCTTTTTCGTCGCGAATTTGTTGAAACGTTGTACGATATTGCCTTTTGGACGGGGTTCTGCGGATCTCTCCTTTGAACATGACAATACCAACTGAGCCGGTCGTGCTGAATTTTGTCCAAGATGGTACTTTTGACATGAAGGCTTCCACGGATCTTAGTACTTCTAATTCGATCAAGCTTTGTTACTCCTGCTGTCATCCGAAGCATCTTCATTTCGGCTGCCGTCAATTTGCTCTCATACTTTTTGTACATTGTCCAACATTGTGAACCGTATGTCAGAGCTGGACGGACGACTGCTGTGTAGAGTCTTCCCTTCAGCTTAGGGGGCATTTTTCGATCACAGAAGATAGCGGAGTTTTCTCGCCACTTCATCCACCCTACGCTTACTCGATGATTGATGTCGTCATCACAAGTTGCTTCACTATTGATCATAGATCCCAGATATTTAAACTTTTCACACTTGGGAAGCACATTTCCATTCAAATAAATGTCTGGAATAGGCTTGTCTGGATCAGAAAAAGGGCAGCACAGGTATTCAGTCTTTTTTGCGCTAATACGGTACCCATTTCCTTCCAGAACATCAATCCAAACGTCAAGTGCTCGTTGCAGGGATGTAGGATCCTCGCTTATGATGGCTCCATCGTCAGCAAAGAATAATTGTTTTACTTTATTGTCCGTTACTTTTCCTTCGAGCAAATAATCCAGAACAGCAATAAAGAGCAGTGGACTCAAGACACTTCCCTGATGTACACCTACTGTTATTTGGAATTCTTCGGTGACTCCAGCTGGGCATCTCACTTTTGTAACTGCTCCCTCGTACATGTCCATAATTATTCGCACATAGGCTTCAGGAACTCCTCGGTGTCTGAGGGCCACCCATATCAGATCTCGTGGTTGTCGATCGAATGCTTTTTCGAAGTCAACCAACACAATATGCAAATCCTCTAAGGCATCTCGGTGTTTTTCCATAATGATCCTTATACTTTGGATTGCGTCTGTAGTTGACTTACCCGCGACAAACCCGCATTGGTCATCAGACAGCCTTATTATTTTCCGCAGTCGGCTATCCAAAACCCGCTCAACGATCTTCATAGTGTGGGACATCAACTTGATCGAACGATAGTTGTCACAGCTTCTGGTATCTCCCTTTCCCTTGTACATTGGAAGAAGAAAACTTTCCCTCCATTGATTAGGCAAACTGTCACCTCTTATAAGTTTGGAGATGAGAATCGTGAGCCATCTCAACCCGATGTCTCCCATATTTTTCCAAAACTCAAGGCTCAAGGAATTTAATCTTCCGATCGCATTTAGAGAGCTCTTGCATTCCTGGATCACTTTCGAAGTGGTTAGAGGGTTGAGAAGGGCCTTAAGCACAGTTTGGCTGTCGCTGCAAACAAAGATACTTCTCCCCGTCCATCCATTGTTCGTTACGTGGCTCAAGGCCAATAGGATAGCATAAGCCTCCGCTTGGAAAACGGAAGCGTATGATCCCAAAGATGAGTGCAGTCGTATGTCGTCGTTCTCAACAAAGGCACCAGCACCAGAACCCTCGTCAGTTTTGGAGCCATCTGTGAAGATACGATAACAGTTCTTTCCAGGCTCAGATTCTGGAGCGAACCAGTCCTGAACCGAAGGAAAGTTGACTGAGTAATTTTGACGCAGTTTGAGCCTTGGGATCATCGTGTCAGACGGCATATCCATTAGACGTGAGTCAAAAGATATGCTGCTTGCGAGCTCCTCAAAGCTCCAGTGCGAATTGTGCCAGAGACCACATCGCTTTAAACGAGAAATGGTCTTGAGAGTACACCCCATGCATGGTGTAGGTATCAAAGGAAGGAAGATTCAGCAGTGCGTCGAGAGCAACTCCCGGTGTGCTGGGGAAGGCCCCAGTAACACCAAGACAAACTGTTCTTTGAAGTTTGGCAAACGAGGCAATAATGTATTTACGAGAGAGCTTATTCCACCAAACAACTGACGCATAGGAGATGATTGGACTTATCATAGCCGTATAGATCCAAAGAACCCTTTTCCGGTGAAAGACCCCATGTCTTGCCAAAGGCTCCTTTACATTGACAGAAGACTGACAGTGCTTTAGTAGTTTAAGACTCGACATGTTTAGACCAAAGAAGCTTGTTATCCAGAATCACCTCGGTTTTAAGAGGATTGACGGAGAGACCGTTTCTGACACACCAGGTGTCAATCATATAAAGCGCAGCCTGTACTCGGGAACAGACAGCTTTGAGGCTAGAACCAACCGAGAGCACGGCGACGTCGTCTGCATATTATTGGACATGAACGTTAGAACCATTGAGCATTACAAGTAGAGAGACGATCAACATGCACAACAGAAGAGGAGATAAAATGCCACCTTGTGGACAGCCCTTATTCACTCCCGTTGCAACATATTGTCTACACTCCGCCTCAGCGATTACGGTTCTCTTCATTAGCATTGCTTTAATCCACAACACTAATGACTCGTCCACACCGTGTTCTCTGGCAGCAGTGCACATACCATCGAAGCTAGCATTGTCAAAAGCACCTTGAATGTCGATGAAAATGCCTACCGCAAACGCCACGGGTACTACGTTTTACGAAACCCGATGTCATTTGCGACTGGGTTTGTATTACGAACTACGAAACGCGAGTCAAAAAAACTACGATAGCCTCGACAACCAAATATGAATTACGAGAGTGAATTCAGGAAAAAGTCAGAACGATAACGAAATGACTAGTAAAAGCAGTCGTACATAACAGCGAATGTCGTGAAACGTAATCGCAAGGTAACGATTACGAAAGGATTCTTGCGAGTTGCGAGTATCGCTATTTGTAGAACACGCACTAAGGTTTCGCTCACCGGTTATGGTTTCTTGCGACCATATCATGCAGTTCAGCTGATACTTTCCAATTGTTTTGCAACTATATTGAAAAGCTCGGCGTCAAGGTCATTTCCACCTGCAGTTTTATTTGATTTAAGTACTTAAAGCATAGCTTCTTCTTGGTCGGGAGGACGGGATTCTTGGTCAGCGTCGAAGTTGAATGGGGTATTCTGCCTGACAGCGGAATGGGGGTCTCCATCGCCACTAAGCAGTCTAATGGTCTTTCCAGGTCCTCAGTAGCGACTGCGTTTCTATTACTGTGTCTTTACAGGTTTGAGTTTGGGGCTTGACCCTGGCATAATCTGTTTACCTTCCGAATCTCTTTCCTATCATGGCATCTCTCAATTTCTTCAAACGAGCGCTTCTAATTCTGCTTCCTTTTCCATTTGAGAGCTCAGTGTTCTTCCCTTCTTTATTCCTTGTAAATCTGGTTATACTGGTCGAAAGCAGCCCTTGTCCTTTTTTGCATCAATATTTGGCGTCCTTTTTGTTTGGGTTCCTTTTTGGAGGCCGAGGGACACCCAGAATATCAGAGGATGCGGTTTCGATGGCTTGTTGGCATTATTACCACTAGCCTCCAATGCTTAATACTGGCGACATATGATTCAAAAATTTTGGAGGGACACTCGGCTAGAAAAGACATTTGCCATCTCTTGCGATTGTAGCTTTCCGAAATCATATGGTTGCAATAAGCTAGTTCGCGTAGGTCATGAAAAGGATATTCTCGTTCGTACTTTTGCTAAACAAGGTAGTGGTCCGAGTCAAAGTTGGGCCCTAGGAAAGTTCGGACATCTACAACACTCGGAGAGTGTCTTGCGTCGATCGAAACATGGTCAGTACTTTTATAAATTCCTTCTTTCTTTCTTCTTTTTAGTAAAGCTTCTGCTAATTTTCCTGCAGGTAGTACGTTAAGTGATATTCGGCCCTATCGAGGTAACCGTCGGAGCGGAATTCTCCGATCGGACGATCCGACGTTCTCCGAAAAGTTTTTGCTGCGGAGATTTTAGTTTTGGAAATGCAATGCATTGCCGCATTTGTGAAAAAATTCTTACGACGACAACTACTTCGATGCAAAATTGAATCTCCGAAAAAAATGCGTTGGGGAGAAAACTACGCTCCGACTGTTACCTCGATAGGGCCGATTAAATTTCAAGTGCAGTTCCGGAACTCTTTGTCCTTTCTTCACTTGCTAGGGTAGTCAACGGTGAACTCATTATTGTTATCCAAGGTTTTTGGTTGGTTCATTCGAAAGCAGACTAGTTACATAGTTGGGTCTAGGTCTTTTGCGAATCCCCCAGATCCTAGGACATAATCGGCCGGATAACCCGGTGCCAGTACCTTGCTGTAGGGGTTTGAGAGCTACCATTGGCTCGCTAGGAACTTATCCGCCACCATCTCTATTTCAATACATGGTCTTTGTATTAAAAGACCCAGAAAGACCTTTAATCCAAATATGATAGAGTAACTCATTCTGGCACCCGTGGCGTGATGGTTAGCATGTCTCCATGTTAACCCAGAGGCCAGAGGTTCGTGGTTCAAATTCCAACAGAGAACAGAGGCAAGGAACTGGCAGGTCCTCCGATAGTAAATTCATTGCCATGAAAAGCACTTTCCCAATTAACCGTTCGAAACCGGCGTAAAATTGTAGGTCCCCTCCATTCCCTCTCAAGACATTGTTGTGAGAAATGCGTTACGCCCTGAGGCTCCTCGTTCTGTTGTGCCACCCTGTTTATTTATTTATAATTCGTTCTGGAATTCCTACTTTTTAGCTTCAGAAGTCCACCGTTCGAATTCATCCGCTGTGACATTTCCATAAGCTCTGCCCTCTGGCACACCACTGAGATTTGGGCATCCAGTCATTACCCGTGCAGAGCATTAGAGTGCTGCTCTTTGGTCAAAAATTGCACCAACTAGATTCGCAAGTCAAATCCAGCCGGAAAAACCAGTACCCAGTAGTTATAGCTTATCGCTTAGAGATACCTATTGTTAACAACTGTGCATTATACGTTGCAAGATTTGGGCGCTGCCAATGCCAAGTTAACACCAATCAGAGTCTTTCAAACGTAACACTGCGGACCGTTTTAAAAAAAACTTGCGGCAAAACTCATTTTTAGATTCGGTTTACTTTTCTGCTCCTCTCCAAATCCTACCCATCCGCTTTTTGTCCATACCTTTTTGATCCTTTGTTTGCTCTTAGCAATGTTAATTGTTACATAGCTTCCATCGAAACAGCGAACTGGCTGAACAGATATCATCGGCATTTCTAAAATACATCATTGCATTTGGGTGAAAACACACATACAACACAGCACAATACAGAGTAACAAGATGAGCACGCATCGTAAAATTTGGATCAACAAAACAGCACCAAACCTAGCGCTTAGCCAAGAGTCTAAATTAAATAGCGGGTAGATCGACATCAGATGCTATCCAAAGGACTCTAATCTTAAAACAAAAATTTAAAAATCACTTCTGAATTTAAGTCCTCGACCTGAGATCCCTAGTGTTAAATAAAAACTAAAGTATTTAAAAAGAAAAACAAAATATTTATTGAGATGCAACACGTGCATCGTACAAAATTCTCTTCTCAACAACTGATCTAACACGCTTGTTTGGTTTAGTCAATTCACTCTCGTCCATCGGCCTGATAATTTGTCCCTTTTTCGTGATGACCGCAGGTTTGGTTAGCATACGAAAAGCTGTCTCCGGAACGTAATCTCTTCCAATCGGCGCCCGAATACTAGCTTCGTAGTCCTTCACCGATGTAAATGGAAATGGAACATCTGATACCAAATGCTCCCTCAGCTTCTTGTTGTTAACATTTTCATTGATCCGCACTCGACTCTTATTTCCATTTTCGTCCTTCTTTTCAGCCGCTGCTTTACCAAAATCCAGAGTCAAATTTTTCCTTTTGTTTTTATTTTGTGAAATTCCCGATCCAGCCCAAGAACCCCATCCAGGCATAGTCAAAGTTATTTGATCTGACAACTCACGCTTCTCATCGGCGCTTTTCTCCTTTCCGAAGTCGGCTACAATGTCGTCGTCCTCGAAGGCATCGTTGATTGTTGCTTGACGAGCAAGTGCGATATCTTCATCATTATCGTCATCAAAGTCTACATCCTCACCAATGTTAGTTAACTCTGCTAAAGATGTCCTCAGTGCCTTGGGTTTAACATTGGCGTAGTTGTCATGTTTTATGGAGTCCGATGCTAAACTTTCCCTGGGTATCACTGGCGGTAGATTTGTTGTAGGAACAGATGATGGCAAAACAGGTTCTTCTCCTTTAGATGTTTCCAGCAGCTGCTCATCAATTTCAATGGTAGGCGTCTGCTTCTTGAATTTTAAATTTTGCAGATTTTTAAGCTCGTCTTTACCTTTAGGTCTACGAGAGTTTTCCTTTTTTTGTTTTCTTTTCGCTTCCTTTGCCAAACGTTTTTGGAGTTGTTGCTGTTTCTTAGTGAGTTTTCGTTGGATCGTATCTTCAGCCTTATCAAACAGCTTATCGATTGTATAATCGTCCGTTTCATCATCGACGTCCTTTACGTCCTCCACTATCCAACCGTTCTTAAGAACCACCGGTGAGTTGCTTTTATTTTTTTTGTTTTTCTTCTTTTTTATTGATTGGGTTGGTTTTATTTCTGTTTCTTCGATTTCAGCTTCAATTCCGGAATCATCAATCAATGCCGCTTGTTGGTTAGGTTCCTTCTTCTTCCTTTTTACTGGCTTGGTTGACTGTTTTTCATTGTTTTTGCTTTCAGTGCCAATTCCTGAATCATCAGCCACTATTGCTTGATGGTTTCTTAGTTTCTTTTCGTTTTCTTTGCGCTCCAACCAGTACTTCCTGTATCCAACTTCGACTGCGTCAATTTTCTCGTCATCGGCTTTTTTACCGTTTGCTTGCATCCATGGATTTGAATCGTTTGCGAAGTCAAGATCTGCATCATCATCTGACTTCATCTCTTCATCGTCATCTGAAATATCTTTCTTTTCAGTCAGTTGACGACTAAGAGCAAGTTGCTCCGATAAGTCTTTCTGTATATCCCTGTTGTACTTGGCTTTGACAAGGTTGTTCTTTGCCCAAGTACCTGTGTTTTTGTGCCTTAAATTGGCACGTTCGAGGATTCGGTTCTTTTCGAGGCTCTCCAACTTTTCCAAAGCCGCCTGTGGGTTTGTCTTTTGCAACGTTTCAAAATCTTTGAGTTGTTCTTTCAGTTTATGTTGCTTCGCAAGTCTGTGGTACTTTTTGGACTTGATCTTGTTTTGTAGACGAAGTTTGGCAGATTTCTGTTGTTCACGCATCTTCAGATGAAGCAACTCTTGGCGACGCTTTTTGATTTCTTCTTTCGTCAGCATCATTTTTTCATTCAGAAGATCAGCATCCGTTATTTCAGCTCTCTTCTCACCTTTAAGTGCCCGTAACTTAGCTTCTGCTTCCTCAACAGCTATTTGCAACTCAGATTTCATTGACAGTGGCAGGGGTTTTTTCAATTTAGCCGTGTTGATGTAAACAGTTTCAGAGTTTAAGGGAAATGTTTGCGATTCGGCAGATTGAAATTGTGCCACGACTGCATCCCATCGTTGTAAATCCTTCTTTGTCTTTTCATAATTTATGGAACGTGATACACGATCAGCTTCGGGTTTTTCCAATGGTTTAGGTAAGATCTTTGTTGAGTTGGCAACATTCTTCAATTCCTTGCCTACTTTTAAATGCTTGCTTGTTCCTTTGAGAGTGTTCACAAGATCCACAACACTGACGGCACTTTTCGTAGGTTGCACTTTTTTGGGCAGTTCCAACCGTGGTTTTATCAACTCAAACTCATTTTGGTTGGACGATGGTTCCTTGCGAGAAATTTTTCGAATGTGCTGTACTTTGCCTAGACTTCCAACTGCTCGAAGAAGTTTGTTATGGTTTTTGGAAACTGTTTCATCTTCAGACGAGAAGCTATTATCTTCGGAATCAGACATTGTTTTGATTGATTTTAAAAAGTTTAAGGAAATATAAATTGCCCTCTGCGGGCTATTTTGTTGTGACGGTTGCTTTCTTGTACTCACACGTGCTACTGCGGCTGTCACTTTGGAACAAATGTAAATAAACCGAAGGATTGTTTTTAAAGAGAGTTATGAAAAATAATTTTTTATTTTAAAAATAAGCAGATGTTTGAATTTTTCCAACTTAAGCCAATAAACTGCAAAACGAAGAAAATTTTAAAGATAAATTCCAGCCACTAGTAAAGTATGTAGGTGTGTTCGTTTGTTTAATTTACTAGCAACCGCAATGTCAAATAGAAATATTAGCTGTGTTCGCAGTGTTTACTGAAAACTACCAGGAAGTGCTCCGAAATTTTAAAAAGTAAAGAAACGTCTTGGACAAAACATTCAAAGCAGAACTCGAAAGTTTATGGTTACTACTTTCATTGGTCTTCAAATAACTCTTATTTGTTGTGGCTCTCTCAATAACCGGTTATGATGAGTTTAATTTTTTTTTCTCTCTGAGATATACATTTATTTTTGTTATTTTTATTTTTCGGTCAACCATCAACTTCTTTTAATTTTTCTAAAAGCAATACATAAACTTTCTGCTTTTTCTATATATTTCGAAAAACTCTCGCCAAAAATCGCGATCTCCATTAATAGCCATTCTTTGTCTTTTTATCCGCTGTGTGCGCATAGGCTGGAAACTTTTTTAAAATGCTCGCATTCACAGCAATTTCGAATCATCGATATTCAATCTGTCAGTTCTTGAATGCAAATTAAGCTCTGTGTTATATATAAAATTGTACTGTGATTCACCTTTCGGTTCTACATAGTTAGTGGTAAAAGCGATTGGAAAACATACAGATTTTCCCACTTTGAAATTAAGGAATTCGATTTCCACGTTTTTGTGTAAGGTAGTATGCAAATTAAATTCAGTTCAATCAATTTTGATAAAAAAAATTAAAATCATGTGCCCTCAAAAATATATTTTCGTTGCTGATAAATTGACTTTCAGTATCAATTTACAAAACAGAATATCCGAACATCACTAATAATCAATTTCAATTCAACAATTAAGCGAAAACTAGTAAAACGAAAAACTTAACCCAAGAATACTAGAGTAAGGTCCGATTGTCATATGCGTTGTTTTCCTTGTTTTGACAACAAGAACTTTTTTTAAGAATTTTCAGACTGCTTTTTCCATCTGAAAATCTATGTTCGAAAATCTGAAAAATCTAACTGTCAGCTAAATGTCAGCTGAAACTTCTGACACTTTTGACCAATCAGAGCGACGAAAACTGACAGTAGTTTTCGAAGATCTGGTGCGTTGAATGCGAGGAATGAAACTTGGTTTGACAAGAACGCGTTCACATTCTCAAATATGTTTGTCAAACCACCGAAAAATCAAAAATTTCTGATATTAGCCGAGTACACACTTATGAAATTAGTTGAACAGACTTCGTTTGACAGATGTTGGATGGTCGGATGTAGTTTGCGTTCAGACTATCAAGCTTGTCGTCCAACTTTATGTCATAACCCCTGGTCTCCACATGCTTTAAATCTATCGCAGCTATTACAGCAGCCTTTGAATATCGCAAGTGGAGACCATTATAGCAGCTGTATCTTCATAGCCTGCGATAGATAGCATAGTTTTATCGCAGGGTATCTATCGCAGCTATTAAAGCAGAGGGAACTGTCATCTGCATACGTTTTACATTTTGTTACTTCGTTGTTATGTTTGGTATGAAAAGTATGCTATACAAAATGCCCACAGCACAAAATTTGTCAGTTGCACTGCTTTCTTGTGTCTGTCATATTCCTGCTTTCTGCTATGAATTTAAAGCAAGTGAGGACACAGCGTGATGTTCCTCCGATCCATGCAACATCGAAGTTTTCAAATATGTTTGAAAATCTTCCAACAAGTTGGTCAAGCGGTCGTCTGAGGGTTCACATTGTCAAGCATTGGTCGTTCAAGCCAAAGTCTGTCCAACTAATTGTACAGTGTGAACTCGGCTAATACGAACCCTGCTATTAGCCGGGTTCACATTATCAGATATGTTTGACAAACTTGTTTGAAGGAAAATTTAATGGATTGAATCCATAGCGTTCACATTCGCCAAACATGTTGTGAAACATCACTTCTCTATAAAATTTTGACCATGGTGGACGTTTCGGTAGCAGCTCTTTTGATTATAGAATGCCATGAAAAAGAAGGATTAGTGGTGGATTTACATGCATCTGCAAGTGCAGATGAAAATCGGAAAAAGACACAAGATGTAAAATTCATACTTGTCTGATAGAGAGGGAACGAACTTCCTAGTTATGGTTGCAGATGAAAAATTATGGGTGCAGATGAACATGTTCATCTGCAACCATAATTTTTCATCTGCAACCATAATCCTATTCGTCTCTCTTTTTAACTTTTGTGCTTTGTAATCTTCATCCGTCTCGCTTTACTTTTCTGCACTTCCGCAGTTGCAGATGCATGTAAACCCAGCATAAAGCCACAAAATAAAAGTTAAATTATTTGGATTTTTTAAACTTCTTTGAGCTGCATAAATTTTTGCTTTTAGGGAATTCACAATAGCCGAATTCACACTGTACAATTAGTTGGACAGACTTCGTTTGATGGAAGTTGGATGGCCGCATGTAGTTTGAGTTCACAAGCTTGTCACCCAACTTAATGTCACATACTCTTCCATCCGTCTAACTTCTAGATTTTAAAAAGTATTTGAAAACCATCCAACGGTCGTCTGCGGGTTCACACTATCAAGCATTGGTCGTTCAAGCCAAAGTCTGTACAACTAATTGTACAGTGTGAACTCGGCTATTGGCATTTGGTTCAACTCCTTGTAATTTTTTTGAAAGCATTACATCTCTGGTATACGTCTACATATTTCGAAAAGCTTTGGCCAAAAATTGCTATTTCCATTAATAGCCATTCTTTTTATTTTTGTATCCGCTGTGTACGCATAGGTTGAAAACTTTTTTTTAAATTTGGTATCTTGCTTCCGTTGACAGACTCATTCTGCTCAGACCCTTATGTTAGGGACGATGAAAATTAATTAATCTTTTATGCTTCAGACCTGCCATCTGTTTTCTCGCTACGTTAGCACACCAGCGTGGTATACTTCCATTGCTGCCAACTACGAGAAGCGAAAAACAATAAGAGACATACCAAAAAATGCCCGCCATTTGAAAATTTTCCGTACTCAGAATAAAAAAAAAAACACAAGTGAAAAACCCGTACGTAGAAACACGACGGCATCATACCTGCATGCGAGATTTTATAGCGACTTCACTACTTCAGTATAGTCAAAAATCAAAAGCAAACGCTCGAAAAAGTATCTAATCTTAACCATTAAACTTTTTTGCTATAATAAAAAACAATAATCTTAAAAATCTGTGTGTGCCAGCGGCAGTGAGCGCGAAAAAAAAAATTTTATTGCAAATCCAATCGGGTTGCTTGGAAGTTGAAAAAAAGCAAAGTCTACTCGTGATTTTGCAAAAATCTAGTTTGAATTATAAAAACCGGAAAGAATTGCATTGTGCAAATTATTAATTTCATTTTCCCAGTAAATCCAAACATAAGTTGTGTAAAAATGTCGGACACTGGAAGCAACGGCGATAATAAACCACAACAAGAGCCGACCCTTGGTTCTCCGGAGGCGGTGACAGTCCCTGAAGTTGAAAATAAACCAGTTACACCCGTAAGCATTATAAATAATTATTGAACAATTTTTCTAAAATTCTAGAAACAACGCGAAAGTCTCGTTTCCATTTCCACCATTGCGCGTTTTTGCCAATATATTTTTTTTTCTTCTCGTTAGCCAAACATAAAAATAAAAGGGAAAAATAAAGCCAACCAATTGAAAAAAAATTGTTGCGTGTTGCTGCAAGGGTTTATGCAATGGAAGCGCCATAAAAAATTATGATAGTGGTGGCATCGGTGTATCACACATTGTGCATGAAAATTTCATTTCCTCGTTGCCGTTCGCCGCTTGCTACCTATCGTGGAGCGTTGATGATACGGCGAGCCGCAAAGAGGGCATAGCTTATTTAAAAAAAAAAAAAAACTTGTAAATGTGTATGCTATCTCTTCGGTAGTTCTGGTTGTGTTTACTTTGAAGTGCTCACAAATGTTAATGTTTGTAGACGCGATGGTATAGCTTGTAGAGAAACTCTTGAAAGCGCCAAACACACTTCCCCGCATGTGTTGTTTCTAATCGGTGATCGCGTCACAAAGATGAGAGTCGTTCGGGGGTGTTTTTTTTCACCTGGTTTGGCGTTAATTTCTATGAAAAAATCACGTCTATTTCATAATTAGTTGCACAGCAGTCAAATCTAGTAAACGTTTTAATCAGAAGTCGAGAAGCATTTCATATTTTGTCTTATTCTTCCATTGAATTGGAGAAAGAGTGCCAACACTAGAGTGTAGAAGATTGTAGAGTGTGCATGGAGACACACAAACTTGGGTGTAGGACAAACGTGTTTTTTTTCTACTCCATTCCAAACAAGAGATATATGTAATTTTCGGCTATTTTGTGTTGGGTATACTACTTGTTATTTGTGTTGGAGTCTTTTTTACTTCGCTATGACAGTTCATTAGATTTTGATGTCATGAAATGTCAGTTATAAGATACTAGTTTGAAAAGTTTGTTTGTCTTTTTTTTCCTGTAGGTTTTATGAGAAATGTACAGGCTGATCCGAAAATATGTTTGTAATTTGCGGGGTTCACATTAACTTTTGTTGATATACTAATAGGGCTGTTTTTTTGGGAGGCTGTCCGGTACCTTGTATTGTAAATCCAAAAAAACGGTTCGCGTTTTTATGTTTGATGGTTGGTATCCGTGATGAGTTGTAGTTGGGAAATTCAAAAATAGCGGTGTTCACAAAAGTATGCAAGTATTTTCTTCCGGTTTTTTTTCTCTGTTTACACGCTTGGGTTCAGTTCACTTGAGAGTGAATGAGAACAAGTGCGAAAAACTTTTAAATGTCGGTAATCCGCTAAAATACATTACTTAGAAGTTTAGAAGTTCAATACTTATATTTTAAAAGTGTCTTAAGAAACTAGACACAAGCGGATACTTGTCTGTATAAGAATCAACTTCCGCTTCATGGTATATATGTAACGAATAACGAAATCGAGTTTACTATTCCTTAATGGTTATTAACTGTAGATTAAATAAGTCTGGAACAGATGGCGCTTTTGTTGTTATTAATCATAGATTGCATAAATCTGGAACAGATGGCGCCTTAAGCGAATTTCTTTACCGAGAACTGTAAAACATTGTCACTTGCACCTCACAGATGGCGACCTACAGCAACGCGTGGCCGCGTCTGCTAGTAATCAATAAATAAATCTATTTTAAGATAAGACGTAGTAAATACTATTGGAAAAAAATGTCAACATTCACCGAAAAATGTGTTAAGGAACTATGCAAAAAAGAACAAAAAAATAGTTTAACAGAGCTTTTTTCGTTTCTTTTACGATATATTATTATATACCTATGAACCTGCAAATTAAATAATCAAAATCAATAAATTTCTACAATTCAAAAATCGTTACCAAAATTCTTTTCTATTCTATTCTATTCTTGTACAAAATTGATTTCGATTCACTTGTGAACACCCCCTTTTTCTGTTGTTCGAGATACATGAAAGTCTCTAGTCGCACCAACATTTAAAAATGAAACATCGAAAAACTTATTCGATATCGAAAAATCTATCCCTTGTAAAATTTACTCATCCTTTTATCCCCTGTATCTTTTGTTGTTTTTGCTTTACATGTATTTACAATACAAGGTACCGGACATCTTCCCAAAAAAACAGACCTAATGTCGATTTCCAGTGGTACACAAAAGCACTTTTAAAAGTGCTTTTTTGCTCGAAATATGTTATGTCGATTTCCTTTGCAAAAACAAAAGCACTCTAAAAAAGTGCTTTTTTTTCGTGCTCACTGGAACAGAAAAGACAAAATTCTTTTTTTATCATTGTATGTGTGCTATTTTTGACAGCCAACTCTTCCCGTTTGTTTTGCTCTGCAATTTATATAAAGAGTGTTCAATGACCTGTTCTAGAACAGTTTCAGACAGAAAAGATCAGCCTTTTGGTGTTCAATGAGAATTTTCTGTTCTTTTCTGATCTTTTCTGATCTTTTTTGTGTTCAATGAGCTGTTCTAGAACAGTTTAGCACAGCATTTTCTGCACCTCCTCTTGAGCAAGTGCAAGTTTGGTGAAAACTGTCAAAAGCAGCTGTTGACTTTTTGCTCGTAGTATTTTAAGCGCATTGTAATTTTAATTTGTTGTGAAAAGTTCAAAAATTTTTTAAAAAATCAGGAAAATAACACCTAACCTTGTGCTGAAAATAAAATTACTTATTCGTGACGAAAACACGCTAAATTAAATTGATATCAGAAAAAGAAAAATTGGTGGTTGTTTTTTTTTCGTTTTTGTTGTTGCTTTTTTTGACAAGTTTGCTTGTTCTAACTTGCCTGACGTTTTTCACTGCTTCTGTGCTGTGCTGTGCTGTTCTGATCTAAAAAAAAGCCATTGAACACATCTATAGAAAGAATGTTTTCGAAACTTTATTAATAAATGCACTAGGAAGAAACCTCCTCATCCGAATAATTATACACAACACTTTCAACAAAATTATTCACAGAATGCCTTTCGTTTTGTCCAAGCAATTTTAGAACATCAAACACTTCTTCGTTACGGCTCGCGTACACTGAATCCGATTTATCGGCCGATATCGGTACGAAACTTTTCGGACGAAAATCTCGGACGTTCGTCTGCATACACTGCTGCCGATCTCTGACGATAACTGACAGGCAGCCTGTTATTGAATTTATATATTTCAGTTCAATTGAAACTTTTTTCCATAGATTTTTAGTGACATCTATATTATTATACGCTGTAGAAAACTTATTCCACAGTGGTGTCCTACTAAAACGAAATTTACTAACTTTTCACTATCCATTGTGTACTTCTATAGGCAAACTGACGTCCGACGTCCGATAAATCCAAACAAGTTCGGATTCGTCTGTTGATCGGATGAAGTCGGACGACATCTGACGTTGTCGGTTGTAGTGGTGTACGTGCTCTCTCTGTACAACACATGTTTGGTTCAAACGTCAGAGTTCGGCCGACAACGGCCGATTATAATTCGGACGATGTCTGATTTATGTCGTTTTCCATTGGACGAAAAGAACCGTCCAGGAGCGTCCAGAAGCATTCTCAAACCATTGGTGCAAAAAGATCGCTTCTCATGATTCTGAGGAGTGACAACCGCTTTGAAGTGAGAATCGACTCAAGAAGCACTAATACATGCTACTCAAATGTCAAAAAGAAAATTTTACACAGGAAATATTTTTCATGTGCAATTGGTGTTTCACTCACACAAAGCCAACACGTTAAGTTGAGCAAAAACAATTTTAGGTGTTCCATTGGTTTTTAAAATGAGTGCTTCCCCGAGTGAAACCAATGGAAAACGCCATTAGTGTACGCGAGCCGTCAGAATCGGAACTAGACGACGACTGATTATATATATTTTGATAAATTGCAGCTAAAATTGAGCGATCCATTTTCACAAAATAGTTTATTGTTTATTTTTATTATCTCTCTTTCACAGTCCTTTAACCAAAAATGCAAAATAATCAAACTGCAAACTGGTAAACGTCAAATGTTTTGTGTTGGTGTGCGTGAAAGTGCGTGTAAATCTTGCCTCTGAATCGAGATTCGTAAAAGTGCTTTTTCGGGGCAAAAAAAAAGTGATCTAGTGCCTCAATGTAACATATTTCGAGCAAAAAAGCACTTTTAAAAGTGCTTTTGTGTACCACTGGAAATCGACATTACATTGAGGCACTAGATCACTTTTTTTTTGCCCCGAAAAAGCACTTTTACGAATCTCGATTCAGAGGCAAGATTTACACGCACTTTCACGTACACCAACACAAAACATTTGACGTTTACCAGTTTGCAGTTTGATTATTTTGCATTTTTGGTTAAAGGACTGTGAAAGAGAGATAATAAAAATAAACAATAAACTATTTTGTGAAAATGGATCGCTCAATTTTAGCTGCAATTTATCAAAATATATATAATCAGTCGTCGTCTAGTTCCGATTCTGACGAAGAAGTGTTTGATGTTCTAAAATTGCTTGGACAAAACGAAAGGCATTCTGTGATTTTGTTGAAAGTGTTGAGTATAATTATTCGGATGAGGAGGTTTCTTCCTAGTGCATTTATTAATAAAGTTTCGAAAACATTCTTTCTATATAAATTGCAGAACAAAACAAACAGGAAGAGTTGGCTGTCAAAAATAGCACACATACAATGATAAAAAAAGAATTTTGTCTTTTCTGTTCCAGTGAGCACGAAAAATAAGCACTTTTTTAGAGTGCTTTTATTTTTGCAAAGGAAATCGACATAAAAGTAAACTTAAATGCGTTAACGCATGCGTTAAATAATTTAACATGTTGATTTTTTATTTTTGATGCAATCTAAAGTTTGTTATGTTATTTTGATACGTATTAAAGATTTACAATTTTCCACCCATCAAGGTCCGATTCCAGCCAAATAAACATTAGCTGTGTTCGTTTGTTGAAAATTATCACGATATGCCCGAAATTCACCGAAAATCAGTGTAATACAATGGCCGGGTTCAAGACAAATTCCGAAAGTTCGAAGAGATCTGTCAGTCCATGAACGACTATCTTAACTTTTTTTTTGTCTTAAAGTGGTAGTGTGATTCACCTCTCGATTCTACATAGTTAGTAGTAAAATTATTTGTAAAACACAGATTTTTTCAGTTTGAAATTCAACAATTTGACTTCCAAGTGTTTCCAAGTTGAGCAGTTTTAAAATTACATTCATTTTACTTAATTTTGATAAAAAAAATGAAAATCGTGTGCCTTCAAAAATGTATTTTCTTTGTTGATAAACTCACTATTAAAATTAATTTGCGAAACAGAATATCCAAACACCAATAATTATCAATTTCAATTCAATAAATAAGCGAAAACTTGTAGAACAAAAAAATAACCCAAGAATACCGAGTAAAGTTCGATTGTCATATATGTTGTTTTCCTTGTTTTGACAAGTAAAATCTTAAGTTCAGATTTTCAGCCAAGTTTTTCCATCTGAAAATCTATGTTCGAAAATCTTAAGATCTAAATGTCATCTGAATTGTCATCTGAAAATCTGAAACTTTTTATATGGGAAAAGTGACAGAATCTTAAGTCAAGATTTTCGAACATAGGTCCCAGGAACGCGGCCAATGTAACCACTTGAAGTTATTTTAGCTGTCCACATACGAAAAAAAAATTTTGAGTTGATGTTTTTGTCTTAAGTTAAAAAGAGACAGGCACAAAGTGTGAGCAAAATGCCGACGACGTATGAGAGATTCCATTAGGTCTGTTTCTTTACTTTGTGGACAGAAATTCACAATCTGTCACATTATAAGGAGTGGGGGTAAAATTCTCTCAGAAACTTTCAGAAACTCTCTGAAAGAGCGTAATTGTCCTAAAAGTAAAGAAACGCCTTGAACAAAACAGTTGTTGTATTTGTTTTGGCTGTGCACGATTCCTGTCCACAGAAATTTAGTTGGCAGAAATTCGCAGGGTGGGGAAATTTTTTACTCTCTCGTGAGCACTCTCTTTTGTGCACTGCTACGAAAAATCGCTGTGCTGGAACGGCATTAGACTGACTTTCGCCGAATTTCGGTGCATTTCGTGCGAATTTTCAGTAAGTGCCTGTCCAGACGGGTTATGCTGTTAACGTTATGCTGTTAACACCTAGTGTCCAGACGTTGTTATAATTCCTCACACAAATTCTCCATTTTGTGTTGGAAATTGTATTGAAAAAAGCATAACGTTATGAGCATAACCCGTCTGGACACGCCAAGTGTACTGCTTAGGCAGATAAATCAAATTTCTAGTGTCCGACCGAAGCTTCGGCTTCGGCTTCGGCTTCGGCCACATTCGGCTAAAAAATCTACAATCGGCTAAACCTTCGGCTTCGGCCAAAATATGCCGAAGTTTTGGCCGAAGCCGAAGGTTTAGTTTTTGGTTGTTGTGCGTTGTGGTAGGGGCTGAAAAAAAATTCAGTTTTTCGTAGAACGTGGAACAGTGTTGAGTTATTTGTTGTTCTTTTCCTTAATTTCAATAAAATATTAATACTAGTTCAAATTGTTATTATTTTTGAAACGTTAATTTAATTTATCCCGTTAATTTGGTTACTGCATGCACACATTAGATTCGTTTTGAGCTTTACCCAGAGTTGACCCAGGTTTCCTTGAGAACTCTATGAGTCCTCAAAAAACACTAAACTACAAAATCACCACAAATCCCTGTCATTTGAAAAAAAAAATTTAACAGCCCTCAACTCGCCCCAGAAGAAACCAAGGGCGAATCTTTTTGTACCAAACCCAGGTCAACCCCAAGGCTCAAAAAACACTCAGTTTGACATTCAGGGCAAACTTAGGTTTTTCAAATGCTGTATTTGCTTTGTGGCGACCACAGAATGACCTCAGGGCTTCAACTAACGAACCTATTCTAGAAAAAAATCATAATTTTTTTCATTTTTAGTCAATCTGGAACGAAAATTCTTCAAGTTATTGAAGCTTCGGCTTCGGCTTCGGCCGAAGGTTAATGTCAAGCCGAATAATCGGCTTCGGCTTCGGCTTCGGCTACAAATCGACCTTCGGTCGGACACTACAAATTTCATTTTGCGCATCCAGCTTCTTTCTTCCTCACCCCTTTTGCCCAGAAACGACCGATATAACGTTATTGGAATAACACGTGTGGACAGGGACTAAAGAAACACACCTATTCTCTTTCCACTCACTTCCAATCTCTTAAACGTCAAATTAACTGGAATAATGGAAATAGTGCATTCAGCGCACTTGGTTTCAAGTACGTTATCACCAGAGATAAGAAATTAATTAGATGGCAATCCTTTACTTCTCTTGCCCCGCAACAACCATTTGTTTACATTGTTGTTTTTGTAATCACATCCTCTGTCTGTGAATACGTGGAAGCTGTACTCAAAGTGGTAGTAGTGAGATTTGCTGTACTCAAAGTGGTAGTAGTGATATTTTGTGTAAAGTAAAGGTGGAGTGGAAGCTGTACTCAAAGTAGTAGAGGTGATTTTCGGTAAATCAGCTTGTAGGCAGTTTCAATGTGTGTGTGAAGATTGCCATCTAATTAATTTCTTATCTCTGGTTATCACGAAACCCAGTGACAAATGGTGGATTTACAGGCACCTGCAAGTGCAGATGAATCTGAAAAAGACACAAGATGTAAAATTCATACTTGTCTGATAGAGAGGGAACGCACCATCTGCACTTCCTTAGTTATGGTTGCAGATGAAAAATTATGGGTGCAGATGAACATGTTCATCTGCAACCATAAATTTTTCATCTGCAACCATAATTCTATTCGTCTCTCTTTTTAACTTGCGTACTTTATAATCTTCATCCGTCCCGCTTAATGCTATGTCCGCACCTGAGAGTTAAACTGGTTGTTTAACTCAAAACAATCCGAAACCAACATGATAACCAAGTGGTTTGCCATACAAAATGAAACCTTTTTAGTCACTTAAGAGAGGGGAAGTGAGTGGAGAGAGAATGAATTCTCTCATACGTCGTTGACGTTCTGCCTTCTGCTCACACTTGTATGTCTATCTCTTTTTAACTTAAGACAAAAAGATAAACTCAAAACTTTTCTGCATATGCGGACATTACTTGGTTAACTCAAACCATCCTGGAACGAAACCCAGGTTATCTTCAGGTGCGGACATAGCATTACTTTTCTGCACTTCCGCAGTTGCAGATGCATGTAAACCCAGCATATTGCTATGTCCGCACCTGAAGTTAACCTGGGTTTCGTTCCAGGATGGTTTGAGTTAACCAAGTAGTGTCCGCATATGCAAAAAAGTTTAGAGTTTATCTTTTTGTCTTAAGTTAAAAAGACATAGACATACAAGTGTGAGCAGAAGGCAGAACGTCAACGACGTATGAGAGAATTCATTCTCTCTCCACTCACATCCATTCTCTTAAATGTCAAATTCAATGGAATATTGGAAATAGTGCATTCAGCGCACTTGGTTTCGAATAGGTTATCTCGAAACCCAGTGACTAAAAAGGTTTAATTTTGTATGGCAAACCACTTGGTTATCATGTTGGTTTGGGATTGTTTTGAGTTTAAACAAGTTTAACTCTCAGGTGCGGACATAGTATTAAGCAAGTTAAACTCTCAGGTGCGAATTAAAAGAAATAACGAACGAGGCTGATAAGTGCTTCAAATAAATTTATTTTTCAAATTTTGATAATTGACTTTTGACAGCCCCACTCCGGCATAAGGGTGTGTAAATGCCCATACAGAATCGGAATGACTTGCCGGTGATGTGCTTTGACACTGCCGTGTAATTTAGGTATATGAGAGAACTTTACCCCCACTTCTTTAAAAGATGACAGATTGTAAGTTATTGTATTATGATATTTACTATCGAAAAAAAAAAAGAAACTGCTGCCATAGTTGTATGGTGAGTCGCTAGCGAACTAAAGACCCGTCACGCGTTCGACTTCAGTGGCCACAACTGACAATTCGATTAAAACACATGCCCATAAGCAACGTGCGTGACGTCCGTGGCGGAGTTAAAATTAAAACTTTTTTAAAATCAACGCACTTAACGACTTAGACATTTTCTATTCGTATTTTTTGTTTTGTTGATAGACACACATGTTGCTTAGTGTAGTTTAAAAAAAAATGGATTATTATCAAGGTTAGTATTGAGTTAGTTTTGAAGATATTTGTTATTATTGTTCAAAAACAAAACTATGTACTTAGATATCTTTGAAAACTTTATTGAGGATGTTGTGCCAAACGAAATATTGAAATAAATCAGATCTCAGACTTTATTCTCGTTCCACATACGTTATAGTCATAAGTAAAAGCCGAAAAGGCAAAGCTGAGATTGTACACCGGGAGCAAGTGTACACTTTAATAATAGCTGTGTTTTATTATTGATCTGATCCGGATCCATGGGTTTATTAGCGTTACAACAACAAAGCGAAATCCTGCTTTTCAGTTGGATCTATTTTTGTGTTCTTCTATTTCACACAAGAGGAGACTTTCCATTGAAACGTAGGTATCATTTCCACTATTACCAATAACAACAGTATTGCCACATGAACATTTTTATCTGTGTGAAATGAAATATATTTTAGATAGATAGCGAGAAACTTCACATTTATTCATTTTTGTATAATACATGACATAATGAAAAAGTTTTACAAAACAAAACATATATTCTAGAAATTAATAAGAATTAGTGCAAAAAAATGTATATTTGTCAAAGTGCATGAGTATCATTTTTCCCTAAAAAAAAAGAACAAAAAATTAACCATTGAAAAAAATGTTCGTAGGGCAACTCTGCAACTCCTTTGAAATGTCAGTTGAGAGAGCGAGTCTCTCACCGCTTCCAACTGGAAATAATAAAAAATATGATGATCTAAAGCTGTTTTATTATCAAGATCCGATCCGGATTGGATCATTGTGATAATAAAACACGGCTAATAATGTAAGCTTAATTTAAAATGCAATCAATTTAATGTAATTAACTTAAATGGCATTTACTTAAACTTTGATGAAGTCAGACATATCATTAAGTCGACCAATTTATTAAATCTAGTTTATAAGTAAAAACATGTACTGAGTTATATATGCCTCAATAAAACTACTTACTTACTTCTCGTTCCACATACAATCCACACTTCAACGAATAAATTTTTCGTGTGTGTTTAACCTCAAAATCATTATTGTTTATGTTTTGGATGCAAGTTGTGTTCACTGGAGGTCATTCCGTAAGCAGTCGATAGTGAAACGATATTTTTTTGACGATAGTACTGCTCTCTGTATAAAAAAAAAACGCTATCGTTTCAGATAGGCATGATGGTTAGCATGTCCGCTTGTTAACCCAGAGATTCGTTGTTCGAATCCCAACAGAGGTAAAAATGTTTTGGTATCGCCTTTCGCGAGGAATTGGCAAGTCCTCTGTTAGTAAATTCATTGCCATGAAAAGCGCTTCCTCTATTAGCCGTTCGGAACCGGCAAAAAATTGTAGGTCCCCTCCATTATCTCACAAGGCATGGTTGTGAGAAATGCGCTACGCCCTGGGGCTCCTCGCTCTGTTGCGCCACCCTATTTTTTATGACATGATGGTTAAAGTCGCATTTATAACAGCACAAAATATTAACAAATGGATGAATTCATTTGTTTTGTTTTATTACTAGTGAAAAAATGAGGAACTGTAATGTACTTCCTCGCTATGTCTGGGTGCTCCCACATGACACAAGATTTTAAATTTATTTTACCATAAAAAAATTTGAACATTTTGAAAATAAATTCAATTGCAACTTGCCATTTTTAGACAGAAATGTCATCTTTGGTGCCATCTTTGATGATACAATAGGTGTGTTTCTTTACTTTGTGCACAGAAATTCACAATCTGTCACATTTCAAGGAGTGGAGGTAAAACTCTCTCACAAACTCTCTGAAAGAGCGTAATTGTCTCAAAAGTAAAGAAACGTAGTTGAACAAACATTCGCAGCCACGCTTGGAAAAATGTCTGTTTGACAGTTGTTGTATTTGTTTTGTCTGTGCACGATTTCTGCCCACAGAAATTTAGGTGGCAGAAATTCGCAGGGTGGGGAAATATTTTACTCTCTCGTGAGCACGCTCTTTTGTGCACTGCTACGAAAAATCGCTGTGCTGAAACGGCATTTGACTGACTTTCGCCGAATTTCGGTGCATTTCTTGCGAATTTTCAGTAAAGAAAAACACACCTAATAAGTTTCGTTAAAAAACTTCGATGACATATTTTTAACGATAGACGAGACGATAGAGCGACACGAAAGTAAAGTTACGGGAAGCAACGTTTGGGCGTTATCGTCGCCGTGGTTTGGGAGGTCCTTAATGCCATATCTGTTCTTTTTTTGTGTAAAAATTTTTGACTGATTTGTGTAAAAAAATTTGACTAATTTTTGCCACATCGACACTATTTTCACCAACGGGGGGAAAAAACACCTACACAATGAGAAAAAGTAATCATCTCGTTGTAGTGTTCCTCTGATAACGAAAAAAATAAATACCTACTTTTATAGAAATCCTAATTTCCCAATGCTAAGCCCATAAGACAAATATTTACAGGGGCCCTACACTGGGTATGATATATATGGTATGTCGACACGACTTAACATCAAATGGATCGCCTTAATGTATTGCTATAATCAAAATTTCACTAAGTAATCAAAAGGAATAATTTAACAGTGCTTTAATATTCTCTATATCGACAGAAAAAAGCCATGTTCTTAAAATAATATGTTTGGGGACTGATGGTGGGTGGAAGCTTATTGAATAATTGCCATGAAGCAACACTATTAATGTACAAAATAATGTTGTACGAAAAGCCAGGATTAGGTAGTCAGTCTTACGAAGAAAACTAGTAAGACTTTATAGAATTAAAGAAAGCGCTTTTTATGGCAATGAATTTACAATCGGAGGAATTGCGCGCGTAACAGTCAGATACCTAACGATTACAGCACGGACAATACAGTTTGACAGCATGATAATTTCTTGAAATAATTCGACTTGTATATTTATGTCTTATTTTTTGCATTTACTTTAAAGGTTAAGCGAACACCTTCCAAGCGTGTATCAGCGGCTCAACGCGAAAGCGAAGAGCTAGTGAAGACTCTTGGGGGCAGTCTTGATATCGAGGGTGGTCGCAAGACACGTTCCAGCACACGAGGTACTCCATCAAGATCAAATGTAGTCGATACCCCACCACCAACCAAGAAATCAAGAGCATCGACCGGAACCCCAAAACGCGGTCGGGGTAGAAAAATAGACACAGCTGTCGAAGATGAAGTAAAAGTATGTTGTGGCATACATTTAGTAAATTTTCAACCACTCAAATTAAAATTATTATTTTTCTTAAAATTTCTAGAAAAGTCCAGAAAAAGCGCCCTCGGAAAAAGAACCAATAAAAGAAGAAGAAGAGAACGTTGTAGATGAAGCACCCAAACCAGAAGAAAAAGAGAAAACTGAAGAAAAAACAATTGCAGAGGACAAAGAAAAAGAAACTCCACCAGCTCCAGTCGAAGAAAAACAATCTCCAGCTAAACAGGAATCTAAGCCAGAACCAGAACCAGAACCAATGGAAGTTGATGGTGTGAGTAAGGATATTCCTGTTGAAACAACAGAACCTGCAACTGAGAGTGCACAGAATGAAGTTAAGTCCTCAGAAAAATCAGTTGAGGAAGAACCCAAGGAGTTAGAAAATGATGCTGCAGCTGAAGAAGTAAAAAGTTCGAGCACTACTGTTGAGCCAGCCGATTTACCGGTAGTGGCAGCAGCAGAAAAGGAGGAGGAAAAGAAATCTGAGGTGGTGGATAATGTCATTGCTGAGAATGTCCATGAAAATAATGTGGAAGCAAATGATATAAAAGCAAAGGAGAATTCACTTCCGGCGGCTGAAATGCCCCTACCAACCGTTACACCAGCTACACCAGATACTCCAGTGTTAGTAGACGGCAACGAACACAAAGCGGAGAGTAATGATTTAAGTGAGTAAATATATTTTCTTTTAGGTTCAAAAACTGCTTAAAAGTTAAAAGAAAAACAGTTGAAAGTTATTTCCATATGGTTATTCAAATTTATATTGGCCTCTATCACAAGTCCCGTCTTTGACTTTCGTAGTCCAAAATTGTTCCAACGGACCTTGTGATAGGAGTGATTATGCCATTGTGGATAGCAAAGGGGTAGTAGGTAATTTTGAAATTTAGCAGACTTAGTGCTGTGGGTTTAAAATAGTTGAAAATAGGTGAACCTGGGGCCCAACTATGCCACTCTATAGTACTTTGGAATCGTTGTTTTTAATACTAATTCCATTAAGAATGAAAGTATAATCAAATTTGAATTCTTCCAACTTTTTTGATAAAAACTTTGTGTTTTTGTGCAGTCTCCAATTTATTCCCTACGCACGTAAGAAATACACAAAAGGAAGTTCGAGCATTCCAACACTTTTATTGTAAAATAAAGTAACATAGTACGCACCCTGCTCCTCGCCAACAATTTGTTATTAGCCTGTTAAATCTGTGAGATAAAAGAGTATCTAAATAAACAAATAAATTTTGATTTGGAGCGTGCTCTCTCTAGACATGTCGTAGCAAACCGAACATTATTCGGTGGATATACGTAATTATGGTGAGACCCCAATCTCACCTAAGTGGTCGGTTCTGTCAAGAGAACAGAATTAGTAACAAAAAAAGCACTAAAAAAAAAGTACAGAAAATTGAGTGCATATGCTGACAACGCCAATAAGCTTTCTACTGTCTTTTCTGCTACAAGATAGCAAAAATGTTGCAGTCTTCTTATTTACGTTGGAGAGCATACGTTTGGTCTGTCTGCATCCAATAGAGGCATGCCATCTACGGTTGTGCTCTTGCCAGATCTAATCCTTGATTGAAGTCTTAATTGAGGACGTTGGCAGACCTATTGGCGGTTCAATTCTTGAGAAAGCTGTCGGAGATCCTTGCCTAGCAAGTTCATCTTCGATCTTATTTTCAGTTATGCCGTGAGGGCCTAGAACTCAAATAAGACTCAAGAAATTTAGTCTTCCGGTTGAGGTCCTTTAGCACAGCTTGGTTCAAACACAGATACTTCTCCCCATCCGGCCATTGTTCATATGGTTTAAAGCCATTTGAAAAGCATACGCCTCCGCTTTGAAGACAGATGCGTATGAGCCTAAAGAGGCGTGCAGTCGTATGTCATCGTTCTCCACAAAGGCACCAGCGCCAAATCCATTTCTCCCTTGAAACAATTTAGCCGCAACACCCGCCTCGCTAGGAATGCTCATCAGTTTTACCTTGAGCCCAACTTCGAGCGTACAGTCAAGTATAGATATTCTTATTTTAGTCGCACCACCCGAATGTGGAATGCTTTACCTGACCCTGTTTTTCCCCTGCATTACGATTTGCAAAGATTCAAAAGCAACGTGCATCGGTGTCTCCTTTCAAATCCTCTCCTATTTTTCTAAATGCTCGCACTGTTTTTTTAACATTTAATTAATTATAAAAAAAAGAAAAGATCCCTCGTCGGTTCTGGAACCATCTGTGAGGATTTGGTAACAGTTCTTTCCAGGCTCAGATTCTGGAGTGGACCAGTTCTGAACCAAAGGAGTTGAAAGTTTTGACGCAGTTTAAGCCTTGGGATCATCGTCCATTAGACGTGAGTCAAAAGATATGCTGCTTGCGAGTTCCTCAAACTCCAGTGCGAATTTTGCCAGAGAACACATCTCTTTAAATGAGAAATGATCTTGAGAGTACACCCCATAATGTAAGTACCAAGTTGAGGAAGATTCAGCAGTGCGACGAGAGCAGTTCCCGGTGTGCTGGGGAAGGCCCCAGTAACACCAAGATAAATTGCTCTCTGAAGTTTGGCAAACGGGGCAATAACGTATTTACGCGAGAGCTTATTCCACCAAACAACTGACGCATAATCCTTAGTTTTATTAAAGAAACTAATCCATCCAGATTATGTTTGTTGTAGATCAGTTTTACCACTGCTTAACTGGTAACTATTACCAGTTAATTAAGAAAGGAGCGAAACAGATCTACATGATCGGGGTGCAATACTATAATCCCCTAAATATTCATTCATACCACACTAAAAATTATTTGAATAATTTTACATTCTTGATTTTATGTCGACAATAAATTAATACTTTTTTGTGGTTTAATTTTCAGGTGAACCAAAAATCGCATCGCCGCCAATATCTGCCAAAACTGAAGGAGCGACGCCGCAATATTGTAATTAAAAACAATTTATAATTAATATTTTGTTAATGTATTTTTTTTAATAAACAGTGACTTCTTTTTTTTAAATACATTATGAAATATATATATGTATACATACATATATGTATATATATTTTTTTTTTTTCAAAAGCAAAGTTTAAATTCTTAATAGTTGATAAAAAGCAATATTTCTGGGACAAAAATTAAGTGAAATTTTGTAACTTTTTTTTTATATAAATCCAACCCCTCCTTTTATGAAACTTAATAGTAGTTAATTATCATTTAAACCACCAAGACCACTTTTCTCTTTCCAATTACATATTATTACAATACCAACACATAGACCTGCATTTTAATTTGTTCTTTAATTGGATCAAAATATTACCATTTATTTCATTGAATCCAACATTCAAAACTTTAAACGTGAGAAAATGAAAAGGAAAACGAATTAAAATTAAAAATAACGACAACAACACAAAGCAACAATCTTACCAATAACAAATTTTTAATTCTTAGTCAAAGCTACTATTGTAGTTAATAAGTTCAAGAACAAACAAAATATTTAATCGAAGCGAACATATCTCTCTTCCGAGAACAGTTGTCAACATTGAAATTATTACATACATAGAATCCGATACGGCGCATATTCGCTCATATATAGAATTCAATTTCATGTCGGAGTTTTCGGTCACAAAATGACAACTTGATTAAATGATGGTTTGTATATTCGCCAATCCGCAGAACTTGTTTTTATCAATCGACGTGAAGAAGACACTCACTAATAAAAAGCATCTTGGTTGAGGTTATATCGTAACAATTATTTTTCAACCCAATTAGATCTATAACTGATATTAAATGATTTGATAGTTTCTCTAGGATTATCTCCTAACAACTATAAATCAACTCGGTCATTGAACAACATTAACAAAAAATTTGATAGTTTCTCCAAAACATCAGACCGTTCCCGCCTTTTCCATACGAGAGACATTTAAAACTAAAAATAAACTAAAAAAATGCAAAAAAAAGTAAAATGATCAGAGTTAAGCACAAAAATGTATTTCATAGAATTACTTTAAAAATTAAATAAATGAATAAAAACAAACAAACAAAAAACTGTAATGTATAGTATGAAAATTTGTTAAAAGCAGCATGATGAATGAAATAAAAGGATATAACAAACAAAAATTAAAATAGAATCTTTGCTTCCTATCCTTCGGAAAAAGAAAAAAACAAGAAAAATAATCTCATCAAATCTTACATCATATTTTGTGTGTTACATCACAAAAACTCATGTAGTGTAAAACAAATAACTAATTTGCATTCGTTTAAATCGTAAGTATAAAATCAAAAACAAACAAAAAAAAAAAAAACATTAAAATTTATGTGTACTTTTTTAGCAAAAAATTGATTTGGTTTTTCAGAAAAAGAAAAAGAAATTAGTACAACTTCTCATTGTTAAAATTGAAAACAAAATATATACAAACATTATAATATAATAGTGACTATGTGTACGTATATATAGGGACTTATATATTTTATACATATTTTTACATTATGTACTACTTAACGAGAAAACAAAATTAGATACAGCGCCATATTTTTTTTTTTTTTTACATATAACATCTTCATTAATGTATATAAAGTATTTAATATATGTATAAACATTTGAATGATTAAATAGTTTTTTTTTAACTAAATTAAACCGTTAGCTTTTTCCGATGATGTGATACGATACATAGCGGGGAATGCAACATAGAAGCCATCGTTATTCTGCCCAGTGCCCCTGTTCTGTAACTATCGCCTTGGCGATAAACGGTGGAAAATGGAACGAAATTCTATAAATTTGGTAGGATTTTGTTCCATTTTCCACCGTTTATCGCCTGCTTTTATCGAGGCGATAGTTACAGAACAGGGGCACAGAAGTCACAAATCAGAACGTTGTGACTTGCTGGAAACCACATCACAATTGTAGAGTTGCGGGGAAAGTTGTGATTTTATTGTAAAGTTATGACTTGTGACTTGTGAGGCATTAGTGAATTTTGACAAAATCGTCATGCGGCCTCAACATGAAATAGTTGAGTCCTGGGAATGCATTAGGCCCCAAAGTTTTCATATTTTTATTGCGCCACCCGATATACTTTTTTCCTATTTAGGTACCAAAAAACGTGGTTAAAACCCCTGAAAAAGTTACAAAGCTCAAAGCGACGTAACATGACACAATCTTTTGGTGATACATCGGGGAACTTTATAGATGTATCAGCCCTATTATGGTTGTCAAATATCAACACGATACTTGATAGATTTGTTCGTTTATAAATGAAATAGTTTAAGTGGTATTACGGATAACAACCATCAGAATTTTTGATCAGTTGCGAATGAAATGGTTTTTGCGATCTATTGTGACCGTTTCTGGTGGCTTGTTCGGTATTATGGTTATCAGTCAATCGCAAAATCGTCGTTGATAAATAATTTTTTGGTTTATTTTAATGGAATTGTGTAATCAATACACAAGGGTGACATTCTGTAAGTAGGTTAGGTTAGGTTTAAATGGCTGTCAGGAAAACAAACTGACACACTTAGACCAATATTAGGTCCATTGTGATACCATAGAAAATTCTGTAAGTAAAGTAAAAAGCGAACAAACGTTTTCGTGTGTGCGAACGATTTGCAATGTCTTTCCTATTGAAAAACGTTTGATCGCTTTCGTTTCGCTTTTTATAGAATCTGGCCCCAGTGCCCCTGTTCTGTAACTATCGCCTCGATAAAAGCAGGCGATAAACGGTGGAAAATGGAACGAAATCCTACTAAATTTCGTTCCATTTTCCACCGTTTATCGCCAAGGCGATAGTTACAGAACAGGGGCCTTGTATATTTATTCTATAGTATTATCACAGTTCATTTCTCATTTTCGAAATGAGTTTCGAATATTGTCCACAAATTTTTTTCACATAGGTTTGCATAGGAGTGGAAGTTGTGGACAACATTCGAAAATTCATTTTGAAAATGAGAAATGAACTGTGATAATACTATAGAATAAATATACAAGGACAGGGGTACAGGTACGTGGTTGATTAGCCTCAGGGTAGTATTGTAAAATGTGAAGTGCTTTTTCTGTGCCGTATAGCAAAAATTCATTGCAAATTAAGGCCCGTATTATGAGTAGCGAGTCGAACTAAAATCATGAAGTTAAATGTGGTTAGGGTTCATTGAATGCAGGAAATAAATTGGTCGCTTTGTACCTGGATGTGGGGTGTGTCAACTCCTAGTACGGACACTTCTAGTACGGAACTGTTTACAATAGATGAAAATTTATCAATTGGCATGCATAATATCGATTTATCAATTAATTGATAGAACTTATCGTGTATCAATTGATTGATAGTTGACAACCATAATAGGGCTGATAGATAAAAAGACTTTATTTCCATCTGAAACTAGCTTAACTCAAAACTGTCCCAAATCTACAATAAAACTATTTCCAATATTCCAGTGAATTTGACGTTTTAGAAAGTGAGTAGAGAGAGGATGGAATCTCTCATACGTCGAAATCCTGGAATGAAAGCCAGACTTCAGGTGCGGACATAGCATTTAAGTTAAAAAGAGGCAAACATAAAGTGTAAGCAGAGCGTCACCGAAATATGAAAGATTCCACTCTCTCTTCACTCACTTCCACTCTCTAAACGTCAAATTCACTGAAATAATGGAAATAGTGCATTCATCGCACTTGGTTTCGAGTAGGTTGAGATGAAACCCAGTAACTAAAAAGGTTTCATTTTAAATGGAAAACCACTTGGTTGTAATGTGCGGACCATAGTGCGGTTTGCCATAGTTTTGAGTTGAACAAGTTTACGTGCCAGGTGCAGACATAGCATTACATGTCTATTTCTTTTCTTGTTTATAGACAAAACTAGGGAGAACAAAGAAAAGCAAGCTGGCGTCCAGATGGAAATACTTCTAGTTTAACACAAACCATCCTGGAAAACCTAGTTCAACTTCAAGTGGAAATGTAGTATAACTTCAAGCAGGAGAAATAGCATTAAATTTCGATGAAAACATAGTATAAAGCCTTGCTCAAACCAATGCGGTGAGTGCGTGCGATGCGATTGCGATAAGTCAAATCCCTATGCATTAAGTCAAACGTCCATAAGATTACATAGGGATTTGACTTATCGCAATCGCATCGCACGCACTCACCGCATTGGTTTGCGCAAGGCTTAATACGGCTACAAAACAAAATACGGATTGGCTTTACAGAAGTTTTCATTCGTTAGCCTCGTCCATTAGAATTCAATCTGAACGCTGCCTATATATTTCTAAAAAAAGCAACGCTGATTGCAACCATTTTTTGACACTCCAAAGCTTTCGAAAACTTTGGCTTTGCGAAATTGAGCTTCTGTATTCATCCTTCAATAATTTTGTGATTGCATATTTTATAAACATACGCATTTACACATGTTTTTCAATCGTTTAAATATCTAGCATCAATAAGTGTAACAAAGTCCTTAAATTCTATTAAAAACTAAATTTTATTTTATTACCTGTTGTGAAACTTATTCTAAAATATTTAACTTCTTTAAAAAAGTTAAAGCTTGTGTTTGTTTGCAAGACTACATAGCCATACCTTTAAATAGTTCATCGATGCTCTTTATTTTCGCCCACATGACACATCCAGTCAAAGTTTGATAATTCCTATATTCGAGGTGTTGTGAAATGAAAATACCCTATTAATCATTTCCCCACAATTTGAAGTCCCCAATAAAAAACAAAAAACAAAACAATTTTTTCATGATGTACAATTTATTCGTACGCCGAAAAACAAGAATGAGCAATCCAATTTTTAATAACAATAACAAGGTAGGTGCTGTGGTTGGTGTACTCTTGTAGTAACTATTGATAAAGGTTACGTTTTAATAAATACATTTTTTCAGAACGATATTGCTTTGAATTTGCTGGATGGCTTAAATAAACTTCGGGAACAAGGAACGGTAAGCTCATTTTATATTTTATTAGTTCTTTCTTTCTTAATAAATGTTGTTACTTTTTTGCAGTTCTGTGATATTAAACTGAAAGCAGGCGATGAGCTGATAGTAGCTCACAAGAATGTACTCTGCGCATGTAGTCCCTACTTCAGTGCCATGTTCTCAGGTTAAAAACTCAGCATGAAATTTAAAATACACATAATCTATAAACAAAACTTATTCTTTATCACAGGTCTGTTTGTAGAGTCGGATCAAACGGTAATAATCATCAAGGACGTGGATCCGGATTGCTTAAAAATTCTTGTGGACTACATTTATACGGGACTGTTGAAATTCAATTCAAATAATGTTGAGAGAGTTCTGTTGTCTGCGTCCTTCCTACAGATCTCTAGCGCAGAAGAGGTTTGCTGTTCATATATGGTTAACAATCTGGTTTTGGAGAATTGCATTGAGTATATTATTTTTGCCGGTAAATGATTTGATTAAAAATACGCTCATGATCGAATCAAATCACTTTTTTTTTTGTATTTCTCAATAGGTAAACATTCCATTAAGGTCTTGTGTCAGAAGGCTATCCAAATGGCCGTTATTAATTTCCACAATATTTTCTCAAAGGATGATTACCTGGAAATCGACTTTGATGAGGTATGCTATAGACAAAGTTTTATTTTAAATAAAAACACCTGCACAAATGAAATCAGAAAAGCCACATATTTTGTTTGCGATTCTGTACTTAGAACCCGAACAGTAAGCTTCGTAAATATCGAGCGAGCGTTGTCAAATTGGATAGACTCCATGTAACAAACAAGAATAGTAAAAGCAGAAATGGGTGCAAGCACCTTGATCAGAATAAAAGTCATTCTGATGACATTTGTCATCATGGTTCCAAGGAAATTCACACCAAGTCTTTGTGAGCTCCTCCAGCCAGCTCATAATAAGCTCATCAGCTGGGCCGTCAAAAACAGAACAGAACTTGCTTTGTTCAAAGAGGGGCAGAAAAAAAGGAAAGAAAGAAAGGGCAACATCTCAGATTTACTTCCTCCAACCACCAATGGTATACCAGTACACTTATCTGGTGAGGCAGGATATCTCGGAATTTTTCTCGATCGTAAGCTCAACTGCAAAGAAAATTTAACATAAAAAGATATAAAAGCCCGAAACGTCTTCTACACCTACAGTAGAATTTTTGGGAAAAAATGGGAACCTGGTCCCAAAACCATTCATTGGATGTACACATCCATAACCAGACCATTCCTCACATACGCCTGTTTGGTATGACGACCACTCATTAGAGAAGGCGTCAAACCTCAAGAGCATGACCAAAATCAAAAGACTGTCTTGCATTGCCTTAACTATGAGAACTGAAACAACTGTAGCTCTTAGAACATTACTGTCGCTAGCTCCCTTAAACCACTTCACTTAAGTGATGGCATATTGCGGCTCAAACAATGCAATAGATGAAAAATTGGCCTTTCAAGCTTCTGAATCATACTAATATAGATATTCAAACAGACTACATAAAAGCAATTTCTGTCTCAGCCTTCACAGACGGTTCCAAAACGCCATGGGATAGAATCAGGCATCAACTCATGAATAGATGAATAAAGCTGCTCGACTTTTGCAGTGTCTTCCAGCAGAAGTACTTGTACATAAAGCAAGAAAAAGGAATCCAACTAAATTTCCAAAAACTGCCAATGAAAGGAGGTTATTTTAACAAAACTCACCGGGTTTCCAGGAACCTATGACCAGTTACGTGTATTTCAAAGAAAATATACGACGGCCCTCTCCTTCGATTGGCATTCACAACTCATTGGGTATCCGAATGATGAAAATAGGCATTAGCAGCTACGACTTATGTAGAGGATACCAAGCCGAAGAAACCGGAGTGGCCAGGTTTGACCTGGGTTAGGAAAAATCGCTCGGACAATACCGACTTCTTCGACGAACTGAGTGACCACTGATCCAACGGATCCTTGAAATCCGAGTGAGGTGTTGCCGCTCGCGGCTGCTTCTTCCATCCAACCCATCGTAATCTGTCCATCGTGTGTTGTATATATATTCGTACTCTATAGAAAAATAGAAGGAGTCTCGGGCCTAACTTATTTGAGGTACCTACAATTTTATGCCGATTACGTACTGCTAATTGAGAAAGGATCCGCTATAGACACGGAAAACAACATCAGTGCGGAGATCAAACGGAGAATAATTCTTGCCAACCGTTGCTTCTTTGGGTTAAGAAGGCAATTGAGAAACAAAACCCTCTCTAGAAAAACCAAGGTAACCTTGTATAAGACCTTAATCATCCCAGTCCTGCTTTACGGCGCGGAAGCATGGACCTTATCGAAAGCGGATGAGGAAACTCTTGGTCGTTTCGAAAGAAAAATTCTCCGAATGATCTTTGATCTTTAGAGTGCGAAACTGGAGAGAGCTCGCCCGAAATCGAAGTCGTTACAGAAAGATGTTGGTTGAGGCCCAGGTTCACCCCGAACTGTAATGCCCACCTAAGTAAGTAAGTAAGTAAGTAAATAAGTAAGTAATTGAGAAAGCGCTTTTCATAATTCGTAGCAGAAGGTGATACCCGTCGAAAAACAATTTTCTGTTTGAATCCGTTTCTCTAACTCCCACACAACAAACAGACATACTTACATTTCTCTCCTCATATTATGCAAAACGAATCTTTGTATGGCAACAATAGGTATAGATCGTAAATGTGTGATCATCCGAGGCTTAGTATCGATTCTGTTAGAAATTGTAAATTAAAGCTATGAGAACACTGATTTCATAGGCACATCAAAGTTAAAACTACAAATTTACGATAAAAGGCAGCCAATAGTTTCCCGATTGGCCACAACGAAATAACTAGGCCACTTAGTACAACTGCATTGGTTAATGTTCTTATTTTATTTCCTTACAGTTCAATCTGCTTGTCCAAAGCCTCAAAAAAAGTGGATATATTGAAGATTCAATTTATTCGTTTGTGATGCGTTGGATTTATCATTCCTACGAAGCGCGTGTCCCGTTTCTTGAGGACCTTTTGCAACACCTTCAGCCCGGTCTTGTGTCACCTGATCTCTTGTTGTCATCGAGAATCTCCCCCCGAGCTATTCACTATTTGGATCATTGGGCTGCCCCAGCTACTTCCGTCAATTCAGATGAATCGCATGTGCAGATATTACTTACGCGAAGAATTGGAAACTTCCATCCAAGGACTGTAAAATTTTATACACAAACAAAACAACATCTTATTGACCAGTTACCTGAGAAAATTTTCGATGGCAGCTATACTTGTCATGGTTACAATATTTACCATCAAGGTGGATGGAAAAATAAAAAACTTATTACCAAAGAGTCATTTGCCTTTCATCAAAAAATTAACGTGTGGACTGCATTTGTTCCACTGTTAGAGGCAAGAGCTTACCATAGGAGTGGAGTGCTAAATGGCACGATTTTCACGCTCGGCGGCTCCAATGGGCTCAAATCGATTCCACATGTTGAGTTTTTGGACTTGCACACAGGACGTGTTGGATGGTGTGAACCATTGCCTCGTGCTAAGGAGCAAATGGGACTTGGTTTTTATGGTGAGAAAAGATGATTTTTTTTTTGAATTTATCAAAATTGGAATTTAATTTTTTATTTCAGAAAATTCTATTTATACCATTGGAGGAAGAGACCGAGGAGTAAGTTTAAAGTGCGTGCATCGCATGGATCCTCGTATAGGAAAATGGGAAGAAATAAATACAAACGCCTATAGATACGCTGCTTCTTCGTGCGCAGTAATATACGATGATATCTTCACAACTCATGCAGATGCATTGCAACGTTATGACGTGCGGGCGAATCGTTGGACCCTAATTAACACTCAGTACAATAGGTTAGTCTGATGAGGACTGAGTAAATGTGTACTTTTTTTTTCAACAAACTTTTCTATTGTTACAGATATCCCGATGAAGTGTTCGCTGTGGACCATAAACTATACGGACTGTTCAAAGATCATATAGCACTTTACGTACCTGAAGAAGGCAGGTGGTCTATGCAGCGACAGTTGAAATATCACCACGACTATTTAAGTGTATCGACGAATCTCCGATTTCCGCATGCAGCACCGCACGGGTTCCAAATAATTATGGGCGACATGGACGATGATAGTGACAATGATGTGATTGACTTAGATGAAGAAAATGTAGCATTTTGATGGGTCTGACGTGTTAAGAAGTATTTTGTTAAATTTATGTGTATTTATTCTATTAAAAAAAAATTGTTTAAATTTATAATAAGACTCGAACTTAATGTAGTTTTCTAAATGTAAAATATCTCTATCAGAACTATCGTTGACTGAAAGTCGTATTTATTGATGACTTATTTTGTATGATTTATTGATAATTTGACAATTTGTAAACTTTGTCTACAAAAAATGTCTTATTTCTTGCAAATAACCAAATGTTAATTTCTATTGATTTGTATGTGCTTTTTTCTGAATGTATGTTCATTACGAAAGAGTTGTAGCGCGGATTAAAAAAAAATCCGAACGCCCGGCAAATATGAAACATTAAAATTCATGTCAAGGAGAGTAGAGCTCGACGTTCTTAACATGGATTGGAAGCTAACGCAATCTAAGATTCTTGTAGCTCTCCCCGCTTCGTGTATGATGAAGATGGCACCTCGTAGGTTCCTCCTTCAGTCCTTAATAATGCTCTTTCTATAATAGGTGCTGATCAAGTCGTGCTTCCAAAAGATCAAGCCGTGAAACTTATGCCTTATTGATGACGACGCCAAAGAAAAAACTTCTTGTTTGCTTGTCAAGCAAAGTTCCAGACATCCTTTTCAGGTAATGAAGCGTTATAACGAGCCCGTGGACTACGAAACGCACGGTATAAAAAAATAACGAAACCCAAAACAACGATAGTCTCACCACAAGCCGATAATAAATTACGAGAATAGATATATGAAAAAGTCACAACGATAGCAAAACGACTGTCAAAAAACAGGCGTAAGTTACAGGGAATATTGTGTAAAGGTCATCGCAACGTAAAAGTAAAGAGGAGTTTTTTGAGAGTATCGTTAATTTCGTGGCTATCGTTTCTTTTTTTTTACCACGCGTTTTATAATGAGTAATACCACCTCAGGCCGACTAGAGTTATGCTCCCCATTATTAGAAAGAAATCTGCAACATTCTTGTTTCTCCTCTGCAGAAACTACAGCTACTACTTGTTGGCCTCGCTGCGTTGCATGCAAGGTTTAAATGATATACACCCCTGTTCTGATTTCCGTTCGGATACCATATCCTCCCGTTTTTGAATATTTGCGGTTCTCAATTCCGAATTCGTTCGTTTTCATTTCGCTTATCATTTTGATAGCGGAATTGAATCCGGTTAATGAATTCTGTAGAACATTATTTACTGCTAGAATTGAAAAATAATAAACTATTAGCACTAACATGCACTAAAGCTGTAAACAGTTCCAATGAACACAAAAATCTAATTTCCAACACGTTTTTGTGACAAAAAACCAGTAGTGAATCCGTTCGGAAATAAGAACACACTTTTTAAATCCGGACGGATTCAATTTCGGTTTTCGTTTTGAATCCGTACGAAAATCAGAACAGCCATGATAACCTTCTGTGAATACCATGGAGAGAACTATGACACTACATAGACATACCCATTCTTACTATCCTGTACGAGTAGTTTAGAGAGCCTGATAGTATAGTCTAGGCTCCTTTTCATGACAGAGACTTTTCTCTTCTGGTGTCGAATTACCGCATCAGTGATCGAGTGAGTGAGTGCTATTATTCTATCAAAATTCGCTCTATACTACACAACGTCAGTCTGCTGTTCATTTATCAACTTCAATTCGTTCAAATACTGATGAAAGAATGTCCAATTGTGGTACTAAAGTGCGCGATAACGTGAGAAGTAATGCCAAAAACAAACATAATTCAGTCACTCTCGATCACGTGTGCGGTAATTCGGCCCCTGGCTTTTCAGTTTGATAAAAATTGCTATCGGGTTTTTATTTAAAAAATCATAGATTTATGATTTCAATTGGTGAAATAGGTGCGTTTTTGTTAGCCATCCTAGTCAGCTCAGCAATGTTTTTTTTACCATAGAACAAAAAAAAAAAAGAAAACAAACCAATACTGAGCTAAATTTGCTAAAGTATTGATTTGTTTTTGTGTTCAGTGGTAAAATCATTTGGAAAAAAACGTACCTAATAGAGTAATTCTATTGCATGTTGTTGGTATGTTGTAAAAATTGTATGTAACGTCGACTTTCGATAAGAAGGAAGGCCGATCGGGACGTTCACACTAATTCGGTATTGACGATCGGCATGGGCTTCGTGGCGACCCCAGAGCTTCAACGAACAAGCATAATCGAATCTGCTATTAAAAACCGCTGGAACAAACACAACTGATTGTAGGCTTACTATTTTTACTCTCACCACTTCCAATAAAAACCTCCAATATCCGGAAATATGTTTTCTTGTCCTAAATCTTATTATAGCAACACGAAATATATACAACAGAGATCAAAATGAGTATGTTCAAATCAGTTCAAACACATCCAAAATTTCAGACTTGATCATTTTCCACCCCTATTCACAAGCAAATAGCTCGCAAGCATATTTACTCACAAGCAAAAATGCTTCTGAAGAAACTAAATCAGTAAGGATGCTCACAAGTCATTTTTTCTGTATTGCACTCACAAGCAAATGACTTGCAAGCAGATTGACTTGTTTGAACCTACTTGAATATATTCAAATACTCATGAGCACGCAAAATGTTCACAAGCAGGCAGTGTGTTCACAAGTAGGTAGCGTGCTTACAAGCAGGCAGTGTGTTTATAAGCAGGCAGTGTATTCATCGGAAAGCAATGCGTTGAACATTTATACCTAAACAAAAAAAAAAGGCATATAAAGGCATAAACTACGTATGATCACATTGCTTGCTTATGAACACACTGCTTATTCACAAACACACTGCTTGCTTATGAGCTTACTGCTTGTTTACGATCAAATTGCTTGTGCTCACTTTTACTCACAAGCAGTTTAACTCAATGTTATTCAAACTCATTTTGACTTGCAAGCAAGTCTATTTGTTTGGTTCGTTTGAAAATAGGGGTTGTTCAGAGTTGCTTGGTTCACAAATAAGATTGTTCAAATTTACTTGCTTGTGGGTTGACTCAGTTTGTTCAAACTCGTTTTTTTCAAGTAAATACTCATTGTTCACAAGCAGACTTAGTTCATTTTAATCTCTGATATACAATGCATACGCCAAACAAAAAAAAAAACAAACAAAAATCTCACTGTATAGTAATGTACATTATATTTAATTAAATTTTATTAATAATTATAATAATTAGTTTAAAAGGATCAACATACAAATACAATTTACTATAATTTAATTATTAGTAACTGTTGATATAAATTGACTCGAATACATAATGAGCAGCAAAAAAAGCAAATAACTGGAATGCGCAGACAAAATAACAGACTTTCTCAAAATACCCTTTTTCATTAACCTTTAGTCAACCCACCTTAGGGAATAAAATTTTTGTTTTTAACTTAAGTGTATCGAAAATGACTAGTTTGTTTTGAAATTTAAACACGAGTATTATGCTTCGGTGATGGAAACTTTGATATAAGAACTCATTTTCCTACTTTCAATCTCAATGGAATTTGGGTAGAATCAATCCCTTGAGCATATCGAAACTGTTGCCATCTGGTTGAACTGATTCGATTTTTCCTTTAAGCGTTTTTATTTTCAAAAACCCAAAGTCGTCAATTCCAACAACGGTAGCACGATCTTTGCGACCGTTTTTGTCTTGAATTTCAATTTCTTGCTGCCTGTGGAATAGAATAAAAAGTAAAAATATACTTCGAAGTTAGAATATTTGTTGTTAAAAAAACTTACTCGTGCAGCCAGTATTTGTAATACAACTCATACACTCGATCTATGTTGTTGTCTTGTGCCAGGTCGATAAGTCTTTCGATTTCATTAAAAACTAGAGCTATTGACCGTTCATAGCCCAGCAATGGAATATTTTGATGAGTGCTACGGTTATGTTCTTGTACTAAGTCATTTATACAGGTGCCAGGAGTTTTGTTGTCTAAGTTAAAACCCAATCCAATGTTTACAAGGGCAACATCATCAATGAATTTACTTGTAACTAAAAGACCACCAACTTTGTTAGTTCCATTGGCGTAGATGTCATTTGGCCATTTTACACCGAGGTCAAGAAACTATAAATTAAAAAAAAAAATTCAATTATGAATATAATTATAAATAAATAAATGAATAAATAAATAGGCAACAAGTTTGGGTGCTCCGCAGTCTAGTTCAGTTTTATCGGCCATACCTTGTGAGGGAATGGAAAGGACCTACAATTTTTTGCCAATTTCGAACGGCTGGCTAATCGAGAAAGCTCTTTTCATGACATGCAATTACTATCGGAGGTATCGTCAATTCCGCAATGCCCGTGGAAATGCATATTTTGTTTTACGATTTTTATGTGATTTCCCAAGTAATTAATAAAGTAGTCCAGCTAAAAAAGAACGCTCTAACGCAGAAATCATTCGTTTTGGTACTGCAAACTTTTTATCAAACCACAACCATTGCCTTTTAGAGATGGAGGGGACCTACAATTTTCTGCCGTTTCCCAACATCTAATCGAGAAAGCGCTTTTCATAGCAATCAATTTACAAACAGAGGACTTGCCAGTTCCTCGCAAAAGACGATACATTTTTGCCTCTGTTTGGGAAAAACATATGCGGCTTATGTAATGAATCAACATCAATCAACAAACATTAGAAAAAAATTTTCATGAATGCGTGCTTTTGGTATCGATGAGTCTCTTCTTCATTGGATTAGAAACTACCTTTCGGACCGTTCTATACAAGTTGTGTTGGATGGATTCAAGTCTGATACCCACTTCATTAACGCTGGTGTGCCCAGAGCTCTTCTACTCTCATCCTCATTTTCATAAATGATCTCTTGTCTAAAACTTTTAATCCTCTCAATTGCTTTGCTGACGACTCATCCCTCAGCTTCTCATATTCGTTTCTAAATTCACGTCCCTGCTCTTCAGATGTGGAACTGGAACGGTTGTGTATGATAAGCTCATTGAATTCTGACCTTGACAGCATTGTTACATGGAGTCATAAAAACCGAGTAGAATTCAATGCTGTCTCTTGTCGTTGAAGCTTAACATCCCCCTTTATTATCTATCATAAGAATGGTACCAAGAAACCGAAAAGCTGTACTTGATGGTACGTGTGTTAACGATGATCTTCGTTGGAATGACCACATATTTGAAGTCGCCAAAAACGCTGCCAAATGCTTAGGTTTCTTAAAAAGATGCAGGAAATTCTTGGCCCCTTCTGATCTGGTTACAATTCACAAAACATACATTCGCCCAAAACTAGAGTACAATTCCCATATTTGGTCAGGTGATCCTCCAAAGTCTTTGCGCCTACTTGATAGGATACAAAACAGAGCATCGAGATTGATAAGTGACAGTTCAATCGTAGAATCAATTGATTCTCTTGAACATCGTCGAAACATTAGCTCTCTGTTTCTCTTTTATCGCCTTGTTACAATCAGTACTCTAGCGAAATAGCCAGCTGCATGTTTCCCGCCTCGCTAAGAATGCTTATCAATTTTACCTCGAACCCAATTTCGGACGTACAGTAAAGTAATAAAAAGTATTTTAGTCGCACCACCCGAATGTGGAATGCTTTACCTGACTCTGTTTTCCCCGTTGTCGGCCGAACTCTGACGCTCGAACTAAACATGTGTTACACCACTCCTACCGACAACGTCAGATGTCGTCCGACTACAACCGATCAACCGACAAATCCGAATTTGTTTGGATTTATCGTACGTCGTTCGTCAGTTTGCTAGTTGTTTCTAGTTCTACAAGCTTTGGATAGTGAAAAATTAATAAATTTTGTTTTTAGTAGGACACAACTATGGGACCAATTTTAAATAAAAATATAAAAATAAAATATAAAAACAAAATAGAAAAACAAAAACACATTTTTCGAAAGCCATCAAGAAATAAATTCAATAACTGGATGTCAGTTATCGTCAGAGAACGGCAGCAATGTATGCAGACGAACGTCCGAGACTGTCGTCCGAACAGCTCCGACCCCAAATCGGCCAATAATTCGGATTCAGTATACGCGAGCCGTATGTTTTTGTTAAAATTGAATAACCCTTTGACATTCGACGACTTTAGGTTTCTCAAAAAACGCTTTGTGGCGACCCCGTCGTTCGTTGGTCGTGCTAATGTGAATAGTCCTTAAATCATTTCCAATTCTAATTTTCAAATCGCAGCAGCAAGCAGCAAGGCAGCAAGCGGCAACCAGCGGTGCCACCATTTTTTTTTTCTGTTGGAGGTTTTTAAAATACCAGCTGGAGCACTCAGACCTAAATACCGGTCCATTGTACTACCAGTTAGCAACCTTCTATTTGTTATAGCTTTTCAGATGTTCGGAGAAAAGCCAAAAGACGCTGCCATGATAAGGAGCCTAAGTTACCAGCTCTCACTATGTCTGCGCCGAGTATCTTTAACCTCATGCGAGAAAAAGCAGGACATTCACAGAGGAAGTGCTCTGCGGTGTCCTCATCTTCTCCACAAGATTCACAGAGTGTGGTATCACTTAAGCCTAACATATTTAAATGCTTGGCAAAAGAGAAGTGCCCGCTGGCAACGCCAATAAGCTTTCTAGTCTTTTCTGCTACGAGCTAGCAAAAATGTTGCAGTCTTCTTACTAACGTTGGGGAGCATACGCTTGGTTTGTCTGCATCCAATGGAGGCATGCCATCTACGGTTGTGCTCTCTACAGATTCAATCGTTGATTGAAGCCCTCACTGAGGACGCTCGCTGGCAGACCTAGCGACGGTTCAGGTCCTGAGAAAGCTGTCTGAGATCCCTGCCTAGCAAGTTCATCGGCGATCTCATTTCCAGTTATGTGAGGTGCCACCATAGAGGAATAAGGAACTAGAGGGCAAGCCTCACACACACTGCATCCGCTCACAAACTGACTAAACAAACACGACTTTACTTTCGGATTTCAAAAGTAGTTTGAAATTCGAAAATGAAGTGGTGTTTGTAAATTCACTGATCCAACTTTATATTCAGTTGAATACGTGTATCAGATAGATCTCGTGTTACAAAAGCAACAACGTAAACAAATGGAAGTAGCGGGGCAAGAGAAGTAATCAGCCTTATTATGAGTTTCACGTGAACATCTTTTCGCCCGGAACATTTTTGTTCGCCCGAAATTTTAAAAGCTATTATGAGTTTCACCTGAACAAAATTCCAGACTTACAGTTTTTCCGCTTTTGTTGTTCACTTGTTCGCCTCACAAAAATAAGTGAAATAAATTGCTCTCAACGTTTTCACATTTCAAGGGGAAGAGCTATTTTTTCTTGTGAAATGTGAAAACGGAAAGGGAAATTTATCGAACATGGAAAATTTTTCGCCCGAAACTCATAATAAGGGAAAAATGAAATGGGATCTTTTTCGAGGGGAATGATTTCACGTGAAACTCATAATAAGGCTGAATGGTTATCCCTCTTGTTCTTTATTCCTCTAAGGGTGTCACTTACTAGACGGTTGAGCGTAGTATACATGTGAAAAAAGCGCAGTAGATTCAACAAGAGCGCAGTAGATTTTACAAAATATAACAGACACATAATATAAAAATGAAATTCAATCCACTTTAAATGCATTTTATTTGAAAAAAAAAAACCTACTTTAAAAGGATTTTAAAAAAATAATTCAAATGAGCAATACCACAGAGAAACAACAGGCTCAAATACCATAGAACAATTATATTTGAATTCAAATGAAAACAAATTCTGGATTATGTTAATTAAAAATTCATTAAAGAGGAGCAGATTTGGTTTGCTGCTCAGTAGATTCATTGTATATAGAATCTGATAAGAAAAGATTATTTGATATTATTATAAATTTATTTATATTATTATAAAATAATATAATTTTATTTTTTATATCACAATACTCCAACTAAAAATAATAAAATTCTTTTATTATTTAATTATTTTCATGTAAACATTAGCCAGACCACGGGCAAAAATATTTTTAGGTGCATGAATGTAATCACATTCCCCTAAAAGTATAAAGCTTACAGTGTGTTTTCACTGTAAACTTTATATAGGTGCCGGTAAACATCGACCAAAACATTGCGTATTAGAAGGGTACAACAACATTTAACTGATGAGCCCATTGTTGTACCTGGGCGAAACGCATAAATGGAGTGAAGGTCACAAAAAACTTTCTTTTTCGATTTTTAAATCACAATACTCCAACTAAAAATAATAAAATTCTTTTATTATTTAATTATTTTTAATATAATTTTATATTATTATATATTTTATATTATTATGTATATTGATTATATATACAATGGCAGATTTTGATTTTAAACTAAACGCAGTAGATCTACTGCTAAAGGAGTAAAGTGGCAGCGCTGCCCGGCAACCACAACCAATGTTGCCGCAGGTCTTTTTGAAAGTGTAACAATTTTTTTCAAAAAGTGTAACAAATGGAAAGAAAATGTAACAAACTGAAAAAAAAACTACAATAATAATAAAACATGTTTTCTTAACTAAAAAAAAAGAAAAAAAAACTTTATTAGGAACACCTTATCACATTTCGTTTTTATATATGTACAAATGTACATACATACATACTGAGAAAATGTAATAAATTCATTTTTTCTCATTAGTCTTAGAAGTACAAGTCTTTGATTTGCTTTGCAAATATTATTGCCTCAATTGTTTTAAAATCATATTTGTTCGCCTTATTATTTTTTATTTAATGAAGTTCAGAAAAAACACGTTTCGTAGTAGCGGAACTGTAAAGTAAGCTTAATATTTTTTTTGGAAAATTGTACAACATTTTCAATAATTTCTCTTTTTGTGGATTTTGTAAAGATTTAACAAGGCCCCAAATTAATTCAATGTCGTCAATATTTATTTTAAGTTTTGTTGTAACTGTAACTTTCTAAACTCAGTGCATATTTTTTTCTTTTTTTTTCGGGATCATACAAATTCGGGAAATTATTTGATAGTGGCAAGACACAATTGCTTACAGAAACAATTTTTCCAGGATCTAGAGGCGCAATATTTTTTAATTTTTCATTAGTAAAATCGAACCTCTTTTTAATCTGACATAGCTCTGTATAAAATAATTTCATTTTTGTTTTTATACATTTTTTTTTTTCATCAATAGATAGACCTACTTCGCCATCTGCTGCCCGAAAGGCGCATAACTAAGTACGTTCCCTCTAAAATACTCTCGACGCAATTTGAAAAAGCTGTAGGGTAAAAGAGAAACATAGATTCAAAAAGATGCTTTCACTCTTTGCTTTCACGTATTTTCGAAAAGCGTCGAGCTAAGAACGTCTCAATGTAAAAGCAGACTATAGAATTTACATACAAATGGTTCGAAAAAGAAAAAATTTATACGGGAAAAGTGTAACGAAACGGAAAAAAAAGTAACATTGTAACAAAACTATAAAATAATTGAAAAGTGTAACACATTTGTTACACTTGTATCATTGTGGCAACGCTGATCCACAACTTTTGTTTATCTCAGAGAGGGCGACAATAAGAAGAGAGCTTTATTTTCTCTTCACTTTAGTCTAGCTCTTTCCAAATGACATTTTAGCTAAATTCAATATGTGCAAAACGACCAGCAACATTATCATCCGCCTAACCTTGAACACAAAAGTGCAAGCGAGAACACTCTATCATTACCAACAATGGAAATACACTGGAAGCAAATGGACAAAATGACAGCCACTGTCTTATTTTCCCATTAAAGTTTAGGAGTTGTTATTTTTGGCAAAGGAAAATTGATTTCGTTTATCAAATTTTTTTTTTTGTGTTCCTTCTTGTTGTTTTTCACACTTGTACAGTCAATGTGTGTGTGTTTGTACAGATCAGAAGGAAAATTTACCCAAATCAATACAAGAAATATACTTTGCATTTTCAATTTTCCACCGTGGAGTACAAACGACGATATAATCTCTAGTCTGGCAGAATGTAGTCCGTGTGTTGCTCCCGCAGTGAAGTAAAAAAAAAAAAGTAGAAATATCTTTTCATTTTAGTTACCTATTCTTTTCTTTTAAAGCCCACTCAAAATATAAATTCACGTTACGTAAAATAAAATAAATAAAAGTTTTTGTGTGCCCAGTCTCGAGGAGATAAAGAAACCAAAACATTTTCCATAATAATACGAGCATAGTACAGGGAAATACAATTTTTGCGAGATTTTTTTCTTTTTGTATTTAACTTCATCATATCGTTTATGGCGATCCCCTTTTTCCAGGTGGAAAATCGATTTGGTTAAAAGTTTTTTTTTTCTTTTATTTTTAACCATTTGATACGCGTGTTTTGTGTCGGGGGTTTTCTTTTTTTGCAATTTAATTTGAACTTTTTTAGTTGTTTTCCTAGCATTGTGGGCTGAGTTGGGACAAATGAAAAAGCAAATCAAAGCCTTCACACATCTCGCCGAGACAGTGATTATATATTTTATGGGACAAGAAAACAATTCATTTTGAAAGAGGTTAGTTGTGTCGTCTGCTCATTATTGTGTTTCTTTTATTTATTGTTTAAATTGGGATGAATATAATATTTGAAAAAAAAGAAGTGTCTGCAAAATTGCAATGTTTTATGATGCAAGTAAAAAGTCTGATGGAATTACATACAAGGAAATTATGTACAGACAGTCTGCTGAATCATAATTATTTTTTTTTCTTCTTCTAAGCTTTGTGTGCCGTCAGGGTAAAGGTTGGATATTGTGTGTTGAATTTGTTTGTAGGTACGCAGATTATACACTAGCCACTTGTCAAGATTGATTACAAGTGTGATCTGAAAATATGTTGGCTTGGGGAAGAGGTGAAGAAAAGACTATTTTGTCGGCATAACTAGCCATTCAAGATTAGGAAAAACAAAAGGTACCTAGATGATTAAAAGATGCAATAGGTGTTCATCATTAAAATGGAATGTTAAGTGAATACAAAAAGCCCTTGATTATCCAAAGGAAATGCCTATCGACTTTTCAAGTGAGAAAGTAGTACCTGTGTATAAAAGATTATCTGTTGCTTCTAAAGCAAATCACTATTCTAAAGGATCGATTGAGACAAGTTTATCCTCTTAAACAGAAAAACTGTGACCTGATGGCACACTAAGTAAGCTAACGCCAACAAAGTAATCAATTCATTAATTTTGTTACTTGACATATGAAGAAACGCATTTAGTCTTCGGAAAGGTTCAAGTTCAAGCAAAAACTGTAACTCGTTTAGTTGAAACCAAAAGCCCTGCACTACTGTTCAAGTTCATGCAAAAGGACGAGCTGTTAGTCGTTTAGTGGCAGCCCTACTGTCGAGTTACCCAATCTGTCATTAGTGCTTCTATCACTTCGTTGAAATGGACACAAAAAAGTTAAGTATAGATAGAGTCTTGAGTTACTTCAAAATAGAGAAGGAAACCTTATACTAGTTGCCAGCTTCTAAAACATTTGTACGTAAACTTTAAGTATTCTGCATATAGACTAGGCCTGCGACTTTGTTATGGTTAGAGCGTCGAAATATTACGTGGGAAAGTGAGGTTCCAACTAAAGTAAAAACAGAGAAATTGTGTTTCAAAGCGGCTTTATCCTCTGGAAAAGAATTGTAGTTCTTTCTCACAGAAATGGTTGACCGAAAAACAAGAGGCCTTGGCTTACGCCAAGCTGTTATTTTGAATATATTTCAAGAAAACTGTCAAAGAGAATTCATAATCGACATGATTCATGCCTCTTTTCACACAGAACGTCCAGTAAAAAACTCGTTCGAATTTAAATTAACTTTTGGTCTTTACCCCACTATAATAGTGTATTAAACTTTTCAAATTTCTATAACACACTTGTGACATTTTAATATAACAAAATTTTGTTTTTCATTTTCTTTGTAGCGAATCAATCTGAAAAACAAAACACAAAAAACAATGGACAACAATGCAAGTGCCAACAATGGCTTGGATGTGATCCAGGGTATGATTGACATATCTGCGGATCGTTTGGAAGGCCTTCGAACACAATGCGCAACAAGTGCAACCTTAACACAACAAGAAATTCGCATTCTAGAAACTAAACTAGTGCGGATGTTCTCCGAATTGCTAATAACAAAATCACGACTACCAGAAAGAATACCTGCAAGTGGACTAGCCGCATCTGGATCAGAACTTAAGCAATGGCTACGTGTTGTTGGACTGAGTATAGAATCACTTAATGTTTGCTTACAGCGTATCAATACGCTAGAGGACTTATTGCAACGTTCGGATGATGAGTTGCGTGAAATTTTGGTTTATAATCCGAATTTTCGTGAAGAGGAAGTGCGTCGTTTAATCAATGCAATGGAATGTCTAAGACGATGTCGAACAGCGTTAAGTGATAATATAAAAGAACCTGAGAATTTATTTTGGGATTCATGGGATCGACACCATCATCATCATCACCATCATCATCACCATCGTGGAAGTACAGGGAATATTGGAGTGACTGCGTCGCCAAAAACTTATCGAACAATGAACAAACAGAAACCAATTCAATCTCCGGTGAATAACAACTATGACCCTCAATCACCACCATCTACGATGAATCGTCATACTCCAGACGAATCGTCTAGTGCACATGGTTCAGTTTTAACACTGACTCCATCACCATCGCCACCGAATTCGCCCAGTTTGAATACTAGTGGAAGTGCAGGCGGTGGCGGAAGCGGAACACCAGGGCGTAGTGGACAGAGGAAATCAACACCGCCACCAAAGAAGAAACACCAGACCTTGTTGTCGTACCATCATCCCTCAACACCATCACACAATGGGATGGCAACAAATTCAATGACTGCATCGACAAGTTCTTCTTCAAGTCAAGATCCATTGGCCATACCAATAGCCAAATCAAAATCAAATGAATCACAGTTTCAAGAAGGGGCAGGTGGTGGTGGTATAGCGACTCCGGGTGGAACAAATGGCAACAGTGGCAGTGGTACCGGTTCGAATTCAACAAAATCGTCTTCAGTGCTTCAAACAATTCCAAGAACGCGACTACATACTGACCCGAGTCCTGAGTCACATTCCTCGTCAATGAGTTCTGATATTTTCATGGAAAACACTAACAATTTGACTGTTCCACGTTCCCCATGCACACCTATAGTCTCCCTTGGAATGGGACACATGATAGCGCATCGATTCACCAGAAAATTTAAGATGATGACAACATGCGATCTGTGCCAGAAACAAATGTTTTTTGGTCTCAAGTGCAAAGAATGCAAGTATCGTTGCCATAAGGACTGTGAACCTAATGTACCACCATCGTGTGGTTTGCCTAGAGAATTTGTCGACGAGTTCAAGAAAACTCTCAAATCCAATGAAGGTTTCCTCCCGCCATCTAATATTTCTCCAAATCTAAGTATCATTGGGAGGAGTGGAACGACAGTCAGTACATATCTGACAGGTCGCAGGCAGAAAGTGTCAATAAGTGCGAGTGGTCATCCAGATAGTAGTTCGCCAGGTTCAAGTTGTAACAGTTCTTCGCCCTCAAGCCCAGCTCTATTTAATCTTCAACATCAACAGTTGCACATAAGTGGAACCAATAGCGGCGGAGGCAGTTCAACTGCTAGTGGTAGCACCAGCACTGGACCGAATCCTATTTCCACTCCTTCCTCGTTACATAAGAACGTGAGTCAATTTAACTTTCCCGATGTAACCATTACCAGTCATCAGACAACGCAAACGTTATATTTATCATCATCAATTGGAGGAGGAGTAGGTGGAGTAGGAGGAGGATTACAAGGTGTTCCTTTATCAAACCACAACACTGATCAAATGGATAATAAGTCTTTGCATCACCATTCCCAGTCAAGTATCGCAACCAGTAACAATGCCAGCTCGATGAGTTCCAGTGTCATAACAAGTGGACATTTCTCGGAAAGCAGAATTCACAGTGAAACTTCAAGTGGACGCACTGCTTCAAGTAGCGGCTCTGTACTTAGTCAAATAAATCCCGAACTAGCGGACACTCACAAGAGCAACGACAGCGATAAGACTGTCTCTCTATCGGGCAGTACCAGTGCTAGCACTGATTCAGACAGAACTCCAGTCAGATTGGATTCCACAGAGGAAGGCGATTCCGGTAATTGGCCCCGCCAAAACTCACTATCGCTCAAGGAATGGGACATCCCCTATGATGACCTAAGGCTGTTGGAGAAAATCGGCAAAGGTCGCTTTGGAACTGTACATCGTGCTCTCTGGCATGGCGATGTTGCTGTGAAACTTCTAAAGGAGGACTACCTAGATGACGAACATATGCTTGAGGCTTTCAAACTGGAAGTAGCTAATTTCAAAAAGACACGTCACGAAAATCTGGTGCTATTCATGGGTGCTTGCATGAACCCACCATACCTCGCAATTGTAACCTCGCTGTGCAAGGGAAACACTCTTTACACATATATTCATCTGCGACGGGATAAATTTACCATCAATCGCACCACTCTTGTCGCTCAGCAGATCTCTCAGGGCATGGGCTATTTGCATGCACGGGGAATCTTCCACAAGGATCTGCGTACAAAGAACATATTCCTGGAGAATGGAAAAGTCATCATCACCGACTTTGGTTTGTTTAGCTCAACGAAGCTGGTGTACTGTGATATTGGTTTGGGAGTGCCTAGTGGTTGGCTATGCTATCTCGCTCCCGAGCTTATGCGTGCTTTGACTCCATACAAACCAACTGACGAGATTTTACCATTTTCAAAGTCATCGGACGTCTATTCATTCGGTACGGTTTGGTATGAACTTCTTTGTGGGGAATTCCCATTCAAAATGCAACCACCTCAGTCCATCATCTGGCAAGTGGGTAGAGGCATGAAGCAAACCCTTGCAAATCTACAAACATCCCGCGACGTCAAGGACATTCTTATGCTGTGTTGGTCTTTTCAAGCAGACGACAGACCAGACTTTCCAAAACTTCTAACTCTTTTGGAAAGACTACCCAAGAAGCGTTTAGCTCGAAGCCCCTCGCATCCGGTACAACTTTCTAGATCGGCCGAATCAGTGTTTTAACGAAAACTAATGCAAGATCATCAACAACAGCAACAAAAACAACAGCAGCAGTATTCATCACTACTACATTAAGAAATTAAACAAGTATTGTAGGTTTTTCCTTTTCTTTCGAAAAAGTAATTCATTTTTTTCTTATTCAATTTGACAACAAAAAAAAAAAAACGTATAATGAGTAACATTAATAATAATTAGCATATTATATTATATAAATGTAAAAAGCAATGTCTACGTTTCTAAAATATGGAATAAATTAATTAAATATAATTCTAAAGCTTCTATTCGATTGCTAGAGAAAAAAAACAACAACACAATAAAGAAAAAACACAACATCCACATAAAAAAGTAAAACAGAAAACCACGCATTGATGAGACTTTTTCTTTTTTGAATAAAATAACGAATCGAGTTTATTAAAAAGAAGTCTTAACTTGAGCATAACTTATTTAATTGACTCCTTCATCTCTGAAGACAAGAAACAGTAGACGGGTATTTTAAGAGAACTTTTTTGTCGTCTTTCAATAATGACTAAATTGACTTGTATGTATTTTATTTCCAATCAAATTAATTGAACGTAAAAACAGTCTTAAATTATACGATAAAAAAAAAACTATGAGGTAAAAGAATTTGTTAAAAAAGAAAGTACATATTGTAAAGAGTGTGTGTAGGTCACACAATTACTATAAAACTAAAAACTACAACTATTATGACTATCCCATACATTGGGAGTGAATTAAATTATATTAAATAAATAAATTTGAAAAACAACTATTGAAATTCACAAAGTTTAGTTTTCTTTGATCGGCGCGGCGTCAAACACTCAACAATTCAAAGTTGCAGAGAGAAAGGAACTTGCACGGGTGCGTAAGTACATTTTGAAGACAAGTTGAAACTTGTATCATCGTACACAAGCAGTTGTTTTTGTAATGATTAGTTCCATACACGATTTTGGTTGTTTAGCTAATGTTGCTTTCCATGGGTTTCACTCGGAAAAGCACTCATTTGAAAAACCAACGGAACACCTAAAACTTTTTCTATTCAGTTTTGACAAACTGTCTTTGTGTGAGTGAAACACTTTATAGCTCATAATGAAAATTCCAAAGTAAAATTTTCATTTTGACATTTGATTTACATATATATGTATTAGGTTTGCTCGTTGAAGCCCTAGGGTCGACCTGGGGTCGCCACAAAGCGTTTTTTGAGAAAACTAAAGTCGCCCTGAATGTCAAAATTAGTGTTTTTTGAGCCCTTGGGTTGACCTAGGTTTTCCCTCAACTTGCCATAGGTTTTTGCTGTGGCGAGTTGAGAGCTGTCAAATGGCATGTTGGGGCCAACTCAAAACTCTTAAGGCCAGCCATATCAAATGGTATCCGATTTTATTCATAAGTACCAGTACAACGTATAGGAAAATACACAAGACTTGCAGTTAGAAAAAAGAAGGGTTCAAATTCACGTACGTGATAACAAATTTAATTAAATTAACTTTGCATTGTAATGACAAAACTAATAATAGCATGGCTACACCATGAAATGAGCTCAGATAGACCAATACGACAAGATCTTTGAGACCCTTATCGCGAAAAGTTAAAAGAGTTGAAAAGGACTGGGATAGGCTTTGAGCAGAGGTACTGAACACAACGCAACACAAAACTCAATACCAACCCTTTACTAACAACCCGAACAAAATTGTTTCAATAATAAATTGATCCATTGGCCTTATGGGAATCAACAAATTGATATGGCAACGCTGGCGTCTTTTAAGAACGCCCCCAATAGGAAAAGAATCATGGTTCAAATTTTACCAGAGGAAAGTGGTTTTTAGTACTTAACACCCGACTACGTGGGAAAAGCCTATTTACGAGCACAGTCCGTTGTAACTGCACGTTCAAGAAATTTGGTTTCATCCGATTTGATAAAACTGTTTTCAGAGGTGCAGTTTTGGGTTTCAAGAGTTCAGAAACGGTATTCAGTCTTCTAACCTTTGTCAAACTTGGCTTGACGAACTGTAAAAAAAACTGCATATAAAAATCTGTTGGAATGAACCTCGCCAAAAGAAAATAAAAGTCTACGACATTTACTATATTGACCGACAGTTGGTAGCCGTGGCTGTCTGCCGGTTACATGGTAAGCCTGTGGTTCGAATAACAGGAATATCTAATGCCGTTTTCGTTTGGGAAAAAAGAGTACCCTAATAGCGTTTTTCATTGAAATCCGAAAGAACTACTCTCAAATGCAGAACTACTCTTTTCAATGAAACATTTTTCAACAGTTTTGCGTAGTATTGGTGACAATTGTCAGGAATAGCATTGGGTGCATTCACTTCTGTAGTCACTATGTAGTCAAAATTCGATTAGTTTTGTGAATGCAAAATTGAACTACAAACGCAGCAAATCCTTTTTTGTTTGTAATCTTTCGTATTTTTTTTCGAACAGCCGATTGTGAAACGTCGAAATGATTCTAAATTAACTTTATGTCTGAAATTTTAACATTACGTGGGGTGAAAAATTTTCAACACATTTCGCAGTTGTTTCTAATGACTTGATTACGTAGTTATTAAAGCAGTGAATGCGCCCACTTGCATCTTTTCAATCTTTGTTTTTTTACACTCCATGTAGATGATGGATGGATTGGAAAGGGATGACGACGAAGAAAATGACAACAAATAATGCAGCGAACTAACAAATTCTAAATTATTTACATATTTTTCTGCACTCATATTCAATTACTTTCTTTTTTCTTTTCAATTTTAATAATCACCAAACAAATTTCACAACAATTTTTTCCATTTGACGTTTGATACAACAGATGTTTTTGCATTTTCAGAGTAGATCTCCCAACCGATTGGGAGTAGATCTTTGGCGTTTAGAGTTACTCCGGATCTACTCTTTTTTTTCAATGAAACATTAAAAATGGAAAAAGAGTAGATCTTTTCACAAAAGGAGTAATTCTTTTCGTCAATGAAAAACGATATAAGGGTACTCTTTTTGCTGTCAGAAATTACCCTCAGAGCAAGTTTTGCTACTCTAGAAATTTTTTCAGAGTAAAAATCAGGGTACTCCAGTTTTACCAAACGAAAACGGCATAAGAAATGAAATATTTTTCTCGGGTATCATCTGTCGTGAGGATTTGGAAAGTCTTCAGAGAGATAATTATAGATATATTGTCATGAAAAACGCTTTCTAATTTAACCTCTTTTGAAATCGGCATAGAACTGTAGGTCTTTGAAATGCATTTAGCTCCGAGCTTTCTAATGCTTTGTTGGGCAACCCTATTTTACTTATTCGGCTAACAGGTAGCAGATACAATGACTACTTTGTATCAGACTTAAAAAACAAATCATTGGACACCTTCCAATAAAGAAGCATCTCACAATTCATTCCTTAGTTCTTCAAACATGAACCTTTAACTAATACAACGTATTTTTCATGTCCGACCCTTCCGAAGGCCATCATTGAACTCATTGAACTTGAACTGGTTGCCTTGTTGCACTCACGATAAGTGAGTGGTAATAATTTGCGCACTTCTAGCTTGAAGAACTCAAAAAACAAAAGCGCGGGCTCAACGACGAATGTGGAAAAAACAGGGTTGCGGTCAGTTCTAAGAAAAAAATGGGGTAGTGTAACAAAGCCCGAGGAGTCTAGCGCATCATGTCAGGGTTTACAATTTTATGCTGATGGCGAACGACTCAGTGAGAAAGCTCTTCTCAAAGCAGTGTATTCTACTCTCGGAGGCCTTGCTAATTCCTCGCGAAAAGCGATACTCGTTGAAAAACTAATTGTATGTGAGTTGAGACTCGAACGTTGTACTCCCAAATATCTGGGACTCGAATCTCTAACTCAAACAACGCCACTGACACAACACTTGTCAGCTCAACTTGGTAGAACCAACTATAACCAACTTAACAAATAAGGTGGCGCAACAAAGCTATTGAAGCTTCAGGGCCTAAAGGTGCGACCACACTATGCCGACCGGCATCAATCGGCATTACTAGCACAGAGTAGATAATACAGAGTATCCACTTCCACCCCTTCAACCCGAAACACCCGCAAAAAATTTTTCAACATGGCGTCCTATTTCTGAGTTTGAGGCTATGTGCTCACTAGTATGAACTGTAAAAACTTAACAAAACGCCTGCATCGGTATGAAATTTTTTACTAATTTTTGTCTTTTTCAGTGAAATACTGGTCAAAATGGAAAAAAAAGTTATTTCCTGCAATTTAAATTCATTTTTCTGAATTCTAGGCTGTATGAAAATTAAAAATTATCGATTTTTTTTGCAACCAAAAAAAAATTTTTTACTTTTCAAACTCAACTGACTTTGATCTGTGGGAAGTGAAGGCCAGTGCGGTTTTCCGGGTGCGGTTTTCCGGTTTGATTTAGCTTGTAGGCAAAACGCACTACCTTGCTGCAGTGGACTCTCTGGTTATACTCTGTGATTACTAGTATGAACGAACTGATCGGCCTTCCTGCCTACCGAAACCCGGTGCGGATTAAAACCGAATGCAATGGATACAATGGCCGCTCAATATAGTGTAGCCGCACCAAAATGTATTTCAAACGCCTACAATTTTATGGCGATTTCGAATGTTAGAAAGCTCCTTTCTTGGCAGTGTATAATTACTCTCGGAGGACCTGCCAATTACTCGCGAAAAGCGATGCCCGTGAAAAATTTCCGGATCTCAAGGATTCATTGTGCTCCTCGGAATAACGGATGATGCGGAGGTGGAAAGGGGGAGGGGTAGGAGGTGATGAATAGGGGAGCATTGATGTGGTGACTAGGTTATTGGGGATGAAAACCCTCACTGAAACATATGCAGCCCTAAATGACCTTTAGGATGCTGTTCAGTGGAAGGTTAGAGATGTCGCCCAGTTCGTCGAAGAAATATTCTCCGAGGGTTTTTTCTTGGTATGGGACACTCAAAGAGAAGTGGATCCTTCTACTGCCTCTTCGTCTTGGCAACCTTAACATAAGTCGGATGTGTTAATGCCCATTCTCATCACTTGGGTACCCAATGAATTGTGATTTGTGAGAATGCCAAACAAGCAAAGAGAACCGATGAATGCTAAGCTAGAATAGAATTTCAGTTTTTTTGGAAGTATCTAAGTACGGGTTTCTGGAAACTTAGCACGTTTCTAAAGATAACCACCTGTTAGAGAAGAATTATCAAAAACTAAGGGGATTTTTTTCTTTCGCTTTATCAAAAGCTCCAAATGGTTTTGTTAAGTGAGGTACTCTCTCGCATAATTCTTATGGTATCACAATGGACCTAATATTGGTCTAAGTGTGTCAGTTGTTTTCCTGACAGCCATTTTAACCTAACCTAACCTAACCTAAGGGGAATTGTCCATTAGCAGCTGATTCGTGTGTTTGTGTGATAATTTCGATTGTTGGCGTGGTGTTGCCCAATCGGAAGACCTTAGAAAATCAACAGTCTCTTCAGTCCAGTTTGAAATCTGAAAATAAAGTGGTTTGTAGTTCACTAACACAACTTAATATTCAGCTGAATACGTGTATCACAGATAGGTTTCGTGTTAAAAAAGCAACAATGTAAGCAAATGGAAGTTGTGGGGACAAGTTAACGCTTTCCCTCTTATCTTTATATCTCAGCATTTGTACGCGATCGTCGGATATTAAAAATAGATAATCAAAGAAAATCGTCGTCAAACTGATGTTGGGGCCACTGTTAGATGGAAAAACCGAACCAACAAAGAAGTTTCTGTCGACACGACTGGATAGATAAAATAAATAATACAATAATAGTAGAAAGTGTTCAAATATCTAATACTGATTTATCATTGCGGTTTATACAACTTCTACCAAAAAAAATCCAAGACAAAAGAAAAAGCTACTCGAATGAGCCACGTAGCACAAAAATCGGACCTTCCATCAGTAAAACCTAAACTCGCCCTGAATGTCATCCAGAGTTATTTTTTTAAGCCAATGGTATGCCTCAACTCGCCTTAAATAAGCCATATATTTTTGCGTTTGCGAGTTCAGGTAACGAATAGGGCTGTTAAATTGCACACAGGGTTGTGTGGTGATTTCGTGGTTTAGGGTTTTACGCGAACCTAAGACCCATTTTTTGAGCCATTTTCTGACGGTTGTCAAGCGAACTTGGGTTAATCCAGGGTAGAGCCTCATACCCGATCCTTTTACAGTAGAATCTCTATCAATATTTCTTATTATGTATTATATTATTGGAAAGCTGGTGGGCGATTCTTCGCAGAAATTCTAGGCAAGCCAATTCATTCAGACTTCCTGACTGCAGCACATTACAGTGCAGTCGGTAAAACAATTTATCACAAGTTATCGTTAAGAGACTGTAATGCCTCAAACTTTCCTCGAAATAGTTTAAAAGCGGAATATTTGACTTACCTCATATTTTTCTATCTGTTTGATGGCACTGACAACAGAAAGTCCAATTATGTGTTGAATTAAAGGCAACCTTCCTCCCAAAGTCGAGTGAATTGGTATGTGTAGTTGTAAGGAAAACATAGCACAACCCAACGGACTTAACCACTGCAATATTAAAAGAAAACAATTAAATGCATGTTTTTCTCCATTAAATCCGTTCCAATACTTACTTGATTGTTGCTACGGCCCATGCCTTCTGTTTGAACTCTTGGCAAAACGGCTATGCCGTGAGTTAGATTCAATTCAGAAACAATATTCATTGAGCTGCTTATAATGGGCGCATAAATAACAAGACGACCTACATCTTTAGTTGAAAGGTTCTGCAAATAAATAAATGGTAGATTATAAAAATGGGACCTTTGTTAAATTTACAAATGCTTCTTACATCGAAATAGTCAACAGTCGAAAAGTCCTCAGGACAGGAATGGATTAGAATTGGAAGAACATTCGTATTGGCACCTGGAACTGTTTCGTTTTTTCCACAAAATTTCATTGAAAGCTTTGATGTTTGAATCATGTTATCTGCATTGTAATCACTTTTTAGTTTTTCTAAAACTTCGAATTTAAGCTAAAAAGGAAATAGTAAGTTATAACATGAATAAGATAAATCAATTGTACAAAAAATTATTAAAATAAAAGTGCGAAGACGAATGGGAAATATCTTAGGAAGTTTTGCTGTAAAAAGTAAAATAAAAGTATCAAAGTGCTGAGCTGAAAATAGCGACGAATGGTGGTGAAATTAATTAATTTTTTCATAGAAAAAACACCTATGCATTAGTGCAGGAGCACAAGTAAATAAAATAAGTAGAAAATCAGTTTGCAATGGTTGCAAAAGACGATATTGGTAAGGTGTGGCAAATTGGATTAATTAAGCAGGTTGACTATTGTTAGAGCCTTGATAGAATTTCTCATGGCGATCCAAAAAAAAAATATTTCCATCTTATCCATATAAAAAAAATAATTACGTATACACCCCAGTGATTAACTTCAAAATGTTTTAATAGTATGTTCTCTCATTTGCGATTGTCAAGATTCTTCACTGGCAAAACACCGCTACGCATTGGATAGATTTGCATCCACGTACTCGTATGTTATAAGATACTTTTGTGTTGAATTATTAAACACAAGCAATAATTCGCAGCCGAATACTGAGTCTCAGTAGTCAAAGCAGCAAAATGTTAAGTACACACGAACGATGTGCTAAGATAAAGTCGAATAAATATAGAAGCATTCTAGTTTTGAAAGAATTTTGGAGATCTGCTCATCAATTTTTAGTTTCCACTTTAAGTTCTCGTTGACGTGGGAATATGGGGATGAAATATAGTCATGTTACTCGGGGATAGCACTGCATTGTAAGGATTTGTAATCGATTCAGTGGTTTTTTGAATTCACGTTCCCGTGAGAATATGGAGATGAAATATCGTAAAATAACGTAATAATGTAGCACTCTAACGTTGAATGAATTTTTGATATTGCTCCAGTATTTTCTGCGTTCCCGATTATGTTCCCGTTCCCATTGAAATGTGGGGATTAAATATAGTACATGCACTCTAACGAAAAAAATGATTTGTGGTGACCCCAGGGCGACCCTTGGGCTTCAACGAACAAACCTAATAAATATTTGAGTTAAACTGCAAAATATGCAATATTAGTTTAATTGATTTCATGTTGGATTCGAATTCAAATTGATTGCAAAACACAAAATATATGTAGACACACGAATATTTGAAGCAAATGTCAACAGTTGTTTTTGGCACTTTGCTCAAACTATCTTTTAGTTGAAAGGAGGTGCAGAAATACTGCTCTAAAGCGATCTAGATAGTATATATGTTCATTAAACGCAAAATCTTCTTGCTCGGAGCAGAAAAATTGTTATGAAACAACAAAACGCTGTTTTTTCTGTTCTAGATCGATTTAAAGCAGGTCCTTAAACTTAGTATTGAAAAATGGACATCATATTAATGCCTTTGGTTATTAGAAAAAGAAGTTGTTTTTGTAAATTTATGGTTGGGGTATGCCACACTCCAGTGGGAGGAGCGCGTTATAAAAAAAAATAGGTGAAGGTTAAAGTCCTAAACAAAACAAATACCACCTGATAGGATCACCGAATCATCCAAGACGAGTAAAAAATGGATGCAGAAGTTATCCCGTAGATGTCGTTTCGCGCGAAGCAAAACTTTTGTCTTCGTATTCCCTGTAGAACTGCTGTTATATTGTAATCGCCAAGCTTTTGTTTTCTATTCGCGATCCCTAATCTTACGACCTTCTTTTATAGTTTTTGTTCGCAACATACAATAAAATAATATTATGCACATCTTTGCCTTCAGCTATTATGGGGAATTGTTCGAGAATTAAAGAACTTACAAACAGTTATGTGTTTGTGCTTCTATATAACGTGAATAAAATTTAGACTTATTGTAAAATCAAAGTAAACTTACTTCATGTCGTCCCAAAAAGTACGCATTCTGATACGTTATTTTAGGCCCTGATTGCATTACAGGTTCTTTCTTTGTTGTCAAGCCCAAATGTTTCACTAGAAGATCAGAGAAAATTTCCAGGCGGTTTTTTTCATTTTCTTTCAGAACACGGTATTTGGTTTCGTCAGTTTCGTATTCGCTGGGATCGGTTTCCAGATGTACCTATATTTGAAAAAAAAGTTATTACACAGAGAAAAACTACAATTTATGAAATAAAAGAACTGATAGAACCAACTGCGAACAAGTGGGTTTCGTTATTCATTCAAGAGCAAATAAATGTGATGAAATAAAAGTTTAAGTTGCACAAATTATACGAGTATTTGTGAAAGTTTGTATGTATGCTTCTGCTTACATTGTCTTCACATAAGGAACCAAAGATCAATCGGAGTATTTTTCTTTCTTAACGACCAAGAGTTTCCTCATCCACTTTAGATAAGGTCTATGTTTCAACTAAATAAATAACGAGTTTACTAACGCAGGACATGCCAATTCCTCGCGAAAGACGATACACGTGGAAAAACATTTTTACCTTTGTTGGGCTTCGAACCACGAACCTATGGGTTAACAGGCAGACATGCTAACCAAACCATCACGCCACGGGTACCAAAGTACGGCAACTGGCAAGCGTAATTCCCTGAGGCCGAGTCAAAGCCAGAACCACAGAGGCAACTGGTCTTCAAGCTTTAAAATTGTCGGCATAGGATTCAAGGTTAGTTGTATGTACACTCGATTGGAAAAAACAAAGGCTATCTCATATCATTTCACAGTGTTAGCTTGTATGCGAGTCCTGAAGAGGATTCGTACCTTGTCTACAACAAGGTAGGGTCCGAGTCTAAGCCCCTCGGAAAGTTCGGAAATCCATAACAATGTTTTGTAGATTGCAACATGGTCAATTTGGTTGAAGGTTGATTGATCATAATTGGCATGTACCTTTATGAATTTTGAGATGAGGGAAGCGTGTGCTACTAACAAATGGGTTTACAGCCCGATTCGGCCCAATTCACTGATCATAACGTTATGACCTGCTGAAAACCACATCACAATTTAAGTATTGAATGGAGCTGTTGATTGCTGAAACGTTGGAACTTGTTAGGTATCAGTGATGTCGGGTAGAAACGGGCTGTAAATCGATTAATCTGAGTCCATTTCGAAAGGTTTCTTTTTTCATGCAGGCTATGCTCGCCGATAGTGTTTCCAAAGATGATCTTTTTCCTTAGTTCTACATGAAAATGGCCAAGGATGATTATCACGTCTCTAGGACATTGCTTAGGTAAAGGGTCCGCCAAATAACTTTTTTTTTAAAAAAAAACTGCTGAATATTTTCTCAAATTTCTTTTTTTAATTAAAAGTACAATCCTTCCGGTTAATAATGGAAAATAATTTCATTCAAATGGCTGCCTCGTCTGGCCATGCAGTAGCCTCCACAATCGGTCCAATTTTTAAGCACATTATCGATTATGTGCAGCTGTATTTCACCAATGGCTTCATATTTGCCTTTAAAGCGTCAATTGTCTCTGGCTTGTCGGCGTAACACTTATCTTTTACGGCACCCCACAAATAATAGTCCAACGGTGTCAAACCGCAGTTCCGATGTGACCAAACGACATCAGCTCTGCGGCTGATAATGCGATCTTCAAAAACAGGGCGCAAAACATCGAGTGTAGTTTCTGCTGTGTGGCACGTAGCGCCGTCCTGTTGAAACCAAATGTTGCCAATATCCTCCTCTTCAATTTTTGTGAACAAAAATTCGTTCAACATGGCCCGATAACGATCGCCATTGGCTGTAACGGCCACTCCTTGCTCATTTTCGAGGAAAAATGGCCCAATTACGCCTCTGGACCAAAATCCACACCAAACAGTGACTCGTTTTGGGTATATCGGCTTTTCAATGTATGCGTGCGGATTTTCTGTGCCCCAAATGCGACAATTTTGCTTGTTTACATACCCACCAAGATCAAAATGAGCTTCATCTGAAAAGATGATTTTTTTTTGGCACACATTCTGCAACATTACCATGATTTTCAAAGTAATGTCGCAATATTCAAGCACGTTGTTCAAGCGTATACACAACCATAGGTTTGTTCGTTAAAGCCCTAGGGTCACCCTAGGGTCGCCACAAAGCGTTTTTTTGAGAAACCTAAATTCACCCTGAATGTCAAATTGAGTGTTTTTTGAGCCATAGGTTTGCCATAGGTTTTCCCCAAACTCGCCCTAGCTTTTTGCTGTGGCGATTTCAGGGCTGTCAAATGGCATGTATTTTTTTTTTAATGACAGGGTTAGGTTAGGTTAGGTTAGGTTGAATGGGGGGTGCAGCCACAAGTGGCAACATCTCACTCGGATCTCAAGGATCCATTGTGCTCCCCGGTAAATCAGAGGATGAGGAAATGGGAGGATTGGAAAGGTAAATGACAGGGATCAGGGATGTGTGGTCATTTGTGGTGTAGTGTTTTTTGAGGACTGGAAAACCCAGGTTTTTTTGACAACTCATAGGGTTGTCAAGAAAGCCTGAGTCAACCCTGGGGAAAGTTCAACGAACAGACCTCATATTCGTTCAGCGGAAGGATAAAACTAAATTATCTGCCAAATCACACATGAGCTAAGTGATACCATTCACGAAATAAGCACTAGTTGAAAAAAAAAAAAAAGATGGCGGACCCTTTATATTATGTTTTTTAGAGGAGCTCGTAGAAACAGTCTTTGGAGTTATCATCTTTCCTTTTTGTTCGAGCGAGGACGTATGTTTAGCACAATTAAGCGTTGATACGGATACTCAATATACGCTCATTTTGGCTGATAACTTCATCCTTGAGTCTCTCTCTAACATTAAACCAGCACTCAAATAAGAGTTGTTTCTCTTGTCTGTAGCAGTCACCTATTTGGGGGGGCTGTAACACGGATGACAAAGACAATATGGCTGACACAATAAAAGAGGCATACTAACAGCGATAGTGAATGATAGTGTTCTTAAAGGAACCGCTGCTTTAACAAGACCGTTGTCTAGGTCTAATTCTTGTTTTCTTTTGCTTGGATTCTTAATGGTAAAACTATTATTGTTATTTGAAGCTGATGATTGCTTATAAACCAAGTTTTTTAACGCAACTTTTACCTTATGAAAAAACCTTTGCGCGGAGGGCTGATCCATTTTTGATCCCCTTGAACAAAAAGGGCCAAACAATTCGGTGTCAGTACCCTGCAGCTTGTTCAACGAGAACCTATAGATGTTTATCTGGGTTATCTTAGATATGGTCGAATATTGATGACTTTACCTTTTATTTTTTGGTAGCAGCGCCACTGTTTTTTTAAACGGGTGGCTATACTTCGTTAAGTTTGCTTTGGATAATAATCGACCAACAAGATACAAGGAACTGAAGGTTTGCAGCTTTTGGTGAGAAAAAAATTGTTTTCATTCCAAATGTCTTTAAAAATTTTCCAACAAGAAATACTTTTTTCTTTTCTTTGTCCCTTTCTCGCAACAAAGCTGGCTTCAATGTTCTTTGCCTCTTGGAATAGTCATTCGCTTTAAGAATGTTGTCTACCAGCTCAAATTCAGTGTCGAGATAATTCTTATCACATTTTCTATGCGCTACATATATATATATGTAGGTATCTGCGATTGTGTGTTATTTTTTCCTTTAGATTGTATACCCCTTGGTGGTATAATAGTTGGCATGTCTGGCCGTTACGTAGAAGTTCAAGTTTCGAATCCTAGAAACATCCAATTGTTTTTCTACATGTATCACAAAACTTTCGATACTATGTAATTTCACTGTCATGAAAAGCCCTTCCTCACTTAAAATTTCGCCAAGCAATTGGTGGAGAGAAATGCACTACACACCAAGGCTTCCTGATCTCTGTTGTAACACCCTATTTTTTGTTTTATTTATACATTATATGTCCCAATGTACCTTTACCTGTAATGAATGACTGTAAAACATTTTTTTGTGACTTATGTCGAATTCCTTTCAAAAAAAAAAAATCGACTGCAGTCGACTGCAGTCAATTTTTTTTTCAAAGGAATTCATTTAGGAGGAAAAAAATCGACTTGCCGTCGATCTCTTTTTTGAGACGGATTTGCACACAGATTTTCACACACACAACAATTTTGACAGATCGAAAACGGCAAACAAAAACATCAGCATATGAAAAAATTAAAGGAAGCAGAATTGTTTTGTATTTAGTTGTGAATTTGGAAAAGATTTGGTGAAAAAAAATATAAAAATTGTGTGCTTAACAATATGAATGTAATTGTTTTGTTCCATGGTGCTTGTTTTTCTACATTAGCCAGTTGGACACACACACATTTATAAAAAAAAAATCGCTACTTTTTTAATTTCCTAAATACCCAAAAAAGAATCGAATTTAGTAGCGACTGCAGTCGACTGCAAATTGGTGAAAGGAAATCGACATTAGTGTATATGAAAAATTTTAACTCCAGCCTTTACATTTACATAAACTTTCAACTTAACATTAATACGTCTTGTTTTTTATTTTTTATCCAATAAAACCCATTTGTACAGTTTTCTCTGTTCAAAAAAAAAACAATTTATATTTACCTGAGAAAATACCGCCTTTCCACCACTCTTCACGTTACTGGCCAGAAGCAAGCTCGGGGTATTCCATGTCTCCTCAGAACCAAGAATCTTCACGTCCAGATTGTGCATGTCACCTTGCAGATCTTTCAGTTCAATGGACCTTGGACACACTATAGCTCTAAGCCGGATGTAATGTGACCACAAATACGAAGAAGTTTTCACACACGAGCAAAAAAACGACGAGATAAAGACAAAAAAAAAGATTTTCGAGCAAGCAGGCAAATGATGTATTTTTTGTGTTTCTTGTCTTTGGTGGTGGGGATTGATTCATGATAAGGGGGATAGCTTTTGAGTAAGATTGGTGTAAGTTTGGTTTTGCAAATGATTTGCGTTTTAAGCTAAAAAATTTGTTTGCAAGCGGGCGCAGTATGATATGAAATTGAATCGCTAACGAGTACATACGTGCGGTTACCAAGTTTCTGGGTCCAATGGAAATGATTCATGTTCTAAGACACTGTCTTCAAAAAAATGTCGTCAATTGTGTGTGTTTGATACGAGTATGGGTAGGGATTTTGATTAAGGATTTTTTTTTTGTGCCGCCATTGCATATTACTTCAAAAATAAATTAAGCGACAAAAATAATGAATGTGAATTTATGAGAACCAACTTCAAATGAGTTAAGATCTGTTTTATGTTGGTGAGAAGATTATGAGCTTCGGATCATTGACAATTTTGTTCGGGGTATACTGTCCGTGTCCACCAATTACACGTCAAAACATTTGGAAAATGTAAGAGAAGTTTGGACAGTATAAAATATCAGGGGCGGACGATTGTTTTCAACTATCGGCATTCCAAACGCAATTCACAAAAAATTTAATACAATGAATATTACGGCATACTGTCCATTTTGCTTGTCTTCTGTACCTGTAAGGTTTAAGTCTAATGGAACCAGGGGTTTTTTTTCAAACTTTCAACTAAAAAAGTTGATTTATCTAAAAAATTTGCACGACGCGACGGTTCTAAGGATTCTGGGATGTGTATACCATGGAAGCATCTTGAGTTATCTGCTCTTAATTACATTCATTGACTACCTGCTGGAAGATAAAGTAAAGAACACAAAGGTTCAGCAGGAATTCTTTGCTGACGATGAAATGAGAATCTTACATCTCTGCAACGAACTTGAGGTATCGGTAGACGTTTTAGAAGCAAACGAGGACCGTATTAGTCCAAAAACTACTGAGTACTACTTATGTTTTCTGATTCTACATAAAGGTTTGTTCGTTGAAGCCCTAGGGTCGCTCTGGGGTCGCCATAAAATGTTTTTTGAGAAACCTAAATTCGCCCTGAATGTCAAACTGAGTGTTTTTTGAGCCCTAGGGTTGAACTAGGTTTTCCAAAAACTCGCCCTAGGTTTTTGATGTGGCGAGTTGAGGGCTGTCAAATGGCATGTATTTTTTTTAATGACAGGGATGTGTAGTGATTTGTGTTTTAGCGTTTTTTGAGGACTGGAAAACCAAGGTTTTTTGACAACTCATAGGGTTGTCAAGAAAACCTGGGTCAACCCTGGGGAAAGTTCAACGAACGGACCTATAATTACTCCAGACATTTAATTGAATGCAAACGTATTTCCCAAGGGTGAATAGTATCTAGTATTTAAGTAATCTGTTTTCAGGGATGAAGCAACTTGTATCAATCGTAACGAAGGTTTGATGAAATGGAGGTAGGAACCCGCCATCTTCTCTGATAGAAAAATCCACCAAGATTGAAAGAGTTTGCAAATCCGCCGTTGTGAATTTAGCTCCTCTCTCTCTAAAAAAAAAAAAAAAAATAGAAAAATAAATAGATTAGCGCAACAGAGCGGGGAGTGAGGGAATTGAAGGTACGTACAACTTTTTGCCAGAGCAGCTAATCGGATTCAAACCTTGAACCTTCTACGTACACAGGCAGACAATGAGACTTGACGAATGGGTTTTCAATTTGATTTTTTTGGGTGGGTTATATTTTTAATTTTGTTTGCTTCACATTTTAAATAAATAGGGTGGCGCAACAGAGCGAGGAGCCTCTGGGCCTAGCACATATCTCACAACCATGCTTTGTGAGGGAATGGAAGGGACCTACAATTTTCTGCCGGTTCCGAATAGCTAATCGAGAAAGCGCTTTTCATGGCTATGAATACTAACGGAACGAAACGAAAAAGCATTTTTGCCTCTGTTGGGATTCGAACTCGAACCTCTGGATTAACAGGCGGACATGCTATCCATCACACCACGGGTACCACATTTCAGGTTTGCAAAAAAGACGAGCGTCAAATATCAACAAATTCATCTTCCGATTTTTATTTAAAGAGGACGGACTTACGAATACGATTTGATTCAGGCCTGCCGTTTTGTCAAAGAGAACACGGTCAAAAAGGCAAAGGCGTTCAAATACGGTCGCGAAGCAAAAAAAACAAAGGCAGATCAAAACACTCTTTGTACATACATATGGAACACAATTTGCGTTTGTTTTGGAACAATGTAAAAAAGGGAGATTATAAGGTCAACGCGTACCCCACAAGCGGATGACCAGTGTGAGGCACTTAAGTGGGAGAGATTGATTCTTTTGAGATCACGATGCTCGTAAAGTCGAAAAAAGGAAGAAGAAGGTGTAGTGGAGAATCACGCCTTTTGAATATTTTGTTGTACTATAATTTTGATATCGACTACATTAAAGTTTCACACAACGACGAAAAACACCCAAAAACAGCATAAGAGATACATGAAAACGGAAAAAGAGAGAGTTTATCTGTTTAAAAATATCGAATGAAAAAAAAAATGAATAAGCCAACCTCGAACTCCAACGTAACTGGCAAACACGCTAACAATTACGCATTGCCACCACAAAAATATCAATAGTATGTATTTGAAAACTACCCACCACTTGTCTAAAAGCCGGTCTTTCTAAGAAGTTTTATAACGTGAACCCCACTTAAGGGTTGGTTACCTGTCCTCATAAAACTAATTGGACTTCGTCAGAATGGAATGAACGATGAAAAAAAAAGACTAACAGAAAAACTAGAATTTTGAACTGACAAGTTTGATTGAGCATTTTTTGTGCAGATTATCTCTTTCGCGTGGGTACGCAAAATTAAGTGGCATCAAGAACAATCCGCAGAAAAACCAAAGCCTGAAGTGGTTCGAACAAAATATAAGGTAATCTTATGATCGAAAAGGGACTACTACCGATGAAAGAAAAAAAAATATTTAAGAAACGTATTTGAATAATATTTCATTACATTCCCTTACTTTTCTCACAGGGATCGTTCAACCAGGATGGAAACTTTTAGAAGACACAATGTTTTCCACACTGTTTTCAAGTTTGAGATGTTTATTCACTACCAAAGAGACAACAGGTCACATTCAATTCTCATCCCCGTAATCAGAAATTTATCAGTTGACACCACAAATTTCGGATACTAAATAACGAGTTTCCATTTCTTTTTTGGCAAGCAAAGCCCAAGTAACTCTCTGGCAAGTTCTTCAATCATTTTTGTTACGTTACATGTTGCACATATTGAAGATTTTATAAAATTATCTCACAATTCACAATGAGTATGAATGAATGAGAAATGAAATTAGAAAAAAAAACAAAAAACAAATTTAGATACATAGCTGCAAAAAAGTGTCTTTTTAGTAAATTTCAAAGCCGATAGTTTCATTCTCGTTGTGAAAAATTCATAATAAAATAAATATACAAAAATATTTACACATTATTTCAAAATGTATAGATAGATTTAAATTACACACTCGCTCACACATTAAGAAGAAGTTAAGGCATTTAAAACACCAAAACAAAGGGAAATCGAAGGAAATGGAAAATAAAAACCACACAAATGAACAAAACATGCAAGACTTACGGTTTCCTAGAAAGTGTTGAGCTAGATTCGTCGCTGTCAGTAGAAAAGTTTTTCTTTACAGGCGATGGATGGTAACAGAATATGTAATGCATCATTTTGACCTTTTGCCATTTATCATACGAAAACTGCACCAGTTCATGTTCTCGAACCTACAAAACGAAAATCTTTAAATGAACACATTTTTAAATAAATAACTAAACATTTACCTCTGCCGTGCGATAGGTTGGAAGTACAATGTGAAGGACATCGGAGCAGAGTGAGAGCATTTTGCCACCTCGAAGAAAATAGTCTACTAAAATCTCTCCTAGATCAGCAGACACAGATCCACATATTACCAGCAATGAAGTATTGTCAATCCATGTCTTTTCTTTTACCTGTTGAGATGACAAAGGATAGATAGTGTACCTAATGGAAGAGAGATCACAAGTACAATCATTTGAAAGCTTTTAAGGCATTTTTATTATTATTATACATATCTCTCTCCAGAATATTTTTAAGTGTAGAAACAACATTGTCTCTGGAAGTGGCTACGTCAGAATAAACAAGAATGTTTGGAGGCTTACACTCCTTTAAACTGTCTTTGTTTCTTCGAAGACTTGGCCGTTTTGTATTATTTTTGATAGCCGAGATCGGTTCAGGAGTTTTATTTGGCAAGGTTTCAGCCTTTTTCTCTTCTTTCTTAGCCTCAGTCACTTTTATGGTAGAAGGTAAAGGTTCCGCAATCGATCTTGGAATTGGTTCGATCTTAGCAGTTACTATAGACTCTAAATGTGAGGGTTTTGGTTCGACGACTACTTCGGTGGGTTTGGAAATAATGGCCTCTTTTTTGAACTCAACTTGTTTTACAGGAGAGGCTTTTGCTGGTGAAGATGCTTTTGCAGGAGAAGCCTTTACTGGGGACTTTGCAGGAGAGCCTTCTGCTGCTTTCATTGTTTTGATTGCTGTTGGCTCTTCTGCTGCTCGTTTCATTGGACTAACCTTGGCTTCTATTTTGGGTTTTTCACTGAGCATTTTAATAGGCGATAATTTTTTAGACTCGATCGTTTCCTCTCCAATCGATTGAGATGAAAGATCTGGAATATTTTTTCCAGAAGGTATTAAGTCCGGCTTCACTATGCCCGTTTTGCCTTCAGTGCGATTTTTGTTGTATTCGAATTCAGTTGCTTGATTTGCAAGCACACTCAAGCAACGCAAGCCATCTAAATGCTTATGCCAATCTTCCTCACAGAGTCGACTCTCACAGCGTGAAGTAAGTTGTTTACGAAGGTGTTTCTTCATCATTTCATAGGGTTGCGGCTGACCTTCATAGGAAACAGCTGTGACAGTAAGCAAGGAAGGGAAATATAAAAAAATGATTGTGCATGATTTCAATGTGAAAAAATTGATTGCGCCTTACATTCAATACGAATTAAAGGTAGCGAATCGTTTATGCATAAATTATTTTGCAAAAATGTTGCTATGAGAAGATTTGTGAAGTGATCTATGTCGCTCTCGAGCAGCACCGCAAAATGTGAGTCGACTTTCCATGCGATTGGCTTACCGTATTTTTCGACCTAAGAACGAAAAAGAAAAAAGGAAAAGTTCAAGGAAAGATTGAAAATTTAAGGGCTTGCTGCCATTATCAAAATCAAAAGTACATAAAAACATGTGCGAATAAGCGTGAATAAATAGAGAGGCGCAACTGTGCGGGGCACCCCAGAGAATAGGGCTTTTCTCACAACCATACCTTGTGAGGAGTGGAGGGAGCCAACAAATTTTTGCCGATTCCGAACGGCTAATCGAGAAAGTGCTTTTAATGTCAATGAAATTACGATCGGAGAAATTCCTAGTTCCTCGCGAAAGGCGATAACCGTAAAAAAAACATTTTTTGTCTTCCGTTCGGATTCGAACTTCAAACTTCACTCTGAGGTTCTCTATTTAACAAAATGCTGCGGGGCCGGCGAGGCGCGAAACAGTGCGTCGATCGTTTGGAGATGATGGACAAAAATCAATTTTTCGAAACTACACTAGATAACTTTGCAAAAGTTGATGTATTTGTAATAGAAAAGTAGTCTTACGAAAATTTAAGAAACGTTCAATCACCCCCTCCCCCTTGCAAGCATATTTCTGCACGTTATGTTAAATCTTAAAAATGACTTTCAATATTGTTAAATGAACTTTAACCCCAGAGATGAAGCAAACTAAAGAATTTAAGTTTTTATATTTTTATTTATTTACAAAAAAATTTAAAAAGTGAATATTTTTACAGTTTGAAAAAAATCCTTATGTAATAAATTGACCACAAATCTCAATGTATTATATTTTTTTTTTTGGAAAGATCAAGATCTAAATATCTTGTGATGAAAGAACTTTTTTGTTTCCCCCAGAATCTGCTCCTACAGCAGATGAACGTTCGGAAACTTCTGCAGCAAACCTCAACTCTTCATTTGAATTAGAGGATAAAAGACCTGCAACTCTTGGTTTTTTTTAAGCTTCCGAAAATGGTATTTGGGGTCTATCCCGACTAGAAGCCTGTTCATTAAGAAGCGATGTATTTAGCAAATAGGTAGAAACGCTAGGAGGAAGCATACTTTTTTCAAGCCAAGCCTCATGCCGCCTTTTGAAAAGTGTAGGCATAACAAAATCGAGGTCAAACAAACTGTGAAGTGGTGTCAGTTTGGTGAATGTATGCTGAGTATTATTATGGACATTCATAGCCTGCCTAAGCCATTGGTCGCAATTTTGGCTGTCAATATCAACAAAACTCCTTAGGTATTCCGCTAAGGGTCTGTGACTTCGCTCTAGTGAACCATTGGCCTGTGGATGGTAGGCGGCATTTTCGTTAGATTTCCAGATTTATTCTTTTGGCATTTTTCACAGTTCCTTATATAGCTTGCGATATCTTTGTGCATGTTCTTCCATCGAAACTGACAGCGAATGCGTGTATACGTTTTTGATGTTCCCTGATGTCCTCCAAGTGGGGAATCATGGAAATCTCGGAGAACTGTTAAAATATCAGCAGGATCCGTTAAAGTGACAAACCTTTTGTTTGGAGCAGTGACTATTTTGTCATTGAGTTGGTTATTACTTTCTTGAGGTTTTTTGTTCTCAATTATTTTTGCCTTGCTCCTAGTTTGCACAGCTTGTATTGGGTGTGTATCTATTGGGATCCTACTGAGCGCATCCGCATTACAGTTTGTTTTGCCTGCCTTATACATTATCTTATAATCGTATTCCGACAGCTTATGATGGAACCTAACTAGTCTTGTTGTTGGGTCCTTAACATTAAAAACACCAATCAGGGGGCGATAATCCGTATAGATAGTAAAATTACGACCAAGGAGGTATGTTCGAAAATTTTTACAGGCTCAAACTATGGCAAGCAATTCTTTTTCTATGGTTGAGTAATTTTTTTCGGCCTTATTTAAAGATCGACTAGCAAAAGCTATAGGTTTATCTTCACCAACTTTGCCCTGTATTAAAAATATATGCATTTAAATGTCTGTATATTTACTAATACGAAATGAATGACTTTTATCATGACAACGATTTGAAAAAAACTAGTCGAGAGAAATACTATAGTAACATTTTTTGATGAACGGCGAACGTTACGTTGCCGTAGACCCCCCCTCCCCCCTTGTCACATCTTGTCACACTCAGCGAGACCCCTCCCACCCCCCTGTATGCGAACGTATTTTACGGACGGCCCCTATCTATCTACTGATATGCAATTTTTGTTATAAAAATTAAGTTTTTCTTAAAACCCTAAATCTAATCTCCACCTTAGCACCTGGTCGTTGTGTGGTCCGATTTGGATGAAGTTTTCTTTGTTTTTTTATTTGAATTATACAAACGAAACAGGAAAAGGGATTTTGGACTTAATTTAAAATGGCGGCGGTTTTTGCACGGATTTGTTTCATTTGGAAAAGGAAATGTCGTGGGTGGGTAGTTTATCTTCAGTCCGACTTACTGTTAAGCAGGCAAGGCCGCAATTAACTAAACTTAGAGCTTTTAATAAAGAGATAGATGTGAGAGGTATCTGTGTTGATCAGATCGCTTGGATCATCGAAGAAGTAATGTCTTAGATGAGGTAGGGTGCAGGAAATGAACAGAGGATTTGTGGGATTGTCTCTTCTTCATCCTCGTCAAAGCAGCTCCTGCAGAAGTTGGTTTATGGAACACAGAATCTTGTGGCGTGTCTACCTATTTGGTGATTTGAATTTGTTACTCTGTTGCAATTAGCATGACGTAAAAAAAGGATTTTTTTTTTTTGAAAAAGTTCGTTACAAACAGCGAAAACAGCAGCACGAGTCACAGCACGTTAGCAGCACGTGTTGGCAGCACGCGTCGGCAGCACGCGTTGGCAGCACGCGTTGGCAGTTGGTATTGGAGGTTAAACTGATGTTCACATATAGGAATTCATATTTTCATATTTTGTAATATATTTTATCCTGCAAATTACTGAATTCTAACTTATTTACTCGTTTCCTCATAATTTACAGCAATTTTTTCAACCTAACGCTGGCACAACAAGTTTAAAATAATCAAAATATTTTCCATTTAACGTTTGACAGAACAAATGTTTTTTGCATGTGTGCGTGAATTCAGAGTAGATCTCCCAACCAAATGGAAGTAGATCTTTGGCGTTTAAAGTAACGGATTTACTCCTTTTTTCAATGAAACATGGAAAATGGAAAAGGTGTAAATCTTTTCACAAAAGGAGTAATTCTTTTCGTCAATGAAAAACGATATAACATTATTCTTAGTTTAGTTTAGTTTAGTTTAGTTTGAAAAACTTTGTTCCTCACAGAACTGAAAGCACATCCCCAAACATAATAAGCGTTTTGATTTAAGCTCTAAAGACGAGATAGAGAAGTTATTTTAGTACTAAAACGACCTTTTAGTAGAAATCCGAATATGTTCTAATGGGCCAGAAATATTTGTAATGCTCGCATAAATAAAACCAAATTTTTACACAACTAAAGAGTAAGGCAAAAATGCTTTTGTGTCCAAAAAGAACTACAAATTTTGGCTCTTTGTGAAGAACATTTACGTCATCGGCCCCGACCCGCCTTTAATGACCCTCCCTTTGTCAGCTTTATTGAAAAAGCTAGTTTCCTGGCAGCCCAGTTTGCTGGTAAATAGAGTCAATAGTAAATAGATCAACACTTCAACTAATCAAAGTGCGTAACTTCAATGTTAAATATAGTGCAATACGTGGGTTATCAGTTCGAATTCATTCAACACCATTGCCTATGGCGTCAACAAACAAATCGAAAACTTCTCCTCTTTACAGAAGAATGCAGTTGTAACATCATAAGTGAATAAAGATAGAACTTTTAATATAATTTTCAAAATATCAAGGAATTTCGTAACAATTTCGGCATAAATAAATAAATAGGGTGGCGCAACAGAGCGAGGAGCCCCTGGGCCTAGCGCATTTCTCACAACCATGCCTTGTGAGGGAATGGAGGGGACCTACAATTTTCTGCAGGTTCCGAACGGCTAATTGAGAAAGCGCTTTTCATGGCAATGAATTTACTATCGGAGGATTTGCCAATTCCTCGCGAAAGGCGATACCCATGGAAAAAACATTTTTGTCTCTGCTGGGATTCGAACCTCGAACCTCTGGGTGAGCAGGTGGACATGCTAACCATCACGCCACGGGTAAAACAAATTTCGGTATATTGATGCCAAAAAGGAAGCACGATTTTTGTCACTGTCGATTAAGTTGTTAAATATCTGTTGCAAGACTTTTATTTTGAAAATGATTTTAGTCCATTCTATTTGCATTTGTAGTCCAACTTTGTTACAACGCAACGGGTATTGTGAAAGGGCGATCACCTCACGTGTTAACGGACTGATAATGCAAACATTAAACGATTCGACCTCGATTTTTCTTTCTAAGGAAATACAACCTTATTCACATTCTTTTTTTTCTTGTTTCAATAAAATTTTAACTAGGTCATCAGCATTGACTGTGTATGTATCTTGAAGGTGCACATAGCACCTCTCTTGAATAAAATACAAAAAGAAGAAAAAACAAAAAATTTGCCTAAAGAAATCAAACAAGTACGGTGGTTGTCAAAACAATAAGCCGTCTTTCGTTACGCTCATCAGACAACAGGAAAACCACCTTTTATGTCTTATAACAAGCACTGCTCTTAAAAGCCCCACTAGAACACTCATATGAATGCCCTTATTAGAATTTATAAATACAAAATCGATTAGAACATTAAGCAGTATAATAATGAACACCACAGCTCTTACCATAATATTTTCCGAATTATAATCCAAGCAGGGGAGGATATCAGTCTCCAATAGTAAATGCACAGTTTTGTCCTTGTCCAAACAGAGTTCTTCTGAACTGCAGTTGAATGGAATTAGGGTGGGAGGTTCGGGAAACGTCACCCATGGGCTGATGTGAACGTTCTGTGATGGCGTTAGGCAACAACCCCTATGGTCGGCGAACATCCAAAGGAGGTCACAGACCTTTGCCTCTGAGCGATTGGTGCATAGTTCTGAAGTTACGAGATTTGCTTCTGAAATTGTAATGATTGTGTAAGATTGATTGTGTTTTTGTCATTTCTATCTCACCATAGCCTTCCTTGGGAAGCACATAGAATACAACACTAGACTTCTCGGAGAATTTTTCTGCAATTTTTGTGCAGGCATTCTTGATTCGCCACGATTGAACAAAAGTCGCAGTAACATAATAGAGAGACAACATTGCTAACTGAATTCTTCGGATGATGACTTTGCTTGAGGAAAGGGTTTCTGACCACCGCAAAACTTAAAGCAAGTTTGTTAATTCTTTGAAAGTACCAAATACCGATATTCTTGAAACCAATCTTGTTATAGCTTGAACTCCTTATGATGTCATGTTATTGATTGAATCGACACCGTGGGGATAAGGATTAGGAAAAGTTATGAGGGAAATTGTATCCACGACAACTTAAAATAACACTTGAATTGTTTCTTTAGCTAACTTTTAACAGAAGCAGAAGATAACTTCGCGATGCAATCTTTACTATGCTTTGAGATTGGAATTTTTCTGCACAAGATTTCGTAACTACAAGAAGTTTGACAGTTGTATGTTTTTTAAGAGAGAACAAAATGTTACTTGAGAAAAAGAGAACAGCAAGAGAAAATAGAGAGAAAGAGAACATTGGGAATGAGAAATGATTTCCAGTACGCTGTGGATTTCATTTGCATAGTTTTCTGGTTTTCCCGATGAGTCTAGAATTACACGAGAAGACTTTTCAGACTTTAAAAATGAAAAATATAAAAAAGAGTGAATTTTAATTTTGAAAAATAATGAATTGTGTATTTCACAAGAGTTGAGCATGATGGTGGATTTACATGCATCTGCAAGTGCCTGATGAAAAAGGAAGTAAACACAAGATGTAAAATTCATACTTGTCTGATAGAGAGGGAAGACACCAAGTGCAGACGTCTAGTTATAGTATGCGGATGAAAAATTATGTGCAGATGAACATGTTCATTGCTGTTTCTCTTCTAAGGTAATTTTTTTGACAGAAGCCATCTACATAATACTTCAAATTTACAGCTGGATTTTGCCCGACATCACTGACCTAAGTTTACATTAGGTTTGTTCGTTGAAGCCCTAGGGTCGTTTTTGAGAAACCCATCCAGTCGCCCTGAATGTCAAATTGAGTGTTTTTGAGCTCTAGGGGTGACCTAGGTTTTCCATAAACTCGCCCTAGCTTTTTGCTGTGGCGAGTTGAGAGCTGTCAAATGGCATGTATTTTTTTTAATGACAGGGATGTGTGGTGATTTTTGGTTTAGCGTTTTTTGAGGACTGGAAAACCCAAGTTTTTTTGACAACTCATAGGGTTGTCAAGAAAACCTGGGTCAACCCTGGGGAAAGTTCAACGAACAAACCTATTAGTCAATGTTGAACCAACAAATCGACCCTTCGTTCCCATACGACTCAGCGAGTTCCCAATTACCATACATTTGTATATGTCTCGGCGACTGTAAGCAGTGATGTAGTTCCCCACAAATTTCAATTTCACTTCATTGGACGAGTATTTGCTGCTTTGTAAGATCTTGCGCAATTCTTTTATTTAAGCTTATTAGAATAAAGGCAGAGTGCCCTGTGATGCCAACTGTAAGACTTACAGCCCAATTCTACCAAAAAGCCACAATTCACATCCGTTGTGACCTACTGAAAACCACATCACAATTTGAAAAGTTGTGACTTGTGAGACATGAGTGATTTTGGGCAGAATCGGGCTGTTTAGCCCTGCGCAAGCTAGCGGGGTTAGTGCTTGCAATGCGATTCCTATCAAAACGAAACACATGTAACATGCATAGCACGCACCAACCGCGCTGGTTTGCAAAGGAGTTTTTGTATTTACCACAAATTTATGTACCACTAAATAAGGTCACATGTTTGTGTTTTATTTTGAAAGCGATGTAATCGTAGTCGTAGAGTTTGTTTCTTGTTTGAAATTACGAATGAGCCACGAACGTATCCCGTTTTCCTGCTTCAAAAAAGAACTGTCAGATGACTGCAAAACTTCAATTTATTTTTATTTCATTTAAAAAATTCAACAAGTGCATAGTTTAATTATATGTTTAATTGATTTGATTAACTTCTTTTTGCCAACAATGTTCAATCCGGAAGATCACGGCCTGTCGGCCGACTTTCGTTTAACAAAATTCTCAACTCTTCGCGGCTGAGGCTGCAAACTCCCTCAAGATGTTCTTCTTAAATATCTCGAGGGACTAGAAATCTCAAATACATCATGTTCAACAACACATAATTCGCCTCACAAAGATGAAGATTACATTGGTAAAGTTCTTTTCTTCCTCCTAATTATGAATATTCTATAAAGAAACGAGTTATTTTTTTAGGGAGTGGCATGGATTGCGCTGTCATACCACTTTCGCGTCATAAAAACTTATCTCTAGTTCAAACTGTTGACTTTTTCTATCCCCTCGTTGACAACCCGTTAATCATGGGGAAGATTGCCTTAGCTAATGTACTAAGCGATGTCTACGCTGTAGGTGTGACGGCTATCGATAAGCTAAGCCTCATAATAAGCTCCCCAACAGAGTTCTCTGCGGAGCAAAGAGACATTGTTTTACCATTGATTATCGAAGGGTTCAAAGAGTCTGCTCAGTTAGCCGGCTGTAAGGTTGGTGTGAGGAACATTGCTCTCAATCCCTGGTGCATTATTGGGGGAATAGCCAGTTCTGTTTGCAATAGGGATGAAATTATCATGTGAGTTTCGTTAGAAAACAAAAACTTTCTTTACATGTATAGATTTTTTTAAATATAGGCCATCGAACGCCAAACCGGGCGATGCTATCGTTCTTACAAAGCCTTTAGGTACACAACTGGCAACTAACGCACATATTTGGTGGGAAGAAAAGGCTGACAAATACAACAAACTAGTACAGGATTTGAATGAAGCTCAGATATTGGAGACTTTCCAAATAGCAATTAGTTCAATGACCCATCTGAACATGAACGGTAGGCGACTTCATTGTTTTGAAATAAAATTTACAAAATTTTTTTAAAGGAGCCAAATTGATGCACAAGTATGAGGCTCATGCAGCTACCGACGTGACAGGGTTTGGATTGTTGGGACACGCTCTCAATCTTGCTGAGTTCCAAAGAGAGTGTGTAGAATTTGTTTTAGAAAAGCTTCCAATCATCAAGAATGTACTGCAAATTGGACGAATAGTTGGGCAAGACAGCAAACTAAAGAATGGTAAGGCAGTCGAAACATCAGGTGGTTTGCTGATATGCTTACCAGCCGTTAACGCACATCAATTTTGTGAAGAATATGCAGCTATTCATGCTAACAAACAGAAGGCATGGATTGTAGGACACGTTAAGGTTTCCGACAAGAGAAGCGCATCTCTTGTCGAAAATGTGGAGTTTATCGAAGTGGAGCTTTAAGATGTATTTGAGATTATGTGTACATATATATTTTTTATATTTATATTTTTTATAAAGAGAACTTAGATGTCCAACGTATGACAAGTGCATCTGAAAGGTCGAAAGATCAGGATGTATTTTGATAATTTTTTTGGCTTTTAAGTTCTTTTTATCAATAAATATTTGCATTTTAAATTCTTTTTTTTATTTATTGTCGCTCGGGGCTACATGTCCCTAGTCTCACGAAGCCTCGTAGGGTACTATTCATATTGCCCTTGGCACTGTACATCTCTTACAGTTTGTTGTTGAATCTTCCTCTAAGCACATCGTCCTCAGGAACGAGACCAAATATCACTGAGAGTATTTTTTTTAAACTACCGACGGTGTTGTCATCGGTTTAATATAAGATCCATGGTTCTGGTTCAAGGGTTACCCCAGTTCTTTGAGAGACTTTTTTCATTTCTTTTCACTTAATCCAAAGAATAAGAATTGGCAAAAGTAATTCTCTGTTTGATCTCCGCACTGATGTTATTTTCCTTTTTAGGACGAGGTCTTCCCCTTCCGCGATTTCCTTGCAATGTGCTTTCGAAAACCCGTCGAACCGGAGCGTTGATGTTCATCCGCTCTACATGGCCCAGCCATCGTAGCCTGGAAGCTATGACTGACTATTGTGTTGTGACGTTTTATTTTTTGGCTTTGATTAAAGGATAATTGGAGGATTGGAGCACTTTCCATTGGTTTCACTCGGGGAAGCACTCATTTTAAGAACCAATGGAACACCCAAAATAATTTCTGTTCAGTTCAACGTAATTGCCTTTGTGTGAGCGAAACACCTATGGCTCTTAAAAAATATTCCTTGAAGAAAATTTTCTTTTTGACATTTGAGTAACATGTGTTAGTGCTTCTTGAGTCGATTCTCATTTCAAATCGAGAACCGGCTGTCACTCCTCAGAATCATGAGAAGCGATCTTTTTGCACCATTGGAACGGTTTGAGAATGCTTCTGGACGCTCCTGGCTCCTTTTCGTCCAATGGAAAATGCCATTAGTTAGACAGACTTCGTTTGATGGATGTTGGATGGTCGGCTGAAGTTTGCACTTGCCGTCCAATTTTATGTCATAAATTCCTCCGCCCGGTCCAACTTAAAAATTTTCAAAAATATTTGAAAACTATCCATCAAGTTGGCCAAGCGGTCGTCTGAGGGTTCACATTATCAAACATTGGTCGTTCAAGCCAAAGTCTGTCCAACTAATTTTATAGTCTGAACGGCCCTTTTGTGTGGTAAAACACCTATTTTCCCTGAGCAAAATTTTCTTGAGTGGATTTTCAACATCTCATAATCATGAGAAGCGGAAAGAATTTTTACCGAACGCAGCCTTCAGAGGGTTTTTTGCAATTGAGTCTCGTAAGTCTTAAAATAACGGTACCTGTCATACAACCGATATGATAATACTTATTTTTCTAGAAAACGACTCCAATGAGTTCGATAAAATTTTTTGTGAAAGATTATTTTTAGATTGTCTTTCTTATGATGTAAAAAAAGTCTGAAAACGGTACCGTTTTTTCAAAACCGTTGATGGCCTACACGATATTGACGAAATTTTGCATTTTAGCAGTTGTTTTTGACATTTGAGTTAAAGCCCTAGAAAGTCCATTGTTCGTTGAAGCCCTAGAGTCACCCTGGGGTCGCCGCCACAAAGCGTTTTTTGAGAAACCTAAAGTCAAATTGCGTGTTTTTTGAGCCCTAGAGTTGACATAGGTTTTCCATCAACTCCTTGCTTTTTGCTGCAGCGAGTTGAGGGCTGTCAAATGGCATGTATTTTTTTTTTAATGTGGTGATTAGTGGCTTAGCATTTTTTGAGGACTGGAAAACCCAGGTTTTTTTGGCTACTCATTGGGTTGTCAAGAAAACCTGGGTCAACCCTGGGGAAAGTTCAATGAACGGACCTTGTATTAGTGCTTCTTGAGTGAATTCTCACTTAAATCCACTCCCAAATTGAAGGTACTACTGAGGGTCGTACCGTCAAACGCTTCAGCTGGCCGTTATACATTTTTTCTTGATTTGAAAAAAAAAGAAACAAGAAACAGAGTCATCAAAAAGGTTGAACACAACGCCGCACAAGACGAATTAAATCAATACACAGGAATATTTTGTACAATAATGTTTTTATTTCTTCGAAATTACAATAATCATACATCAATTTTATCTGACCAACAGACAAATTTGCTTAAATACTTTTGTAAGGAACGTTACATCTACAAACCATTTTTGGGTATATTTTGTTTGGTTTTATTCACTTAAAACTAGTTTTATCTATATCTATATACTGTTTATTTTAACTTGGCAATCTATGTCAATTGAGTTCTGTAAAAATACATAAAAGTTTTTGTTGATTTACATACTTTCTTCTTGCAAAACAAAATATGTAACTTTATTTTTAAAGGTTAAATTTTGCAATTTTCTTTTATTTTATTAAAAAACTAAATAGCTTAAAGCGGACTTGTGCCATTTGGTTTTATTTTAAATTATTGAAAATAATTGGCTATGTAAGGGTGTTAGGGTATAACATACATTTATCTATTTGGAAGATTGTAAGAGGAATAACATGACTGAATATCAATCTTTCGTTGATTTGAAATTTGGTTTTTTTTTGTAACTTTTGGTGTTTACTCACAAGAGTTTTTAGGTTTGTTCGTTGAAGCCCTAGGGTCGCCATAGGGTCGCCACAAAGCGTTTTTTGAGAAACCTAAATTCACCCTGAATGTCAAATTGAGTGTTTTTTGAGCCATAGGTTTGTCATAGGTTTTCCCCAAACTCGCCCTAGCTTTTTGCTGTGGCAATTTGAGGGCTGTCAAATAGCATGTATTTTTTTTTTAATGACAGGGATGTGTGGTGATTTGTGGTGTAGTGTTTTTTGAGGACTGGAAAACCCAGGTTTTTTTGACAACTCATAGGGTTGTCAAGAAAACCTGGGTCAACCCTAAGGAAAGTTCAACGAACAGACCTTTTATGACGGTTATATAAGTAAGTATGTCCCAGTCGAAGAATGGCATACATTTAAAAAAAATGGCGTCGATTATCAACTTGGGTTAGTATAGTTTCCAGCTGGCCGTTCATGAGATTTCTTACCGCTTCTGAAACGGTGCCATTGGTACAAACAACAATTTTTATCCTTGATTAGGTTTCAATGGCTGCCAAAAAAACCATAACTGACACACTTTGAACAAAATTAGGTACGATTTGATTTGATACCATACGAAATGTGTAAGGGAGTGCCTATGCCTACTTTTAAAAAAGCGTGATAGGTGCCCACTTAACTGCTCTGATCTAGTGATCCGCTCGTGCGATATGCCGCGTTGACATCAGAATGCGTCGGAAAACCATCCGGCTTAGGATTGTTCCATGTTTGAGGCGGATGTTGGCAGACACTACCTTTTTTTCGCGCTTTTGACAGGGTTCTCTGAATCTAAGATGGTATTTTTGATGTATGGTGTATAATTCACAATTCAGTTCCAAAATGGCCCAAAATATTTCACTACACGTGTGTCTATGAAGCTAAGAACAATAATGGACTGTAATTCGTTCTAGTCACATTATCAAATAGATGAGATCGCTTGGAAAACATTCGCTTTAACTGGGTATGGTGTTCTTGAACAACATTTCTGTGATAACATCAAGCATCAACACAGAAATACTTTTTATTTTGCCAGCTCCCTCAGCTCCCTGCGTTGATGTTCCATTGTGAATACGTTCATATGCTTGATGTTCTATAGAAGTACAACGATATTACGATGTTGTTACTTGTTCCATGTGTACTTTTGATTGAAGAGCTCTTCAGGATTAGGAATGGAAAACGACATAAATTCGCCTTTTATTGGGCAAAGAAGGGCAATGGGTGTAGTACGGATGTGTTCAAAAACTGTTCCATTGGCACGTAAAGTTCGCTCTTGATTAAATGTAAGGCGAACAATCCGTCAGTTATTTATTATGCCGGTCATTGATAAGTGCATTTAAGTAAAACTTTTGTTGAGACCTCTGAAGCCTTGCGCAAACCAGCGGGGTGTGTGCTACTTTATAAGGTTACATGTGTTTCATTTTGACAGCGATCGAATCGCCAACTGGCAAACCCATTGAGTTGTCAAAAACAAAATTTGGGTTTTCGGTTGTCAAAATACTCTAAGCCAAGAAATCACCAGAGAAATACATATAATTTTAGAGCTCGGTTTGTTACCAGAACTTGCACCACAGTAAAAACCCAGTGCTACTTTAGGGGCGAGTTGAGGGCAAATCCAGCACTAAAAAATACTCAGTTTGGCTATCAGTGCTAGGGACCCACTGCCCAGATTCCCACACTTATAAAACGATTGTAAAATAACTACTCTTTATTCACTGAAATCGACGTTACATGAAACAATCTTTTGAATGTAAAACCGACGATAGACTATTGGAGGATAATCATTTGAAAAGTAACAGAATCCGGGCCCGGAGCTTCAACGAACTAACCTATTAAGCCAAAATTGGCATTCGACTTCATTTCTATGTTTTTTTCGATTAACTAGGTGAACACAATGATTAAAAGCCGCATACAGAGCCGCAGATGCTGAATATTAAGTAAACATAAATAAAATAATTTAAACACAACAACGGAAACAGTGCCCCTGTTCTGTAATTATCGTATCGATAACATCGATCGAGACACAGTGAGAACCGGAACGAAATCCTACTAAATTTCGTTCCATTTTCCATCGTTTGTCTCCTTTTGTCAGCTTTTATCGAGGCGATAGTTAGTTACAGAACAGGAGCACAAGAGCAGAGCAAGTTGACCTAAATTTTGTGGTTGCGGCTCTATATGCGACCGTGACTCATTCTGTTCACCCAGTAAAGGTCGTACTTTATTGCCGACCGGTGTGTTGAGATTCAGCTAATTTGTCTTTCCAGTGACTGATACTCAAGTATAAGTCACTTTCTATTGACAATCGATTCAACTAGTGGAATTCAGTGCTTGAGCTAGGCTGTCAAAGATTACTCATCTAGGATTTCATCAATGAATTTACTCACTCACTTCCTGAAATGTGAAATTAGCTAAATCTCGGGACTGGTATTTGGTACGATTTGTATGTATGTGCGTTATGTTTGTATTTTACAATGTTAACATTCGAGTTATATATTTTACTTAACAATATAAAATAAATTTTTATCTTTCCTCTTTGACTTTGTCATAAAGTTTCTTATCTTAAAAGGCATTCAAAATTAATATGTGAACATAGGATTTTATCGTTATAGTATTCTTTGAGACGTTTTATTTTACCCACAGGCTCTGGAAATAATAGGTTTGTTCGTTGAAGTCCTGGGGTTGCCATAGGGTCGCCACAAAGCGTTTTTTGAGAAACCTAAATTCGCCCTGAATGTCAAATTGAGTGTTTTTTGAGCCATAGGTTTGCCATAGGTTTTCCCCAAACTCGCCCTTGCTTTTTGCTGTGGCGATTTGAGGGCTGTCAAATGGCATGTGTTTTTATTTAAATGACAGAGATGTGTGGCGATTTGTGGTTTAGCGTTTTTTGAGGACTGGAAAACCCAGGTTTTTTTGGCAACTCATGGGGTTGTCAAGAAAACCTGGGTCAACCCTGGGGAAAGTTCAACGAACAGACCTAATATCTTTTAAACCCTTTCAAGTAACCAAACAATGGAATTCAAAAGTTTGAAAGGCTGCATCAATTAACTTTTAAATTGGAAAAACTCATCTTAACATTAAACAACTAAATGTGATACGTTGGTGGTATATGCTGGTGAATATCTTGGCGGTGGTAGAAGATTCGAAAGTGATTGCTTCCATCCGAAAGCTGTTTTACTAGAGTCCTCATACAAACGTCGATTGCGAACCAGCTCCGAGTCACCTGGCCAAGCACGTTCGGGACCTCTTGCCCCAAGGCGAGGATACCGAGTTTTATCGACAGCGAGACTTATAGTTCCTGGATTTGCATTTAATCCAACATTGTACTGACGTTGCATGGCCAAGGAAGCACGTAAGGTCTTTCGTTTCTAGAATTTACAGAGATTATTACTTGAAACTAAATTTACTCTGATCAAAAAACCTACCTCTATGGTTCCCCTCCACTTATCAGCGGCATGACGTGCTATTTCCATTCGCTTCTGTTTTTTGATTTGATGTTTTTTGTAAGCAACTTCTATGATAATGAGTCCTGTTCCGCCAACAATGCCAACAACTACAACTATGAACACCCCGGCCATGTTTTTGAGGCCCAAAGTGTTGGGAGTTTTTTCAAATTGTTCACACTGTTGTACGTTGCCATGAAAGATCCAATCCTTGTCTAATGATTCCATAAAACCACCTGAAATTGGAAAACACAGATAAATATAAAGAAATAGGATGGCGCAATAGAATTTTGTTGTTTCTTACAACCATGCCTTGTGAGGGAATGTTGGGAACCTACAATTTTCTGCCGATTCCGAACGGCTAATCGAGAAAGCAATGTCCATGGCAATGAATTTACTATCGGAGGAATTGCCATTTACTCGCGAAAGGCGATACCCGTGGAAAAACCTGATTGTTTTTCTATTGGGATTTGAACCACGAACCTACTGCCACTATTACGCCACGGGCACCACTACAGAGATAACCAGAGATTAAGTTGCAATTGTAAGTTTGGAAGAGGAATTTTGAAGGAGATTAAAGTCCTCAGTAGGTACCTACTAGCCTCCTCACAAGTATTTTCAATAATTGTGCCCCCAATGAAAAAAACCTTTTCACGATTCTATTTCTTATGAAGGTATCGAGTGTTCCAGGACCAAACTGATGAGATAAAGCAACACACGATTGATTTTCTTGAACATCGTTGAAACGTTACCCGTCTCACTCTCTTTTACCGCTTTTTCATAAACAGTGCTCTAGTGAAATAGCCAGCTGCATTCCTCCCCTGAAACAATTTAGCCGCTAGGAATGCTCATTAGTTTTACCTTGAGCCCAACTCCGGACGTACAAAGTCAAGTATAGAGATTCTTATTTTAGTCACACCGCCCGAATGTGGAATGCTCTACCTGACCCTGTTTTTCCCCTACATTATGATTCACAAAAGTTCAAAAGCAACGTGCATCGGTGTCTTCTTTCAAATCCTCTCCTATTTTCCTAAATGCTCGCACTGTGTTCTATAACATTAGGTTTGTTCGTTGAAGCCCTGGGGTTGCCCTAGGGTCGCCACAAAGCGTTTTTTGAGAAACCTAAATTCGCCCTGAATGTCAAATTGAGTGTTTTTTGAGCCATAGGTTTGCCATAGGTTTTCCCCAAACTCGCCCTAGCTTTTTGCTGTGGCGATTTGAGGGCTGTCAAATGGCATGTGTTTTTATTTAAATGACAGAGATGTGTGGCGATTTGTGGTTTAGCGTTTTTTGAGGACTGGAAAACCCAGGTTTTTTTGGCAACTCATGGGGTTGTCAAGAAAACCTGGGTCAACCCTGGGGAAAGTTCAACGAACAGACCTATTATAAGGGTAGTCATAACCCCTTGATGTGCGCGTTAATTATAAAAAAAACTTACTTTCATGAAACTCTAGAATTGCTAGTGTTACAGCATCTGTCCAAGGCGACCCCTTCTGCAAGCCTATCCCATATCCACTTCTGCCAAACAACTCTCCAGCTGTTACTAGCTCACAATCTTTAGCCGCTTCATATTCTAACCGTGAAGAATCCCAAATGAATGCCATGAGTTTTCTAAAAGAAAAAAACAAGAAATAACACTTTCAGCAATTTGATTATAATCAAAACTCACCCCTTCTTTACATCTTGAATAGCCTGCTCAGCGGTTGCATAATTATTTGCCTCCATTGTTCGATACATATTCGATAGTTCAACTTGTCGTCTAAAGTACATATCTACTGCCGAGCCCTTAACAGTTGCACAAGTTAGATTTTCCATTGTATTTCTCAGACGAGCGTCATTAATTCCGCTGAGTTTGGTTTTTGGTCGTTCCAACACAAGGAAGGCAGCCAAGTTGGCAGTGTATGATGCGACAATTATCATAGCAAATCCAGCCCAAACCATTCCCAAGACTCGTGCTGAGAAACTTCGTGGTGTACCTTCACCAATTCCGCTGTTAAGAAGAACACCCCAAGCAAACCATATTGCTGAACTAAGATTGAGAGCATCCTCTTCTGTGTTGTCATTGCTGGTTAGTTTAAAACGACCAAACGGTGAAAATCTGCAAGAATAAATTGTTTTTCCATAAAAGATTTTGGACATATTTAAAATTTTGAGACCTACCTGTCAAGGAGGTAAAGCACTACAGCAACGACATGCACCGAAACCATTACCAATACCCAAAGGGTGTTGCTGAAGGGTTGCAAGAAGGACACCAGTGTACTGGAACGTGAAGGTTTCTTCTCTAGAATGGTAATACCTTGGTATTTGAATGGTTTGGAGAACTCAATGAATTCAGCTCTTTCAGGATTGATGGTTAGAGGAGCTACAATCATGTCAGCACGCTCATTTACCACTTCGCCAATGAGTCCAGTCCATTCTTTTTTAACCAAAGTTCCTGTGGTTTGATTTTTTAAAATGTAATGACCAAATTGGTGATCAGGTGATAAGGCGAGGTCGTAGGTGAAGTTGATGCGACGCGAAAGAGCTATAAGGAGGTCTATGCAGTATCCACGACAGCAGTAGTCATCCTCTGCAAAGATTTGTTGTTTTTTTGTTTTTAAGTTAAACGTGTTTAAAGTTATTAAATTTTATTCCTTCAAGTGGCAAATAATATAGGTGGTGGTTTCGTGGTTGAGCGTTTCTTGAGAAACAAAAAATCTAGGGTTTTTTTTAACAACTCATTGGGTTGTCAACGAAACCTGGGTCAGCTCAAAGGTTAACTAAGAGGCTTAAAAGCTTCTTGATATTTGTCTTCTAATATGAATACCAAGGCCTGCGTCGAGTAACTTTTAACGTGACTATCGTCCAAAGCTTAGGAACTGAAAAATCATCTTGAAAAACTCGAAAAAGTCACCAATAGCAGGGAGACAATAGTAAAATATGTAGATATCCCTCAATCAGTGAAAGTAAATTTGTATGCAACAATCTTTTGAGGATACCTTGTCGATGATAGACGATTGGAGAATAATCGTCCTAAAAGCTACCCAATTCGGGTCCAACAAAGAATATCGCATAGAGTTGAGTTCATGTTCTTTTTTCTTAATTTAAAACTGACAGCATTGAAGATGTAGTTTGTTGCTGTTGGAAAACTTTACGCAAAACGCTTTGGTGATGATTTATGAATATAGATATGGATTTGGACTATTACGAAGTCTATAATTTGTAACATTCCCTATCGAGGTAACCGTCGCATTGGAGCGGAATTCTCTACGATTTCCTACGATTAGGAAAAATTTTGCTTCGTGGTAGGTCTCCGATCGACCGATCCGACGCGACGTCCTCCGATAAGTTTCTGCTGCGGAAAGTTTTAGTTTTGGGAATGCAATGCGTTGCCGCAATTGTGTAAAATTTCTTACGATGACAACTACTTCGAAGCAAAATTGAATTTCCGAAAAAGGATGCGTTGCGGAGAAAACTCCGCTCCGACTGTTACCTCGATAGGGCCGATTAGCTTGTCGTTGAATTTTTGTCAGAACATTAAAAAACTTAAACTTCCCAGGTGTTGCTTAGCTGCTATAAGATTGGACATCTCCAGTGTTAATGCCGAATACCATCAAGAAGAGTATTGTGTCGAAATTAAGGTGTGTTGAAAGACCAGTATAGGCGATACTTCTAACAACTAGAACGCACTCTCTGTGAACCTCTTTATTAACCTTATTTTTTAATGAGTAAAGCTCATTTCTCAACTTTGACATCACTTTTTGGTAATTTAAAAAAAGGCTAACTTTGGTGTACCCTCCCCTGTGTTAAATTCGATATCTCTGTCAATACTGGTGATAGAGACCTAATCTTAGACTTAATTTAAATTGTCAAAAAGTGATGTCAAAGTTGAGAAATGAGCTTTACTGTAGAACAATTTTTTTCTTAGAATATGACCAAGAATCACACCCCAAAGGAAAATACACGAAGTACGGAATTATGCATATATTTTTTATCTCGAAATAGAACCAGACTGTAAAGAACCTATTGTTGGGCTTTTTCTATAATCAGTTCAAGTAAATCCTAACTAATATTATAAATGTGAAAGTAACTCTGTCTGTCCGGCTTTCTATTTTACTGTCTCCCGCCCAAACTACTAAACTGATTTAAATGAAATTTTGTACACAGATAGTCTAGAACCTGAAGAAGGCTATATATTTTATCCCTATATTCCAACGGAAACGGAAAGCATATAGGAACTTAGAAACTAGAGCACCGATTTCAAAAATTCTTCCACCGTTAGAATGCTACACTATCCTCGAGTAACATTAACTTTAATTCATCCCCATATTCTTACGGGAGCGAGAGTTTTTACTATTATAATAAGTGCGAAAGTAGCTCTGTCTGTTTGTCTTTCTATGTTACCATCTACCGCCCAAGCTACAGAACCGATTTAAATGAAATTTCATACAGAGATGATCTAGCACCTGAAGAAGGACATAGGCTATATTTCATTGGAATATTCCAACGGGAACCGGTCCTCACTAATATTATAAATGCAAAAGTAGCTCTGTCTGTTCGTCTTTCTAAGTTACCATCTACCGCCCCAACTATTGAACAGATTCAAATGAAATTTTATACAGAGATAGTCCAGAACTTAAGGAAGGACATAGGCGATATATTTTATCCCTACATTCCCACGGGAGCTAGAACGCATACGGGAACTTTGATACCACAGCACCGTTCTCAAAAATTCTTCCGTTAGAATGTTACACTATCCCCGAGTAACATAAACTGTTACTCATCCCCATATTCCTACGGGAACGGTCACCATATTCCCACGGGATGGGAGTCTTTACTAATATTATAAGTCTGAAATAAAATCTGTCTGTCTATTTTTCTTTGTTACCAACAACCGCCAAAACTTTTGATCTTTTTTATATGAATTTTGGTACAATGATAGTCTAGAACATGAGGATGGACATTGGCTATATATGTTATCCCTATTTTCTTACAATAGCGCGAGCGTAAATCTCCAAGTAACATAAACTTTAATTTATCCCCATGGGAACGGAAATACTTACTAACATTATAGATCCGAAATCAACTCCGTCTGTCTGTTTTTCTTTGTTACCGTCTGCCGCCCAAACTATTGAACCTATTTGTATGAATTTTGGTGCAGAGATAGTCTTGAGCCTGAGAAAGGACATGGGCTGTATTTGTTATCCCTGTGTTCCTACGGGAACGGCAACGTAAAACACGTTTCACCGTGAGCTCATACAATTATATGGACACTGAGCAAGTTGGTGTTCCTACAAAATGCGGCATTTTAAAAGTTTTAATAATGACTGAAATGAAACTTTAATTTGCTGTGATTTGTCATTTTAGTTTAGTTTTAGAGTACAGTTTCCTCTGAAACCAGTATTAGATGTTAGTATAAATAAGGCTCAGACGCTTCAAGTCGCAGGTGTTCGTTTAAAAAAAAAACCCATGGCAATTCTATGTGGCACGGTCACGTGTATCAATCCAGCAAAACCTTTTTATTTCGCAAAAGATGGAAAAAGTAAGAACGTCGTGTGCAAACACGTACTTAAACAAAATAATATATGTATATGTATAGGTTACTTTAATGCATGAATATGTTTTATTTGCAAAATAATTAGACTAAACAATTTAAAATGCTGCCGAAAGTCACTATTCCACGCGGACGAAGTCGCGGGCACAGCTAGTAATAAATAAAAATAGAAAAAAAATAAGAAAAAATAAGAAATTGATTGTTGTCCTTTGCAAATATCAGCACAAAGTTTGACCATTACAGTAAATGGTACGGAGGACAACTAAATTCATAATATTGCTGCAGGCACTCGTCCTTTGTTAGGCCAAGAATTTGGTTAAAATATTTGTATTAGCTTAAATCAGTCAGTCAAATGTAATAATTAACTCTTGGAGCACTTGGCAATTCATCGCGAAAGGCGATACCCGTGAAAAATAGTTTTTTTTTTAATGTTTCAGAGAACCACAAACCTCTTACTTTTTGTTACGAATGGTACACAGTTAAGCCTTGGTTCCTAGGATAACAGTACCTTCATATAGCGCCTGTCGTGTAACGTTGTCTATGTAAACAAAAAGGCTTGGTTTCCTAGAGAGTTGCAATTGACACCGTAAGGTGCCACCATTTGTCTGATAGCCGTTTTGTCATTGTCAGATGGTTTAGTGAACGTTTTTATTGACAGCGGTGAACGTGGGTGGAATCACGTAAGCTGATAGTTGACAGTCAAAATCAGAAAAATGGGTCTGTGTAAGCTGATAGTCATATTTTTGTGACTAATTGAAGTGACACCTATAGAGGTAAATAATTAGCTTGTCATTTTCTTGGTTTCAACAAAGTTTAGTTACATTTTTGTCGACTTTTATCTTTCTGCTATCTATTACTAAAACATTACATATATGCAAACTTAAAATAATCTAACTATCGGTCTCGTGTCTCGTCCTCTGTCTTCTGTTAAATTTTTAAACGTTTAATTTGAAGAAATACAAATTTGACAGCTTTAAAATATTTGCTCTTTAAGTGATGCCAAATAAAGAGAAAAAGATTTGATCTTAAATTGATCATCTTACACAGACGGAAAAGCCATACTCTCAATTCGACAGTAAAAAAAATGACAATCAACTATCACTTTACGCGATTCCACCCCGTATTTGCGTTTTTTGACCGAAAAATGAGTTCTTACAGAGGACAACCACAAGATTTTAAAAGAAGACTAAGTACGTTATCAAATAACTTAAGTGTAAGGCAAGTGAATTATCTCAATTAATCTTCATTGCTTCATTGCCTTCTGTATCACCACTTTTGAATAAACCATCTTCAGCTTCGCTACTATTTTCCTCATCTATTTGATTGCTCTGGGCTTGAGCTTTGGACTCCACAAAGCGGTTTTTGAAAAATCTCAACTAACCCCAAGCGCCGAACTTAGTGTTTTTTAAGCCCTAAAGTGCGGTAGTTCCATGCGGCAAAAGGCGCTGGTGTGTTCCTAGCCTAAAATGTAGTTATGTATTTTGAAAGCATCGACATTTGATCGGAAAATTTTGAAGAACAATTTCATCTTAAGAGCTCTGTAAACTTGAAAGCATGGTAACAATAAAAGGTTGCCTATGCAAGCAGGATTATTAAGTAGAAAAATAGATCCCATTATACTAATGTCGATTTCCTTTCACCAATTTGCAGTCGACTGCAGTCGCTACTAAATTCGATTCTTTTTTGGGTATTTAGGAAATTAAAAAAGTAGCGATTTTCTTTTTTATGAATGTATGTGTGTCCAACTGACTAATGAAGAAAAACAAGTACCATGAAACAAAACAATTACATTCGTATTGTTAAGCACACAATTTTTATATTTTTTTTCACCAAATGTTTTCCAAATTCACAACTAAATGCAAAACAATTCTCTTTCCTTTAATTTTTTTCATATGCTGATGTTTTTGTTTGCCGTTTTCGATCTGTCAAAATTGTTGTGTGTGTGAAAATCTGTGTGCAAATCCGTCCCAAAAAAGAGATCGACGGCAAGTCGATTTTTTTTTTCCTAAATGAATTCCTTTCAAAAAAAAATTGACTGCAGTCGACTGCAGTCGATTTTTTTTTTGAAAGGAATTCGACATAAGATGTATGTGTACACCGATTGCAATACCTCCTCCAGATTTTCCCTACAGAATAGTTATTCATCACAACATGTATCCCATACATAAACTCTCTTCCTCACCAAAGTATACAATCTCAAGGCTGTTGAATGTTAAAGTTGTCATTTATTTACTATCAAACGTTTTCCTAAAATCCATCATATCAAATGAATAATAAATTTGTAAATATATGTAAGTGAAGTCTTTCAAATCTGTTTCAAGTAACTGCAGAGCTTTCTACAACCAATTTTCGCACATAAACATTTATTAAAACCCAAAATTCCTCAACCAATCAATTCACTTGAAGCCATATTTCAACATAAATTTATAAATCATCCTTCAAGTAGGTACTACAGCACCTATTCACCTAAATCTTTAGGCTGGTTAAGCTCTCTCTCTCTCTCTCTCTCAATACATAATAAATTCACTTTATCCCAACCTATGATAAGCATAAGCATACCTTTCCTTGCGAAATATGATTCCCATGTTGTGTATTTAGAGACCACAAAAACAATTTCAACCTACATAATTCATCAATGCAAAGAGGGAAAGTGCCACCCTGTTATTGCATCCAATGAATATACAACTTACCGGTGCCATCGGTCGTGTTATAATACGGACAGGGAATCTCATCCTCATCACACATCACCTCCTCATCGTTCAAATGTCTTACGTACACAAATGGCTTCTCCTCTATCGTCAGAACTTTTAAGTGAGTAGGAATTATGATCCCTTCTGGCTTCTTCCTCTGCATACCGGGCCATAGAATCTGACTGTCGTTGATTTTCAAACGCATCTTCGCCTTATCCTGTGAAAGATGTTTGTTCAAAAAAAAAAAAAAAAAAAAGGAAAGGAAAAACGAATAAATTTACGTAACCCGAAGCCTTAAGATAAATAATGTACTACATACAGAATCATAGTAAAAGGATCCAACAACATTTTTCTCTTGGCGTTCTCCGATATTTATCACATCGTAGGCAGCATAGATTCTATCGCCATTGTCATCAAATGCTACTTGTCCCGTCTGGCCCGTAATGTTACGTGTTTTAAGGTACTGGAATAAGCGTTTACCTAAAATATCGCAAAGTTGCAGGTGAATTTCAGAAGCAAAGAAGTTATTGAATTAATAAAATATTTACTATATAGATTCATAAACTTTACTTCAGACCAAAGTAGTCGGTAAAAGGAGAGTAGATAACACATAGAGACAACTCGTACCGACTTTGGCACCCTCAATTTCTTTCAGATGTGAAATCAAAGACTGAGTCTATTTCAATTGACTTTTCTATATCCGACTTGAATTACTTAGTTTTCTTACAGCCATATTATTCACTTATTTCGAAACTAGTTTTTCGTAGATCTAGTTTTCGAGTTTCAAGTTTTGAACAAATCGGTATTATTGAAAAACAAAGTGACACATAAAACTCGAAATCGTAAAACTAGTTTTTGATAAAACTAGAAATTCATGAAACTGGAAATATCTAGTTCTGAGGACTTCAAAACTAGTTTTGAAACGTTTTTGTAATAGTAAAGCAGTAGTAGTAAAGTGTGATTTTATTTAGATACTAGGTGTGCCAGCGACTTCGTCCGCAAGAATTGGCATAACTTTTTTATTTATCAACCGATTGACATGAAATAAAAATTAAATGTTAAGTGAAGCTTACCACAACATATTACTGAAAACCCCATCTAGATAGGATAAGCCGTTTCTGAGATTAGCGTGCACAAACAAACAAACTGTTACGTTTTTATTATATGTATTGATTGATGATAAATAAAAATAGTTTTATAGTTACATACATAGTTCTTTGTTAACAATTTTCACAAAAAGACATTGGCTTATACCGTCAGCCGAAAAAAGAGTTATTTTATGAAGCAATAAAGTTCTTTGTTGATTTAGTTATCGCGAAATAAAAATACGTAACTATATACAAAATTACAATATCAAAATGATTCGTTAATAATTTGTTGTCGATATTTTAGTTGCAGGTAGTTGTATAGGATTTTCCAATTTTCTCCATTTAATATGTTTATGATTTCATTTGATGAAAGAGTATTTTTTACCAAGATAACCTTCGGATCGAGGTCAGGATGGGGCAGATACCAATGAAGTGACATATATCTTCTCTGCATCGTAGGTTGCACAAAGTAGTTGGCTTTAAAGATTGTTGATATAAAATCCAGACTGTTTCGGTCATGGAAATAATTTTTATCACCTTGGTCATGACTCACTAGTCTATAGGTACTTCTTGTTTGGCTTTGCTGACTTTGTTCTTTGAAAGCATTCCATATTGATTCTTCAATGTTTCCTAAAGGCATCTACAGGGTGCCACCAAAAGATCTTCCATTGTGTTGGAGAAGTTGAACATCATGGATGTCACTCAATCTCATCGATTCCGTAAAGAATTGAAGATTTCTGTCTACTATCTTATTGGTGAGTTGATGATTTGGTTGATTCATGATTTTCCAAAGATAAGAAGATACCCCAAACTTGTGTTGCGTAGCACATAAGAGATCTTACGACTGCTTCGAAGACGTAAGGACGAAACGTTTTTGTATTATTCATCAAAACTTTATTACCTCACATCATTTTCTGCTGTCATTTTGAAGCCTCGTTTCGGCATCGTTTAGTTTGGTAAGTATGTACGTCTTCGTAGGGGATTCAGGTTATTCACATATCACATACACCGTATTTGGCTACCACATACACAGTAAATCACCACGGATAGGCTGTTGACCCAATCAAAAGTCGGTGAAGGCCGGTATACGGTACTGCGACATAGGTGAAATATGGCTCAGAAACTAATAATTGCAGCACATTTTGCAGGACCAAGCTAATGCATTGTGTGCACCCATAATCAACTGTACTTGCTGATTAAAAAGAACTTCTTTGTTGTGTTTCTCCAACTCTAACGATTGGAAATAATTTGGCGGGTTTCTGCTGCGGAAAAACTGCATGTGACTGCATGTCGCTGGTTAGACAACGTCAATTGGACTTATTGCTTCGATTTCTGTGCAAGGAAACTCGGCTTGTTACAGAGATTTTTGAGCAAGGTTCACAGACTCTGTGTTGCGGACTTCAAAGTCAGCATACAAAAGATTTTCCCATTGCTCAGCGATGCAATATTGGAAAGAGTTAGCTACTGCTGCCGTTGGATATTTATCTGCCACAGTCAAAGCAATTGGCAGAGTGTCTGTGCCAGTCAACAAATTTGGAATATCTGACTCTGACTCAAAACCATCTAAGCCGAAAGATGAAAAGCATCCGCGAGATCTAACATTGGGCTTGTCACCTGAAACCTCAATTTATCAATCTTAGCCCCCCGTTATTATCATATTACGACGTTCTCGTACACTATCCGCAAATGCATCAAAATGAATTTGACTGCCCGAACACAATGGTGTAGCTGTAGCTGTAGTACGCCGCGCTGTCAAATTAAAAGTCAGAGTGCAGCTGAGAAATGTAGCACAGCTCGTCCACAATGGTGTAGCGCAAGATGTCAATTTTGCTGAGCCATTTTGCTTTGTTTTGTTTTTTTTTTCTTTGTGAAACGACAAAATGTAGCGCTGCAGCGCGCTCAAAAGTTGAAGTTGAGTCAACTTGTACTACAGCTTCAGCTACCGCTACAGCTACTACTACGCATTGTGTTCACTCTTATAGCATTTGCCTACTTTCGACTTTGACAGCGCGACGTACTACAGCTACAGCTACACCATTGTGTTCGGGCAGTAAAGCGTCTTAGAAGGACGGAGAGAACGTGGTAGGCGCATCTAATATAGGACTAAAAGATGTTTTTTTTTTATACCTACTGAGTTACGTTAATGTGTTGCAAACTGATTGGACAGTAATCCATTGAATGATCTTTTTTGTTTGAGTCACTTTGCTTGTCTACTTGTCTCTTTGAACCAAATACCACTTCTACCATTTGATAAACAAACCGATGCCAGGGTCTCTATTTTTGCTTCGGTCTATATTTTACTTTCAATGATCTTGAACCGTCGCGTCGCGTCGACCACCCATATGTTCTTATTCTTGAGAAATTGAATGGTAAGTTCAACGCTTACCTATATTTTATTTTCATATATTTATACAAACAATCAAACGTTTGCAAATTACAGTAGGTACTTGTTTGAATTTTCTATTTTGTTTTCAAAATCAAAGCAGCTCTTGATATGAATCTAGTTTCGATATTCAAAACGAGAATCCATTTTCAAAACTTGAACTAGTTTTCCTCCAGAAATCAATGATACCGATTTCTTTTTAAAACTAGTTTTGATTATTTTTTGCAAAACTTGAAACGAAACTAGTTTTACCTGAAACTAGTTTCATTTCTAGTTTTACGAATTCTCAATAATATGGCTGTTAGTGTTTTTTTTTAGTTTAGTGGTAAATATTGTTGATTAATTGATTAAGTTCACTTGAAACCAATTTATAAACGCATATGAGAAGCTTAGTGTTGAGTAGCAAGCAAAAGAGGTTGGAAAATTAGAAGTTTCAGACAAAAGTGCATATTAGAAGGTAGGAAAGAGTGTTGGAGACAAGATGCAGCCCTGGAGCACACCAGCATTTATAAGTTAAGTTGCTTAAAACGATCAGAACGGTCTTTAAATTCCAGCGAAGAATATACTCATAGATACCAAGAACACTTGTTTTTGGCAGGAGGGTCTGATTAAGCTCAATTATATTGCAGCATAGCAGCATCTATTATAAAAAGAGCGTTAGTTGTTTAGTTCTTTCTCTTCTTTAACGTGTTTTTGGTGTGGTGTGGAGTGGTGCGTGACGCTTAGGAGACCTCTGACGTTGGTTTAGTTAAGATTATATGTACCTGCAAATGTAACCTTATCTTACAAATAAGTTGATGTACCAAGCACCATAGTGACGCACTCCAAGTAGAAATTCTAGCCACCATAACTTCCATTGATTGGTCAAAAAAGGCATCCACATCGAATATCAGAATCTTTTCAGGTAGCCAAACTGTACTTAAATTATTTGGCAATGCTCCAACGAATTCAGTAACCGCCCGCAACTATCTCATGGAGATGGCAGAACAGTTTAAGATTTAACTTTTTTGGACACTTTAGCTCCGTAGTTGTTGTCATAACCGCGAACACTGTCTTAAAGGCAAACATGCTGCAAAACTCGATGAAGCACTAATGAGGAAGAAGAGGAGACCATTCTACACCTTCTCTGTGATCTGATGAACTTAGACAGAAATTCACTGGCAACAGATTAAACATATTAGAGTATCAACGATTGTGGAAGCATTCACTTCAAAAATATCACCAGCAGAAAGTAGAGCACGACCGGCTCAGTTGAACCTCGTCAAAAAGACAAAATTTTGGCCTGAGGAATGGCACAATCCAAAACAGAGAGGTTTTGAGATATTAAAACTAAAAGCAAAAATTTGATTCAAAGCTGACAAGTAGTGTAATTTAAAAAACGCATAGTCAAACTTTCATAACTGACTCAAATTAGCAGCACCCTTTTTATGTTAAGGATCCACTACAAACTTTCATCAAACAAAGCGCCAAATTGGTGACTGGGGGGTAATAAAGAGCGTGTCTGCCTGTTACGTGGGCGGTAGGAGGTTCTAATTTCAGAAACATCAAGACAAAATGTTTTTACACGGCCATCGCCTTTTGCGAGGATTTCGGCAATTTCTCCGAGAGCAAATTTTTTTTTTTTTTTTTTTTTTTTTTTTTATAATTAACGCGCACATCAAGGGGTTATGAATACCCTTATAATGTTGTTAAACACAGTGCGAGCATTTAGGAAAATAGGAGAGGATTTGAAAGGAGACACCGATGCACGTTGCTCTTGAACCTTTGTGAGTCGTAATGAAGGGGAAATACAGAGCCAGGTAAAGCATTCCACATTTGGGTGGTGCGACTGAAATACGAATCTCTATACTTGACTGTACGTCCGAAGTTGGGCTCAAGGTAAAACTGATGAACATTCCTAGCGAGGCGAGCTCTTTCTCGACGCTTTCTGAGGAGCGGAGACGAATAAAAGGAAAAGAGGAAGAAGAAGAAAAAGAAGGAGCTGACGGTGCCTCAAGTGGTTACAGATCTTATCTTTTTTTTCAATTTTCTTTCGTTCGAAAGTAAAGGATCAGAGGTTAATAGCAAATCTATTGAATAAATCTTGTACTCGTAGATAGCCTAGTTTTTTTCGTGTGTTGTGAGATCGAAAAAATTTAACGTCCTTGTTTTTTGGCTCGGTTGCCTCTTCATTAAGTTGCCTTGTCCAATAGGTTCGCTTGCGTAGTACTTCTCAGTTCATTGTCACGATTCCCTCCTTCCGTACTACCCATTTCAAAAATTCTTATGCTGTAACTTCTTGTAGAATTTTCAATAAGCTACCCGCTTTAATACGCTGCATCAGGACACTACCTTCTTTCCTGAATAGAGTAAGATCATGGCTTTTTGAGTTTGATCACGAGGAAATAAAAATTTTGTAATAAGTACCCATACACCATCTTTTAATCTACTATACGGCTGGATTGAAAATGCATCATCATATTCATATATATTTAAGTCAACATTTCTAGTTCTTCGCTTCTTTAGCTCTTTTTTAACTTATTTTTTCGCTTCCATATTAATTTGTAATTTTTATTTTTTAAATGTAATTTGTAATGATTCTCCCCACACTATTCTTTTTATTGCTAAACAATTTCCTTGATGTGGCATTTATCACTATTTTTACTCTTTATAAAATAAAAAATGCCACTTCTTTAATTCTTGTCTCATTGTTAATTTTATTTTTTAAAATCATGTAATACTATTTTATTATTGTCATACAAACAGAAACAAGAATAAAAGATGAAAAAAAAAAAAAAAAAAAAAAAGGTAATATGGCGTGTCTCCCAATCTTTCCTCCCCTCCATGTATCAAGACTTTACGGAAGCTGGCAATGGATACCATGGGTATTCCGTTACAATTTCCACAGCTGTGTCCTGAGAATATTTTTCAAATAAACGTGTATTAATTTCCAAGCAACTTGCCAAAGTTTTTAAAATCACAGCACATCTTGTAATGGTTGATTGTTTTACCCCAGTTATCTGCGAAGAAACGGAAGGGTTGGCAAAAAATCTTCGTGTAGTATTCCCATCGTTTGAGTTTCCTCCACTTTCCTTCGGTTTGTCTGCTATCAATCCGATTTTTTTGAACTCTGCTTACACAAACTTTTTCTTTGCCTCCAAAAGAGGTTTTTCATCAATTCCGGTTCGCCATTTTTTCAAAACTAAAATAGATGAATAAAAAATTCAAAAAATGTGATCCACGCCATGCAGTGAAGATATGCCAAAATCGAGGACTCCTTCGTTAATTGTTTTTTGTAGTGAGCTTTGAAAATGTCATTCATGTTTGTTTGATTTGCTCCGCACCTGTTGCGAAGCAGTTTGTGACAAGGCATTGCATCCCTAACCGTCAACCATTGTCAATTTAAAGACATGCTTAGCATTGACAAAACTGTCCTATATTTGTATTATATAATTTGTCAAGTTATATATCTGGTTCTGGGTTCTGCATATATTCCTGTTCAGCTCTGCTCAGCTGTGCTCTGTGCTCTGCTTGGGTTGATCCTGGACGGGGATTTTGCCATAAAATTTTCCTTTCAGTATCAGAGCTCTCTTGCGAAAAGAGCTGTATTGGAACATAAGATGTTATGAACATAACTGAATCACTGAATTCGCCAGATATTCTTTGCCTATATTCAGTATCCACAGCTCCCATCAAAATCCTATCTTCCAATTAAATAAAGATCGCCTAAATCAAAAGTAAATTAAATCCACTGAAATTATTTTTATTTAGCATAAATGTGCATAAGTACATATTCTGTATCCCCACAACAAAATTTTCATCATGCGTAAAATCCTTGAACAAAAAGTGAAATTCTTAAAAAATTAATTTTAATAAATATGTAAGTTTTATTTTCTTGAAACTCTAGTAACCTTCTTCGATGGACATGGTTTTGACAGTTGTTTAAATTGGATTGAAATACTTGGAAACAACATAAGCGCACTTCAGAGATTTTTTCACTCAAGCAAATCGCAACAATTTTCGTTTTTAATGCTCACCATTTTTCTAACGATTTTTTCATAACGAAAAATAATTGCCGCTGAATAGAATACTTTCGACATGTCCTTTTGCAATTGAATGTCAATATATCCTCGTGATCGAGCAAGACTTTTGTCAGTAGTTGGATGCCTTTATATATTCTGTTCTATTAAGTCTAATCTATAAATATGAGATGTCAAATGTTTTAGTAATTTAGCTGGAAACTATAGATCTCATCTTGCGTTAATGACCAATGGCGTCATCTTTCCTGCTTTCAACTGTCACCAAGAACAATCATGACGTTGAAGTTCGAGGACTTATGATAAATACTTTTCCGTGAAAAGATTGTGGAATTGTTCTTTGGCTGAATTGTCTTATCCTCTGTGAGGGCAAGGGCACAAATCCGCGTTGAGTGTTTGAATTTTCCTTTGGCTTAGATAGAGTTCGAGGGTCGAGCCCTAGCTGAAAACTGTTTTTCAATATAGTATCACCTTTCGCGTGGAATTAGCAAGTCCTCCGAAAGTAATTACGCTGCCATGAAAAGCGCATTCTAACTTAGCCATTCGCAATCGGAAATCCTTTGAGCCCCGAGGTTTCCATAGCTTTGCTTCCCTAGCCTATCAATTTTTTACTTAATTGTCTACATTGTTCAAGACTAAGACTTCTTGCTTAAACCTTTTTGTTATCACAAACCCGCATCCAAAAGAACGCTGATTCCGTTTTATTGTGCCCGTAACGTGATGGTAAGCATGTCTGCCTGTTAACTCAGAGGTTCGTAGTTCGGATTCGGATTCCAACAGAACTAAAAATGTTTTTCCACGGGTATCGCCATTCGCGAGGAATTGGCAAATCTTCCGTTGGTAAATCTATTACCATGAAAAGCGCTTTCTCGATTAGCCGTTTGGAACCGGCAGAAGATTATAGGTCCTCTCCGTTCCCTCACAAGGCATGGTTGTGAGAAATGCACTAGGCCCTGGGGCTATTCACTCTGTTGCGCCACCTTACATCTATTTATTTTATTTATTTTGAGATAAAAGGTAAAAAGGTCGACAGCTTAAGCTTCTTGTTGTTCTTTTGGCAAAACCATGATCGTGGGAATTAAGCAAAGTTGAAATTTGGAAGAAGCACCACCAAAACCGAAGGAAGCTAAGAAAAATACAACATTTTTTTGTTGTAGCTTTTTTGAAATACTAACTACAGTGCTCAGATTTAAATACCGGTGCATTGCTCTACCATAGATTAACCTCCTTTTGTTATAGCTATCAAAATGTTCGGAGAAAAGCCAGAAGACACTACCGCAATAAAGAGCTTAGGTTGCCAACTCTCACCATGCCAAGAGCGGAGTAACCCCATTCGAGAAAATGCAGAACATTCACAGGAGATGGTACCACTTAGATCCAACACAATTAAAGAATTGTCAGAAATGCCAGTTTCACAAATATATTTTTATTGAATTTTTCACAAACAACAAAACAATAAAACTTTTTTAAGTGATTTCTTCAGTTCTTTTTCTGCTGATTATTCCATTAAACATGATATGGACGTAGAAGTCCTTCCCAGAATGTATTGTTGTATTCAAACAAAATTTTCCATCCGGCGGCGAAATGAACATTATTTTATCCTCGTCAATAAATATATCCTTGAACAAGAAGTGAAATTCCTAGAATACAATTTTTATAAATATGACTTTGATTTTCGTTCTATATTCGAAGTAACCTTTTTCACTGGACATCCTTTTGGAAGCTTTCCAAATACATTTAAAGAGCTTCGTACGAGCCTAAGCAAATTCACAACCTTTTTGCCCCCAAAAAATTCGCATCCATTTGCATTATTTATTCTCAAAAGTTTTCTAGCGATTTTCTTGTATCGAAAAATAATTTCCGTTGAATAGAATATTTTCAACAAGTCCTTTTGCAATTGAATATCAATATATCCTCGTGGTCGATCAAGACTTTTGTCAGTAGAACAGTTGGATAACTTGATATATTCTGGATTATGAGTGCACGTTATTGAGTCAATGTTGGCAAAAAAGTCACGCTTAAAAAAACATGCAAATTATTAGATACGATTTTGGGTTTGTGACACTACATAAATCTTACTTCACTATATGTGCCTGTGACTAGAACAGCTAATTGGAGGATGAGCGACACGAGTTTATTTGACGAAATCATTTCGCTTTTAAGTGAGATATTCGGCTGTTCAATAAATATCATGGAGGAATGACAATTTAATCATTAAGTCTAATTTGAATGAGATATCAGATGTTTTAGTAATTTAGTTGTAAATTATAGATCTCATCGTGTGGTAATGATTTCTTTTTGTTTGAAATGTGATTTTTTTTTTTTGTATTTTCATTAAAATCTTGCTTGGGATGTGGGTGTGATTGGTTTACAAAAACGAGTTAACCTGTTCTCACCAGTTTTTGTTCGACGTCTCGACCACTTTTTCACTCTTTTTTTTTTTATATCATTAATTACTTAGAATCCATGTGCTTGAGGTGACAGCTGTTTTGGACGGATGCAGCACACAAAATAGCCTCTATCCTGTACAAACACCACTATTTTTCCAATGGGTTTTATCAAAAACGACTTGAAAACATTTCGTTTATGATGATATTCGTAAATGTATGGGAAAACTTGTTAGGTTTTTGGAATTTTTGCAAAAACCACGTTTTTGTCCCGGTGGGAATAGGCTATTAATCTTTCAAAGTTTCAATCTTTCAATCTATTTTTTTGATCAAAAACGAGTTTCCTTTGGCAAAGCTTACACTGGTCGATTTTGTTGAAGTATGAATCCACCAAAATGATTTGATTGGTCAACGAATCAACTGCAAGTCAATACCGACGTATTTGTATAATAGAGAATGAGAACAAGAAAACAGTTGATTCATTTGTACGAAGTTTTAATGAATCGACCAATGTGAACTTCGTCTTTAGTTGGGTTAATTGGGTTCATTCGTTGAACTTTACCCAGGGTTGACACTGGTTTTCTTGACAACAATATGAGTTGTCAAAAAAACCTGGGTTTTCCAATTCTCAAAAAAACCGCTTAGCCACAAAATCACCACACATCCCTGTCATTTGAATAAACACATGCCATTTGACTGCCTTCAAATCACCACAGCAGAAACCTAGGGCAAGTTGAGTGAAAACCCAGGTCAACACTAGGGCTCAAAAAACACTCAGTTATTTATTTTAAGAAATATTTTATACTTATTTTTGACAGACCAACAAATTGTGACATTCAGTCGTTCCAAAATGAAATCATCACTTTTTAACAAAGTCTTACATACGCAACAACAACAACGAAGATTTTGACACTACCACATAGCGTAACATCGAAATTAAAAAAGAACTGAAAGTTTAGGGCTCGTTTGAGAGTTCTTTAGCTATTAAAGTCTCGAGAGTTTCTCTTAGGTGCCTGTCCATTTAAGAGTTGATACTTTACTATCGCTATAGTTAATTTGTTCAGTTTTGAGAGATGTTTTCCTTCGTAACCGTGTGCACTTGATTCATTTTTCCTGCTAGTTGGAAGTATAGAGTGAAAAAAAAAGTTGTGGGTTGTTAAACGATGGATAGATTATCACGTCATAGCCAATTTGGAGTGGGGCCTACTTTCGCAATAGATGCTCAACAATAAAGAAATTTTATTATCAGTATAGGAAAACTGTACTCAGTACGCGTTTTTGTAGTTGCGGCAGCGGCAGAAACGCTGTTGTCATCATTTTTGACGTAGCTACAATACAATATGAAAAAGCTGCGTTTTTTGTCAAATCGGTGTGAGAATTCTCATATGTCGCTATATAACTTAACTTTGGTAACTGCAATTAACGCTGCCTCGACAGCGGTTTGGAAGGTTCTTTAAGGTTCTCCCAAACCAAACCGTTTTTGTAGTTGCGGCGGCGGAAGAAACGCTGTTGTCAACATTTTTGAAGATGCGACAAAAAAATAAATGTATGAAAGCGTTGCGTTTTTTTGTAGCGTCGGTGTGTTTGTGTCACGTTTTGCAGTCGCAGCAGGGGCTGTTGCGTTGTCAAAATCAAGTTATTTAGCGACATATGAAAACACCTACACCGGTGCGTTAAAAAACTAAGCTTTCGCAACGGCTAAAATGATGATAGCAGGGTTTTTGACTCTGCCGCAAAAACGTTTTGGAAGAACCTTCACTCGATACCTTAATGTTAAAAAATTATTGAGTATTCATTGACTCATTGGAAAAGTCTTCATTACTAAATAAACCAAAGAGTTTGAAAAGTCCCTTTACCCAAATCCACATTAGTTTGCTAAAGAGTCACCAGAGGTATGTAAAAATCGCAGAGAAAACTATTAAATAAATAAACAATTTTTATTGAATTTTTCGTAAACAGCAGAACAATACAATGGGTGATATGCATAAAACGGCAGTATTTACTGAAAGTAAATGCTAAGAGTATGTACTTTTATTTTAAGTAAAAGGTTGATTTTACAGTATTTACTTCATTTCGTATGCATAAAAAAAAGTTCCTACTTAAGGCATATACTTTCAGTATTTACTAAATTCATCCAAGTAATTACTAGAATTCATCTAAAATTGATAGTAAATACTTTTATTTTCTTGTTTCCTTCATAATTCTTTTGAATGAAATTGTTGTTTTGGTAGCTTTACCGCTACCGCTATGACTATTGAAATCAACTGTTTATTTTATTCTTGTTTTGTTTACATCTGTGTCTGGTCTCTGGTATTTTGTAAGTCGCAAATTGAAAGTCAACTTATTAGTCATGACTAGCACAGGCTTTTCAATTAGCCAAATGCACTTAGCTTTCGTTCGCATTTTGAAAAAACATAGAGTTTTTCGTCTCAAAACGATATAACTGTTTAAAATTAGCCCCAAAATCCGACCTTCGATCTTTTATACTTTATTAGAATTAATACGCACAAATGCTGCCATTTTAGTAAATATTATTAGCTGCAACAAAATTTAATTATAAACAACACTCTGATTTATTCGAAATTTGACGCAACACTGATATTTTTTCGCTTCCCACCTACCTAATATATGGTTTGAATCAAAAAAGTATGTACTATGAAATTTCCAACTTGCTATTTAGCAAACTTAAAAAAACCAAGTATTTGCTACAGAAAAATAGTACCTACTAGTTCTTATGCATACGGATTGAAGTATGTACTAAAAAAGTTCATCCAAAAAAGTAAAAACTATTCTCGAAACAAATACTTAATTTTCAGCATTTGCCGCATTTTTATGCATACCAAAAATAGTATATACTTAGAAATTCTCAAGTAAAAGCATTTACTATGTTTTATGCATACCACCCAATATTTTCTAAATAAATTCTTGAGTTCGCTTTCGACTGATTGATCCATTAAATAAAATACGCAAACCAAAGTACAAATCTTTGCCAAAATAGAATGTTGTATTCACCGTAAAATGTCCATCCGGTGCATATGCCACTATTTTTTCTTCATCGACAAATATACCCTTGAACAGCAGGGGAAATTCCTGAAAATAATTTTTATCCAAATGTTAACTATTTTCTTTTTGAACGCAAGTAACCTTTTTGATTGGACATCGTTTTGGAAGCTGTCCAAATTGCCTTGCCATATTTCGAATTAACTTTACGTAAGTCATAATATTTTGATTCGCAAGAAATTCGCATAAATTTGCGTTCTTTATGCTCAGCATTGTTCTAACGATTTTCTTATATTGTAAAGTAATTTCCGTGGAATAGGATCCTTCCAATATGTCCCGTTGGAGTCGTATGTCAACGTACCCCAGTGGTCGATCAAAACTTTTATCAGTAGAACAGTTGGATGCCTTGACATATACCGGATTATGAGTGCACGTTAGTGAGTCAACGTTGGCCACAAAGTCACGCTTTTAAAAAATATAGTATTTGTGAGGTACAATTTTAAGCTTGGGTAACTACATAAATCTTACTTCGCCGTGTATGCCTAAAACGGCTAATTGCAGAAAGAAAACCACGAGTTTAACTGACAAAATCATTTTATTTCGGGAGATGCACACTTACAATGATGTGAAAGAAAATTAAACATTAAACTTTTATCTGTATGACATTCTAATAATGTACATAGTTGAAAGTTATAGACCTTATCGTGCTCTAATGATTTCGTCTTGCTAATAATTATCTAATTGTTTTGTTAATCTGATCACTGGGTTTAAAATTGCGTTACGAATGGAATTTCGTTTTAAGTTCAAAGATTAAAAGCAAGTATTGATGGTTAGAAGATAAAAATAATAATTGATGATATGCAGAAATGTCAATAAAGAGCAAATTCGAAAATACCCACATCAAAATAATAAACAAAACTCATCACAATGGGCCACATAACATTAATTTTTCAAAACTTTTAGGCCACCATTCTCAAGTATGAATCCAAAATGTTTTCCTGTCATAAAGCGGCATATGAATAGTTTATTTATTAATACATTTAATTTTTACACCTTCAAGCTTAAAGCTCACTCTCTGTGTTGTCAGTGAATGCTTATTGAATGATTGTTCTCAATAAGTTTAGTAAGCAAAAAATTATTTTGTATTTGAAAAGAAAACCAAATAAAATAATTCACTTAAAAAAAACTGTCAAAAGAAGCAAAGAGCCCAACAGATTCCAATGGGAAAAAAACGTGTATGGCAACACTAAAAATAGTTGTAACACCATTTCCAACTGATTGTGGACAAAACTCGACCGTTGGCAATTTCAAATCATACTAAGCGGATGTGCGTCGTCTATATTGTATGATTCAATTCTAAAAATGTTTGGGACGCTTGCGATCGAAAAACGATTTCTTGACACTTGTAATTAAAACAAGATGCCGATCAAAAATACCATAAAGCATTTCAGCTTTCCAAAATCTTCATCTTTCATCTCGTGGCCTACACAACACAACAACGAAAATGGCATTAGGTTCGTTCGTTGAACTTTACCCATCAGAGTTGACCCAGGTTTCCTAGACAGCCCTATGAGTTGTCAAAAAAACCTGGATTTTCTAGTCCTCAAAAAACGCTAAACAACTAAATCACCACACAGCCCTGTCATTTGAATAAAAATACATGCCATTTGACAGGCGAGTTGAGGTCATACTCAGGTCAACACCAGGGCTTAAAAAACACTCAGTTTGACATTAAGGGCTAGTTTAGGATTTTCAAAAAACGCTTTGTGGCGACCACAGGGCGACCCCAGGGCTTCAACGAACGCACCTATTATACACTCAAAAGTGTCAAATTCATTCTTATGCCCGAATCACAATCACGCTTCGTCTTGAACCCCGTTAGGTGCGAGCGCATTGGGCGCATTCACTTTTGTAGTCACCACGTAGTCAAGTCATCTGATTGGTTGGGTACAGCTGAGAATACAGCTGAGAATGAGTTGAGAATCATTTTGACGTTTCATAGTCAGCTCTTCAAAATGAAAATAATCGTTCAATATTGAAATACATTTTCTTTAATTTTTTTCAGGATTGACTAAGATTGTAGTGCAATTTTGCATTCACAAAGATGGTTGAATTTTAACTACGTAGTGGCTACAAAAGTGAATGCACCCGTTGTGTTCGCTTTGATTTTGTTGTTGTTTTTTTTACTGTCAATTCGATCAATGTCCGCAGCGTCTACAAATTAAACAGTCCATTTGACCAGTCCAATTTTTCATTACTTTTTTAAATAAATCTGCGGTCGTTTAGTGCCAATATGGTTGCCTGAACTTTTGATTAAAATGTTTCAAAAGCTGTGGACTGTGGTTAGTTTGTCTGCCTTCTAACGAGAGGCTTAAGGTCGAATGAGCCAGAGGGCCAGTCAAAAGGACCACTATTGGAAATAAAGTTATTACCAAGTTGGTTTTGCAATAAATTGGTGGCTAAGATCGTTGTAAGACAAGTTGCACCGTCTTGTTTAAACCAAATGTCTTCGATTTTGTTCAGGTTAATTTTTGAAAACAAAAAATAGGTCAAAATGGCTCGATAGCGCTCGTCATTCACCTCAACGGTTGCTATTTACTCCTTTTGAAAGACATAAAGATCGATAATGCCGCCAGCGTTGTGCCCGTGGCATAATCGTTAGAGTTTCGAGTCTTTCAAATCTTTCAAGGAAAAAAAAGAAGTTTTTCCACGGCTATCGTTTTTGAGAGGAGTTGGTAGTTTCTCCGACAGAAATAAATGACATGAAATGCACTTTCTCGATTAGAGGATCCGAATTGGAAAAAAAAATTTTAGATCCTTTCCATATGATTGAGCTTAAAGTATCCAAAGGCCTAGAATTTGAACCAGAAAAGGCGTTTTCAAAACCCATGACGGATCTGTCACTAGTACCTTTGTGGAGAGCGATGAGTAATGACTTATGACTGCACGACTTACTAAGCACATACTCATAATCTTCCGAGCAGAGGCGTATGCTGTCCAAATGGCTATAAGCTACTACGAAGAATAGTTGGATAAAAAAATAAAAATAAATAGGGTGGCGCAACAGAGCGAGGAGCCCCTGGGCCTAGCGCATTTCTCACAGCCATGCCTTGTGGGGAGAGGAGGACTGGAGGGGACCTACAATTTTCTGCCGGTTCCGAACGGCTAATTGAGAAAGCGCTTTTCATGGCAATGAATTTACTAACGGAGAACTTGCCAATTTCTCGCGAAAGGCGATACCCGTGGAAAAAACATTTTTGCCTCTGCTGGGATTCGAACCTCGAACCTCTGGGTTGGCAGGTGGATATGCTAACCATCACGACACGGGTACCATGGGGGAGTTGGATGGGGAGAAGTATTTGTGTCTGCAGCGACATCCAAGCTGTTTTTAAGGTAAAGGCCTCTCTGGGCGCTGTCGAAATAATAAATTCTATGAGTCACGTTTGGGCTCCATGCCATCACGGCATAACTGCAAACGAGATCGCTAATGAACTTGCAAGACATGGACAGCTTTCTCAGGACCTAAAGCAACAGTTGGTCTGCCATGGTTCTTAGTGAGAGTTTCAATCAACGATTAGATCTGTCAAGTGCGCAACCGTAGACGGTATGTCTCTATTGGATGTAAACAGACGTGTATGCTCCTCAGCGTTGATAAGAGACCTGCTACATTTTTGCTATCTCGTAGCAGAAAAAACTGTAAAAAGCTTATTGGCGTTGCCACGGAACATATCTCTTTTGCCAAGCATTCAATAGTTTAACTGAAGTATACACGCTGTGAATCATGTCGAGAGAATTACGACACCACGTAAAACTTTCTCTGTGAATGACCTGCATTTTTTCGAGGTTTCAGACAGCCGGCGAAGACAAGGTGAGAGCTTATATAAGTTAGGCTCCTTGTCATGGCAGAATCTTCTGGCTTTTCTCCGAACATGTTTAAAGCTAATACAGAAAAGGTTGCTTTCCGGTTGAACAATGGATCGGTATTTGGGTCTGTCTCAATACTTCAGCTAATTTTAAAATATCTTCTATGGAAAAAAAACATTGAAGGCACGAAGAACTGCCCTGTTTTGTACGAAATATTTTAAACAATTCTAGTACTGTAATGTCCCTAATTTGTATTTATACTTCAACGAAACCAATGCAAAAAACAACAATTTTTTCAGCCAAATTAAAAAAAAAAAAAATAATAAGTAAATAAATAACAAAGTCGGCGTGAGCTGCTTACCGCATGAACACACTTTTTAATTTATACTCCAATATAATTGACTTTATGTGATCCACTTCTTTAGTGTTGTTTATTGTTTTGATATAATTACTATTATTTTCACCATTTATTGCTCTTCATTCTTTTCCAACCACCAACTTCGTTTTGTCCGTTTAAATGACTATGGTATTAAAAAAAAACAGATCTGGTGATGACAAAGCAATCAAATAATTTCTAACAAATGGCAATCATTGGAGAAAGATGTGATCTACACCTTTCAACTACCTCGTTAGACCATCATGTGGTTTGTCACACAGTTCAGAAATATTAAATAATCATTTTTCTATGAATTTATTGAGCATTCGGGACATTGTGACAATAAAACAAAATGCTTTCGACAAATAAACTGGTGTTTTTATTCCTTCAATCAATCACCCTACTCACAGAAATACATTGCGAAGTAAGATTTATACAATGCAACAAAATAAAAATAGCAACAAATAATGTCTTTGTTTTTCTAACAGCGTGACTTTGTTATAAATATCGACTCTGTAACATGTACCCATAATCCAGTATATATCAAATCTTCCAATTGTTCTACTGATAAAAGTTTTGGTCGATCTCGAGGATATATTGACATAGAATTTCAACAGGACTTATTGAGACCGCTCTATTCCACGGAAATAATTTTTCGATATGGAAAAACTGTTAGAAAAATGGTGAGCGTTAAGAACGGAAGTATATGTGATTTTTTAGAAGGAAAATCTCTAGTGAGTTTCATCAGATTATATAAACACATTTTTAATAAATTTGGTGTTGGAAAACTTCCAAAAAGGTGTCCAGTGAAAAAGGTGATTTGGATTGAAAAAAAAAAAGGAAAACTTACCTACATTATAACGAATTTTGTTTTTTAGGAATTTCATTTCTTGATGAAGGGTATAGAAATTGAAGAGGACAAAATAGTACCCTTTGCACCAAATGGAAATTTTACAGTTGATACAACAGTACATTCTGCAAAAGAATTCTACTGCCGTACAATAATGTATGGGACAGTCAGTCGTAAGAGAATTGAAGTCATTCTTTAAGAAAATGTACTTAGTATTTATCTATTTGGGAGAAATTCAATAAAAATAACTGTTAACTTATGCTGGTATACATATTTTGTTATATGGTTTTGTTTAGCTTGCCCTGTTTGTTTGCTTATTCATTCAATAATTTGGGTCAAATCTAGTTATAGAAATTGGACCCCTTCCTTTTTAACGGATTGATGACAGTAAAATATAAAAAGCAGTTCTGATGGCAGTAAAATGGTATACAAATCGTATCATTTTGAAGAAAGATGGACGCCACTACAAAATGAAAGATTATATTTTTTTACTACTTCCTCAACATTGGTATCAAATAAAAGGACTTGATCAGTAGAATAGAGTTCTCTTTTTCTTCTTCTTTTCTTTTTTCGGGGCTACGAGCATCGTGATCTCGAAGGGATTACCCCTCTCAAACTTTCTTCATAACCCTCTCAAACTTTCTTCATAGAGTTCTTCATAAAAACAAAATGGAAATTCAGCATGGCCGCTAGCAAAATAAAAAATAAAAAACCCTTAAACCGTTTTTTGAAAATAGAGATTAAAAAAATGATTTCGACAATGTACTAAAAGTTTAAACAATAATTTGGTAGGTCCTAGGAATATAGTGGAACCGAAGAGCCAGCTGTGGCAAGATGGTGTCAATTTGTCCAGAAACTAAACTAGACCGGGAACCTTCGACCGGAAACCCTCGTCGCCACTTTTTTCAGTTGTTTTGAAATCAATTTAAAAAAAGTGAACGATATTTCCGGGTTGGTTACAGTGGAGAATATTGAAAGCTTCATTCAAAACTACCGCAGTAAACATTATTTACCATCTAATCGAAAGTGGTAACACTAAAACTCGATTGAAGTCTGATGTAGCCGTTCATTCAAATAAGACGCTTTCTCTGATTTCAATATAGAAATAATTTGAGGGTGGAGGTACGATTTGAAGATTTGTATTTTCTACTCTGCAGTCTAAAGCTAGCTCTAAATGACGATTATGCTCGTTTGCATTATCCCCTACACCACGAACACATTTGACGAACATTAATTTCACGACGTTCACAGCAAAAAACAGATTTGCTCGCGAGCATGGCCCTATATGGTGAACATCGAATCCAACGAATATGAGAATATCGAAATTTTTCGCAAACAGCGAGCGCCTCTTGAGCTAGTCCCTACACATCGAAAATACGGCAAGTACGATCTGTAAAAAAAAGTGGTAACACTAAAGAGCCACTCGCTGTTGGTGAAAAATTTCGATTTTGTCATGTTCGTTGGGTTCAATGTTCGCCATGTAGGGCCATGCTCGCAAGCAAACATGTTTTTGCTAGGAAGCAAACCTCATTTTCGCTGTGAACGTCGTCGTGAGCATCTGTGCAAATGGCGGATTAAGTAAAATGGCTGTGGAGAATCAACACGAAATGAATGTTCGGCAAATGTATTCGCCGTTTAGGGGATAATGCTAACGAGTATATTCGGCGAGCATGTTCGTTGTTTAGGGCTAGCTTTAAGATAGCAGTCAATACATCAGAACACTTTTCTCATCAACGAAATTCATTATCGTTTTCCAAAGACTGTATTCGGAGTCAAAAGAAGCTGTGTGGGATGAATCTACTCTATCCTAGACTAGATTGAAGCAAATAATGGAGTAAAACAAGGCTGTTTTCTGAGTGCACTATTGTTTTCAATCAACGATGTTGGTTACCTGTCTACCTGGAGGAAATAATGTAGGCGGTTCAAAAATAATGTATTAATGTATGCTGATGATCTGTTCATACTGTAGGAGCTTAAATTAAGCTGAGCTGCTTGAAATTCTGAACGGTTCCGCTGGATGGGATGCTCTCTACTCGTATGTTGTTGCTGCACTTCGATACAGAAATTGCATAATAATTCAAGACTTTACGACCTCCAATCTATTTGCTAAAATTTTTTGCCAAAAAAAATTTGTTGTCAGTCTGGTAGACGGACCTCAGAGAACAGGTAGACTGACCTCAAAGAACAGGTAGACTGACCTCAGAGAACTCTGTTAATGAAACAAATTGATTATTATTTTGTATTTTCAATGAAATTAAAAGCCAGAAATCTTCAACTGATGATCAAGCGCCTATCAGACTATTGTCATTTGTCAAGAATAGGGTTTTATTATCAACATTCACAAATCGAAAATAATGGTATTCGACTGTTCCACCAGAAACCAAGCCCGAAACAATTGGACCTATAAAAGTACAAGTTTGGATATTGTTGGTGAGTACCAGTATTTGGCGGTGAAATTGGAAGTTTAGATTTGAGTTCACACCTTCAAGACAAATTTAAGACATCTCAAAGTCTTCGGAAGAAGACCCTTTTCACTTTTTAAGCATGTCAGCTTTTTTCTTCCCAATTTCTGCTATACTTCGGAAAAGGACTCTTACCATGAAATAAACAACTGTAATCTTGAACGGGCTCCAATGGAAAAACCTACACGAAAACCTATGGGAATCATCTACAGAGCAATATTTATCACTGAATTTGCATTAAAATTCTCGTATAAAAGTCAGTTAAAATAAACTTATAATAAAATAAATTTACAAACACTGAGCTGATGACAATGCCATGGATTTAAATTCACTGTTAATGTCATTGAAAAATAACACAACGAAAAATTAATGACGAAAAACTGACTTATTTACTTACACTCTCCTCATCAGTCTTGGACACTGATCACAAAAAATTAATAGAATCGTTGGTTATTGCAATAATTTCATTTTGGCGAATGGATTTTGGCTAACTCAAGATGCCACCACAGTTCCCGGTGGATATGAGCCTTAAACACCTAGTTTGTCTAGCCATATTAGTTCCTAGCTTCATTTTTGCCAGATTAGCTTGGACGTGGTCTTTCTTTTGCTTATGCCTTCTGAGTCAGTGATGTCCATCCGCTCTACAAAATTAAGTCCTGTTATCTCTCAGACTCTCAATCTTATGGATGTCGCACACACCATTCACTGTTATACTTCCTCCTCTACTTATCGTTTACGCATGCGGTATCAAACCACACCAAACAACTTCCGAAAAATTGTTCTCTTAGTAAAACCTAAAGGATTCTAATCCACCTTTGACAGAGTGAAAGAAAGAAAACAAGGAAAAGCAAGGGATATTCTTCGGCATTCTATGAGTTTATAACAGAGTCTAGGGTCTAGCTTTACGTACACAGAGCTCTTAACTGTAGCAAAGTTTATGCTAACGTTTTGCCAAAGACTTGATTGTTTTTTTGATTGGATTTCTGTCAATTTCATTTCAAATCAAAAAGTGGCTGTCACTTTTCAGAATCATGAGAAGTGATGTTTTTGCACCAATAGAGAATGCTCCTGGACGCTGCTGGACGAGTTTTTTCGTCCAATGGAAAGCGACATGAGTGTAGAAGTGAGTGCCAAATCACTTTCGATAATTGGCATATTCCATTTTGGCCCTTCGAAGTATTACCAAGAACTGTTGGCGATGGTCAACTAATCAACTAAATTTGCTTCCAAGGTATATCAGTTCATCGTTCCTTTCATCATCTAATAGGGAAAGCATTGATACTGTATTTTTTAAAAAAGTCCAAAAGGAACATCTTTAATAAATAACACTTCTTTTTTACATGAGAAAATCGGAGCCTTAGAACAAAAACCTGTTTAAAAATTAAAAAAAAAACCTAGCTGACCGAATCAATCGACCATGAATGTAATGTGTTGGTGTCATAGTCAAATGCTTACCCGATTCCCAATTCACACCGGAATCCCCGCAATCTTTGGGAGCTTCTGTTATAGTTTCGTTTGCCATCATCTCCTTTATCGCCGAAGCCAACACGTACACACTATCCTAAGGGTGAATTCAAATAAGAAAACCGAAAAGTAAATACACAATTTCAAAGTTTGTACGATGGTGTTTGTGGAATTAAATTATTCATTTCATATACCCACAAAACACCTTGCGAACAGACGTATACGAAACTATTGGAGAACGACAACAACATCGACTTACCCTTATGTGCTCTTTTTCGCTATTGGAATGTTCGAGCTGTAGTCCCAAGACACCATCAGGAGTGTTGTTGGCATTAAGTGCTTGCTCTGTGACAATCCAAACGTGACCAGCCTCAGTCATATTAAATAGAGCGGCATCCCGGAAAATTACATGCGCATCTTCGGTGCTGAAAATTTATAATTAATTAATTGACAAGGGATTTGATTTCTGATGGAATATTTATAATTTCACTTTCGGTTTACGATGATTGCTAGGCAATTTAAGGAATTCAATAAAAGGGTGGTAGGTATATAAGTTGAAGAATCATACCTTGCGTACATAAGATACACCCGAGACTGTGCCGACTTCATATCAATTAAGTGCTCAGTGAACGTTTCAAGTTTCGGTTCGAATTCCACGATTAATTCAACTGTTGCACGGACATCTATGTCATCGTAATTGGTTTGTGATGAAGTCTGGAAACGACCGAGAACAGCCCTGCCATCAGTATCAGAGCTGTGTATAATTATAACCTGAAAAGGAAAGTACATATTGAGTTGAGAAATGGGAGAAACGGTGTAATTGATGCCGACTCTTTTGGGAATTAAACGGTACTGTAAGGGCTAATTGAATTGATTAATTTGAATGGGAATATTTAATATAAGAAAGTACAAGGCCCAGCGGACGGTTAAGTGATAAGAGAAGAAGATTTAAATTGTCTCTAGAACAATAGAAACGACGAGATACAATACGAGATAAAAAAGACAAAACACATTTTGCACCCATTCGAAATCTTCATTATATTGTTACCTTTAAAATTATAAAATTATATCAGGCGATCTTAATCGAACATGACTCAGATTACCACTGAAACCGATGCTACTTGCAATAATTTTCCTTCTTACGTACTACTGGGCTTTTGAGGTGTAGTTATATTTATAAAATTAAAGTAAGTAGACTGAGATTATATCCGGTGCATTTTTAGAAATTGGTTTTCGTGAGTGATGAGGCTCATTTTTGGTTGAATGGCTACGTCAACAAGCAATATAGCCCCATTTGGAGTGAAGAGAATCCACATGAGTACTTTGAGACGCCATTAAAGCCACAAAAAAATTACTGTTAGGTGTGCTCTATGGGCTGGTGGAGTCTTCACTTCTTCCGAAATGATACAAACGAGCCAGTTACCTTTAATGGAGACCGGTATAGAGCCACGATAGCCGACTATTTTGTTCCCGAATTGGATGGCATGAATGTGGATAAGATGTGGTTCTACCAAAACGGCACTACATGTCACACAGGACACAGCGCACTTCACAATCGATTTATTGAAGGAAATATTCGATGAGCGCATAATTGCGCGGAATGGACCACCAAGATCGTGTGATTTGACACCAGTGGATTATTTTCTTTTTGGATATGTGAAGTCGCTAGTGTACGTCATCAAATCAGAAACGTTAGGGGGCATGGAAGCCAACATTCGTGGCGTTATTGCCGATATATTTATTTATTTATTTATTTATTCATCAATGGATATATACAATCTTTTGATAGCAAATTTAATAACTTATAATAAAAATAATTTATGCTTACGAATTAAACAATTCAAGAACAATTTTTTTAAAAATATCCCCTTTCATCGATAGGTCGACTTGACTTGTACAACATTAAGGAACGAGTTATTGGATCATTTAGGCCATAGTTTGTTCTGTATGTAATCAATATGTGCAGAAAAAGTTAGTTTGGCATCAAAACACCAAGGTCTTTGACCTCACTGACTTTTGTGAGAGCTTCAACTCCAAACTTGTAGCTAAAATCTATGGGTGAAAAAGTTCTGAAGGTTTAAGATGGTTGTAATTACACCAATTTAAAAAAAAATTAATATCTACCTGGAATTTAAGACAGTCATGAATAGAAGCAACTTCGTGAAATAATTTAACGTCGTCCGCAAACATCAAACATTCCGAACATTGAAGAACGTCAGGAATACCGTTCACAAATAAATCGATCAAAAGTGGTCCCAAATGACTTCCTTGTGGAAGACCTGAGTCCACTCTGATAAAAAACGATCGAAAACCATCGATCTGAACAACCTGCTTACGGTTTATTAAGTAAGACCTCAACCATTTCAAGAATCTTAAGCTGAGTCCTAGCTTTTAAAGTTTTTGTAATAAAAACTCATGATGGACTCAATCGAACGCCTTTACAAAATCAGTATATAAAGCATCAACTTACTTTCCATTCTCCAAAGCATTTAAACAGAAATGGAAAAAAAGGCACAAATTAGTCGCAGTCGAACGGCCGCTCACAAACCCGTGTTGTTTTGGCGTTATAGATTCTTTGACGGCAAAATAAAGCCTCTGAGTTACTAATTTTTCGAACAGTTTTGGCACTGCTGACAGTTTTGATATCGGCCTGTAATTTTTTATCTGGTGCTTTAGGCCGCTTTTGTAAATTGTATTTACGAAAGATATTTTCCAATCATCAATAAAATCACCAGTTTCCAAGGATTTATTGAAAATTATTCTAATTGCAGTGCAGAGAGATGAGGCACATCTAGATACTAAAGGTGGAGGAATCAGATCCGCTCCAGCCATTTTTTTTGAATCCAGTTCATTTAAACCATCCAAAACGTCTTGTTCAGAAAAGTTATTTAGACTGATATTAGTAATAGGGGTTGTGCAAGAATATATTTTGTTTACGTTTGCAATAATATCCGCGTTATAGTTTGATTCAAAAATTTTTGCAAAGAGATCGCAGGACGATTGTGAATCAATCAACTTTTCATCGTCAAGCTCCATTACTGTCTGTAGAAAAGACGATTTTATACGGCCTCAAATAGTCGAAAACCAAAAAGAATATCATAGAAATCGACAAATCGCTATTCGTTTGGATGCATCTCTTAAAAACAACACACATACTATAACTCGCCAGGTGCATATATTATCAATAAGTAAGATTTAAGATAAATTCAATAAAAATATGATTTCAGGTCAAGCCAGATTAAAGTACATTTATTACTCAAATCACCAAAGTTACCAGCTGTCACCATGTCTGGTAACTTTGTATTACCAGGTATTTATACCCTGGTAGGAATAAATTTAGTACACTCTGAAAGGAAGTGTCCCGATATGTCGTCATCTTTTAGACCGCATTTGATGCGGTTTTATTATTAACATTGAGGAGCATAAGATAGTCAAATATTGACCAAGCGATCGATGGATTCGATACTCGATAGTCCCCTTGCAAGTCTCGCTTAGTTGATAGGCAACCTTGGAACATTCGATACTGGACGGGTAAATTCAATATTCGGTGGATTCTATGACATACGACTGCATGAGATAACTGATGAATTTGCGATGTAAAAATCTCAGACAGCTATTTCATTATCTAAGCCAAGGGTTGGCCCACTTGGGTCCTCATCAGTGACGGCTTCAATAGCTTACTTTATCTGTCAAAAGCACTTTCGTAGATAGCAAACAGGCTATACTTATGCTCTTCAACGTTAACAAGAAAACCGCAACATATACCGAAGTGGTTTAAAATTTGACGAAACCGCGCCACACTTCCTTTCTAAGTGTACTAAATTTTCATTTATCAAAGTACAGACATGGTAAGTGGTGGTAACTTAGGCTCCTTATTATGGCAGTGTCTTATGGCTTATCTTCTAACATCCGGAAAACTTTAACCATCAAAGAAGGTTGCTGTTTGCTAGTACAATGGACAGGGAATTAGGTCTGAGTGCTCTAGTCAGTATTTTAAAAGCCTCCGACAGAAAAAAGAGAGAAAGCGCTTTTCATAACACTGCAGTTGCTTTCGGAGAACTTCGTAATTCCTTGCGAAAGGCGATACCCGAGGAAAATCATTTCCAATTTCTGAAGTTCAAACATGGAATAGGCTAGCATGCTTACCATTGCGTCACGGGGTCCAATTTCGTTCGGACAATACTTCTATAAAAATTAAAGTCTACCAATTTGAATAGAGGTTTGCAACATTCGAAAATCCTTAATTTCTTATTTAGTTTTGCGATAGGCAGCTAAAATAGTTCGAAGATGGCTTGAGTTCGAAGCCAAATTTTTACCCGTCACTCAAATTTAAATAAAAAATTGGAAGTTTTCAAAGAGTGTGCGAAAAGATGAAACATTTATCAAAATAATGTTACCGAGTTGGTACTTCAATACCAAACAATACTATATTGCCTATGATCTGTGGATTTGTACAGTCTAACTTGAGGAGAAGACCCTACAAATATCTTAGATACTGTCGACTTTAATTTAAAACGTCTAAAAGTCTGGGAACAAATTTTTCCATGTCATTCCTTCCACTCCCAGTTTGATTTCATATCATAATTTTGGTTTTTTTTTAATGAATCTTTTCTCCAACTCTTTTAAATGATAATTAGAGTCATAGGCTTAGTCAATAAATAGGGTGGCGCAACAAAGCCTAGCACATTTCTCACAACCATGCCTTGTGAGGGAATGGAGGAGAAATACAATTTTCGCCGGATCCGAAAGGGTAATCGAGAAAGCGCTTTTCATGGCAATGAATTTACTAACGGAGGACTTGCCGATTCCTCGCGAAAGACAATACACGTGGAAAACATTTTGCCTCTGTTGGAATTCCAACCACGAACCTCTGAGTTAACAGGCGGACATGCCTACCATCACTCTATCGCTTAGGCTTAGTAGCAATCGTCAAAAATCCCCATTCCCATTAATGACAAATCGTTTCGGAAAACATTAAACAATGCGACGTTAATTGTCAATGATTTCATTAAAGCAAACCGAGCAAGGTCATCTCATAAGTCAATGGAAAGCAGTTCAAAAGGGAACGCTTTCGGTTTTTGTTTGTTGGAACGAAGTTCCGGTGAAAGAATTTTTGATATCGGTCCAGTATTTTCAAAGTTCCCGGGTATGTTGCCGTTCCAGTGGGAATATGGGAATGAAATATAGTCCATGCTGCTCGGGGAATATGAGAATGAAATTAGATCAACACTCTAAAGGTGAAAGAATTTTTGAAATCGATCCAGTATTTTCTAATGTCCTAGTTATGTTCCCGTTCTCATCCCTTCACCGTTGAAATAAGAGGATAAAATATAGCCAATATCATTTCTGAGACTCTAGTCTAGACTGTCTAAACCATCTTTGTTTCAAATATAATTTTTATTCGAGCTAGTAGTTTTGGAGCCTATGCAATACAAACTCTAAATAGGTAGGGTAGTCATAACCCCTTGAAGTGCTCGTTAATTATAAAAAAAAAGTTCTCGTTTACGTTCCGGTTTCTGTTCTGTTGAAGGAATATCGATATGAAATATGGCCTATGCTACTTTCTAGGCTCTAGGCTATCTCTGTTCCAAATTTCATTCAAATTGAATACAAACAAACAAACAAACAAAAAATCTTTCCTCTTTAAAATAATGTAAAGATATATAAATACCTTGGTATATCCAAAGTGACTCAGCATCTCCAGCCATACATCCGCTTGATGATAATACGGCGGCACCGTCCTTAGAAATGAAACATGAATATTTTTATCGGAGAATGCAGCATCTCTTGAGGATATTCCAATTACAGGAATCTGATAAAATCCACTAGTATAACTGACAGCTGCCGGTGATAGATCACCCGACGTTTGTTCATGAGACACCACCACCGCATAAACCTAGATAAAAGGGATGAAAGGAAAAATTTATATTCATACAGTCGGCGCATTACAGAGATACTTTGGAATAAAGGACATCTTTGAACAGATAAAGGATAAACTTGGTAAATTGATTTCCTCAACGAGTTAACTTCCTCCCACTTTTCGTTTCATGTCTTCATCCGATGAAGAGGAATAAAAAGGTTAAAAATATTTTACTTCTAGTGAAGGGCACGACACACTTTGCTTTATGGGGAAGGGGGCGAAGAATTTTTTTCTGTTGTCATGCTTGCTTATTTGCATGTTCTGTCAAAAATGTGGTGAAATCTAAATTAACTCACCCGTTTTTCAATGAGCTTATCGCAGACGTTGAAAACTGTTTTGATAGGATTCTTGTCCATTCGTATCGTCTTGTCGTAGTAGGTGGTTTTTCTTGGCACGTATTGTTGATCGAAATTCAAATGCTGTATACAGGAAAAGGATATAATTTGTGTATTTGTTTTGGGGTTGGGTACACATGAGGCTTACCGCTATTGTGTCTTTGAAATGCTGCTCAGTTGCGTTGTCACTCAATACTCCACCAATGTTGTATGTGGAGGGATTATCCGAATTTGACATTTGCTTTTGCATTGTGGCAATGGGGAATCGGCTTAAAATGGTGAATCCTATGATGATGCATTGTGTGAGTTGATTTCTATTTGGGGATGTCATCTTTTCGTAGACTAAAGAATCAGTTCAAAAAATCACAAAACGAGTTAAATTATTGTGTTTGATGACTGCGGCAACTTGTTTCTATTCCATTGTTAGTTTTCGGTGTGTGAGGCTTGTCGGTATTCAACGTTTTATTTTCGAATGTTTCTATTTTGATACAAGTGCACTTTCTACTGCATTCTTAACAATAATCTAATGAACGAGTTTTTATGAAATGGCAATAGCTTTGACGAATATCTGCATACAATTAATGGTCGGATGATGTGCTGCAATACTAAGAGAAACACTGGTTTTTGAAAATTTTAGTGCCTCCCACCCCCACATGCAACGCTCCGTAAGGTTTTTCTGAGAGAACCAAAAAGAAAAGGTTTGTTCGTTGAAGCCCTAGGCCTGCCTTGTGGTCGCCATAAAGCGTTTTTTGAGAAGCCCAAAGTCGCCCTAAATATCAAATTGAGTGTTTTTTGAGCCCTAAGGCTTAGCTGGGTTCGCCCTCAACTCACCCTAGGTTTTTGCTGGGGCGATTTGAGGGCTGTGAAATGACACGTGTTTTTATTCAAATGACAGGGATGAGCCGTGATTTTGTGGCTAAGCGTTTTTTGAGGACTGAAAACCCCAGGTTTTTTTGACAACTCATAGGGTTGTCAAGAAAACCTATGTCAACCCTGGGTTTTGTTCAACGAACGAACCTAAAAGTGGCGTTTACAATGCAGGGATTCCCCATAAAAAGTAAACGAAAAGAATTGCAAATTGGGGGATTTTGAATCCATAGTTTCTTAATCAAAAAAATTCAACTGTTACGCAACGTTTTGTTACAACACGCCCTAGCGGCCCTGTAACGCACCGCAATGTTTGACAAATTCAACTAATATTAAAATAATTGTTGTTCTTACTTATTTAACATGCCTACATACATTTAAGTTCAGGTTTAGGGTTGTGCGTGGGGTTAACTACCCAACCACTCAAAAATGGTACGGTTCCAAAACAACCAACTGCCTGGGATAGCAATAATGAATTCATCGCTGACGACTCAAGCAAAGAGAGATAAAGGCCTACTTTAACGGAGTGCAGCGGAATTAGAGGCGGCTCTAAATTTCTGCATAATTGATATAACAGCCATTCAAGAAATTTAAAAATTCCTAGAAAAGAAGTGAAAATCGTTGTTAAACGGTTAATGCAAAACCAGAGAAGAACGACATCTTTGGAACCACTATCGGCTTTGAAAACACGGGCTCAGGCTAATCCATTTAACAGCGGGCCTAGAAAAAAGCGGAACAAATGTTGATGCTAAAGAAAGCAAAGGCAGCCTTTGACCATTATGTTGAGATTTACAAGGAGAAAAGAAGTGAAGACCACCGAGCTCTCAAGAAGGAATTGAAGTAGCTTGAGATTGGGATGTTTTACCAAAAGGTAAAAAGATCAGGGCAGGGTGTAAACCTCGAGCCTGTGAAGAAGGAGACATAGTGATAGAATCGGAGTCGCCACTGGGAATTCGGAAAGACTACTTCTGCATACTGCTTAGCGTTGATGAAATCAGCTGTCAGCCAAAATACCCCATTCAACAAGGACGATGGTCAAGGATGTCGTGTTCTAACCCGAGAAGTAAGTTTAAATTTAATTACCTTGTAGGTGTCGATGGCCTTGACACTGAGCGATTAGAGGCAGGAGATCATTTGGGAAGGAGCATAAACCAGCCAGAAAACATGCTTGATGAATTTAACCTTATTATCCTGTGTTGTGAGACTCACAACTGCCCAATTAAACTCCCATATAAGAACTTGTCTACCGTATCATCTGAACGCTTTTTAGGAAAAGTATGAAATGGATTTAAACGAAATTTAGTAAACATATTAATACATGTTTGAACTATGTTTTGCAATTTTCCCCACAACAAAGTATTCATTACAACTAAACTTACATGTAAATAAGTAAGGTCATGTAAAAAAAAATTTTTTTTGCGGTAACCGCGATTCCGCTTTTAAAAATTATCTGAAAAAAAAGTTGTCGGTAAGTTCGTAAGTAAGCATTGTAGTAGTCATCAGATCGACTTGAAAATTTCAGAATATATTCTCCAGATGTTGTACTTTAATACATATTTTTTTTTAGAAAAATTGATTTTTTTCGGCACTCCAGGAGCGACAGTCACAATAGACAGACATAACATAACTTCGAGGTAGTACAGGACTTCGTCTACCTAGGATCCGCTGTAGACACGGACAGCAACATTAGTGCGGAGATCAAACAGAGAATAACTCTTGCCAACCGTTGCTTCTTTGGGTTGAGAAGGCAATTGAGAAACAAAACCCACTCCAGAAAAACCAAGGTAACCTTGTATAAGACCTTAATCATCCCAGTCCTGCTTTACGGCGCGGAAGCATGGACCTTATCGAAAGCGGATGAGGAAACTCTTGGTCGTTTCGAAAGAAAAATTCTCCGAATGATCTTTGGTCCAGTATGCGAAGAAAATGTGTGGAGAAGAATATACAACAAAGAGCTGTACCGCGACATGGGCATAGCCAGAAGAGTACGCATCGCGAGGCTAAGATGGTTGGGTCATGTAGAGCGGATGGACCAAAACGCTCCGGCTCGACGGGTTTTCGAAAGCACATTGCAGGGAAATCTCGGAAGGGGAAGACCTCGTCTTTGGTGGCGCAATCAAGTGGATGAAGTCCTCAACCGACTTGGAGTGTTAAACTGGAGAGAGCTAGCCCGAAATCGAAGTCGTTATAGAAGGATGTTGGTTGAGGCCCAGGTTCACCCCGAACTGTAATGCCCGCCTAAGTAAGTAAGTAAGTAAGGAGCCACAGTGCCATTAAAGCCTGACGTCAACAATTTAATATGCAACTTTTTTAACACCATATTTGAAAACGTTGTGCAAAACTCGAACGTCAACATGGTAAGGATCTTATTTGTAGCGGATGAAGAAACCTCTGAAGGCATTGTGTGAAGATAAAGATGTAGCATGGAAACTTCAGAAGAGGAAGACTTCTTTAAGGCCGAATGAAGTCTCAAAACTTGAGAGAGAGAGAGAAAGAGAGAGAGGGAGAGCCCTACCGATATCGAAATCATTGGCGAAAAATGGTGGTTGAGGCCAAGAGGTTCACCTTAAACTGTAACTATAGGTAAGCAGGTAAAAACACTCAAGTCCACAGGGAACAAACCGGCAAATGGATAAAAGCTTTCTCAAATTCTTATGTCGATTTCCAAGAAATCAAAAAATTTACTGCAGTTAATTTTTGTTTATTAGAATTCTTTTAAGGAAATACATCTACATCTACTGCAGCCGATCTCTTTTTAGAGACGGATTTAAACAGATTCTTACGCGAATTTTCACACATAATAAAGTCTGACAAATGAGAAACTTCAAAAAAGAGTTTGTTATTTTCACCTGTGCAGTTGGACACCCAAATAAAATAAATAGCGAGGCGCAACAGAGCGGTGAGCAATAAATGGTACTATCGGAGAAATTGCCAAACCTTCATGGAAAAACTTTTTTTTCATGATTCTACTAGGACTCGAGCTTTGAACCTCACACGATACCCATTACACTACGAGCTCCATACATAGGACACACACGCCTTCATAAAAAAAAACTTGCCACATTTTGAATTTCCTTAATAACAACGGGTATCGCCTTTCGCGAGGAATTGGCAAGTCCTCCGTTAATACATTCATTGCCGTTCGGAACTTGCAGAAAATTGTAGGTCCCCTATATTCCCTGACAAGGCATGGTTGTGATAAATGCGTTAGGCCCTGAAGCTCCTCGCTCTATTGTGCCTCTATATTTATCTATTTATTTTAATTTTAATAACCAAACACGAATACAATTTCGTAGCGACTACAGTAGACAGCAAATAGTTGAAAGAAAATCGACATTGGCTATCTGTTCTCACTTATCATTTTTATCAAAGATCACTACGTTCAAATTAGAAATTCCAACATTATCTCAGCTAAAATGAATAGCGGAAATTTATATTCTTTTAAATTCGCTCAAAATGAGCCTTAGTTCTACACTACCTTAAAATGACACTTGAACCGAATTAAAATTGATTCACTTAACACTTTTTTAGAGTCACTCAAAATTTGAAATCAGGCAACCCCCATTTTAAATACTTAGGACCATGCTCTGACTCGTCAGACGCATATCATTTGCTTGACATTTTGTGTGATTTATTTCCGATCTAATATTTGTTCTGAATCTAGTATTTCTAGTTAAAAACTAAACTTTATTTCCAAATTTTCGTTTGCAATCAAAATTTGTTCTATTTCTTACATGAGTTTATTTTTTTTCGCTCATTCATTTGCCTGAACTGTCAACGCTTTGGTACTGTTCATATTTAATTTTAACATAAGTGCATTGTAAAGTTTTCACTAGTTAGTGAGGTGTTTATAAATCGTTTGTATTTATTAATCACATTTTAAATTTAGAGTGATGTTAACTGGAGCCTGCACTTTGTCCTAATAACGCGCTGACTGTAAATTTGAGATAATATAAGTTATTGGCAAGCTCTTGGTTTTTCTTCAAAAAAATGGTTACCCATCCGCACTGTATACCAAAGCTACACGAATTTGAATACGAAATCGTTAAACTACAACTCACACGCCGCGAGGCGACAATACTACAACATTTGTACGTCTTGCCTAAGCTACAAATACTGTCGCATTTATAAACGCACCCTATCAATGTTGTCATTTATTTGACATTTCAGTTCTTCACCAAATGATTGCAATTTCAACTTGTTGATCATCTCGCAGTCTCGCACTTGGTTAAAAGTTTTCGGTTTCTCGTATTTGTTTTGAGTTTAAATTTGTTTTGTTTTATTGTTTATATCAATTTGAAAGTGTAATTAATCAAACAAATACCAAATCGATCACCCAACAACAGCGCCAAGTGCTCGTTAGGCAATGCAAAAAAAGTGTTGAAAAAAAGTGCTTCCGTGCACCATGTTAGAGCTAGAGGCAGACCAAAATTAAAAAAGGTAACAAAATAATAATTGTTTTCCAATGAGGAGTGATAATGTTTAAATTTATGGACCTGTCTTCGTCGTTATAATATATTTTATAGCATTTTCATAATAATTGAAAGGCTGGTAATTGTTAATTAATGCAAAAGCACGCAAAGATTGTGAATTGTGTGTGCGCAGCGCAATGTGTGTTTGTTTTGTTTTCGGTGGGTGGCACTATGGGGGCTGCCAGAGGGACCTTCTGTTAAAGCTGCGGCAGGCGGCGGTGGCAGTAGTGTCATTTGACGGTGTGGCGACTGGCGACGGCGGGCCCGGCGCGGCATCTCAGTGAGGGAAAGACAAACAAACAGAAGAGAGCATAGATTGCGCAAAAGCAGACTTGCGGCGGCAATTTAATTGTGATTTGTGATTCTATTTGTTTCTCCAAATGATACCCTCAATTATATTGTTGGAAAGCAAACATGCAAAATTCGGTATGCCGAATGTCGATGCCGTGCCGACACCGCATACCCAAACGATAACGAAAGATGATGATGATGATAGATTGGGCTAATGAATTACAATTAATTGAACAAATAACTACTCGAAATGATAAGTTGAGAAAATAGCTGGCTCGTGCTTAGATTCGAATTGGTCGTTGTTTTTGTTGTTTGGGTGCTGTCGATTAACGGTGGCACGGTCGCACGGTGTGTCACCAGAGTGCATGTGATTAGAGAGAAGGTGGTAACAAGTTTGTCCAAAAATTCTTATTGCTTACAATATGCACATTCTGAACAAACGCCTTAATTAGTCATTAGATATTCCAAGTGGTTGTGTTGTGAATGAACAATGTGCCCTAATTGTTTCCAGTCGCTTATTTTAATCTCATAAACAAATTAAACGCGTTTTCCTCTTACGCTGCTCTCTTATCAAAAGATCTATTCTTATTTCTTAATTAAGAATAAATGCGATATACGCTGCTGTAGAAATTCAAAATTGTTCTTGGGTCAAAGTTGTCGTCGCAATGAGCTTTTTGCATCACGTTGTTTGTTATAAATTTCCATAGCTCTACATATTTCCATGCTATCATCAGCGAGTGTTGCTAGAATATTGTAGGTAAGCTGTAACCGTATCCAGTGCCAAATGCAAGGTCGTGAGTTGATCATGACAATTGACGAGTAGCAACAACGAAACGAGTACCCTTAAACTGGTAAATTGATTTACTAGCTGCTTGTAAGCTTTTTTATCGGCGGATTTCTATTCGAAAATAGGCACGTCAGTCGTCCGTCTTAAAACAAAGTTCAGTGACATTTTGTATCCGCTTTGCATATAACAAAACATGTTACATTCCCGCTAAGCGATTACGTTAAACTTGAATCGTGAAAAAATGTTTTTTTTTCTTTCTTAAATAAGATAAGTTTTTAGTCATTGTTTGGAAAACGTTGCCGATGCATTAAAAAGCATACCTGGACCTGACATGGATCTTGTGTAATTTATTTAATTGAGCTTAAGGTTCTTTTTTTATTCAATTAAATGTATGAGATCTCTTGAAACCTGTGGTTATGATTTTCATTCGTCACATCTTCCAGTCAGTTGATAATACTTAAGGCCTATTATTTGAATGTAAATAAGGTTATCAAAAGTGCAGTGTATTAGTTAACTTTAAGTCTGTTTTGATTTTTGTTTGGTAGTTAATAGAATCACATGCATTTATTGTGCTTAGGAACATACCTACCTAATCATCTGGGAATTTTGAGTCTTTATATTCACACTTTAGTCCTATCAATCTATCTGGAGACAGGTCTATTTGGAGACAGGTCTACCAATGCTTCTTACAAGTACTCTTAAATCACAAGCGGATTACATTATTAAAATAAGTTCATATCCAGACTCTCGATTAACTAAAAAAATGCTCTCGTATAAATTGAGAAACCAGGACTGGTGGGTGTCGAGGTGGTTAGACATTGGAAGCGCATGTGGAGAATCAATTATATTCGATATCAACAACCTGGACAATCTGAGGTGTCAACTATATAGAACAATCCAAAAAAAAAAGAAGATTCTATCCGTGTGTCGTTTATTGAACAAGCCCGTAAATCAGAAAACAGAATATTGTATCCTCTCCTGAACTACAACCTGAAGTATAAGAACTACTTTAATGACAGATTCAACTACAGTGAAATATCTCTTATTTTTAAAACAAGATGTGAGTTACTCGGTTTAAATGGTACCCCATATAATGGAAGCTTCAACCAATTCTGCAATATTTGCAACCTGAAAGCGAAAGAGGACTGTTTCCACATAGTTAGTGTTTGTCCAATCTACATACCCCAAAGATTAACTTACTTCGGAAAGAAATACCTTACCCTGCAGGAGACAATACGAATTTTGAACGAGGGCGATTTGAAAAAATTTGATAATTATATTAAAGTCATATATAAATATAGAACTTTACTAGTAACAGAATATTGTGATTGATTGTCATTGAGATTAAAAAAAAAAGGTTTAAAGTTACATATTAAATAGTAATTTGCCAACCGAGCTGACGGCTAAGCCATAGCTTCTAAATTCATTCCTTCTTGTAACTATTGTAATAAAAAAATTATGAATAAATGAATTTCTTACTTACTTATTCACACTTTAGTATGTTGACTTTCTTCGTTCTCTGACTCCTCTCTCTAAAGAAAGCAGGCCGAAAAAAGTGATTTTGGATTTATTTTTGAGTTAGGTTTAGGTTAGGTTGGATTTGGGGTGCACCCACAAGTGGCAGCACCTCACTCGGATCTCAAGGATCCATTGTGCTCCCTTGAAACAGAGGATGAGAAATTGGGGAAGATTGGAGAGGTAGAGGGTTGGGCTGGTGACTGGGCTATTGGGGTTAGGAACCCCACTGAACCATTTGGAGCCCTTTTTTTTTGTCAGGAGGAAATTTTCAAAAGACACTTGGCAGTATTCGATACCAAGTAGTGTGGGATTCTTACCTCACTAAAAACTCCTCGTAATCAGAACCAATCTATGAACTATCGACAACAGATTTTTCTTTCTCAATAAAAGGTTTGTTCGTTGAAGTCCTGGGGTTGCCCTAGGGTCGCCAGAAAGCGTTTTTTGAGAAACCTAAATTCGCCATAGGTATTCCCCCAGCTCGCCGTAGATTTTTGCTGTGGCGATTTGAGGGCTGTCAAATGGAATGTATTTTTTTTTAATGACTGGGATGTGTGGTGATTTGTGGTTTAGCGTTTTTTGAGTACTGGAAAAAGGAAAACCCAGGTTTTTTTTGACAACTCATAGGGTTGTCAAGAAAACCTGGGTCAACCCTGGAGAAAGTTCAACAAAAAGACCTTATATAATCGCTTTAGGGGAAGCTTAAACTTTTAATGCTTCCCATGACTTTTAGACTATTAGCTCGTGTGGCTTGGTTCTTCTTAATCTCCGAACATTGCCTCTCGTATTTAATACGGACTCCATTTCAGAGTTGATATGACTATGCAGTCGCTGATTGTGTGATATAGCATGTTTTCTTACAACTTATGTAACCATTTCTATTTGTAGGTCACGATGTAAATCGCTTTTCTTATATACCATGGTGCATTTACTATTCCACGAAGGACTTTGTTTTGGAACTTTTGGATGATTTCAGTATTTGTTTTCTTTGTACAGCCCCATAATTGGATTCCATAGGTCCAAACAGGTCTAAGTACTGGTTTATAAAGCATTATTTTATTTTCGATAGATAAGTCAGAATTTCTACCGAGTAACCAGTACATTTTTCTATACTTCATGTTTTGATGTGTTTCTTTCCATTTTAGCGTTGCATTCAAAAACATCCCAAGGTATTTGGCCGTATTGGTGTAAGGTACAGCTTGATTGTTGATGAATATTTGAACGTAGCTTAACTTTTTATTTGTAAAGTTTATATGTGCAGATTTAGCTTCGTTGAGCTTGATATGCCATTTTTTTGGTCCAATCACTAATGGTGTGGACGGCAGTTTGCAATTTCTCAGCATCCTTGACGACGCACTTACCGGGTGCCAAAATTGCAGTATCATCTGCAAAAGTAGTCATAATGGTGTTGTTATCCACTGGAATATCCCTTGCTATATACAAGGGTAACCAGTACAACTGAGACCTGAGTAAATTTCAGGATGCTTTTCAATGGGAGGTCAGAGATGTCGCCCAGTTCCTCGAAGAAGTATTCTCAGAGAGCTTTTTTCCAAGTATGGGCCAAGCTAGGACACTTACAGAAGAAGTGGAATGATCCTTCCTCCGCCTCTTCGTCTTGGCATCCTCTACATAAGTCGGATGTGCTAATGCCCATTGTCATCATGTGGGTACCCAACGAGTTGTGGCCTATGAAAATGCCAATCAACAGAGAGAGCTGAGGTCTGCTTAGCTGGAGTAGAAATTCTGTTTTTTTCTTGGAAACATCTGGCCAAAGGTTTCTGGAGACTCGGAAATTGTTTTTGATTCTGTTTTTTTTTCTTGTTCCAGTTTATCCGCCATTTCATTACCGATTATGTCACGATGTCCTGGAACCCAGGTTAAGATTACTGCGACAGCTTTCTACTAATTTGGATTTTGTGATAATGGATGAGATAGTTTTAATGGCCGCCTGGCGGTCTATGAAGATGTCAATATTTTTGTTGATCAAGTTTTGCGTAGCCAGGTGTTTTGCACGGCTTCACAGACTCCAAGTAGGTACTTCTGGGAAGACACTGCAGAAGTCGGGAGCGTTATTGATCTATTCATAGTAGGGTAATCTGAGAAGATACCTGAGCCTACCCCTTCGTCGGTTTTAGAACGATCTGTGAAAACGGAAATGTGATTTTCTTTTGTAACCCTGTTTTTCTCCCAGCTCTCTATTGTCGGAAAGTCTGTTAGGGCCACTGGATTGAAATCAATATACGAGGGGTTGTAGTTTGTTTGAATGCCTGTATCAGTATGGTTCACAATGGTTCTATGGCCAGATATGCCTGTTTTCCAATTATTGCATTGCTTGAGTCGCAGTGCTCTTTTGGCCGCCATCTCTTTTGTAAAAAGGTCTAAGGGAGCTAACGATAGGAAAGTTTCCATTGGTGTCGTTCTCATGGCACTGGTTGAGCCAATGCATGCAAGCCTTTGGATTTTGGTTATGGTCTTAAGGTAAGACGCTTTCTCTAATGATGGCTACCAGACCAGACAGGTATATGTGAGGATTGGTCTTGTTTATGGATGTGTACATCCAGTGAATAGTTTTGGCCTCCATTTTTTCACAAAAATTCTACTGCAAGTGTAGAAATCGAATCGAGCTTTTCTTTCTCTTTCTTTCCAGTTAAGATTACGATCAAGGACGATTCCGAAATATTTCGCCGTACCAGATAAGTTTATTGGTATACCGTTTATGATGGGCTGAAGTATGTCTGGAATGTTACGTTTTCTGTAGGGTTGACATTTAGGCCACAATTTTTGGTCCAGCTGATGAGCTTAATTAGAGCAGTCTGAAGGAGTTCACAAAGGGTTGTTGTGAATTTTCCCGAAGTCATGACGACGATGTCATCAGCATAGGCTATGGCTTTTATTCCGCTCATGTCTAGTTTAACCAAGATTTGGTTAACTACTAGGAGTCAGAGTAGCGGGGATAACACTCCTCCTTGAGGTGTACCGTGTACCTCTACAAGTTTTGAACTTTAGGGTGCTTGCACCCATTTCTGCTTTTACTATTCTTGTTTGGAGCGTAGGGTCGATCCAGGTAACGCTATCAAACTTGATATTTATGGATCTTGATTTAAGTTAAGTCATATTTAAGCATATGGCAAGCTTAACTTCTTCTAGGTCGGGAGGACGGCACTCTTGATCATCGTCCAAGTTGAGTATGGCGTTCTGCCTGACAGCGGAATTAGTGTCTTCATCGCCGTTAAGCAGTCTACAGAAGTGGTCTTTCCAGATCCTCAGAAGCGACTGTGACTCTATTACTATGTTTGCTGTTCGGAAAACTCGAGAATTATTGTTGAAAAGGCCTGTCTTCAACAAATGACCGTTAATTATTTTGATGTCAGGGTCATTGAACCATGCTTAATTTTTTGAAAATAAGACTGATGCAACTGTAAGTGTGAATGGGTTTGCTCTATCAAAGGTTGATTATATTAATTTTGTATGGCCGGGATTTATGTTTATTTTCAATACCATCGCTCTTTAGAGTGAAAAGTTTCCTGATCGTGTGATTTTTTGAAGAGGCGATCACAATTGCAAACGAGATCTTATGATTTAACACATTTAGAATATTTTTTCTTGGGACTAAGTGAAGAATATCGTTTATGTCAATTGCCCACAACCAATTCTAGACATAAAAAACGAACTTCGTGAATTTGTCGAGGATTGGCGGCTGATGTTGTTTTCCAATGGTGTACCCTCCACTTTGCAATGAAATAAACATGTTCCCTTAAAAAACACTTGTTATTTTTAATGGATTTATAAATCCTCATGTTGTGTGACCCTTTAGCATAACTTTTAGTGTTTTAATAGTAATTCAACTGTTCAACCGAGGATCCTTACAAACTAGATGGGTGGATAATCTTCGTGTTTAAATAAATAAATAAATAGGGTGGCGCAACAGGGCGGGAAGCCCCGGGGCATAGCGCATTTCTCACAACCATGCTTTATGTCGGAATGGAGAGGACCAACAAATTTCTGCTGAATCCGAATGGCAATGAATTTGCTATCGGAGGACTTGCCAATTCCGGTGGTACCCGTGGAATAACATTTTTTGGTTTTTGTTTGGATTCGAACCACAAACCTCCCGCGTAATAGGCGAGCATGTTGACCATCACGCCACGTTTACAGCTCATTTAAAAGAAAATAGTGTTTTCGAGAGGTTCGAGAGGTTAATGGCTTTCTGAACGGGTGAGTGCTGCAAATAAACTTATTTACCATTGTGCCTGCTAAGTTTTTCTTTGGCTAGCTAGGCGTTTTCAAGCAGTTTTTATTTGACATAAAGATCTTGAAAGGAACTTCACTATTTTACGGTTGCAGATGAATCTAGAAAATTTCGCCCTAGAAAAAAATTAAATTTTCTGTTTTTGTGCTTTTAGTAAAGAAAGACTTTGGAGATTACAGAATCAGCGAAACTTTAACAATGAAAATTGAAGTTTCTAGAAAAGCAATTGCAAATTAACTTTTTTTAAAAGTCTTCAACCTTTAAACACGGAAAAATAGTGCAGCAATAAGGTCCAGTTTTGCTGTACTTGAATCATCTTTCGACAGAAACAATACTGTTCTTGCTTCAGAAACAAAACGACCTCTGTCCCAAAGTTTCTTTTAAGTCGACTCAGCAGTTAAGAGAAAGAAGTTTAAAAGAAACATAACAAAAAAAAACTAAGGAAAACTTAAATTCGAAATCAACACGTTCAAACCAAACATAATGTTTATGTCATCGAACATCAGATATAACTATCTCCCGAAGATCTCACTTTACCTTGAAACGTCGGACAAACGCATTCATGTCTTCACTAACTTAAAAAAAAAACAACACAGTTTTACCATATTCGAAGGGACAGAAGGAGGATTAACCACTCTCCTTATTCACTTGGTGTGCCAATAAATCACAATCAGATAAAAACAAACAAACAAATCGCACATGTTTTGGTCTCCTCACGCTGGCAGGACAACAACAGAGAGAATATTTTCGAATCAGAGAAACTAATAGAAGCCAACATCGAATGGTGTGCGCAGGATTATACTCATATACGTAATTTTTTCCCCACTTTGTTTTGAACAACCCCTTCGCAAAAGTATAATACGCTTTAAGTTGCGAAGCTTTTCACAATTCACTTTCCTTTGGTGTATAAAGATTTAGCTGTAAACACTTTCCACTACACTTTTCGTAACAATGACTTCTTCTCAAATCAGAAATCACACGTACCAAGAAAAGACAATACCGAAAAACTGACGACACAAGATGACCTTATTTATAGATACGAGTATTGGGGCGTGATACGACGGCAAATTTTTTCTTCTTCAGTCACTAAGATTGGATGGTTTTGAAATTTTCACTAAATTTTTGTTTTTTTTTCTAAACTTTTTTGTAAGAATTTTGATCACATACCGAACCTCTTATTAAGCACAGAAGGTTTAAGCTTTAAATTAACAATTTTTGCTATGGGTTAGCATTTTTCTTCAACTTTTTTGAACTCCGACGTTATTTGAAAGAGAATGAGAAAGATGAAAGGATAAATAAGTTTTGGTTTTTCTGATCACAGAAAAAAATAGGTGGACAAATCCCAAATGGAATGAAAACCCATTTAGGTTTTCTTTTTTTTTTCTGAGAAAGAAAAGTATGTAGTTTGTACTCCGACGGTTTGACAAGTTATCCGTTTGAAGAAATTCGCACAACTGAGGTGAAAGGATACAGAATCGAACCCCTCTTGTGAAAACTTCGAAAGTAAAGTTTTATTTGGTTTATTTTCATTGAGAGCTTTCTGGTGTTGTTTTGTTATTTGAACTTTAATTCCCCTCAAAAAAAAAAAAAAAAAAAATAAAAAAAATGCCATTTAGGGAACTTTAATTTTTGAAATTTTAAATTTTACCTCTTGCACTTTAAAATGTTGAAGAATCTGCTTCACTTGGTGCTTAAATGAGAGCTTCGCTATAGAAATTATGTTTCGTTCAACGAAACTGCTTCTCACCTACTCATTACTTTGTCCATTTTTTTGTTTTGGCCTCTTTCAACTCTTGCATTGTGCTTCTTTTGTTGATGGCTTTAAACTTATTTGCCAGCTGCGAAAGTTGAATAACACTTCACAACTTATTAAACTGAGTTTTAATGTAAAATGCAGAATATTCTTTCATTTCATTGTTATAAAGATGGTGTAGTTTTTTGTTTTCACACTACAACAGAAGAACTCGTACGATCTCGAAAAATGCATTCGTAGATTACAAAAGTTTATGAGTTGTTTTGTTTTTTGAAAAGAATCCTTAAAGCTAAGCAGCCGGTGTTTGAACAGACTCAATTTAAGCTTTCGTATTCTGCATTGTAACCGAAATCATTTAAAGCACCTATAAAACAATCGGGAGAAATCCTTGTCTACTGAATTAGAATTAAGACCATGTCAATAGATATACCAGCACTATTTAATTAAACTGAGTGATTAATTTACTAGCTAAGAGCGAAATAGTAATCAAGTGATGAGAAAAGATTCGGATATATCTTAAAATTGGTAACCTGAAACAAGACTCAAAGCCAAGTATTATAAGACTTTGATTGGCTTTATTCTAAAATTCTAAGAAGGATTTCGCCGAACGACTCACAATCACTCATAGAATTTGAAGTTCTTTAAGTGAAAGCCCTAAGAACAATTCGGCGTTGTTGCACTTCGTCTATAGGTGAGGAAGGCTCATGATGAGGAAGCTATCGGTTGTTTTTTTAGAGGTTGGTTTTTCGAACATGGATAAAACTGACCAACTCTAATGTCATTTGTGTTCAGTTTGGCTTGCCATTTCATCATGAACAGGTTGACAAAAGAACAACGCTTGTGAATTATGCAACTTTATTTCACTTGGTTCAGTTCTCGAAGTTTACCGTAAGGTCCGTCCATTTTATGGTCGACATAATCGTCCATCAGAGCAATTAATTCGGTTAACCATGGATCGTTTTCGCACTACGTTTACTTTATGTGATAATACGCATCCGCAGAGACGTCGAACAGTGCCCACCAAACAAACAATTGCCGCTGTAGAGCAAAGTGTTGGAGAGGACCCGAATGACAGCAATTGGAGCTATGTCCATCAACTTTATGAAAGATTTTGCGCAAAGATCTTGGCTTACGTATCTTGTGCAAGAATTAAAGCCTGGAGACCATGCAATGCGTCGTGATTTTGGTGTATGGTCCGAAAATGAGCCAACAGCCTCGGATAACAATACTGACTTCACCGTTGACGACCCTAGAAAACAAAGAAGGATAAAGCTCGACGGATCTTCACGTGCAAGAAGATGGAAAACTGTTACGTTTACTATGGCGACTGCTACAGACAAGAAAAAGAACTCTTATTTGATTGCTAAAAGGTGGACTCAAAGAATAATGCGGTTAATGCTCTTATTATGACCATCCGTATCAGGGGTAAATTCGCCAACATTGAACTTATATGCCCCACAGAATCGAAAGACCTTAGGCCGAATTACCGCATCAGTGATCGAGTGAGTGAGTGACATTTTTCTTTCAAAATTCGCTTTAAATTACACATTTATCAGTCTGCTGTCCATTTATTGATTTCATTTCGTTCAAATGCTGATGAAAAGAATGTCAATTTGTGGTACTAAAGTGCTCGACAACGTGAGAAGTAATGCCAAACTCACATAATTCAATCACGTATTACTCGATCACGTTTGCGGTAATTCGGCCCCTGGATTGTTTCTACGGGCTACTCGTTAAAACATATGAGCAATGCCCTTGATACATACAGGGTGGTATATTCACCAAACAATCTTAAGAGCGCTCTTAAAGCTAAGAGGCTCTTAGTTTTAAATTTGGATGTGCTATTCACCAAGCAATAATAGGGTCTAGTCTAAGCTAATTCGAATATTCGAAAAATAAGGGTGTTGAGCCTGTGAACGCACACTTTTCGAACTACTTCGACAGTTTCAGTGTCAATTGTCAAATTCAGCTGTTAAGCAAACCAAAAACAGAAAAAATTTTCGGAAATTTAAGAAAAGGTAGAACGTAAAATTAATTCATTCTCTGTATTGCAAACCATAATTCGAATTTCTTATTTTTTTCAACGCTCCTTCTCCTTCCATTTTGATTTTTGAATAACAACCACAAATGACTCTGTCAGTAAATTTCGAATTTTCGAAGTTATTTAAAACAACAACCGCTCATAACTTAAGAGTGGTAGCGACCACTCTTAAGTGTTATGAGCGCTCATAAATCTGCACTAATAGTGGTCGGTGAATAGGTTTATGAGGCACTTAGTTTAAGATTTCTTGGTGAATACCACCCACAATGTGGTGGCGCAACACAGCGGTTTTATCACAATTATACCTTGTGAGGGAATGGAGGGGACCTACAATTTTCTACCGGTTCCGAACGGCTAATCGAGAAAGTGCTTTAGATAGATAGATAGATAGATATGTGTGCTTTACTATAGATAGAAAGTGCTTTACATGGCATTGAATTTGCTACCGGAGGACTTGCCAATTCTGTTGGGATTCGAACCACGAACCTCCCATGCTTACAACTACGAAACAAGTACCAATGCCCTAGACACGACTTGGAAATTGTCCTTGGCTATTTAAACGCATTGTTGGAAACACGCTTTCTTTATCTCAAAATTCATAAAGGTACATTACGATTCCCAGATCAATCAACCGTCAACCAAATTGACCATGTTGCGATCGACGCAAGATAATCTCCTGTTATATGGATGTCCAAACTTTCTCAGGGGTCAACTTTGATTCCGAATTCGGATTCATAGGAACTCAAAAGGAAAGAAAGAAGCGCTCGTTTAAGAAAGCTTAGAGATGCAATGTTTCGATTTCAACGCCGATGACAGTCTTTACAGAGACAAACTGTACAGAGCCATGTCTATTTGGCATCCCTGCAAATCTCTGATGTCTGTACAATTACTCGCTTACACAGACGATATTGACTTAATGGGGAGAAGGAAGCGTGATGTCATAGGTGTTTTTGCGAGAATTAAAATAGCGGAAAAAATGGGTTTAATGGTTAAAGAGGGCAGAGCGATGTATATGCTGACACCAAACATATACAGAGATAATCGATGACAAAATTGGATTGATGACACAATTGGACAAAACATCAAACAGGACTTCATCTACCTAAGATCCGCTATAGACACGGAAAACAACATCAGTGTGGAGATCAAACGGAGAAAAACTCCTGCCAATCGCTGCTTTGGGTTAAAAAGGCAATTGACCTTATCGAAAGCGGATCAGGAAACCCTTGGTAGTTTCGAAAGAAAAATTTTCCTAATTATGTTTGCGGAGCTTTTTTGGTTAACGCTCCGACTCGTTTTGTTTCCATCAGCACATTTCACGGAAATCGCGGAAAGGGAAAACCTTGTCTCAGGTGTCACAATAAAGTGAAAGAAACATCAACCGATTTAGAGTTTAAAATTGTAGAGAACTCGGCCGAAGTCAAAATTATTATCGAAAAATTTGAGTTTATGCCCAAAATGAAAGTCATTTTCCTATCTATGCTTCTTATGTAATCTTTATGGGGTTTTTGCATTTTACGTTTTGCGGTTTATTCAAATAATTGTTGAGTAAATAAATAAAGTAAATGCAATGGCTAAACAGAGTTCAAAGAGCCCCGGGGACTATCGCATTTCTCTCAACTATACCTTGTGAAAAAAGAAAATCGCGTACAAATGTTCGCCGACCACGAATGGCTATGTGAGAAAGTGCTTTTCATGACAGTGTACATATTTACTCAATTTTCTTCTTTTTCCTTTTTCAGAGTTACGAGCATCGTAATCTTGAAAGTATCACAGCTTTCCCACGTAGCTGCTTCACTCTAGTTATCCGTTTGTGGGCAACGACATCAGAAATCGTCGGAAGCCTCCGAGTCTTGGATTGTTCCATGTCTGAGGCCAACCAAAATCATATTTCGTTGCAAGTATTTTGGTCGGCCTTTTTTTTGCCAATCGTTGTATGATATTACTTCTTTGACGGGGTTCTCTGGATCCATCATTTGAACATGATAATGGGAACGGGGGCGATTGGGTACTACTTCTTCCAAGATGAATATGATCCAGCTTTCTACTCCTGAGTTTTACTCCTGCTGTCATACAGAGCATCTTCATCTCAGTTGCTCTCAATTTACTCTCATACTTTTTGTGCATTGTCCAAAATTATCACCCGTATGTGAGTGCTGGACGCACAACCGCTGCCGCGGTGAAGAGTCATCATTTCAGCTTATGAGGCATTTTTCCATCACAGAAGACGGCCATTCTATGGCAATTTTTGGGTGGCGTTTATGTCTGCCTTAGGTTAGGTTAGGTGGAAGTGGCTGTCAGCCAATGAGTACATTGCCTGACACACTTAGGCCGCAAGGGCCCATTGTGATACCACAGAGATCAGCAAGTTAATCACCTACTGATCTCAGAAACCCGATGTAAGATTAACGAGTTGATCACTTATTAATCTTCCATTACGGGACTAGCAAGTTAATCACCTGCTAGTCGAACCACGCGGAACTTTTTAATGTATTTCAAACGACTTCTAGGGTCTATGTAAGCTAAGTCGCTAGTATCATCGAAGAAGAATTCACCGAGATACTCATTTCCTCCTATGAAGTAGTGCAGGGCATGAGCAAAGAAGGTATTGAACGGTTTCTTCCTCCTCCTCGTCCATGCAGCTTCTGCAGAAATCATTGGAAAGCACACCAAGTCTTTTGGTGTGTCTCCCTATTAGACAGTGTCCCGTAAGAACACCTACATATGTCTGCCTTACAATAATCTCATTCCGCTAGTCATTTAGCTGAACGCAGTCTACGAAAATATTTTGATATGCACCCGCAGATCCGAAGGTTAAAAAATGAATAATTAAAGTAACGCAACAAAGCTCAATTAACCTCGGGCCCTAAGACATTTCAAGGACATACAAATTTATGCCTATTTCGATCGGCTTTTCATGGCAGTGTGTAGTTACGGATGACCTGCCAATTACTCGCGAACAGCGATACCTGTTAAAAACAATTTAATATTTTTGAAATTCCAACCGCAAACTATCACCTAGCAGACAGTCCTACTTACCACTACGCCACAGGCACCACCGATCAAAAGGATACTGTCTCTTTTTGGTCTTTCTGACTACTACATTCTTAATTTGCATATCGTGTGCACAGTTTACTTTTGGTTTTACTTTTCGTTGGCAAGAACTAGAATGCGATTGCATTGAAAATTTTTCTGCAAATGTTGTGAAAACTCTTACGAATCAAAGTATTTCTTTTACTTTGTGAGCTCATCAAATCCAAAATCAGGAGGGATTCGTCAGCATCTTTTACGAAGTGTTCCTTGGAGTTGGCAACATCTCATAAACGGCCCTGATACCACATTTAGTTGTAATCTCTTTTGCATCCGCAAACAATGAGTTGATCTTTTCACGTTTGTCATCTCATCTTCCCGCAAAACATGACTATTGTTAATCATAATACGCCTTTTCGTATTGTTCGGTGCCACTGGAATTCGTCGTAGAAAAAAAGCTGAGCTTTTCTTCTGACAACTCTCGCCACCGAAGGGGTAGTGTAATTGTGCACTCACATTTGTACTAGTTCTCTCCCAATTTTCTTGAGATTTGAACTTAATTTTGGAAGTTTATTCTTCATCCTCTCCAAACAGAATGGTTCCGTTTTCATCAGGGTGTGGGATAGACACAATTCTATCCTGATGTCGTTCCTATAGGTAGGTACTTTGACAGATGCAAATATATCGGTTAAAGCTCCTTCAGTTGTGTTTTGACCCAGTCCAATGGGTGTATGGTTTCCAGAATAGTTAAATAAGACAAATTTAAATTTGTGTTCCAAATTATATTCCGTTTTCTCAAATTGATGCTGATGATTAGTGAATAAAAAAAAAGAAGAAGATAAAACCAAGATCCGGTAGTGTTTACATGTCACACAGGTGGGTGTTTCTCTCACACCTGAACGAAATACACATTTTTTCCCTGAATATTGAATTATTTATCACGTACCTCTGAAGAAGGAGCTTTCATTTTTATTATACTCATTTGTGTGAATCTCTATCAAATTAAACCCAGTGGATTAAAGTAACAGCAAAAGAAAAAAACCATTTCTATCTCTGCGCGGTGTTGACTTATTATTATATTTTGCTCGGTGCGATGCGATTATTCGCGTGTGTAAATTAGTTGATGTCGAAGATTTCCAGCTCATTGTTTACATGAGAATGAATTTATTTTTAATCACACGGCAATCACCATTGAACAACCAACGGAACCACTTGAGGAGATCCGCTCTTCGGATTAGTTGTGTATAGCATTATCCAGAAGAAGATTTTTCATTTCTTTTTTTTTTTTTCTCAAACTGTGAGCTTATGGGCAGTGATTGTTTGGACAGTACCCACTTCACAGGAGCCACTACTAAATCTTCGAGTGAACAATAAAATTGTTTATCTAACTTGTGTATTTTTTTTTGTTTTTTTATTACGCTTCTTCTCGCAAATCTTCGACATATTGCAGATGGTTTATTTGATCTCATAATTAGATAATTCGATTCTGTTCTCATTACAGGTCCGACTTCTTGTTAAGTAACATTTTAATTAAAGAAAAAACGGTATTCATCTCGCTTCGGAGACCAATCAAAGTACGTTCATAAGTAACAAAAGAAAAAAGAACCAAGAAAACATAAAACAAAAAAACAAGGACATAAAATGGGTGACAATATTATTGGATCAGCAAGTTTTCTCCATTTGGGGGATGTAGTTTCTTTGTATGCCGAAGGAAATGTGTCAGGATTCTTAAGTACTCTTGGGTAAGATATTAACATGCCATCCATCAAATTTGAATTTTGATTTTGTTTACTCTTTTAATTTCCCAGATTGGTTGACGACAGAACCGTGGTGTGTCCAGAAGCTGGTGACTTGAATTGCCCGCCTAAGAAATTTAGAGGTATGAATGAATTGACATAAAACAGATTTGCTAAGGTGCTATAATTTTTATGTTCGAATTTTTATTTGGATTTCGGAAGAACTCTCTTCGTTTTTTATTGGGGCATCCAGACGTATAAAAATGTTTATTCATTTCACGTAATGTGAAAAACGGGTCGATATAATGATGGGAACGAATGAGTTTTTAGACATTTATTTCTCACATCATTTAATCGAGGGGTAGAATGTAAAGAATAATCATTATTACCTTGAAGGGGGTGCTTTGCGTAGATGTCACGCGACTTATTATTGACGATTTAATTTATGTACACTGTAGACCAAAAGTTTAAGTTCCACGCAATCAACTGCTGTCATTTATGCTTTGGGGTTGATTTTATGAATTGAAGATAGGGTTTTTGACCTAAGTTTAGTACTTGAACAATACGCAAGACGTGCTAGTAGTTAAAGATAGGTTTTATAATCCAGATTTTTTTTTTTTAAAGGCGTTTTGTTTAGAAATGCGTATAAACGGCTTGTAGGGATTATTTGGAATTTAATAGTCTTAGAAGTACGAGAATCCTTGTTAGCCTTCACGTCAAGAACATTGTCTTGAAAAAAATAGAAAACGAAAAGTTGTTGATGTCATGTTCAAAGCAGAGATCCAAAAGACAATCGGTTCTAGCAAGGTATCAGATTCGGACTGGCTCGCCAGCAACATTTTGGAAGAAGTATGGCTCAATGACTCCACCAGCCCATAGAGCATACCAAAGAGTCAGTTTTTGTGGATGTAATGGCGTCTCAAGATACTAATGGAAATTCTCTTTACTCCAAATGCGACAATTTTGCTGGTTGACGTAACCATTCAACCAAAAATGAGCCGCATCACTGAACAAAATTTTGCGATGAAAATCAGCATCGAGATCATTCTCATTTTCGGCCCATACACCAAAATCTCGACGTATTGTATGGTCTCGAGGATTTAATTGTTGCACAAGCTCGATCTTGTAAGGTCGTAAGCCAAGATCTTTGCGCAAAATTTTCCATAAAGTTGATGGACAAAGCTCCAATTACTGTGCACGGTGGCGAATCGCATCATTCGGGTTCTCTTCAAAACTTTGCTCTACAGAGGCAATTGTTTCTTCTTTGCGCAATATTCGACGTCTCTGCGGATGCGTATTATCACATTAAGTAAAGGTAGTGTGAAAACGATTCATGGTTAACCGAATTAATTGCTCTGATGAACGATTATGTCGACCATAAAATGGACGGAGCTTGCGGTAAACTTTGCGAACTGAATCGTTATTTCCGATTTGCAAGCGTTGTTCTTTTGTCAACCTGTTCCTGATGAAATGGGAAATCAAACTGAACATAAATGACATTAGAGTTGGCCGATTTGACCACAAGATTTCAGTTTGATCTCTATGCGAAAAACCAACCTCTGTAAAAAACACCCGATATAAAAGACACGCTTTGAGCATTTGAAGGGTGAGTCACCAAGTGGTTTCTTTTTAAATCATAGGTTATTTTGATACTGACAGCTGCTTCACCGCTTGAAATCTTGACAGAAAGTCTGTATTATGTCTCCGCTGAACGGAATGAATCGCTTTGCGCTTGAACTAAGTAATAAATTTTCATATTCGTTTCCAAATTCACGTCCCTGCTCTTCGGATGTGGAACTGGAACGGTTGCGTATGATAAGCTCATTGAATTCTGACCTTGACAGCATTGTTGCATGGGGTCTTATGAACCGAGTAGAATTCAATTCTTCGAAAACTCAATGCTGCCTCTTGTCGTTGAAGCTTAACATCCCCCCATTGCCATTATCCATGAATGGTACCTGCATCGAAGAAACCGAAAAGCTGTCAGTACTTGGTATGTGTGTAAACGATGATCTTCGTTGGAATGACCACATATTTGAAGTCGCCAAAAATGCTGCTAAATGCTTAGGCTTCTTGAGACGATGCAGGAAATTCTTCACCCCTTCTGATCTGGCTACAATTTACAAGGCCTTCATCCGCCCAAAACTGGAGTATAACTCCCATATCTGGTCAGGTGCTTCTCAAACATCTTTGCACCTCCTTGATAGGGTACAAAATAGAGCGTTAAAATTGATAGGTGATAGTTCAATCGTAGAATCAATTGATTCTCTTGAACATCGTCGAAACGTTGCCTGTCTCACTCTCTTTTATCGCTTTTTTCACAAGCAGTGCTCTAGTGAAGTAGCCAGTTGCATTCCTCCCCTGAAACAATTTAGCCGCAACACCCGCCTCGCTAGGAATGTTCATCAGTTTTACCTTGAGCCCAACTTCGGACGTACAGTCAAGTATAGAGATTCGTATTTCAGTCGCACCACCCGAATGTGGAATGCTTTACCTGGCTCTGTATTTCCCCTTCATTACGATTCACAAAGATTCAAAAGCAACGTGCATCGGTGTCTCCTTTCAAATCCTCTCCTATTTTCCTAAATGCTCGCACTGTGTTCAACAACTTTATAAAAAAAAATCGGCGCAACAAAGATATGGAAACCTCGGGAACATTTACAGGACCTACAATTGTATGCCGAATCCGAACGGCTAAGTGAGAAAGCGCTTTTCATGGCCGGCGTGCTTTACTCTCTCAGGAATCGTTAATTGCTCAAGAGAAATATTATAAACTTATTTTTAAAGTGAGTACGTTTTTTTAGGTTTTGGTCGAAATAAATCACATGCCGCGCATGCTGTACGCATGTTTGCAAAGACTGTCTCCGTTTCTATACGTTGCGCTCGAGAATGTGGATGCTATAGCCGAGAGTGTAGGACTTAATCCTCGAACATTAAATTCATCGGTGGGGGTTACAGAGTCTTGTCTGTTAACCGACTTTCTGAAATGATAACTTCTTGTAAGAGGGTAAACCGCTTCGTGACGGCGGCGGCACTTGGCTGTTTTGCTTCATTTTTCTCGCGCATACGACAGCGGTAAAGAGGATCCTCCTCCTCTCAATCTCACTCTCTCTGACCCACACAGCTTAATTACTTATTTTAGCTTAGATTGGTTTAAGTTATCACTTCTGCCGGGCGTGTCAAGATGCACACGTATTGTTTTTTACTAAAATTGATCATATGGATTGATCAACTTCTGCTTTGTAAAAATTAGGTCGCCATGCTCTCCAAATTCCCAAATCGTGCTATCAGTCGTTTTGGTAATGTAAATTGACCGCCTCACAGCTGTGATTTTTTCCTTTGGATTTTTTTTGTGGGGAACCATGAAGGCGAAGGGTCTATGTTATGCCAACAATCCGGAAACGATTCAAGCATTTAAGGACAATATCACCCAAGCAATCCATGAGCTACTGCCCGAAATCATTGAAAATTGGAGTGCCAGAATGCGTTACTGTTAGGCCAGCCGAGACAGCTACTTGAACGACGTTGTGTTCCATAATTGGTGAGAATGTTTGATCATACTAATGAAGCTTTACAGTTCGGTGTGAGGCTGGACCTCAACCAACATCTTTTGATAACAGTTTCGTTTTCGGGCGAGCTCTCTCTAGTTTTGCATTCTAAGTAGGTTGTGGTGATCTTCCACTTGATTTCGCCACCTTAGAAGAGGTCTTCCGTATTTTTCCTGCAATGGGCTTTCGGAAACCCGTCGAGCCAGAGCGTTTCATGTCCATCCGCTCTACTTGTACTTTAAATGAAATAAGTAGGGCGGCGCAACAGAGCGAGGAGCCCCAGGGCCTAGCGCATTTCTCACAAGCATGCCTTGTGAGGGAATGGAATTGACCTACAATTTTCTGCCGAATCCGAATGGCTAATCGAGAAAGCGATTTTCATTGCAATGAATTTACTAACGGAGAACCGTGGAAAATCATGTTTGCCTCTGTTGGGATTTTAACCACGAACCTCTGGGTTAACAGGCAGACATCCTAACCATCGCGCCACGGGTGCCACTTGAACTTCTTCAGCTATTGCGTTAATATCTTGTTCAAAATGGACAAAGTTGCGGAAACCACGTTTGAAAAACTGCAGGTAAGAGCGGAAAGTTGCTTCTCAGTTGAAAATATCGAAATAAATACAACACGGAAAAGTCGGTTTCCTCAGTAAAAAGCTAATGATGCTGGATTCCTTGGACGAGTTGCTATTTAAAAACCCCTCTTTGAACTAACCTTGAAGAAGGTTGAAGGGGTTTAGAGTCTGCCGAAACAAAAAAAGATACTGGACAGATAAATGCTGCAAAAGATTTTTATGGAGTTGTGTTCTTCGAGGTATTTCGCAAGAAACGCAAGGTTTTAGTTCGGCACTGAGCAGCGATGTGTATGAAATGCCTACTCGTTTCACTCACGCAATTAAAAAAAATGGGCACGACTGGGTCGCACGAACTTGCGATTGTGTTCTAAATACGATATCAAAATCTAAAGGCTGAGTTAAAGGTTTTGGTATTAGCTCTCCATAATATATTTATTGGTCAGGGTTGCCAACTACACATTAATTATGAAAATTGAATTAAATCACGCAAAATAATGAAAAAATTAAATTAAATATTCCAAAGGTTTCAAGCAAAAATCTAAAAACGCCATTCTTTTGCAATTGCTTATACATATTAATGATGAAAATTTAATCAAAATCGTTGGAGCAGTTTTTCCAAAAAACGGTTTTTTATTTTTCACTTTTTTTAAAAAACTTTTTTTTAAAAGCCGAGTATGCAAAGTTTTAGATCTTAATAAGAGTTATTTTGACAAAAAATTTGAAAAAAATCAAAGTTACAGTTTCGAAGTTATTTTCAAAAATCAAAATTTTTTTAAAAAATTTATAAAAATTTCCAAAACTAAATTTTTTTAAATATTGATATGCAGTCTTTCTTTCACAGTTTACGACTTCTTAAATCCGAAATTTCGCCAAGATCGTGTAAGCCATTAACGAGAAAGTCGGTTTTGAAAAAAACGGTACTATGGGAGATACCGTTTTTAGCCTTTTTTCAAAATTTTTTTTTACATCATAAGAAAGACAATTCAAAATTAATCCCTCACACAAAATTTTATCGAAATCGTTGGAGCCGTTTTCGAGAAAAATAAGTATTATCATATCGGTTGTATGGCAGGTGCCGTTATTTCAAGACCTAGAGACTCAATTCCAAAAACCTCTCTGTAGAATGCTCCGCAGACCCTAACTGCAAATTTTGAAGAAAATCGGTCCATTAGTTCAGGCTGTAGATCCATATACAGACAGACAGACAGACAGACAGACAGACAGAATTCCAGGACCCACTTTTTTCGTATTCTCTATCATCGTAATGTCATATTTAATTGTTATCTCAAAATTTTTTTTCTGCACGATTGCAAGACTTGCCTTATAGTACCTATAATCGCAAGTAAAAAGGAACAAAAGATGAATCCTGAAGTATTGGAAAGAAACGCTATGACATCTGGATTAAGATATCTTAAAACACATCCAGACATTGCTAGGAAACCTCAAACAGAATACAGAAGGGATGTGAAGAAATTTTAACAAGACATGGCATCGCTGCGCAATCACCGGATACATTAAAAAACACTGTTTTCACGTGTATCGCCTTGATAAATTGGCAAGTCGTCCGAGAGTAATTGCCCACTCCCTTGAAGAGCACTTTCTAATTTAGTCATTAGGAATCGATGTATGGCTTTGAAATGCGTTACTTCCTAAGGTTCCCATAGCTTTGCTGGGCAACTTTATTTATTTTATTTTATTTGTTTAAAGTTGTTCTGGTAGGACCTTGAAAGATCCAGGATTAATGCGCTTCATCTGCGTTATAGAATAAACTTCTATTACAGGACTCCTGGAACAATACACCACACGATACAATCCAGAGACTTATAGCTGCAATCCCAAGAATCAAAAGAAAATAAACGAATTTAAGCCAGGCTTTTTCCATGGAAGAAGAATTGATAAAGCAGTAAAAAAGTAGTCTTCCCCGGAAGATCAGTTTAAGCTTTTTTTTCAAATAAATTCTTATTTGTTAAGAATTGAATGTTTTTCTGCTTATTTCGCTTTTATACCGGCTCCTTATAAAATCTTGCTCATTTTCATTTTTCTCAAACTAAAAAGTTTTTGCGGTTCTTTAAATTTAGTTCTCTTTCAAAAAATGAAAGTGAACTTAAACTTTTGCCCTGCAGTGTACACGTATGTACATATTTTCAGATTCCATTAGAATGTAAGACTGTTGGTTTTTCAACCACTTACATATTTACAGACAAACAAATTTATTTTAAATGACACGTAAAAAATATGTATGTAAAGATTGTCTGATTTGCATCCATAAGCAGCTCGTTTTTTGAATAAAAATTAAATGTTGCTCTTATGTTTATGGTTCTGTTTTTAGCTTGTTGTTATTAAAAGGAGTTGTTTGAATGTTTGAAATAGTCGATAGAAGCTGAGAAACGGAGTGCTTTATTTATTACGCTAGCGATTGTATCAACGCAACTTGAAATAACGAAGGATTGTATTTTAGTCGCCTTTGTCAATTACTAAAGTGTCTAGCTACCGAAATGTTTAGTTTTAAGGTTCAGTCATTGCCACTTACAACTGAAATAAGTCCTTAAGAATTCAATGTTTCGTTTTATAACCACGCAGATGCTCTCTGTTTTACATAACAATCCCAACAAACCCAATCGAAGCTCATTCTATTAGATTCCCGTGATTTTTTTATTGTAAAATTTTCTTGAGCACTGAGAAAGTCTCGCCTTGTATTTCCTTCAATCCTTCAAACTTTAAATTCTTTGTAATTACATTAGAAGTTTTCGGTGTTGTGTTTATTGTGCTACGATAAAGTAAGAACAAAGGATGTATGCTATTCATTCCAAGCCAGTAGGTCCTCTTCTTTGTCAGTTGATAGAGTTTTAACAATGGTATATTATATCGATTTCCAATTTTAGACGAAGGTTACAACACATGAGTTATATAAAGTCACGAAAGAAAGGCTTCCTGATTTTAAAATAAAATAAAAGAAAATCGATAATTCACATTGACCATTGCATGAAGGATCTTTTAACAAGAGATTTTGAAAAGTCGGTTATTTTAACAGTTGTCATGAATCAAGCTGTCACTTCTTAAATGATGTCAAGCAAAAAAACGATTCGATTTCGGGCAAGCTCTCCGGTCTTGCACTATAGGTCGATTGAGGTCCTCTTCCACTCGTGTCGCTGCAATGTGGTGTCAAAAACCCGTCGAGCCGAGCTTTAATCTCTATCCGCTCTACATGCTCCAAACTTTTTAGTCTCACGATGCGTACTCTTCTAACTGCTCATGTCGCGTTATAGCTCTTAAAGTTCTCCCTTGTCCACACATTAGGTTTGTTCGTTGAAGCCCTAGGGTCGCCATGGGGTCGCCACAAAGCGTTTTTTGAAAAAACCTAAATTCGCACTGAATGTCAAATTGAGTGTTTTTTGAGCCATAGGTTTGCCACTGGTTTTCCCCAAACTCGCCCTAGCTTTTTGCTGTGGCGATTTGAGCGCTGTCAAATGGCATGTGTTTTTATTTAAATGACAGGGATGTGTGGCGATTTTTGGTTTAGCGTTTTTTGAGGACTGGAAAACCCAGTTTTTTTTGACAACTCATGGGGTTGTTAAGAAAACCTGGGTCAACCCTGGGGAAAGTTCAACGAACAGACCTATTGTCTTCACATACGGAATCAAAGATCATTCGAATTCTTTTTCTTTCGAAACGACCAGGGGCTTTTTCATCCGCTTTAAAGACGAGGTCCTGTACTACTTCGAAGATATGTCTGTTTATTGTGACGTTTTGTCCAATTCGTCGATGTTCTTTGTAGCGTTGCAGCGTGAATTCTCCAAAGTCATCCTGTGTAGTCGTATGAGTTTTCCAGGGATGCCAAAACTAGGCATGGCTCTGTACAGCTGGTCTCTGTAAATACTGTCATACACAGTCTTGAAATCGATAAAAAGGTGGTTTTATTATATCACCAGGTTTTTCCAAGATCTGCCATAATAAAATAAAAAAATTGGTCGATTGTGGACTTTTCTGGTCTAAAACCACATTAATATGGACCCATCAATTTGTTGTCGTGGGGTTACGTTCACGTATTACAGCAGGCAAGATCTTATAAGCGACGTTAAGGAGGCTTATCCCTCTATAATTGGCGAAAAAGTGTAGGGGCTCCCTTTTTTTAGGATGGGGCATACGACACTAAGGTTCCATTCATCGGGCATGCCTTCTTCTGACCATATCACGTAGACCAGCTGTTGCATGCTCCTTTCCAACTGATTCCCAGCTGCCTTGTAAAGTTAAGTTCGGCATCAAGGCCATCTGCACCTGCAGTCTTATTTGATTTAAGTTTGCATTACTGTCACTGGTCGTTAATGTTTAATGCTGGCGACAAAGGATTCAAGGATAGTTGGAGAGATACATGATCGGAGAAGGCACTGGCTATCGCTTGCTATTCTAGCTTTCCGACCACAAGTCGTTTTTAGCGTTAGTTTGCTTGGTTCGTACCTTTTCTACAACAAGGTAGATGTCCTAGACAAAGTTTGCCTCTCAGAAAGTTCGGTCATCTACAACACATGTTCAATTTGGTTGAGGGTTGATTGATCTGGGGATCGCATTTTACTTTTATGAATTTTGAGATAAGAGAAGTGTGTACTTACAACTTTAAATAGCCCCGCATCAAAATGGACTAGTCTGAGTCCGTGTTTCCAAAGCCGAAATTGTTTTGAGATGTCCTCCTTTTTAGTTTTGCGTTTGAATATCCAAGGACGATTTTCATGTCATGTTTAAGGCATCTACGTGCTCTTCGAATAAACATACGAGCGTTTATTCGAGGAGCTCGTAGAAACAGTCTTTGGAATTATCGTCTTTTTCTTCTGTAGGGTCTGTGCCAATATCAGCCTTATCCGCTCCCAAATAACTGTAGCAATGGTGCTAAATGAAGAATCTGGAAAGGAACTAAGAAATTTCCAAATCCGTGTTAATTTAAAAAAAAGTACTCATACGCCACAGTGTCGGTGTTTTCGAAGAAATTAGTATCTCTTTCATAGCCACAACTAGGTTAAAGTGATGAGGGCACATGGTACTTTCAAACATAAATTTACGATGCCATCAGTAAGAGCCTTCATATTCCAACTATTGAGCACTTTTATCGCAGTATTGATTTGTTTTTGTGTTCAGTGCTGGGGCTGATTTATAGAATTGCTGAATTGCGATAGAAACGCACCTTAGATCTGGATGTTGATCTTGGTTAGAAACACATTCCGTTTTAACATAACTTTACATTTTTTATAGATTGTCTCATCAAAGTATGTCCCATGAACAGATATTCTGCTCAGAAGCAGTTCTGGAAAGCAGCTAAACAGAGTGGCAGTTCAAGCACCGATACGAATCTCTTAACACGGCTCCACGTAAGTTGTTATGTACATATTTATAAACAGTCCACGTCTAAATATTTCGATCCTTTTCTAGCATGCCGCTGAAATCGAAAAGAAACAAAATGAAACTGAAAATAAAAAACTTCTTGGCAGCTCGGTACAATATGGAAGTGTTGTCCAAATGCTGCATCTCAAATCGAATAAATACCTGACAGTTAACAAACGCCTTCCATCGTTACTTGAAAAGAACGCCATGCGTGTGTACCTAGATGCAAATGGTAACGAAGGATCTTGGTTCTATATCATGCCTTTCTACAAACTCCGTTCGATTGGTGACAATGTTGTGGTAGGCGATAAAGTGATATTGAATCCGGTAAATGCTGACCAACAGAATCTCCACGTGGCTGCAAATTATGAGCTACCCGATAATCCTGGTTCCAAAGAGGTTAATGTACTCAATTCTTCAACATCATGGAAGATAACACTTTTTATGGAGCACAAAGAGAATCAGGAGCACATACTGAAGGGTGGCGATGTTGTTCGTCTATTCCATGCAGAACAAGAAAAATTTCTCACCATGGACGAGTATAAAAAACAACAGCATGTATTTCTTCGGACGACTGGAAGAACCAGTGCAACAGCCGCAACCAGCAGTAAAGCACTTTGGGAGATTGAAGTTGTCCAACATGATTCATGTCGTGGTGGTGCTGGCCATTGGAACTCGCTCTATCGTTTCAAACATCTAGCTACGGGGTATTATCTTGCAGCTGAACTGGACGCGGATACCAGTTATGAAGATGCTTCTGACAGTGGAATGAGGACAATGGGTAAGAATTCATGAGAAAGTAAGAATTTTTGATACAAGAAATTGATTTTCTTGCAGATAAATCGAAAGGTGAACAATTCCGTTTGGTCTCTGTTCCTTATTCAACGGAGATAGCTTCGGTGTTCGAACTGGATCCGACTACAATGACCAGAGCCGACAGCCTTGTTCCACAGTCCAGCTATGTAAGATTGAGGCATTTATGTTCGAATACCTGGGTCCATGCTACTTCTATTCCAATTGATATTGATGATGACAAACCTGTTATGTCTAAGGTATGGGCGTTCCTACATTTATAAAGTTTGAAATTTTTTTTTTTACAAATCCTTCAACAGGTTTGCTGTTCTGCTATCAAAGAGGACAAAGAAGCATTTGCTCTCATTCCAGTTTCTCCTGTGGAAGTTCGTGATCTTGATTTTGCAAATGACGCATGCAAAGTATTAGCCAATGTTACATCAAAACTTGAAAACGGTTCGATTTCCGTCAACGAAAGACGGGCATTGGTGTCTCTACTGCAGGACATTGTCTTCTTCATTGCCGGAATGGAAAACGAGCAAAACAAAAGCAAAGCCCTCGAGTTGACAATCAAAAATCCCATCCGTGATCGGCAAAAGCTTCTGCGAGAGCAGTACATTCTTAAGCAATTATTCAAAATTCTCCAAGGGCCGTTCCAAGAAAAAGATGGTGAACCACCATTCCTGCGGTTGGACGAATTAGGGGACCCCAAAAATAGTCCATACAAGAATATATTCCGGCTGTGTTATCGCATTCTGAGACTATCCCAACAAGACTACAGAAAAAATCAGGTATTTTTAAGTGAATCTGTTGATAAATATTGACATACTGATTTTTTTTTCTTCTATTTAACAGGAATACATTGCGAAGCATTTCGGATTGATGCAAAAACAAATTGGATATGATATTCTGGCAGAAGATACGATCACAGCATTGTTGCATAATAATCGAAAACTTCTGGAAAAACATATCACAGCTTCGGAGATTGAGACATTTGTGGGCTTGGTTCGTAAAAACATGCTGTGCTGGGATTCCAGGTTCTTAGATTATCTATCCGATTTGTGTGTATCGAACCGAAAGGCAATAGCAGTGACCCAAGAGTTAATTTGTAAAAGTGTTTTAAGTTCGAAAAATGCCGACATTCTAATTGAAACACACGTCAAACGTTCACCAGTGAGGAAACAATCAAACCCAAACCTTTTACTGGATAATTTGGATGAAGACGACAATCTGTTGGTAGAAATGGTGGAAATAAATGGTGATACTTCAACAGTAAACTCTAATAATTATGAAATTCATTTACAATGGAAGGGTCAACCGGTGAGTGAGAAATAAATATCTTTGTAGTTGATGTGATATAGTTACGGCTGCCATTATTTAATCAAGTAGTGAAAACACAAAAATGATTTCAGGTTTTAATAAAAGCTCAGTAGGGTTTTTCAACATTCAATAAATTTCACAGAAGACTTTGTCTTGACAGTGTTAGGGCCTTCTTAAGCACACCTTGGGCTACTCTTGATGCAGTGTTGAACCTCATCTCCCTTAAAACTTACATCATTGGCTTGTCTCTCGTTCAAAAAGTGGTGTTGTCTGGCAGCACAACTAGCACTGAAGTTTGGATAATCTCGTGAGCAGCATATCTTTTGATAGATATGCAGTCGGAGCAATTAGTTCTAAGGCTCAATCTGCAGCAGGCATCAACAGTGAACTTTTTTCTGTTTATGATTTATTTACATCAGAAAAACTGTGGTCGAGAACCCAACAGTTCTAGGAACATTGATGGAATTGGTTCTGGTAACTTTACAGATTGCGATAACATAAAACTGCAACCTTCTTTATCCTACCGCGCGTCCGTCTTACGAGCAGAGACATACGTTTCCTCGGAAGAAGTATATTTGTCTGCTAAGTTGTGTTTTTTTTTAAATAAATAAATAAATGTGATGGCGCAACAGGGCGGGGAACCTAGCGCGTGTCTCTTTCAACCATACCTGGTGAGGGAATGGAAGAATCGTACAATTTGTTTTGTCGATTTTGAACGCCTAATCGAGAAAGAACTTTTCTTGGCATTAAATTACTATCGGAGAAAATACCAACCACTCGTGAAAGGCGATACCAGTGGTAAAAAATTTTTTCTTTGATGTTTCTGGGACTTGAACCTTGAACCTCCCACGCAGACATATTAACCATTACGACACGGGCATCACTAACTGACTTCCTTGTATTTGTCTGCTGAAATTGATACAAAAATGTAAAACTTTGCTGAATTTGGTTGGGGTACCTAATTAATTTAGTCATGTTTGGGTTCTAAGTTATCGTGGCATGACTAGATATGGTATCGCTGTTAACTTAGCATCTATTTTAGGACCTTAATCGCCAGTAGCCGCTTAGTCAGCCGAACTCTTTAGTAAAGATTTCTATCGACAGTTAAATAAGTGCAAGGCCGTAGACCTCATGAATGTAGAAAAATTAAAGGATTGCTCGTGAAGAAATGTTTGCACTTGACTTGGTGGCTGCCTGAGCTAAGTTGCGCCATCCGTTTTAACTTTCTTTTCCTAGCAACTTCGTTTGTAGAAACCAACATTCGTGAATCCTACGCATGGAATTTCAACATCGTGAAGCCTCACTATCTTCTTAATTTTCTATAAGTAGACTTCTTGGCGTTGGGACTTAACACTTCTCCTTTTCAAAGTACCCTAACATAACGGGGTGCATGTCTTGCAGTTGAAAGTTCGAGATTAAAATCTCAATAACTTAAAATTGTTTTTAAGCACCTAATGAATGAATAATGCTTCGTTTATTCAGAGTAAACTTCTTTGATTTCTACGCATGGAATTAAAACACCGTGAACCAAGTGTCTGAAAATTGTACGAGTGAGGCTTTATTCTCTGCCTCATTATCTATTGGAATTCCTAGACTTGTTAGTCTTGCGTCTTGACACTTGTGCTTTTCCGAACATAGAGTAGTGAATGATAAGTATGCCTGCCTGTTAGTTGGGAGTTTCGGTATCACTTAACTAGACTCCGACGCTCCCGTAGCTTACTTGCGCCACCTCTTTTTTTCAGAGAACTTAATGAAGCTTCGTTTATACAAAGCACCCTTCAGTGAATCGCAAGCATGGAATTAAAACATCATGAAGCAAATGTCTAGGATTTTTTCGAGTTAGGTTATAATTACTGAGCCTCATGGTCTTCTGAATTTCCTGCAATGATACAGGAGGCTTTGACCGGGGAATTAAAAATGGCACCAGGGATTGGTGTTTTAAAGTCTAAGTGCTTTAGTATGATCTCATTTTACCGGGGGTTTTGAAAGTTTTTCATCTTCCAGATTAACAGCGTTCAAGTAGTCGCTTTTATTTCAGGCTTCAACTTTATTTTTTATTTTGTGAAGTGCTAATCGTATGTTGCTACATTGTTTTCACTTTTTTATATGTTGCACGTTTTAAGTAAAACATGAATAGAATTGCGAAACAGAGCGGGGAGTTCCTGCAGAATTATGCCTCGTGAGTGAGTGGAGGGGATCTAAATATATTTTTATGCCGATTCTGAATGGCTAATCTAGAAAGCGCTTTTCATGGCAATGAATTTACTATCGGAGGGTTTCCCAATTTCTCGCATAAGGCGACACCCGTGGAAAAACATTTTTGTGTTCTATTGGCATACGAACAACGAAGCTCTCGCGTAATTGACAGATATGTTACCCATTACGGCAGAGGTACCAACGTGGTGGCACATATTACGCCACTTTGTTTTTAATAAAAAACCTGCGAAAATCTTGTATTCCTGTACATATGGAATCTGTTTAACTACTTCTTTATTAACTCAGTCTACCTGTTTCCTGTACTAGTCGCCAAGCTGCTTTTTAGGCGATGTCTGCAGTTGATCCACCTTAGCAAAACCCTAAAGCATTCTCTTCGACATTTGTTATTAACATTTTCATGTGTATTTTCCTAAGCTCCAATATCTGGCTTCGAAAGGACACTTCCTTGGGCTGAACAACTTTTATATAACTAATTTTAAAAGCTACATTGTGTGGCACAACGGTCGTAAGACAAGTCTGAATCGTAAACCATTCCTCTGATTTTTAACGCACCGAAAACGTTAAAAAGGAGACATCGTAATCTTTTGAATGCATACGCAAGTTATAAAAAGGACGTGTTTTAAATCACAAGAACAACCTGTAAAAACTCGCTTTTTTACAATAAAATGTTCTGATGATTTTCTCACACTCAGTTTAGTTCCACTTCACTGAGTTTAAAAACGCGATTCTTGGTGTGGCCAGATACCATCGTTTGATGAATAAATGTTCGATCGAGTGTGTGTCACTGGCTATAAATAAATCGTAAACCCATACCCTGGATTATTCTAAGAACACTGACACGTGTTATGCATCAAAGATAAATGTATAAAAATAAATGACGTCCATTCGCACCTTATCCTTGTTGAGACAGATTGGACACAAGTCAAAGTTCTCTTCAATGCAGTCAATTTTAATTTAAGAGGAAGGAGCAGATACTAAGAATCAAATTATGAATACTTTGTCTCAATAAAAATATCTATTTCCGTTGATATTACAGAAATCCAAGTCCATGGCAGAATTGGCCAATTCATCATGCCAAGGCAGAACTGAAGAAGGTGAAATACTGAACTATTATCGCCATCAACTAAACCTATTCTCCAATATGTGCCTCAATAGGCAATATCTCGCATTAAATAATCTCTCACCACAATTGAATATCGATTTAATTTTAAGGTAAGTTTGTATAAAGTCTAAGTAAATGAAATAAAGTAAACTGTTATATTTTTGTCCTTTTAGATGTATGTCGGATGAAACTATTCCATATGAATTGAGAGCATCGTTTTGTAGACTAATGCTGCATTTACACGTTGATCGTGATCCACAGGAGCCAGTTACTCCTGTTAAATATGCCAGACTGTGGAGTGAAATTCCATCGAAGATGTCCATTCATGAGTAAATATTGAGTTGTGGCAATACAAATTTCCTTTACCAATCGGTTTCTTCTCTGTTCAATTGCAGTTATGATTACAAAAAACATCCGGATTGCAACAAAGAGGCTGTACGGGCAAAGTTTAACACGACAATTGTTTTTGTTGAAAACTATTTGTGTAACGTGGCAGTCAAAGCTTGGCTTTTTACAGACCAAGAGCAAAATAAATTAACATTTGAGGTAAGGAATTTAAGTTTTTCAATTCTGCTCTGTGCAATTGTTTGCTTTGCTTTGTGTGTGAAGTTTTGTGTTTTATTTGGGCTTGCTTATTTGTATACACATAACGTTGCTTCTTACATATTATTTTGCTTTTAGGTTGTTAAACTTGCACGAGATTTGATCTACTTTGGATTCTACAGCTTCAATGATTTACTGCGATTGACTAAAACTTTGCTTTGCATTCTGGATTGTGTTTCTGATAACAACACCAGTGCGAGTGCTCGTTATAGTACTAATGATGTTGAATGTGAGTTTATGTTTATTGATTTTTTTTTATTTTTATAGCTAAGATTTTGATTATGTTTGGTTTGGAAATATGAAACATGAAAAAAGCTACATTTTCTTACAAAATGTTGAAATCAACGGTTTGATTTTGTGTGTGGGCTTTCCTCTTCTTTTAGCCGAAGGCGGTGTTCTGCGATCGATTGGTGATATGAACACAGTCATGACATCTTTGGCTCTGGGTCCAGTTGGATCGGCTATGGCAACACCAACAATTCAACAGCGCAAATCAATCAGCCAAATGAAGGAATACCCTCTAGTAATGGATACAAAATTGAAAATAATCGAAATTTTACAATTCATTCTGGATGTCCGCCTCGACTATCGAATCAGCTGCTTATTATCGATCTTTAAGCGTGAGTTCGACGAGACTGAAACACAACCAACCGAATCGACGGTAAATACTCGACAGAAGAATATTGATTTGGAATCGATTGGAATTCAAGCCGAAGGAATATTTGGCAGCGATGGTGATGCTGCTAACTTAGACTTGGATGGACAAGGTGGGCGTACATTTTTGAGAGTATTACTACATCTCATCATGCATGACTATCCGCCGTTGGTTTCGGGAGCTCTGCATTTGCTCTTTCGACATTTCAGTCAAAGACAGGAGGTCTTGCATGCTTTTCGACAGGTAACTCACTCACACTCGTAGTCTTTTCAATAAGAGTGTTTGTTAAAATATATACTCTTTAAAGGTTCAACTTCTGGTTTCGGATAGCGATGTCGAATCATACAAACAGATTAAATCTGATTTGGACATCCTTCGTCAGAGTGTTGAGAAATCAGAGCTGTGGGTGTACAAATCGAAAGCAATGGAAGAGAACACAATGGCTGTTTCTGGTAAGTTATTGTTTAAGCTACTTGACAGTGTGTGTTTTGATTTTAAACATTTTCAGTCGATCGATCAATGGACAAATCACTAGAAATTGCAATAAGCTCAGAATACAGAGCTTCACTGAGCTTAGACCAACTCATGGAATACCAAAAAGTCAAAGATATTCTTATTCGAATGAATAAGTTTTGCGTAACCAGTGGTAAGGTTTTATATTTGTTTTGGCATACTCATTACTTAGATTTTGATTTTAGGTTCAAACTCCAAACCCCGGAAGCATGAGCAACGTCTTTTAAGAAATGTAAGCGTCCATACAGTTGTTTTGGATCTTCTACAGAATCCGTACGATGAAAAGGACGACGAATTGATGCAAGAGTTGATGTGTCTGGCACATGAATTCTTAGAAAATTTCTGTCTGGGTAATCCACAGAATCAAGTGCTGCTGCATGATCATTTGGATTTGTTCCTTAACCCAGGAGTAAGTAGAACAATTGTTTGAATATAATTTGATGTAGTCGATGTATTAAAAGAGGAAAAACATAAACAAAATATTAAAAATTTCTAGCCTAGGTGGTGGAATGACAACGCGACTATAAAACTTTGAAATGTGAGGCTTTAAATGTGTGTTGAGTGTGTAAAATTCCAATTTCTTTTTGTTTTTTCAATTGCTTGCTTGTTAGTTTAAGTTTTAGTGTGAATGCTTGATTCCTTAACAACTGACTGTTAGATGTTTTAAATGACTATAATTCAATTGAATAGGAGTGTCGAGAAAGTACTATTTTTAGTTTAAAAAGAAACCAGGTGACTGTAAACCCACTTTTTTCAGTGTGCAAATTAATTACTTTCATTTCGTTGATTATTCTTAACAAGTCAAAGAAAAAAATCATTTGAAAACACACAGCGTCGTTGTTGAAGAAGCTACCTTGAACCGTATCAACCTTTGCACTTTTTACTTATAAACCTAGAGAGATAGACGACGGCGACGTTCGTGTAGTTGTAAACCGAACCAGCTGCGCCAAGCGATTTCTTGTTCATAGCGTTGTGAACTGACCGAATGAGCAGTTGTGACCCAAGGAAATTTAAACATGAAAAAATTATAATTTTTAGAAATACTTCGGAATAACAATTCAAGTTTTTTTTTCAAAAATGTTTTTAGAAAAAAAAACAGATGGAGATTTTTGACCTTTTTTTGACTTGCTAATTGACTTCAAGTTAATTGCTCACTCCACAGTTACAGAGTTCTTGCAGGTGAACGACTGGATGATAAGAATAGACACTTCCCAAGCTTATTTCCATGAACCAATAGCAAAGAGCCATCGACGTTTTCTAAGATTGGCGTTCACAGGGGAGATTTTACGACTAACTTCTCTATTATTCGGTCTTGTATGGGCTCCAACAGTTTTCTCTGCCATCACTCGTTGGATGGTAGGTAAGATACGATTTTCTCTGCAGGTAATGTGAAGGCTAAAGTTTTGCACTATTCACAAATTGCAGCAATTATTAGGTCAGCTGAATTCTTCAAGCTTCGTCATACCGGGAACCCGACTTCACTCTCGCTATCTTCAAATATTAGCAAAGCAGTTCAACACACGTCCGAGACTAAAGCTTATATCATCCATCGGAGGGCTTTGGTAGTTCGGAGGTGTAACGAAGGTCAAGGTACTTTACAAAAAAGAAATAACACATTTTCTAGCAAAGATGCTTCAGACGCAAGTTGGGGAGCATATTTGAACAATGCTGTCATCTGAGGCCAGTGGTCTAGAAATGTACACCGTTTTGAAAGAAAGAAAGACACCCACATAATTCTTTAAACAGACAGTAGAACTTTAGTTGAATTCATGCGAAATGAAGGGGGAACGATATCAATAAATCTGCCAAATCTTACATATCAGCTTCATCAGTTGACCAATCGGCTCAGCATAACAATATCTGTTATTTCTCTTTCGGGAGGGTACAACGCCATAGCCGACGGGTTGTCAGGATGTCTTCGTGGTATCTCATACCTTAAGCGACTGCGAAAGTCTTCAAGATATGGGGAAAGCTAAAAAGCTCGAAAAATATCTATCCTTTCTACATCATCCTTGGCCAACCAACAGACTTGTACAAGTTAGTTGTAGATGCTATTGACAAAGTGCTTGAACCACAGGATGACATTATTATTTTCGGTGACTTCAATCTCCCCTATCTTCAATGGAACATTTCAGAAGATCAGACTGCCTTCACTCCCTCCCCCGTTTCCATCAAAGAATGTGTTTTTGTTGACGGCCTTACAGATTTTGGCCTTTCCCGAACGAGTAGTATTAAAAATTATTTTAACCGGCAGCTCGATCTTATCTTCACTTTCGGCCCTATTAACTCATCTTTTCCAGAAAGCTCATTCCCATTACATAGTATTGACAATTTTCACCCGCCTCTCACTCTCTTTTTTATAACCTTTTCTTCTACCTAGCCCAAGTAAGTATTCGTTTAACTTTCGTAAAGCTAACTTCAAGAAAATCAATGTAAACCTCTCCAATACTTCATTCGAAAATCTTTCAATAAATGATCTGATTTCGGAGCCAAAATCATTTTATAAGTTTTCTCAACTATAAAAAGAAAAATTATGGTTTCACTCCTTCTCTCCACTATGAAATCCAATCTTCCAACGAACCAACAACAATCGCAAAATTTTTCGCTAGTCACTTTAAACTCAAAAAATCCCAGATCTAGACCTGACATACTTTTCCTATCTTCCCCATTTCTCTACAGGCCTTTCTAATCTAAGTTTTAATCAGTCAACTGTTCTTAATAAACTCCTCAAACTCAAAGACGAGTATAATCTAGGTCAAGATGGCATTCCTATTTTGCTTAAAAAATGTTACTCCAGTATAGCCCTTCCCATCACTAACCTGTTCATACTATCCCTTTCAAAGGGAGTTTTTCCGGGCTTATAGAAAATATCCATTATCTCACTTATGAATAAAAATCCCCAAAAACCTAATTTCTAACTATAGATCCATGGATCTCTTCATATCTTGACAAACGCCGAAATAGAGTTCGTGTGCGTTCTACTCTTGGACTACTCTTTTTCATCCTTGCCATTAATGATGTCGAAAAGTTCATCCAATATCCTTCTGTCTCACTTTACGCTGATGATGCAAAATTTTTCAAAGTAATCTCCTCTGATCGGGATTCTCTCTAGCTTCAAAACGACTTCTTCGATTCATTCGTTACTTGGTGTAGTAAAAATTTCCTTGAATTAAACATTACGAGTCAATAGCTTTTTCTCGAAAAGTAAAAAACCTCCCCCAGATCCTATCATCTTCAGAACCTTCCCAAAAACCGTGTGCTTCTTCGTAATTTAGGTGTTCTCTGTGACGGCGAATTAAATTTTCGCTCTCATATTGACGAAGTAATATCAAGAGCTAATTCCGCCCTTGGTTTTATCAAAAGATGATTCAAAGAGTTCCGCCCGCAACCCCCTTGTCACCAAAAACTTCTATATCGCTTATGTTCGTCATTTTTTGAGTATGCATCACAAGTGTGGGCTGCATATCAAGCGGTTCACATCTCAAGGATCGAAAGCGTTCAACGTCGTTTTCTGCTCTTCGCCATTCGGGATCTCTACGTCGTCGTTAGAAACTTTCTCACTCTGCGTGGAAAAGAATTTGTTTTCCCAATTTCCCACGCTGAAGACTCATTCTTCTGTAGTGAAAAGATGAATTCTTTGCAGCGAAAATAACAATATTTATCCCAGATCTCCTAATGGAGCTGGCATGGCAAGTCCATCCAGCATTCGGTTCTTAAACTAACTCAATAAAAATACAGACAGTCAAATTAACACAAACAGTGGCAGTTAACTTTTCACAGAAATAAAAAAATCTGTTCTTGTAACTGGATAAATCATTTGATTAGAAGTTTGATTGTTAATCGAGGCGAGCCCTGGTAAAAAAACCTGGTTAGTTTATTAATTGCAATTGATGTTTGATGGACCTTTGAAGCAGGCATCAAGGACGGTAGTTGGACTTTGGGTTCGTACTGTTTTGAAGGAACTTCCTATGACGCTGTGTGTTTTATTTTTAACAATTTTTTGGTGAAAAAGCTGATATCTTACAAATTGCAAATCATTTCATCAATCAAACAGCCTTACCTCATAATTTGATCCACAAACCGATTGGTATCCCGTTTTGTGTATCGTTTGGTTCCCTTGTGTCTTCTGTTCTTTTACCGATTGTACGATTGCTAGTGCAAAATGAATTATTAAGTGTGTTTTTGTTAAACTAATATATGTAATCAAAGCGTGGCCAAAATACTTTGAATTGTAATTTTAACAGCCTTATACAACTCCATTGGTGTATTTTTGTGCTAATTCCTTTTGAATTTGAAGTTTCATGGTTAATAATCATCACATTACTATTCCATTATAGATACTAGAAGCAAAAACCGTCTGTGCAATATTCAAAGACAATCTTTCACTTTGCAATGAAGTAACCGATAAAGTAGTCCAACATTTTGTTCATTGCATCGAGATTCATGGTCGACACGTAGTTTACTTACAATTCCTACAAACAATTGTCAAAGCAGAAAATCAGTTTATACGTAAATGTCAAGATATGGTAATGCAGGAGCTCATAAATGCAGGCGAAGACGTCCTAGTCTTTTACAACGATAAGACTTCGTTCAATCAATTCGTCACTATGATGCGCAAAACCAACAAAGATCAACCTCTCTCCGATGACAATCCACTGAAGTATCACGTCGAATTGGTGAAGCTTCTTGCCTGTTGCACAATGGGCAAGAATGTGTACACAGAAATAAAGTGCAACAATTTGTTGTCTCTGGATGATATTGTTACTGTTATATGTCATCCCGATTGTATACCCGAGGTCAAAGAAGCATATGTAGATTTTCTGAATCATTGCTACATTGACACCGAGGTGGAAATGAAGGAGATTTATTCGTCGGGACATATGTGGAACCTGTTTGAGAAGTCATTCCTTGCCGATATAAATCAACTGATTGCCATCCATCAAGTAGAACAGAATAAGGCTTTGATAAACTATGTGCTGACTGGAGTCATGACTATCTTGGGGACGTTCTTTAGCAGCCCCTTCTCTGATCAGAGTACTATTGTTCAAACACGCCAGATGATCTTCGTGCAGTTGTTAACAGCCACGTACAAACTATCGCAATGCAAGTGGCTTTCATTAGCAGAGCGCTTCAATGTTGAAAATTGCATTAAGACTCTGTCAGAATCGGCGAAAAGTAGGAACATTGCAATACCATTGGACCTAGAGCAGAAAGTTGTATCGATGTCTAGCAAAACAGCGCTGCTTACTCGTCAGACCACCAAGTGGTTACTTGCTTCCAAACAGCCAAAATACGACAGTGCTTACTATTCAAATTGCATGCGCATGGATAGGAGTATTATAGAAGGTCTCCAAGATATCGTTTCACTTTTGGAGGACCAGTTGAAACCTTTGGTGGAAGCTGAGTTGTCTCTCTTAGTTGACATACTGTATCGTTCCGAGTTGTTATTCCCCAAAGGAACAGAATCTCGAAAGAAATGTGAGAGTGGAGGTTTCATACGGAAGCTAATCAAACACACCGAGAAGCTTTTGGAAGAGAAAGAAGAAAAACTCTGCGTCAAAGTACTGAGAACCTTGCGAGAGATGATGGCTTTTGACGTCAATTATGGAGAGAAAGGTGATTCCCTACGGAATTCTTTACTCATTCGTTATTTTGGAAAAGGTTTTTCACAAAAGTCTATTGAGGGAGGTGACAATCGACGTGTGCACATTGTCACTCACGGACCGGGAGCAAAGTTCCTTATACGAGCGGGGAAGACGTTGCATGAAGTCCAAAATCACCTGGATCGCGAAGGAGCCTCGGATTTGGTGGTTGAGCTCGTAATTAAATCAGTACACTCACCATCGATCTTTGTGGAAGCAATAGAACTGGGAATAGCCCTCCTAGAAGGTGGAAACCCCATAATCCAGAAAGGCATGTTCACAAAATTCCTGAGTGGTGACCTAAACCAGGCATTCTTTAAGGTTTTCTTTGAGAAGATGAAGGATTCCCAACAGGAAATCAAATCCACAGTAACAGTGAACACATCTGATATCGCCGCAAAAGCTCATGAATCGAAGCCACATGATATGACTCTGGAGTTGGAGAAAATTTCGCGAAAACACGGCGTTAAGACCAATGGAGTTGTTATCACCGAGGAGCTAAAGAAAGAACTACAAAATGCTGGATTGGCTACCGCACGGTCATACATCCACGCTCGGAATCTCAATCCAGGTGATGAAAATTCTGCTTTGAATATTTCCAGCCCGCTTGAAGACATTCTGGCAGAGAAACTCGAGAAAAACAAAGATAAAGACGATCGCAATAAGCTCTCGAACAAAGTCCTCGTGATGCAACCGATTTTGAGATTCCTTCAGCTTCTTTGCGAGAATCATAATCCGGATTTACAAAATCTCCTTCGCAATCAAAACCAAAAGACTAACTACAATCTCGTTTCGGAGACTTTGATGTTCTTGGACTGCATTTGTGGCTCCACAACAGGTGGACTGGGTCTACTCGGCTTGTATATCAATGAGAACAACGTAGCACTCATCAATCAGACTCTGGAAACCCTCACCGAGTACTGTCAAGGGCCGTGTCATGAAAACCAAAATTGCATAGCAACGCACGAATCAAACGGACTTGACATCATCACGGCTTTGATTATGAATAACATCAATCCCTTGGGAGAAAATCGTATGGATTTGGTTCTAGAACTGAAAAACAATGCATCAAAGTTGTTGTTGGCTATAATGGAGTCGCGCGGAGATAGTGAGAATGCAGAGAGGATTCTTTACAATATGAATCCAAAGCAGCTGGTTGAAGTGGCTTGCAAAGCCTATCACCAAGAAGAAATGGTCGAAGAGAGCGAACACGATGATGCTGAACCTGAAGACGATGATTCGACGGTATCACCTCGCGAGGTTGGTCATAACATATATATTTTGTGTCACCAGCTGGCGCAGCATAACAAAGAGTTAGCTGCATTGCTGAAATCCTCAGATGAGGCTTTGAATTTCGACTCGAAAATGAGTCAGGCACTGATGTATTACGCAACACACACTGCGCAGATTGAGGTGGGTGATTTGAGGAACATTTTTGTTGGGCTTAAGACTAACTAAAGTAGAATTTTTATTGCAGATTGTTCGAAATGATAGAACACTGGAGCAGATTGTGTTTCCCATTCCCGAAATATGTGAATACTTAACGACTGATACCAAAGTGAAGATTTTGAATACGGCTGAGCGTGATGACCAAGGATCGAAAGTGGCTGACTTCTTCGATCGAGCCGAGGAGATGTTTAACGAAATGAAGTGGCAAAAGAAGCTAAGAGGTTTGTTGTATACCTTCAGGTTTTTTTACAGAACCTACATGTTCTCTCTTTTTAGGTCAACCTGCATTGTTTTGGGTTAGCAGTTACATGTCCTTGTGGGCTAGTATACTCTTCAATTGTGTCGTTGTGATAAATATGATTGTGGCGTTCTTCTATCCTTTTGATAATACTGTCCCCGGTAGGTTTTTTTTGTTTTTTATTATTTTGTTACATTTCGTTTTATGGAAAACTTTATGTTCTAGAATTACTTCCACATGTTTCGTGGCTGTTCTGGGCAATTATGATATTTTCTCTTGTGATTGTCATTATGTTGCCACGTGAATCTGGAATAAGAACATTGATTGGTTCGATGATATTGAGGTTTATATTCCTCATAGGACCGGAGCCTACTCTTTGGCTATTGGGATCAGTGACTGTAAGTTCGTTTGGTCTGTTTTCGGAATTGTGTTGACAGTTTCTCTTTTTAACTCTTCTAACAGGTGGCGTTGAAAGGCATTCATATTATAAGTATAATGGGCAATCAAGGAACACTGGAAAAGAACTTTTTCAAAATTATAACAGACTTTCAACTTTTATACCATGTCGGATATATATGCTTTGTCTTCTGTGGCCTTCTAGTTCATCCGTTTTTCTATTCTCTATTGGTAAGTTTATATTAAATACACAAAGTTATATATTAATTCAACACTCCTTTACGTCACGTAAAGAAAAATAACAATAACAGTTCAACTGCCGAAACTTTAAGGGCAGTTGTTCCGGTATCGTCACGTTCAGGAGCGTTTGATGAAAGGTATCAAATGACCACCACTTCGGGGTCGAATTGAATCTTCGGGATGTTTTCTAATAATAATAAAAAAAAACCTGTGGGTTTCGGGACGCTTGACAGAAGTGAAACTTAAACTAATCTAAGTTGAACTATTTAATATTGAAATTATTTAACTTGAGAAAATCGCTGTCTGTTAGATTGAGAGAGGAGGACCCTGCCTACCGCTGTCTTATGTGTGAGAGAAATGAAAACCAAGCAGAAAACGCGTTACGTAACAAAGCGGTTTATCTTCCCGTAAGAAGTTATATCTTCAAAAATTAGGTACCTAATTTGTAATGTGATTTGTAATTGTGACTGGTTTTCATTGGCGATTCTCAAATCAAATTGCTCAAATTGTTCATCGTGTTATTGCAATGGTTGGACATCAAGATAAGAACAAATTCTTCTCGCTCAATCTTACCCAATACTAAAAGATGCTAAGGGCTATCCACAAAATGGAGTCCTATCGGCTCAACTATGGACAATATTGTAGTATGTACAACTGCTTCTGGATGAATCTTACAAGTTAGAACTACGGGCTTGCAGATTACCTGATAATCCAAATCGGCAATCATGTTCTTTTATTTCTTTTTGTTTGCTGATCGATGGTTTAACTGTGGCTACGATTAAAATTCAAAAAAGATTCCACGTTGGCTTTAGTATAAGCCTTTCTAGTGCCATTTTCTCCGATTGGTGACAATGCCCACATTCTGTTGGTTTAGTTCTAAGGCAAATTTCTTTGTTGCAGATTGCTTGTGACCACCGAGTTTTTAGATTTTACGGGTTCAACGGTTTAGAAAAACGCTTGTTACCTTTGTCCGAAGCTGTGTTTTGCTAGAGTCCATCATTGTAAATAGAAGTCTGAATGAAGTTTGCGCTTTGTTTTTTTTTTTTACATATTATTGCCGGATTCTTTACTTAACAGGTGGCTAAGGTGCATGACCTTTTTCTGTCTGAAAATAGCACACATTGTTTTTTTCATATCAACACAGTGTGTGCCGACATAGAGACTATTGGTTTGTTAGGCGAATAGCCAACCATAGGTTAGATTAGATCACGTTTCAATGGTTGTCAGCAACCAACTGATACACTTAGATCAATATTAGGTCGTGATACAATACGAAATATAAGAGGGTGTGCCTCTCATCTCATTGATGTAGATTTCCTTTAAGGGAGAAGACAGCACCTGAAACAGAGGATGTGTGTGAACGCTCTTCTTCCACTTCATCTAAACAGTTTCTGCAGAAATCGTTTTATAGAACGCCGAATCTTGTGGCGTGTCTGTCTATGAGGCAATATCCGATAGTGACACCGATTACGGAGCCAATGTGAAATGTGATTATGGATAGCAAGTGCGATTCAAGTGCGTTTTAGATCCATTTTTGGCCAGATTTGTTTTGCTGGCAGACAAGTATAGTGGCATTTCTCTACCTGCTGTTTGTTTTATCCGTGGCATCTTGGTTTAGCAGGAGTTTGCAAGTAAAATTTATAAAAATAATAGGGTGGCGCCGCGAGCGGGGAGCTCCGCTTTCCATGGCAATGAATCTACTATCACAAAATTTTTTGATTTCTCTTGCGATTCGAACCACGAACTTCTCGCGTAACAGGCAGACATGCTAACAATTACTCTACGAACATGTAGCAGTTGGTGTATCAGTGTTAAGTTTGCTGGTTGAGATTGTTTTCTTGGTTTCACTTCTGGCGAGTTCTTCGGCTTTGCTGTTTGCTAGGATATCTCTGTGCCCCGGCACCCAAAAAGGTGGATGTTGAACTGTTAATTGTTGAACTATCTATCATGAGATATAGTCGACAATTGAGGGCGGCTACTAAGTTCGTGGTAACAGCGAAGAGTAATTTGACAGCCATCTGAGAAGATGAGTATATTCATTTATATTCCTTTTACTACAATAGGACTTCTTTGATCGTCAGAACTTCCACTTTTAACAAGCTACAATAGTTTGGAAGATGGAAGGTGAGACTTAAAATTAGTCTGTTTGTGTACACTCCACCACCCATCCCTTCTTCGGGCAATGAAATAAAATAGATATGAGATATGAAAAAATAGATATGAGCTGAATAATCACTTAAAAATTCCTCGTTATCCCAAATGGATCTCGGTGGATTAGAGACTTGGAACTTGTTTTCAAATGCCAGTTGTAGAGCGTGTGTTGTCAAAGTGACTTGGAATTGATTCAAGCAATTTCAGGATTGTTGAGTGACCAGTAGTTTTATTGGTCCATTAAGAGATGACTTTGAAATGAACCTGCTAATTGAAAATATCTAGGGGTGTAAGATTAAGGAGTATGCTTAGCTCCGCTAAGGCACAAACAGTCTGTTCGCTGGGCTTTGCTTAGACCATCGCACTCTACTCTACTACACTGACTCCTCTAAGTGAATCTCTAAGTAAAAACCTGCATCTTTATTCAGCCCTCTTCTGCTATTCGATTCGATCGAAATTTGTAACTCACGTGTAAATTTCATTCAACGCGACGAGATTCTCGAGAAAGTTGAATTTTTTAAGCTTGGTTTTGATTGCCATTAATATGCGTTTCATTCGAAAAGCAGATTACAAAAGTTCACGTGAACGCTTAGCAGAAAGGGACTAGTTGTCTTATTACTCTAAAAAGAGAATGCTTCCTCTAATTTTCTTACTCTTATTTTCTGTATGCAACATGTCTACAATTTATAAGGCTTAGTGACAATCTTCATCTAAAAGTTTTAATCCAAATTCTTAAATGCCTATTGATATTTATATTGAAAAAAAAAATGTATATTTATATTTATTTATTTTTAAAACAAGCAAATCTTATCTCTCTCTCTTTTCAGTTATTCGACGTAGTTTATCGCGAAGAGACATTAGTAAATGTTATTCGATCTGTTACTCGAAATGGTCGTTCCATTGTTTTGACGGCTGTTTTGGCTCTTATTCTTGTTTATCTGTTCTCTATCATAGGCTATATATTCTTTAAGGATGACTTTTTAGTACCTGTCGACCCAGATTTGCCTTTGGGTAATGATTTGTTTTTATTTATATCCTCACACATACTTTTTATTATAAATATCAATTTTACAGAAGAGAATGAACCACTTATCAATCACCTCACCGGCGAACCGATCGATGGTGAACCTTCATGTCTTTCTCCCGAAGAAGTCGCAAGAATGCGCAGCGAAGGTGGAGATGGAGAACAAAAAGAACGTGCATGTGATTCGCTTGTCATGTGTATCGTGACAACTTTAAATCAGGGTTTACGTAATGGTGGTGGTATTGGTGATATTTTAAGAAATCCATCCAGTAAGGTAGAGTTATCAAAAATCTTTTACAACATCTTCTTTATGAGATCAAATTTTTTTTTATTCAACTGCAGGAGGGACTCTTTGCAGCACGTGTAATCTATGACCTGCTCTTCTTCTTCATTGTGATTATTATTGTACTTAACTTGATTTTCGGTGTGATAATCGACACGTTTGCCGATCTCAGAAGTGAAAAGCAACAAAAGGAACTGATCTTGAAGAATACATGTTTCATTTGTGGTTTGAATAGATCGGCTTTTGATAACAAAACTGTCAGCTTCGAAGAACATATCAAAAGCGAACACAATATGTGGCACTATTTGTACTTTATTGTTTTGGTTAAGGTGAAAGATCCAACAGAATTTACTGGACCCGAAAGTTATGTCTATGCTATGGTCAAGGCCGGGATATTGGATTGGTTTCCACGATTGCGTGCAATGTCATTGGCTGCAGTTGACTCGGATGGTGATCAAATTGAACTAAGAAGTTTGCAAGTTAACTTGGAAGAAACACAAATACTTGTTACGAATTTATCACAACAACTGCGTGAACTGAAGGATCATATGACAGAACAAAGGAAACAGAAACAAAGATTGGGTCTTTTGAATCCTGGTGCCTCAACAATCGCCGGTTATCAATTCGCCTAATTAGAACCATTGATTGTGTTAAAAAGAAAATATTAGGAAAAATATGGAATAGTTATGCAAATGGCAGTGATGAAAGCGTTTGTAATTTATTTTTAGATTCAATAAAGTAGTTAGATGGTTGTGTTTAAAGTCAACGAATGTGTTTAATTTTTCAAAAATGTTACTTGGGGCTATCTCGTGGGAGAACAATGCTGTCTCTTTGTAGTTATTAAATGTGAATCAGCAGTGGGACACTACATTCAACAACATTTGATGAAAACTAGGGTACAATCCTATACTTAATCAGGTGCCTCTCAAACACCCTTGCACCTACTTGACAGGGTTCAAAACAGAGCCTTAAAACTAATAGATGGTAGTTCATTCATAGGATTAATTGATTTATTTAAACGTCGTCGTAATATCACCTGTCTAAATCTCTTTTGTCGTACTTTTCTCACAAACAGTGCTCTAGTCAAATATTCGGTTGCACTCCTCCCTTGAAACAATTTTGCTGCAAAACCCGCCTTGCTAGGAATCCACATCAGTTTTATCTGTAGCCAAACTTCGAGGTAGTATAGTTTTTCATATTTTAGTCGCACTATAAGTGGAGTGCTTTATCCAACTTCGTTTTTCACTTCATCACTACTCTTCAAAGCTAAAAAACAACGTGCTTCGGTCCCTCCTTCTCTTTTTTCTCCGATTTTCCTAAATGCACGTTCTGTGTTCTATAACATTATAAAGTTAGTCATAACCTCTTGATGTGAGCGTTATATATAAAAAAAAAGTAGTTTCGACTTGCTTCAGGCCGGTTCAATACATCTCGCAATGACTAGGCGCTGTCAGGGGTCCATTTGAAATGGCAGTTTAAAGCATTAGAAGAGCACGTTGGCTTTCTCCGGAATTTTCTAACTTTAACTTTACTCGTAAAAACCCTCGTTATAATTAAGTTACGAGTACGTTTATCGATACTGGTTGTCATTGTCGTTTCCTATTACTTTTGACGATCGTTATGTTATCGCTATAACATTTTCATGAAACCAATTTCGTAATTCATAATCGTTCTATGTCGAGGCTATCGTTGTTTTGGGTTTTGGAAAACGTGCGAAAGGAAAACTATTAAATTATTTGTATGTAGAAAAAAATATTACGTATACGCAACAGTGTCTCATTTGCCTACTTAGGATTCTGATACAGACATGGTTAGGTTAGTTTAGGTTAAATTGGCTGTCAGCTCGACTAGCACACTTAGGCCCGTTCGGCACATTGTGATACCATAATGGATCTAATGTATCCTCATCCTAATGGACCCATTTTGAGTTTACAATGAAGCGGGTACATCTTTAAACTCAACTTCTCCGTAGTCTTCCTTTAGGTAAGACTGGCAGAACACAAAGCCCCACGCCTAACTTTTCAAGGCAAGGTATGGTGTGGTATACTGACGGTTCAGAAATGGAAACTGTCTCTGATTCCGTCACTTTAAGCGACTTTCCTAGAAGGAACTTTTCAGTAAGTCCTGGTAGTCATTCGTCGATTTTCCAAGCTTTAGCCATAAACCAACACGAAAAACAAAACCATTTTCATTTTCTGAGACAGCCAAGCTGGACTAAAAGCACTTAGATGGCCTGTCATAAGATCCAAACTAGTCCAAAAGACAATTATGTCACTCTCCGAACTAACATAGAAAAACTCTGCCATCCTCCACTGAATCCCAGCACACAAAGGCTATGGTATAGTAACGTGAAGGCAGAATCTTATTATCTCATCATTTGTCGGTCCTGAACCCTTCTGCGGTGTGAAAAAAGCACCTTCAAACACACAGGCAAGAACATCCTACTGGAAGAATCTAATAAAGCCTTGCGAAGCTCATCTAGCCAAACCTGTTCAAAACTCTTTTTGCCATACTGATAAAACATCAAAATTCCTACTGAACCTCAATAGGAAAACCCTAAAAACTTTCACAAAGCTACTAACCGGCCACTATTCTTTAAAGAAACATCTTCACCAAATGAGGCTGACCCCATCGGTAAACTATGCCTCGAAAATGAAGAAACATCTCTGTACATTATTACGGAATGTCCAGCACTTTTCCGCCTTAGAAAGGAAATACTTCACTCTGAGATCATCCCCCTAGATAATCTCAAACTCATTCACCCACAGAAGATTACTAACTTCTGGTTCAACTCAGGAGCAGGAGAACTGCCCTGAAACCTCACATGGGTTGGGAAAATAGGTTTCATTCAGGCACCGCAGTGCCCATAGCTGCGCAAGCTCAACCCACCATATAATCTAATCTAATAAAACGTTCCACTAGGCTCGAGAAATAAAACTTTAATTTTCACGTGGAAGCAGTGCCTTTTCTGTTTTGTTGAAGTTTCAGCGACAACCGCTTACGATGATGAGGATCCTAAGGCCACACATGATCTCCTTCTTGAAATCGTGCCGTTTGTTCCTCTTATTTTGTATAGTGTCTTTAACCGGTCGCTATAGGTTGTCATACTGGTTCATTTGTGCCCTATGGCTCCGTTGTAGGGCATCCACATTTGAGCTCACTAGGCAGCCGTTTTGATTTTCTTAAATAGGATTTCCGATGGTGTTTGTTCTGTGGAGTTATGCATCGCACTTTTATTGACCCTCAAGAATAGCAGCGGATACCTATTTTAGCCACATTATTGGTATTCACCTACGACCTTGATTAGATATACTTTCAAGATACAGTTAAATCTTTCAACCATCTCATTAGATAGTGGATGAATCGGTATGTGGTTCTCGTCTTCGTTATGCCAAGTAGCACTCTCCCTGGAAGATGTTTGATTCGAAGTTACTTCTCTGTTCGGAATGGAATTTAATAATACAAAGTACCAAATATTCCTCTCTCAATACCGTTGCACAGCTTTTTTAGTTTCCTATTTAAAGTATCAAAACCTTATGATCCCAAACGTGTACCTTTTTAGCTTGTGCCTCATAGAGATTTGTGTATACAACTCTTTAGCAATTATTCTAAAAATAATTTCTTCTTATTAAAGATAATACCGTGACACTAAGTGCATTTTTCAATATTGTTCGTCATGGCAGCTTCCTTGGTTTACCTTTCGATAGCTAATTAAACTAAACCCTTTCACCTTTTTGTAGTTGCATCAGAAAAGTCTGGCACGTGATTGCGCGCAAATTGTATCATCAATGAAATCGAAAGTTTCTTGTGCATTTTAGTTAGAAAAGCAATCAATTGGATGGACGCATAAATACGAAGTCAATTGGCATCTCACTATCAGAGCAACCTACGCCTTTGTCCAAGAAACAATAAGCAAGCAAACCTAAGATAATGGCTTCAAACTTATCGGTAAAAAAATTTAAACGATAAATAATTCAATTTCTTTCATCTTAAGATTACTCCTTTCCTAGATTGTGTTTCTCATTGCTTTTGCAAGTATCCTAAATACCATCAATGGAACTCAAGCAACTGATAAAATCAAGAAGCGTGAATTGCCTGGTTTTGGACAGGGGTATAACTTTTTTGGCGGTGCATCACTAAGTGGCTGGAAGCCTGGAAATGGTTATGGAGCAGGACCGTGGCATTCAGGGTGAGTTTCTTTTTTTCATTGAAAATATCTTGACAAAAACACACATTCCATTTAGACCATCTCCTACTGATGTTGCCAATGCAATTGCTGCAGCTAAACAAGCTTCGGCAAACGTTTTGATAGCACAACAACAAATGCAAGCTGCTAAGGATAATGTTCTTAAACAACAGAGCATTGCCATGGAGCGTGAAGCAGCAGCTACAATTCTCACTCAAAAGAGTCAAGCAGCTGCAGCTATTCAGAGATCTGAAGCAGCAGCTGCAGCTCAGAGTGTTGTTTTAGCTCAGCAGCGTTTGGCTGCTTCGAAATCGGCAGTAGCTCATCAGCAACGCATTGCTGCTGCTAAAGAAGCTGAAGCAGCTTCTGCTTTACAACGATCTGCTCATGCAGCAGCCGCCGAAATTCAAAAGTCCGAATATGAAGCATCAAAATTGGGTACATACTTCCAGAATGGGGCCGCATCGACAGCTCATCATTTGTCTCTAACAAAAGACAATGCATTTAGTCCTATAAATTCGGGAACAAACCACGTTTCAAACTTGGAACTCTATGGCCCTTGGGCAGGATCTCAGGTTGGGGGCGGTGTTGTTGGTGGCCAAGGAAGTTCCAAAGGAGGACCTTGGTTCTAAAACTTTCAGGAACTGAATGTATTTTCTTTTTCATGTAATTTCAATATAGTAATTTTTCTTGCAATAAAACTTAAAAAGTTAGTTAAACACAAACAAAAGCCATCTTTTGGGATTGTATCTTATATCTGTTGGCGTTTAGGTAAGCGATTTGTTCTACTTGTTCCTTTTTCGACGTTGTGATCTCAAATGGGATCACATCACTCCCGATAGCCTCTTTCACACTAGTGATATATCTGTGAGATATGCCGAGTACGCGTTTAGGAAAGCGTGTTCTTATTAATTCCTTTTCTTTTTTACTTTCTTTTTTTCTTTTCATTTTATGCAATGGAAAAATGAAAAGTTATAGTTATCACTACAGTCTTGTGGGAGGCTTTCGACAAAATTTTTCATAGTTTTATTATTTTTAATGCCTTTCCAGATGGCTTTTCTCGTGCCTAGAAAGCCGATTTAGGCTATAGTGTCCGTTTTCGTTCTGCTCTTTCAATTCGTTCTTATGTTTGCCCTCTCCTTTGGCTCCTTATCAAGCAGTTTAAATTTCTAGGATCGATGCGGTCAATGTCTCTACGATATTCAAAACTTCTTCTCCCTTCCACCCTATCTCAAAAGTTTCTTTATTATTAATCCCTTGAATACCATAGGGATGAGTTCGACTGAATTTTCATTCATAAGCTCTTAAAAGGTGCCTCTGATTGATTCCTTCTTCATGATCTTATAACCTTCAACAGCTCAAATCGACAAAACATTAGATTCCCATTTATCTTTTTAGAGGAGTAGAACTGTAAAAAGAAACAAAACACTGATAAATTGAATTAATTTCTATAAATTGATAAAATTACGTTCGTTCGCTAAGCCATGGGATGGCCCTGTGTTTTTTTTTTAAATAACTGGAAGAGTTGACCGTCACTCACCGAACTGAGCATTTTTTAGTCCTGAGCCCGTATTGCGAAATCCGAGACAAAAAAATGAAACACAATTCAACGAATGTCTAGACATAGACCGATTATGAATTACGAGAGTTATTCCATGAAAATGTCAGAGCGAAACCGAAACGACCGCAAAGAGCCCGTATTACAAAAAACGAAATTTTATAAAAACTTTCGTTATCGTTACTGGTAATGAAGACGTCAAAACCCCGCAGAAGTTGATTTCATCGAACAAAAATCAGGATCAGTTACCCGCGACGTCTTACCATATACATTATACAATTAGTAACACGTTGGTTGGTGGACTGTCGGCATTATCGTCCTCACTTTCTTATGGCGGAGAAATCAGCATACGCCAGGACAACCTGCTGTCGTGCAGAATCCCATTCCAGCCAAATATAGTTAAGCGTTTCGGACTTCAAGGTAGAGATTTGGCCTGGCAGATTGCACAATTGTGTACATAGTTGCAAAAAATTCAGCCAACTCTACTCTGACGATTTTTTATGCAAAGTTGCAAAAATACAACTCAATTTATTCCCAGTCCCACGATGTTGGAAACAGGAGATGATGCCAATTACTATAGCTGACCAAATTACCAGACACAGAGTCATCATAAAATTTTGTATATATAAATTCAAGTAAATTAAATGTTTTTTTGAGTTTGGCAACGACTGAACACCAGTAAACACTGATCTTTTATTTTTGGTTTTATTTTGTGCTATTGCTATCCCCCCACCAGTGGTAAGGTGGTATTAGTACAGAGTTAAAGCATCGTAAAACATATTCACAATGTGGCGACAATGCGGTTTTATTTTGGGATTATATTGTTATTTGTAATAGGGCCCAGGGCCATGTTTCTTTTTTGTGGTTTCGGTCCCATTCGATGAATATACGCCGTGCTCGGTGGTGTTGCGGCTTCTTTTCTCACACGAGTTAAATGTTGTAAACTGATAAACTAACTTTTTTTTCAGATCCTATCATTGCGCACCATGGTTCTGGATACCTTCTTCTTCATTTCTGTCACGTCACCAGTTTCAAATGTATGAGAACGTGGTGTTATTTTTGTGCCATCGTGTTACATATTTTAACATATTACATATTACATATATGTTAACATATTTTAACAGCAGAGCCTGTCCCAGTCACAACTACAAAATCCCATTGGCTTGGGAGAGTATTTACAACAAACGTGGTGCGAAAAAGTTCCTTCGAACTAATTACTGTAATAGATTACGTCTAGCGTAAAATGAAACAAAACTACGTTTTTCGCAATAAATCATCGTATTGCATGCGTTGTTCAGGGACTGTATTTGGATAGCAAAACGACCGCCAAAAGTAGTCGTTAATGGCAGCGAGTATCGTGAAGTGTAGTCGCAATGTAACGATAACGAGGAGGGGGGGGGGGGGGGGGGGGGAGGGTTTGCTTCTATCCTAATTCGTAATACGAGCCTAGCCATCTATCGATTCATGATGATATGGCAAACCAAACTATCTAAAGATAGATCATCACGTGAACGATGACAAAATGGTTGTCAATAAAAACTCTTACGACTCTGTACCTTTAAAAAGAAACACCCTCTATTGAATAAGTACTAAGCTAACCTTAATTAAATTTAAGATTGAGTATTAAGCTTGTAGTGGGTTACTAGCTAAACTAGTGTTCTTGATATAGTAAGCCGAGACCTGGCGCTTGCTTTTTCAACATTTTCTAATCGCATATTTTAGTCTATCAGAGGTATTTAAAATATTCGGCCCTATCGATGTAACCGTTGGAGCGGAGTTCTCTCCGATCGGAGACATTTTTATTCGTGGTAGTTCTCCGATTGTGGTACCCGTGGTGTGATGGATAGCATGTCCGCCTGTTAATCCAGAGGTTCGAGTTCGAATCCCACCAGAGGCAAAAATGTTTTTTCTACGGGTATCGCCTTTCGCGAGGAATTGGCAAGTCCTCCGTTAGTATTCATTGCCATGAAAAGCGCTTTCTTAATTAGCCGTTCGGAACCGGCAGAAAATTGTAGGTCCCCTCCATTCCCTCACAAGGGATGGTTGTGAGAAATGCGCTAGGCCCAGGGGCTCCTCGCTCTGTTGCGCCACCCTATTTATTTTTTTTTTTTTTTTTTTTCTCCGATCGGACGATCCGACGTTCTCCGACAAGTTTTTGTTGAGGAGATTTCTGTTTTAGGAATGCAATGCATTGCCGCATTTGTGAAAAAGCAAAATTGAATCTCCGAAAAAAGATGCGTTGCGGAGAAAACTCCGCTCCGATTGTTACCTCGATAGGGCCGATTAGCGGGAGCACTCAGATCTGAATACCTCTATTATTACTATAGTCTATTGCATAACCAGACAGCAAGCTACTTGTGTTGTAGATGTTTTCAGATGTTCGTAGAAACTTAAGATACAAGCTCTCACCATTTCTGGTCGAGTATCTGTAACCAGGGGTCGAATAACCGCACACGCAATCGAGTCATACGTGACTAAATTATGTGCTTCTGGCATTACTTCTGATGTCATAGAGCACTTTAGCACCACAATTTGACCAGTTTCGTCAGTATTTGAATGAATTGAAGTCGATAAATGAACAGACTGACTTTTTTTTTTTGTCAGGAGGAAATCTTCAAAAGACACTTGGCAGTATTCGACACCGAGTAGTGTGGGATTCTTACCTCACTAAAAACTCCTCGTAATCAGAACCAATCTATGAACGATCGACAACAGATTTTTCTTTCTCAATAATATAATCGCTTTAGGGGAAGCCATTAGCTCGTGTGGCTTGGTTCTTCTTAATCTCCGAACATTGTCTCTCGTATTTAATACGGACTCCATTTCAGAGTTGATATGACTATGCAGTCGCATGATGAGCATGTTTTCTTACAACTTCTGTAACCATTTCTATTTGTAGGTCACGATGTAAGTCACTATTTCTTATATATACCATGGTGCATTTACTATTCCACGAAGGACTTTGTTTTGTAACTTTTGGATGATTTCAGTAGGTATTTGTTTTCTTTGTACAGCCCCATAATTGGATTCCATAGGTTCAAACAGGTCTAAGTACTTGTGTATAAAGCATTATTTTATTTTGGACAGATGATTCAGAATTTCAACCGAGTAACCAGTATACATTTTTCTATACTTCAAGTTGAGCTCTTCCCTTTTCTTTTTGATGTGTTCTTTCCATTTTAGCGTTGCATCCATTGGTGTAAGGTACAGCTTGATTGTTGATGAATTTTGAACGTAGCTTAACTTTATACTTGTAAAGTTTATATGTGCAGATTTAGCTTCATTGAGCTTGATACGCCATTTTTTGGTCCAATCACTAATGGTGTCGACGGCATTTTGCAATTTCTCAGCAGCCTTGGCGACGGCGACGCTCTTACCGGGTGCCAAAATTGCAGTATCATCTGCAAAAGTAGCCATAATGGTGTTGTAATCCACTGGAATATCCCTTGTATATAGCAAATACTGGGTAGGTCCTAGGACGCTTCCTTGTGAAACATCGGCTTGTATTTTGCTTAGCTTTGAATATTCTTGATCAAGAGCGAATTTCGAGAGAAAAATAGAACTCATTCACTCGATCACTGATGCAGCAATCCAGCCCCTGTGCTCCTGTTCTGAAACTATCGCATTCGAACCGGAACGAAGTCTTTATAAATTCATATAATTTCGTTCCATTTTCCACCGTTTATCGCCGGCTTTTATCCAGGCGATAGTTACAGAACAGGGGCATTGATTCAAGAAAATGCAGGATATTCACAGAGGAAGTGCTTCGTGGTTTCTTTTTTTTTTACAGGATTCACAGAGTGTGGTATAACTTAGACCTTACAATAAAAGTTTGACTAATTGGAAGGGCCGCGTGGCAACGCCAATAAGCTTTCTACATTTTTTTCTACTACGAGACAGGAAGAATGTTGTACTTTTCTTATTAAGGTCGCATTCGTTTGGCCCGTCTACATTCAATGGAGGCATGCCATCTACGGTTGTGCTCCTCACAGATTCATACATGACATATCGCAGTTTGAGATTTTTGCCTTGAAAGTTCATCAGCGATCTCGTTATCAATAATGCCGTGATGGCCTGGAACCCAAACGATATTCAAAGAATTAAGTATTCCGACCGCATTCACAGAGGTCTTTCATTGCTGGATCACTTTCGAAGCAGTTGGAGGGTTAAGTTGTTTTGGATTTTACTGAACCAATTGAAGGAACAAAATAATTATGTTACTCCAGAGAGCTAAGTGTGAAAAAGATGCTTTGTTAGATGTAATTGGTGTTCTCAAAGTAAAAAAGATAAGCGCTTGGCATCGTGAGGTAAATTTATCTGTAGTTTGTCATAAAAAACGTATAAAACAATAGAGAAACTCAATAAAGAAATTAAAACTCAACTATCTGTATGAATAAATGTACGTATAACACAGTTTATTACTTATTTACAAATGAAAATTTACAATGTTCTCTTCTTATCAACTAAAAAAAATCATTTACTTTCGATTAATACCTTTCTATATTAAACATAATATGTGCAAATTCCATTCAAATACAGAATCTTAAAAACAATGACATATTCCTAGTTCGTATTTAGTATTTTTCGTAACATAGACCACATTAAAATGCAGGGATCTCTAATGTCCACAAAAGATTTTTAAAGCAGAAACAAAAAAAGGTTAAAATAAAAAAATTAAATTTTAGTAGGTATAATAAATGTAGATAGGTATATATTTATATCACAATAGAGAGGAATACCATTAGAGCTGTTCTGGGAATTTGATAACCTAAGCACATTTATGTGAATAAAGCTTAAAAACAAAAATTAATAAAACAAATAAAGGAGAAATGAAATACAGAAGGCCTATTTTGTGGGCGCACCTTTAGCTTAATTTAAAAAACTAATTATCATTATTGATGTTTGATATTTTCGTTGCGTACATGTGGGTTACTTGGTAAATAAATTCGTATTGTTCCTTAGTCTGAACAGCGCTGGCACGACCTCTTCGTACACTGTAAACTATTTGTGGGATGTCAACGATACGCTTGGGTTCTTCCAGGCAGCGCATGGCAATGTCGCAGGCTAGAATTGTTCCAGTTCGGCCCGTACCTGGAGAGCAGTGAATGGTTAGGGGGCTATAAGTAAACAGATAAATTGAAAATTAATTGGTTATTGAACAAACACAAAACACATTTTATGAGAAAATGATTAAATTAAATTGATGTTGTGTTAATCAAGAATTGAGTAATGACTGATCACAATTAAAACGTATCTAATAACCCGAGTTTGTCACAACTTTCCACTACTCAAATTGTGATGTGGTACTTAGCAGATCACAACGTTGTGGCTAGTTGTGACTTTTGGGCAAAACCTGGCTGTAATCCATTCGTGGTGGTGACATTTTGGCAAAACCGAGCTCTAAACCATTGAGATGTCAGTAAAAACACGTAACAAATTCTTACCCTTGGTCCTTTGGAACTGGCTTCTGCTTCTCCGAATTAACATTCCCATTGATTTCAACCTTTTGCGACACGTTGTCCTCAGCGATGATGGTCTCAATTTTATTGTCATCTTGTTCGATTGCATACAACTTGAGGGAGCTTCTAGCCTCTAGTAGCATAGCTATAATAGCCGCCTCATCAGTTGGTACACCTGCCTCTGGCCACTGATACCAATAGTGTGTGATCTCACGACTTTCGTCAGTAGTTGTATTCTTTAACGTCAACGTTGAGATGGCATATTTCTCTTTGACTTCACGGTGCTTTAATGTAACTTGATATTCTCCAAATGAGGTGTGGTTGTCCAGTGTAACTGATGGCGGAAGGTATTCGGTACATTTTTCAATGCCATTTTCCATGAGATCTGTTGCCATAATAATAACACGAGAATTCTGCTCCCATATCATTCGCCAAAAGTCGTTAACTGTTGTTTCGAGAGGGGCTTGGCATGCGATGTAATAATTGGTGGTATCTTTTGGACCCTGAAAAAAAAAACAAATACAATGGGATTAATTGAAATCCAATTCAATTTGTAAACAAATAGCTAGCTTAAGTTTTATCTGAAAACCAATTAAGTTGTTCAATCAGATGGTCACAGTGGGTATGAGTAAACAAAGCTGTCCTAGTGACATACAAAAATGCAATTAAGCAGAGTCAAGGTTGAGTTCCACTTGATTTGATTTGAATTTTGATCTCAATCAGTCAGAAGCAAAAAATTGGCCACGATCATTGTGTCAAGTTGATTAAAAATAGAATTAGCTTGAGTTAAATCTCATTATTTTTCTTTTAATCAATTAAAGTACAAAACCGTTTACAGATTTTGCAATATCTTTCATGCATCTTTTTTGGCTCTGGTGAATCAAAATTAAAGCGATCTTCGTTTTGAAGTTTTGTATACATAGTGAGAAAACGGTGTACTACACTGGCGTATCACTAATGTGAAGTAGGTAAGTGAGAGAGCTTTGATTCGTTCGAGATCACGATGATCTTAAAGTTAAGATCATACAAAAGTTCACACAACCGCAAAGACAAAAGAAAAGGGGAGACCAAGAAAGAAGAGGGGTGAGCAAGAAATGAAAAAAAGCGATCAGGAAAGAAAAAGGCAGGTCAAAAAACACCTAGCAATCACAAATGCGTATGTATCAGCAAAAAGTTGACCTCAGATATTCAATTATCCAACACCGGAGCTAACTTCCATACTTTGGTGAGCATTACAGTTGGGGGTGAGCCTGGGTCTCAATTAACATCCTTTGATAAAGTATTCGATTTCGGGCGAGTTCTCTTTAGTTTTGTAATCTAAGTTGGTTGGAGTCTTATTCCACTTTATTGTACCACCTAAGATAAAGTCTTCTGTAGCGAGTAGGTCTTCTTCCGAGATTTTCCTGTAGTGTGATTCCGAAAACCCGTCAAGCTCGAAATGTTCCAGCCTTCGTAGCTTCACAATGTGTACTCTTCGGAGTACCTTTTTTTCGAAACGACCAAGGATCGATAAGGTCCATGCTTCCATACCGTAAAGCAGGATTGGGATGATGAAGGCCTTACAAAGGCCTATCTTGGTTTTCCTAGAGAGAGTTTTATTTCTCAATTGCTTTCTTAACAAAAAGAAGTAGTTAGCGATCGGTAATTCTCCGTTTGACTACCGCTCTGATGTTGTTTTCCGTGTCTTCAGCGGATCCTAGATAGACGAAGTCCTGTACTACCTCGAATTTACGTGTGCCTATTGAGACGCTTTGTCCAATTTGTCGATGTTCTTTTTCCTTGTTTGTTGACAGCATATACTTCGTTTTACTCTCATTAACCATTAAACCCATTAATCAGTTCGTCTGCGTAGACTTGTACTTGTACAAACTTTTAAAAGATGATTCCTTTGGTGTTGACGTTTGAGTTTTGTCAATTTTTTCAAGTATGATATTAAGGCAATCGCATCATTGTTTGTCGCCTTGTCGAAAGCCATTTTCCACATCAAAACTCTTGATGAGATCTTTTCCGACCTTGACGGAGCAGCGCGAATTCTCCAAAGTCATCCTGCATAGTCGTACGAATTTTCCAGGAATGCCAAAACAAGATGTGGCTTTGTATAGCTCGTATCTGTAAATACTGTTATACGTGACCTCGAAATCGGTAAAAAAGATGCTGTATACCGATATTATGCATGAATGGGGTGGCGCGTGAAGAGTCCAGAGCCTATCGTTTTTCTCACAACCATGCCTTATTGTGAGGGGATGGAGGGGTCCTACAATTTTCTGCCGATTCCGAACGGCTAATCGAGAAAATATGGACAAAGAAATAGACGTGGAAACAGATTACTTAGCTGGCTACAAGAACTTAATCTGACATTTGCAAACTCATTTTTTAAGAAAAAGGACAAATTTAAATGGACTTGGATATCTCCAGATAATAAAACAAAAAACCAAATTGATCTAGTACTGACAAATAAAATAAAAACAATCATGGACGTTTCAACGATAACCACGCTAAAGTTTGATAGTGACCATAGAATGATACGCGCAAAAATCAAAATCAACCACAGAACTATGAACAGGAATCATCAGAAATATTTTACACCTAGAGAAATTACTTCAGAGCAACAAACAACGTATAACATACAATTGGAAGAAAAATAAATGAAATAATAAACACCACTTACACTTCAGAAAATATTCAAAACATTTATGATATCTTCGAAACTATCATAAAAACTTCAGCAAAGGACACTATAATGAAACCAAAGAACACCAAAGTCGAAAAAATCTCACAGAACACAAAAATAATGATAAACAAAAGAGAAGAATTGAGAGCAAAAACCAATCTGAAAGCACGTGAAACACAAAAACAGAAAGAATTAAGAAAAACAATTAAATTACAGTCAAAAACAGATATCCAAAACTACAACGAATCGAAGGTGAAAGACATATTAGAAAACACAAAATCAATAAAAAAGACAAAACAAAAAAAAAAGAATGGATCATTTCTATAAAAAATGATACAAAAAGACTCACCAAAAGGATAGATATAAATAAAACAGCTACAGATTTCTTTGAATCCCTGTTTTCATCAACAAACAATGAAGCAGACAACAACAACATTTTCCTTGACAACAACTTTGATGACGATTCGATACTTTTCAACGAAATGGAAATCACACACTGCATCGACGAATTGGGACAAGAGAAAAGTTCAGGCAGTGATGGTATCGAGGCAAAAATTTTAAAATTCGGAAAACAAACTGTCACACCATTTCTGACAAAACTTTTCAACGCCATTCTTAAAACTCAACAGATACCAAAACAATGGAAACAAAGCATCATATCATTATTACATAAAAAAGGAGACAAAGAAGATATAAATAATTACAGACCAATCAGCTTAATATCGACAGTGTATAAACTTTTCTCAAAAGCATTATACAAAAAATTAAAAATATCACTAAATGACAAACAGCCAAGAGAGCAAGCCGGATTTAGAGAAGGATTTTTAACTACTGACCACTTACAGACCATTAACCAACTAATAGAAAAATTTAATGAGTACAAGAAACCTCTCTATCTTTTATTCTTATTCCAGCCGCTTTCTAGCTACATCCGGTGTTCCCCAAGGCAGCCATTTAGGCCCTCTCCTCTTCATTCTCAGTATTAACGACATTGAAATGATCATCAAACACTCCTCTATCTCTCTCTATGCGGACGATACTAAGTTTTACCGGATCATTTCTTCTTCTGAAGACTCTTCCCACCTCCAACTTGACCTCGACAATTTTTCAATATGGTGCTCCAAAAACTGCCTGGAGCTAAATGTTTCCAAGTGCCAATCAATAACCTTCTCACGTAAACGCATCAAATCTACTCCCCGTCTCTATCTTCTAAACGGTCAAATCATTTCCACCGTTGAGGTGATCCGGGACCTTGGGATTATTTGCGACCGTGAGCTGAATTTCCTCAAACATATCGACGATATAATCCTTAAGGCAAATTCAGCACTTGGCTTCGTGAAGCGATGGTCCAAAGAATTTGCAGACCCTTACGTAACCCGATCCCTTTACATTTCATTTGTTCGTCCACTTCTTGAATACGCTTGTCAAGTCTGGTCGCCTTTCCAGCAAGTGCACAGTGCCAGAATTGAGAGCATACAACGCCGTTTCCTCCGTTTTGCTCTTCGAGGTTTTAATTGGAGTAATCCCCTGATATTACCTCCTTATCAAGACCGAATCAAACTCCTAAACCTAAATACGCTGAAAGATCGAAGAGAAATATTTGACGTTCTCTTCATTCACCGAATCCTCACAGGTACCATTGACTGTCCAGCCCTTAACGAATCCATTTTTCTAAATATTAACCGTCGTAACACCCGGAATCCCCGTCTCTTCTATCTTCCCACCCATCGAACCTCTTACGGCTCCAATGAACCCATCTCCCGAATGCTGAGAAATGTCAACTCCCACTCCTCTTGTTTTGACTTCTGTATGAGTACTCCCTGCCTAAAACTTCGTCTCCTTAGCCCTCCAACTACTTAGTAAGTCTAAGCTATTAAGTTTCTTAGTTTGTAAGTTGATAGCTTATACTCCCTGCCTCTACTAAGCCCTCCAACTAGTTAGTAAGTCTTAGTTATTAAGTTTCTTAGTTTGTAAGTTAATAGCTTGTATTAAGCCTAATAAATGGGGGTTTTGCCCCCACCAAAATTAAATTAAATTATTCGTTGACTTTAGTAAAGCTTTTGATACGATATAGAACATATAAGCATTTGGGCAGCACTGACGAATCAAAATATCAATCCCAAATTTGTTCAGACAATCAAAAACATTTATAACAACAATACTGCAAAAATTAAAACTGACAAAATGGGACGAGAATTTAACATTAAAAGGGGAGTACGACAAGGAGACCCAATTTCTCCACCACTTTCTCAGCGGTACTAGAAGAAATATTTTGTAGACTTGACTGGAAAAATAAATTTGGATTAAATATATGGGGAGAGAAATTGAACAATCTTAGATTTGCAGATGACATTGTTCTTCTATCAGACAAACCAGGGGACTTAGAAAAAATGGTGAACAAACTTGCAGATGAATGTAAAATCCACGGACTCTTATTAAATCTTAGCAAAACTAAAGCCATGACAATTGACAAATCATATAAGAAAGGAAATCTTGCTTCAAAATAATAAAATAGAGTATACTGATGACTACATTTATTTAGGACAACTGAAATCATTTGATAACCAGGAAGAAAAGGAAATAAATCGAAGAATATCTAATAGCTGGAAACAATTTTGGAACGTTAAACAGATTCTAGATGCAAAAATTGGAAAAGACACACAAAAATACATCATAGATTTAACAATACTTCCTGTAATGACATACGGTTTACAAACAATGGGACTAACATCGAATTCTATTGAAAAATTAAGAATCTGTCAATGTAAAATGGAAAGAAAACTACTTAATATAAGGACTATTCAAAAACTTAAGAACGAATAAATAAGAAGAAGAACTAACATAACAGACGGAACTCAAAGAATAAAACAACTTAAATGGAGCTGGGCCGGTCACATTTCGAGAATCCAAGACAACAGATGGACAAAAATTTTAACAAGATGGACCCCACCAGACGAAATTAGACCTAGAGGTAGACCAAAGAAGAGATGGGGAGACGATCTTATCAACAATTCAACAACAACTGGTATAATGACGGAAAGAACAGAAATCTATGGGCAGCAATGGAGGAGACTTACGCCAGATCGACATAAATCTATCTAACTATTATTAACTTGAAAAACATTACTTAACTTAACTTTGAATATATGTAAAAACTTTTAAAAATTATATTAATTTAAATAATGTAAACAAAACCATTAACTATTATGTACAAACAATTTTTGTTTTTTAATTGGCAAATAAAGCTTTTAATAATAATAATAATAATCGAGAAATCGCTTTTCATGGGAATGAATTTTCTATTGGATTATTTACCAATTCCTCGCGAAAAGCGATATTTTTAGAAAAACATTGTTTGGTTTCTGTTGGGATCGGCACTATGTTCCCGGGTTTTGTCCCAGATCTACCGTACTGTGAAAATTTGTTCGATTTTGAACTGTTCTGGTCTAATACCACATTGAGAAGGACCTATCAAATTGTTGAAAGGGAGGCTTTTTCTTCTATAATTGACGGAATGGGTCTCGTTTTTATTAGAAGCGGTCATACTAACTGAAGTTCCATTCATCAAAAGGTTTGTCAATGCTTTTTAAGGTCAATGTGGAGTGCCCCCATTTTTTAACGTTATGCAGGCAATTTCGGCGTACCCTACAGGCGGATCACTAGTGTGAAGCAGAAAAGTGGGAGAGTTGTGATCGCTTCAAGATCACTTCTCGTAACGCCGGAAATGGAAAGAAGAAGAAGATGCAGGCAATTCGGAGAGCAATCATTCCGGTGAGACAATCATGCTCATAGCGCATTTCAAACAAACACATGGGTTGAGAGTCTTCTCATACAGAAATGGCGAATATGAGTGCGTACTACCTACAAACTTTTCGAATTTTACTGTGGTGCCCGTGGCGTTATGGTTAACATTTATGTCTGTTACGGAGAGGTCCAAGGTCCCAATCGGAAAAGAAAACAAAAAATGTTTTTTCATGGGTATCGCCTTTCGCGAAGATTTTACCAGTCCAATAATATTTTTATTTTCATGAAAAGCGCTTTCTCGATTAACCTTTCGAAACTGGCAGAAAATTATAGGTTCACTCCATTCCCTCACAACGCACGGTTGTGAGAAATGCTCTAGGCCCCGGGGCTCCCCGATCTGTTATGCAACATTTATTATTTTTTTATTCAAGTTTTATTTACGTAGCCATTTTTGGAAGAAACAGGATGGCAAAAAATTGCTCAGAGAACTTTGGGATCTAACGCATTTCAAGGACCTACAATTTTATGTCGGTAACGAACGTTTAAGTGAGAAAACACATTCCATATCAGGGTAATTACTATCTAAGGACCTGGCTATTCCTCACGAAAGGCTATACCAGTGAAAAATCAAATTTTATGTTTCTGCTGCGATTAAAACTTCGAACTCTGTAACTTAACAAGTAGGCATGCTAACCTTGACGCTACGGGCTGTTTTTAATAAACTTCAATAACTACATATCTGCTAAAATGAAGAAGAGTAACTTAGTTTTTGTTTACTTTCTTTGATAGATAGATTTTAATTAAATTATTAATTTACACTTTCTTTGTATAACGTTCATTACCCATACTTTATTTCAATAAGAAAACTGGCGCCCGGTTCAAAACGAAAGGAGTTGTTATAAAGTTGGAATAAACATCCAATTAACTTAGCTGACATAATGACAATCTATCTCAACTTGCTATAGTTGAAAAACGGTCCTAAGTTTGCTAAGAAGTATTGGGTTGTTACTGGTTTTGACAGTTCCGCTTTTGCAGATGGAATTAGGTGTGAAGCCTTTGAAAATATAGCAAAAAGAACTGAGACCAAAAAACTTACCACAACGTCGTAACACGTCAAACGTCGTTTATTGTGAATGGCATTTTTACCGAAAAATTGTGTTCAGTGATGAAGCTCATTTCGAATTGCATGAATACGTGAAGAAGCAAAACTGCCGCATTTGAAGTAGAGAGCAGTCAAATCAACTTCAAGAGCTACCAATAAATCCAGAAAAGTCACTCAGCCCTAGCGAGGTATCCGTTCGGAGCGAAAAATCGACCGCAACGTCGGACGAAATCGGAAAATTTTTGCAATAAGCTGTCAGAAATTTCACAAATAAAGCAATTGATCGCACTTCAACGCAGTTCGCTAAGTGTGTTGAAATTATATTGGAGAAGAATTTCAAAAAGCTGTTCGGAGAATACTTCGAAGCAAAAACCTCCGAATCGTACAAAATCGGAGAATTTTTCTCACCGAACGCATACCTCGCTAGGGCAGACTGTTTCGTGTGGATTATGGGCTGGCGGAATCATTGTGTCGTATTTTTTTTGTAAAGATGTTGCGAATAGCAACGTTTCTGTAAGTGGAAAGCGCTACCGTGTTATGATAACAAAATGGAGCAAAATGGAAGAGCTTGACTTGCATGACATTTGGTTTCAACAAGACGGTACCACATTCCACAAGCCACACAGCTCGCTTAACAATGCACCAATTGTGAGGCAAGTTCGGTGAACAGTTTATTTCACGTTTGGGACAGGTCAACTGGGCGCCAAGATCGAGTGAATAATCGCTTCATAGTTTCGGTGTGACTACGATGATGCTCATGTCTATAACGACAAGAACGTTTCGATTGACACAGAAGGCTGACTGGAAGGCAACACTGAAGCAAATATTCGTGGGACTTTACAAATATTTGCAAATTAATAAAAAATAGTCTCGAATATTTCACCCACTTCATATCTCAAAGCTGAATTCTCAATTCAATGTAGAAGTTGAAGATCAAAATGAAACAAGTCAAATGCTTGTTTAGTTGTTATCAATTTTTATTCAATTTTTACATCTCTCTTTCTCTGAAATTTATTAATATGCATGTCACATGCAACGTCATACGCCCCATGAACGGTTAACAGGCCATATATAAAATATTCTTTCGATGAAACAATAAACTCTGAGTCATCAGCACTCGTTGTGAAGTACAAAATGGAAAACTCTTCAAAAACAAAGCCCAAGCACATGTGAAACGAATCTTATCTGCAAGTCAACAACAATCAAGTCAAAAACGTTATCTGTGCGCAAAAGTTACGATTAAAGCGAATTAACTTTCCCCGCAATACAATAGACTGAGTAGCAGGCAGAGTTATGTACGAGTGTGCTCGTATGATCACAAATTCCTATTCTCACACTCGTTAGGAATAAGTGTAGGTACATAAGTGAACGATGATATTAATTAACTTCCAGTGCCAGACAAGGTTAACATTTTTATGTTAAATTATTGCAAAAAAAGCTAATTACAGACGCTTTCTTAGAATGTTCTGATTTTAAAGAAGTAGAGTTGTAAACACAGTAAAACACATAGAAAAAATTGATGTTAAATGCCCAAAAAAGGACTTTTGCAAAGATGGCGCTAGACTATCCATCACAACACCACTTATTAACTTGTGCTTGAGCTTAAACTTGAGTTTAATTCTTGCGTCATTTTTAATGCGCCATGATGACTCAGACAAATGAAGACTTTATCTAATAAGCAACAACTGTCATTAGTTCTTCTCGGGTGGTTTTCTTGGAATATTCAAAATTATATTTTTTTTTCTTAAAACCCACGCACTGTTTTCGCAGTTTCTTCTTCTTTTAGTATGTGAACTTTGTGGCTATGGGATGTACGAATAATATAGACCGTAATTGCCCTCCCTCTCTCTCTCTCTCTCTATGCTTTATGCTTCCGTGACTTAGACTTAAGTGCAGATTAGATGGAATAATTGTATCTGTACGGATGATACTACTTACCCTGACATAGTTCGCGTTAATGTATTCGCTCTTCTCGTCACCGTTCTGTTGCTGAAGTATAACCCGTGTCTCTGGCAATGGAATAACATTGGCGTACCTGAAAAGATTGCAATAGTTAAAATCATTGGATGAGTGATTTCGGCAAAAGACACATGACTTAAATCTACAATAGGTAATTCTACTTTGGGGAAATATTATTACAGAAATAACCGACTGTTTGTTTCTTTAATTGATTTGTCATGCCTTCGAAGCTATGGATAGTTTGAGCTTGTAATCTGTGTTTAACAGCATGTGTAAGACTATACATTGTAGAATATACCGATTTGTAAAGACATTGTTGTAAATGGAACACATTTAAAGCAAACTCATTTAAAAAGCGCATAATACCCAAAGTTTTCACTTGGAAATTGGCTTTGGATACACTCTACAGATTTCATAAGGGAAGGGTTGTGAGGAGTATCTTGAAAGAAACGTAAAAGAAAGCCACTTCCTTATTTGACGAAAAATTCGTCAAGGAAAAGTGCACAAGAATTACGTCTTGTTGAAACTTGTGACGACGAAAATCTGTAGGTAAGTGATCTCGATCTGTAAACAACCAACCAAACCTTTTCGAATACTTTCACGTTCATGTAAGTGCACGATGTGTGTCAAAACCGCTCTAACCATCGACATAAACTACGAAAATTTTGTAAGTAAACGCTAGTTGAAATATTTCCTGATTCATTGAAAACTTGAGATAATTTTGATACCAATTTCCGTTGAATAGACCAGGGGCCGAATCACCGCATCAGTGATCGAGTGAGTGAGTGCCATTTTCTTTCAAAATTTCCTTTAAGTTACACATTATAATCAGTCTGCTGTTCAGTTATTGATTTCAATCCATTTGAACGTTGATGAAAGATTGCCAAATTGTGGTACTTAAGTCCTCGATAACGTGAATAGTAATGCGAAACTGACATAATTCAGTCACGGATTACTCGATCACGTGTGCGGTAATTCGCCCTTAGAATCTTAGCTTGAACTTTTTAAGCTTTATAATTACTGCAGGTCAGGGCTAGGAAGCGGCAGGATTATTTGACCATACTCCTCGATCAGCAAGTACTTATCACCTTCGTCTAATCTAGTACGACCGCTTACCGATAGGTCCACTCGATCATCGTTAAGCCTAGTAAGCTGCTGATGCGAAACGGAATTTTTCGTTGATCTCCAAGAGCACGACGGAATCGTGAACGAACACTCAGCGGAAAATAATTGTGTAGAGTATAATCAGCTGTATATGAAAAGTGACAATCAAAGCCAAGTCAAAAGTGTCACAAGAAACAACAAAACAAATTAATAATTTTGTCATTAAATGTGTTTTTGCAAAAATAAAAAAATAACTAAGAACCTTATGCGAGAACTGCACATTCGAGAACTCTGTTTGAACATCGGTATCCAGGACCATACACACGCACACTTTTGTAATTTCTGTAACACAAAGCCGCAGGCTTGCTTGCTCCCAGGGGCCTGTAACACAATGATACAAATCTACAAATCAAAAACAATTTTTAGGATTATGACCATTACACTTGTAGAAGAGCAAGCAAACTTGTAGCTTTGTGTCATAGGAATTATTTATGTCATAATACACTTGTATTGCAAGTACTTGTAGTTTTGTGTTACAAGGCCCTGCAGGTTATATCGCTCAAACCACAAAAACAAAACGAGAAAAGCTAGGTTTATGGCTGATCTTCAATCGGCCGACAACTAAATGCTGCAATAAATGTTTTAAAAAAAAAAATTTTATATTTTATTGTTTTGATTTTCGATGCAGCTTTCAGTTTTTTTTTTTTGATTTTTGTGTTTTTTGCTTGTTTTTTTGTTTGGTTTTTAAATTTTTTTGGTTGCCACTGTGCCCAACACCTATACCCTAAGTCTTACACCCTAAACCTTTGCATGGCAGCCATTGGCGATTCGCTATCAGTAACATTTTCAATATGCTACTCAGACAACCACCAGAACAGTTTTGACGTTTTGAAAACGTCCCGTCGTTCGCGATCTGAGACCGTCCTACTGAACCGGAGGAGCCTACTGCGGCAACGTCGCGGCTGTAAAGAAGCCGTCGTTCTACGAACTTAAGGCAGACGTGATAGATTAGCGGAACCGCCATTCTATCCTGAATAAAACCTATCATGTCAAAATAGAGGATAGCCTCCGGTGGGACAAATCCACTGAAACGTGTTCTCTCCATAAATATTCTAAGTAAGCCCCAAATATCAGGCCATTGTTCGAAGTCATCGCCCTTGCAGTGTGACCCCGAGTCAGTTTTATCATGAAGTTGTCGATTCCGTTTACTTGAGCCCCATTGTAAAGGACGTTCTGTGCAATCCAAGACAGGTACGCAGACACTGTCTCTCAAATACCCAAATCTTTTCAATCTGAGACGCTGTAACATTGAACCACACAGGGCACCCATAGACAATCATTGGCCTTATGAGGGCCATATAGCAAATCACTTTAACACTGCTGTCAAGTTGTCTGCTGCGAAACAGTCGCTTTGTCATAACAAAAGCTCCTCTAGCCCTTGCCAGAGCCGCATCCATATGTTTGTTAAAATATAGATACTGATCTAGCCAAAGGCCGAGGTATTTGACTACTACTTTGCTTGGCAGTGGGCAGTGGCCATGTAGCCCGATCCAAAGGGGGTTCTAAACACAATTGTTTCCGATTTCTGATGATACTTCTGATGTCTTCGATCTTTGGACCTGTTCTGTACGCAAAGAGGTCGTCGGCGTACGCTATAGCATGGTGAAGAGAACCAATAAGATCGCCGGTGAAAATGCTAAACAAAATAGGCGAATTCACTGCCCCCTGTTGTAGACCGTTCTGTATTTTAAAAGTTCTGGTAGAAGTTGTATTGCAACTTTTCACAACAAACGTTCTACCATGAAGCATGTCATTCAGGATATATAGCAGTGGCTTACTCATGCCATACCTGATCAACTTATAGAAAAGACCGTCTAACCAAACGGTATCGAATGCCTTCTCCAAGTCAACCAGACATGCACCCGTACACTGCTTTTTACCTTTGTTCCATTGAATATCTGATACTAGTTTAGATGCGGCATGTGTGGTATCATGACCCGCCTTAAAACCGAACTGATTTTCTGGAATAATATTTTTGTCCTCAACCCATGTGGACAGTGCTCTTTTGAGAACTTTCTCGAATACCTTACTGATACTCGGAAGAAGACTAATTGACCGAAAATTTTCTGGATTGGAACCATCATTTCCTTTTTTAAGGAGACCAACGCACTGGATGATATGCATTATTCAGCGCATTGTTGAACAATGTGGTGTATTTCCACCGCATCCAAAGGCAGCTTTCGCAGCACAACATTGGGAATGTCGTCGACTCCTGCTGACTTGTTTTTCTTTATTTTGTGAAAGATGTTCTCGAGGTCCATCTTATAAACGAACAGGGTGTAATCCCCGTTTCGCTCGGCGATGACCGCAAGTCGGTCGTCATTGAACCTTTTTTTTTTTTTTTTGTTGGAGGTTTTTAAAATACCAGTTGGAGCACTCAGACCTAAATACCGGTCCATTGTACTACCAGATAGCAACCTTCTATTTGTTATAGCTTTCCAGATGTTCGGAGAAAAGCCAAAAGACGCTGCCATGATAAGGAGCCTAAGTTACCAGCTCTCACCATGTCTGCGCCGAGGATCTGTAACCTCATGCGAGAAAAAGCAGGACATTCACAGAGGAAGTGCTCTGCGGTGTCCTCATCTTCTCCACAAGATTCACAGAGTGTGGTATCCCTTAAGCCTAACACGTTTAAATGCTTGGCAAAAGAGAAGTGCCCGCTGGCAACGTTAATAAGCTTTCTACAGTCTTTTCTGCTACGAGTTTGCAAAAATTTTGCAGTCTTCTTGCTAACGTTGGGGAGCATACGCTTGGTTTGTCTGCATCCAATGGAGGCATGCCATCTACGGTTTTGCTCTTCACAGATCCAATCGTTGATTGAAGCCCTCACTTAGGACGCTGTCACGCACGTCATTGAACCTAGTGAAACCAGGATTCTCGTATCGCCAGCTGTGAATGAATTTTATCAAGCCATTTAAAACTACTATAGAAAATTTGTGACTGTTTGGAGCAAAAAAAAAAAATTACTTTTGATCTCATGACTTCAATCTCATCTATTAAGACACAGATTTGGTGGAAGCTGGATTGAAATAGCTACACATGCCTAGGTACTAAAGTGAACATTTCCTAAATTCGCTACCATTTTCTTAACTGATGGCAACCAATTGCCCTGTTCACAGTTCCAGAGAAACGATTAACGTGGAGTTCATTCCATAGCCATCATAAGCATCGAAAAGGTTACGAGCACGGAAGGCAGTTGAAAGATAAACATACCTGAATCAAAACTACACTAAATGCAATGGCCTTGATTATTCATAGTTCTATACAAAGCTGTTGAATGAAGCTCAATTCAAAAACATTTCAATCAAGCGACTCACAGTGTACCTGATACGCGTTTATATTCCATTTAATTTTCATTTGTATGATGACCAAGCGCCATTTCGTTAAACTTCTTCGAAAAAAACTTTGAAGTCATTTTAATTAAAAGTTTCAATTAAATTCCAACACATAATTTATCAATTACGTTCCGAAAAATCTAAAGCTTTGGAGAAAACGTAAAAACTGTTGTCAGACACTTCTTCAGTAAGTAGGTACTACCAAAACATTTGAGAATCAAATTACAAACAAATGGTAACGTGAATCAGTTCAGGTTTCTCCTAAATACAAGAGTATCAACTCTACCACTAGGACTTGCTTTGATGGTTGAACAACCAACCTTACACGAAATCGATAGGTTAGGTGCCCAAACCAAAAGAAAACCAAAAAAAACTCTATCTGGATGATTATACTCGCTTCAAGGTTTTCAATCAGAAAAAACGATACACACACAATGACTTCGATTTGTACACAAAGAAAAGGTGGTCCAAGCTCCTTTCAACTGTGAATCATTTCACGCATGACCCCACAACAAAACATTTTTTTGTTTTAAACATAAACTGACTAAGTATATCACACCCACCTGTTCTTGTCTTCACATCCTGCTGGTACCTCGTCGGCCCTTGCGATTATTTGTGGCACCTCTTTGAACTCCTCCCATATACTTGACTTCTTCTCCACATACTTTGCCAACTCATGCGTCCCCAAAGCATTGTGTCTGAGCGAGGGATCGTCGAAGGCAACATTGCCATAGGAACGTTTCGACGCCCTCAATGTTGCCCCCTTCCTCCTTACACTATTATACACTGACACATTATCCAAACTATACGCATCTAAACTAACCGGTCGACATCTTTGCCCGTATGACATCTGCTTCTGTCTCTTCCGCATGACATACAAAAATGCCACCAACAATATGAGGGCGATTATCCCCACTGTACTCACTGATATTGCAATTATGACATTGACATCAGTTTCCTGTCCATCTTGTGAGTCCATAGGCTGAAGACCACCACTACCAACCCCACCAATCCCGCTGATGCCAAGGTCTCTTGGTGGCATTAAGGTGGTAGTATCATCCAAAACTAATTTCGGGACATGGAATCCACCATTATCGATTGTTGGCACAATTGAATAAATATCTTCGTTCTTTGTCGATATCGATTGTAACGTTGTCGATGAATCATCATCATGAATCGCATTCGAGGTGGTTGTTGATGTTGAACTATTAGAATCTACCCCTACACTTTCGTTCGAATGCATTCTCATGTTCTCTTGGCTGTTTTCCGTAGTCGTAGTTGCTGATGTTGTAGGCTTCGTAGATGTCTCTCCCACATGCAATGGATCGATGACATTACTTTCAATTGATGTTTCGGCCGTGTCCGAAATCTTATGGATCGGATCAATGTGATCCAAGTCTTCTGTTGAAGTTTGAACGCGAACAGTACTAGGAGCCGTTGTGATGAGTTTTGTTTTGTTTGGCGCTAATGTAACTCCTGCATTAATGACAATACTCGTAGTAGTCGATTCGATACCGAATGTGTTACTATTTTCATCAAAATTCGGTGCAGTTGTGGTGTCGAATTCAAAATCTACTTCCTTTGTAGATATTTTGCCGATATTTGTAGTTGACCAAGTTGACGACGACGCGACGCGACGACGTGTGGTAGCTTCAATAGATTCGGTAGAACTGCTGTCATCAGATTTTTCAGTTGTTTTGTTCACCACTTCGTATTCGTGATAATTGTTGCTTTTGTGTATCATCGTCGTATCGTTGCTGGTGATTATTGCGGGCGTGTGTGGTGCTTCAGTCGTTGTTTGTGTTTCAGATTCTGTTGTTCCAGCCATAAAAGTATCAGCTGGCATTGTTGTCGTTGTTGTTGTTGTTGCTGTTGTGGTTGTTGCTATCGCAACTGGCTCTGTAACCTCCATTACCACTGATGGGGAAGATGATTGCAAAGGTATTTGTGTGGATGTCATGTTTGGGGATTCATTCACTGCGTCATCCATATTAAATACAATTAGTGGAGTTGTCGGTGGTGCTTCTGTTGTTGTCGTTGTTGTTGTTGTTGTCATGATTGTTGATGTCAAAAATGGTATTGACGTAGTGAAATCTAACAACGATGATGTTGACAAAGAAGTCGTGCCGGCATTTGCTTCTTCTGTTGTTTCGCCATCATTTGCATGTGAGTTGGTTGTTTCACTTTTCATTGACACTATATCGGGGATGGGAGTCGTTGTGGTCGTGGTCGTAGTCGTGCTTTCTGAGTGTATTTCTTTTTCAAAATTCGCACCGTCAACTTTGTTCTCTTCTATGCGTTCATCTTCGTGGCGGTTAAAAGATTTGGCGGGATTATCAGTATTTGGTACAGCGGTTTCGGTTTCTTTAAGTGCAATGGCATCTGTTGTGAGGTGATTGAGAGTGCTTCCTTCTACTTTGTCGTCGAAATTTGTTGTAGTTTCAGGCTCGCGATCGATCTTCGCTTCGGTTGTGTCTGTCAAAGGAACATATGTTTTGACTTCGGTTGCATCTGTCCAAGCGACAGCCATCTTGGCTTCTGTTGTATCTGTCAAAGTGACAGATGCTTCTGTTGTAGTTTCCGAAGGATTCTCTATTGTTCTCGATCCACTAGTAGCTACCGAACCAATTGTTGAAGAAGTGGCTTCAGTTCTAGATTCTGGAACAATCTTTTCCAGTTTAGGCTCACTGGTACTATTCATATCGACTGTTACGGTCGTTTCATCAGCCTCAAGTTTTGTAGATGCAATTTCTACTTCATTTTCTTGTAACAGCACTGATTCGTTGGTTGTGGGTAGTTCAGTCGTTGTGGTGTCATCACCTTTTCGGGATGACTTCAGTGTAGTTTCAGAATCCATTCCTTGGGTCGTCTCCATAACTCGGGTCCAATCTAGTAAACTTTTGGTAGCCATCGAATTATTTACTGGTTTCTCTTCGGAAGTTTCAACGCTATTTTCCTGCAACTCAGCTGGTTTGGGTTTTCCGGCGAACTTCAAACCAGCCAGCGCCCATACGTCACTTGTGTTTGGCAGATGAAGTTCATTGAACGAACTGAAGTTATGAGCAATGAACTTCCCACGCTTTTCTGACGATGCAGAAGGGGTGGAGTTCTTAACTTCATCGTCTTTTACTGTTTCTTCATCAGAAGTCTCTGTTGAAGTCAATAGAACGGTTGTTTCGTCTAACTTCACTGTTGATGTTTTAGAATCATCAGTAAGCCCATCAATTGTGGAATTTTCATCACTTATTGGAAGCACTGATTCTGTGGTGGTTGTTACAGGCATGAGCTTACCGTCTGTTGAAATTTCTTTAGGATTCGCTTTGAGATTATTTGTTGTTGAAATTTCAGCGGTCGATTGTTCAGTTACTGTTTCACCAATTTTGTCTTTCATTGTTGACATATCTGTTACGAGATCTATCGTACTTGTCGATACAATGTGAATGGGATCTTCTGTTTTGGGGGGACGTACGGTTTCTTCTTCCGATTCTGTCGAAATGTTTGTAGAATCTTCTTCAGCTGACTGTTTTAGTGCAATTTTTTCGTTGGTTGTGTTTTCGATAGGATCAACTAATGTCGTGTGCTCTAATGAATCAGATTCTTCTAAAGTTGTCATTTGAGGAGTTTCTGCTTCCGGACCTTGAATTGTAGTATCGTTTGTGCTTTCATCACTTACAGTGGTATGCTCTTTAGATTCATTTTGACTTTCAGTAGTTATGGGAATTTTCTTGTCGTTTGTCTTCACTGTAGTTTCCATAACGGTAGTTGTTGGCATTTCTTCGTGCATCGTAGTTTTCTCATTCTTTGACATTGATTCTGTTGTTGTTGTTGTTTCTTTTGCCTTTGGAGATTCCTGACTATCTGAGGACAATCCAACGGTGTTCTCATCAACCGTTTGTGTTGGTACGGTTGTTTCTTTCTTCATGTCCTCATTATCAATGATTGTGCTTTGAATCGTTTTATCCGTCGTTGTTTTATATTTTACTGAAGACTCTTCAAGCAAAAGATTCTCTATGTCTTCGTTCGTTGGGACAGAACCTGGATCAACTTCATTGTTGACTGTCACATTTGATGAAATCGATCGTGTTTCTCTTCTTATTACTGCTGAATTTGTAATGGTGACACTGAGCAGAAATTGACATATCAAGAATACACAGAGATGTGAGTTGAATTTTTTAAATTGAGCCATTTTTTTTAAGTTGAGCGCGTTTATGGGATGTGCAGTGTAAATATGTGAGAAGGAATTGTATATGCAAAGGCACTTTATAGAAGTCTAAAGTTGCATGGAAATGTAGGCGCGGTAGCCATTTAAAAAAAGGCTTTGTTTAGCTCATTGAGGGAGGAGCGCTTAGGGGAGATTTATAAGTGATGCTTGGGCATATTGGTGCCATTTTCTTCTTAGAACTGGATCTGAAATGAAAAAGAAAATAAAATAAACATCAATTTTTTCCAAAAGACTATGAGAAATAAGGTAAGGCGTTATAAAGCAAGAGTGAATGTTAAATAGGGTGGCACAAAAGAGCGGGGTGCCCCAGGGACTAGTGCATTTCTCTCAACCTCAACCATGCTTTCTGAAGGAATAGAAGGAACCCACAACTTTTTCCCGATTTGGAACGGCTGTTTGAAAATGACCTTTTCATGAAATTAGTATTGGAAAAATTAGGACTAGAAATTCAAACCTCCTACATAACAGGCAAACGATATAGTCATTACATCACGGGCAGCACAAGATCTTCTACACTAACAATTAAATACGCTAGAAGACAAACGCAACGCAACGTTTTTTTTTTTATTTTTGTTGCATAATTTAAAAAAAAACTATTACAAGTTGGCTGTTGATTAGATTAAAAAAAACTACTACAAGTTGGCTGTTGATTAGCCAAAACGGAAAAGTTTTGATGCAACAACAAAAAACGAGACAGATACTTATGATAAATCTTTGAAGACTAGGACATTTACGATAAAAACAAAACTAAACATCTTTAAATTTGAGCGAATTCTGGCAACACCATGAGTTTTTCAACTCAAACAAGTACAATAAGCTCATTTCAATAGAAGACCTTTTTCATCTGATATGACTGAGAGTTTTCGTTTCACAAGAACCAACACGAGCCAGATCATGAGGTTTTCAACTCAAGCAACTGCAATAAGCGTCATATTGACCAATAAGAATCGCAATCACCTTTTCCTAAAGAAGCGGAGGAAGCGGAGTTTTCTCGAAAAGGCTGAACTTAAGCCTTTTCTTCCGCCTACCTGATTACTGCAGTGTATTTAAAGCGGAAATTCTGGCGAAAAAAGGTCCTCTACTGGCACATAAAAAACGTTGTATCCTCCACGGATATTCGTGTCTTCTGAGACAGCCAGGCTGCTCTCAAAGCTTTCGCCTCTATATCTACAAAGTCTACTACGGTCCAAAACTGTCCCACGTCTCTAAAGGAGATGTCAGATATCAGATTAGTTCAGCATTGACCTGTTCCGGGTCACAGGGACACACCAGGGAGCTGCATGGCAGACGAACTCGCCAAAAAAGGAACGACTTCTCATCTTCTACCTGAAAAGAACAACAAATGCTTATCACTGCAAGTAAACTTTTGCAAAAGCAGGACGTCTCTGAGAAGATGAGCACAAGATGGACGCAGAGTAATACATGACTTATGACTAAATGAATTCGGCCATGTGTGGACTCGAAACGTTTAAAGAGCTTATTGAATCTAAATCGTCTGAATATTAGCTCTACCATAGGTGTCCTTACAGAACACTGCCTAATAGGTAGACAGGCCAAAAGACTTGGTGTCTACTCCAATGACTTTTGTATAAACTGCATGGACGAGGAGGAGGAGGAGATTATCCAAAATCTCCTTTGTTCATGCCCTGCGCTTGCATACAGAGACAGACGGAAAACTCAACTTTGTGATTACTTTTTCGACGACACTAACGATTTAGCTAACGAAGACCTTAAAAGTCTCTCGCTTTTCGTTCGAAGTTCTGAATAATTTGACTAGACGGTGGTTCAACTCTCTGATCCCCTAGATATGGCCTAGATAGGGACCAGAAGTTGATCAACATTCTAGTCTCAGTGGTATCACAATGGACTCTCTGTGGTATAATGTGTGTCGGTCTCCGTATACTGACAGCCACATCTAACCCAACCTAACCTAACACAAGTCACACGCTTTGTTTTCCCCTCAAATTACTCAAAAAGTCGTGTCAAACAAACGAACACGAACTACGTGTTCCCTTTTTGTCCTTTAAATGAAACATGTATGAGCCCACGTTTGGAATCGTGATCTGGAAGGGATCACAGCTTTCCGCTTATCTGCTTCACACTTGTGATCCACCCGCAGTGTACGCCGCCACCGCTTGTATTGCAATCATAACTTGGAATTTCTGAACAATCGGTTACTAGCGCTTCTTGAAGATGTTGCTCTAATTCAGAGTAGACAGTAAATTCATTGCTAAGACCTTGTGGTCCTCGCTCTGTTGTGCCACCCTGTTTACTTAATATTCTTTCTTCAAGATTGCAGCGCCATAACGTAGAACAACCCATAAAAACACGATGACCCACCACCCGCTTACCTTTTCTATGCAGAAGGCTATGGCATTACAATTTTCGCTAATAAGCTATTAAGTGAGGTACACTATAAAATAAAAACTTACGATGTGAAATAGTAAGTGTATCATTAAAACCCATTTCAAGTGAGCGAATGAGTTTAATAAACTTTTAAGTTCCTTCAAAAACAATTGTATGAAACTCATCCATGAAACTCATTTCCATACAAAGAAAGGTCCCACTCTTGAGTGCCACTATTTCCTTTCACTTGGGTGCGTAATAGTTTCTCACACGAAGTATGAATAAAAAAAAAAAAAATAATAGAAAAAAAGGGAAGTGATTACCATGACTTCAAAACTTCCCAATCTAACACTTTTCAACAAAAACTCAAAACAAAAGCCCTACCTCTTTAAGTCAAATAGGCAATTCCCTGGAATCCCATCAACACTCCACAACAACTCTCATGTCACATACGTTTATGTATCAACAAATGCGAATGACACATAAATTCCCATAATATTCATTAAACAATACTTGCGTGACTGGGACTTTGCATTAATGTTGTCTTTAATCTTACCCATCAGGAAGTACCTATATACTCTTCCAAGGGGCCAAAAAAAAACCACTTCAATCATACTACACCATGTGACAGAGGCAATGCAAGTGGGAAATGATATTTCCATTCAATTTTCATTTCGATTCGAACCAAATCATAACAATTACCATCTAACCTCAACTGCACTTACGTTGCAGGTTAATGTGCTATAGTTATTCTGCTAACGCGACGCAGTGCGGCCAGCGTAACCATGGACATGAAGCAACATAATCGGAGAGCATAACAAACGAAAAGGAAATGGAAAAACCAGCAAATAAGACATCAAAAGTTATGATTATGCACACCGTTTGCTGCCTTCTGGTGGGTAAGAGGTCTTTAGCTAAGCAATTCTACAAAAATGCGATAAATTGCTAATACGTGCCAGAATTCTACTCAAAACTCTTTCTATCAGTGTTTGGTATGACGGCAGATTTGAAAGCAAAACTGATTTTGAAAAAAATGTTACGTAAACGAAGCAATTCAACAAAAATATTCCATCGAAGGTTCAAGTACAACTTTTGTGATTACAAATTTAATCATATTATCAGAACAGAGAGAGAGATAGACTTGAATGAAATTGATAAGATAGAAACATTTAGCTTCAGTGTCGTAGTCTCATAATGCAAAATATGTTTGTGCACTAATACATTTTCAAACTGATATTACGTTACTATCTTACGATGGGTTTAGTGAATTCTCACTGCATACTTATATGAATTAGCAAAGCTTGGTTGGCAGAGTATTGCATACTTTTAGTAGTTGACATAGAAAAAGTTTAGATTTAAATTTTGGCGCCCAACCTTGGGTTGATCGTACAAGTCATGAAACCACAGGTGAAAGAGGTACATGATCACAGAGCACATAGTACATAGAGCCAAATCGTGCCCCGTTTGCCTGAAACACCTTCGAATTTTTTCTGAGGTGAAATTAAAAACAGCGTTTCATTTGAATTAACGGCTATATCCGGCGGAAATTGAGATTTATTATATTCACTTTTAATGTGGTTTTACTTAGAAGGCAAATAATGTTTATTGCTGCAGTTTTGAATGAAACTTTTAACATTCCTTGTCCCAAAAATATAAAAAACACGTTTTTATTTTAAAATAATTTTAAACCAACTAAAAAAAATGCGACGAAGGTTCCCTCTATAATTAAGTTTTTGAACGAAATGGCACTATCTTATCGCAGTTGACTCTCTGGTTCTACTCTGTGAACAGGATTGAACTGTTAATTAAAAGAAATTAAACAAGCGTTCTTTTTCTTTTTTGTTTACTGAGAAAACTGCTGATTTATTTGATTTGATTTTATAGGAAATAAGTTTTCTGCAACACCCGCCTCGCTAGGAATGCTCATCAGTTCTGCCTTGAGCCCAACTTCGGGCGTACAGTCAAGTATAGAGATTCATATTTTAGTCGCACCACCCGAATGTGGAATGCTCTACCTGGCTCTGTGTTTCCCCTGCATTACGATTCACAAAGGTTTAAAAGCAACGTGCATCGATGTCTCCTTTCAAATCCTCTCCTATTTTCCTAAATACTCGCACTGTGTTTAATGGCATTATAAGGGTAGTCATAACCCCTTGATGTGCGCGTTAATTATAAAAAAAAAAAAAAAAAACAAAATGATCTCTCAGACGGTTTCATAAAATAATCAGAGACAGGCAAATGAAAGTAGATTGGAGACTTGTCGAACAAACAATAAGATTTTATGTGTAAAAGCAATTTTTACTTTTGTAGGTCCAAATGAAACTGAATACTGCACATGTCTCCTAAACTGAGCGTGTTATTTTAGTTGAGTTCAGTCAATTACTAAGTTGACTCATCATTTTATTTAATAAATTGATTAAAATATTAATAACAAAAATAAAATGATAAATAAAGTGTCGCAAGATTGGGTAGCCTCAAGTCTTACGTATTTTGAAGTCCTATAATTTGTCATTTAGATTTGAGAAAGCGATTTCCATGGAAGTGTAACTATTCTCAGAGAACTTGCCAATTATGTGTAGTACATGCCAAAGGAGATACCTGAGGAAACACAATTTTCTGTTACTGGGATTGGATACTCGAACTCCCACGTAACAGACAAACATTGTAATCATTATACGTCACGGGCACCACAACTGATAATAAAGCAACGGTTAAAAAGAGAATGCTGCGTAATTTAAATGTTGAGTAATTTGCTGCAATGATTCGCTATTGCAACATCAAATAGCCACTTCGTTCTACGAAACTCTTCTTTTTGAAAAGGTTATGATCGACAATGGTATTGAAATTCTAGGCGATGTCATTGTGACGTAACGTAATCATTTGAGATTAATGTAACGCTATTATAACGTATTGTTATCATCTTAAATTATGATAGTAAAAAAGAATTTCAGACATAGAATTGTTGAAAAACTAATATCTATGACTTATTCAGAGAGTAATTCAGAAAAAGTATGGTATTTCTAGCCTACAATAGTTACCTTATTCGATTTGAACATATGGAAACATTTCATAGAAAAGCTTTTTGTATGCTCATAAGCACTCTGACTCTGTCCTCGTGTATATAGAGAAGTAGTTCCCCCATTGAAAAGCTAGGGGTCAGTTTATGAACGATCCGGCAATGATGAAAAATAACGTAACGTTAAGAAAAAGTTGCCACACACACTCGAACTTATCGTTGTTTTAGCTTAAGGTAGTCACCTCATTCAATGTACGAAAATGGTCTCATAGAATATTTTTGTGTAGCAGCATCAATAGTTAAAGTGAGCTCCTATGTAATGTAATGTTACTATAATGTAAGGTGGACATAAAAGTTTACTAAACTCTGCTCTCATGAAATGTTCAGAAATGTGGTAATCTCACAGAAAATCGTTGTAAACGTTGTAAAGCAAAGATAAAAAAAAGTGTATAGCTACGCAAGAGTGGCGAAATACTGTTTTCTTTTGACCCTTAGAAGCATGGTGGTAACCCACGTTACCACTTTGATTTAATTGAATGTTTCTGATTTATTTAGGTTTGAACTTATTCAGATAATGTTTTGTGCACTTTTCAGTTACTTGAGGGATGTAAGAACGAAACAATACACTTTAATTGGCATAATTGTTTATAATATAAGATTTATAAACAAACTGAAAAAAAATTGCGTTTTTTCGAAAGAATTCATTTTTGAAGAATCTATCCAACAAAATAATTGGAAATTTGGTGAGTAAGGGTTTTTGGGGTCTCTGAATACGAATGCGCAGTCAGATTTTCAAAATTCAAGATGGCGGATCCAATATGGCCAACGCCAAAACCTCTACGAGAATATATAAAAATTTGTACTCAGGGGTTTTGGGGCCGACGTAAACACATAAACTCGAAAAATTCATTGATTTTTAAAATTTTGGCGTTGGCCATATTAGATCCGCCATCTTGAATTTTGAAAATTTGACTTCGGCTTCGTAATCAGAGACCTTAAAAGCCCCTGAGTACGAATTTTTATCAGTATTCTCGTAGAGTTGTTCAAAGTAGATCAGAGAGGTAGAGGATCGTTCAAAAAATGTATGCTTTTAAGGGTTAATTTTTTAGAAATGCTTTACGCATAATAAGGAAGTATCCATATTTACTCGTGTGCTGGACTTTGCAAGGTATGAAAACCTCTTGGTCCCCTTTGCAAATTTCTTCGAAGGGGGGTTTGTTTTTAGATTGCGGGCTCTGGTTCCTCATCTACTTAATCTTGATTGTTTCGTTTTTCAGGATCTGGGACAGATACGTGCTAACTCACTTCTACGGCTCTTCCTCTCGTAGAATTTTCTGGATGATGTGATTTTGACTAATTTCTCCAAAATTGATGTTGATTACCTGACGGAGAGTTTCTCATTTACTGTGGTCACCATCGTCTGTCAATGAATCTCCATATTGGCAACAAGGGTTTCTTCTTTTCCCAATCTTATGCAGAGAGGCGTTAAGGTATCCGTAGTAGTTTACTTTACAGTGTTTCCGGTTTCTTTATTCGCTTCGGACTCCGATCAGACTATCACTCCAGCCCCTCTGCATTCCGATTCAAATTGTTCCTGCCATTTCTGCTCTGTTAGCGTTCTAGTTTCCGTATTTTTCCCTTCCACGCCGATTTTTGCTTTCATTTTGTGTATGTATTTTGTGTATGTTTCAAGGAGCTCAATGTGTAATTGGAGCTCAATTGGTCTCATACCTGCAACTATAAGAGCTGCTTTTTCAGACAATGCGCTAGTTCAGATAATGTGCGACCGTCCATGTCTGATCCCAAAATCTCAGTTTTGAATCGAGTTTTATCCTCAAGTATTTTACCACGTTTTTGTTCTTTATAACTAAGTATTAGAAGCACTACTTCTCAGTCCTCTTATAAGCTAGAGACAGCCCATGCTCCTTCATCCAGGAATTTGTCCTCCGCATCACTAGGTTTATTTTCTCTTTGCGCTTTCGGTGTCCCTTGCAGTTACTCGTATCACCGCAGCAACATCAACCGGAATCTTTATACAGAGAATCCCGTCGTAAGAGATATTCGAGAGCTCTGGTCCAATGATACTTCCCTGTATTGCACCGGCTGTAATGCCAGTTCGTCTCATTTCTTCTTCTCGTCCTTTGAGGTAAACTTTTATCATCCGTAAGGCATACTTGGGAATTTTGAATCTTTTCTCAAGCGCATCAATCATATTTCACCATATAGCTGAATTAAAGGCTCTTCGGGCATCCAGCATTACCAGCAACACGATTTTCTTGGTGTGTCGGATTCTTTGCTGATCATTTTTGCCACCCGTCACTACTTCTCCTATTGCTCCTATTGTAGAGCGCCCTTCCTGAAGGGATATTGTCTTTCAGACATTTTCTGTATGTCGGCTATGAGTCGTGGTTGCAACATTATTTCTCGGAGCTGGCCTTATCCACCTGATGTGTCCAGCATTGTACAGAGATGGAAAGTTCGTTGTTTGCTGATATGTGCAACGACATATAACTCTTATGAGAAATTGCTATTGTTAGGCAGCTGTTGAACATATTCAAAAGCAGTTGGTGGCAGCATTGTGCAATTTATTTCAGTGATTCCGCCGGTATGCCATCTGTGCCCCTGTTCTGTAACTATCGCCTCGATAAAAGCAGGCGATAAACGGTGGAGAATGAAACGAAATCCTACTAAATTCATAGAATTTCGTTCAATTTTCCACCGTTTATCGCCAAGGCGATAGTTACAGAACAGGGGTACTGGTGCGGAAGCTTCTGCACGTATGCCCTGTACGGTTGATCATTTCCCGTCAGGTTGGAATAGTTTCATGCGGAGCAAAAACACAAAACTTATAACTGAGTAGCCTTTCAATTAAAACCGGTTCAGTCGATTTTCGAAAAACGCTGGAAAAAGACTTACGTACGCATGAATGTTTCTAATGGGTTTTCGTCACAGATTTCTCAGATGTCAACGAGATCGACGTAAAGGTAGTTTTGTGTGACGTATTGCATAGTAACCGCTGATTTCGTCTCAGTTTTGTAATTCACTTAGAAAATTGTCGAGTGATCCACGCGGGGTTTCTTGAATTTCGGTGTGTGAAATTTTCCCGAGAAGTCCCTTTTCAAACCGATTTGAAGCTATTGAATACTCTTTGGACATACCCCAGATATGGCAACTTGCTCTATTGCTGCTTCTACACCACGCTATTAATTTACGTAACCAAATCAATTCGCTTTTTTGACCTACGGAAAGTCCACTTAATAAAAAAAAAGCAGTGTAACGCCTCATGTTATAAGCAGAAACTAAAAACTTCCAAAAGTTGAAAAATTATTATTCATATTTTAATCTCATTTTGGTTTAACCACTTGAAAGAATGGCCCCCTGTAGCGCGTCAAAATATCTTTTTTCAACCATAACTAAGCGATTCAGATAGCGTCACAGCCTTCATTGAGAGAAACCACAACAATATGTTGAATTTTTAAAAGGCTTCATTTCAATAAACTTTCAATTTTCTAGACACAAAAGTTTCTTAATCCTAAACACTTTATTATGCAGAGCCAATAATTTGTATAGAGTTTTTCTTCCTATACAGGTCAATGCCTAATCGTTGGTTACCTCTAGATTCTCTTTGGCCATAGGCTTTCTGTTAGCATATTTCTACTATACAAGAACCTACCTCAACATAAACATGCTAAAGAAGAGTTCACACATCCGATTCGCATTTAAACGTTCGACAACAATCAATTCGATAGATAATCGTCATAGCATTTATATTCACTCATTCATATCAACGCTTGATTCTCTTTCCACTGGCGTTTCGCTTTTCAAGAACGTTTACTCTGTGTATCTAAGACCCCAAGCGAAGGTAAAGCAAAACTGGAACGTGTTTCAATTGGAAAATCAATCTAATCAAGTTGTGTTTTTTTATTGTTATGAACCTCTCAGCAGTTTAAGGTAAGGCACAAATGGATACAAACAAAATAGTCATAATGAATGCAAACAAACTGTCTGTCGGTCTGTTTGCTTTATTAGCTTTTCATCACTCTATTCAAGCATGCTAAAGTACCCATAGACAGTAGCTCCATCTTTCATGATGTAATGGCTTTTAGATCGTGAAGAAGGGGTTTGGCGAAACGGCGAAGCGAAATATGCAAATGCATACGCCGCGCCGGTAGTCGTGCCCTTGAAACAAACAATATTTTCTATCTGTTTTCCTCTATTAAGCTCGTGAATAAGTAATTGATTTTGATGGCATGTAGAAAGCGTCCATTTATCGGTCATCCACATTTTAAGGGTCTATATGGCTAATCGGTTTAATTAAAACATAATTTTCACCAGAGTTATTTATGCAAATTAAGGTGAAGTAGCTTGGGTATGTTTGATTTGACATTGAAACTAGTTTAAGAGGCAGAAAACAATGATAAAGTGTAGGGTAAAAACAACATGTCAACATTGACAGGTCAAGTGAACTCATTTGCATTCTTAAACACTTTACATTTTTATCTATCTGTATATTATTTATGAATTCATATCGATAGTTTGACATTTAAGGATTGGTTCCATGGAAGTGTTTCTTTATCTTTACACTTCACGCATGAATTAGTATTATCTGCAACTAATTAGTTGTGGTGATTCGATCGCAAAGTGAGTCAAATCGTTGCAATTATTACAAAAATTGAAGTATTTTAGCATGAGGCAGAGCAAAAGAGGAAATGAAGTTTTGCAACTTGCTTGTGTGGGAGTTAGAAACTAGATAAACCGGGTTTTTCTTTAACAATATAAAATGTTCTATAAAAATTAAAGTATGTTATGTAGGTAGCAGACTTATGGTATGGCTTTGCACGTGGGGTTTTGCAAAGTGCAGGAAAGTAGCCAAAGTGTACCTATGTTCCTGTGACTGATTTTATGTCTGCTCAATTTCAACTAAGAAGGTCTGTCTACAAAATCAGAGAATTTTTGGATGCAGTTTGGTGACGAGGAGTTAGGATAAGTTAAAGTGGCTATCACATCGGCTAACACACTTAGATTGTGATACGAGTGACGTGGGAAGACTTATAGAATAATCCTTAAACTTTCATACCGAAAACGAGAATATTACGATACGAGGATCGCTATTGTGAAGCAGATAAATGAGAAAGCTGTGATTTGAGGTCAGAAATTTCGTAGGGCGACAAGATGACTCATATAGAGATTATTTTATATGTCATAGGTTCCCTCAAAAGTTCGTCAAAAATATTTTTGAAACTCAAAAGCATTGTTTGGCAGGGCGTTTCTCTAATTGTTGCGAGAACGCCACCTCAAACTACTTTGTTGAGGAATGTAAAGGAGCTTTAACTTTTTGCCGATTCCGAACTGCTGAAAAGAAATGGCTGCGCTAAATCTAATTGACACATGGTGTGCTAGAAACGGTCTCTCCGTCAATCCTCTTAAAACTGAGGCTGTCCTCTTCACGAGACGTTGAAAATTGAGTGGTCTGACCCAACTTTCACTTAAAGGCGTCAACATCCCCTTTTCAAACGAAGTCAAACATCTCAAGACAACAAGCTTCTTTGGTCTAAGCATGTCGAGTCTAAAACTACTAAAGCACTGTCAGTCTTCTGGCAATGTAAAGGAGCCTTTGGCAAGACATGGAATTTTTCACCGAAAAGGGTGCTTTAGATCTATACGGCTATTATAAGACGTATCGTCTCTTAAGCTTCAGTAAACACATAAATACGTTATTGTCTCGTTCGCCAAACTTCAAATAACAGTTTACCTAAGTTGTACTGGAGCTTTGCCCCAGCACTCCCGTGCTAATCTAGACGCACTGTTTAATCATCCTTCCCTTGATAACTACATCATGGAGTGTACTCTCAAGACGAATTCTCGTTTAAAGAGTTGTGGTCTCTAACACAATTCGCACTAGAGTTTTGAGGAACTCACAAGCAGCATATCTTTCGACTCACGTCTAATGGATATGCGGCCCGACACGATGATCCCAAGACTCAAACTGCGTCAAAAGTACACAGTCAAAAATACAAAAGTCAAATTTTTACATATGGTTCCAAAACCGATCATGGATCTGACACTGATTCCCTTTTGGAGAACGATGACATACGACTGCACGCCTCTTTAGGCTCATACGCATCCGTCTTTCAAGTGGAGGCGTATGCTATCCGAATGGCTATAAGCTATGTTACGAACAATGGCTGGGAGAAGTATCTGTGTTTGCAGCGACAGCCAAGCTGTGCTTAAGGCCCTGCTCAACCCTCTAACTACTTCGAAAGCGATCCAGGAATGAAAGAGCTCTCTGAATGATGTCGGAAGACTAAATTCTCTGAGTCTCGTTTGTGTTTCAGGCCATCACAAATGAAATCGCCGATGAACTTGCTAGGCAAGGATCTCAAACAGCTTTTTCAGGACCTGAACCGTCGATAGGATCTGCCAAGAGTACAATCGTAGATGGCATGCCTCCATTGGATGCAGACAGACCAAACGTATGCTCCCCAACTTTAATAAGAAAACTGCAACATTTTTGTTATCTCGTAGCAGAAAAGACTGTAGACAGCTTATTGGTGTTGCCAGCGGGTTTTAATCTTTTACCAAACACTTAAACGTGTTAGGGTTAAGTGATACCACACTCTGTGAATCTTGTGGAAAAAATGACGACACCGCAGAGCACTTCATCTGTGAATGTCCTGCTTTTTCTCGCTTGAGGTCACAGATACTTGGCGCAGACATGGTGAGAGCTGGTAACTTAGGCTCCTCATAATTAATTATTCTTTTTGTGGGCTACAGGTCATTGATCTATAGCCCACATAAAGAATAATAAATTATCCTTTAAGATAAAAAGGTCACGAAACTTATCATAATTAGGCTCCTTATCGTGGCAGCGTCTTTTGTCTTTTCTCCAAACATCTGGAAAGCTATAACAAAAGGAGGTTGCTATCTGGTAGTACAATGGACCGGTATTTAGGTCTGAGTGATCCAGCTGATATTTTAAAAACCTGCAACAGAAAAAAGAACCAAACAGTGCGCTTTTCAAACAAAGTTTTGACCGAAATGATTAACGCACAGTGCTTGCTGTTTGCAAGTTTTTTTAAAAAGTTCGTGAGATTGGCATGCTACTGGAAAACACTCAAAGTCCCCGTCTTCTTACCATGAGCTTTGATGAGAACTCTTAAAAGCTCCAATTGACTCAGTCACTCAGTAGTTAAAGGCCCACGATCACCCGCTTCGCTATTGAAGAGTTTGAGTTTTAGACCAGCTTAAATTGGGCAGCGATTAAAGACGAAAATCATTTTTTCTGATAAGTTGCACTTTTGCCTCGGCAACTGAATAGAGCGGATGGACATCAACGGTACGGCCCAACGGGTTTTCGAAAACGCATGGCAGGGAAATCTCGGAAAAGGAAGACTATGTCGTCGGTGGTGCAATCAAGTGATAGAGGACCTCAACCGACTTAGAAAGCCAAAGTGGATAAATCAGCAAAGCTCTGGAGACTGCAGGGCCTACCGGATTTTAAGAACCTACATTTCATACAAATTTCGATTCAAGTTTGAAAGCGCTTTTCCTTACGACAGGTTCTGCCTATAGGCAAACGATTGAATTTAATAAGTAGATAGTAGGTGTGCAAGTGTTTAGTCTGACAAAGTTTCTGAAACAGACAGTCCTATCCTCAGACTACACTCAGATTACCCTTAGCGTAGCCAAACGAACATGAATACCACTTTGACAGCTTAAAGAGTATTTCTAGAGAACTCTCTAAGGGTTCCATTTTTTCGAAACGAAAACGACATGAGTTTGTCTGGTCAAATTAACTTGGGGAGTTTAGCGATCAAAAACACATGTAAATGATTACATACGTAGTTATATGAAGTGTGTCTGTCTTATATTCTAACAATATTTCGGGCGTTGACCTCAATTTTGACTAGAAACTTAGTTTCAGCGTCGGGAAAAACGTCTGGATGAACATATACGAATGGATTAGCAAAATTGCGGAATTCGGGCGGTCAAAAACGACACGAGATCCATAAAACAGCAATTCATCCAGAGAAAGCTACTGTTGTTTGTGATTGGCTTTTTGGCTGGTGGCACCATTGGTCCAAATGTCTTCGAAAACTACTTTAGCCCTGTCATAAACGTCAACGGCAATCAATTTGATTTGGTTGAGCTAGGTGATAAGAGTGGTTGCAATAGAACGAGAGGCACTTCATACTCAGCCCGTGTCGCAATATTTCACTCAATCAATTTTCGAAAATAGTTTTCTCACTTGAAGGCGATGTAAGTTTACCACCGTGTCATTTGGCCCCGTAAGACTTCTTCTTGTGGGGGTTTTCTTAAGAAATAGGTTTTATGCGCAAACCACAACTAACTTACCTGAAAGCCAATATGCTCAATGCTATTCGTTAAATTCAGGCTGATTAATGCGCCAGAATTATAGAAAATTGTACGAATTTCGCAATTTAGCAAATGATACCAAATTTAACCTACTTCCGCTTCCAAATAGTGCTCTTTTCTATACTCAACATTAAGACTTATAAAAGGAAAGCAATTTTCGAATGGAACCGATACTTTTCTTGAAGCCCAATTTCCTGAAATCAAAGTCTACCACTTTGATTAATGCTAATTTCATTTGTTTTAGAGGTTGTGTAGTTATTTGGGACAATTTTCCACCACGCAAAGGCAATAATTACCTTCGACGCAGTAAACCTTGACCCTTGGAAAGTTCATTTGTCAACTTTCTTAAAAGCATTTGTACGCCTCATTTTTCTGTTAAAAAGAAAAGTGGATCATCTTGATCGAAAGGGATATTAATTTCATTTCTATTTTCAAACTGTCGATAGGCCCGGCCCATCCTACCGAGAGGACTTAATTGAGTTCACCTAATTCCCTTTTAATACAACCGTCTAGCGCCTTCCCATAAATTCATGGTTATTTTGGTCAATCGTCAGCCATTAGCAGGCACACAAAAAAGGTGACTACTTTACGATTGTGTACTTCCATAATTACGCCCATTTTCAGAACTCTCATTCCTTACGCATTAAGAAAATCAGATTTTACGATAATCAAATGGCGACCATTTGGTATTTCGAAAAGCAAAAAAAAAAAAACACAAAAATAAAAACCAAATCAACCTAAAAACAAACAACAAAGAAACACAGCTACCAAAGCGAAGTGACACTCCATACAGGAATTCCATTCGACATAAATCATAGCTCCTGCTCTCTACTACATAATGAAGTTAAGTGCAACGAAGTCGGCACGTTGAACGTTGAAGTGGCCACACCACACACAACAGCTTACAAAAAGTGAACGGAGCCCGAATAGACAAAAGACAATGCGCATAAAAAACTAACCTTCAAGCAGAATTTATTTGAAAGGCATTTCACGACCTACAGATACATTCTGATTGTTAACAGGTAGTAAGGTTCTATTCTATGCCATTGCTTTAAGTTTAGCCCATAAGCAGCAGCAGTGGCGGATGGCTAATAACGACTCAAAACGTGATCCAACTATGCAAAATGATTTAACATTTACTCGCGCTTATGCTGCGTATACTTTGGCGCGCATTTTGAAATTGTTTTGCAAAAATAAAATTAAAATAAAACCGGGAACTGTGTGCAGATAGTCGTGCAGAGGCGTATTCAGTGTTTCGAGATAACAGACGGGCAAAGGCCAATTTTGAAACATAATTAAAATTTAAAACCTCTCATAAAAATCTGATAAATTTTTCTTTGCCTCTTTAATTCCAATAGAGGTTTACCTATATCAAGGAACTCTACATCAAGGCAAGAGTGACACCACAGAGCAGAACCAGAGAGTTCACTATGGGAAGGTAAAAGTAGTTTCATTTTGTCCACAAGCTAAATAGACCAGGGACCCTCGGCCGGAAACCCTCGTAGAGGTATCGGTCTATGCTTTTTCTGCCATATTTGATTATTCGAAATAGTAGCTGCGTTGGTCGAACTTTACTCAGGGTTGGTCAAGGTTTCCCTACCCTACGAGCTGTAAAAAAAAAATAGGATTTTATAAAACGCTAAGCCAGAAATTTACCACACATCCCTGTTATTTGAAGCAAAATACGCGCCATTTAACAGCCTTGTTTGGGTAATCGCCTCGGGTCATCTGCGATAAGGTAGAGTCATTTTTTCACAAGTTAAACTAGACTGGGAACTCTCGACCGGGAACCCAGTTCGTAATTTTTTTTTTCGGTTGGTCTAAGATCCTTTTAAAGAAGTGAACGTGTTTTTGCCGTTTTTTTTTATAATTAACGCGCACACTACGGGGTTATAACTACCCTTAAAATGTAATAAAACACAGTACGAGCATTTAAGGAAATAGGAGAGGATAAACTAGGAGATACCGATGCACACTTTAAACCTTTGTGAGTCGCAATATAGGGGAAAAACAAAGTCGGGTAAAGCATTCCACATACGGGTAGAGCGACTAATGAATGAATTTCTATACTTAACTGCACGACCAAACTTGGGCTTAAGGTAAAACTAATGAGCATTCCTAGCGAGGCGGGTGTTGCAGCTGAACTGTTTCAGGGGAGGAATGGAATATGGAACTGAGTCTTTCACTAGAGCACTGTTTGTAGAAAAAACGATAAAAGAGAGTGAGACAGGTAACGTTTCGACGATGTTCAAGAGAATCAATCAATTCAACGATTGAACTATCACCTATGAGTCTTAAGGCCCTGTTTTGTACCCTATTAAGTAGGCGCAAAGATGTTTGAGGGCCACCTGACCAGATATGGGAGTTGTACTCTAGTTTTGGAGGATGTCAGATCAGAAGAAGTGAAGAATTTCCAGCATCGTCTCAAAAAACCTAAGCACTTTGCAGCATTTTTGGTGACTTCCATTATGTGGTCATTCCAACGAAGGTCATCGTTTACAAACATACCAAGTACTTACAGCTTTTCAGTTTCTTGGATGCAGGTGCTATCAAAGATATTGACAAGGGGGGATGTTAAGCCTTAACGACAAATGACAACATTGAGTTTCGAAGCATTGAATTCAACTCGGTCTTTACTACCCCATGCTGAGGGTTGAATTGTCAGCAAAATAATTAAGAGGATTAGAAGTTTCAGATAAGAGATCATTGAGGAAGATTAGAAAGAGAGTCGGAGACAAAACGGAGACCTGGGGCTATTATCCATCAGTTATAAGGTGAGCATCAGACTAGAAACCAAACAACACAAAAACCAGTTGTGTATGGTCCGAAAGATAATTTATAATCCAAAAAAGAAAAGACTCATCGATACCAAAAGCACGCATTCAAGAGAGCTTGATGACAATCTTACTTTCTATAAAACAGTGTAAAGATTGGTTCTATTCTACTTATCAGTGAGATAAGCCATCAAGTCACCAGTGGACCTTTTGCTACGAAAGCCGTACTGTCGCGTCGGTCATTAAGAAGCTTTCGTTCTTCAAGATATTTCACGAATTGACGGTTTATCAACGTTTCCATGACCTTGGAAAGAAGGGACTTTAATTGCAAGGGGAGGAAGATCTGCCATTTTTAGGGACAGGCTGGACAAATGTTGTTTTCCATCTACTTGGAAAGAGCACAGAAGAATAGGATAAATAGTAAATCTTACGCAGTGGTTTTGCCAGCGTAGAAGAACATCTCTTCAAAACAATAGCAGGGATACCATCTGGGCCAGCGGATTTATGTATATTGAGATCTTTGAGGACTCTCTCAACCGAGCTAGTAAGAAAAAAATCAGTTTCATTGTAGAGTCTAAGTTCTCAAGCTCAGTAAATTAGTTTTTTCGAAGGAGCTGACATACGAAGAGTTATTGAAGACAAGCTTTGGGACAGATGACGTAGTGGAGTTCTTAATGTTCTTCGCAAAGAACCAAACATTTTCACTTCCAACAGTATTTTTTGCCCCACTTTTTGCTCATGTAAAATTTGGTCTTATTTATGTGAGTATTACAAATATTTCTGGTCCGTTTGAACATACTTCGGCTTTCTATTGAAGGGTCGATTTTATACTTACGAAAACATTCTTCTCCATCCCTAATCATCTCTTTAAGGTTTGAATCAAACCACGACTCCTGGTTGGGGATGATACTTTTTGTTCTGTGAGGATCGAAATTTCTCATGCCGTTAAGAATTACGTTAGATATCATATCGGCTGATGCGTCAACGTTTCCGTTGAAAAAGCACAATGACCAATTTAAATGTCGAAAGAAATTATTCAGGCCGTCCCAATTGGCTTTCTCATATTGCCACACAATTCTTTTAGGGACTTTAGCTTATTTACAGTGACAGAATGCGTGAAATGAGTTTGGGTTTGTAACAGTTGAGAGTGTTGAAAACTTTTTGCCGCAATCAACATTGTTTGTGATTAAAATGAAAGTTTTACTTAAAGAAAAAGTGCAAAATAATGAAATAACTTGACCACAGTAAGAAGTTGAATTTGTTTCAGGCAAAAGGGGTTACGAGTTGACTCTCTGTGTTGTCTATTCTTTGCCCAGGGCTCAAGAAACACACCATTTGACTTTTAGAGCGAGTTGAGGTTTTCCAAAAATCAGGGCCTGAACGAACGAACCTACTTTTTTTGCCTCGAAAATCTGTATTGAGGGATACTCTGGCTTTCTCTACGCTACAGCTCAGGTGCCAGGTTTCCTACCAGGACTTCTCACATTTGGTTGAAAGATTGAGCGAAGCATTTAATGCGAGTTTTACATACCACTCATCATACCCCTCAATGTCAGGAGCCCAGATATGGAAACCTATTCCACTGTCGGATCACCCATGAGTATTTTTTGATTCTAATTTTGAAGCCCAAAAAGTATGAAAGTTGAATCGAACTACAACTTTTAATCCTTCTTTGGACAAAAGCTTCCAAGTTTCCATCAAGACTCCCATTTACTACTAAGCCCTTAGGAAAATGAATATAAATCGAGTTAAAAAGCAGACACCTTTGCATTTCACCTTTACACAAAAAACAAAAATACGCATGCGTCTCGGGACACCCCACGGAAGTGAAAGCTTATACTTATCTGAGTTAAACTATTCAATATTGAAATTATTTAGCTTGAGAAAAGCTAATTTAGCGCTCTGAGTTAGGGTGAGAGAGGAGGGGCCTGCCACCCACTTGAAGAGAGAAATGAAAGCCAGACAGACTGGTGCCGTAACGCGTTACGCAATGAAACGGTTTACCCTCTTATAAAAAGATTTCACTTCAATTCAAAAACTCTTCATTTTACAAAAATAAATAAGTGCGCCTCAAACTTCCCAAAATAACAATTGCGACCCTGGATCATATATGACAACATGCAAATGTGTACTCCTGCAGCAGAAGCAGCATTAGACAAAAGTGCTTTTCCCACTTTGTCATTAGTCATTACGTTATGATCATATTCAACTTGTGGCCAAATGACAGGCGAACGAACACAATGTCGTTATTTGACCACGTTTCGCAAGACTTACATAAAAACAAAAACCACGCTACGTATGAGTGATTTTAGGCTTTTTTCCCTTTCGTTTTAGCATGGGGTTAACATTTCTGGAGACACGATCTAATGACTTCAGTTTAAGGAGTTATTATTTTTTGTATAAAGTCTGTACAACCAAGCTTGCTCCAATGTCGTTGCAACGGAATTGCCTCTGGCAAATGTTGCGTTTTTATTTTTCTTCTCCAAAATGGTTATAAATTTTGGCTAAGAATTCGTTAAAAATGGTGAGAATATTGAAATTCTGTAAACGCAATGCCATTCATTATTTGTAACTGTGACAAGTTTTATTTCGTGCTGGATCTAATTAAAATTTGTCTTAAAAGTACTTTGAAACTCATTTTCAAGTTGATTGTTGTAGATTTCCATGAAATGAAACAGAACCTAGTTGGCCTAGACTGATGGCCAAAAGACCACTTTTTTAAAGCGGGTTTCGCATGGAATGCAATACGAAGAAAAAATATTTTAACATTCAAGCTGGCCTCGTATTAAAGAGTTAATTAGGGGAAAGTTGTGATCTATGGCTCAGCGGCGCGGCGTTGTATGAAATCGTGTGGGGGTGGGGATTGTGAATATGGTGTTGTGTTGATTTAGTTGACCAAATAAAGGCAAGTCTGGATTATGTGATCGCCAGCAATTTCTTGAAGTGGAACAATAAAATCACTTAGAAAAAATTCAAGTTGAGTATTTTAATTGACAACAATGTAAGGAAATTTATTTAAACGGTATATAGAACCAAGAAAGTATTTCATAATCGTTTTGGTGTCTTAAATGCCAATCACCGCAGCGAAAAGTGGATTGTGTGTAGTTTGTCAACATAATTTTTCCGTGCTGAAGTTCGAAATGTAAGCTTTCTAGCAGGAAAAAAATGTATAGCGGTAATGCTTTTTGTCTGCAATGTATCCAAAGCTTAAATCAAATCATCCGTGGTGTATGACAAATCGTGATAACAAAACTTAGGGTGTAATCATATAAAATCTGGCAACTACTAAAAATAAAGTTTTTCTCATTGCATCACTTACAATGCTTACAAGTTTTTATGAGAGAGCTTTTATTCGGATCCGTTTTTTAATCTTCTTCCCGTCTAGGGTAACAGGAATAAGAAAACACTACACTGGCTCCCATCAAAACTGGGTTACGCCGAGTACCTATACCTAAGGTCAGAAGTTCTGATGAGGGTTATGAAACAAAAGACACAGCGCTCAAAATCTGTCCTAGCCTAGGTGAAATTCTAGAAAAAACTGCTGAGGTTGAAGCCAACAGCGCTCTCTTCAATTAGTTGCGACATATAAATGAAATCAAGAAGGTTAGAGTGAGAAGAAGATAAGAGTGAAATGAGTCAACTCAAAAGAAAGATATTTCAGATGTTTAGCCGGTCCTCCATGACACTCCCAGCGGAAGTTATCCATGAAAACAGATTATAAATTGAAGAACAGAAACTTTTCGATAGACTGTATACTGCAGACGCAAGGTGTTGATGCACCTGCAAAGCAAAAAAAAAAAAGACCAAATAAATTGGAGCACCTCTACCGAATTGACCTGGAAATCAATTTGAAAGAATAGCGGTCAATATTCTAGGCAAGGACGGATCCTTGAGTAGCTTCTGATAAATAATATGTCATAGTTGCGGTGAGCATATTTTAAAATTCCAAATAATAAGCATAGTTAAAAAAGATACATTCAGTTTTGAACCATTTCGTTTTTATTTAAAAGCAAAGAATTTTTGAAGAATAGGATGCGTTCAAAGAATGTTCGAAAATGAAATATTAGCACTACATTACCATTTTACACTGAGACACTAAGGCACGTTCACATCACAGAGTAGAACCAGAGAGTCCACTGCAGCAAGGTAGTGCGTTTTGCCTACAAGCTAAATCAAACCGGAAAACCGCACCCGGAAAACCGCACTGGCCTTCACTTCCCACAGATCAAAGTCAGTTGAGTTTGAAAAGTTAAAAATTTTTTTTTGGTTGCAAAAAAAATCGATAATTTTTAATTTTCATACAGCCTAGAATTTAGAAAAATGAATTTAAGTTGCAGAAATTAACTTTTTTTTACATTTTGACCAGTATTTCACTGAAAAAGACAAAAATTAGTAAAAAATTTCATACCGATGCAGGCGTTTAGTTAAGTTTTTACAGTTCATACTAGTGAGCACAGAGCCTCAAACTCAGAAATAGGACGCCATATTGAAAAATTTTTTGCGGGTGTTTCGGGTTGAAGGGATGGAAGTGGATACTCTGTATTATCTACTCTGTGGTTCACATCACAGAGTAGATAATACAGAGTATCAACTCCCACTCTCTTAGCCCTAAACACCCGCAAAAAAATTTCTACCACAAATTGAAAATGGCGTCCTATTTCCAGATTAAAAAAATGGAGTAGTGGTAAGGTTCTAAACGTCAATAGAAAAGTAAAAAAAAAACATGAAAAAATGGAAAATAATGTTAATTCCTGCAACTTAAATGAATTTTTCTATGTTCTAGGCTGTATGAAAATTAAAAACTACCGATTTTCTTACAACCAAAAAAAAAATTTTTACTATTCAAACTCAACTGATTTTATTCTCTGACAAAACAATGGCGACTGTGGTAAACGTGGGTTCCCGGTCGTGGTAAACACGGGTTCCCCTAGACCGGGAACCCGTGTTTACCACGACCGGGAACCCACGTTTACCACAGTCGCCATTGTTTTGTCAGAGAATAAAATCAGTTGAGTTTGAATAGTTTCATCCACAATGAAATCCAAAAACGGGCTCTGGCATGGATTCAAAACGAAGGAGTGCGCTTTGAGCAATTGTTATAATTGTATTTGTATTAAATACATAAAAAAAACTACTAAAAGTGATCATATTATTGTTTTATTCAAACAAACCTCAAAGCAAGAACTTTTTTTTATTTTTTTTAAAATTTTTCCCATTTCGTATTTTTCTTAGTATCATAAAATTTATGGGTTTTTGAGCTAACTTAATGCTGAGCTTTTTCTTTATTATTGTTTTGTTCATTTGTAAAAAATAAAGAAACTCTATGTTTATCAGGCTTTTTCTCCAAAAAAATGACCTCAAAGTCAAAACTTTGTTTTGGGAAGAAAATTTGAACACCACTTAAAATAAAATATAATAATGAAAATCTGGCAACCCTAAACCTATGGAAGCCTAATTTAAATACAGTCTTAAAGGTTGTTATTTCTACAAAAAATTGAGTCTAAGATTAGGTCTCTATCATCAGTATTGACAGAGATATCGAATTTAACACAGGTCAGGGTACACCAAAGTTAGCCTTTTTTTAAATTGTCAAAAAGTGATGTCAAACTTGAGAAACGGACTTTACTGTAAAACAATTTTGTTCTTAGAATATGACCAAGAATCATATCCCAAAGTATGCAAAACGAATTACGGGACACCCTGTATAATGCAGAACACGAAGCAACAGGACTCCACAACCGCAAAGCTCATGTTCGGAAGAGAATTGAAACTTTCTAATGATTTTGTTCACGGCAAGCAAGTTTACTGCAGGCAATCCCTATTGCCCTCCCTGTATTTTGGAATGTGTTTATGGTGTTGCACAGATATATTTGTATATTCAAAATGAATTCGTTGTCGCCTTGTCAACATTATATCACTTAAGTGAGAATTTTACCACGTCGAGCAAACCAAAATTTCAAGTAATCGGAGGGAGTAGGTATACAGTTCAGATTTCTCTCTGAACAGAAAGCATACCGCTGTTACAATAGGTGTAACCGCGGTTTAATTGCCGACAAATTTTGAAATCGAGTGGGTGGTGCAGAATGCGCATATGGGTGTGGAAAAGAAGAAAACGATTTCACCAAAAACTGGTTGCTATTCTGTAGTACTGAGTGAACTGAGTGTTCCAGTTTGGTAACAAACCCTTAAGAAGAGTTGCTAGCAATTCAAATAGCACATTAAAAGGTACTCAGCTTTGTTTTTGTATATTTCTCCATAGAATCAAGGAACACAAAGACACTATACAAGTCATACAAATTTCAATGCTCAACAGCTCTTAACTCCGAACGTATCCCATACCTGCGACGGGATTTTGAATACAATTTTTTTCTTTAAAACCCGAATCGAATAATCACCGCCATTAAAAACTCATCTTTATCCTTATATTAACTGTATGTTTTATTAATTGAATATGTTGCCTCAGAAAACCTAAACCTAACCTCGAGGTGGTTGCCAAACAAACCAAATAACTTCATTTCATTCAGAAAAGCTCACAGAGTTTACAACACCTCCATTAAAATATCATAATGACTCCCCCGTGACTATATTTAACAGTATTAAAAGATTATGCTAATACAATCAACCTCACACATGCGAGTTTCGAAATAACTTCATGCCCGAAAAGATGAATCTAAAAATAGAGAAACAGAAGAAAAAAAACTCAACTTACGAATTCCGAATTAAATGATGACCATAGACACTAATAGAATGTATTTCCTGAAATCAAAAAGAAAATTTACATATGAGAATTGAAATAGAAGCAAAAAAATTTATTTATGAAAATAAATAGAAAACTACCACACCGACAGCGACGCCAACGGTTACACGCTCTTAGGTTACATATGAAAAAATCAATACGAAAAAAAGTTTCACTGCACACAGATACAACAATCGCCGCATAGTCATTGTATTAACGGAATAATATTCCAACTATCTACGGAACCGGAACCAAATACCATGCAATAATAATGATGTTTATTTTGCTATTATGTATGCCATTTTATATGCCATCATGGAGTGTTTACTGTTTAGTTATATTTCGCGCAATTAACGCAACATAATGCATAACCTGAGTCATATTTTTTTTTTGTAATGCATTGAATGCCCTGCATGTTTGTTGCAAAATAGCGACGGGCTGTAGTGCCATCCGTCTACTTAGTCAATGTGCTTGGTAATTAGCAGCATCTTTTTTTTTTTTTTTGCTGTTCCATTCAGACACAAGTGGGACACAATCGAATGACTATAACTAAAGGGTACGCGAGTAAAGGGTGATACAGAAACAAAAAACAGACTTAGGCGCAAAAATAGAGCAGCAATTGGTAGAAAATTGATGCCACACTGAGCCTTCCCCAATTCGCCTAAAATTAACTTTTGTACTTCACTTTGATTGTGCTGGTTGAACAAAAATAAAACAAATAATTTTGGATTTTTTATAGGCCCTCATGAATGGTAAACTAAATTAGCTAATTTCATGATGATCTGATCAACTCCGGACATAGTGGCTTATAATTGCAAAACAGTTTTTCATTTATTGTTAGATAACTTTTTTCAAGGCCTACTTTAAAGTTAATTGCTTGTAATTATTAGCAATGAAACGGAAATGAATTCAAAGAGGCTAAGTGAAAAAAGATTAGCTACAGAACTCTACGCCCAATTACGAGCTTTAAAGACCAGTATTAAGCCCAAACCCCTACATGAAATGTGGGAAATAATTATTTATTATCAAAGAGCTGCCCTAGGGATACGATAGAGTTGATATCAGGGGAAAAAAGAGAGACTCCACTTCAACCATGGAATCTGAAGTGTGAAAAAAGACATGGATTTTCTTTAGGGAAAGATCTGTGCCTAGATTCTTTAAGGATTTAGACCACCATCGTTTAAAAAAACATGTTCAAACCCCTGAAAAGTTGCCAAAAATTTGAAAGAAGATTGTTAAATAGCTTTCCATCAACCACTGAAAGCGAATTTACATAAAACAATCTTTGGACGAAACGAGGGCGGTTTGATAAGTCCGTAGCTTTTTAATTTTCCCGCGCAATTATTTTGAATGTGAAACAACTCCCATCGCGATGGATGCCAGATGCCACGATCAGTGCCGTAACTAGCCTTTTATGCACCCGGTGCGAGCTTTCAAAACTGCGCCCCTGAAAAATGCTCTAACCAGGCTCTGAAAATAAAATGGATAAATGTGCATCCAAATAAATCTATCTTTTTATTGTTTACCAAAGTATATAGGTAAGTACCTGCTTAGTATATTTCTTTAAGATAAAAATTGTTTATTCAAAAATATTTGCTCTCAAATACAGAAATGAAACAAAATACTCGATAGTAACCCCAAGCTGTAATAACTTAGATTACTTAAAAGTTTACTTTCCACGCTTTTCTCATTGCGAAATCCTTGATTACATTTTCATATGACAGGAGCCGTGCTACGTCGCATTCAATCGACAAAATCGCTAGGCCAGACAATTTTTCTTGACCCATCGTCGAACACAGGTACGTTTTTATTAATTTGAGCTTATTATTAAAAATATCTTTATGGCGACTACTACATTGGGAAACATTTCCTTTAAATCCAGTTCGACTATAGCTTTGAGAAGACCCATACTTGGCTGACATTTACATTTATCAAATAATGTAGTCGCTTCAACTTGACTCTTCAAAGTTTCTATTTCGGACCAAAATTCTGTGGCATTTATATCTGCAGAATCTTTGATTCTCAAATCAGCTGCATGTTTTTTAGTTCTTCAACCGAATATGTAGTAATGTGTTTTAAGGTCTAAAACCGAAAGAGTTTTGTTTGTCACGTAGTTTTTCGAATCGCCATTTTATTTTAGAAATGATTGTATCTATTGCTTCATTTTTTATCTGCATTTTGAAACTTTGTTGCTGAGTAATGTCGTAGCCGGTGTCTGAACTTTCACTTAAATCGTGTCTTTTTACTCGCTTTCGTCGTTTTTCAGGAAAATTGTCTTGTCACATTGTTCACAAATTCTTTTTGCCTTTTCGAAAACAATGACTACAGTCTCGCGAATATTTTGTATCTGGCTTGTTACTCCCTTGATAAGTTCAGAAGCTTTGTCGATAGTCATAGTTTTAGACTGTAGAGCTACATTCACTTTGTCAACAGATACCAAAATTTTATCCCAAATTTGGAGAGTAAATATGAATTTATAATTAAAATGTATGAAACCGATAATCCACCTTTACGTGTGTTGTTGTTTCAAGATCGCTTGAAAAATGCGTTATAGATATAGATAGTACAGTAGGGCGCGTCTACACCATGTTTGCAATAAAACAAAATATACCTACTAGCTACCATGCATGAGACAAAACTAGATACTAGTCTGGTCATTTCTGCGCCCCTCCAGGGTATGCGCCCTGTGCCTGGGCACTGCTGGCACCATCCTAGTTACGGCACTGGCCACGATTGTTCACACTCGACCATATAAGCTCATCCGAGTGACCACTTCAAAGTAGTTTTTGGTGATGTTCAGCAGCAATCCGAACGAGTTTTTGAGCAATTTTACTACTACTTTTATTTTTGTTTCTTTTTTGTTGTGTCGCTTTTTCGCTTCTTCAACTTTTTATCACATGGTTACCCTGCTTTCACTAAGGGTTGAATCACTCTTTCAATGGAACTAGTGTAAGGATTTCTGCGCTAGCCGATTCGATTTTGCATATCCTGGATCGATCCGAAACTATAGAGAAAGTTTTTGCTCGATCACTCGATCCGGTGTAGTGAGAACCGGAATCTGAAACTAAAAGTATTATAATGAGGTTCGGCTGTAGATGTATGAACAAACCTTCTACACAAAGTGCGAACTTATGACCAATACTTAGAAGACTACTTACTTACTTAGGTGGGCATTACAGTTCGGGGTGAACCTGGGCCTCAACCAACATCCTTCTATAACGATTTCGATCTCGGGCGAGCTCTCTCCAGTTTCGCACTCCAAGTCGGTTGAGGTCTTCATCCACTTGATTGCACCACCTAAGACGAGGTCTTCCCCTTCCGCGATTTCCCTGCAATGTGCTTTCGAACACCCGACGAGCCGGAGCGTTTGGGTCCATCCGCTCTACATGGCCCAACCATCGTAGCCTCGCGATGCGTACTCTTCTGGCTATGCCCATGTCGCGGTACAGCTCATACAGCTCGTTGTTGTATCTTCTTCTCCACACATTGTCTTCGCATACGGGACCAAAGATCATTCGGAGAATTTTTCTTTCGAAACGACCAAGAGTTTCCTCATCCGCTTTCGATAAGGTCCATGCTTCCGCGCCGTACAGCAGGACTGGGATGATTAAGGTCTTATACAAGGTCACCTTGGTTTTTCTAGAGAGGGTTTTGTTTCTCAATTGCCTTCTTAACCCAAAGAAGCAACGGTTGGCAAGAGTTATTCTCCGTTTGATCTCCGCACTGATGTTGTTGTCCGTGTCTACAGCGGATCCAAGGTAGACGAAGTCCTGTACTACCTCGAAGTTATGTCTGTCTATTGTGACGTTTTGTCCAATTCGTCGATGTTCTGTGTCCTTGTTTGATGACAGCATATACTTCGTTTTGCCCTCATTAACCATCAAACCCATTTTTGCCGCTTCTGTTTCAATACTCGCAAAAGCACCTATGACATCACGCTTTTTTCTTCCCATTACGTCAATATCGTCTGCATAGGCGAGTAATTGTACAGACTTTTGAAAGATTGTTCCTCTGGTGTTGACGTTTGAGTTTCTTACAATCTGTTCAAGTATGATGTTGAAGAAATCGCATGACAGTTTGTCGCCTTGCCTAAAGCCTTTTTCGACATCAAAGGTCTCGGTGAGTTCTTTTCCGACCTTGACGGAGCAGCGTGAATTCTCCAAAGTCATCCTGCATAGTCGTACGAGTTTTGCAGGGATGCCGAAACTAGACATGGCTCTGTACAGCTCGTCTCTGTAAATACTGTCATACGCGGCCTTGAAATCGATAAAGAGGTGGTGAATATCGATATTATGTTCTCGGGTTTTTTCCAAGATCTGCCGTAATGTGAAAATTTGGTCTATTGTGGACTTCTCTGGTCTAAAACCACATTGATAATCTCCAGCTGCCTTGAAAAGTTCGGCATCAAGGCCATCTGCACCTGCAGTCTTATTTGATTTAAGTTTGCATATGGCAAGCTTAACCTCTTCTAGGTCGGGAGGACGGCATTCTTGATCATCGTCCAAGCTGAATGGGGCAATCTGCCTGACAGCGGAATTTGTGTCTTCATCGCCGTTAAGCAGTCTGCAGAAATGATCTTTCCAGATCCTCAGTAGCGACTGTGACTCTATAACTATGTTTCCCTGCTGGTCTTTACAGGCTTGAGTTCGGGGCTTGCCACCCTGGCAGGATCTTTTTACCTTTTGGTAAAACTTCCGAATCTCGTTCCTGTCATGGCACCTCTCTATTTCCTCAAACGAGCGCTTCTCATGCTGCTTCTTTTTCTTTTTGAGAAGTCGGTGTTCTTCCCTTCTTCTCTCCTTGTAAATCTCGTTATACTGAACGTAAGCAGCCCTTGTTCGTGTTTGCATAAGCATAACACTATAGTGGGAATAATACGAAGCATCGCACAAAAAGGAGACCGAGAGAATAAAATGATATGTAATGTATTCTATCTGATTCATTTGCTAACCTAATCCCATACATTTATGTGTTTGTTTTTTATCGTGACGCATTTTCGTTTCATCGAATTTCAAATCAGAACTATTCTAAAGACGTAAATTATCTCAAAACGTCCTTTGAATACATTTGCGTCTATGTATATAAAGACCACATTTGAATAAAACGAAACAGCTACTTTGAAATTGTTTCGATAACATTTTCACTTTTTACCCCACGCGCGGATCACTAAGGTGAAGCAGACAAGTGGGAGGGCTGTAATCCTTTCGAGATAACAACGTCGTCGTCGTTACGTCGAAAATTTGATCACAGGTCTGACAGTTCTTTTGCCAGAGAAGAGAGAGGTGAGAATGGATTCGTGAGAATTGCGGAAGATGGTAAACAATTTGGCTGAGGCATTCCAGCTACTTATATCCCTTCACAAGGAAGTTTGTCCAAGCTTTTAACAAAACAAGAGTGAGAGTTTGTTGCTGAGCAACTGACGCAACACTGAGCAAGTTTTTGTCTTGCTAAATTGAAGGTAACTAAAAGCTGGTAACACTGTTTACATTGACAGCCATTTTGTCGTCTGCCATGTGCAAGCCATGTGATTTGTCTTAAGCTTGGGTTGCCACTTCATCATGTCATCGAATCGAATGAATTTTGAACTATAGAGTTGGTAATACAGTTGGTCAACTGGTACTCCATTTTCTGAAACACATTCAAATTATTTGTGTGGTGAAAACAAAGTTTGAGTCTCATTCGAACTAAGAGCTACATCCGGCTACAACTAAGTTTAATTTTTTTAGTGTACTTTACTTTGATGCTCACTACGGCAGGTTCTAACGAAGTTTTCTATACTTACACGGTGACAAAAACAAAAATGTCGAAAAATCGTTGACTTTTTTGAAACTATTTCAAACCAAATAATAATGAAATGGCAACCGCGGGTTTCCGATCGAGGGTCCGCGGTGTAATTAAGCTTGTGGTGCCATTTTCTTCACATTACATTTCCGCAGTCGGCTGTTTAGTTCTACTCTGTGGTTTGAACAACCCATATACATTTACGTCGAAAAACATAACCGTGTTTTTTAAACGCGTCCACCTATACGTCGATTTTTTCGAAGAAACGTTTCCGAGCCACGTTTACTATGAATTGTAATTCTAATCATCTCAGACATTACATCAGTTGCGTCGTACAATGCGTATTGAAAAAACTATTTCTCTGCTGCAGAGCGCACCATCCAGGAATACAAGAATGAATCCACCCGCCACAGGGCACAGAAATTTAATGTATGTCCATAATTAAGTTTGGGAAAAGATCTTGGTTTGCTGTGGCTCACAAAGTCCAACTCGAATAAGAATAGAAGTGGGACTACCACCGGAAGCGATGAAACTCACTTTTTTGTAAATGGATACGTCAACAAATTAATGGATAATTCAGCTTTTTTAGAGTAAATAAACTCAAGCCATTCTTGAGACGACACGTAATTTCACTGCCACCAAAGGCACTTTCCCACTAAAGGATATGGATGTCATCTTCATTCCTCACAGGCAATGGTCGAGATCAAAGTGCTAGACGCGGAAGTCCTCGAATTTATTGGTACACAACAATTGTTTATTTGTTTGTATGGTGCAGGGGCGTTCCTCGAGTTTATTTACATAATTTAGGTACATAAAAACAGAATAAAAATATGCAATTATCTATGTTATCCTCAGTCGGCGTTCCTCAAGAGTCTGTTTTGGGTCCCACTTTATTCTTTATTCTTAGTATTTAAAAATTCCGTTTGCTCTCCCCATCGGAAGGTAGTATGCATATCATTTTCTGGTGATCTTGTCGTCTCATATGGCTTATCACAAACTCTGCGTCTTATTTCTAAAGTTAAGGATCATATTCGGTTGCTGAAAACACGGTTTCATGTCTGAATACATGGATTGGTGTTTGTTGTAAGAAGAAAAGCCAAATTAATGCTACACAGAGAATGCAGAGCAATATCAGAGGAAGCAAAGCGAAGATACGAATATCAGAGCCAAAAAAGCATACATTGGTTACCGTTAAATCATTTCTCACAACCATGCCTTGTGAAGGAATGGAGGGGACCTTAAATTCTCTACTAGTTTCAAACGGATTAATGAGAAAGTGCTTTTCATGTCAAATTGAATATACTATCGGCGGACTTACCAATTCCTCGCGAAAAATGCGACACCCGTGAAAAACATTTTTGGTTTCTGTTGGGATTCGAACTATGATCCTCCCACGTAACAGGCAGACATGCTAACCATTACGCAACGGGCACCAGTTCTAGTTTGCTTAGCTCTTCAATTGTTAAATTCAACAACAAAGAATGATCAGAAAAGACTTGGTAAAACGTCTTCAACTAATTTAATATTCCTAGGCAAAAACCAGGAGACGCTTCTGCTGAAACTGATACAATAACATGACTCACGACATCGAAAGCTAAATCCTAACTTGACAGGAATCGCTTTTATTACCGATTCGAATCAAAAGAGGTATATGAAGTCTATTAAGCTTCTTTATGACACACACACCGCTTTTACCAAGAAACCTAAGACTCATCTCCAAAGAATGAACAAAAAGAGGTTTGATTCTTTATTTGCAACCCAACTTAACCCTCCTTTTTGAGCACGTACAACTAACAAGCTTAAAAAAAGGTTCGTAAATGGCAGTCCACAAGTCAGCTAGGCTGAATTATATTCAAAATCACAGTATGTTGTCCAAAAGATTGAATTAAATGACTCACATACTCAATTCAAACAAACCCAATGATGTCCTTTATTTTTGTTCCGAGAACTGACCAACAAACCCGAATAAATAAAGAAAAAAAAACACCTCAAATGGTATTTTAACAAGCTTCCGCACTTTATAAGCTAGACATTCACACATAGTTAAGGCTTTCACATTCCCTTATACAAGCATCCGGTAAGGAATTCTAATATACATTTGTTAATTTACATAGCAATTAAGCTCACATGGAAGGCGCTAGCACCTCAATCGAACGTTTTACACTCGCAAAGTGGTTGCAATTACAATGACTCGAGATATATTTGCTTCCCCTTTAACAGCTCTCCTCCAGTCAGTTAAATGCTGAAAGTTGTTTTCCATTTCAACACCAAACAACTACAAAATAGATTACTTCCTGACACTCTCTGGCCTAGCCAAACCCAACTTGTACACTTCGTTTCAGATCTCAGATGATATCCCCTGCCTCTTCGATGGCGGGAACGGTGGCTGTGTTTTTGTCTTATTTCAAGCTCCGCGTCTCCACCATCCCACCAACCACATGAACAAACATTCTGAAACGACTAATAAAAGATTTCAGTTTTCACTTGAAAAAATTGACAAAATGTCTCTGGCATAATTCGTTTATTTCTGACTTGTCTTTTTGTTTGAGTCAACATCAAGCGCACTGTGAGAGATCTAGACTGTGTCATGTCATAGTCTGCCGTGGGGCATAGTTGCGTCGACAAACAACGTCGACGTCGACGTCTCGTTGCACCAGTTGAGTTAACATGCATGGAAAAGGGATCACATACTTTGCATCAGCAAACAACTAAAATATGTTTCGCGTTGCAGAAGAAACAGAAAGAAACAATTGACTTTTGCGGCGCCTCGCCTGCCCGGGCCGCGCCGCCTTTCTGCAGCACCTAGCGTCTGATGAGTGTTACTCTTCTTTGGCCACATAATAATAATTCATGAATCGAATTCAGTGGAAACAAACAATGGCAAAACTGCAGGTGAATGCTCCCCTTAGCATAGGTAACATGAGAGTAACTTTTACTTTTATTCACATCGAGCAAACCGCAGTGTGACTACGAGGGTTCATCTATCTTTAACCGCTCAGTTGTTTAATCGTGTTACCCATTTCGAAATACACACAAATTGCTTTGAACCCAATTCAATTACCTCGGCATGAGTGTCAATGTACTCGATGCCATTGGATATGAGGAAACGCATTAGCTTTAAGACACTTTGGAGTGGTACCCATCATGGGTTGGGTATAAGCTGCTGGTAACATTTGAAGACCACAGAGGCGTTGGCTTAAACCTTTTTCATAAACGATTTTAGGAAGCAATTCAAACTTTAGGAATAAGCTGTCGAATTTTCACTTCCACTGAACCATGCAAGGCCAATGTCAACATATTGAAAAAAATAAAAACAAAAAACAAAAACATGTTGGCTTCTGAAGTTATGAGTTAAGGAATGGGAATGTCAAGCTTCCATCAAACAAAAACGTGCGACTATTGCGTTTCAGAGTTTATGGGTGGGGTAACGAAATTCCACAACGATGTTTGGATAGCTTGTGCAATGCAAACATTGCGGGTGGTGGATAATAATTATAGCTCTTTTCATCGCAACGGAGTTTAGCTCGTTGTCGGGCATGCCGTCACTTTAATTTCTGGTTTTATGAGCTGACTTCCTACTATCTGCTTTGCTGCAACTGGTTTCTCAAGGTTGTATTTGCCATCAGAGAAAAGAAAATGAATTTTATTACTTGGAGATTCGAAAGTGATGGCGGCTGTTTGTTTCGTTCTTTTGTTAAACAAAATGGTTTTTTAAATCATTCACTTGTTTTATACACGCGATAGCTTGTCGTCAATGGGATTTCCCTCTTCTTTTTTTTTGCTTTGACAGCATCGTTAACTACTCTGATTGTTGTTCTAAGCGCATGTGTCCACCGTGCAGTGTCAATCGTATGTTCAAAACTAAACTGCCTTTCAGTTAAATCTTAAGGTTTGCAGTGCAAAGGAATGATGGTAGAACTTCTAGATAGGCGATCTACTTGCGGACATTGCATTGTTCTCATAAGTTAATGTATGCATCCCAGTAAATCATCCTTTTTTGTGATTAACACCTCATAAAAGTGACTACTGAGGCCTCTAGCCGAGAACTTAAATGGCAGGCAAAAAACCATCCATTTTGTAGTTTACCTAAAATCTCCTTTAAAGACATTTAAATGAGAGTATGAGCCCGAAATAAAATGGCGACAGTGCTTTATTTTTTTTATTTTTTATTTTAAATTGAAGAGACTACATTGAACTCAGCAGCACTTTTTTGGTGACTCTCAGACTTCCCCTGGTAAGTGGTCATACCAGACTTGTAAGACGAATGATGATCATGATCATTAATTGACTCAATCATCGATCGCCATTGTATAAATTAAATTAGCCAAAATTAAACACTTGAATATATTTAGGGGAAAAAAACGTTTGTTTATTCGACTCACTAAAAAATAAAGCTCGTGCGCTTATACCTGAAGTAGAATTTTAAAAATGATGTGTTAACCATACTGAAGAGTGAAGAGTGATGATTGATGGCATTAAAAAGAATTTGAACTAACTATACGAACTTTACTTTGCTTAGAATCAAGTAATTCGTTTGGACGAAAAATCAATTCAATCATTTAGCGATTCATTGTTAATTTCAATTGTTATCAAGCGTTTCTAGCGTTTTTAGCGTTAACATAAAAAACAAAGGTGGGCCACGTAGCACGTAGTGGTATCCTTTGAAACCAATAGGCTATTTTGACACTGACAGCTGTTTCCTCCTCGAAATTTCGACGGAAAGTCAGTATCATACCCACTGCACCTACTGTACACTAGTGAGACTGGCATGCTAGAGGACAATACTCATAGTCCTCGTCTTTGTACGGCCCAGAATGAGAATGTGGCTGCTATATGTATGCGGTTTTTTTTACTGCAGATGGTGAAATGGATTTGGACAACTTTTGGCTTCTTCAGATAGTGCGCAATGCCAAACACCATGCAGAATTAATCTTTTCCATCCCGAAATTCCCAAATCGCGTCATCAGCCGTTTTGGCGATGTCGATTGACCGTCTAGGTGCTGCGGTTTGAACCGTTTAAACGTTTTAGTAAGGAACCGTGAAGAACTGCCCAGGCTGTTCTATAAATTAATGGGAATGTTGACGCTTTCAGAACGAGAAATGCTCAGGTGCTTTTTTTTATCGAAATTCGTTATTGAAGGACAGCTTCCGGTGGATGACAACGAACAATTTCCTTGAAAGCTTTCGAAAACTAAACCACAGTCGAAGAAGTTAAGCAATTAAGAACTTCACAAAGGGCTAAAGTGCTGGACCGCAGACAATATCCACGTAGGTTTTGGAAAGTGATCAGGCTTAGATGGCTCACGATTCTTATATACATATATGATTATGTGATATTCTAACTTAGCAATGGAGGGAAATTCACCATACAAAGAAAAGGAAAATACACGAAGCTGTAATAATGTACTGATCTTGTGTTGCCCCCATCGTTACTTACTTAGGTGGGCATTACAGTTCAGGGTGAATCCGGGCCTCAACCAACACCCTTCTGCAACGACTTCGATTTCGGGCGTACTCTCTCCATTTTTGCACTCTAACTCGGTTAAGGCCTTCTTCCACTTGATTGTGACACCTAAGACGAGGTCTTCCCCTACCGTGATTTCCCTGTAATGTGCTTTCGAAAACCCGTCAAGCCGGAGCGTTGATGTCCATCCGCTCTACATGTCCCAGCCATCGAAGTTTCGCGATGCGTATTCTTCTAACTATGCCCATATAGCGGTACAGCTAAAAAAATTTTCTGATTTATTTCTGTGATTAAAAAATGTCCCTTAAGCCGAATGTAAGACTTTACTCCGCGGTTGTACGTCTAGGACTCACATGTGGTACACAATCCTAGACAATTTACAAAAATGGTCTACCGAAGAGGTTAGTATTGAAGCGACACCTTTGGCTTCACGTCATACGATCCTCCATTCAGGAACGGTTAGACCCTCATTCTGGACCTTGATCGCAGTGAAGTGGCTTTTGGGAATTTCTTCCTCTGCAACCGCTCTTAGTGAAGCATTCTCCCAAGGTTTGATTCTAGAAATCGCGCCTTTCAGCCAATCAGCCGTGACTCTGTTTTTACAGTTGAAGACAGGCCAGCCTCGTTTGAAGGTGTTTTGATTAAACCTGGGGGAAACGCAAATAGGAGTTGAGGTTGATCTACACGATCATTCAACTTTTCTATTAAGGACATTTATTTCTTTTTAGATCTTTAATCAAATCAAATTGTCAACTCCAGGACAAAAAAATGCACGACAGTAACAAACATTTTTACTTGCGATTATAGGTACTATAAGGCAAGTCTTGCAATCGTGCAGAAAAAAAATTTTGAGATAACAATCAAACATGACATTACGATGATAGAGAATACGAAAAAAGTGGGTCCTGCAATTCTGTCTGTCTGTCTGTCTGTCTGTCTGTCTGTCTGTCTGTCTGTCTGTCTGTCTGTCTGTCTGTCTGTGTGTCTGTCTGTCTGTCTGTCTGTATATGGATCTACAGCCTGAACCAATGGACCGATTTTCTTCAAAATTTGCAGTTAGGGTCTGTGGAACATCCTACAGAGGGGTTTTTGGAATTGGGTCTCTAGGTTTTGAAATAACGATACCTGCCATACAACCGATATGATAATACTTATTTTTCTCGAAAACGGCTCCAACGATTTCGATAAAATTTTGTGTGAAGGATTAATTTAGGATTGTTTTTCTTATGATGTAAAAAAAATTTTTGGAAAAGGCCTAAAAACGGTACCTCCCATAGTACCGTTTTTTTTAAAACCGACTTTCTCGTTAATGGCTAACACGATCTTGACGAAATTTTGGATTTAAGAAGTCGTAAGCAGTTAAAGAAAGACTGCATATCAATATTTAAAAAAACTTAGTTTTGGAAATTTTTATAAATTTTTTTAAAAAATTTTGATTTTTGAAAGTAACTTTGAAACCATAACTTTTATTTTTTTCAAATTTTTTGTCAAAATAACTCCTGTTAAGATCTAGAACTTTGCATACTCGACTTTTAAAAAACAGTTTAAAAAAAAAAGTGAAAAATAAAAAACCGTTTTTTGGGAAAACTGCTCCAACGATTTTGATTAAATTTTCATCATTCATGTGTATTAGCGATTGCAAAAGAATGGCGTTTTTAGATTTTTGCTTGAAACCTTTGGAATATTTAATTTAATTTTTTCATTATTTTGCGTGATTTAATTCAATTTCCATAATTAATGTGTAGTTGGCAACCCTGTACCACAAAATATATTATGAAGAGCTAATACCAAAACCTTTAACTCAGCCTTTAGATTTTGATATCGTATTTAGAACACAATCGCAAGTTCGTGCGACCCAGTCGTGCCCATTTTTTTGTTATTGTTTATTGTTTTTTATTAATAAATTGAAGGTGTTGCCAAAGAACCTGGGACTGATAACCCCTTTCTATTGGCTGCAAATCAAATCAAAGATAGCCTCTTGTACTGCCGACATTTGGTTAGTGTTAAGCAACGTTTCCGGGAAGTCGGAGGAGAGGATACCTATTTTAAAGTTTTCCAGTGCTTGGTTAAAATTTTGTTACTCTTTATTGTGTTGGACAGGAGGCGTATTTGATGTGGATGGCACATCATCAAACATCTGCTTGTGAGCAATGTTGGTTTTTTGCCATTTTTGCACGATTTGCGTCCATAGAGAAGGATTCACAACAGTTCCTTTTTTCTCCCTTTGGGACAATTATTTAGGCCCTTTCCCTGGCTCCGGCTGAATTCATGCCGCGAGACAGACAGAATTTGAAGCGTTTGCGAGCGACTGGGTTTTTCGAACCGTTGTTAGATCAACGGGTGTTCAATTGAAGGAGCGGCCTCGCTAAGAAGTTCCACCTCCTCCAAAGATCTAATAGGTGGAAGGTCTTCGAGACTTATCTCCATTGTAGTGGATGCTCTTACTATTCACTTACATATTCACTGTCTTGAATATTATTATTTAAATTGTCTATTTTGTACCCACGAGTAATAGGGAAAGGATTTCACCATTGGCAGAGCCCTATTCCAACGTAGAGGACTTACTGGATAAACTGGATTTACCTAGGCATCCAGAGTTCACAACTAGCGACTAAGATTTCCTTAACCATTCAGCTCTCGGCGTCGCTCTTCAACCACTGGCTTGAAAATTTAGCGAAAGCAAGTGGCAGTGGCATCTCGAGCACGATGTTATTAGCTAACGCATAACGGTCTTGAAAAGGGAGAGGCTAGAGTTTCATGGGATACTAGATAAAAGTACTTCGCTTCACCTGTTCCTGGAACTTATGTCCCTGGCCACTCAAAGGGAGTATTGTTTCATAAAATGCTAACAACATAAAACCGAAGGAGAAATATAAATAAGGCATATGTACTTTGGCTGCAATGATCGTCTCTGTTGGTATTGTCATGTTTAAGAGATCCAGAAAACTGAGTGAATAGGAAATATCATACGAAGATTCAACACAATTACGACCAAGAAAGACGAATGTCAGGACAAAAAACTGTTGACACAAACAATAATAGATCCAAAAACGGGAGGCTTATTCACGTGTTCTGTGGTAAACCGGGCTCGACGTATTCCACAGGTCGATCACCAATATAAAGCAGTAAAGAATAAGAGACCCCTTTTCGAGATCGAAATGGCCAAGGAAGAGAAGAAGGGGATAATACAGTGCGAAGCGGAAAGAGTACAGGAGCCAAATTACGGCACACGTGATCGAGTTATACGTGACTGAGTTATATATTTTTGGCAATACTTCTCACGTTATCAACCACATTAGTTCGGCTATTTGACATTCGTTCATCAATATTTTAACGAATTGAAGTCGATAGATGAACGGTAGAATGATGTTGTGTAATATGGATCAATTTTGAAAGAAAAATATTACTCACTCATTCGATCACTGATGTGGTAATTCGGTCCCAGGTACACAGATGTGTAGCGGAAATTTTGATATATTTGAAAAATGAAAAAACAGAATCCCACGAGTGGATATGACTAGTGTGAGGCAGTAAGGTGGGAGAACTACGATCACTTCGAGATCACATTGCTCGTAACGTCACGTCGTAACACCGGAAAAAGGAAGAAGAAAGAAGATTTAAGAAAACGAAAAGACGTTTTCTTCTGTCTTGTCGTTGATTTCTGAAAGCCCTTAACTGTCAAATGTCTGAAAGTTTTGTTTTATTTTTGGAACACTTACCAAGCAAATGGTGGCAAAATCAAATCTGGAGTAAAATTGAGATGAACCTTTTATGCAAACCTCAAACCTTCAATGAATTTGAAAGTACAAATTTCTGTTCAAAGAAATCATCCTACTAATATAATAAACGTGAAAGTTTGTATGTGTGGATGTATGTTTGTTACTCTTTCACGCAAAAACTACTGAATGGATTTTACTTAAACTTTCCAATAATATAGCTTATACATCAGAATAACACATAGGCTACAATTTATCCTTAAATTCCCACGGGAACGGGAACGTATACGAACGAACTTAGAAACTACAACACCGATTTCAAAAATGTTTCCACTGTTAGAATGCTTCATAATCCCCGAGTAACATAAAAACTAATGCATCCCCATATTCCTATGGTTCCCAACATTCCCACGGGAGCAGGAACGTATACGGGAACTTTGACACTACAGCACCGATTTCAAAAATTCTTTCACCGTTAGAATGCTACACTATCCCCGAGTAACATAAAAACTAATTCATCCCCATATTCCTACGGCTCCCTATATACAACACCGATTTCAAAAATTCTTCCACTGTTATAGAATGCTACACTATCCCTGTGTACAATTAACTTTAATTCATCCACATATTCCTACGGGAACGGGAGTCCTTACTAATATAATAAGTGTGAAAGGAGCTCTGTCTGTCCGTCGTTCTATGTTACCATCTCCCGCCCAAACTAATAAACCGATTTAAATGAAATTTTAAACAAAGATTGTTCAGAACCTGAGGAAAGACATAGACTATATATTTTTTCCCTATATTCCCACCGGAGCAGGAACGTATACGGGAACTTTTACACTACAGCACCGATTTCAAAAATTCTTTCACCGTTGGAATGCTCCATAATCCCGGAGTAACATTAACTTTAATTAATCTTCATATTCCCACGAAAACGGTCACCATATTCCCACGGGAATGGGAGTCTTTACTAATATTGAAAATGCGAATGTAGCTATGTCGGTATGTTTTTCGTATGTAGAGATGGTCTTGAACATGCGGAAGGATAAAGGCTATATATCTATCCTTATATTCCCACGGGAACGGAAATGGGAATTCAAAAACTACGGTCTCAAAAGCATTTTTAACAGGGCTACAAGGTGTTGAAATAGGGGTTGAATGTTTTTTTTGGAAATACCGCCATTTTTAAGGCTAGAAGTTTTATTTCCTAAAAAGTTAAAAATGCTGCTGAAAGTCACTATTCCACGCAGACGAAGTCGCGGGCACAGCTAGTAAGAAAATATTTTCTACAAAGTTTAAAGAAGTGCTGTCAGTAAACTTAAGCTAAAAACTTTTTCTTGAGCTTCTCCATCGTCGTAGTGCTTTTCACACTGCTCTGCCATGTTAAGAAGCAAAGTTATGAATTGTAATCGATCATCCAGTTGACGATTGACTGATTAAACAAGACATATTAACAAAATGTTAAATATCTTTTTCTCAATAGATACTGAGTTAATCTTAATCAGATGACGATGAGAAATTTTGTTTACTTTAACACTGCTGAACTTGCCTATCTTCACCAAATAAGTACACAAATAGGCTCTAGATATATGTTTGTTAACATGTTTCTAAAAATATCCCAAAGTCGACGAAAAACAGAGGCATATTTCTGTAAAGCTAATCATTTCTCATACAGTAACCATTCGATTGTTATTCTCAGTGCAACTATTTCAACTCTCAGGGGCTTCTATCCTAACACTTAACAGTCTTAAAGGTTGACCCAGTTGTCTGCTCTTGTAATGAATTTGTTTTCCGTTATTCACACCACCCTTCATGTTAGTCTCACATATTTCTCTCTACACAGCTCATTTCAAGAGCTCTCAATTCTCATAGTAAAGAAAGTTTAACTCAAGACCTTAACTAAGCGGATCAAATTGTGTCTACTCGAAAACTCAATGACGTGTGACAGGGGAGACATAAATAGTTTAGAAAAAATAGATGACAGAAAAAAACTCAAACTCAGTCTGAGTAAGTAAGTCCTAATGTTGGCTCCATTCCTTTTCTCCTGCTATAGCCAACCATAAACAACAGGGACAAGAAATAAGAAATAAAAACAAATTGTAAGCCATTCTCAATTTAAATTAAATGAAACTTACACTGATTGAAGATAATTCAATTAAGCCACCAGTTACACGACACAAATACTTACTGACTCGGCGCGCAAGATTCTATTTTATTCGTTTAGATCTTTATGATTATTCGTCTTCGTGTACAGTTTGGCTGAGAGATTATGTGATCGTTTTTTTTTCTCTCTCTTTTTTGTTATTGTTAATGCTTAATTTTGTTTATGATGTTTATGATTATTTTATGGTGGTGTTCTCTGATCGCTCTGTGCCACTCAGTGAGTTAGGTGCCGTCATGAAATGAATTCACACTTTTCTAAGAAGAATATAATAAAAAAGAGTAAAGCAATCTTGATAGGTTTTACTGGTTTTTCTCAACACTGAACTGATGAATACACAAATTAACTTTTGGGATAGAAAAAAGGTCAAAGTAAAACAAAAAAAAATAATAATCGATGAACATTAGTTTGATGGGATGGGAGCAAGATACAAAGCCTGCCCGATAGAATGATGAGTTGATTTTATTCAAAAGAAAAATCTAGAGGAAGATTAAACTTGAGAAACAATTTATAACCATTAGGTCTTTGTTTCCTATGACAGCTTCCTCGGCACGGTTGTTAGATCTTGGGGATTCGTTTTGGAATTTGGGAAGGTTAAAATATGAACAAAACGCATCGTATTAAAAAAGAGTTACATGCTCCACCAACTTCTTCATCTTCTTTTGTGAGCAGACAGATCTTGATCTTTTTTCAAAAGATCAAATAAGAACAAGCGCTTTGATTTCAAAATAGCGTTGGTGTGTTTTCCTGCTTTTGTCAAGGAAGGGAGATTATTGAAACTGATAGAGTGTTCATGCAGATTTATACTTCAGACAAAGAACCGATTGAATATACAAAATTAAATAGAATTGAATTTTACAAATGCAGTAAATTGCTCCGAACGACGCGACGGGCGCACAGTGGGGCAGAAGTAATGGTTTTGTTTTTTAAAGCTTTGTATCGAGTGTTTTTTTTTTTTTAGAGGTTGGTTTTTTGAATGGGAATAAAACTGACATCCTGTGGTCAAATTGGCCAACTATAATGTAATTTATGTTCAGTTTGGTTTCCCATTTCATCATGAACAGATTGACAAAAGAGCAACGCTTGCAAATCATGCAAATTTATTTCGAAAATAATGGTTCAGTTCTCGAAGTTTACCGCAAGCTCCGTCCATTTTATGGTCGACTTAATCGTCCATCAGAGCAATTAATTCGGTTTACCATCTATCAATAAAACAGAACCACTATGTAATCGTTTATTGCTGCAAAACGACCACGAGAGCATGTACTGGTAAACAAAGAACCAATCAGCAAATGGAATTTTCCATTTTGATTTCATTCAACGTTACAACTCACATTGAGTTCGATCCAACATGGCTAAAGAGGGAAGATGAAATTAAACAAAATGCCCCACCCTAACAGGGTTTCTGGAATAGGAGCAGAAATCTTGAAGTCATGTTATTCAACGACGACAACTTGGAAGATGATCCAGAACCTTCAATAAGATTTAGAAATCCAGATGAAGTTGCTGAAACGATCCACGGTGGACAGCCTAAAAAATCATACGGACCCGATATGATCTAAAACTACATCATAAGGAAGTTTCGTTAAGTCTTGATGTTATTCCTGGCAGTACCTACTTTTAAAGAACTGCACAAACAACGATTCCCCTGATAGAAGTGCATAGTTACTGGATACCATTCTTCCTTTCTTCTGATCAAAAACCAGCTAAATCTTTAAAAGCCTTACTTTCCGGAGGCTAAACGCATTCTGCGAATACAACAACATTATCAGGAGAACTATTCAATCTACTACTGATCCTAAGGCTTCATTAAGAAATCGTATTCCTAGTAAGTTTCCTCGATATTGAGAAAGCATTTGACAGCATTTGTGGTACCCGTGGCCTAATTGTTAGCATGTCTGGCTGGTTCCTGGTTTAAAGCCCAGAAACATCAAAACAAATTTTTTCACGATAATCGCCTTTCACAAGGAATTGGCAAGTCCTCCGAGAGTAATTTTAAACTTTCTAACTTAGTTAAAAAGCCAGAGAATATAATATCGATATACACCACCTTTTTGTTGATTTCAAGCCCGCGTACAGAGCCATGTCCAGTTTCGGCATCCCTACAAAACTCGTACGACTATGCAGAAGACTTTGGAGAATTCATGCTGCTCCGTCAAGGTCGGTAGAGAACTCACCGAGACCTTTGATGTAGAAAAAGGCTTTAGGCAAGGCGACAAACTGTCATGCGATTTCTTCAACAAAAATCAAAGAGGAACAATCTTTCAAAAGTCTGTACAATTACTCGCCTACGCAGACGATATTGACGTAATATAAAAAAAAAAAACGAAGTTTATGCTCATCAAACAGGGATACAGATTATCGACGAATTGGACAAAACGTCACAATAGACAGACATTCTAGGTAGTACAGGACTTCGTCTACCTACGATCCGGTATAGAAATGGAAAATAACATGAGTGAGGAGATCAAACGGAGAATTACTTTAGGCAACCGCTGGTTCTGTAGTTAAAGAAATAAAACCTTCTCCTGAAAAACCAAGATAACCTTTCATAAAGAAGAAGAATGGAATCCAAAAACGGGCTCTGGCATGGATTCAAAACGAAGGATGGGGCTTTGAGCACTTGTTATAATTGTATTTGTATTAAATACATAAAAAAACTACTAAAAGTGATCATATTATTGTTTTATTCAAACAAACCTCAAAGCAAGAACTTTTTTTTATTTTTTTTTAAATTTTTCCCATTTTGTATTTTTCTTAGTATCATAAAATGTATGGGTTTTTGAGCTAATTTAATGCTGAGTTTTTTTTTATTATTGTTTTGTTCATCTGTAAGAAATAAAGAAACTCTATGTTTATCAGGCCTTTTCTCCAAAAAAATTACCTCAAAATCAAAACTTTGTTTTGGGAAGAAAATTTGAACACCACTTAAAATTGAAAATCTGGCAACCCTAAACCTATGGAAGCCTAATTTAAATACAGTCTTAAAGGTTGTTATTTCTACAAAAAATTGAGTCTAAGATTAGGTCTCTATCATCAGTATTGACAGAGATATCGAATTTAACACAGGTCAGGGTACACCAAAGTTAGCCTTTTTTTAAATTGTCAAAAAGTGATGTCAAACTTTAGAAACGGACTGTACTGTAAAACAATTTTTTTCTTAGAATATGACCAAGAATCATATCCCAAAGTATGTAAAACGAATTACGGGACACCCTGTATATAGAACTGTTTTAAATTCAAGGCTCTTTATTTTAAGTTAACACTGCAACACCAAAGTCAGTGGATTGGTTATTTAACTGTTCTTCAAAGAAAAAACTAGTCCATCCTTGAGGCAAGAGTCAGCGACCTATGCGAAGTTAAAAGCTCATTAAGCAGCGTTCATAAAAGGTTATGCCTTACAGCACTTCCATGAGCACTCTCTACTCTTTGATGCTTTCATAATAATTATCAGGTATGCTTGGGAGAACATCCTAAGCACAGACAAAAGGTAAACTTGTCAGAGATTCAATTTGTTAATTTTAGATACCTACTCAGAGTTATCTACAACACCATGCTTCAAAGAGCTGTCCTACATGCCATTGAATTCGCTTGGTGGACAATGATAGACTTCTCAGCGAAATAATGAGCCACGCAGAAACAGCCGAAGTCTGGATTCTTAACCTAAGAGTAGATCTGCTGATACAGTCACCAAATACTAAGCTTGCCTGGCCTGCGAACATCATGCAACGCACGTGAATATGACTATGTATATCAAGGAAAGTCTGCACTCAGTCTTCACACTTACAGATTACTAACAGAATTCTCAGACATTTTATGTCAATGCTATCTCTATTCATATTCAATGCCTAATTCGTGATACTTTCGACGACATTAGATCGCATTTATGTATTCAAATTATTCCACGAATAATGACAGCGTTACTTTCAATCTTTACTACGTGTCATATGCAAACATTCGTTCTATCAAAGTCAACTTCAATTGCAAAGTGTCAGTCATTGGCATTTCAATGAGCCAAGCGATTGTTTTTCACCGTCTAGGTTACATTTCTGTTCACCCGCCTGCACCTTTCAAATCAACTTTTTCTTGAAACTTTATTGATAATTCAATATTTTTAAATAAAATTGACACTAACTAATGATAATTTCAACTCTGCAACAAAACAATGTATTTATTAACGACTAATTAATTAAATTTGAATTTTAGCTGTTTGCATCTTTTTATCTAACCTTCAACTCATCTTATCAGATGTTAAATGCACATTCATTATAATCTTCTTTTTTTCTAAACAGCTTTGGAAAGCAATCATTGCTTATCGATTCAATACTCAAATAACTCAAGAAGATGTATTTCCAGCTAAATGGTAATTGGTCGTTAGAATAAATTAAAAACGAAATGTTAACAACACGATGCGCCGATTAAATGTTCATTTGAATATTAAAAGATGTATATGTATAAATTGTGTTTTTTAGGTAGTGGCTGACGGTTTATAGCTGAAATAATACGCCACATGTAACAGATATAAATGATGAATAAATTTTTCAGTGAATTTTTCATTTAAACTCTGTCCCAAAGTATCAGTTAAGGCTATTGGTTTTTATGTTCCCACTTCAAATCTCAAGTTAAATTTTTGAAAGACGAAAGAAAAAAGTTTAGGGATTGGACTTAATTAGGGTTTGGTGTTCTTGGCGCATTATTGCATCAGGGTTCACAGCACCTAATGACCTTAAGATTGGTTCAATCAGAAATAATTCGAATATGTTCAAGTTCATAGTTTAAAAACAAAGGTGCTTAGATGTTATTGTAAAACAAACAAGAAAACAACATCATGGATAGTTCTTCTCGATTTGAGCGTTTGCAAGCCCAGAAGCCTTTGGTAAAACGATTCTGAAAGATTTTGAATTCTATTTGAATGGTTTAAGCACGGGTCACACACGGCTACTTGCCAGCGGCTGGCAGTAGCAGAAGCAGGCAGCGGCTGGCAGCCCGGGCACACACAGCTGCAGAAAACCATACAACATTATTTCTAATTTTTAAACCTATGTATGATATTTGACACAAATTTCGAATAAACAATTACTAAATAGAATGTGCATCAGTATTTTTTTTATTTTGCCAGCCGCTGCTAGCAGCCAAAAGTTGAACATGTTCAACTTTTCCAGCCGCTGCTAATTACTCGCCGGCTACCAGCGAGTGTGGTGAATTTCGTGGTCACACAAAGTTGATCAGCGGCTGGCAGTAGCGGCTACTCGACTCGCCGCTGGCAACCAGCCATGTGTGACCCGTGCTTTAGCTAGCCTGATACAATCCGCTTTTTTTAGATTACAAGAGAAGTGTATATATGGATCGATGAAATCGGTATATTTTCTCTTTAAAGACGCTAGTCATCAGTATGGTTCTGAAAATCAGATTTTGGAATCAAATAAAACTTAAGACTTTTCATCACAATACTTCGCGAAATGGTGGGCCGTTTTTCAGAGAATAAGCAAATTGGAGAGCGGAAAGATTTCTAGATTAGCATACTGCCACAGAGAAGAACCGGAGAGTCAACTGCTGCTAAATTCGACCGACCCTCGACCGGGAACGGGAACTTTCTTCGTCATTTTTTGTCAGTTGACACACTGTATTATCTACGCTGTGGAGTGGATACAACAAATCGCATTTTGACATGAAGTTTAAAAATATTTTCTAAGCCCCAGCTATGAGATGATTTCGAAATTTAAGCCAGTAAAGGTCATCTGTATAAGAAGCTATCCCTTCCGTACGATCAGTCACCTTGTCGTGGTGGGAGGCTTGAGTAGTTTGTTTGAACCGAACTCGATGCCGAAAGGTATTCGAAAGATGGGGGAAAAAACGAAACTAAGAACTGATCAAAACAAAAATGTATGGAAGATAAACTAAGAAGTATTGCCACCTTGATATTTATTCTCCAGGTGGCATTTGTCAAAGCGATAATCCACCCGTGGTTTTCTCAACCGTTGGAAGGGCACGGATTCTAGAGGCCCCATCTGACATACAAACTACCGCCTTTTCAGGTGTGTATTATGGTTCAGCTGTTGATCAGAGTGGTAATACCACAGGATCAAATGAGGCTGATCTTGATCCAGTGGTGGCGTCCTCTGGTAGATTGCTTTACAAGTGCCAAAAGAGAAAAGAAAGAAGGTTAGCAGTGAATAATTAGTGCACTAGAGTGGTCACAGGCACGGAGTCTAAGTGCGACCCTTTGACAGCGGAGGCGAAAAGGAACAGTTTGGAAGAGATCTTACCCTCCACTTCAGGACGTTCATTAGTAACCGATGTTGCCCCTTTTCTGCGAAGCTCTGTCAAAATTTCTGGTGGTCCAACCGAAACCGTAAGTCGCAAGGCTCTGCATCTCTCTATCTCTCTATCTCTCTATCTCTCTATCTCTCTATCTCTCTATCTCTCTATCTCTCTATCTCTCTATCTCTCTATCTCTATCTCTCTATCTCTCTATCTCTCTATCTCTCTATCTCTCTATCTCTCTATCTCTCTATCTCTCTATCTCTCTATCTCTCTATCTCTCTATCTCTCTATCTCTCTATCTCTCTATCTCTCAATCTCTTTATCTCTCTATCTCTCTATCTTTCTATCTCTCTATCTCTCTATCTCTCTATCTCTCTATCTCTCTATCTCTCTATCTCTCTATCTCTCTATCTCTCTATCTCTCTATCTCTCTATCTCTCTATCTCTCTATCTCTCTATCTCTCTATCTCTCTATCTCTCTATCTCTCTATCTCTCTATCTCTCTATCTCTCTATCTCTCTATCTCTCTATCTCTCTATCTCTCTATCTCTCTATCTCTCTATCTCTATATCTCTCCATTCCTTAATCTTTCCCTATCTCTATCTTTACATGTCTCTATCTTTACATGTCTCTATCTTTCCATGTCTCTATTTTCTATCTATTTTTCCATGTCTCTATTTTCTATCTATTTTTTCATGTCTCTATTTTCTATCTTTTTTTCCAAGTCTCTATTTTCGATCTATCTTTCCATGTCACTATTTTCTATCTATCTTTCCATGTCTCCATTTTCTATCTATTTTTCCATGTCTCTATTTTCTATCTACCTTTTTCTCTTTCTGTCTATCTCTCTCACTCTATCTTTCTACCTCGGTATTTTTCTATCTCTATCTTTCTTTTTTTCTACCTCACTATCTCTTTCTATACATGCATCTCCACTCTCTCTCTCTTTCTTTCTTTTTTTCATTCTCTCTCTCTCTCGTTCTTTCTCTCTCTCTCTCTCTCGTTCTTTCTGCCTCTCTCTCTCTTTCTCTGACTGTCTCTCTCTCTCTCTCTTTCTCTATGTATGTCTCTCTCTCTCCCTTTCTCCCTCTATCTCTCTCTCTCGCTCCTTCACCTTCGTCCTTCAATATCTGCCTACTTCTCTACATTCTCTCTTTATGTGTCTCTTCTCTTCCTCTTTAATGCAGAGTATTTGAAACTAATGATCAAACTTTTCGTGTTCTGAAAACAAAAACAACTCTGACAAAAGTCTCAGACTTCCATTTCTCAACGTGACTTTTGTTATATTTTGCTGATGTAGAAAATAACAAAACCTCTTATCATATGTGTCATTTCAAACGCAACAAACATGGCATTTCCTGAGAATTTGTTCGTTAAGCTCTGCTTGGTGTTAAGCTCTTTGATATATGTATGTATGTAAAAAAAATTTCAATTATAAGTCATCTCGGCTAGACTCCGAAACAGAAACATAATGAATAAGCATTTAAATACTGACAACCACGGTAAAGCCTTCGGCGAGGCCATGGAACCACTGGTTTTTTCAACAGCTGCCTGAGTTACTTTAAGCTCACTATAAAATAGCAGAACAAAAAAAAAGTCTGACAATTTCCTGAAATTATTTTCCCAGCTGAAAGTCAATGACTTCTGTTGGTGATCAGAAAGAAGTAGAAACGATGTGGGCATAAAAAGATCAATCGAGCAATTTCCTTCAATTATTTCGTAATTTATTTCCAAAGTTCATTAAAACACTTGCATTAACCCATAAACTTATCCCCTCACAAAGATTTCTTAAGTTTCACTAAAACGTGAACTACCTACCACTTTTCCCACCTCCATCCAGCACCCACCCCAAAATGAAACACAACAAACAAAACCTCCACAGTAAAACATAAACCAGTCGGCTAAAAATCAATCCGCGTTTTCACGATTGAACTATTTGTGTTTTATGTTTTTTTTTTTTTTTTCTTCCTGCAGAGCTTTGAAAAGGAGAATGGCACAATTATTGTGCTTGCAGAGTATCTGTGATGGTAGAGCTGGCATTTAACGTTCGTGCTGTGATAATATCTGCTCTGGAAATAAATAAATAAAATCAGATTTGATTTTTTTTTTTGTTTTTTAAGTTCCGAAGGTGATTGTACTTGCAACAAGCCCAAAGAGGTGTTTGTGTTATGTTGGAGGGTTATTCACTTTCAAAACAAGTCGAACAATATCGTAAATTCTAAACTTCCAAATTGGGAAATCAAGTGGTGCGGCTGTGCTTGAATTCCATTTCACATTCCAATTTTTTTCTTGTTTTGTTTAATTTTTGTAAATGTACCTATGAGCTATAAGAGTATGAAAATGTATTACGCATTCGTTGTGCAATTTTTCTTTTCAGCTTTTTTTATAGCTCCAAGTAAACCTATTTGTGGTGCATAATTATGAGCAATGGGCATGTTATTGTGTTTATGCTGGGCATTGCGCCGAGCAGTATGTCTCTGGCAAAAAACGATTGCATTTTCTGCAACAGAGCGGTTGTAGGTCAGTGGTTTTTCAGCCGTCAGTGTTACCTACATTGTAAAAGTTTTTGTTTTTCTGTTTAAAACTTGTTCATTGACAGGCAGCGTTTAAATATGGATGGCAGTGCACCCAATTGAAACGATTTATCAATTCGATTTGATGTCAATTTGAGGTTGACCCCCGTCATTGTACTACTTTCAGTATACATGGACGAGAGGTGGTATATCTCACAAAGTACAAGGTCTTAAGTGATGTTTAGTCAAATGATGATTTGTAAAAGTGCTCTCAATAGTGAGAGTCAAATTAATTGGTTCCATAGGTTGCATATTATGTTGTTTATTGTTCGAATTTTATAATTGCAACTTGAAGAAGTTAATCTCATAACAAAGCGAAGAATGAATAATAAAATTTTAAGCCCCATGAGCCATGAAATGATACAAATGAGTTCGTTTCAAATAAGGTCGTGAAACAAAAGGAATGTGAGACTGAATTTGTATTGAAGAGATAAACTTGAAAACATATGATAAATTGGATACACCAAATCGATCATGTTTAAAAATATTTAACAGCCAAACATTAACCCAGTTTAGTCTCAACATAACAACATCTCAACTTGAGTTAAACGTCGATATGTTGAGCTGGTCTACAGGTCAAACCGACTGCTTTTTACAAATTACTGGTTTTTCGAAATCTGATCTGAGAAGGAACTCTCGGTAATTTTTTTTAACTTCATCTTTTTTTATAATCTAAGCGCACATCTCATGAGACACAGTGCGAGCGTCAGCAAAATTGGAGAGGATTAAATAGGAGACAGTTGTAGTACCCGTGGTGGGAGGGTTTGCATGTATGATGTTAACCCAGAGATTCTTGGTTCGAATCCCAACAGAGGCAAAAATGTTTTTCCACGGGTATATCCTTTTGCGAGGAATTGGCAAGTCTTCCGTTCGTAAATTCATTGAAATGAAGAGCGCTATGTCGATGGATGTATGTTCGGAATCGGCAAAATATTGTAGGTCCATTCCATTCTTCACAAGCTATGATTGAGAGAAATGCACTTGGCCCCGGGGAGTCCCCGCTCTGTTGCACCAGGCTATTTATTTATTTATCTATTTATCTATATATATAAAATAGGATGTATGTATGTATGTATGTATGTATGTATGTCCGGAGTAAACTCCTAAACCGCCCAACAGATTTTTATGAAATTTTCAGGGTCGACAAAGTTTAGTCCAGAGATGGTTCCTGTCAAGGTTTGATCCCCATATTCCCACAGGAACGGTGTTGGGAACGGAAAATTAGAAACTACTCCATAGATTTCATAAGTTTTTTCAGCACTAGGGGTGCTACATTATCTCCCTTCATCAGTAACCTAAAATATATTTCACCCCTATAATCCCACAGGAACAGAAACAAGAACGAGAATGGGAACCATAAAGTTACTTGGCCAATTTCAAGAATTCTTTCAACTCTAGGGTGTAACATTATCCTTCAGTGACATAGATTTATATTTCATTGACATATTTCCACTGGAACGGACGATTCCATTAGGAATGGGTTGAGAACGGAAACTTAGGAACTACTGGACAGATTTCAAAAATTCTTTCAGCATTAGGATGCCACATCCACAGTATGAAAGATTATATTTCATCCCCAAATTCTCACGTTAGAGGAAAAACGAGAACGGTAACCTTAAAACTACAGACCCGAGCACAGCCGGGCGGCTCTGCTAGTTTATTTATAAAGATCCAAATCCCAACAGAGGCAAAAATGTTTTTTCCACGGGTATAGCCTTTCGCGAGGAATTGGCAAGTCCTCCGTTAGTATTCATTGCCATGAAAAGCGCTTTCTCGATTAGCCGTTCGGAACCGGCAGAAAATTGTAGGTCCCCTCCATTACCTCAGGCATGGTTGTGAGAAATGCGCTAGGCCCAAGGGCTCCTCGCTCTGTTGGGCCACCTTATTTATTTTTATTTATTTTTTAAAGATCGCAATGCATATCAGTGAAGCGACATTTTCGCATCAATTTCATTAATTGCGAGGGTACCACAATAACAAAAACAATACAATAACAATAGGGCCGATTATAACTGAACAAATCAGACAAAAAGGCTCTCAGTTTGCTGATCAGTTTTGAAGCTTATTTTGCGAAATATTTGTTGACATTGAAGATGGAGATGATGGTGAATAAGCAATATTCAAACTCTTGGATAAAGTCCTCCACAGGAAGGATAAAAGACATATACTAAAACAGGTTTGCTTTGAAATGTAATTTGCTGATTATTCACCTGTCTTACGTTGTCATACCTCTCCAAAAAATGCTTAGATTTATGTATATTTAGTTAGTTTCAAAAATAAACACAATATTTGTAAGCAGTCGGCAAAACACCTTCTTTTTGTACACTCATCTGATGCCATTTACAAGTTAATTTAAATTCCAAACTCATATTGTTTACACACTGCACATCAATTGCATGGAAATCAATTTAGCATTCAAGAGCCGGGATCTTGCAAGAGCTCTGCGACCTGCGATGGAAACAAGAGAAACATAATAAACATCGACAAATGTAGAGGGTACCTCTACCTACTACTTGAAAACTCTTTGGTCTTTTGGTTGTGTTCATTTTATTTTTAAACAACGAGACGGCACTTTAGAATATTTTGTTGAACCTTCTTCGTTGCAATGTTATGGTGACTCTACGTTTTTATTGTGCGAGCCATCACCATCAACATCCTCTTCTTTGAGGAGGTATAGTCAACTTGTGTTGGTTTTAACTTGGACTGATGGGAAAAGCAACGATTGATCATCACCAGTTTGTACTTCTTTAGAATTACAAGTGCTTTTTTTTAGATGTGGATGGTTTTGCGTATAAAGGGCGTAAACAGTGTGTTGTGAAAGTCAAATAATAGGTTCGTTCGTTGAAAACCTGGGGTCGCCACAAAGCGTTTTTTGAAAAACCTAAACTCACCCTGAATGTTAAACTGAGTGTTTTTTGAGCCCTGGGGTTGACCTGGGTTTGCTGTGAACTCACAATAGGTTTTTGCTGGGCTGTCAAATGGCATGTATTTTTATTCAAATGACTGGGATGTGTGTGATTTTGTGGTTTAGCGTTTTTTGAGGACTGAAAAAATATGTTTCCGTCTTTCCTATAATGACTGATCTTTACAAACAAGAAAGTTATGACCGTATTTAAAATAGCAGCCTAAGTCTAAGTTTTTAAAAACAGATTGCAAAAATTTGTTTTCTGATAAACTTTGAAAATAGACCTAAGAGCTTGTGCCTTTTCAGGTCAGATTCATAGTCAGTTTTTAGAGCCCGAGTAAAATTTAAGACACCCTCTCTATGAGTAAGGTAAGGTTAAGCGCCAAAATACGTTCGGGAAGCTCAAAACCAGTTACAAAGTTCCACCCGAACGAGGTTTTAAATACTAACTGTAGCACCCAGATCTAAATTCCGTCCATTGTACTACCAGAGAGAGCAACGATCTTTTGTTACTGATTTTTATGATGTTCTTAGATGTTCGTAGAAAAGCTAAAGACGATGCCATGATAAGGAATGTGGGTTACCAGCTCTCATCATGCCTGCGCTGAGTATCTGTAAGCTGATATGAGAAAATTCAGGACATTTACAGAGGAAATGCTCCGCGTTGTAGTCATCCTCCCCACAGAGTTTGGTAGCACTTGAGCCTAACACGTTTAAGTTGCTGGCAAAAGAAAAGTGCCCCACAAACTTTCTACAGTCTTTTCTGCTATGATATTACAAAAATGTTGCAGGTTTTTTTTATTAACGTTAACGAACATACGTTCAGTCTATCTCACTGAAGATCCCAGCAGACCAAGCACTGGTTCAGGTCCTGAGAAAACGGTTTGAGATCCTTGCCTAGCAAATTCATCGGGGATCTCGTTTCCAGCTGTTCCGTGATGGCCTGGAACCTAAGAGAGACTCAAAGAATTTAGTCTTTAGGCCGCGTTCAGAGAAGTCATGCATTCCCGGGTCACTTTTGAGGAAGTAAGAGGGTTGAGTAGGGCTTTGATATTACTTGTCGATGCATACACATATACTCTTTCCTATCCAGCTAATGTTAGCAACGTAGCTTATAGCCATTTGGATAGCATACCCCTCCACTTGGAAGAATGAGGACTGTTGTCGTATACGTCATCGCTATACACAAAGGCCCAGCACCAGGTGTGATACGAAAAGTTGACTGTTTATTTTTACGCAGTTTGAGCCTTGGAATCATCGTGTCGGACGGCATGTCAACAGATATGCTACAGTTTCTCAAAGCTTCAGTGTGAATCGTGCCAGAGACCACATCTCTTTGCACCAAAAATGGTCTTGAGAGTACAACCCATGATTTAGATACCAAGGATAGCAAGATTCATCAGCAATGCACAGATAGTAGCCCCTGGAATATACTGAGTACTGAGAGTAGCCCAAGTACAACCGAGACACATTACGTTCTTTGAAATTCGACGCTTGAGCTAAATAACATATTTATGTGAGAGCTTGTTCCACCAAACAACTGACTTAAAGGAGATGATTGGTTTTATCATAGCAGTAGAGAAAGAGATCCAAGGGACCCTTTTCGGAAACTGTAGGTCTGTTCGTTGAACTTTCCCCAGGGTTGACCCAGGTTTTTTTGACAACCCTATGAACTGCCAAAAAAACCTGGGTTTTCCAGTCTTCAAAAAACGCTAAGCCACAAATCACAATACATCCCTGTTATTAAAAAAAAAATACATGCCATTTGACAGCTCTCAACTCGCCACAGCAAAAAGCTAGGGCGAGTTTATGGAAAACACTCAATTTGATATTCAGGGCGACTTTAGGTTTCTCAAAAAACGCTTTATGGCGACCCCAGGGCGACCCAAAGGCTTCAACGAACAAACCTAGTGTCATCTTTCTCTCCTCCTTTAAATTAATTTTTTTGTTCCTTCTCTTTTCCAATTTTCATGCATTGTTATCCATAATCAAAAATTTCAAATCTATAGTTCATCGGAAAGTTGCCCTTTTTTGGTTTGTTTCTATCTTCTTATTCCGTTCTTCTTCTTCTTTTTTCACATTTTTACGAATTGTCTGGCATTCACTTGTGAACTATAATCCAGAGTTTCTATTCAATGAGTAAGGCTTATTGAGGAAGTTCTTCTTCACTGCGTGTAGCTACTCAAACGTGTTTCATTGAAATCTAATCAATGCGGTTGCAAATCTTTTGTTTTGAGATTCAAAACGTTTTGCACCTTTTTTTTTTTTTTGTTATTAAAAATGAAAATTTATACAATGGCAACTCTTTTATTTGATGAAAGAAGCTATTTATTCGTCTTTACTTACTAAGGTTGAACCTGGTCTTGGACCTTTTAGCGGCTATTGATATTCAATTTTCCGAACCCAATCACATGTCGCAGCAACCCGAAAGTTGTTAACTCATTTTGAATCCGCAATTAATTTTCAAGTTCATTTGGTGCCTCAAATGAAATATTTTCAAACATCAGCTGCAAAATTTAAAGTGTGTGGTGTGGTGATTCATATGCCGAAAATTCCGAAGGTCACCATTAGCTCGCAGCTGTTTTCCTAAAATGTTTCAATTGTGTCAGATTCAAGAGCCAAGAGATCACATCATAATCAAACTTGAAAACAAAAAAGACAAAATATTTAACAGTTCAAAAAACCGATCACCAAATCCACAAAAGAAAAATAAAAACAAAAACAAAAAAAAACAGACTACAGAGGTCACCAATAAATAAGATCGAAAGATTGTTTTACCTACGTCATTTTTGATGAAGTGCTGAAACATATTTCTTGAAGTGTGCGTGAAGACGTTTGTTAGCAAAATTCAATTGGATTAACTGAATTGAGTGGTATCTGGTAGGTGTATGTACCTACGACGGACAAATAATGAAGTTCAACAAACGCAAAACTGTGTACTTTGGCCAGATATAGTTTGATGTAGACCTTTGTTGTTTTCCTTTGGTTGGAGGTTTGTAAAAGAGATGGGCAAGACACATTTGTGTGATGCAATTTTCCTTCTACTTTTATGACTATGTTCAGTTCACACACAACAGGATTTTTACGTGTCGACAATGAATTGGGTAGTGTTACTCTATTTGCAATTTGTTTGTGTTGTTTGGCCTCTAATTGTATAATTCACTGCAACAATTACCATGATGAGGAGCATAGAAAGCGTCTACGACTGTACGACTGACTAACACAACAAGACTGAAAATCAAAGTTGTTTTGCATTTGTAGAATTGAATGTTTGGCCAATTAAGGCACAATTTTCCAAACAACTAAGCTATGCCTCGAAATACAAAATCAAAAGCACTCTTAATTCGGACAATGGAATTTTGAAAAAAAAAAAAAAAAAAATTACAATAATTTGTCAAGCCAACAGATTAGAAGGCATTTAGTGGAAATTCCAAAGAAAACAAAACAAAAAGGAAACACAACAATGTATCTCTGAGTTGTTGTCTATAGCAAAAGCATGGACTGTAGACAAAGCAAACTATTTTTTGTAAACAATAATCAGTTGTAAGAAATTAAATGAAACTGTTTTGATCGTGTTCGAAAATTGTGAAAGTAATCACGTTCGCACATAAACCTGGGACATAAAACATAATGTTGTCGTTTTTTCGAAAACAATGACTCACAGAGATTTGCCTATATCTCTTTGTTTAAGTTGATCACGTTCTATTAATGGACTTCATGCTACTGCTTATGAATTAATTTTTCGGTCAGTCGTGAACTAGAAAATATCGATTAGTTCAGCACCTTTGATTTATCCGTTTGTGACAATATCAATCCAGTTTAGCACTTTTATATAAAGAAAAGGAAAAATGTATGACGGATGTCTTGAAAAAAGACTCAATTTAGTTAGAGCAAATCAACAAACTATGAGGTCAATGGAAAATTTATTTCCCCAAACATAACAGGTGCCCGTGGTTATAGTCCCTGTCTATTAATTAATTTATTATCTTAAGAAATGAAGAGCGAAAAGCTTCTAAATGACCGGCAGTACGGTTTTCGTAGACATACACAAAATTTCACTGAATATTGAAACAAATCTTTACTTCGCTTTGGAGAAAGTAACGTTATTGTGCTCGATATATCCTTACACCTACTTGATGAGTTCAAAACTGGCGATAGTTCAATAGTATAGGGTGTTTTTTTTAGGGGGGGTTTTTCGAATAGGAATAAATTTGACATCTTGTGGTGTTGTCGACCATCTCTAATGTAATTTCATAATGAAAATGTTGACAAAAAAACAACTCTTGCAAATCGTGCAAATTCATTTCGAAAATAATAGTTCAGTTCGCGAAGTTTATCACAAGCTCCGTCAATTTTATGGTCGACATAATCGTCCATTAGAGCAATTAATTCGGGTAACCATAGATCGTTTTCGCACTACGTTTACTTTTGGCACTTTCCATTGGACGAAAAGAACCGTCTAGGAGCGTCCAGAAGCATTCTCAAACCGTTCCATTGGTGCAAAAAGATCGCTTCTCATGATTCTGAGGAGTGACAGCCGCTTCTCGATTTGAAATGAGAATCGACTCAAGAAGCACTAACACATGTTACTCAAATGTCAAAAAGAAAATTTTCTTCAAAGAATATTTTTTAAGAGCCATAGGTGTTTCACTCACACAAAGGCAATTACGTTAAACTGAACAGAAATTATTTTGGGTGTTCCATTGGTTTTTTAAAATGAGTGCTTCCCCGAGTGAAACCATGATTTTGATACATGTTAAGTAATTTAAAAAAATTCGAAAATGTAAAAAAAGGATTCCAAAAAAGAAAATTTTTCTTTATGACTACGCCATTTTGTGAACATTTTTTCAGCAAAGGTCAGTACCATAGCGACTTCTTCTTCTTTTCCATTTCCGGCGTTACGAGTAGTGATCTTGAAGCGATCACAACTCTCCCACTTTTCTGCTTCACACTTGTGATCCGCCTGTGGGGTACGCCGCCAGTACCATAGCGACATCTTTACTAATGAAGAATTGTAAGAAGAATGAGTAATTTCACACGTTTTAATAAATGCGAAAAGAAATGCACTTTAAAAAAATACCAACTGAAATCCTAAAAAGTTAGACTCTATGCTATATTCTTTACCACCTTCAAATACAAGTCTCAGGCAGAAAAGCAATTACTGTACAATATTCAAGTGGCTGTCAAAGCGTCCATATAAGTCGATTATTTCCGACTTACCTTTTGAAACTCACATGCGAAACATCTTAGACTTCTGGCAACATGAGTCAAACTTAATCATACACATGAATTCGCCAACATTTTTTTAACAACTACCACTCTGCTTTCCGTTCTATCTATTCTACAGTCTACACACATGTTGGCTCTTCAACTCACTCCATAAACAAACACAAAACTTAAGCAACAACAAGGTAACCCCAAATATTACGTCTTACAAAATTTGTCGCTGAATAGAACAAATTTGTGTTCTTTCCTCTTTTTTCTTGTACTATTCACTGCGCTAGACACCTCTCTGTTCAATACATGCTTTCTTATGGAAGAAAATAACCCGATGTTCTAGCGTCATATTTTTTTTGTAAATCTGTGTTATCTCTTATTCTTTGCGCTCTGAGCGGGTGAATCCTACGTATTGTGCACACGGTTGCCACTTTGGTCGCATGCGACCAAATTTGGTCGCTTTTTTTTATTTGGTCGCTTGGTAACTTTTTTTTCATTTGTTCGCTTTTTTAAAAAATGCAAAAATATGTTCAAAAAAGGTTGTTCATTTACTGCAGTTTATTAGTTTTGAATCAGTTTGCACATTGAAAATTGCCGCATTTAGAGTACTGAACGCACAGATTTCAATGATTTAACTGACGCTGAATGTAAACTTCTTTCAGTCTTTGACAAGGTCGCATTGGAAAATGTAATTAATCGTGTTTTGGAGTAGTGGGACGCCCTTCAGCTTTATTTAATATCTTCTTATTTAGAAATTAATGGAATCAGGACATGTGTTTTGGCAAACGAAATGGGGAATTAAGAAACGAAAGCTTACTTTCTTTTCTTGTCTTATGTCTTGAAAATAATAAACAATTTAAATAAAGAGTTTCAGTCCGAGAAGGTTCATTTGCCTTATTTACATGAGCAGTTAGAGACAACTTTGAAGCTCATTTTAAGTAATTTTATGGACAATAATTACATTAGAAACATTAATTCATGGACGGAATTGAATTTGGAAAACAAAAACTTTTATTTACCTTTGGAGAACGTTTTTATTGTTCCCGTGCAGTGTCGGGTTAGAATAGCACTGCAGCGCCTCCCCGCTTGTCGTAAAAGGCGACTAAAGGAGCAATCATATCTAGACGACTAACATCAAAGTGAGTCTAGCGACACACATACCACCTAAAAACTCTCCCCAAGTATGCATGCAGATCCCGGGGTTTACACGACTGGAGATTACCGGTGTAGTAAAAGGGAAATCAAACTCATTAAATGGAGCATGCATGTGTCGAAAAGGATGAAAGGAAAATTTTTTAAAAATTTTGAGCATTATGGAAGTACTTGCAAACATAAGAAGCACTACCCCGCCAGGCAGTTCCATTGCTATGCATGGAGCTGATCCTGGACCGAGCAGCAATGTTCGGGTCAGAGCTATACGGATTCCGGGGGCTAGCAAAGTAATGCGACGAGTTGGACGAAAATTTAGAGTTGCGAGTTGGAACGTTGGAAGTATGACTGGTAGAAGTCTTGAATTCGAAGAGATGATGAGAAGGAGGCGAGTGGACATCTTGTGTGTTCAGGAAACGAAATGGCGAAACACAGCAAACAAAGCCCGTTTCTTAGATGTAAAGACCAAGGCTTACAAGATGTTCTACTATGGAACAGAACAAGGTAGGAACGGAGTCGGTATCATCCTTGACCAAAGTTTATGTAACAGCGTGTTGACAATTTTGAAGTCCAGTGACCGTTTGATGTCTCTTAAATTGGTGATGGAAGGAAAGGTCTGGAATATAATCAGTGCATATGCTCCCCAAATAGGGTGTGAGCAGGAGGAAAAAGATGCATTCTGGCTTGATTTTCATAACCTACTTAAGAACATCCCAAAAGAAGAGTGTTTGTTTGTTGGAGGAGATTTGAATGGACATGTCGGGAAGACAAACGAGGATTATGAAGACTGCCATGGAGGTTTTGGATTCGGCACCAGGAACACTCCTGGTGAAGATATTCTAAATATGTGCAAGTCATACGGTCTAATCGTACTAAATACCATGTTCATCAAACAAGACCGACACCTTATCTCTTACAGCAGTGGAGGAAATGAAACCCAGATTGATTACCATTTGGTAACCAATTACATGAAATCTCGGGTGAAAGACTGCAAAGTGATTCTAGGAGAAGCTGCCGCTCAACAACACCGTCTTCTTTTAACAGAATTTTTTACGGATGCGGTGAAGGAAGTCAAACAAACAAAGGCTCCTAGGAGAATCAAGTGGTACAATCTGGAGAAAACCAAAGGACAGCAATTCATTTCGTATATGCGAAGTCAGCTGTGTAATACCATCGACGCAGTTTCAAATACAATGACGGCACAAAATATGTGGGATCGCCTACAACGAACCTGCTTAGAGAGAGCCAAATCACTGTTAGGAGTCTCAAAAGGACACCACCAACAAGCTAAAGAGACCTGGTGGTGGGATGATGAAGCTAAAGCAGTGATTAGAAAGAAGAAAGCAGCTTTCCAAGCTTGGTCGAAGTGCCCCTCAAGAAATACAAATGAAAAAGCGCGTCTCAAAATGGAATACAAGAGCTGCAGAAAAGAAGCGAAGAAAAAGTGCGCCCAACTTCAAGCAAGAAGCACGGAGGGCCTGTATCGAGAGCTGGAAGAGATTTCTGCCCCATCTGCTGAAGCAAATCAGGCAATCCAAGAGCTAAGACAAAGTAACTTGAATAAGGGAGCAACCATTTTCAAAATAGCCGCTCAGAGAAGGAGAAATGCGCAGGAGATTCGTTCGCCAAAGTTCATAAATGATGCTCAAGGACTGCTACTTGTGGATGACGACAAAATTCTTCACAGGTGGCGACAGTATTGTGATGATCTTTTGAATGAACAGTTTCCTCGGCGCCACTTTCCAACAGCTGCACCTAACTTTACGGAAGTATCCGACGTCACAGTCGAAGAAGTTAGGGAGGCAGTTAAGAACTCCAAAAAAGGCAAAGCGATTGGGCCAGACGAGGTACCATATGAGTTTTGGAAAAATATGGGAGACATCGGATTGAGATGGCTCACGATTCTCATCTCCAAACTTATAAGAGGTGACAGTTTGCCTAATCAATGGAGGGAAAGTTTTCTTCTTCCAATGTACAAGGGAAAGGGAGATACCAGAAGCTGTGACAACTATCGTTCGATCAAGTTGATGTCCCACACTATGAAGATCGTTGAGCGGGTTTTGGATAGCCGACTGCGGAAAATAATAAGGCTGTCTGATGACCAATGCGGGTTTGTCGCGGGTAAGTCAACTACAGACGCAATCCAAAGTATAAGGATCATTATGGAAAAACACCGAGATGCCTTAGAGGATTTGCATATTGTGTTGGTTGACTTCGAAAAAGCATTCGATCGACAACCACGAGATCTGATATGGGTGGCCCTCAGACACCGAGGAGTTCCTGAAGCCTATGTGCGAATAATTATGGACATGTACGATGGAGCAGTTACAAAAGTGAGATGCCCAGCTGGAGTCACCGAAGAATTCCAAATAACAGTAGGTGTACATCAGGGAAGTGTCTTGAGTCCACTGCTCTTTATTGCTGTTCTGGATTATTTGCTCGAAGGAAAAGTAACGGACAATAAAGTACAACAATTATTCTTTGCTGACGATGGAGCCATCATAAGCGAGGATCCTACATCCCTGCAACGAGCACTTGACGTTTGGATTGATGTTCTGGAAGGAAATGGGTACCGTATTAGCGCAAAAAAGACTGAATACCTGTGCTGCCCTTTTTCTGATCCAGACAAGCCTATTCCAGACATTTATTTGAATGGAAATGTGCTTCCCAAGTGTGAAAAGTTTAAATATCTGGGATCTATGATCAATAGTGAAGCAACTTGTGATGACGACATCAATCATCGAGTAAGCGTAGGGTGGATGAAGTGGCGAGAAAACTCCGCTATCTTCTGTGATCGAAAAATGCCCCCTAAGCTGAAGGGAAGACTCTACACAGCAGTTGTCCGTCCAGCTCTGACATACGGTTCACAATGTTGGACAATGTACAAAAAGTATGAGAGCAAATTGACGGCAGCCGAAATGAAGATGCTTCGGATGACAGCAGGAGTAACAAAGCTTGATCGAATTAGAAGTACTAAGATCCGTGGAAGCCTTCATGTCAAAAGTACCATCTTGGACAAAATTCAGCACGACCGGCTCAGTTGGTATTGTCATGTTCAAAGGAGAGATCCGCAGAACCCCGTCCAAAAGGCAATATCGTACAACGTTTCAACAAATTCGCGACGAAAAAGAAAAGGCAGGCCAAAACACTCCTGGTACAAGCAAATGCAAAAACAGCAGCATTTGGTTGGCCTGAGACATGGAACAATCCAAAACCGGGAGGCTTGCCGACACGCTTTCTGAGGTCAACGCGGCGTACCCCACAGGCGGATCACTAGTGTGAAGCAGAAAAGTGGGAGAGTTGTGATCGCTTCAAGATCACTACTCGTAACGCCGGAAATGAAGAAGAAGAAGAAGAAGGAGAACGTTTTTATTGGAAGCAAGGCAGAAGAATTTTTGAAAAAGTCAAAGCTCACAAATTTCAGTAAAAATTATATTAAATCAAACGTTTTACAGTTCTATTTAGAACTATAATCAGGTTTGATTTAAGCAACAATGAACTAAAAAATCTATCAATAATTACTCCTAAATGTGTTTTATCAGAATCCGAAGTTTCAATTCTACCTTTAATAGAAAGTTTTCCAAATTTAGTTGAGGGCGATCCGGAGAACGTGGTTATGGAGTGGAAAATGTTGAGGTTTTTGAAAAATAATAACCTAGGCAATGAACTAGATATAGCCAAATATTGGGAGAAAGTGAGCTACCTGAAAAATGGCCTGGGTGAATATAGCTTCGGAAATTTGACTGCTTTTGTTAATAACCTGATGTCATTGCCCCACAGCTCAGCCGCTGCTGAAAGAAAATTTTATGAGCTAAGTTTATTGAAAACAAAGCTGAGAAATAAACTGAACTTTGATACCATAAATAATATAATGTTAGCCAAAGAACTGAATGGAGCAAGTGACAATCATACTGTTTGGTCAGCAAAAAATACTTTCTAAGTTTTATTTATTTTTATTATTAAATATGAATTACTCTCTTTCATTACTTATCATAACTCATAAGTTTTGAAGTATCTATAGTAGATCTTCAAATGTGATATACACCAGATTTGATATTTAAGAAATATCTTGACTGTATTGTATAAATATACGATGTGATTTATTATTATTAATAAGTTATGAGCTGTGCTAAGATTAAACAATATGTGATTTAAATATTGTTCCTGTTTTGTGCAATGAAATAAAATATGAAATTGATCAAACTGAATGTGTTTGTAAGTTTTGCAATTTTTTCATGTAAGTAGTGTTTTGGTCGCTTCGTACTGCGTTTGGTCCTTTTTTTTATGAATATTGGACGTAAAATTTTTTTTCGGGTGGCAACCGTGATTGTGCATTGCGCGCGCCGGCGCGGCGCAGTAGCCCAGAGCCCAGTGCTCATTTGCAGGTTGCAGCATTGCTTCTGCACACTTCGTATAACGACTTATACGGTATAAGCGTATAAGTATAGATAAGTATAGAGAACAAGAAAATAGTACGCTGCTCTCCGACTTATTTCATGAATTTGTATGGCTCTGCACTGGACTGATGTGTCAAAGGTGTCCACTTTGATAACAAATATGCGTGGATATTAGATCTCATAGCGTAAAGCATATTTTTGGGAGAAAATGCAAAAAATAATTGGAATTTTTCTAAAGTGGCACTACTGGTCTAAATGAATTCAGTTCCCAATGAGCCGTATTCTTATTTGAAAAACGCAGTTTACCAGCAAAACGCAGTGCAATACTTATTTAAATTGATTAAGTGCTTTTCGTGATTTTTTTTTTAATGTTACAAACTTAGGCTTTAAAAATTTCAATTAAGTGCAAAAAGTCTGAAAAGTTTTCCGATAGTAAGTTTCAGTTGTTTGATTATGGCCTCAATATCTGTTGACTGTTGCTTAATTGATTTTCTCTTAGAGGAAACAAATAGTTTTAATCAGCTTAATTTCATGAAAAAAAGAGACGCTCTGCCCAATAGCAAAGTTGGTTTGAAATACTTGACTTTTTGGCTTGATGCGAAGACAAACTTAGCACAAAAAAAATTTCAAGTAAACTTTTGAAATTTAAATTGTTGGTGACTAAGTTTCCTTCGAGTTACCATTTGGAATTATTCACGCCTCGCCACTGCTGTCTAGTAACTTTAAAAAAAAATTGTAAAAAAAAAAGTAACTACTAGTTTTAATGCATACGAAATGAAGTATTTACTTAAAAATTTCATCTGAAAAAAGTAAGTACTATTAAAGAAAGTAAATACCTACTTTATTTTCGGAATTTACTGCATAATTATGCATACCTATCAGAAATATAAAAATACTTCGAATTTCATCAGTAAAAGAATTTACTGTGTTTGTACTTTTTTTGAGCCCCCAATTCAGCGGCCTTAAATTTGACTGCTTTTTTTTTCTTTAAACAATAATAAAAATCATATAAAAATTGATAGTAAAAACTATTTTTCACTTTTTTATCCTAACATGAAAAATTCCTAAAACTTAATCTTCTAGACCAGGAACCACCTTAAACTGATCTTACACGATCACTGATGAACAATTCTAATGGCCCCATTCACCAGCCTTAATGAGAGTGCAAAAGCAAGGAATTTCGATGGTGAGAGTTTGTGAATGCTCTGCTTTAGAAACAAACCTCCTTTTACAAAAAAAGAAGTACAGAGTTCACAGAACTAGCCAATTAGACTAAAATGCGTCCTTAATTAACAAATTAATTTCAGTCAAATTTGCGACTGTAGCAGAATTATTCGCAATCAACAGCATTTTAATGTTTTTTTCTTTCTTTTTCCTTTTTATGTGTTGAGAGCCGTTTTGTTTCTTTGTTCACCAAATACCAACTGTTAGTGTAGAGGGTGGTGTGCAAGAACTATTAAACATCAGAAGAACAAAAGTGACCCTCTCGACTTCCATAGGAGAGATGAAGTGATAGCAAAAACCGGTCTTCAGAAGTTTAGCATTTAAAATTCGCAAAACCGAACCTCTTCAATGGTTCCAACTCCATGCAAAAGCCATCTGATAAAAAAAGAAAAAAAAACCCAACACTGACCATGCCAAGCAAATAGTCTGGCTGTTCAACATAGCCATACCGCCACTCACATGACTACAACAAGCCGGTGAGGTACGCGGAATACTTGGTCTTCTGAGGTGATGCGGTTGACTCTTAGTCAGATGACTCATAGCTTGTAGCAATTCTTGTTTTCTTTTTATTTATTTTCTTTCTCACACAAAATTCCTATACTCTTTGCGGTGATTTACGAAGCATAAAAAGCGAAATAAACAACACAAGCAAAAACTGAATAAATCCACCTAAAAAATAAAACTAGTGCTGCACTTCTTCACTTATTGAAGAAACAACAATAACAAAGCAAAAAAAAAAGAGGTTAACTAACCAAAGGTTGCAAAATATGCCGATTCGAATTTGTTTTTTGGTCAAAGCTCATTCTGGTAAGCTCTAAAAGATGTAAGCCATAAAAACATAAGCGCGAGGCTATAACTCGATCTCTTTGAATTAGATCAACTTAGGTATGTAGGTAGGTTGGTGCTTGGTGGTGAAAGAAAAATAAAAATAAAAGTCCAATTGGATTATCAATCATCTAGTTTCTATTTACCTTATTCGATCCAATGTAGGAAATCCGGGTGAAACTCCTTCAGGTAAAAATTGTACATAAAATGTTGTTCCAGGGGCAAGCAAATTTGTTATAAGTTGACGACGAGTTGTTACACTTGTAGACTTTAAATAGGAAACAGCAAAAATTGTGTTTTTGATTTCTATCTACATATTTTTTAAAGTAAACACAGAACCGGTTGTTTGATATTCTTTTTAAATCATTTTATTTAAATCCACTGGAATAACACTCACAACACGATACACGACAGTGCGACGAAGACGGAACAAGTTAAACCATTTCCGCGATGGAAAACCCGGTTTGTACGAGAAAAAATTGAATTCGAATTCGATTTCTTTTTAATTTTGATTTTATTTCGTATAATATGATGGGCAACTCTTTACAAAGAAAACAAACAAATTTTCACAGTTAATCAAATTTATTGGAATATGTATTAACGATGAACCGCGCTTGGGAGCAATTAATTCAACGACGAGACGAACTGCGAGGAACCGTCTGCTTCATTCAAGCGAACTCACTCAAATGATGGGAACGCTGTTAGCTGGAGCTGCTACAAACTGAATGCACTCAACCGTCGTCCGTTTGTCGGTGATTTGAGATTCAGTTTACTGATGAATGAAGAGAGAGGGTAAAGACTATAGAGAGACACCAAACAACACCTCTTCTGGAGCTGGTGCTGCTGAAGCAGCGAGTGTGGAAAACGGCGTGATGTATGGAAAAAACCTGTTGTATTATCGCTTTCGAGCTGTGGCCCGTGGTAGGAAAATCGGTTTTTTTTTTTTGTTATTTATGTTATACAGTGTTGGACTTTTGTTTGTTTTGCTGTTCGGTCTCGGTTGCTACGCTGGAATAGAACAACAATTGAGAGAGCCACTGGAAGTAAATTAACATTTTTTTCTTGACCATTTTGAGTAGAATGGGATGGGAGTAAATCTTAGACGTTGAGGTGCAATCGAATATTTGAATTATTGAATCCCGGTTTATTTGAATTTATTTTTTTCACAACATGAACGTTTTTCGTGTGTCTTTGAAATAAGCTCGAATAGTTCACGAATCACGACCCTCTACATTAGACGGCTACATGCCTAGTTAGGCACCTACAAAGAGGTGATATAATAAAACACGCGGACGGCGCGCGAACCCACTTAGACTTAGTTTCCTAGAAGTTGCAAGCCTTTAATTAAAATTGAAAGTATTCAGTGGCGTTTAAACGAAGAAAGTAGTTTTTTGAAACTGATTGGTGAATTTCAAAGAAGATAGGAAATAAGATAGATAGTGGAAAGCATATTTAAAATGCTTTAACTTTAGAGATATAAACAGCTGGTACCGAATCACCGCACACGTGATCGAGTGATACGTGACTGAATTATTTGAGTTTACTTCTCACGATGTCGAGCACTTTAGTACCACAATTTGAACATCATACCGACAATCTGCAATTTAAAGCTAATTTCGAAAGAAAAATGGCACTCACTCACTCGATTACTGATGCGGTAATTGCAATTGGTCCCCTGGATAAATGGAAGCAATTACTGTGACGAATACTCAAGGAGAGAACACAACAAGAAAATATAATGATTTGGGAGGATGGGGGTCTCTTAACACTTTCAATCACCTTTAGATTGCCATTATCCATGAATGGTACCTGTATTAAAGAAACCGAAAGACAGGTATGCCTGTAAACGATGATCTTCGTTGGAATGACCACATATTTGAAGTCGCTGCTAAATGCTTAGGTTTCTTAAGACGATGCAGGAAATTTTTCACCCCTTCTGATAACTACATACTACATTTGCCCATAACTAAAGCATCATCCTCATATCCAATCAGGTGCCGCTCAAACACCTTTGGGCCTGCTTGATAGGGTACAAAATCGAGCGTTACGAAGTTTGTTCGTTGAACTTTCCCCAGGGTTGGCCCAGGTTTTCTTGACAACCTTATGAGTTGTCAAAAAAATCCTGGGTTTTCCAGTTCTCAAAAAACGGTAAACCACAAAAAAAAAATGCATGCCATTTGACAGCACTCAAATGACCACAGCAAAAACCAAGGTCAAGGTGAGGTAAAAACCAGGTCAACCCTAGGGGTCAAAAAACACTCAGTTTGAAATTCAGGGCGACTTTAGGTTTCTCAGAAAACGCTTTGTGGCGACCCCAGGGCGACCCTAGGGCTTCAACGAACAAACCTAAGATTGATAGACTATAGTTCAATCGATTCTCTTGAATACCGTCGAGACGTCACTTGCGTCACTTTATGTAAAAACAATAAATAAATAGGGTTGCGCAACAGAGTGAGGAGCCCCAGGGCCTAGTGCATTTCTCGCAACCAGGCCTTGTGAGGGAATGGAGTGGACCAACAATTTTCTGCCGGTTCCGAACGGCTAATCGAGAAAGCGCTTTTCTCACTTTTCTCTCTTTTGCCAATTCCAAGCAAAAACCTAGGGTGAGGGCAAACCCAGTGCTCAAAAAACATTCTGTTTGACATTCAGGGTGAGTTTGTCTTTTTCAAAAAACGTTTTGTGGCGAAGACAGGGCAACACAGGATTTCAACGAACAAACTTACTAACAAGTAGCTTTAGCTCCGCAGCAAAATCGATTAACCTGAGTCCGTTTTCGGAGGTTTTTTCATGCAGGTTATGGAGACCAATTGTAATTCCAAAGACTTCCTCCTTCCGTAGTTTTACTTCAAAGTTTCTTAGGCCTTTTCACGTCATGTCTAGAGTATGGCTCATATGTTTTTTTGAGGAGCTCGTAGAAACAGTCTTTGGAAGTATGGACTTTCTCTTCAAGTCCGTACCCAAATAAGCGTTGTTTCTGGTGTCTATAACAGTCGCCATAGTAGATGTCGCAGTTTTTCATCTTCTGTATTCCCGGTCCATTCCATCTTAAATCTACTTTGCAGAAGTTTAAGGCCCTTATTGCGAGTGTCGTCTAACATTCGATGCGACAAGGGTCGAAAGCTTCGATACATTTTTCTTTTGGTATTGCGTATCTCTATCGACAAGGATTTCTGTTACTGTGAATAATGAAAGTAGTCATTGTGAATAAATGCTTAAATTTGACATTTGAATTAATTTCAGTGATAGTCGAACGCAAAAATACAGACGATAACGATCGAATTCAAAATTGAAAGTATCGAACAGTACGAATACGCAATACCAAATTTCATTTTCGATGTTCGACCATCGACAACCGTCGTGTATCGATAGCCAAACGACACTCGCAATAAGGGCCTAAGACTCCTCTTAGCTCTCCGGCTGTAGATAGTCCGTTAAGTGATCCTACGTTTCGAATGCATATCCGGAGATCTTTATCCATTTTCAGTTTCTCGGTCATCAACGATCAAATCATTATCATAGTCGAGGCTGTTGGGTTAAAAACGTAACCCTACGCACAACTATCAACTCGGGCCAGGTCCTTTTGAAACATAAAGGACGGATAATCCGGTGTCAGTTCCCTGCTGCAGGGGTGTATTGAGATACCCTAAAAGACCTTTAAACCAAATATATTGGAGTAGCTCATTCACAGCTTTCTGCTTTTTGATTGCTGAAGTCCATCTTTGGTTCTGTAAGTCGAGTTCATACTCTGTGACATTCCCCATTAGCTCTGGAGGCATAGCAAGCACAATTGAAGTATACTATATGTTACAGCATCTGGGCGCAATGAACGAGTTGACACCAACCAGAGCCTTCCCGAATAGAAGTGTACTAGGTTCTTTCGTTGGTTCGTTTAAAAAGAAATCACTCTGTCCTTTCTGATGAAAAAAGTGTCCTATCAGTCCTTTTAAAATGAGCTCATTGCAGTATGTTCAAAGGAGAAAGCTCTATCATCTTAACAACCATTTTTTATTATTATAACTATGCAAAAACTTCAATTCAGTATAATTCAGGGCCTCAACGAGAGTTTAAGTATATCTCATACAATAAAATCAAACCGCTAATGAAAAACACGCTAATCACTCACACCCACAATTTGCATAGCTCTCGGTTTATCACTCGTCTTTATCATCGTAGTCATTTTAACGAATAAATGTTTCCAAAAAATTTAAATGTCATATTTCCAGTGTCCTTTTCCGTTTCTTTTCTTTAATAGCAAAAGAGTTGCGGACAACACGAAGAATATGAATCTCACCATCCAAGTTCTCCAACCAGTTTCAATGGATGAAAGAGCAGACTGTGTTCTATTCAAGCTTTAAAAAAAAAAAAAACATTGTTGATGTCTCTTTCTGGTGAATGATGCTTTCTGATACTTTTTCATAAAGTCCGTTTTAAATTCTTCAAAACTGCTAAGTTCAAGTTGACAGAACACGGCCAAAAGTTAAATGTACTCAAAACCTTTGGGAATACATTCATTTTTTTTACACATGTTTCTGTAATCTTTGTTTTTACAAACTGTGTAAGCAACAATTTCTTCCGGACACAAAAAAAAATCTGTAAAAAAAAATTAGAGGCGTAAACACATTGAATTGTATTAATTCTGATAAACATAAAGTACGCAAGTACGCCCCATCATTACTCGAATTTAATTTGCCAAGAAAAATCATCAAGACACAAAGTAGACACAAATAACTTTTTGATTAATCATACGTTTCTACTGTTTTAAGCAATTATCTGTTTTTTTTTTTTTTTATACAAAACAGCACATTCACTTACACTTTCTTGCATGTTTCACTGACTCGATCAGCGTGCTTTTAGCATCTTGCGTGTGATATTTTCTTAACATCTTAATTAAAAGTGCAAACTGCACGAATGAGATTCACTTTCCACACATCAAGAGTAAAAAGGAAAATTATTTCTCATTTAAAACATGCAAAACTTCGATTCATCTTTTTTTTTAAAGCCTCGTTCTGTTGCTGTTAAGATAAGATTCATGTGAATATTATTTGATGTGAATTAATTACTGGGCTAAGAAAAGAAAAACACATTTAATCATATTCGTTTGATTAAATTTAATGGATTATTAAATTCATTATCGCTATTGGCAAAATGCACGTATTCTATCTAAGGATCTCGTGCTGCCAATCCAATATGACTGGTTCTGGTTTGAATCGTTTTAAGGGATCTGTACAGGGAATGAATTAATTTTAGTTAATTGAATAAAAAAATAAATACGAATTCTGTATCTCACTTATCATAGCGTAGCGTTGTTCATTTTGCAATGCCGCATAGTCAATATTTGGCCCTGTTACATATTGTGCAGTGGTCGTTATCTCTGGCGTCCATATTTCATCTGATGAATCCTTTAACAGGATAAGCAGAGCTCTAAACTGACTTTGTATAGCTCGAGCGTGGTCATCTTCGAAAACTTCTAGCAACGCTTTGCAAATATCACGTATATGAGCTTGTTGTTCATAGACTTTGATTATGTGATTGTGCAGTGAATCAATTAGAGCGATGTCTTCGAATGGATTGCCCTCCTTCAAGCTTAGCAATTTTCTTTCGTGTTTCCTGCGATTCTTACTCGAACGAAATGTTTTTCTATTAAGAATGATATTGCATTTTGAAAAATGCAAATTTTGTAATTTAAATAAATAAGGCTTACCCTGTACCTCGGGAACTTGCTGTGTATCTAGATGAATGCATGCTTGTTGTATCGGAAAGAAGATCACTTTCATCGACTTGACCACTGTCATCTAGATCTTCTAAAGCGGATTCTTTGGATTTCTTTTCTCTGACAGCGAGCAAGCGAGATTTTTGGTGGAGGAATAGCTCTCGATCTGCATTCAAATTTGATGCAAGAATATTTTTGTAGACGAGGAGTTCAGGAGTGATGACGGATTCTGGAATAAGAAACAAGAGTTGGATAAGGTATGGGCGTGCTTACAAAAAAAATGAAATTTTAAATCAAGGAAATCATGATAATATAGAAGGTTTATTGGCTGAAGTCCTGGGTTTGCCCTGTGGTCGACGCAAAGCGTTTTCGGAAAACGCGACTTGCTCTGAAGGTCAAAATGAGCCCTGGATTTGCCCTCAAAGCACTCCAAAAAAGCCCAAGGTTTTTATTTTCATAAAACGCATTAAATTTTTCACTTAGGTACTTAGTTTGTTTTCAGTTTATCAAACAACGAGAATGAAATTCAGTGTGAAGCTGTGAAAAATTTCTTCATTTCACATTTTTACAGAATGACGATACGATGATATAGCATCACAATGTGGAGTAAAATTTCGTTATTCGTGGATGCTGATTTGTCATGACATGGTACTTATGAAGGTTCTATACAAAATGAAAATTACATTCAAATTTGACACGGTGTTATTATGGCCCGATATTTTCTTACTGTTTATAAAAAAAAATTCAAAACCATGAAATATTTATGTGTACGGAGAAGGAAAGGAAGTGCATGATGATGTATAACATTTTACACTATGATCTTGTTAGCATATGACCACACTATAAAAAATATGAAATCACAAGAAATTTGTTACAGTGTAACAACTGAAAAGTAAAGCATATGAAGAATTTGGTGGCACAACAAAACTCGAGGAGCTTTGGAGCTCTAAGCTTCGACATAGTGAACAAGATTATTTCTGACTGTAAATATAGATCCTGATAACGACATTTGGATTTTCTAGTCAAAGAAGCTTCAGAGAAAGTGGAGGCAGAGGATGCAGAGTTCAAGCAAGTATATGTATAAGGTGAATAAAGATATTCGACCAAATAAATGAGATCTGGCATTGGGGATCTGAGAATCTTAGTTTCAAAACTTTTCGTGATGATAATCACCCCTATTACCGATCTCGTCTCGTCTCGTCGTCAACTCTCGTTTTCTCTGTCGTGTCGTTTTTTAAATGGCATTCCATAACTTCTTCGACACGAAAAATACGTAATAGATTTTAAAAGGACTAATAACTAATAACCATCTGCCAAAATCAAAGAAATTAAAAGAAAGTTTGAATAAAAAATCATTGTTTAGAGCTTGAATGCGGTTGTACATTATTTAGCACTTAAATAAATAGGATATTGAAATTATAAGTATAGAAATGTATTAAAGCACAAGTAGTGAAAGTGAAGAAGATGTAGAAGAAGGAGTCCGGAAAGAAAAATCGATTATAAAAAGAAAACAGATACGGCACAATTAAAATCCATTAGACTTGCCTGATTCAAAGTGAGTTCACACTTTTATCCCAATAGTTGCTTTTAAATTAAACTTTTGTACGATTTAAGCAGTTCTTTAGATTGACAAAAGAAGCGTTCAAGTATTTGTTGGATAAAATAAGTGATTAAATAAGGATTCGGCATGATGAACGCATCAATTCCAATCATATTGAGACTTGCAGTAACCTTAAGAGTTTTAGCTGAGGAAAATTACCAACACGGCGCCGGAAATGACTTCATTTTGGGACTAGTTCAACCAAAAGTTAGCAAATTTTTCAAAGAAATTATCAACGTCATAGAAAAACATATTTGACCCAAATGGATTCGTTTTCGAATGACACCGGCCGAAAAATCAGAAGCAAAGCTTTATTTTTCAAAAAGACTGGATTTCCTGGTGTCATCGGATGTATTGATGTTGCCCTTCCCTCTGCAGAACTTTACCTCGATGTGTATGCAGTCTGCGTTTGCAATGATGAAGGAACTGGTGTGGCAGTTGCCAAGGGGTTAGGAAGCAAAATGGACTGCGATATATCAACGGTGTTTCCGCTCGGGCTTTTCCTTTTTTTCTATATCTAATAAAGTTGCTACAGCTTTTTCCAGTGGAGAAAAAATTTTTTTGTTTGGAACTTTTCCAGTCGCATTTAATTCTTTCGAATTGTGTATCATTTTTTTTTTTTACATTATGCTTCATGTCGGCCCAAACATCCTTTTGCCAGCCCTCCCTGTCTCTTACTGGAAGACCCTTGCTTTTAAGCTGCTCCGCTATCGCAGCCCTATATAATAATAATTGAACAATTAAAATATAAGGATCTTCTACTGGTCGTGCTCCAATTCATGTTAATAAAATTACAATAGATACTATAATTCAAAATAAAATTTATATTGGTTTTTTAAATTCCCTTAAAAAAACCTTTAGCTAACTTTCCTCCCCATCAACTTGACGAGCGTCTCAAACTGGTTTTGGTTTGTCAAATTCAAATACAAGTCAAACAAATGTTTTATTAGTTATAAAATTTTTCAAAATAAGTTCATTGAACAAGGATACTTGCTGTTTTGCGGCCTTCCATTTCTATTTCGCGATCGAATTTGTGAACGAGACATATCAACGTTTTTTTTTGTCGTCGTCGTATTTTTTCGACTAGTGGAATGAAGAATAACTGCATTCAACGACATTTGAAGTTTACAGAAGACTGCACAAGACATCAAAACGAGTGCACAAGATCGAAAACGATTTATGTAATACAGATTGTTTCGTGTCGTTTTCGACATCGGTAAAAGAGGTGAATATCCTGAATCAAATCAGCAGGAGTCGATGTGATGTTTAAAGCGAAGCTATATATAAAAGGTCTCAATAATCCGGTGTGTTGTAAGACACAAAAAAAAGCTAGGTTAGGTTAGGTGGAAGTGGCTGTCAGTCAATGAGTACATTGCCTAACACACTTAGGCCGCAAGGGCCCATTGTGATACCACAGAGATCAGCAAGTTAATCACCTACTGATCTCAGAAACCCGATGTAAGATTAACGAGTTGATCACTTATTAATCTTCCATTACGGGACTAGCCGGTTAATCACCTGCTAGTCGAACCACGTGGAACTTTTAATGTATTTTGAAAGACTTTTAGGGTCTATGTAAGCTAGGTCGCTAGTATCATCGAAGAAGAATTCACCGAGATGAGTTTTCCTCCTATGAAGTAGTGCAGGGCATGAGCAAAGAAGGTGTTGAACGGTTTCTTCCTCCTCCTCGTCCATGCAGCTCCTGCAGAAATCATTGGAAAACACACCAAGTCTTTTGGCGTGTCTCCCTATTAGACAGTGTCCCGTAAGAACACCTATGGTAGAACCTAGATACAGACGGTTCAGGGCCAACAAACTCTTCGAGCGTTTTGAGTCAACACACGGCCAAACTTTTTTGGTTGCAAGGCAGTTGTTACTCTCAGTCCATCTAGTGTTTGTTATCCTTGAAGCGTCTTGTCTAAGTAGGAGTTTACATGTAGCGATAGGTACACCTATGTTGTTCCATTCTGAGCGTAGGGAAGTGGTCGTGCCCTTTTTGGCTAGTTCGTCTGCCATACAGTTGCCTGGTATGTCCCTGTGCCCTGGCACCCATGAAAGGTGAATGTTAAACTGATTTGACATCTCCCTCAGAGACATCTGACAATTTTGGACCGTGATGGATTTTGTAGAGACAGAGGCAAGAGATTTAAGGGCAGCTTGGCTGTCTGAGAAGATCCGAATATCCGTGGAGGATATGACGTTTTCTTTGAGCCAAGACAGCACCTCCTTAATCGCCAGAATTTCCGCTTGGAACACACTACAATGATCGGGTAGGCGGAAGAAAAAAAAAGCTAAGGATAATTCAATCCGGTTAAATCTCCGGTACCTAAATTTGCTTCCCAGTATCAGCAAGGTATTTGAGAAGGTTTTCAAAAGTACACTGTCCGCATGATACATACATGCCGCGCCTAATTTAATACCAGATATTCAATGGAAAATGCTAAAAACCATTTTACAGATTCATGCATGATCTACTTAAGGAATGCATACGATACCTTAGATGGCCTTTTTCATACGTTTCTAACACCCTATTTGATTATTTTTAGCTTCTCCCAAAAACTCGTCTGCAAAAGTTAGCAGAAAGCTGATGAGTAATGAGAATGACCATTGATTAGTGTAGTACATCGGCATCTAGCAATGTGACTGTTTTACAAACAACTTGAAAGTTGTGTGAAAGTGGTTCGTTCGTGAAATGGTTCGCCGTCGGTAGAGCCAACTGCAAGAGCGATTACTTCTTCGACTAATGGCCCCTGATTTTAGGGCTTATTACCTCAATATAGAATATGTATGTACTTGTACATGGATAAAATACTTTGTTACAGTCGATTTGTTCCACTGGCAGCTTTTCTCAATTATGATATGTAGGAGTGGTACAGACAAATGAAAGGAAATCTGCATTTGTTTGGCCTCGGACAACACAATTCAATTCAAAACCGGGAGGTTGGCCGACGCATTCTGAGGTCAACGCGGCATACCACATGAGAGGATCACCAGTGTCAAGTGGATCGCAGCCTGGGAGAGCTGTAATCCCTTCAAGATCATGATGTTCGTAGCGCCGGAAAAAGAAAGAAGAAGAAGAAAAGAGGGGCGGATACAGGACAGAGGACACGTCAAGTTAGGCTACCTTTAGTTAATTTAATATTGCTGTACATAATTTTGTTGGTATGTAAGTAAGTTTAATCAAATACAAATAAAAATGAACGTAATAGGTCCCTACTACAACTTTTCTCACTTAGGAGAAGCACTTTTCATGGCAGTGTTATTGCCAATTCCTCGCGTTAGGCAATACCCGTGAAAAAACATTAGATGTTTCTTAAATTCAAACTTTCAACCCCTAAGTAATAAGCAGGCATGCTGACCACTGTGCAATTGAGACTCACAAAATTTCTTTTTTGCATCGGCAAATTAATCTATTTTTATTGTTAACTAAAACTTACCCAATAAATGTGTGTTCTCCATTCTAGCTTCGTAAATGGCTCTCAAGTACAGATTTCCCTTCAAGAGACATGAAATGCCTTCACAAAAGTTGTTTCCATATCTCTTAAGCAGTTCAAATGCTTCTTCGCAGCGCCCATGTTCAATTAATGAGGGCACCAAGGACCTAGAATAAGTGCAACCTTATCAATATCTAACAAACACAAGTTTCAAAAATTTTGCTTACAACGCAACTTCTTGCGGATAGACTCCTTCCATTTTTGTTAAAGCTAAACAGCGCTGCCAGTCTAACACATGCCGGGCACATGCTACAGCTTGTGTTAATGCATCAGCTCGTTCATACATTAAACTAGCATTTTCAAACTTTCCGTTTTCTCTCAGATAATCGCCATAAGCGTGCGCCATTTTCTTATAACACAAACTATTTCCTTTATAAGCCGATAAAGCTTCTTTGTATAAGTTGTGCGTTTTTATCAGGGACAAAGCTTCTTCATATCTTTCTTCACCACAGCGACTGATATGAACCAGAGCTTTGTCAAACTTCTTAAGATGGAAATCGATTTTGAATTTCCTGTAATTCTCTTCGAGTGCTTTCAATTCATTTAGAAGAGGTAGGAACTCTCTTGGATCTTTCTGAGACTTTTTGGCAACCATAAGAACCAAACTAAAATTGTACATTCCCAAAGCTACGTCATAAAGTTGATTAACATCCACCAAATAGAGAAGATACTTTAAGGCATCATCAGCACTACAATTACCATCTTCTTTTCGTTCATTCCAGATTATTTCCAGTGCTTTTTCAACGTTGCCACATTTTACATGTGCCGTAATTATCGGCAAGAGGAACTTATTTACACCTTGAGCTTGCATTTCTTCACGAAGTGCGCTACAAACGTGCACCACTTTGTTTTCTAAGCGAAAGCCCTCAGGATATTCGCGCATCAAGTCCGGATAATTGCTGGAGTACATTGTCAAAGTATAATCCTGGTTTTGCAAATCAGTTAGAAACAAATTCAACCACTGTGGCTTGACTTGTTTAAGAAAATCTTTCAAATTCAATAGGAACTGTCCCACATTATGATCGCAGATTATGTTCAAGTTTATTCTTTGCTTCTGCAGCAAAGTCATTGCCTCACTGTATTGCTTTCTATTAAGCAGTGTACCTACCGTCTCCAAACACAAAACTCGTGGGTGTATAGCTTCCAAATTGCCTCTTGGTAACTGAAGTATTGTCAGCGATCCATGCGGAACTATTGCTACAATCTTAGCTCCACGTTCGATTTTGCGCTCACTAACTATCTTCCAATCGTTTAGCCTAGTAAACTTCATCACAGTTAGTTGGGTAAAAACGAGATAGTTAGAGACTATATGAAACGATGTTACTTCGCTCGAAAGAGTCTTAGAATTTACTCGCAGGCATTGATGAACATCTAATGATACAACACCATATGTATCGTTGTGTTTAAAGTATTTAATTTTATCACAAATTTGTCCAGGATTGCAATAGGGTTTCACATCAATGCTATTACTAAATGATATCTTTGAAATCATTCCATCAGTTGTTTGTGCAACGACTTCAGATTCATTTGCTTGTTCAAAACAACACACATTTTCTTCTAGGACTTTTTCATTAAGAAAACCCAAAGGAAAACTAACATTTGTCGCGGTAAGTTTCGACTTAATTCCGATACTGTGAATCCAATAGACGTAAAGACTTGATGCAAATACAAAACTATAATGACCCAGTGGTACTGCACAAGGTGCCATACTAGTTTGGTATGTTAATTTGAATGTCTTATCGCCAACCAAGTCATAGGTGAGTAAATTGTTTTTTGCATCGTATACAAGAATTGATAAACCATGATTCTGAATCCTTTTGTTACCAGAACGATCCCGAATCCTTTTGTCAACAGAACGAAAAACGCATCCGTTTATGTATTCGTCGCATAACAGCTCAAAGCTGCACATAGGAGGTGGGATGATACTTTTGCAAAAGTCTGTGATTAGAAGACGTTTGCCATCGATGACTGCTACCAGAGCGTTACCATTGAGTACTGAAGTGCTTGATTTGAAACTATCAATTTTATAAGTCCAGCTATAGAAAGAAAGAAATTTCAATTTCAATTTATTACAAAAAACGTGTACAAGTAAGATATGTTATTCTATAGCACTGTTCAATAATATAATTTAATAAACCGAGGCTTAAATTGTCTTACCATGTTTATTAAACAAGGCCGACACCTTGTACTTATAGCAGTGGTAGAAATGAAACAAAATTTACTGCCATTTGGTAGTCAAATTTATGGGAGGTAGAGTGAAAGGCGGCAAAGTGATAATGTGAATTTGTCACCCAGCAACAAAAGGTTCTACTTACAAATCAAATTTATTATGGAAACAGTGGAGGAAATCAAATAAACAAGGGTTACGAAGATTCATTCAAAATGCAAGGATCACATCATAAAGTATGTGGGATTGCCTAACTTGTTCAAAAAGAGCAAAATCATGGCTAGGGGTTTTAAAGGGACACTACCAAAAGGACAAAAACACTACCAACAACCCAAAGAAACATGGCGGTGGAATGATGAAGTGTTGATAAGGAAGAAAAAAGTATCTTTTAAAGCATGGCCAGAATGCTCCTCAGATTATAAAGAATACAGCAATGGCAAGAAAGAAGCGAAGAAAGAGTGCGCCTAACGCCAAACAAATATAACGGAAGGAATTTACCGGGAGATGGAAGAGGTTTCTGCGCCGGGTGCTGATGCAAACCAAGCTATTCAAGAAATTCGTCAAAAAAAACTTGAATAATGGAGCAAAAATCTTCTAAATAGCCACTCAAAGCAGGAGAAAGGAGGGAAGGATAGCCTCTTGTGGATGATGCCAAAATTCTGCACAGCTGGCAGACAGTAGGTGTGTTTCTTTACTGAAAATTCGCACGAAATGCACCGAAATTCGGCGAAAGTCAGTCAAATACCGTTCCAGCACAGCGATTTTTCGTAACAGTGTACAAAAAAAAGTGCTCACGAGAGAGTAAAATATTTCCCCACCCTGTGAATTTCTGCCACCTAAATTTCTGTGGGCAGAAATCGTGCACAGCCAAAACAAATACAACAACTACTGTCAAACAGACGTTTTTCCAAGCGTTGCTGCGAATGTTTGTTCAAGATTGTGATGGGCTTTTGAACTAACAGTTTCTTTGAGAGTACTTTTTAGAAGTTAATTTATCGGAAATACACGACTTCGCAGTCGAAGAAATTAAACTGGCAGTTAAGATAAGAAAATTATGAGGGCATCGGGCTTAGATGGCTTACGATTCTCACCTCCAAGGTTGCTATAAAGGTGATAGTCTGCCTAAGCAATGGAGGGAAGTCACCTTCTACCAATGTACAAAAGGAAAAGATACGCAAAATCGCGATAACTACCGTTCGATGAAGTTGAAAAAGAATAAAGCTATCTAATAACCAACACGGGTTTGTCACGAGCAAGTCAACAACAGATGCATTCCTATGTAGAAGGATCCCAATAGATAGTTATCGTCATTCATTAGATCATTTGAAGATTTGCATGTTACGATTTCGAAAAAACTTTCGATCGACCACCACGAGATTTTATATAGAAAGCCCTCATACACCGAGGAGTTCCAGAAGCCTAAGTGCGGATAATTCGGGATATGACAGAGGTAAGATGTCCAACTTACTTACTTACTTAGGTGGGCATTACAGTTCGGGGTGAACCTGGGCCTCAACCAACATCCTTCTATAACGACTTCGATTTCGGGCGAGCTCTCTCCAGTTTCGCACTCCAAGTCGGTTGAGGTCTTCATCCACTTGATTGCGCCACCTAAGACGAGGTCTTCCCCTTCCGCGATTTCCCTGCAATGTGCTTTCGAACACCCGACGAGCCGGAGCGTTTGGGTCCATCCGCTCTACATGGCCCAATCATCGTAGCCTCGCGATGCGTACTCTTCTGGCTATGCCCATGTCGCGGTACAGCTCATACAGCTCGTTGTTGTATCGCCTTCTCCACACATTGTTTTCGCATACGGGACCAAAGATCATTCGGAGAATTTTTCTTTCGAAACGACCAAGGGTTTCCTCATCCGCTTTCGATAAAGTCCATGCTTCCGCGCCGTACAGCAGGACTGGGATGATCAAGGTCTTATACAAGGTCACCTTGGTTTTTCTAGAGAGGGTTTTGTTTCTCAATTGCCTTCTTAACCCAAAGAAGCAACGGTTGGCAAGAGTTATTCTCCGTTTGATCTCCGCATTAATGTTTTGTCCGTGTCTACAGCGGATCCTAGGTAGACGAAGTCCTGTACTACCTCGAAGTTATGTCTGTCTATTGTGACGATTTGTCCAATTCGTCGATGTTCTGTGTCCCTGTTTGATGACAACATATACTTCGTTTTGCCCTCATTAACCATCAAACCCATTTTTGCCGCTTCTGTTTCAATACTCGCAAAAGCACCTATGACATCACGCTTTTTTCTTCCCATTACGTCAATATCGTCTGCGTAGGCGAGTAATTGTACAGACTTTTGAAAGATTGTTCCTCTGGTGTTGACGTTTGAGTTTCTTACAATCTGTTCAAGTATGATGTTGAAGAAATCGCATGACAGTTTGTCGCCTTGCCTAAAACCTTTTTCGACATCAAAGGTCTCGGTGAGTTCTTTACCGACCTTGACGGAGCAGCGTGAATTCTCCAAAGTCATCCTGCATAGTCGTACGAGTTTTGCAGGGATGCCGAAACTAGACATGGCTCTGTACAGCTCGTCTCTGTAAATACTGTCATACGCGGCCTTGAAATCGATGAAGAGGTGCTGAATATCGATATTATGTTCTCGGGTTTTTTCCAAGATCTGCCATAATGTGAAAATTTGGTCTATTGTGGACTTCTCTGGTCTAAAACCACATTGATAAGGACCTATCAAGTTGTTGACGTGGGGTTTCAGACGTTCACATATTACAGCAGACAAGATCTTATAAGCGACGTTAAGGAGGCTTATCCCTCTGTAATTGGCGCAATTGTGATTGTCTCCCTTCTTTAGGATCGGGCATACGATACTTAGGTTCCATTCATCGGGCATGCAAGATGTCCAACTGGAGTCACCAAAACATTCAGTCACTGTAGTTATACACCGAGGAATCGTCTTGATTCCTTTGATTTTTGTTACAGTCCTTGGCTGAAAGATAAAGTACAGAACACCAAACTACATCAACTATTCTCTGCTGACGATGGAGATATCATAAGTAAAAATATTTCTACATCCCTGCAAAAAGCACTTGATGTAAGGGTAAAAGTCTTAGAAGGTAGAGGGTACCGTAGTAGTCCAAAAAGACTAAATACTGTGTTGCAAACTTTCTGATCCAGACATTTATTTGAATGGAAATTTACTTCTTTGTAAATATCTGGAATCAATGATCAATAGTGAAGCACCTTGTTAAGACGACATCAATCATCGAGTAAGCGTAGGTTGGATAAAGTGGCGTGAAAACTTCACAACCATTATGTGAAAGAAAAATGTCTTTTGAGCTGAAGGGAGGACTCAACAACGCGGTAATGCGTCCAGAACTCACATACGGTTCACAATATTAGAGTAAATTCACGGCAACTGAGGGTGAAGATGCTCCGCATGACACCAGGGGCCTGTAACATAAAGCTGCAAATCTACAAGTCGCGAGCCACTTGTAAAGGGTGGTTAAATTTTAAGGGCCGATGTTGAATGTGAACCACTAAACGTCAAGTTTTTTTCTGCATTTCATTCGACATTTCTCAAATTCAGACTAACTCAATTTGAACCATGGAAAGATAAACAGTCGAGCAACGCATAAAAGTTATTCAGGCTTATTATGAAAATGGATGATCAATTTTCAAAGGAAATCATCTTCAGTGATAAAGCACATTTTCGCCTTAGTGGATTCGTCAATAAGCAGAATTGCCGCATTTGGGCGAATGATAATCCAAGAGTGATTGTCGAAAAACCGGTGCATCCACAAAAGTGACTGTTGTGGGTTTATGCGCTGGTCAGGCAGCTACTGTGAATTTTGTTCGCTATCGTGACAAATTGAATGGCCGTGTTATCTCACGTGGTGGTGATGTCAATTGGCTGCCAAGATCATGTGATAAGACACCGTTAAACTGCTGGGGTTATTTGAATGAGAAGGTGTACGTCGATAAGCCAGCAACAACTCAAGAGCTAAAAGATGGGATAATTCGACACAAAATTCCGTGCATACCGTGGAAACATTCACGTCAAAAATACCAACTTGGAAAAATAGAGCACGACCGGCTTAGTTGGTATTGTCATGTTCAAAGAAGAGATCCACAGACACAATCTAGCGCTTTTCATGAGAATTAATTTACTAACTTTGCCAATTCCTCGCGAAAGGCGATACCCGTCGAAAAACAATTTTTCCTCCATTGGGATTCGAACTACGAAACTCTGGGTTAACAGGCGAACATCACGCCACGGGTACCACAGCCATGTTCTCGAAATAAGAAAAAGAAAGGCAGACCAAAACACAAATGCAAAAGACAACTGCAACGAAATAGGAAAAGGAAAAAAGAAGAAATTGTTTGATTTAAACAGCAAAATATACAATTTTTAAATTTCTCTCTATTTTATAGAAGTTGGTAGGGAGTTCAAACTTTAGTAACGTGTACAAGAAATGACCTGAATGAATTTAGAAAAGTGCACGAGGGTAAGACTTATCTGTTGTTCTTGCTGACTGCCAAAGTAGAATTTTTTCAGTTCAGAAGTTGCCGTGAAGTCCGTACTTATTGGTTTTCAGTGATAATGATCTCTTTAAAGTATGCGCAAAATGATAAACAATAAACAATCAATTATAACGTTACCTGTAGCACGCCAAAGTTCCATTTGGCAAAACAGCATACATTTTCCTTTCCTCGCCGATTCTGTTGTCCCAGACAAATGAGCACAAAATACTTTCAAAACAAAGTGTTTGTTTTAAATACCAATGGTAGTTTCCTATTGTGTATAAGTACAAAGTACTCCTTCCTTCGACAACAGTTTCCACTGCTAAAATATCCGAATTCGCACTCCATTTGAGGTTAACTACCGGTTCAACATCAAATTGAAATGGAAGGACAATCTCCCGGTGCCGAAGTCCATTTTTTTCAAAAAGAGCAATTGTACTTTTATTTGGTAACTTGTGTGGAACGGCAATCCATGTACCAGAGGGCCTCCATGCTATAGCAGGCCACAAATCGTTAAGCTTCTCCGACGTGAATTTTAATCCTCCTTCTTTATCAAAAACTTTGAACAATCTACCGAGTCTTCCTACAAAAGTCACCGCAAAATATCTTCCATCTTCCCTCCAAGATATATCAATCGATTGTGGCAGCTCTTTGATATTGTCAGGAATGGTAAAATCGGTCTTTTGTTTGGCTGCCGTTTTGCCTTCAGATCCATGAAATTGTGTTTCTTTTTTACCCCATCCAACAGTAATAAATTCATTTTCACCAAAAAGATCATCGTCTAATTCGACTTCGGAGATAGGATCGAAATTAAATGTCATAACAACGACTTTGCGAAAAGTTGTGACGAAAGCAACGACTTCTTGATCAGGAGACCAAACCATTTTTTCAATTCCTCCATCACAAAAAGAAACTTCATTTGAAGTTTTTGTTTCAGGATTGATAAGAAGTACTTCTCCAGCATCGGTAGCAATGCAAATTTGATGCTCTAGAGATAAACATTCACAAGAAACTACTCCAGTTACATCAGTTATAAGGTCAAGTGCTTCAGTCTGTAGATTGTACGAAAAGAGTTCCGTGTCGGTACAAATGAAGATAATGTTCTTTTTTGCACCACTAGAATCCATAACGATAAACTTTGCATTTTCAATGGCTGTACTGTAACTTTTAGTGCAGCTTATTTTTAAATTCTTCATGTTGTTATTTAACACTTATTGCGATTAATTAAAACGAAAAACAATTCAAAATCAACAAAAGTTCCCAGTCAAAACAACGTGCTTGTGAGAAATGTCAAAAGTTAAACAGTCATTCAGCGTTCAGCTTTTCAGCGCGCTGAATCACTGAAGGTGTGTTTACTTTTGTGTTTGGGTCAGTTTAGGTTTAATTAATCATTTGCAGCGGCTGTTTCGAAATTTCTTTAATAAAAAATTGCATTGTCGTCGAATCTCAGTAATTCATATTACCTTTCTGAAAACAAATACAAGTTAGTACTGAGCATTCACTTTTTATTATAATTGATAGTATAAATAAATCATTATTTATTTAAAGAAAACATCAACTCAAAACTTTTTTTTCATATGGGAACACTACTAGGTTAACTCAAACCATCATGGAGTGAGACCTACATCCCGATTCTTTTCAAAGTCACTGATACCTAAGAAGTCACAATTTTCAACTCAACACTCAAATTGTGGTGTGGTTCGCACCAGGTCATAAGGACCCAGATTCCGTAACTTTTTAGACGATTATCGTTCAATCGTCTATCGTAAATTGCGTCGTCAAAAGAATGTGTCATACAGTCTTGCTTTCAGTTTTTAGTGGAAAGCTATTTTACTATCGTTTTACAAATTTTGGCAACATCTTCATGGTCTTAAACACGTTTTTTCACTGCCTAAAATTCAGACGATAGTCGTCTAAAACGTTACAGAGTCCGGCCAGAGTCTGTGACTTGTGACTTTTTACCAGAATCGAACTGCTAGTTTAACTTCAAGTGGGGACATAATAGGTGCGTTTTTTTGCACGCGCATATACGCTTGTTAAAATTTTTGCATGCTAAAAACAACAACAAAATAAGCGAATAGCGAGGATAAACATCTACGTTTATTTCTGAAGCGAATATAAACTGCAAGTGCTACCAAGATGGTGTAGATGAATTTTTGGAAATGTCAAAAAATTCATTCAAAATTCATCCGTTTGACAAAGCAAATAAAAACAGATTCGGATGTTTTTTTTTCTCATTTACCAATGCCTGAATCCTGAAATGCTGAAACTTAAGGACTACCTCAGCGGTGTTGGAGACTTCCTGGACGTGCTGGTAGTTAGCGGCTAAATTGGCAAAGGAAAGTGAACTGGGATCTACGGAGGCTTTCTATTGGCCTGCTACGACGCCGACAACGAGGAGTACCAGAGCATTTGCAAAATTGGAACAGGTAAGATTGCCACAGTGTCTCTATTTCAAGAAACTTCTAAACCGCTCTTAAAGGTTTCAGTGACGAAGACCTTCAAACGCATGCTGAGTTCTTCAAAAAGCACGTGATCAAGACGCCCAAGTCATACTACCGCTACGACAGCTCCCACGAGCCGGACGAGGAAGATTTCTATTAAAAGTCGAGTTTATTTTTAATCGTTTGTTAAGCGTATGTATGATTGTGGTAGAAACTAATAAATTTAATGAAAAACTAAACATCGACTGTTTCCTTCTGGTTTTTGTTACGCTCCACTTCACGCATGCTTGTCCAGATGTAACCACCGGGCTTGGTGTCGTAGTCCATCGAGTCTGGCGGTGGAAATGGTGTCGTTTTGTCATGGTAGTAGCTGCTGGGAGCATGCATCACAAACTCGAGACATGAGATCTTTCGTAACTGTTCTTCGTCGAGGCCTAAGAACACAAGAAACCATCACTTTGAATCCTTGAGATTGTTTCACAGAGTACTTACTGATCAGGTACGTGCTGGGGTCAAAACAATCGTTGGGATTTGGACTCGACCAATGGTGTATTTAAATGCTTTTGTGTAAGGACACAGCCATCCACTTGAAGGCTAAAAAGCATTAATGGAATCCCTACTCCCTCACATCTGCATCACATCTGTTTAAGTTATGTTCTGGTGGTGTTGCAGGGTTAGGTGCGATTTCTGTTAGCACGGTCGTCGATTCTCGAGTTTTAACAGAATCTATGCAGTCTAGGACATGCGATGTTGAAGTCAAAGTAGATGCGGTATTTGTGGATTGCTTATCAGATTCTGGATTCCCCGAAGCCTCTGTGGTGATTGTCGATTGACAGAAGGATTTTCCAACTGATTTGGAACTGGTTGAATCTGTGGTAATGCATTTGTTGGCTTGGTACTTCCTACTTTTGACATACCAGCATTTGTTGTCTGAACACTCAGTTTATCTGGGACTCCTGGATTCACTATTTGAGCTTCTGGTACCTCAGCATTGCTTATCTGGGAAGAAGGTAAACAGGGTAGTTCCACATTTGCTGTTTGGACAGTTTCTGTAGGTATCCTCGACAAAAATTGTATGGTTATACCTTCTTGCTGTTTTCCACAACCGCCATCGTAGTCTACAGTTTAGTACAAACAGCTGTTAAATAAAAATTTTTCATTTATGTCAAATTGCAGTGCTGCCAAATATTTGAATAATTTGGGGAAGCCGTTTTTTTGGGCGAAGCTTATATCCGCGTGCAAAAAAACACGCCTAATATAAAACATTTCACATTAGGGTGGTACCAGGGCTGTCAGGGATTTATCAAAATGGCGCCCTTTTGAAGCACTAATTTTCTGTTATTGGTTAACATTTCTGCGCTAGTTCATATTCAATGACTTTTAGCATTAGTCAAAAGCAAATTAAGGGTTCCTTCTTTGCAACATAAAAATTTATTCATGCGAAATGAAATTATGCCACTTTATTTTTCCAGTACTTGTGAAATTGCAGTGAGTAAGACTTTTTTGTTACAAGGGAGTTTAATACTCTTTTCCAACGGTATTCCCTTTCGCGAGGAATTGGCAAGTCTGTCGAAAGTATACCTACTCACCGTGATATTAAAAGCGCTTTCTCACTAAAGGCGGTATATTACACTATCATATAAATATGGCAAGTTGACAAAAAAATATGGCACGATATCGTCATATAAGTGTGATAGTCATATATGTATGGCAGTATTTGTATGTCTCCATATATATTTGAAAATGATTCTAGAGCCATATATATATGGCGTAGTGTAACACAAAATCATAATTGTCACCATATAAGTATGTTCGTCTTGTTTCAAGTAGTGTAGAAATATATATCTACATATATTTCTTCTTTTTTTTCATTATTATCTCTGTCACTTTTTATTAAAATTTACATCTACATATGTACGAGTATGCATGTGTAATAACATTTCAGATTTCACAAAGCACTCCGTGCATTCAACGTACAAATAGAAATAAAGAAATAACTACAAATAGAGAAATAAAAATAAAAAAACATAGGATGCCGATTGTATGACAAGCGCAAGTCATATAAAATCAATAGATTTTTATATGGCTAGTTCATTATATTCATGCTTGCCATACTTTAAATGGCACAGGTTGTCATATAAGTGTAATAGCGATACTTTTCTTTGTCATATAATTATTGTTTGCCATACAAATTGTTCATATTGTAATGAACACCCAACATTTATACCAATTTCCTAATCGAAAACGTTTAACCGAAAACACAACTGGCAACACTATAATGGAATGGTATAAAATGACAGGCATTGTTTGTAAGCCAGTGTGTGTGAGTGTAGAGATGCTTGACAGCAAATGTGGAAACCATGGAGAAGAAACTGGAACGCTCTAGATAAGTATTGTTCTATATAAATAGGCCGCTGACGCAACGAGCAGTCAGTTTTGATTATAGAGTGATAAAGTTAAGAGTGAAATGTTGTTAACCAGTGATAGTCCAATAGTCGAGTTGAGTTCGAATAAAGATAGATACTGAATAAAGTGGTAGAAATAAATAAATAAAAAGTGAAGTTTTATTTTGCGAACTAAGCGCACGTTACATTGGTGTCAGAAGTGTAAATAAAACTTATTTGACTAATAAAGTGTAAAAAAAAAAAAAAAAGTAAAAGTAAAAAGAAAAATAATAATTATATACAGTGAAAATGGGTAAGTTGTTAGAAGAGCTCAACTGCATTGAGCTTAAAAGTGAGTTAGGTAAGCGAAATCTTTCTAGAGCGGGATCGAAAAATGAGCTCGTCCTGCGTTTGCGTAACTATTTGGAACAGCAAGGGGAAGACGTAAACACTTTTGTTTTTGAAATAGAAGTGGAAGAAGAGGAAGTAAGTGAAAGTGTAGATTTTTCTAGTATGATGAAACTTTTGTTAGAACAGCGAAACGAGCAAAAGAAGGAACAGCAGAATGTTCTCGAACGACTCGAAGTACAACAAAAGAAGCTGATTGAAGAGCAACAGCAGAATATTCTCGGACGTCTGGAAGAGCAGAGAAACGATCAAAAGAAGGAACAGCAGAATGTTCTCGAATAACTGGAAGCACAACGAAACGAGCAAAAGAAGGAACAGCAGAATGTTCTCGAACAACTTGAAACACAAAGAAACGAACAAAAGAAGCTGATTGAAGAACAACGAAACGAGCAAAAGGTGGAACAACAGAATATTCTCGAAAGACTTGAGGCGCAACAGAATGTTTTGGAAGGTCAGAAAAACATTCTAGAAGGCAAATTGGATAACATTGAGAAAAATGTATGTGCCCTAGACGAACGCGTTGAAGGTGTGGAAAAACAGCTTTCTGTTGTAGAGAATCGTTTGGAAAGCCGATGCGATAAACAGTTCTCTGTTCTGACCAAGGAATTGGACCAGATTCGAAAAATAAAAATTCGAGAGTCTGCTGGGGAGTTTACAAAGAAAAAGGAGATGAAACCCCCAACATTTGATGGACAGTCTTCTTGGCCAGTCTACAAGAGACAATTTGAGACAGCCGCGACAACAAATGGCTGGGATGACGAAGACAAGTACATTGCACTGACTCTTGCTCTTAGAGGACCAGCAGCTGAATTACTTCAAACAGTTCCAGCTGGTAAGAGCGGCGATTTCAGTTCTCTCGTGGCAGCTATAGATAAACGCTTTGGAGATAGCCACTTGAAAGAAGTCTTCCGAGTCCAACTCAATAACAGAGTCCAGAAAAGGGGTGAAAGTCTACAGCAGCTCCAAGCAGACGTCGAAAGACTGGTTCACCTGGCATACCCGGATGCTGGAGAAGAAATCATCAACCAGCTTGCTGTTGAGTCCTTCGTTCGTGCCATTTCGGATATAAATCTTCAGAGGTCTGTGCGAACTGCTAGAACACGTACTCTTTCTGAAACTTTAGCATTCGCATTGACAATTGAAGCAGCAGAACAAGCTTCTCATGGAGTACATCGACTTAGAGAAGCCGTAGTCGAAGAGTGCTCGTGCCAAAGAGCTGAAATACAAAAGAACCAGCGGAGCGGACTAGCAAGATGTTGGAACTGCAACAAGACCGGGCACTTACAGCGTCAATGCCGACTACCACCAAATAAAGCCGGTTGTCAACATTGTGGAAGCAAGAGATCCAACCCAGAACAAGGTAACAACAACACCAGCGTTACGTATCAGCCGAGGCAGAGGCTGGTTTCTTGTATCGATGGCCCCAGAACCACCATCCAGGTCTCTCAGACCAAACGAGACAACAAAAGTCTGACTGTGGAAACTACTATTAACGGGAACAAACATGTGGCTACCATCGACACCGGTGCCACAGCCTCCATAGTACGTCGAGACCTGGTAAAGACGACGTGGCTTCATAACACCAATAGCTACCGTCTAAGAACCGCAACGGGAGAAGCAGCAAGAGTATATGGAGAAGTGTGTCTTAAGATCCGACTGGCCGATCTAGTGTTTACTCATCAATTCCTGGTGGCAGATATATGTGACGAGTGCATCATTGGAATCGACTTTATGAAACAGCACGGAGTTATTTTGGACATCGGTAATCAGGTTTTGAAGTACCAAAATAAGGAACTTCCAATGACCTATTCGAACGAAAGTACGTCGACACTGAGGACTGTCATCACGGAAGATCTGATTCTGCCTCCTTCTTCTGAAGTGTTCGTTTGGACAAAACTGGAAGGTGAGTTTGGAAGCCTTCGATACCTAATGGTGGAACCAGACCCAGAGTGTTCCTCCCAAAGCGTCATCATTGGGAAAACACTAGTAGCACCGAAAAACAAAATGGTCCCCGTACGATTACTAAACACCAGACCGTACGATGTAAGGTTGAAGAAAGGAGAAGTCGTTGGACGTTGCGAATCGGTTGCAGCAATTACGAAGATCACAGACGAAGCCCCGAGAAAAACTATAACTCCGGAGGAGCTCAAAACCATCAGAGCTAAAATACTGAATTCATCCAACCTTGATCACCAACAAACAAGGATGGCTGAAAATCTCCTACAAGAGTACACTGACATCTTCGCATCGCAAAAGGGACAATATGGTAGGACACAGTTGGTGCAGCATCGCATCAACACAGGAGATGCAAGACCGATTCGTCAACCCGCAAGACGCCTTCCACTGGCCAAACAAGGCGAGGTTGAGGAAATGATAACAGCAATGAAGAAGGACGGTCTTATTGAAAATTCCAAAAGTCCTTGGGCTTCACCAGTGGTGCTAGTGAAAAAGAAAGACGGAAGCACTCGTTTTTGTGTGGACTACCGAAGGCTGAATGATGTGACTAAAAAGGACAGCTATCCCCTGCCGAGAATCAGTGATACCCTGGATGCTATGGAGGGAGCCCAGTGGTTTTCGACGCTGGACTTGAAGAGTGGATATTGGCAAGTTGACATCCACCCTGATGATCGGGAAAAGACGGCGTTTTCTACAGGTAATGGGCTCTGGCAGTTTAAAGTTATGCCGTTTGGGCTATGCAACGCTCCGGCGACATTCGAGCGTTTGATGGAGTGCGTTCTTCAAGGACTGACGTGGAAAGCGTGCCTTGTCTACTTGGACGATGTCATTGTTTACGGGAAAACATTTGACCAACATTGCAAGAATCTAAAAGCCGTGTTTCAGAGACTTCGAGAGGCTAACCTTAAACTGAATCCAGAAAAATGTGCACTTTTCAAAACCGAAGTTAAGTATTTGGGACACATCATCTCTTCCCAAGGAGTGAAGACTGATCCTGAAAAAGTTGACTCCGTCAAAAATTGGCCAACACCACAGGACAAACATCAACTCCGAAGCTTTCTTGGTCTTGCCACATATTACCGACGATTTGTTAAGAACTTTGCTGGAGTTGCAAAGAGTTTGCATCAGCTCACCGAGAAAGGGAAGCAGTTTAAATGGTCAGGTGAGTGTGAGAAATCTTTTCAGGAACTCAAATACCGCCTCTGTAACGCCCCAGTGCTGGCACATCCAACACCTGGGAGAACATTCATCATCGATGCTGATGCAAGCAACGTTGGAATCGGGGCGGTACTATCCCAAGTGCATGATGGCGAAGAGAAAGTGGTGGCATATTACAGCAAGGTCCTCTCGAAGCCCGAAAGAAACTACTGCGTGACCAGAAGGGAACTTCTAGCTCTTATCTTGGCAACAAAGCACTTCCATAAGTACATCTATGGACAGAAATTCCTTCTGCGGACAGACCATGGTGCTCTGAACTGGCTGTTGAACTTCAAAAATCCAGAAGGTCAAGTCGCAAGGTGGATAGAAAGACTGCAGACTTATGATTACCAGATTCAACACCGCAGAGGAAAGCTGCACTCAAACGCCGACGCATTGTCCCGAAGACCTTGCAAAGAGGATTGCAAGCATTGTAGGCGACAAGAAAACAAAGAAAATATTACCGCTCAGCGACTAAGAGCTGACCCCATATGCGGATGGAGCAATGAGGAAGTGAGGACCGCTCAACAGGAGGATCCAGATATCGAACCCATTCTCGCATGGAAAGAAAATGAAGAGAAACCTGAATGGGGAGACATTTCTGACAGGAGTCCAGTTCTCAAAGCCTATTGGGCACAGTGGGACTCACTATATGTGCAAGAAGGTGTCCTCAGGCGAAGATGGGAGTCCGCTGACGGTAAATCATATGTGATGCAGCTGATCGTACCGCAATCGAAAGCCAGTGAAGTTCTTCGGGAGATGCACGACGGGCCTTCTGGAGGTCACCTGGGAGTTAACAAAACACTGGAGAAGGTGCGACATCGGTTCTACTGGTTACATGCTAGAGATGACGTGGAGAAGTGGTGCCGAACTTGTGACAAGTGTGCTGCAACCAAAGGACCTGGTAGGAAGATTCAAGGTAAGATGCATCAGTACAACGTTGGATCGCCTTTTGAGAGGATTGCAGTAGATGTGGCTGGGCCTTTTCCAGAGACCAATGCTGGAAACAAGTACATTCTGGTTGTAATGGACTATTTTAGCAAATGGCCTGAGGCGTATGCCATCCCAAATCAAGAAGCCAAAACGGTGGTCGACCAGATTGTGTTTAACTGGGTAAGTAGGTTTGGCGTGCCTATGGAACTTCATTCCGACCAAGGGAGGAACTTCGAGTCAAACATCTTCCAAGGAGTGTGCGGACTACTTGGCATCAAGAAGACCAGAACCACACCGCTTCATCCACAATCTGATGGGATGGTTGAAAGATTCAACCAGACCTTGAAAGAACACCTCACCAAGGTCGTAGGCGACTACCAAAGAGACTGGGATAGGCACGTACCGCTATTCCTGATGGCCTATAGAAGTGCAGTACATAGCTCGACAGGACAAACACCATCTGACATCCTGTTCGGGAAAACCATGCGGCTGCCCAGCGAACTTAAATTTGGATGCCCCACAGAGGAGCCACAGGACACGAACGAGTATGTGGATGACCTCAAGGAGAGACTCGCTGACATCCATAAAAGAACAAGGGAACGGATGAAAACCTACAGCGACCGGATGAAGACACGGTACGACACAAAAGCGACAACGGCAGGATTCCAAGCAGGAGATCGTGTGTGGCTTTATAATCCTCATCGTCAAAAGGGATTGTCACCGAAACTTCAGCAGAACTGGGAAGGTCCTTATACTGTTGTCACGAGGATTAACGACGTGGTTTACCGCATCCAAAGAGGATTAAGAGGCAAGTTAAAAGTAGTTCATTGTGACCGGCTGCATCGATATAGTGGCGAGGCTGCAGATGGAATTATTCGGGACGAACAATCTTAAGGAGGGGGCAGTGTAATGAACACCCAACATTTATACCAATTTCCTAATCGAAAACGTTTAACCGAAAACACAACTGGCAACACTATAATGGAATGGTATAAAATGACAGGCATTGTTTGTAAGCCAGTGTGTGTGAGTGTAGAGATGCTTGACAGCAAATGTGGAAACCATGGAGAAGAAACTGGAACGCTCTAGATAAGTATTGTTCTATATAAATAGGCCGCTGACGCAACGAGCAGTCAGTTTTGATTATAGAGTGATAAAGTTAAGAGTGAAATGTTGTTAACCAGTGATAGTCCAATAGTCGAGTTGAGTTCGAATAAAGATAGATACTGAATAAAGTGGTAGAAATAAATAAATAAAAAGTGAAGTTTTATTTTGCGAACTAAGCGCACGTTACAATATATATATGGCATAGTGTAATATCACTAGCAATACGGATAAGATTATTGAATACCCCCATAACTCCAAGAAAGGTAAAGTATATTCAAATCGTAACTGACTTTTTTTATTTTATTTTTATTACTCAGTGGCAGCACTTCGTTACAGAAAGCGAATAGTAGATGGAGATTTTTAGATTTTTTAATTCGAAATTAACTTTATACTTTGTCAACCTGGTAGACGGCCAAAGGCCAAACCCAATATGACTTTAGATTAAGCTTTAAATTGTAAAAAAATTGTATTGAAATAAAAGTCAACTAACTAACTAACTAACTCGTAACAGACTTGCAATACGTTGAATTCAATATCAGAACTACAAGTCAGTTGATACATACTCGCATTTGATTTTATTTCTACTCTGTTCTCAAAAATTTTTTTTGTATTAACAACTGTGTTATTCTAAACATCCGAACAAACAAACATGTCTTACATTCGCAGCAGTAGCATAGAGCATAACAATTTACGGTTTCCATGGTCTCTGCGACTTCATCATTATCGACCAATCATATTCGAACCACAACCTAACATCCTTAATTTGAATTCAGTTCAACATTGTTTCTTGTCTTAATCATGTCTAATCAATTGTATAACGAAACTTGGATACAAACCCAACAAGAGTTGGAAGTTTTGGCAATTACAGATATTGACCAGCAGTCTCGAGAAGTCCCCACTGATAGAACTATACTCCAAACCGCTGTCTACGAATTATATTTAAATTATATTTGTATCTGCAATAGACTCGAAGATATCTACGACAAAATGATACACCCACAAAAACGACTTTTAATAAGGCGTGTCCTTGACTCTTGTTTGGGTCGTGTCATTGAATTGAAGCACGATCTCGTTAATATTGACATGATGGAGTTTAGTTACAATGATGGAGTAATGGAGAAACTGAAATTGACTCCACAAGACACTGAACTACAAATACCACGATACTTTCATCGTGAAAGGGCAAGTGAAATTCAATTCAGGAAAACTGCTATGGATGAAATATTGATAAAATTAGGTTGGCTAGATGAAAATCCACAAGAGGAGAAGCCAACCGAAATTGAAGCAATAAGATTAATTCAAATTCATGAACGCGCCCGACAGGGTCGTTTAAGAGCTCATTTTATGAAAGAAATTCGTCTTCTCAAAGAAAAAAGCAAATCGGATAATGTCCAAGAGAAAAACGATTCAGGTCTTTTGGCCGCGATGAGAATACAGAAAATGTGGAGAGGACATACAGCACGAAGGAAGACACGCCGCAAAAAGGCGGAAGAAATGGTTTTGATTGGTATGATTCCACCTTCACAACGGAAAAAATCAGAAGCTGTTGAACAAATGAACCAGGCAAGTGGATATCATTTTTAGACAACTTCTGATTTTATATCACTTTCTGTTTTAGATGTTTGAGGAGAGGTACAAGACTCAGGAAGAGTTTCGCAAAGATTATGAAAAGGCAGTTGTTCAAATACGTGACGAAATACGAACCAAACAGGGTCCTGCATTAATGGATGACATTGCTGATGAGATCAGACTTTGGATCAAGGACTGCTATGATAAAACTGGAAAACTACCCGATTTCCCATCTGAGGATAGTGGTGGTTCTTTACATATTTTTAGCAGAGCTGGTAAATTCAAATGAGAAATCAGAAAATTTACATAAAAATGTTGTGTCTTTTTTTAGGAACTGAAAGCGAAATGAGTCGATCTTCAGCAAGATCGTCAAAGGAATCTAGAAAAACAAAAGACAAGTCTAAGTCCCCGGCAAGGAGTGGCGACTTGAATGTAGCTGACAATCAGGATGGAGTATATCAACCTAGCCAATCAATGTTTTTGAGTGACTTAAAAAGCCAAATTGAGGAGTAACTTGGAAACAAATTTAAGAACACGAATTATTTAAATTTCTACTCCCTCTGTATTGCAGGTTCACTGAAATATGGAAAGATAACGATGAAACTGGCAATTTGCACCAAAGACACAACGAGGAAATGATTTATGCTGAGAAGTATGCCGAAGTTGAGCTTGAGTTTCGTAAGATCGTCGACGAACTGATGCGACAGGAGCTTGATCTCTTACAGGTATCAAAGTTAATTCTGTAAAGCGGGATGTTTATGTTAGTTTCATATTTTTTGCAGACAGCCGTTGGTAAAAAAGCAAAGAAAAGTAGCAAGAAAACACGACGTTCCGGAAAGAAGGGCAAAAAGAAAAAAGAAAAGGATCTTACCCCAGACCGAACAACGGAATCACTTTTCGAAGAGTTGGTTACAAATGGGATCATCAGAAAATATCCTGAAACCCCTCTTCGGGCCTACCTAGGCGACAAGTCATATACTGCGCGAAGTGGTTTAAATCCATCTGCTGGTGATTTGCGTCAAGTGTTAATCGAATATTGCATTCTTCCCTTGGGATCACAGACTATTCGTAACTCTTGTCCATGCATTCGATCTCTGTTAATAGCTGGTCCAAAAGGCAGCGGTAAAAAGACTCTATTACATGCCGTTTGTACAGAAGTTGGTGCTATTCTTTTCGACTTGACACCTGCAAATATTGTCGGAAAATATCCCGGAAAATCTGGACTCATTATGCTTATTCATTTGGTGCTCAAAGTCTCAAGACTTCTTCAACCAGCTGTTATATATATGGGTGACGCAGAACGGCCTTACATGAAGAAAATACCAAAAACTGATCGTAGTGATCCAAAACGTTTGAAAAAAGATTTGTCTAAACTAATCAAGAACATTGCACCAGAGGATAGAGTTATTTTTATTGGAACATCAAGCTTTCCTTGGGAAGCTGACCAAAAACTATTTCAACAGACTTACAACCGATTTATTTATATTCCAAGACCAGATTATGGAGCGCTGTCGTTTGCATGGAAAACCCTTATGGAGTAAGTTGATAATGAAATTTGAAATGTTCTTGTAATTTGTTGAAATTGTTGTTTTTCAGGGAACATAGTGGAGGCTTATGTCAGCTAGATTGTAGTGTTATGGCAAAGATATCAGATGGCTATACAATTGGATCGGTAAATGCATGTATTCAGGAAGTCTTAACTTGTAAAAGAAAGCTTCAATTGCGAACACAGCCACTTACACATGTTGAGCTCATTAATTCTCTATGGTAAAAAAAAAGTATTTTAATTGTAAGCTTTTAACAGCAATAAAATCTGTGGTTTTTTTAATTTTTCAGTACTAAAGATCCAGTTTATTTTGAAGAAGAGGAAGCATTTGAAGGATGGTGGTCAAAAACACCATTAGGCAGAAGAAAGCAAAGAGCTTTAGATGAAGAAGAAGAAGCAAAAATGGAAGAACAAGTCCAAGCAGCAAAACAAGGAAATGGTAGCAGGAAAAAGAAATAAATTTATATACATAAGCAAAAAATAAAATAGAAAGCTTTTTACTTAAACAAAAATAAATCTTTTACATACTTTTTTAGATGGCAGTTGTTTTTATTATATTCTATTCTTATTAGCGTTGAGAAAGCATCAATATGTAGCTCACATAGGATCTATTTACAAAAATACATTGACGTATTGACGGTACTTTCAGCTCTCTGGTCGCAGTCTGATACCATAGTTTTGAGCACGATTGCAAATTTGGGGAATAAGGTTAAGTCATATTGTTGATTTCAATATAGTCCGCTTTTTGAAAACTAGATTTACCGCTTAAGGAGTGAAATAGTAGTTGTAAATTGTATTCAACCATTCACCCTCATTGTGAATACCAGGAAGTAGTTATTCGGCCATATCGAGGTAACCGTCGGAGCGGAATTCTCTTCGATTTCCTACGATTCGGAAACATTTTGCTTGGTGGTAGTTCTTCGATCAGCCGAACCGATAAAGTTTTTGCTGTGGAAAGCCTTAGTTTCGTAAATGCAGCGCGTTGCCACCGATGACAACTACTTCGAAGCAAAATTGAATTACCTCGATAGGGCCGATTTTATCAGCGTAATTCAATTGGATAGACGATGAAATGAATTGCAGATCTTGAGATTGTTTTCTATTATCTGTCCTACTATTATCTGGGAATTATCTCCCAAACTACCTGTGCCCGCATTAAGAATTACGAAATGCGAGGTAAAGATATCATTGAATAGACAAAATAACGATAGCCATGAATTACGAGAATGGTTTCATGAAAATAATAGAAAGAAACCAAAAACAACCACCAAAGGCTTTCGTAAATTACAGCAAATATTGTTAAATGTAATCGCAAATTAACGATGACGAGGAGTATTATTATTTATAATACGAGCCCTAAAAACAAAATAAATAAGTTGGGTGGCGCAGCAAAGCGAGGAGCCCCAGGGCTTAGCGCATTTCTCACAACCATGCCTTGTGAGGGAATGGAGGCAACCTACAATTTCCTATCGGTTACGAACGGCTTATCGAGAAAGCGCTTTTCATGCCAATGAACTTACTAACGGAGGACTTGCCAATTCCTCGCGAAAGACGATACCCGTGGAAAAACATTTTTGCCTCTTTTGGGATTCGAACCACTAACATCTGGTTGAACAAGCCCTCACTTGTTCAGCAAAATACAGAGGCTGGATTATGGAATAGGATACGAACCGTTTTAAAGTCGATATCTTCTTATCGACTCGCCTCGATCCCTCGATTTGCTGAACTATCTGGTTTAAGTTGTTAAGTTAATTCTCACAGTTCTGTAATTCCACAGCTGGTGTCGAATTACCGCATCAGTGATCGAGTGAGTGAGTACTATTTTTCTTTCAAAATTCACTCTATATTACACAACGTCAATCTGCTGTTCATTTATCAACTTCAATTCGTTCAAATACTGATGAAAGAATATTAAATTGTGGTACTAAAGTGCGCGATAACGCAAGAGTAATGCCAAAAAAAAAAACATAATTCAGTCACGTATTACTCGATCATGTGTGCGGTAATTCGGCCCCTGGTCTTCAGAAAAAGTGTTTTACTGAAACATTTTTCCTTATTATTTTGTTTAAGGCCTAATGCTGTTTATGTTGACCACCAGGTCAAAAAATTATGTTTCTACATTTGTCGCCCTTTGCAAGGAATTGAGAGAATTATAGTGCCATGAAAGGCGTACTTAGGCCGGAGTAGATAAAAGCTCTCGACTCACGAGCTAAAAGCTAGTGTTGCTTTATGGTAACCCAATGCCACAAGTTTTCGACATGGGACCTCGGCACCAAAGCCGAATAGGGGCCCTGTCACTTTGTCAGTTCAGTACATATCCAAATCCAAAGAGTGTATTAACCTTGCAAAAACAGTTGCATCCTGACTGCTTGGGGTACAAAAATGAAGACGTCAGGCTAGAGATCGCACCATTATTTGTAGCATCCTCAAATGTTAAGTAAAATAATTAGGATTTCAATGTTAACAATGATATTTACTAACGAAGTCTACTTCAATTCAAATGTAAAAAGTTTGTTACCCGTTTTACAGTGAATTTCTTTAACTTTTATCTGAAAGTCATCTAAGTTTGTGTTAATCATTTCAGAAACAATATCATTCACCTTGGGTAATTGTTCTTTCAAAAACTTTTCAGAATCACCCAAGCACCAAAGTATACTCGCATGAAACGATGGATCCTATAAAAGGAAAATTCAAATTACAACCAAAATCATTCAAACAAAATTGCTAACCCTCAATTACCTCATAAAATGTATCCAATTGAAATTCTCTCATCACGGTATCCATTTTTTGCATAAGTTGATGAAGTTTTGCAAAGTAATTATCACTGGCCACTAGTCCTACAAATGTTCTAGTCCTTTCTTCATTTGTGTAGACTTTGAGTGATTGAAAATCTAAAGGAAAGCTTAATTACTTTACATTTTCAAAACCTTAATAGAATATGAGTTGTGACATTGACTTACTGTTGGGAAGATTTAAGCGTCTGTTGGAGTGATTTCACGAATGTGTCTATCCAATGATGTCTTAGTACAACAGTTTTCGTGAGACTTAAGTGAATATTTTCTGAGGATCTCAAGTCAAGAGAGTCCTTGAAGAAATTCTGTATCACATTCTGAAGCTCATCCATTATTTCCAAATCAACTTAAGATTCATGTAAGCAAATAAAGTTTTAAAATAAATAAAAAATATTAATCAAAAAGATATTTTCACCTGATATATAGACAAGGGTTGCCCAGTTTCCCCGTTCGTGTTCAAAGGAACGAATACGCCCGTCATGTTTTGATGGATCATCCACTGGGAGGTCATGTGAAACTTTGTTCATGCTTTTGATAGCTGGAGGTAAAGGAAGTCTGTGGAAATAAAATTTAGTTACATACACTTATGGAAAAAGCATGGTAGCACTTCCAATACTGAATGAAACCAATCTTTACGTACAATATTTAATGGCGTGGCTTAGCTATCCACTCCCTTATCTTGAAGAATCTTGAACTTTTTATTGCAAAATGTTGAATTGAATAAATTTGGATTCAAATAATACAACTTGTGACTTTATTTGAATAAATTTATGTTATTATAAAAGAAATTCTTATATCGCCAATAAGCTTAACTGTACGATACGAACCTTTTTGGAGTGTTGAATTTCATTATCTTTGGCTCTGGTTGGTCTTGGTCGTCGTCATTCTCACTTTCATTTTCAGATGAAGAACTATAATTCACTAAGGCCATCATTCAACAGATGAAAAAACTATTGATGTTTAAAGTCTATCTAAAAGAAAAAACTACATAAGGTAAAACAAATTCAAATCAGAAACAATTTACTTTGCTATCAGCTAAAGTTGCAACTTGCAAGTTTGTTTTGTTTTGCATTTTGCAACAAATGTCAAACGTCGAGACAGCTGTTCAATTTTTTTACAAAGTTTAGGGGTACCGTTCAGTGGTAGTGGTAGCATTCGAGGATGAACTCTGATGAGTGATAATCAGAGATAAGAAATTGGCTGCGTTCGGATTCTTACCTAAAGGACTATTCACATGAGCACGACCAACGAACGACGAATAAATAAAGAAATGAGATTTTAAGTACCTTACTAGCATAAATTCCTCACGAATTTTTAAGCAAACGATGGAAACATAGTTCATACTTATTTTTAGGTGGATAAACTTTTATTTTTGTGCCTAAAATTAAAAAAATTGAGAAAAAAAGTTTATTCGTTACGAATAAACATCTAGTAGGTACGAACTGTCAGACTTTATTCTCGTTCCACATACCGTCCACACTCCAACGAATAAATTTTTCGCGCGTGCTTAACCTCAAAATCATTCCCCATTTTTGTTTTGCATGTAAATTGTGTTCGTTATTCGTGACGAATGTAAAACACTCATGTGAATGAAATGTCAAAATTAACGAATTTTCGTTCATTCGTCGTTCGTTGGTCGTTCTCATGTGAATAGTACTTAAGACGAACTAGATACCTTTCGTGACATTTGTTGTTAGTGTAATCCCATGTTAAAAAGCAGCTGACTGCAAAACATCTTTTGAGGGGAAAGCGATCCAAAGGTACCTTAAAAATCATGGTATAGCAAGCTACCCAATTTGAAATTTGAGAACAGCTGACTTGGATTCATTTTTGTTTTGCTTTCTGTCATAGTGCTTTGTTGCAAAATTGTTTTTTGTAAACATAAAATTTAAAATATGGTGCTCCTAATTAATCTAAACGACGTTGTTTACGAAGTAAACGATTGTGAAGAAGTTTGCAATCGAATAATAAGTGGTACGTGTTGTTTGCAATTTTTAAAACACATTTGGTTTGGTTTGTTTTCACTTCGATTTATCAGCTGTTTCTGATTTGACAGATACCTAATCTTAGTCGTTCGAAAACTTACCCGGATACAAAGGTATCCTAGTTATGCTACCCATTTTTTTTCGAACGCACCCATTAATTAGATGGCAAACTTCACACACACATTGAAACTGCCTACAAGCTGATTTCACTACTACTACTTTGAGTACAGCTTCCACGGTTGACTTTACACAAAATCTCACTACTACCACTTTGAGTACAGCTTCCAACACATTCCACCGTTTTATTTCTATAAATTCCACCTTAAGGCCACGTCTGGCTGCCGTTTTGTATTTTGAAAGCAAGAAACATTTAGTAAAAACTTTTCCATATATATTAAAATTGTGAAATTCAAAGCTTGGCCACGCGGGGACTTCAAATGCATACGCACATGCCTAAAACCCGGTCCACCATCAGACCAAAACTGTGAGCATCAGAAGAAACTCCTATATTAGGTGTGTTTTTTTTCTCAAGCCTATAAAGGCTTCATCAAATAGAGAAAAAAAACACGATTTAGCAATTTGGCAGCACTATGTACTTGGCATATGACTTTTGGGAGCGAACTTCAAAATAAATAAATAAAAAATAAAAATTTATACGGTAATTATTTGTTTTTGATTTCTTACTCGCAATTTATATCATATTATACTTTTCTTTTGTATTGAAGGTAACACGATTGAGGCCAGCCAAGAACCAATCAACCTGCAGCTGATTTCTTGCCCAACATGCAATCGCTATGCAAACGCAGGGGGGAGCTGGACATTGGTGACAAAAAGATTCGAGAGCTGGAATGGAAAAGGTCGAAGCTATCCAGTTCACATTCAAACAGTTCGTACAAAACTTCACCAAGGTATTGCTTTTGAAAACTAAAGAAAGCGATGGAGAAGATGCGGAATAAGAGGTTGCTAACTCCGACACTTTTACTGGAACCAGCATTCGAGTGTCTTTCACTTGAATCAATGCTGAGATGAATCAATTGTCCTTTCGTCGTGCTGTTGATTCTGCCTTCCATTGACCTGTTCGGACTATTATGAGAAATGTTATATTTTCAATAAAATTACTGTCCTATGCTCTTTTGATATTTATTGATAATAAAACTCGGTTTTATCAACCAACATCCTATGCATAATTACAGCTAATTTTCTTGCTACTGCTACAATTGCTTTTTTCATTCGTTTTTTTTCGCGACCTCAGTTTTTTAATTTAAATGTCCTCTTGGTAACTGTAAGCATTGTTTGTGCAGCTTCATATAACACACATCTACATTCCGCTGGTCCCATCTTTGATATTCTGCCATGCCGATCAACTTCTCCAGATGAATATTGCCTTGGTGTCAACCATATATATGCTCCAACTATCAGATTTCTCAAAACTTTTGTTTAAATAACAAAATCGATCGAATATCTTTCATAGCATATCCAAATGCTTCCTTGGGATTGATACGAAGCAATAGGAGGGGAATTTGGGAGTATTGGGTACAGGAACTGGAAAAATGAAGGAAACGGAAGTGTCTATGGAAGGAAAGGAAAAATGAAAATACTAAGGTATTGACAAAGGTAAGGAAACGAACTAAAAACAACATGAGGATATCCACACAGTAGTTATTAGGTAGGGTAGGAACTAGGAATTTAGCTATGGTAGCCGGGAAGGAATGGTAGGATAAGGAAAACAACAGAAGGACTGGAAGAGGAACAGGAAAGACACTTGACCGTAGGAGAGGAAAGGGAAGACTGCACGGAATGAAGGCATGGCACGCTCGCGTTGCTCGACTAAGCTCGCCGGAAATAGGGGGGAGTCTTGCCTTCATACCGTACCTCACCGCGTATCAAAAACATAAATCGTGCCTTTGAACTCAAAAAAAAACTAACCACCACCACAAAAAGAACGCGACAACCGTTTCACCTCAATAGATAGCTGCAGATGATGTTGCAGCATGGTCAGTGCCCTCCCAACCTGAAATCTTGTTGACCGTCTTTGCCAAGATTTCCCTACTCTGATTATGCCATCAGGGACCTAGTCATCGCCGTCGACTCACCTACCGCTTTTCACCCCCCTATAAAAGAACTTAGCTTTCCATTTGGTGATATTTGTCACCCATCAAAAGACCAAATTTTTCATTTTTAAAAGCGTGATGAACATTTCTTTTATTTGAGTGAAGTTCAAAGAATACAAAGAACAAGGAACATTATGACTATGTAAAAATAAAAAAAAACTAGGATGAACAATAAAAAAAATCTATAAGTTGGCTAAAGTCACCAAAAAAAAAGAACAATGAGAAACAACAATAAAACCAACAATTATACTCAGAAAAATAATTTTTGAATTCTTATGTTAAATTTCCTGTCGAGTTATTCTTCGGGACGTATTTCAATTTTTTTGTTGTATCCGAAATGGTTGCTGACCTTGAGCCGTGGGTATATAATGGCTCTCGCTTTCTATTCGGCCACGTTCTACTTTACTTCCTGCCTAAATAGAGCTCTACAAAGGGGATATAGTCCAATAGGACGACACTACACAAACCCGCACAGATCAAGTAATCAATGTACCACTTTTGATCCCTTTTTTTTTTTTTTTATATACGACCCCTGAATTGACTAACCAATCGACTCGGTAATTAGACGATATCGCCAAAAAGGTAATAATAAATATATATATGTATATGTAAAAGTATGAAAAAAAAAAAAAATGCAAAAAGAAAATATAGGAAAAATTAAAAATTTCAAACTACAACTACATTAAAAAGAACAAAAATAATAAATAACAAAAATCACGCTTTATCTTAAAAAAAAACACTTTATAGTTCGCAGCCAGTGCTCAGTTTTCGTCCGTTTACCGGACTTAGGGCTCCGCCCCCTCTTGGGCAACTTCTTTCTGGTTCTTGCTCGTTTAACGGTTCCTTTTCTTTCGTCTCTTTACGATTTAAGACACTTTTTTTTAAAAAAAAAACCCTTTTTAATTTCCACGGTTGCGGACTTGTTTGCTTTTTGTGCAAATTTTCTACCCCCACACTTATGTGCTTTTCTTATATTTTTTTTTTTCTGCTTGTATGTAAAATTTACTTGGTGGGCCGGAGATTCCCACGAACCCGTGTTACAATTTTCCTTATTTTCACCGTTTGGAACTGGAGTTTCGGATTTTTCAGCTATTGGTAGCCGCATATGCACTTTCCCTGCAACTATTTAAAACATTCATTACACTCACATGATTACATTACATACAATCACTATTCAATACAAAATAACATCACAAAATGATCAACCTTAAAGACACTTACCCGTGGAACAGGGTTTTTTACTAATTAGGTGTCTTCCACTTTTCATCCAGTGTCTATTTCTCTTTATTCTTCTTTTTTTTCACTAAGAATTTTAGTCTAGCACTACAAAAAAATCAAGTTAATTTACACAAAAAAAAACTACATGAAATTCCCATACCTTTAATGGGTTCGTTAAACAAAAAAAAATACAAGTTGAAATTAGCAAAAGGTTACTACACTTTAACCATCCAGTTTTACTTCCGAACTACAATTGATCAACACTTCATGACAAAAAATTTTGTTAAGTCCCGAATAGTTGACCTACATTCAGTTACCAAAGAGTTGGTGACTTACGGTTGCATAAGCCGACCGCAAGTTTTGTTGGTAACCGTTCCTCAACTCTTTGGTTCAATAACCCTCGATGGCCATGAAACGATGTTATTAATTACACATTCAAAACCAACGTATAACACAAATTCAAACTTATCACGTACACGAACCCTATGAAAACCTCCACCAGATGTCTTTCGCAATTAATCTACCTTACCCTCATTTTCTACAATCAGCTGTTTACTACTTGACAATAATTGTCAAAAAAAAAAATTCCGAAACTTAAATTTTTCAACTTTCAAAGTCCGCGTGTTCGTCGTTCAATTCAACAAATAAAAGTAAAAAAACTACAAAAAGAAACAATATGCGGCTGGCCTCATAATAATAATAAAAACAAAACCACAAGGAAGGAAAAATAAACAAAACAAAATCTCAACAAATCGCCCACAGGCCCGCTTCCACACTCAGGAAACCTCGGTGGTTCAGCCAGGTAAGTATACCATGCGCCTACATATTTCTTAGGCGGTGTTGAGAGTAGGTCTCACTTACAACGAGTCACGCTTGATGACTCGGCGAAGAGGTCTCTGCTCCCAGCCACCCCCTCAACCTTGCAACCACTGCGCTGTATCTTGCATGTCTGTTTTCAAGGCCATGCAAGAAAAGCCAGTGTTCCGGTTGTTCATATATCCTCCTGAACCACCTTTAACTTTTCTTCTTTCCTTTTAGGCAATCCTCATCGGATCTTCCAACGACCCTAACACAGAACAGGAAACAACCCTCAATCCTTCCAAGGAAATCTCATGTACGATGTTTTCCTTTTTCTTTTCTATGTTGTGTATTTGCACTAATTTTTCCTTTTTTTTTCTTCTCCAGGTGACCGTAACAAAACACACGGTTTTGAGATTCTTGCTGGGATCACAAAAATGGGTGAACCTGGTAACCTGGATGCCAGTGGGGAAGAACCCACGATCATCAGCCGGGCATCATCTCCAACAGTAAAGACTCATCTTTTACCTACGCCAATTTGAAACACACGCAGTCCAACGCAGTAATACCTTTGGTTCTACTCTTTGGGTGAGTTGTAGTTTTAAGGACGCGTTAATTAGCATTAGACACAAACATTTAAGAAAATAAATAAACCTTTATTAGTAACTAAGTATTGCTGTCTAAGCCAACTCTGTATGTACCTGTATAAGATATGGGTTGACTTTGTTTATTAAGGGAAGTATTGCCATAGATGTATCAATGAAATCTGGACGGACTATTTCAATAAATTAACACATACTTAAATAGATACATTTGGGTGTGATTGCACATGCTTACATGCTAGAGTTCATTGCACATAAGAGCTCGAGCAGAGTTTTGTATTGCACTTTTCCTTCTATCACAGATTTTAAACTTATTGCGATAGGGTTTTGTATCACAGGTGTTGTTTTTTTGACTATTGGTGTATTGGGTCAGGGTTTATTGACATTGTGATTAGATGTTATATCACAGAGTTTGTATCACAGTTGGTTCTTTTTTATCACAGGTCAATATCGATGTACTTATACTATTAGTGTAAATATCACAGGTTAACTTAACTTAGGGAGTGGGTGTTGTATGTTTTCTCTATTGTCTAATATCACAGATCTTAATATCATTGTGGTTTGGTGTTATACCACCGTGTCTACGTTTTTAATATCACAGTTTGTTGCTTTCATGTAAAAAAAATCAGATTCGTTATAAAAAAACATGGTCGTATTTTGTCGTTAAGACATAGCTACCTTTTGATAATTTAAAATCAGGTACATAGTGAATCGATTTTACATAAGGACGGTTTAACGATAACCCACAAACACTGATATCACAGTTGAAATATTTTCTTACGTCTTATCTAGACTTAATAAGTTATACGTGCACAAACAATGATATCACAGGTAGAATATTGCTTAAAGTTTTAACTGAATTACTCAGTTATACATAAACAAACAGTGATATCACAGATCGAATATTGCTTAGAGTTTTACTCCACTCGTTAAGTTATACGTGAATCAGGTACCTGGTGAATAAATAGTTAGACTATTACACGTAACGTTGACGACTAACACGGACTTCTTGGGAATTTATTGTTTCAAGTCTTTCGCATGAAAGATTCCAATAATTTTACCTCTAAGGTCCTCCAGCTCATACATGCTTTTGCCTATGGGTTTTACTATTCGGCATTTTGTAAATTTGGGACACAGTTTTGCATTGAGGTACTTTGATGCATCGCTCAAAATAAAATTTCGGCGGTAAACCTCCTGTCCAGGATGATACTTTACTTGACGAGACCTCATATTATACGACTTGGCGCTTTTTTCATTTGCTTTCAATATGGATTCTCTAATTTTCTTTCGAATGCACTGCAACTTGCTTTGACGGGAGAGAGTTGTTACCTCACCGTCTTCTAGTGCACCCAATTTAGAGGCTAGGTCGTAACTACTGCCGTGCGTCATCATATTCATCCCGAATAAGGCGAAATATGGTGTTACGCCGGTAGCTGAGTGCACGGAACTTCTGATCGCTACTGCTATCTCGTCAAGCGGAGCATCCCACTCGCGTTGATCATCCTTGAGGTATGACCTAATCGCCGCGAGTAGTGTTCGGTTTACTCTTTCCGATGCGTTTGATTGGGGAGAATAGACAGCTGTTTTAAAATGCCTGATTCCGTACTTTTGTAGAAAGCTTTGGAACTCTTTCCCTACAAATTGTTTTCCGTTGTCGGAATGAATAATTTGTGGAACTCCAAAGGTGTCAAAGACTTCCGTTTGTAAATATTTAATAACATTTATTGCATTCGCCACCTTAAGGGCTTTTAAAAATACAAATTTCGAAAAGTGGTCAAGTACTACAAAAATATGAGCGTTACCATTCTTGGTTCTTGGATATGGTCCCATAAAGTCAATATACAATTTTTGGAACGGACGTTCTGTGACGAAACTGTTAGATATAACTGGACGTAGAACTTGGTTTGACGATTTACACTGTTTACAAATAGAACAGTTAAGCACATATTGACGAACTTGTACGGTCATATTTGGCCAATAAAAATATTGTCTTATCCGGTATAAAGTTTTTGCCGTTCCCCCGTGAGCCGATTGTGGTGGTTCATGGGCTATGGCAATGATGCCATTGGTTAACCCAGAAGGTATCCACAACTTCCACGTATGTTCTGAAGGAAATTCATCACTATTGAAGGGCAATGACCGTTTATAAACATAATTGTCCTCTACTTTTAAATCTGGCAACTGGTCCTGATTTTCTTTGATTGTTTTTATTAGTGCCGTGTACTCTTCGGATAGGAATTGTTCCGAGTCGAGATCTACTAAAGGAGCTACCTGTTCCATCTCCAAACTTTCCAGATGCACCCGAGAAAGAGTGTCTGGTACTACATTCTGTGATCCTTTTCTATGCTCTATCTCAAAATTAAATGCTTGTAGCGCGAGACTCCACCTAGCGAGCCGACCATTTAAGTCCTTCATATTCATTAACCATTTTAAGCTAGAATGGTCGGTGATAACTGTGAAGTCCATCCCTTCTACATAGGGCCTAAATCTTTTTATAGCCATGACAGCTGCCATGCACTCTTGCTCTGTTACGCTATAGTTTCTTTGGCAAGAATTAAGTTTTTGTGAGAAATACGAAATAGGACTCTCTTGGTTTTCCTCATTTCGTTGAAACAAGACTGCACCAATGCCGGAATTTGAAGCGTCACATTGTATGTAGAACCGTTTGGAAAAATCTGGGTGCGTCAAGACCGGAGCTGTCGTTAAAGCTGTTTTTAAGTTTTCGAAAGCAACTATCGCTTCTTTGGACATTTCAAATTTAGTATTTTTCTTCTTAAGCATATCTGTCAAGGGCGCTGTCAAGGTCGAAAAATCTTTTATAAACCTCCTATACCACCCTGCTAGACCAAGTAGCCGACGTACATGCCTCGGGTTTTTAGGTAATGGGAAGTTAACCACTGCTTCAACCTTGGCCGGGTCAGTTTTCAATTTGCCTCCTCCAACAATAAAGCCTAAGTATTTCAACTCTTTGAAACAAAACTTTGACTTAGCCAAATTTATTGTTAGGTTTGCCTTCCTAAGGCACTCGGCCACTTGTTCTAGCAGTGTGATATGAGTTTCGAAATCAGGGGCAATGATAAGGAGATCATCAAGATACACGAAAACGCGATCTCTGAGTCGTGCAGGAATAACTTTGTCCATTAAACGGCACATCCTTTGAGCTGCATTACACAACCCAAAGGGCATGACCGTGAACTGGTACAAAGGTCTCCCCGGAACCGCAAATGCAGTCTTTTCCCTACTCTGCATCTCCAACGGTATTTGCCAAAAAGCTTCTTTCAAATCGACACTACTTATAAAGTAAGTATCTGGCAATCGACTAAGGAGTCCTTCGATGTGGGGGAGAGGATTCGCATCCTTTTTGGTCAACGCATTCACTTTTCTCGCATCCAAACAAAATCTATGTTTAACTACATTATTTGCAGCTACTTTCTTAATGAGCGTGACGGGTGAGCACCAAGGGCTTTCACTTTCCTCGATCACTCCCAACTCCAACATTCGATCGATTTCTTTATAAAGCAAAGCTTGTACCGCTGGAGACACTGGATAGTGACGCTGCTTGACAGGGTCCGCGTTCCCGGTGTCTATCACGTGCTCCATAATCGATGTTTTACCCAGACCATGTCGTTCATGATCTAGAAATTTCTGCTTGACAGCCTCTAATTTTGCTCGATTTTCGAGCGATAGCTGGTGGGCACACACTAAATCTGCCTCTTCTTCTAAAATAGAAATTGAGTTAACCACACTCGGAGCAATATGGAATACCTTCCAAAAATCAACCCCTAAGTACAGTTCTTGGTCTAAATTGGGAACTAGATAGAAAGTCAACATTTCTTCCTGACCTCTATAAACAACTCGCACTTTTATTTTGCCAACGATAGCTTGAGCGTTACCATCTGCCGTTTTTACCTTTGATTCATGCGGTAAAATAGGAATATTTTGGTCCGCTACAAACTTTAAACAATTTTTACCCATGATGCTAACGCTAGCACCACTGTCTAGAAGCCCCAAAATTTCCTTTTCCCCAATAATAATATTGGCATAAGGCCTGGGATCGACTTTGGTTCCGACTATGGTTGACACAATGTTTTTCCTTACTTCTTTTCTTTGTTTATACCTTGTTCTTGTTTTCATAATTCTTTTGGATACTTCTTTGGTCGTATTACCGAAGATCCTCTCTCTCGCTTTATTATACTCCCTCACCCTTATGTGCAATGGTTTTAACTCTACTCTTTTTACTGCTTCAGGTGGGTCAAGCACCCAATTCCTACTTAATATTTTTATTTGTGGGGACTTATCATCAGGACGGGATTCTATTGGGTCTGTGTTGAACGCGACTCTCCCGAAAATGTCACGTTCTTGCGCCGGTTTTCCGGGTTGCATTTCGGACAATTCGGAGTTATTACTTTCTCTAACCCGCATTTGTAGCAGAAAATGTTTCTCTGAGCCGCGCAATTCTGATACATATGTCCCTGTGATTTGCAATTCCAACACACTAACATTCTTTGGTCGCTATCAACCCTATTGCCTTTCGGACGAGCCCCTAACTGATGAAACGCTGCAACCTGCTCATCCCGGTGCAGCATCTCTTCAGAATCCATGTCTATTTCATGGACAGCATACCTAGGCGTTGCTCTTACCGGTTTGATGTTGTCTCGTTCTCTGTAAGGAAAAGCTGTTTCAGCGTCCTTACAGGCCATTCTCAACTGGTCCAATGTACCAATCGACTGCGGGTATACCAACCTTCCAACTCTTTCATTCAAATTTTTCTTTAATATTTTAACCAGCTCTAGCTCCGAAATCGGTATTCTGAGCTGATACCGCATTTTGTCTATCGAGGCAAGGAATTCCTCGCTCGATTCCCGAGTGCCGTGCCTGCGATCCATTATTTCCCGTATTATGTCCAGGTCTGACCGCGAGTTGCGAAATTGCCGCATCAACGCAACTTTCAAGGTTGACCAGTCTGGACGTCCATAGGATCGTTGGTACTGCCAAAACCATTCGTAGGCGGCACCCGAGAGAAGGAGGTGGAAATCTCTTAAGACCTCGGCCCAGCTACAATCGTACTGAGCCTGTAACGTTTCTAATCTGAATATAAAATCCTCCACTGAAATGGTCTCTATATTCCCATCGAACCTTAATCCCCATTTGTCTACCTTGATGGGAGTGTACCTAGGTCTATTTTGCGAATTCGACCAAGTAGATGGGTTACGATGGTACTGGTGCTGTTGCTGGCTATAGTACAGTGCATGGTACATTTCTGGCTCCGCGTCTGGTACAAAAGGTCTGGACTGTGGGTCCAGTTGAGAATGCCTGCTCTGAAATGTTTGATGACCTACTCGCTGGTGACTAACATCTGGGATCGGTTCAATTGGCTGAGCTGGCAACGAATTAGGTGTTAGCTTGCTCAGGAAACTGTTAAGCTTTTCGTCCAGCGACCTACTTATCTCCTCTTTAAGAGAGCTAGCGTAGCTACCTTGCGCTGTAACTACTGCAGCGTTAATAGCTACCATCAGTTCCGCTGAAACACTCTCCCTTCGACATTCTTGCGCTCCCTGACTCTCCCGGTTCGATCTGTCCCGTAAATCCACTACTTCTCCTAACTGGTTCATATTTTTAACTTGCTTTTGTATATTACCCGCGTTTAAGTTTTCATCTCTACCTATACCACTCAGTATGCTATACGGTGGCCCTTGCGGAGATGTTTCGCTATGAGCATGGCTAGCTGAACTTACTGGACTTGGTATGTTTGGAGGGGGATGGGACAGATCGACTAAGTCACGGTTCCCTTCTGAACCTGACGGAGCCGCAGAACTTTTGTTGATGGGAGAATGTCCAGCGAACGGCATTTCACTTGCTCTAGCAGCGGATCGGGTAAGTATTGAACTTTTCTCAACGTTGCTAATTTTCTTATTTTTCTTTACAGGGCTCATACCACCCCCAAAGCAGCTGATTAGAAGCGATCTGTTCTTTCGCAGCGATCAGGAATGATAAATTTTTCAAAACAAACAAAAAAAAATGGATGCAAGTAAACAACTATATAATATATAATAATCTATCCTAAACTAATCTATGACCTATAACAAAAAAAACAAATATCCTATTCTTAAGCTACCTATACTTTATTAACCCTTATTTAACTAACTACTCTAAGATCCTACTCTTCTTGGTTTTAAATTCTAAGATTGGGTAAGGTAAATTTAGCTGTAAGACAAAAAGTAAAGAAAAAAAAACAAACATAAAAAAAAACAATATTGATAAGCTAACTAAAAAAACAAAAACGTATAGTAAAATAAGAAACAAAAACAGAAAACATAAACATTTAATAAACAATATCGATGCTTTTCAACTCCAAATAGTTATTTTTAATTTTATATGTTTGCTTGTATTTTGTATGTATATGTTTGTATGTATGTATGTTTAAGGGGGTTATTTAGCGGTGGCTTTTCGTGACTCGCGACGACTTCTTTTCTTCGTTGCGGTAAACACCTGATGGCTTAAGAATTTTATTTTGTAACTCGATGTCTCTATATTGAGGTGAAACATGACATTTAGACAACATAAATACAATTTACTAGGATGGTAGGATGTTGTTGTCGTCATCAGTCGCAACATCTTCGTCGCAGATGATTTGGCTTGCTGAAGAGCTATCCAAATCATGACATACGAAGTGCTGGCTTAAGACGACAACATTATAAGGAAAGATTGGGATGGGGAATTGTCTATGTTGATGAGTTCCGAATTCAAATCGCGATTCGAATGGTTCGTCAAGGACCTTCCATTCGAAGACATATTTGAATTCCTATCTCAACACCATAGACAATTGTACACATAAAACAAGTGGAATACCAACAACGAAACGCACCGTCGCAAATGTTCTGGCTTGCTGAAGAGCTCTCCAGAACATGACTTACGGGTTGTTACGTTGCTGTTAGGGAAAGGAAATAAAACACTATGACAACACTGTACGTTTGAACACTATCGAACGATAGTGTGTTTCATTCGTACGTTGGACATCATGTTGGAACAAAACGCTTGGACAACACGTCTGACAACACGTCTGGGCGCCATTTGATACGAAGCAATAGGAGGGGAATTTGGGAGTATTGGGTACAGGAACTGGAAAAATGAAGGAAACGGAAGTGTCTATGGAAGGAAAGGAAAAATGAAAATACTAAGGTATTGACAAAGGTAAGGAAACGAACTAAAAACAACATGAGGATATCCACACAGTAGTTATTAGGTAGGGTAGGAACTAGGAATTTAGCTATGGTAGCCGGGAAGGAATGGTAGGATAAGGAAAACAACAGAAGGACTGGAAGAGGAACAGGAAAGACACTTGACCGTAGGAGAGGAAAGGGAAGACTGCACGGAATGAAGGCATGGCACGCTCGCGTTGCTCGACTAAGCTCGCCGGAAATAGGGGGGAGTCTTGCCTTCATACCGTACCTCACCGCGTATCAAAAACATAAATCGTGCCTTTGAACTCAAAAAAAAACTAACCACCACCACAAAAAGAACGCGACAACCGTTTCACCTCAATAGATAGCTGCAGATGATGTTGCAGCATGGTCAGTGCCCTCCCAACCTGAAATCTTGTTGACCGTCTTTGCCAAGATTTCCCTACTCTGATTATGCCATCAGGGACCTAGTCATCGCCGTCGACTCACCTACCGCTTTTCACCCCCCTATAAAAGAACTTAGCTTTCCATTTGGTGATATTTGTCACCCATCAAAAGACCAAATTTTTCATTTTTAAAAGCGTGATGAACATTTCTTTTATTTGAGTGAAGTTCAAAGAATACAAAGAACAAGGAACATTATGACTATGTAAAAATAAAAAAAAACTAGGATGAACAATAAAAAAAATCTATAAGTTGGCTAAAGTCACCAAAAAAAAAGAACAATGAGAAACAACAATAAAACCAACAATTATACTCAGAAAAATAATTTTTGAATTCTTATGTTAAATTTCCTGTCGAGTTATTCTTCGGGACGTATTTCAATTTTTTTGTTGTATCCGAAATGGTTGCTGACCTTGAGCCGTGGGTATATAATGGCTCTCGCTTTCTATTCGGCCACGTTCTACTTTACTTCCTGCCTAAATAGAGCTCTACAAAGGGGATATAGTCCAATAGGACGACACTACACAAACCCGCACAGATCAAGTAATCAATGTACCACTTTTGATCCCTTTTTTTTTTTTTTATATACGACCCCTGAATTGACTAACCAATCGACTCGGTAATTAGACGATATCGCCAAAAAGGTAATAATAAATATATATATGTATATGTAAAAGTATGAAAAAAAAAAAAAATGCAAAAAGAAAATATAGGAAAAATTAAAAATTTCAAACTACAACTACATTAAAAAGAACAAAAATAATAAATAACAAAAATCACGCTTTATCTTAAAAAAAAACACTTTATAGTTCGCAGCCAGTGCTCAGTTTTCGTCCGTTTACCGGACTTAGGGCTCCGCCCCCTCTTGGGCAACTTCTTTCTGGTTCTTGCTCGTTTAACGGTTCCTTTTCTTTCGTCTCTTTACGATTTAAGACACTTTTTTTTAAAAAAAAAACCCTTTTTAATTTCCACGGTTGCGGACTTGTTTGCTTTTTGTGCAAATTTTCTACCCCCACACTTATGTGCTTTTCTTATATTTTTTTTTTTCTGCTTGTATGTAAAATTTACTTGGTGGGCCGGAGATTCCCACGAACCCGTGTTACAATTTTCCTTATTTTCACCGTTTGGAACTGGAGTTTCGGATTTTTCAGCTATTGGTAGCCGCATATGCACTTTCCCTGCAACTATTTAAAACATTCATTACACTCACATGATTACATTACATACAATCACTATTCAATACAAAATAACATCACAAAATGATCAACCTTAAAGACACTTACCCGTGGAACAGGGTTTTTTACTAATTAGGTGTCTTCCACTTTTCATCCAGTGTCTATTTCTCTTTATTCTTCTTTTTTTTCACTAAGAATTTTAGTCTAGCACTACAAAAAAATCAAGTTAATTTACACAAAAAAAAACTACATGAAATTCCCATACCTTTAATGGGTTCGTTAAACAAAAAAAAATACAAGTTGAAATTAGCAAAAGGTTACTACACTTTAACCATCCAGTTTTACTTCCGAACTACAATTGATCAACACTTCATGACAAAAAATTTTGTTAAGTCCCGAATAGTTGACCTACATTCAGTTACCAAAGAGTTGGTGACTTACGGTTGCATAAGCCGACCGCAAGTTTTGTTGGTAACCGTTCCTCAACTCTTTGGTTCAATAACCCTCGATGGCCATGAAACGATGTTATTAATTACACATTCAAAACCAACGTATAACACAAATTCAAACTTATCACGTACACGAACCCTATGAAAACCTCCACCAGATGTCTTTCGCAATTAATCTACCTTACCCTCATTTTCTACAATCAGCTGTTTACTACTTGACAATAATTGTCAAAAAAAAAAATTCCGAAACTTAAATTTTTCAACTTTCAAAGTCCGCGTGTTCGTCGTTCAATTCAACAAATAAAAGTAAAAAAACTACAAAAAGAAACAATATGCGGCTGGCCTCATAATAATAATAAAAACAAAACCACAAGGAAGGAAAAATAAACAAAACAAAATCTCAACAAATCGCCCACAGGCCCGCTTCCACACTCAGGAAACCTCGGTGGTTCAGCCAGGTAAGTATACCATGCGCCTACATATTTCTTAGGCGGTGTTGAGAGTAGGTCTCACTTACAACGAGTCACGCTTGATGACTCGGCGAAGAGGTCTCTGCTCCCAGCCACCCCCTCAACCTTGCAACCACTGCGCTGTATCTTGCATGTCTGTTTTCAAGGCCATGCAAGAAAAGCCAGTGTTCCGGTTGTTCATATATCCTCCTGAACCACCTTTAACTTTTCTTCTTTCCTTTTAGGCAATCCTCATCGGATCTTCCAACGACCCTAACACAGAACAGGAAACAACCCTCAATCCTTCCAAGGAAATCTCATGTACGATGTTTTCCTTTTTCTTTTCTATGTTGTGTATTTGCACTAATTTTTCCTTTTTTTTTCTTCTCCAGGTGACCGTAACAGGATACTACAAGAAAATTCTTTTTATTTAAAATTCATTTAAAAAAATCATTTGCACTTACATACATCTAAGCAGAATTTCAATCCTGGCATGAAGTTGCCTGTGAGCCCAAGAAGCATGAAATAAGTCCTTGATCCGTTGAGCCCTGCGGTGCATATAAGAGCCGAAGGAGCACTGAAGCTCATCAATCAGCATCTCATCTAGCTTCAAGCTACATCGGCATAGAAAAGTTTTCGTGCAACAGCATCCACCACAATATCCCGAACCACCTCGATTTTGATGCACAGATATGCGCGCATGCACGGATTCGGTCCTTCAATGCATTCGTCTATGTTAATAAATTTCTTCTAGTCTGCATCTAATTTGTATCTATAGAAACAGCTGCACCTGGCGCCGCAGCCATATGGTGTAGTACGGCATTTATGCTCATATCAGTATCATAGCCAGTGTACTCACAACGGTGACATGTATTTGGTACGGCTGTTTTGACAACACGCTTTGCAAAAATACCAGCGAATTCATTGATTTGGTATTGGTTGCAGTTTGCGCATCGTAAATACTGACCCATTTGTCTCCAGAGTAAGTGGTGTTTGAAGTCCTAAAATGTCTTTTGAAATATGAAGTTGCCTCCTGGTTTCAGCATCGCCATCCTTGAACCGTTTTTTTTTACAAGAAATCCCGATCTGAGAACTGAAAAGTATAAGTAAATATTAAGTATAGGAACTAAAAATTATTGAATACTTACTTTTAGCAAGATTTCGTCTTCTTTCTGCTCATACGTATCCAATAAAATTTAAAAAAATACTCATATGACTTTGAAAGAGAAATGTCATTTGGTACATTGGGTGCGTTCGTTGAGTTTACAAATTGCACATTTTTGTGAACCAAAATTTTGTCCGGTAACATAAATTTGTTAACAATTGTTGGCATGTGTATAAATTTGTAGCTACACCGAACAAACCCAACGACAGCTTTCGCCATTTTCGATAACATTTCCAAAAAATAGTTTGGTAGCACATTTTTTGTTATCGGGCTAAGGAAATAAGACCGAATAAATTATGAGGCTAATGCTATGTCCGCACCTGAGAGTTAACCTGGGTTATCTCAAAACAATCCCAAACCAACATGATAACCAAGTGGTTTGCCATACAACACGAAACCTTTTTAGTCACTGGGTTTCGAGATAACCTACTCGAAACCAAGCGTGCTGAATGCACTATTTCCAACATTCCATTGAATTTGACATTTAAGAGAGTGGAAGTGAGTGGAGAGAGAATGAATTCTCTCATACGTCGTTGACGTTCTGCTCACACTTTATGTCTGTCTCTTTTTAACTTAAGACAAAAAGATAAACTTAAAACTTTTTGGCATATGCGGACACTACTTGGTTAACTCAAACCAAACTGGAACGAAACCCAGGTTAACTTCAGGTGCGGACATAGCATAAGGCTGTGTGTGAATTGGGTTAAAATTTCTCACCTTGGTTAAATTTTGACATTTGTTTTGCGGTGGATTCAGATGATAAATTTTTGCTGTGTGAATTGGGTTAAAAGGGTTTTTTCGAAACACTATTTTCTCTTAAATTCCTTTATAGTTAAAGAAATTTCCCTGCAAAATTCCTTTTTATTATTGAATTTAATTTATTTTTTACTTTAAATAAAGCAACTTTAAGAATGTAAATTTAATATTACGCTCCAAAAAGTGTTAAGATCTCCATTTTGCCTATTTTCTCTTGTTCTTGTACTACTATTTTCATATGTTGAAACAATAGTCCCGCATTTTGTCAAAATATTTCCCATCACGGATATTTTGATAATGGGTGTATGAACACTTGTTTTTGCAGCACTGACAACAACAGCAAAAAAAAATCATCGATTTGAGATCTGTTTACAAAATGAATAGCAATTTGAAGAAATGTTTTACAATAATTTTATTTATTTAAATGTCTTATCAATTGATTCTATTGAACCGCAATGAAAAATTCTTGAAGTATTTTTGAAAATATAATTTTGCATAGATACATTCATGTTTGCATTTGTTGCTCAATTCGTATTTGAATGAGTTTTAGTTTTTCTTCGGGAAACCCTAAGAAACAATAATTTTATTTTTATAAATATGTACATATGTTTTTCGATAAAAAAAGGTCAAACTTACATTTATTGTAAGGTTTTCACGTAATTATTTCTTGTTGTCCAATTTTTCGTGTGCCGTCCATACTGCTAAAAACTACTTTCTGCTTTGTTTACTGTTTGTTCGACAAAAAAAAGTTATGAATGCAACAAGAACTAGACACACCTCTCTTTCTTGACAAACGTCAAATTTTAACCCATTTTAGCCTGCTCCGCGAGCAGGCTAAATGGGTTGAAATTTTATCCCATCTTTTTCACCACGCTAGTGTCATATTTTAACCCATTTAACCCAATTTTAACCCAATTCACACACAGCCTAAGGGAAGCCCAGATAGCTAAATTTTTGTTGTATTTAGTACGTGAATTTTTCTAAGCCGTATAGGCTTGAGAAAAAAAACGTACCTATTGTTACAAAATCTCTTCTTTTCAAAAAAATGTTTTTCAATTTATCAAACTTAAAGAAAAGAATATAGAAAAATTGTAGTGTGAAAATAAAAACAAAAGTTTCTATAAAATGTTTTAAGGATAGTAAAACGCTTTCAAAATACAAAACGGCAGCCAGACGTGGCCTTAAGATGGAATTTATAGAAATAAAATGGGGGAATGTGTTGGAAGCTGTACTCAAAGTGGTAGTAGTGAGATCTTGTGTAAAGTCAATTCACAGACAGAGGATGTGATTACAAAAACAACAATGTAAACAAATGGTTGTTGCGGGGCAAGAGAAGTAAAGGTTTGCCATCTAATTAATTTCTTATCTCTGGTGATAACGGATAACTGAAGTACCGTGCAAAAACAGAGCGGCCTACGACTGCGATCCGATCGCTGTCAAATTGAAGTTCATGTAGCCTTATGAAGTGACACAAATTTACGAATTTTGCGGATTGTTCCAAGGATCGCAATCGCAAGACATGAAAAATTCAGCTGTCAAATTATGTTTACATAGTGATGTTATGACAGACCCCCCACTCCCCAACTAAAATAACACCGTGCTAAAAAGCATTCGTAGCAGTTGCGCCGTCTGAAACTTTGCCAACAGGGGGAACGTAACCACTTTTCATTAACTGTCAGGTTGCGTAGATGTATTAATTACACCTTTAAATCTAGCACAAACTAGAGTGGACTGCAATTGCAGTTTCAATCCCTGTCGACATACCTATATGGTGGATTTACATGCATCTGCAAGTTAGTTAGTTAAGAGTTTATTTAGCTAAAATTTTGCTATTTACATTTTACAAATTTAAATATATTAAGTTAGTTCTTATAAATATGTGCAAGTGCAGATGAAAATCGGAAAAAGACACAAGATGTAAAATTCATACTTGTCTGATAGAGAGCGAACGAACTTCCTAGTTATGATTGCAGATGAAAAATTATGGGTGCAGATGAACATGTTCATCTGCAACCATAATTTTTCATCTGCAACCATAATCCTATTCGTCTCTCTTTTCAACTTTTGTGCTTTGTAATCTTCATCCGTTTCGTTTTTCTTTTCTGCACTTCCGTAGTTGCTGATGCATGGAAACCCAGCAATATGCATCATGAAGGGTATTCATGCTTCGGCGTAATATCACGTTTTGTGTAAATATGTAACTTTACGCGAGACTTTGCATGAGTACCCCTTTAAGCTACTTTGTGTAAGTGGTGTAAGTGGTGTCAAAACTTTGTTTTTAACTATTTACTGCGTGAACACAATGGCTAGAGAAACGCAGCCGCAAGAGATGTCAAAACATTAAATACAAGGGAATACAAAAACAACGCAAGACGGAGCCTGACAAGTTAACTTGATTTTAACTCTTGCGGCTCCGGCTCCGTATGCGTATGCGTATGCATTGTGTTCAGCCAGTTACTCCGCTCATTTCCATATTTATTTGTAATACTTTTATATTTATTTCATAAGTACTTACTTCTATGTTCAACTTAACTGAAACGTTTCTTTCGAAATGTCAAAAAAGATTTTTGTGTAGTTTTACCCGCTTTACCATCTAGTTTCCGCATTGAATTCGTTGCGTAGTCTTACCAAATTTGTGTAAAACATTTTCCATACAAAATTTGACAGTTCTTTTACCATCTGGTAAACTTACACAGACTACACGGTTTACGCGGGTTTTACGCTAATGCATGAATACCCCTATGGTTTTTATTATCAAAACTCGTTTTTTTGGTAAGGTTCTATATCACAGCATAGCATAGCGATGCGATAGTAAAAATGATATCTCTGAAGGCACTCTTTTAATTGAATCAAATTGAATCAAATGACTACTCTTTTGACACATGTCATTTTCTGTTTGGCAACTTTTCTCTTTCTTCTGTTTTTCTTTAATCCATAGTGGCAGTGGGGTGGATATAAAAAGAAACTTTTATCTCGTAGCTTTCTTTTGATAAGAATTAAAAAATTACTAATTTATTTCAAATGAATTTGTCTTTGGAAATCGCTGCTTACATTGCTGTAGCGGTTTTAGCACATATCCTTGTATATGTTTTTGTTACAAAGAAAAAACAAAAATGTATTTTTGGTCGGCATGTAGTTGTGACTGGTGGGTCCAAAGGAATAGGACTTTACGTTGCTGTAGAATGTGCCATGAAGGGTGCTAATGTTACAGTGGTAGCTAGAGATGAAAAAATGTTAAGTAAGGCTTTGTCATTTCAAATTGATCGATGTGTTAAAAACCAAAGTATTCTTTTTAAGACGGAGCCATTGTACTATTGGAAGTTTTAAGACAATCTCCTGAACAAAAATTCAACTACAAATCATTAGACATATCCCAGAGCTATGAGAAAGTTGCAGAAGATTTTGCTGAAATAGAAAAGGATTTTGGAGATATCTATATGCTGGTAAACTGTGCGGGAATGGCTATTTGTGGTGTTTTCGAAGAGGTCTCAGTAGAGGATTCAAAAAAATTGATGGATATCAACTATTTCGGCACATACAATTGTACACGGTATGTTTTGCCAAAAATGAAGGCCGCACGAGAAGGAATTATTGTGATTACAGCCTCACAGGCAGCTTTGTTTGGAATATACGGGTATGGAGCGTATACTGCTTCCAAATATGCTCTACGTGGTATGGCCGAAACTATAGAAATGGAATCGCGTCATTTAGGAGTTTCGGTTACTTTGGCACTACCTGCTGATACGAACACTCCTGGATTTGAGAATGAAGAGAAAACTAAACCTAAAATAACAAAGCTTATATCTGGAAGCGGAGGACTATCTCAGCCAGATGATGTTGCAAAACGGATTGTTAACGATGCCTTGGTGGGTCTTGTTTTCTTTCGTATTCAAATAATTTATTTCAAATTTGGTTTTTTTTTATATAGAAAGGATCATTCATTTCAATCATGGGCTTTGAGAGTTGGCTAATCACTCTTTTGTGTGGTGGGATGTTTCCCTGGGGAGGTATATTTCAAAACTTATTCCATGCGCTGTTATTGGGACCCCTTCGAATTATTGGGTGCTTTCTGCAATGGCATTTCGGTAGGATAATTCGGAATTGTGAAAAAGATAAAACCGATTAGTGAACTTACCCGGTTTCCTCTCTGTTTTCCCATTTTAATCATCAATGGGATTTTGTTTTAAATCAGCCGTTTTTTAGGGATAAACTATTTTTTCTGTTTCTTGTTCACCTGTGCAAAATGCATTTATTTTCTAGCAAGTACAAAGTATTGTGTTTTTCGAACTTAATTTTTTCCTGCTTTTTTGCAATCGATGCCGCACAGCCATATGATTCTTTTTAATATAAGAAAAACTTTTTATATCTACTAGTAGAAATGGTTAAACCATATATTGATCCGTTTATAGTAAATATATTTATGAATAAATTTTTACAGAGGATGTTGATATTCAATTATTTCAACAGCAATGGTCTAGACCTGTTGCGTGGGAGTTCGAGGTTGGAATCCCAGAAGCCAGAAACATAAATTTTTTTTACGCTTCATTTACATCAATTGATAAAAATTTGTAGTTTGCTGTAAAACAAAAATTACATTGTGTTGTAAATTCATGCTGTTGTAAAAGAAACCACATATTCTTTTGCCTGGTGACTGCATAAATATTACATACTTCCAGGGGCAACTTAGAGGAATAAAGACCAAGATGGTTAGATTAGATTAGATTAAGTTTATTTAGCTTAAGTTTGCTATTTTACAACCATTACTGCTCTTGCCCCGCAACTTCCATTTGTTTCATTGGGAATTCATATTCACTTCAGCAAAACATCGCACATGGAAAAACAACAACTCGAAAGTGAACAACGTAAGTGGACAAAAATAAGTCACTTGCCGAAGTGAACAACAGGGATGGCTGGTAAATGAAGTTTATGGAATAAGGTTGTATAAGTGAGTACAGCGTTTTATTGAGCACTTAAGTGAAGTGAATATAAAAATTCCTAATAAAACTCGGCTATTGTTGCTTTTGTAACATGAGATTTATCTGTAGCCATGTTTTATTGGGAATTTCTATATTCACTTCACTTGCGAGTCTCAATAAAAGGCTTTTTGGCTATATTCACTTACCAAGTTCACTTTCCCATAAACGCCTTTTGCCAGCCATCCCTGTTGTTCACTTCGGCAAGTGAGTTATTTTTGTCCACTTACGCTATTCACTTTTGAGTTGTTGTTTTTCCATGAGCGATGTTTTGCTGAAGTGAATATAAATTCCCAATAAAACACGGCTTGTGATACACGTATTCAGCTGAATATAAAGTTTCGTCACAGCTGCCGAAATAAAACATGTAGGTAGCCTGCGGTACACACAAATAAGATTACGTTCAACATATCGAAATAGCAGGTCGCACTGGCTTATTGTGCTACTATTTTCAGTACCTAAAATTGACGATAGTCGTCTTAAGCGTTATGGAATTCTACAAGATTCTATTTGGACACATTTGCCTCCATTCCGGGAAAAAAACCGATTGCGTAGGGCAACACGCCTATTATCTTATCTAATGAACACATCCCAAAAACTGTTCACAATATGCATTCCAAATCATAGCTGTCAAATCCTATAAAAAAAAATTGACGTTTACCAATAAAATATTTGAGATAAATGGTGAAAAAATTCTATTTATTTTGCTCCATTAAAGAAACATTCAAAACTAGTTGCTCCCAATAATACAGCAATTATTTAAAAATGAATGTAATAACAGCAATCAAACTTTATGTCGAGAAAATGACTAACGAATCTGGACCCGGTATGAAAATTATCCTTCTGGACAAGGAAACAGTGAGTTCATATCAAATGTGATTTTAATTTTTAATGCAACGACCATATTGTTTACATTTTCATTGAAAAAAAGACCAGTATCATATCAATGGCATTTAGTCAATCAGATATGCTGCAAAGAGAAGTGTACCTTTTCGAACGTCTTGATTCCGGTCGATCAAATGAACGACTCAAGCATTTAAAGTGTATCGTCTTCGTACGCCCAACAAAACAAAATGTTGCTCTATTATCCGATGAACTCAGGAATCCTAAATACGGTTCGTACTACATATGTAAGTTTAATATTTTTATTTTTCATGATTTCATTGATTGTAAAGAACTCGTTCAAAGATTTTAGTAACATCATTCCAAGAACGGACATCAAAATACTTGCCGAATGCGATGAAAGTGAATCGGTGCGCGAAGTCAAAGAAATCTATGCTGACTACCTTTGTGTGAATCCAAATCTATTTTCTTTAAACATTCCTACATGTCTGAGTCGTCTTACGTGGACACCTGAGGCATTAAGTCGAAGTGTGCAAGGTCTCACTTCTGTCCTTCTTTCTCTCAAAATTAATCCAGTTATAAGATATCGAGGGGGTAGTATACCAGCTCAAACATTGGCCAAACAAATCTACGAGCAAACGACAAAAGAGTCTTCTTTGTTTGACTTTCGAACTCATGAAAATGGCGCAGCACCTCCTTTGCTCTTGATTCTCGATCGTATGGACGACCCCGTTACACCACTATTACATCAATGGACATACCAAGCAATGGTTCATGAACTTCTAAATATTAAAAACAATCGTGTTGATCTCTCTGGAACACCACAAATTCCTAAAGACTTTAAAGAAGTAGTTCTATCGGGTGATCAAGATGAATTTTATGCTAAAAACATGTATGCCAACTACGGTGAAATTGGGTCGACAATTAAAAGCCTCATGGAAGAGTTTCAGAAAAAAGCCAAGGACCAGAAAAAGGTACATACAAAATGAAGCACTTACATAATCAACTCTGAATCCTCTGAATATTTTTTGATTTTTTATTCTCTTTCTAGGTGGAGAGTATAGCCGACATGAAAAACTTTATTGAAACTTATCCACAATTCAAAAAAATGTCTGGAACTGTAACCAAACATCTTTGTGTCATTGGAGAGCTCTCGAACATGTGCACTAAGAGAAATCTATTCGAGCTATCAGAACTGGAACAAGAAGTTGCCTGCAAAGCCGAACATTCTGCACAACTACAAAGGATAAAAAAAATTATTACTGACGAACGCATAGCCGTAGATGATGCATTAAAATTGGTAGCTTTATATGCTCTACGCTATGAACGGCATGCAAACTGTGACACCTGTGGGCTATTGCAAATAATAAAGACTCGTGGGGGTCGTACTTCTTTAGTGCCAAGTCTGATCGAATACGCCGGACAACATGCTAGACAGGGCGAACTTTTTAATTTAGTTCGAATCACTGACGCTGTTAAACTTACCAGAAATTTGATAAAGGTAAATATTTTTCAAAATGTGTTTTTGAAGTTCTACGCTCATCTTTGCTTTTAACCATCGCAGGGTCTAAAGGGTGTAGAAAACGTCTTTACTCAGCACACTTGTTTGCTTAAGGAAACCCTTGAAGATATATTCAAAGGTCGCGATGTCGAACCAATTTACCCGGCAATCAACTCTGAGCTTGTACCATTCCGTCGGCCACCACAGGACGTGGTTGTTTTTATTGTAGGTGGTGCTACATATGAAGAGGCTTTAGCAGTTCATCAGTTGAACAATTCCGGCTATAAGGTAATCCTCGGTGGGACAACAATACATAATTCAACAAGTTTTATGCAAGAAGTGCTTGCAGCAACGCAAGGAGTACAATTTAAACACACAAAATCAATGCTTAAATTTTGTGCAAGTGAAAACTTTTAAAGACTAAAATTATTATAATTCCTATAAAATGTTGATGCAAGGAATATTATTACCAACCTAATATCACTTAAAAAAATTTATAAAAACAATTCAACTAACTGTTGAAAAAAAAGGGATTAAATCAAGCGGACGGACATAAGGAAAACACAGAGTAAATTTTACATACCTATCTCGTTTAATTTTCATTGAAATTTTTAGAAGCTTCATAAAAAATCAAAATATTTTATTTCCTTTTTTCAAACTGATAGTTGAGTTGTTTTTTTCCTAAATCATATATTTGTATGTATGCATTTTTCAAAAGCTAATTTATTAATATTCTTATTGTAAAAAATTTGTTGTTAATTTGTGAATGTTAAATATACATTTATGAATGAAGAAGTAAACGTAAGCTTTAACCTGACTGTTTCTTTAAAACAACGGTGTTTGGACTAGCTAGTCGTTACGGAATTACGGAATATAATTATAGAACACATTGCGAGCGTTAAGAAAAACAGGAAAGGTTTTAATAGGAGACATCGATGCACATTGCCTTTGGACCTTTGTGAAAAGCAATGCAAGCGACAGAGAGTCTGGTAAAGCATTTCACTTACGGGTAGAGCAACTGAAATATGAATTTTTATACTTGACTGTATGTCACGTCCAAGTTGGGCTCATGGTAAGATTGATGAGCCTTCGTAGCGAGAAAGGTGTTGTGGCTAAATTATTTCAGGGGAGGAGTACAACTCATTTTTAAGATTTTAATAACATTCGATCAAAGTAAAAATAAGCAAATAGAGCAGAAGGAAATTATTTTGAGCAAAAATATACAAAATTAAATATTAAGAAGAGATAGGCAGATAAAGAATAAAGAGAGTAGAGTGTAAAAGATTAAATAAAAAAAATATTAACGATGCGAAAAAATATAGTTAAAAAGTTCCTGAAAAAAGTCTCTGTGCTGAATTTTAGTCCTAAATTTAATGGATTCCATAATCTAACATCGTAAATGAAAAATTGCTTTCGCGATGTAGCACATGTGTACAAGCTTTGGTCTTATTGTTAGACTACGAGCGGAATGTGATAAATCTAACTTTTCAAACAAGTAGCGAGGGTGTTTGCTTGTCAGTATCTTGGAAAGCTTACTGACGGTTCTGTAATCAATGTACTTTACTAGGCTACATCCCAAAATTTGAGCAAAATTGTATTGAATATATGTTTAATGTAATTGCCAATGTACAATTAAAAATGTACGGGAGAAGAATTTTAATAAACCTCGTATGTATGTTATCCATTCGACCACCCGAAGACCTCAACCATACTCTCAATCGGTTGAAGTCTTCTTCCACTTGATTTCTTTACAAGACGAGGTTTTCCCGGGGTTGAATTTCTTCTTCACATGTCTTCACATTCGGGCCCAAAGATCATCCGGAGGATTTTTCTTTCCATGCACTGTACATTAGAATGGAGAGGTTTTAATTCTCAGTTGGTTTGTTAATCCAAAGAAGCAGCGATTGCCAAGAGTAATTCTCCGTATTGATGTTTCGTGTTTCTTGTTTGTCATTGTCCTGTTCTGTCTTTATTTGATGAAAGCATATATACTTCGTTTTGCCCTCATTAACCAACAGGCCCATTTATGTCGATTCTTTTTCCATGCTCTCATACACACCTATGATATCGAGCTTGTTTCTTCCCTCAACGTCAACATCATCTGTATAAGCGAGTATTTTTATAAAATAAAATACGGTGGCGCAACAAACCGGGTAGCACGGATCCTAGCCCATTTCTCACACCCGTGCCTTGTGGGGAAATGGAAGAAACTTACAATTCTTTGCCGATTCTGACAGTTAGTCGAGAAAGCCCTTTTCATGGCAACTATCGAAGGACTTGCCAAAAGGCGATACCCGTGGAAAAAACATTTTTTGTTTTCTGTTGGAATGCAAACCACGAACCTCAGCATAACAGGCAGAAATTTAACCATATGGCCGCATTACAATCGAAGTTTTTGAAAGTTTATGCTTCTGGTGTTGACGTTTGAGTTTTGCACGATTCTGCCAAGTTTGATGTTAAAGAAATCGCCTGACAGTTTGCCGCCTTGCAAATCCCTTTTTCAACATCAAAGCACTCAGTGATTTCTTTACCGACCTTGTCGGAGCAGCGTGAATTCTCCAAAGTCTTCCTACATACCCGTACGAGTTTTGCAGGTATGACGAAACTAGACATGGCTCTGTACAGTTCGTCTCTGTAAATACTGTCCTACGCGTCCTTGAAGTCGATTAAGAGATGGTGTATATCGATATGATATTCCCGGGTTAAGGAGGCTGCTTAGAAAAAATCGGACACAAGACCAACAGGTTCTGCAGTAGTATTTGATTTAAGATTGAGTATGGCAAGCTTAAATTCTTCTATGTATGTCTGCAGGACGGGTTTCCTGATCAATGTCCCAAGTTGAATGAAACATTCTGTTTGATAGCCGATTTTGTGTCTTAATCGCCGCTAAGCTGATGGTGCGGTCGCTGTTGGTCTTTGAAGGCATCATATGACGCATCTCTAAATTTTTCCATGTTGTTCCTTTTTGTTTTTAAGAATTATACATAATATTATAGACTCGCAGAGTGAGTGAGCAGTGAGAACTTAGAGAAAAAGAAGTTTTAAAATCGTTTAAATGTTTGGGTAACGATAATTGAATACAAAGAGAACAACGATCTACAATTTCACAAAATTATATTATGTATTCTAGTGTCTTACTCGTAGGCTAGTTTAAGTCAATAAAAATAAATATCATTACCAGAGCTAAAGTCAGAAGATGTTTTTTTTGCACTGGTCGGTTCTTTGAGGGTTGAACACAAAAAAAGAGTGAGATGTAGTCTAAATCGTAACTCTCCATTTGACCAACACTTGATACTAAACCTTCAAGGCATCTTGAAGTTTTCGTCTGGCAACATTGACACGGTCTTCTTGGCGGCGGATGTCGTCTTCTGAGATGACTATAGACTGCATCAGTGGCTGATCGGGGTTAAGAAATGCCCCGGAATTCTTAGTAAGCTCTACCTTTGATGAAGTCTGGCCTGTTACCGGTTGGCTAAGCACATGAAGAGCAGTAGCTACAGATTGAAGCACTGTCTGCTCGTCGACGTTAGGTCCCACAGATCTTATGCCTCGGGGTAGTTCGATGTTGTCAAATTCTTCGCCAGTAATATTGCATGCACGAAGGCCCTCTAAGCGTTTCTCCCAGAAGAGTTGCTTCGGCTTTTCTTGATTGCCATTCTTCATATCATGTTTTACTTTGCCGTTCTCGTGGTTACGAATAACGGTTACGGGTTGCTTGAAGATAGAAGCGGTTTGTCTAATGGGCGGTACCAGTGAGACATCTGTCCGAATAGCACGGCTGTAACAAAGGTAAAACAAAATTATGTACATTCAATTTCACTTGAAAAAAAATAAATACAAATAATAAACACTGAATCCAATTTTTGTGTTTTTTTTTTTCAGCACGATTTACTGGGTAGCCAATGGGTTTTCTCAATTTATGGACACAACAAACAAACAGTAAAGTAATAACAAAAATGGAAAGACCAATTTTAGTTAGTACATTGGGTTAAATAAATAAGGTGAACTGAATGATTGAACTACATGCGCTTGTACCTGAACTCAAGATGCTGTCTTAGAGTCGATGGTGCAAGTGAGGAGCTACCGCTACTACTGGATGCTGAGATGCTATGGGAGGAACTAGAGGATGGTGGCCCACCAAATCCACCGGCACATGAAGATGGTGGCGTAGTCTGTGGGGCCGGTGGTGCTGCTATTCCGAATTGGGTCTTATACTTGCGTTTAAGTGAGCTCGAAGAGCCGCCACAACGATGCAAGGATATCGATGGCGGTGGCAGGTTTTGTATGGTCTTACCCGATTGAAAATCAAACGCCGATATATCAACAGTGTCGCCTAGTTGACGTGCTAGTTGGGGTTTACTATCAAATTTCTTACCACTGGGACTAAATTATAGTTATAGATAGGCAATTTAAAGGAATAAATGGATGCTAGAGATTTGTAATATAATTTCTAATAAGGATAAGGAAGCGGCCCTAGGACACATACCTGTAATAGTAAACATCAACTTTTCCCGCAGAAAGACCGGATTTTCGTAGGACCTCTTCTCTTTGCCATCCTTTAGGGAGAGAATTGCACTCAATGCGTTTACGTTCGATGGTTATATGGGGATTCATTTACTTTAATTCAATACTGATATGCTTCTTCTGGGAATAGAAATAGTTAAAAAGAAAGTTCAATTCCCAAAAGATTTTTGTTTCTGTTTGTCTGATTCCATATACAATGGCGTCATATATCTTTTTTTTATGACATGTCAAAAACTGACATTTCAAATTTCCCTTGGTGTGTAGCAGACCTCCTCAAACTGTGCCAAGTCATCTGTTGGCGATACCGGCGATACCGGTGATATCTTGTTGTCTTCTCCTCCTCCCACATCCCCCTGAGACGGATAGACAAAATAAATAAGTAATAGGTGCGTTTTTTCATACGCGGATATACGCTTGCTCAAATTTTAGATTGCTAAAAACAGCAACAAAATAAGTGGATAGTGCGGATAAACATCACCGCTTATTACTTATATTTTGCTGCCTGTTAAAGAAAATTTATTAACTATCATGAAAACTGCAAAAATTGGCAAAGAGAGAAATATTTTAAGAAGCGTTTCTGCAAATGCCGCAACTGCATTTTTGAGTTAAGCCTTGCGCAAACCAATGCGGTGAGTGCGTGCAATGCGATTGCGATAAGTCAAATCCCTATGCATTAAGTCAAACGTCCATAAGATTACATAGGGATTTGACTTATCGCAATCGCATCGCACGCACTCACCGCATTGGTTTGCGCAAGGCTTTAGCTTCAAATTGATGCTGAGTTGCCCATGTATTCAACACTGAATAACGATATAAACACGGACAAATAAACCATAAAGAGAAATATTGAAAAGAATTGAGAAAGGAGAGAGTAAAAAATGTGACTGGTGTATACTTGGCCCCACATTTTTCAAAAATCGGACTTCTTGGGGGTGGGCTGGTGAGGGCTGAGTTTTCTCCTTTTTTCTACCTCATTTTTTTAATTTTCCACCTCCTGGATAAAAAGTTATTAACAATTTAAATTTTGGCGTATACTTAGCCCCCATTTTTCAAAATTTTTCACGAAACAGGTTCATTTTGGTACCAATCGATAGGGCTGAACTTACTCCTTTTAATATCCACTACCACTTTTATGTTTTTCTGCTTAGATAAACCACAAATCCAAAAAAGCATAAGCAATAGGTTTTTATTATAAATAAATGAGTAAAATCAAACAAACCTATACTGTTTTAACGTAACGTGAACTTAAAGTCGGCTTAACGTGATCTTAAAAACAAAATGGGGATTAGAAGAATTTGATGACAATTGGTTACGTCCAATGGGTCTAATGGGTACGTCCAATAATCGTTTCAGTACAGTCTTATCCGAGTTTTTGCATTTCTAATATATTCCATCCATATGAATTCTCCTTCTTTAAGGATTTTTAAAGTGCTAATGAGAACGAAAAAGTTCGGGAAAACTGCGAAAAGCTGGAGAGGAGTTACTGAAAAGGGTAGGTCATTTCAATTATTTTAAATATTATTTTCAATAAATTATTTAAGCCACTCCTTTTATGAAGGCTACCGAAAAATAAGCTTAGAAGACTAAATGCATGGAGAAACATCACGGATGCTACCATATCTAGTAAAGGAACTTGATAAGGCAGCTGAAACCAAACAGATCAAGAAATTTTTAAAGAAGTGTCGAATACAGGAAGAACGCATTACAGAAGTTTGCTGGGTCTCCAAAGATGGCTTGAACATAGTCATCTATCAGCATGATTCTGGACGGTAAGTAAATGCAACCTTCACATTCGAACAGTGAATGGCCTTAATTTTTAAAGATAGTTAATATCATATTTACCATTTTTTTATCAGGGGCTTTTCAATCTTCGATCAACCACCTGAAACTCTGGGAATCGGTGCTGATGGAATCTTCACCTATGAAAATTTACCATCAGACGCAATGGAAAATGAGCATATACGCAAATCGATTTGTTGTGAATGGTTTTCCGGTTTTCGTAAACCGATGTGGGTCTATATGCCCACACAATCTTGTCAGCTTATGTGCCTGGTTACACTCGTGGAAAAAAAGTTAATTCGTCGTAAGAGAGCGGATGATTTTAAGAAAAGAAAGAAAGGGAAGGTTATTTTACTTGCCGTTTTTGGCAAACCATTTCCCTCTTTCTAAAAATTGTCAACTTTCTCTGACATAATCGTCTGGGTTTATTTCATTTGAACCCGGATGTAAATTTAAACTCGCGTTCAAAAGAGTTTATGATATGGCTGGTTTAAAATATTATAATTCTGAAAAAAACAGTTAAATTCAGGCTTAAGCAGTTTTTAGAATTAGAGGATAAATACTGTATGATGAAATTCATTTCAAAAAGGAAAACAAAATTAAATTTCAACTGTTTTCTCAACACGCCCAATGGTATTTGCCTGGTCACCATTTTGTATAGGACCCACGTTTTGTTTACGTTACGTTAAATCGAAAGGTTTGTTCGATTTTTCCATTAGTTTATAACCACAAATTTATTGTTTATGTTTTTTGGATTTGTGGTTTATCTAAGCAGAAAAACATAAAAGTGGTAGTGGATATTAAAAGGAGTAAATTCAGCCCTATCGATTGGTACCAAAATGAACCTGTTTCGTGAAAAATTTTGAAAAATGGGGGCTAAGTATACGCCAAAATTTAAATTGTTAATAACTTTTTATCCAGGAGGTGGAAAATTAAAAAAATGAGGTAGAAAAAAGGAGAAAACTCAGCCCTCACCAGCCCACCCCCAAGAAGTCCGATTTTTGAAAAATGTGGGGCCAAGTATACACCAGTAAAAATGTGTTCTACTTTTCACAACTTCCACCCAAATTTTTTCAAATTTGAACGAAAAAGTTTTTCCGTATGAATCAAGCTGCGTTCGGATTCTTACCTAAGACGAACTAGATACCTTTCGTGACATTTGTTGTTAGTGTAATCCCATGTTAAAAAGCAGCTGACTGCAAAACATCTTTTGAGGGGAAAGCGATCCAAAGGTACCTTAAAAATCATGGTATAGCAAGCTACCCAATTTGAAATTTGAGAACAGCTGACTTGGATTCATTTTTGTTTTGCTTTCTGTCATAGTGCTTTGTTGCAAAATTGTTTTTTGTAAACATAAAATTTAAAATATGGTGCTCCTAATTAATCTAAACGACGTTGTTTACGAAGTAAACGATTGTGAAGAAGTTTGCAATCGAATAATAAGTGGTACGTGTTGTTTGCAATTTTTAAAACACATTTGGTTTGGTTTGTTTTCACTTCGATTTATCAGCTGTTTCTGATTTGACAGATACCTAATCTTAGTCGTTCGAAAACTTACCCGGATACAAAGGTATCCTAGCTATGCTACCCATTTTTTTTCGAACGCACCCATTTATTGTGAGCACCATAAAAGACAAGGTGTGCACGGGGCTTAAAGTACTTTTTCTATTTCCCTTCAACGAAACGAGTGATGACATTTGCAGCTGTCAGCGACTTTGAAACTTGAAATGTGCGCATAGAAATAAAATTGAAGCTTTTGGATATTTGCGATAATACAACCGGAATTTAAACTAGTTAAATGAAAACAATTGAAATTTAAAAGTCAAATTACTGAATATTTGAATAGCAAGTGTTTTGGTTAATAAATAGTGAAGTGAAAGAATCTCTTCAATAAAATCCCAGCCCTACAGCAAATGTAAATAACAACGGCTTAAGATAGTCAATTTCAACTATAAATACAACTTTTACAAATAAAATGAACAACTCTTCAATAAATCGACGGCTCAGTTTGAGTACCACAAATTTAACAAGTCCGATAGCTGAATCTACATGCCTTGATGGGCCTAGGTTAGAAACAAGCCTTTTTTTGTAGGTATGTTTTTAAAGCGTCTTTATTTTTATAGCTCACGTTCTAAATTCAACTGGGGCGAGGGGACAATGAGTCCAAGAAACCGAAATGAATCACATTCTTTCGCTGACAAAAGCAGTTCCATGTCCAAAAACTTAAATAGAACACCAACAAAAGTTTCAATGTCACCGTCTACGCGCATCGATCCAAGGTTATTCTTGAGATTAATTGCAATTGATTAATTTACTTTAATATCTTCTCCCATAACTTTCTCCTCAGAACTTATGTCGATATACACAGTAATGGTTTGGCATCGAGAATTGTGAAATACCACGACAATAGCACTCGGTTAAATCGAAGTCTATCCATGGGAAACTTGTATAATAAGCCCGGACAGTTTCCAGTAGTTCATTTAAAGAAAAACGAACAACAATACAAAGCAAAAAAGACAAAAAACCTATCAATGACGAGAATAGCTGCACCAGGTTTGTTGTTTTGCTTGTCAGGAGTATTTATTAATTTATAGTTTTTTGTTTTCAGAAAAATCGGCTTTTCATGGGAATACGCTTTCAAGTATACTGCGTTCAGGATCAATAGTAGGACTTCAGAAAAGCGACGAAGAAATATCCAGAGAAAATCGACCAATTTTACATCCACCACCAACGGAAAACGAAATGGCACCCACCAGAAGTGTCCTTGAAGTTCTCAAGGAAATTTCTAGAAAGAGAATAAACAGTGATGTAAGTTACAATACTGCAGTCATTACAGGCAATTCAAAAACTTATTCTTGTTATTATTTTAACCTTAGGAGATCGATGGGACGGAACTTATTAAAAAGCACTGCAAGGAAGCAGAACTTGACATAATTCCATACAATGGCGAACGTACTCATAGTAAACGACAGAGAGAAATCACAAACTCATCGTCATCCAATGTGCAAATATCTCCCGAACAACACGTCCTAAAGAAACGCATTTGCAACTACAACAACGATATAATGAGTTCGCTTAGCTCGAGTATGTTGAGCGTCAACAAAAAAAGAGTACAGGAAATTCAGTCTCAGAAACGAAGTGCTTCCGATCTGAGTGTGCTGAATAACACAAGTACCAGTTCAAGGGATGTTGATGCTTCTCGTAGTGAAAAACAGCGTTGTATAGGAAATTTCGATTTGACTAATTTGGCTTCGTCTACAAAATATTCACCAATAACTCCTCTACCAAGTACACCACAACAACCTGCTGGTGAGGTTGAAAGTGGCCGAAGTGGTGGAATAGTTACTCGAAGAGCATCTGAGCCGGTTTTGAGTAATGCAAAGCCAAAAATTACTCTTTTTAATAAAGACTATGATGAAGTACCTACCAGCCCCTCAAACTTTGAACTCGAGTCCAGAGAAGATGGAGATTTATGTGGAATTCAGTTTGTCAAACCAAAAAAGAGCAGTTCAATGTCATCTGGTGGCTCACTGCTGATGGAGAAAACCAAGAAATCAAAATTAGCATTGATGCTGAGTGGGCTTAAAGGAGAATTAGACGAAGAAGATGAAATTGACGCTGCACCACCAAGAGCTGAGCCACAGAAGACACATGAAGCGGCTATTACTAACTCCACTACATCAGCACCACCTGTTTCGGAATCTTTAAGTTTATCATCGACAGCAATACCAGTTGCCTCCTCATCTACACTTGACACAATGACAAAATCGGTTTCTGAGGATTCTAAAACCACACCAACAGTGACCAATGGTGGTTTAACATTGAATCCTCTTATTGCAGTAGCTAAACAGATGTCGAATACATCAAATGAACTAAAAACCGACACTGCCCCAATACCGCCTGCAGTCACAACTACTGTCAGCGTGTTAACAAATGCGAATCCTTCCATCACTTCAAATATGACTTTAAAACCAACAGATGGTGGGTTTAGTTTCGGTTTAAACAAAGCAAATACGACTTCAACAATAGCTCCACAACCGCCCAAAGAAATTGCCGTTACTACCTCAATGCTCACACCAGCGATTAAAACAACAGATAGTGTTTCAAATGCTGGAACAAAAACATTTTCGTTTGGTTTGCCCTCATCAGTAGCAACTGCTTCAACTGTTCCTAGCTTTTCATTTGGACTGTCCAACAATTTATCACAACCAGCCGCAAAAGAATCTTCTATGGGTAGTGAGTTGGGAAAAGAATCTACTAAAACAACCGTACCGGCTCCTATTCCTAGTTTTGGACAAACTTCTTCAGCAGCCAAACCAACGTTTTCTTTTGGTTTGCCTGCCGGTGGAACTATAAACACAACCGTAACTACAGTTTCCACTACCAGTACGCCATCGTTTAGTTTCGGCACACAAAAATCAACTTGGAGTCCACCTGTTGCTCAGGCTACCGCGCCAGCTATCGCTCCAGTCATTACAAATACAAATTCAGTTCTTGGTGTAGGTTCGTTTGGAGGAATTGGCAATGCATCTGCTCCCGCATCAAATACATCTGCACCTCCTACTTCAGCTGGAGGATTTTCATTTGGGCTTTCAGCTTCAACAGAGCCCCCAAAACTATTATTTGGGAATATAAATCCAAGTACTACATCTTCTACTCCAACTTCGTCATTTTCTTTCTCAGCAAACAAAACCACCGCAACGCCATCGAACCAAACAAATACATTTACATTTGGTTCAGCAGCCTTGCCCCAAGCAACTGCGAATAACTCGACACCAACATTCGGTTCTGTGGCTACGCACACCACTGTTAATCCAGCACCTTCATTTGGTTCCGTATCAGTAGCGCCTGTCATAAATCCAGCTCCTACATTTGGTTCTGCTCAAACGACCCAAATTAGCCAAAATCAATCAATTTTTGGTAGCACAGCTTTATCAAAACCAGCAACGAATACATTTTCTTTTGGTGGTTCTTCAGCTTTAGCAGCACCTCAAAAAAGCGCCTTTACATTCTCAGCATCAGCAGATAAACCTACTGCTGCAACAACTAACAACTCTGTCGGCGGTTTCTCTTTTAACAATCCATCCGCAAGTTCTGTATCTGCAGAAGCCAACAAAAACATTTTTGGTGCTGTAGCTCCGACTGCAGCTGCAGCCAAACCAGCTTTCAGTTTTGGTTCAGCAACTACCACAAATCAAAAAGACAAACCGTCTATGTTCGGCGCAACATCTACAAATCATTTCGGTGCACCTGCTGCACATTCAGCTTCTCAAAATTCTTCATTCGCATTTGGATCATCAAATTCCCTGCCAGGCAATCAAGGAGCCTCGGTCATAGCTCCAAATACAAACCTTTTCGGACAAGTGGCAGCTTCAACCAATCCGGCAAGTGGTATGGGGGCTCCTTCCCAATCAACCTCAATGTTCGGAACTCCATCAGCTGTTGTAGCACCCTTACATCAGACATCTGCTTTCACTTTCGGGGGCGCAGTTTCGAATAATACAAACCAAGAAGCCAACAAATCTGCAGGTGGATTTGTTTTCGGAAGCAGCTCATCAATTGGAAGTAACGCTTCAAAGCCCCCCGTTGACATGAATAAGACATTTGTTTTTGGAGATGGCAACACCACAATTACTGCAGCTCCGCCAGGAGCAACTAGCCTTTTTGGTGGAAGCCATGTAACTAACGGGAGCAGCAACACCGGCTCTACAGATAACAAAATATTTTCGTTCGGCGCTGCTGCTGGTGGTAATCATAACACTTTTGCTACTCCCCGTCAAACATCAAATCCGTCTCCAGCTTTTAATTTTGGAGCGCAAAACACAGTGGCCAATATTGCACCAGATTCAAATAAGTTAATTGAAGAACCCGCAGCGCAGCAAGAAAATCGCGTAATAAGAAAAGCAATGCGACGACTACACAAGACTTAAACAATATTTTTTTTTAACTTTTACTTTGTACTTTTCAAAAAAATGGGTGTGGACTTGTACTTTATAAGTTCTTGTGGTATTCGTTTCCAATAAAAATTATTGTTTCAAATTAAATGAAGACTCTTTGCTCTCTCTTTGGTTAGTAACAGGAACTCACGGAAGTTCCAAAAGTTATTTCAAAACTCTTTCTGAAAGGCGAAATTTTTCTCGTTGTTGTGAAACCCTTAGCATCAGCCCTAAACGAACTCATCCCTACAGGTACCTTGTTCAGCCAATTTACTATTTATTATCCTTATTCTGCTATTCGAATTGATCGGATTTCAGTTCTTTTTTCAAATTATTTTTTTAAATCTTCTATATTTCGAGTTCAAAGCAGTGTGCTCGATTTTTCTGGTACAACTTACAAACAAATTCAGCATTTGGTTGGCCTCACTCCTCACACATGGAATAATATAAAACCGGAAGGCTTGTCGACGGTGTCTGAGGTTAACGAAGCGTACTTCATGGGAGAATTATTAATATTCATCATAATACCCCTCTTCCCCAAAACGGAGATGTTGAGAAAACTCAACAGATTAAGAAAACTCGTGAGTAGGTATTTCTATAATTATATCGCTGGAATTCTGAGTTTGTGAATAATAAACCGACAAAATATGAAAAAAGCAATCTTCTAACTCTTTAGTGTCGTATATTTTGGTGCTTGACTGGGATATTGAATTGTGATACTGTTGTAACGCGTATTGGAGAAGCTATTTCACGACTAAGCCAAAGAAAAGCTATGGTAGTAATGTTAATAGCTTACTTATATACTTAGATGGGCATTACAGTTCGGGGTGAACCTGAACCTCAACCAACATCCTTATATAACGACTTCGATTTCGTGCGAGGCCTCTCCAGTTTTGCACTCTAAGTCGCTTGAGTGGTTCTTCTACTTGGTTGTACCACCAAAGACGAGGTCTTCCCGTCGAGCCGGAGCGTTTGGGTCCATCCGCTCTACATAGCCGAACCATCGTAGTCTCATGATGCGTACTCTTCTGGCTATGCCCATGTCGCGGTACATCTCATACAGCTCGCTTTTATATCTTTTTCTTCAAACATTGTCTTCGCATACGGGACCAATGACCGTTCGGAGTATTTTTCTTTTGCCAAGACTAAGGGTTTCCTCATCCGCTTTCGATAAGGTCCATGCTTCCGCGCCGTAAAGCAGGACTGGGATGATCAAGGTCTTATACAAGGTTACCTTGGTTTTTCTGGAGAGGGTTTTGTTTCTCAATTGCCTTCTTAATCCAAAGAAGCAACGGTTGGAAAGAGTTATTCTCCGTTTGATCTCCGCACTGATGTTGTTTTCCGTGTCTATTGCGGATCCTAGGTAGGCGAAGTCTTCTACTACCTCGAAGTTATGTCTGTCTATTGTGACGTTTTGTCCAATTCGTCGATGTTCTGTGTCCTTGTTTGATGACAACATATACTTCGTTTTGCCCTCATTGACCATCAAACCCATTTTTGCGGCTTCTGTTTCAATACTCGCAAAAGCACCTATGACATCACGCTTTTTCCTTCTCATTACGTCAATATCGTCTGCGTAGGCGATACAATAGGTTTGTTCGTTGAAGCCCTAGGGTCGCCATGGGGTCGCCACAAAGCGTTTTTTGAGAAACCTAAATTCGCACTGAATGTCAAATTGAGTGTTTTTTGAGCCATAGGTTTGCCACAGGTTTTCCCCAAACTCGCCCTAGCTTTTTGCTGTGGCGATTTGAGGGCTGTCAAATGGCATGTGTTTTTATTTAAATGACAGGGATGTGTGGTGATTTGTGGTGTAGTGTTTTTTGAGGACTGCAAAACCCAGGTTTTTTTGCCAACTCATAGGGTTGTCAAGAAAACCTGGGTCAACCCTGGGGAAAGTTCAACGAACAGACCTAATCTTTTCAAGAATGATGTTGAAGAAATTGCATAACATTTTGTCGCCTTGCCTAAAGCCTTTTTTGTCCAAGTTAAATGGGGCATCCTGTCTGACAGCGAAATTTGTGTCTTCATCGCGGTTAAGCAGTGTTTTCCCTGCTGGTCTTTGCAGGCTTGAGTTCAGGACTTACCACCCTGGCAGGATCTTTTTATTTTTTGGTAAAACTTCCGAATCTCGTTCCTGTCATGGTACTTCTCAAATTCCTCAAACTAGCGCTTCTCGTGTTGCTTCTTTTTGAGAATTCAGTGTTCTTCCCTTCTTTTCTCCTTGTAAATTTCGTTATATTGGTCGAAAGCACCTCTTGTTTTCTTTTGCATCAGCATTTGTAGTGCTTTTTGTGTGCCTGCATTCTTCATCGAACCATTTGTTTGATTTTGGGGGTCGAGTGAAACCCAGAACAGCAATCAGAGGCAGCGGTTAATAACACAAGCAACGAAATTCGAGTTTGCAGATAATTTAAAGGAATACTTGAAAAAGAAAAATACTCCTATTTTACAAAACATTCTCAAGCAATCAGTTTAGCTAAGAGTTTCATCAAAGATCAAAGTACTTCACGATAAAATATTTCTCTGGTTCGAGAGATCGTTTTTACTCAGAAGTTCTCAACTTACTTTTGTTTAATCGAAACATTTTTGTATTTTATAAATTCTAGAATTGATAGAACGAATCGACTGCAGAAAAAAAGGGACCTTAGCAAACATCTTTCGCTAACAAATTTCGGGGAAACTCTCTCCAGTTTTACAGCACAATAAGTCGGTTAAGGTGTTGTTCCACGAGGTTTCCTGCAATGTGCTTTCGAAAACTCATCTCACCCATGGTCTACATGTCCAGTAACCGTAGTCTCTCGATGCGTACTATTCTAGCTATGCCCATGTCGCTCTTTCGATAAATAGCCCTAGGGTTCCCTGGGTTTTTCTAAAGACGGTTTTATTTTTTTATAAAATTGTCTTCTTTTATAATCTTTAATACATTCTATTTGGCGTTCGTAGTCTGAAATTGCAGCGATACCGACAAGCCTTGTGATGGGGGTGTATGCATCGGGTGTTGGTGCTTGAGTTTTGCACAATCTTTTCTAGTACAAGTGCAGTTGAAAGCTTTTTCAACATCAAAGGTTTCGTTGACTTCTTTACCGAACTTGGCAAAGCAGCATGGTTTCTCAAAACTCATCCGAGTGACCGTGCGACTATGCCGCACTAGTTTTGGCATCCTAGTCTCATGCACAACTTGTTCTCAAAAAAAATTGGTTCCCTTTGAATCACCAGTTTGGTACTGAAACTTACCAAAAATTGTCTAGCAGATGAGTATGAACGTTTGTTGCCAATTTTATCATAGGGAAGTCTCTTAACTCCAAAATAACTGTTATTCATGAATTCAGTTTTCGATCGAACCGAACCATCCGGATCAACAAATCCACAAAAGCTATCAATGCCCAGAAAGAGGCCTTCCTTGTTCGCTTAGGCGCTCATTTGTCAATGGAGTAAATTTTTCCCATGGATGTATGGCAAAGAACTCATTATAACTGTTTAGGTTTACAAAATCAGGAGGAAAGAACACAAAAAAATCACTTCATAACCTGAAACGACTACCCAAACCATTCAATTTCTATGAAAACGCAACACATCAATTAAAAAATAAGTTCTGACGAGTTTATTATCCCTAAAACATACAAATGTAACTTTGTACCTAGTTTTCGGAATTACGCATCATCACCCTTGGTAGCCCTGGTGTAGATAACTTGCGAATGATGTTGGACAACTTGTCTGATCAAACCTAAAAAAAAAAAGAGTAAATCGTAAGCCACAAGGCAATACTGATGGAAAACTTCAGATTTACCTTTGTCTCTAAGTTCGACTAAAGCCTTCTTTGCCAAGGATCCACGAATCTTCAAACGTTCAGAGACAACCGATGGAGTAATCAGTTTGTATTGTGGCACTTCCTTGTACAGTTTTTCGTATGTAGCCTTGTCGAAAAGGATCTGGTTGTTTAACTTATCCCTCACTTTACCCTTGGACCACTTCTTCTTCTTGGCCTTGCCACCGCCGCCTCCTTCCTTCTTCTTTTGAGTCTTTTGTGGCTGCTTAGCCGAGGACTTTGAATCCTTTTTGGGCGGCTATAAGCAGAAAAAAAGAACTTAAATAATTTTAAATTTTTTTACACTATTGACATGTGCACTGGATAAATTCACAAATTTTGACTAATCAACAGTGAAAACTCAAATATTTTGAATTTATTAGTGCCACAGGTGTATCAACGATTAATATTATATTATAAATTCAAGTTTTCATTTAATTTAAACAGTTTAAAATAGAATTTTTGTCAAAATTTTAGTTCGGCACGACTTACCATCTCGAAAACTTCAATGCAAAAAGATGGAGGACGGAAGTTATCGGAGGTACCAAAACGAGGAAAAGAAATTCTACGTTATGATAGAAAGTGCTCAGAAAATGATTGGAGTCTAATTTATGTTTGGGTGTAAGCACAAAGTATTTTCACAGTTTTTCATTACGTAGGGCGACGAAAGCTCGAAGATATCCCATCCCACAACGATTGTAGTGCATCGTATGCCCACAAAAAAGGTGATAAAATTATACCCAATTGAAAATGATCGGTGGTTTCCAGATTTCAGCAAAAAATATTTTTCTCTGTAAAAAGAAGTCTTTGTTTGTAGTTTAGTAAAGTTATGGTTCTAAGGTGTTCAAGTATAAAATATGAAATCATTTGTTGTGACAATTCAATGCTATCGCTCAAATCCATCTTTTTCTATTCTTCGTACTTTTCACTGAAACTACCATATCTGCACCATCTGTCAAAACCCTCCGTAGAAATCTTTTATTTACTCTTGTCGAAGTGCACATTGGTCAATTTATTAAAATTTGAACGAATAAAGCGACTGTTGACTTGTTCTGTTTCCTGTTACCCCAATCGACTTAGTCAATACTGACAAATTGGTGTAACAGTGAAGAACAACAAGAAAACAGTCAAAAAGCACAAAGCACAACATTTAAAAAGAAAGAAACCCATAAGTGCAGATGAACATGTTCATGGAAAATTGTGACTCTTCTGGAAAGTTGCGATTTGTGAATCGTCAGTGACTTTTGACATAATCGGGCTGTTAATGTATTTTTTAAGCTAGCTTGCTTGAATGAAAATAGTGCTTGATGAAAATATATTAAAACGAACTGAGCGCACTCATTTTCGATGTTATTTGGGCACAGTCTTTTGTAGTCTATTCTATGTTAATTGCCTGAACGGAAATGTCAATTTTTATATGTATGGTTGTGGTAGTTTTGTGGTGTTGTCAACAATACGTCAGAATTAAAAAAGTCCCTTAAATCTTCCGAAAATTTTTCATTTTATTTAATTATAAAGAAACATGCCTGCACAATGAAATAAAAACAGTCTTTATTGCTATTTTAAGTGTACCTTCGTTAAAAGAAATTCAAAAATTTGTCATTCTAACTGCTGCCAAGTCAAAACAAATTGTTTCAGGTTAACCAAATCTGTAACAAATCCTCCCAAGTGATAACACCACACCACGTATGCTATTTTATCCTCGAAATAATTTCTAAAACAAAAAAATAACCCCATTTAACTTGTTTCATTATTTAATTAAGATTCTCTGCTGTAAGATGTTACCGTATATACATAATATCAAGGAAAAACTAAACAGTTGGAAGCGGCTTATATTCTCAGATCGGAATTCCAGAAACTTGTTCCTTTTTCTCTTGCTTAATTTAAGTTTTGCCTTTGTTGAATTATTCTATGGAATAGTAACAAACAGTTTGGGTAAGTCCTTTAATTTTAATATCCTTAAGTCAGCACTTTCATATGATAATTACAAAAAGCTAATCTCGGTAAACGAAATCGCGGAGTGGTTTGTTTAGTAGGAAGGAAACTCTTTCCTTTAAAAAAGAGATTTATATGAATGTTGTTTCCTGTGTCATTTGACTTACTTTGAGCTCGTTTTTCTTATTTTTATGCTGATAATTATTAATCGTATCTTAGTCAATGCAACGTCTAAATTTTTCAAAGAAATTTGTTTTGCATTTCTATTTGACCTCGATTCCAACAAAAATTTTAAAATGGCATTTGTATGACCGAAATTACTTTAGAATCGGTGCTACTTGTTGGGCTGTTTAAATTTCACCTGTACTTTGGTTTTTCTTAATGCGAACAATTACTCATAATAACAGCTTGGCCTTGACAAGGACATAAACGAACATCTACTCGATTGTCTTCGCAATGCTAATGACCTGTAATTGAATTTTGTTGTAAACACGCTCTACCTGTTGTGATTGCTTACGTTCTTTAGTAAATTTAAAATTTAATTTAAAAAACACTTCAAAATGGGTGCGGTTAGCCATGGTTTGCTTCATTAGTTGTTCTCCCTTGGTTCCTTAGCTTTTCTGAGATATTTTTTTTGCGAAAAAGGCAGAGTTAGAAGGAAAGTCTCTTTGCAATTCCTTTTTGCAGAGTGGAACAATCAATGAAGGTTGAAGGGGTAATGCTAGGATATTCGAAAAGCTCAACAGCTTGATCATGTTGACCTAGATAGTCAACTAGCTCTTTGCGTTTTTTTTTTTTTTAAGAAAAAACCCAGCAATTTGCGTCACGATAAAGATTAGCTCAAATCTTTTGAAATACTAAACTATATCTAATTATAATAAAATAACGATCACCTTAAATTGATTTAACCGAACATAGATTAAATTTAAACACTTAAACGAAAATTGTTTTTAGAATTAAACGTTAACATACCTTGTATTTCGAAACACTTTCGTTTCATCATCAGCAATGCAATAACTAAAGCGTTGAATGTTTTTTGGTTGTAGATTAGAGCGAGGTGAATCATCGATTGATAAGAATAAAAATTACAACGCACACAGCTTTATATTTTGGCAAAGAGACAATATTCTACATTGCCGTTGTCTTGATTTAAAAGATTATTACTCTTTTGGATGAACAAACTTTCATAAGCATCTAATTGCATTTCATTGTGCACTTTTCTTATCAAGCGTATATTGTCTTAGCTTACACTGTGGTTGTCTTCTATTACGTGGGCTGCCACAGCCCGATCGTGATGGTTGGTTTAAACGTATGCAGGCTAAATGGTCTATAAATCTTCTTTTTATACTTCTTTTTGTTTGTCCAATGTAATGGCAACAAAACGGATATGGCCAGGACTAGGTCCAAAACGCACAAGACATTTGTTATCCATAACCAGATTGCTAGTTAGCTCCGTAATCAATGTCATCACCGGACATTGTCTGATAGGAAGACACGCCATAATAAATAATACTTGGCGTTTCCTCTAATGACTTCTGCAGAAGTTGCTTAGATGAGGAGGAGGAGGAGACAATCCCACACCTCCTCTGCTCATGTGCACTCTCTTTTAAAAGAAAACTGCATCTAGGAAAATATTTTCTTGATGATCCAAACGATTTGGCGAACACAGATCCCCTGCATTTCCTTCGCTTTATTAAAAGCTCCAAATGGTTTTGTTAAGTGAGGTACTCCCTCGCATAATTTCTATGGTATCACAATGGACCTAATACATATTGGTCTAAGTGTTTCAGTTTGTTTTCCTGACAGCCATTTTAAACCTAACCTAACCTTGTCCAATGTATTCTCTATCACAAATATTGCACTTGACGGAATAAATTCCTGATTTATCTAGTTTCTCTGTTTTATCTTTAGTCGATCCCAGATAGTTGCTTGTTATTCTTGTAAACAGTGTCATACCCATTTTCTTTGAATTTCTTCTTGAGTTTATTTGTTATTTGTGGTAAAATGGTTATGGGTATTCTTTGGTTTTTAATTTTATCTTGTGAAAATAAGGTTGTTAGGTTAGAATTTCTTGCTTTCCTTGAATGATAGCGAATAAGCTCGTCAATCATTGACTCTCCATAACAATTTACTGCAGCTGTCTTTTTTATGTAGTCATACTTTCTTTTGAAATTCGATACTGATAAATGCTGCTTTTTTATGTTGAATTGGAGCATGTGAGTCGGATGTTATAGTTCTCATTGTGCTTGTTGACTTATGATAGATTCCAACTTCAATATTTTCAATAAAACATTTTAGTTCCAAGTCTAAAAATGGTAGTTTCCCATTTTGTTCCTCTTCATAAGCAAATTTTATAGAACTATTTTCGGAATTAAGAAGATCGAGTGTTTTTGTAACGTTTTTTCTTTCAACGATTGCAAAAACATCATCAACATATCTTCACCAAACACGTGAAAGGCATCCTTTTTTGCTTAGACTTACTTCAAACCAGGAAATGTACACCTTAAAAAGTTCATTATCAAATTGAAAGAAACTTTGGTTCATACACAGTTGAGTTGTGTCTTGATAAAATAATTTTTTATCTTCTGAAACTCGGGTTGACACAGGTTTCCCTGACAACGCTATGATTTGTCAAAAAAACCTGGGTTTTCCAGTCCTCAAAAAACGCTAAACCACAAAATCACTACACACCACTGTCATTTGAATAAAAATACATGCCATTGGACAGTCCACAATTCCCCCGAGAAAAAACCTAGGGCGAGTTGAGAGAAAACCCAGGTAAACCCTAGGGCTCAAAAAACACTCAGTTTGACATTCTTTGTGGCGACGACAGGGCGACCCCAGGGTTTCAATCAACGAACATAATAAATGAAATGATCTTTAAAGAGGGTCTTTTAAGACACACTTTTTTTCGACCAGATCATGTCTACCAGCTGGTGCATGTTCTTTTCCGAAGAATGACTGGATGGAGAGATAGATGTTTGTTTCTGATGCAGACAAGATGTGATTAAGGCTCTATTCAGCTCTCTAACTTCTTCTAAATCGATTCCGCAATGCAAGACCTCTCTGAATGCGGTCTAATAACTGATTTTTTTGAGGCTCTTTTATGTTCCAGGCCATCAAGGCATAACTGGTTACAAAATCGCCGATGAACTTGTCTGCTCCCAACCCAGTTTTTCAGGATCTCAACCAGCGCCTATTATTATTATTATTATTATTATTATTATTATTATTATTATTATTATTATTATTATTATTTATTTACATATAATTTAAAATTACAATGTAAATTGTGGAAAAAAAAGAGAGCCTAGCTACTTAAGACTTTCAGCTCTGGATAAGTGAATAAATATAGCAAAGTTATAATAAGTATGAGAAAAAGGAAATTAAGATTTAAATGGCAGTGTTAGCGTTGTTGAAATAGTCAAATAATTTGGAGGTGTTTTCATGAGTGAGGGTGTTCAGCGTTGTGTGGATAATTTGATTGCAGAGGATGGTGTTGATTTGTTTTGATATGCTGCAAGAGTTGAGGCCGAGCAGGTGATTCAGGTCCAATACACTGTTGCAAGTTCTGCATGTAGGTGGTGAAGATTTTTTCAGGATATGCTGGTGAGTGGTGATTGTATGACCAAGTCGAAGGCGAACGAAGGTAGTATTTTGGGTTTTTGAGGTTGTGGTTGGGTAGATGGGCGAAGAGCGTTCTGTGTTTATCGTTGAGTAGTGAGTTGTGTGGCAGTGCCAATCCTCAAGTTGTTTCTTTAGTATCAAGCTCGCAATATGTCTTTTGAGATCTAGCTTGGAAAAAGCGTTTAAGAGATAAACTGGAGATTTTGCAGCTAGGTTAGCTTCGCGACCAGCGCCTAATCTGCCGGTCCGCAGTGAGATCTTCATTCAACGATTGGATCTGTATAGCAAAACCGTAAGCTGACATGCCTCCTTTGCATAGCTGGGCACCGTCAATCAACCCGTCAATCGTTAATCCGCTACCTGAAAAGCTACCTTTGTCAAACGTTTAAGCGTTATATTACAGAAGAATTAACGCAAGTTAACGTTTATCGTTAATATATGTGTAAAAATGCATTTTATATTAAAGAGTACAATAATTGATGTTCACAACGACATGAACAATATATAATTTAACTTTATGATAATGATATTGCATAACGATATTGTGGGGACCTAAATCACTTTTTAACTAAATTACACTGCTCTCTTCCTTATCAACACGCACATAATCACTGACAGTAATTTATAATAACAACAAACAAAACACTCGTCTTTCTAAGCACCGGCCCTAAGTAATGAAAGAAATGTTCAAACGAAACAAATCTCTCAAGCGCCGACACAATATATCTAGTTTTGTTTTTGTTTCACTTACTGGCACGCGCCGCGCTGCCCGCTGTTAAACTTGTATTTCATACATCTCTGAACCTATTTTTCGCGCCCGTGCCGTGCCGTAGGCATTGGATTAACGATTAACGGACTTCTGCATATTATTACGGAAGTTAATGTGTCCGTTCACATTTTTGAAAGTTAACTTAAAAGTTAATCCGTTAATCATAATGTTGACTGTTAATTAAGGATTAACGAGTTGATGCCTAGCTATGCTCCATTGCATGCAGTGCAGACAGACCAGACGTATGCTGCCCAAAGTCAATTTTAAAACCGCAACATTTTTGCACTTTAGGCACTCATGTTTTCCCAATCGTTTAAACTTGTTAGGCTCAAGTGATGCGACACTCTGTGAATCCAGTGGAGAGGATGAAGACACCATGGAGTACTTCATTTGTGAATGTTCCTCCCTTCTTGTCGAATCAGATTACACACTCGACGCAGGAATGTTATGACAAGGTCACCTAGGCTTCTTATGACGGCAGCGTCTTTTAAGTTTTCTCCAAACATCTGGAAAGCTATAACAAAAGGAGGTAGGACCGTTATTTAGGTGTGAGTATTCCCCTCCATACTCCAGCTGCATGGAAAGCCCGGCATCGGGGTCATCTAGTTGCAGTTTTATTTGAAAGTTTACCCAAAAAACCAAAGCGATTTTGTAGTCGCCCCAGTAACATCGGTAAGGTTTGAGAAAACCATTAACCTTACAAATGGCAAGTTTAGCTTCAGATCGGAAGGACATCATAATTAATCGTCATAATTGCTTATGTCAACATTGCCGCTTAGCAATCTGCAGAAGTGATCTTTACAGATCCTCAGTAGCAAAGCAACTGAGATTTAACACCCATGTTAAGTACTGAGCGTAACTTTTAAGATCAATATCTTCCAAAAATCTAAGCATGTACTGAATTAATTAATGTGTATAAAAATCCGAAAAAATCTTTAAAATCTTTTAGCCGATAGAAAAAAAAATTAGTAGGTTCGTTCGTTGAACTTTTCCCAGGGTTGACCCAGGTTTCCTTCACAACCCTATGAGTTGTAAAAAAATCCTGGGTTTTCCAGTCCTAAAGAAAAACGCTAAACTACAAAATCACCACACATCCCTGTCATTTGAATAAAAATACATGCCATTTGACAGCACTCAACTCCCCCCAGCGAAAACCGAGGGCGAGTAACCAAACCCAGGTCAACCCCAGGACTCAAAAAACACTCTGTTTGACATTCGGGGCGAATTTAGGTTTATCAAAAAACGCTTTGTGGCGACCATAGGGTGACCTTAGGGCTTAAACGAACGAACCTATAGAGTATACGGACTACAGGGGTCTTATGCCGATGCATGATCATACCTAGTCTCAAAAGTAACGCGATCGGGACCCTTGTTTAAGTTAAAGGTTGCCACCTTGGGATCATCTGTTATCTTTTGGTAAAACGTTCGACACTAGTTTCTATTATAGTCAAACAAGCACCTCTCAATTTTCTTCTTTTTCTTCTTTAGAATACGATGTCTTTCCATTTTTTTTTACTGCAGAGCTCACAAACAGCCATGAGAAACCTTAAGCACTTGGTGCTTTACTCTTGGTGGTCAAGTGAAGCTGTAGTTCTGATGGCTTATGATCGTACCATTTGTTTGGGTTGAACCATAACAGAACATTCTCATTCGCAACATGGCTACAACAAAGCAGTAGTCCGAATCAATATTGGCCCCCCTCGGGGGGTTTTTGAATGTTTTGGACAAATAGAAAGCAGAAAAGCATAATTGACATAATTTGTGGGAAATTGATCGCTGATTACTAATTATTTTTCAAAATAGAATTTTTTTTGTCAGTACATAATTTGGACTTCTAATTACGCGGGTGGAGCACCCGGAATGTCGATAGGTTTTGAAGTACTTTTAATTTTTTGTTGTAAAATTTATTTCGACATACATTTATGTAAATATTTTATCTCTTCTTTGTTCTCTTTTTTGCAGGTCTCATATCGGACTCTTTTCATATGTTCTTTGATTGTACGGGTCTACTAGCCGGTCTAGCTGCCTCTGTTATAACCAAGTGGAAAGCGAATGAGAAATACTCCTACGGCTATGTGCGAGCGGAAGTACTAGCTGGCTTCGTAAATAGCCTCTTCCTTTTATTTATCTCGTTCTTCATTCTATCAGAGGGAGTAGAGCGTCTGATTGAGCCACCAGAAGTAAAGCACGAGCGGTTATTTGTCGTTTCTGTGCTAGGGCTTTTGGTCAATCTTGTTGGTATATATGCATTCCAGCACGGCCATGGACATTCGCACGGTGGCGGTGGCCACGGACATTCACACGGCGGCGGAGGTCATGGACATTCTCACGGCTCGTCGAGTTATCACAATGATCATGAAGAATTGCTTAGCATCACAGTCGAGGATCACCATCAAAATCACGGCCATAGCCACAACCATGGCAGTCATGGTCATAGCCACAACGGCAAAAGCAGTATTTCAGTAAGTGAAATGAGCGGAAATAATTCTCAAATTATGCGTGGAGTATTTCTGCACATATTGGCCGATACATTGGGCTCTGTGGGTGTCATTGTATCAGCAGTTCTAATGCAAATGTTTGGTTGGATGATTGCAGACCCCATCTGTTCAATATTCATTGCACTCTTGATTTCCTTGAGTGTTCTGAGTCTTATCAAAGAATCCATCATGGTTCTTATGCAACGGCAGCCCGAAGCTCTTGACCGGTCGTTACCTCAATGTTACCAAAAAGTAACTGGTTTGGCTGGTGTTTACGCAGTACAAGAGCCGCATTTCTGGACTCTTTGCTCAGAAGTCTACGTAGGAGCTATAAAACTAGAAGTTTCGAAAAACGTTGACCCTAAATATGTGGTTACGCACGCTCGAATGATATTCGAATCGGTCGGGGTAAAGCAACTATACATTCAGCTAGATTATGTGTGATGAAAGTACAGTTAAAAATTAACGAGTAGTAATTAATTTATTGTTTATACTTTTCAAAACGAAATTAAACGAACAAATTTCAGTTGTAAAGTTCAATACGAATTTTAATGTATGCTTTGAAATTCCTTGTTCTTATTTCTTGCATCGAAAAGGGCTTAGCAAACTTTTATGATCTATTAACTAATTTATCATTCCAATCTGCAGATGTCTAAGTTTACACAATAAAAACGTCTTTTTTTATTATTCTAGTAACAATGCCAGATGCTCTCTTTTGAAATTTTCATTTAACTTTTTGTAATGAGATAAAATTTAACATAAACCGGGATACAATCTGGTGTCGACTGTTTACTTAAAAAGAAGTCCGTATGTTTAACACCATATATGTTTAAGAACAAAAAAAATAATATTTATAAACTGAACGATAAAATTGTAAATAAAAAAAATCCAACGCTCATAAAATTGGCTTTTTTTATATGGGCAAAGGTATTGAAACAGCTGCTAAGTCGAAAGACTTATAACAAAGAAAAAATGAATTTGATTGATTTTCCCAAAGTTTTTTTGTATTGTTGTGAGTAAACAGGTGTTTTGTATTGTTGCAATGCAACACCATAGCTCACAAAAAAATAGAGAGGTTAGCAATAATTTGTTTGCACAGCGTTTTTTGAAAACCCTCAATCCTCCCTGGTTCTCAAAATTCGTGTTTTTGAATCCTGGGTCCATGGCTAGCATGTCTGACTGTTACGCGTGAGGTTCGTGGTTCAAATCCTAACAGAAAAGAAAAATGTTTTTCCAAGGGTATTGCCTTTCGCCAGAAACTGGCAAGTCTTCCGATAGTAGATTCATTGACATTTCGCCTTCTAGATTATCCGTTCCAAATCAGCAGAAAATCCTTTATTAACTCACAAGACATGGTTGTGAGAAATGTAGTAACCTGTCTTTTAGTCTACTTATATAAAAGTGGATGTATGTTTGCTTGTTTGCTTGTCCGGTATAGAGTTCGAAACCACCCAACGGATTTTTATGAAATTTTTAGGGTAAATAAAGTTTAGTCCAGGAATGGTTCCTGTGAAGGTTTTATTTTATTTTACTCAACTGCCCTTTCAATTTCATTTTAAAATTCTTTCTGGATTTCACAATTTATACTTTTTTATGTCTTCTTTGTAAGATGCGAACCATCCTTTGCAGGTATTTTTTTCTCTGGTTCTGTTAAATTTATGTTCAATTTATGTTATACGTTCTCATCGAAAGATTTTTCGTTTAGCACTTCAACAAAAGGGCTGGTTTATAGGAACTTTTGTTCTTCTTCTTGATTTTCCAGCGTTACAAGCTTCGTGATCTCGAATAGATCATAGCTCTCCAATTCAAATGCTTCACAATAGTGATGCACTCATTGTGTACGCCGCGTTGACTTCAGAATGCGTTGGCAAAACCTCCCGCTTTTGTATTGTTCTATGTCTGAGGTCAACCAAATTTAGATTTCGTTGCATTTGTCTGTACCAGGAGCGTTTTGGTCTGCTTTTCTTTTCGTTTCTTCGCAACCGTGTCTGAACTTTGTATAATATTGCTTTTTTGACAAGGTTCTCTGAATCTCTCCTTTGAACATGACAATACCAACTGTGCCAATCGTGCTTTATTGTTTTCAATGCGGTATTTTTGAAGTAAAGGTTTCCATGATTAAGCTTAATAACTCTTGCTGTCATACGGAGTACCTTCATCTCAGTTGTTAACCTACCCTCATGCTTTTTGTACATTGTCCAATTATGAACCGCATGTCAGTGCTTAACGCCCAACCGCGCTGTAGTCTTCCTTTCAGATTGGTAAGCATTTTTGTGTCACTGAAGAGGGCGAGGGATTTTCACCACTTAAACCACCTTACGTTTACTCGATGATTGACGTCGTCATCAAAAGTTGGTTCACTATTGATCACAGATGTTTCCATTCAAATAAATGTCTGGAATAGGCATGAGTGTAAGACACAAAATGGGCAACGAAAGAACGTCTTTTTCGGACTACTACCGTACTCAGTACCTTCTAAAACTTTTACCCATACATTAAGTGCTTTTGCAGGGATGTAGGTTCCATTGGCTTCAAAGAGCAGTAGTTGTGCTTTGGTGGTCTGTACTTTATCGTTCAGCAGGCAGTGAGGACTGTAATAAAGATCATAGGACTCAAGACGCTTCCTTGGATTACACATACTGTAATTTTGAATGCATCAATGACTCCAGCAGGGCATCTAATCTTCGTCACCGCTCCTTCATACATATTCTCAATCATCCTCACGTACGCCTCTGGAACTTCTCACTGTCTTAGGTTCAGTCAACCAACACAGTATGCTAATCCTTTTAGGAATCACGGTGTCTCTTTATAAAGATCCCTGTATTTGGATTGCATCTGCAGTTGACTTGCTCCTGACAAACATACACTGTTTATCTGATGGTTTTATTATTTTTCACATTCAGCTTCATCACACCCAAACTCAAATTTGAAAACAAACAAATTTTCGAGCGAGACTGTGAGGACCAATCATTCTTGGAAAACGAATACGTCCAATTTTATACGGACGCGCGCGCACGGTTCGAAAACAAATGAAGGAGTAGGTTGTGGTGTCCATTCAGACGAAATGGAATTAAACACCTCGCTTCGTCTTACAGATCATTGTAGGGTGTTTCAGGCGGAGGTAAAGGCAAGAGAAAATATGATATCCAAAAAAGATATATGCATCTTCTCCGACAGTCAGGCAGATATCAAATCCCAGGCATCAAATTCCTTCAACTCCATTCTAGCCCTTAACTGCTCATCTCTCAGGGAGATGCCAGTTGAGCAGTTTAATATTCAACATTTAACAATCATAGAAACATTTCAAGAAACTGCAAGGCAGAAGAACTCGCCGGAAACGGAACACTTCTGCCCATCTCACCGAAAACGGATAGAGTATCAGCATACCAATCCCTACATACCAAATCTTGCTCAAGCAAGACACATACAAGAAAACTAATTTGAGATGGCCAAGCAGTTTAACGTGACGCAACGAAACAGGTCTAGACCAAACTAGATCTTAAGCGGTCGAACGGCTTGATCTCTCTCAAAAGAAAACACATTAGTGCGACGATAGGTGTCATCACAGGACACTGACTTATTGGAAGACATACCGCAAGGCTAGGAGTCGCCTCTAACAATTTTTGAAGAAGCTGTACCTATGGGTTAGGAGGAGAAGGAAACTTTTTTCCATTTGCTCTGTTCATGCCCAGCTTTAGCTCACAAGCACATAGGTTCGTTTTTCTTCGTTGACCCTAGTGATCTTACTAACATCTACGCCCTGCGTCTCTCCCGCTTCATTGTAAGCTCCAGTGCCAGTTTGTTAGCCGAGCTAACAGCCACTTTAACCTAACCTAACATTCAGCTTATCTAATAGGTACGAGCTCAATGATCTTTAAAGTTTGGGACATTAGCTTCCTTCATTTTGGCTATATTATTCTTCGGGTGGGAAATGAAGGACTCATTCGTTACTCAATGTGCTGTGCAAAAACACAGACTTTATTAAACATATCAGACATCACACTGAACATACTGGCTTCCGACCCCGATGATGTCCGTAAACGCCGTAAAGAAAAAACCCTCTTGTGCTATTGACTGACCCACAAATACAACAATAAATACATCTATGTACTTCAAAGGAAAATTTTTCTTCAAAAGTTGCTGTAGTGAAGAGGTACAGTACTTAAAACGGAAATGCAGTCGGAAACCCTCACTTCCTGTCCTTTTAAATGACAGTTTCAAGTCATTAACATACAAAATATATGTACGCTGGCAGTTTTTTCGCATTCAAACTAATTTTCCTTAATTAGAAATTTCCCTCTCACAAAACATACCTACGTAGTCATCAACACGATTCAATTAGCAACGTCGCGTAAACGAGATCTTAATTCCATTTCAGATCATTGTCACCTCATTTAAACTCAAATCTTCAAATGAGTACCTACATATGTACATATCAAAAGTATACTTAACCTACCCAATTGATAAATTTGTTCAGAATTATTTTTGTTGAATATTCATTTCATTGTACCTAAATAAAAAGTGCAATCACGCATGCTTCGGCTGACACATAATTGCTTGTCTTATAAACATTCTGTGTTGCAGCAACATTTTGAATGGAGAAAATTCTAGCTGACAGCAAAATTAATCGTCCACGTAAACAAAAAGATTTGCAAATCTCTTTAAAGCCAAGCCAAATGTCTGTACTTCAACCAAAATTACAGAAAAAAAGTCAACAAACTAGTTCACGTCGCATTATGACGTGTCCTTGCTGCACTTGCATAGTCATCGACGGCGACGACGACGAACAAAACGAGGTTATGGCGTGAGTCACCCCATTAAAATTTCACACTGAAATCAACAAGTTTATCCAGAGCAATAACCCAAGCCGCAAGCCCAGCCATTGAAGGACATCAAACTTTTCAGCACGAGGAAAAAAAGGATGAAATAAAAGTTTTTTTTTCAATTTCGTTCCCATATGAATTTTATATCAATCAATATCGTTGAACAGTTACAATAAAAAGAAAACTTTTTTTGTTTTTTCATTCTACAATCACGGTACCTACATTTTTTTTTTTTTATTTCTTGATGATCGTTTGTTTATTAAATATTTTGTTGAGTAGTTTCATCGATAGAATGTAAAATATAACCGAATAAAAATGAAACATAAGAAATAAAAATTGAATTACTTAAAATATGTGGTGTTAATATAAAAAAAGTAATAATTGAAATAAAGAGTTTTTTTTTGTTTATAATTTATGATGATAGTTCGGCCATTGTGCTTGCCTTATAATTTCTCCTCTTCGAGACCGTGTTTGTAGAACATAAAAACGGGTGTACTCTTTCCATTGATGTCACGGTATTCACACATAGCTACCATACCATCGCAGTCCATTGATTCACCGGTGAAAAACTGTAGGTCCTTGAAGCGTCCCAGGATTTCCTTCATGACTTTGTTCATGTTGGTTTTGAAAATGTCGACTTGGTCGGGCGAGTTTTCTTCTAGTTTGGCAATGAGCTTCTTCATGTAGTCCTTAAGGTAGAGGGTGTAGGATTTTTTGTCGCCGAATGCGAAGCACTCTTGCAAACGATGGTTTAGGACAACATCAACTCCGGTTTCTACAGATGAGTCGGTTCCTTCGTCGGCTTCCTCGGCAGATGGATTGAAACCCTCGATTTTGATGTCATCCTGGGAGCGACTGACGAGACTTCCGTAAACTTCGTAGATTACATCATCTACCAGCTTCATTTTATAGGTGTCTGAGAACATCTCGTCACCGGAGATAAGATCCTTATATAATTTCATTTTTTGGGATGATTTTTAATGGAGAAATTTACGGAAAAAATTTAGTCACACCGACAATGGACTGACACGATGCCACGCGCTATGCAAAAAGAAAGAACAAGGAAAAGTGCTGCTCGTTTCGAGAACTTCATGAAAAAGTACAAGATTTGCACATGTAATAGATTTTTATTGCGATAGTAGAACCGCATTAGGGTGGATCTTGAAGTTCATAATCAAAGCCCTGGCTACACTACTTGGTGATTTTACTGATATTCACAAATTTAAATTTTTCATTTTGGTAAATGGTACTTTCATAAAAACAATAATTTTTTTTTCATTTCATCCAAAGCAATGAAAAAATAGGTAAATACTGTAGTAAAAGTAAATCGATTCTTTTTACCAATTAGAAGATGTTAAGATATTGGGAGCAAACCTAAATAGCTTTTG